>HG992243.1:12592593-13877639 GCA_905220585.2 Nymphalis polychloros | reverse complement strand
CTACTTAGCAACTTACAAATATAAGTATATTTACTGTAACTTCCAAAAAACCGTTAGCAACTTCGTCGAGATTCTAAAAAAATATTTTTACTAACCCGTTATGAAATACCACAGGTTATTAAATGTCAAATAATATCATGTCGATTAAATTTCAAAGTCTTTTACATACAATGACATTTTTACATAAAAAATAGACGACAACATTTTTGTTTACGTGCGAACGCTTTAAAAAAAAAAAACATAAGAAATCTTTTTATGTTAAATTAAAAAATATATACGAATCTCAGTTCCTTATAAAGTTTTCGTATGTGTAACTAAATAAAATTGAGGTATAAAAAAAAAAGAAACACAAGGCCATCAAGTTGTGGACGTACGGTACGGCCTCTCAATCAAGCCTAAAAAAATTAATAGTTTTGTTAAGACTAAAGTAATAGAGTAGTATAGTAAATGATAACGATGGAAATGATTGCATGGAAATGTAAGTATTAAGCCCATAAGGGACGCCGGCGACGATCATTTTGCCTTTTTTTGATTTATGATCTACGTAGGCGGATGGGCAAACGGGTTAAGTGTTCATCGCCGCAGACTACATATACATTACATTGCCAATGCGCCACCAAAATTGGGAACGAAGATGTTATATTGTCCCTGTAGTTACACTGGCTCACTCATCCTTCAAACCGGAACGCAACAATACTAACGATAAGTATTGCTGTTTAGCGGTAGAATATCTGATGAGTGGGTGGTACCTACCCAGACGGGCTTGCACAAAACTCTACCGCCTACTATATTAAAACATTACAATATAGCTTAATTGAAATTTCACTTTCATTGATTCCAAAGTTTTATACATATTAATAACCTATTCTCCAACCTTATTGAAACAGATTATGATCGCAAATCTTTTATAGAAGTTCGCAAGGTCAGATGTTCGCACATAATGTTTTGACGTTAAAAAGTATATTATGAGAGAAGCAATGTTTTTGAAATACCGAGTTTTCTTTCCACAAAAGTGTAGTGCAGAATTAATCCTGACTAATATTATAAATGCGAATGTGAATTTGTTTGTTCGCTTGTGACGTTTTCACGCCTAAACCGATTTCAAATATTCTTTCACCAATGGAAAGCTACATTATCCGCGACAAACATAGGCTACATTTTTTCCCCGTATTCTCATGGGAACAGGAGCTACACGGGTGAAATCGCAGGCAAAACGCTAGTTTTATATATTCATCAATAACAGGCGTTCTTATTGCGTCGATAGCGCACTGTGCATAATGTTTGCACTAAGGTTAATCTACAATTGATAATGAATGGTAATAATAATTATGAATGACATTGATAAACAGGCATATCTACTTGCCGGGGTATCCATTACTATCAATATTTATACAATAAGATCAAAATATATGAGAATGTAAACATTATTTAATTTTACATTTTGCAGCGCATTTGTTATGTCAATATGCTATTAAAGTGAGTCCATACGTTATTGGACACTGAGAGCGTTTATTTAACCCGTTACGAATAAGTTTTCACATTCCTGATACGTACTCAGTGTTTGCAATGTGCCCAATTACTTGTTAATTATGTAGTAATTGCCTATGCGAGTACAGTGGGCGTGTAAAAAATACCTCAAATATATAACTGCTTGAACAATAAGGCAACATACATTTTACAGCACAAAAAAAGTCCAAAATAAAAATAATGCCGCAAATTTAGGGATCTTAGGATAAGAAGTATATAAATAATCTTATTATAATATTAAATAAGCAAAGAGCGTAGGTTGCTACGCTTTACAAAAAATGGTACCCATATTCCGCGCATGTCCTCACGGTTGGGGTCTAACTTCATCGGTCCCTGTGGAAGTGGAACAAAATGTCGGAACTCCAAACCTATGTAATAAGACAGGATGTTTTTACCCAGTAACGGAACATTAACGGGTTCTTATTCTACGGGTACTTTTATAAATTTAAATAACGAAAACATCCCGGTATCAAATTATAACGCACGTTATAATGGTCGTCGGGGACTAATGATAAAAAATCATTTGGGACAATGTAATGTATAAAAAAATTCTCACATTTACGCATCGTGGTAATAGTTACTTAAAATCAATAAGTAAGTACTTGAATGCTTCAATAGCGAACAAGAGCTTAATTCAAGTTTGACATTGTATTGTTACTTGATATCGTATCGGAAAATGTGAAACGCTTAAGATTTCCTTTAGGTAACATTAGTTATTTACGTAATTACATTTTTTCCGCTATTAATTTCGTTATCGCGTGTTGAATTTAATTTGTGGATCGTAATTTGTGTACGTTTCTTATCTTAAAGAAACCTATGCATAATATAATATAAAATATTTAACAAAATCGTCTCTATAATTTTTTTTATTATTATTAATCAATACCTAAATTATCACTATCGATAAAAGAAATGGAATATTTTCTCTGCGTTTGTCGCTCCTTACACACACATTTAGAACACTATAGGTCGACATAATGAGATCGTTATCCAAGTATACCTACGCCATAATGGAAGTACGAAGTACCTTCTGTTGTGAAAGTGATAATTTGAATCGTAACGAGCTGTGGGCTTTTGTCCTACCATTTTCTAACACAATATTAACTAAGTGTAGTTAACAATTATTCTTATTACAAATATTTTAAAGTGGATATTAAAAACTTATCAACATTCGTGTTCTTACATAGGATATATCATATCCGAAATTTAGTCCGCTGGGTAATTTATTATATACATTTTACTATTCCGTACATGCTTCAATAAAATGTGTTTTGCATATTAAAGTAGTAGAATTAAATATATTATATGAAGGAACAGAATTAACTAAATCTTATTTTATTAAATGTTTAAAAATCACATTCACGATGAGGTAGACAATGTTTACGCAATAACTAGGAAATGTTTTATATAAGCCATTAATTAGTAATTATACAGGCAACATTTAACGACAATTCGCGTTATGAGATACGATTTATATAAAGGAAGCCTTAAGGGTTCAGCAGGTAAAACCCCTTACCAGTGGAGCTAATTTCAAGATGTTGGTCCACTGCGGATTTGTTGGCTTTTTACATGTGGCATTATTTCATGCGACGCATACATATTTCCTTACGATGTTTCAACGTGAGCACGTATTTATACATATATTTCCATATATTTATAGCAACACTATCGATCACTTCTTTTGCGATTTTGCGTCTTATATTAGATTGTGACATATACGAAACAGGATATATTAATAAAAAAAAATCTATGACATTTGACAGAACCCGATCGTTATTTTAATTTGAATAAAAACGTATCGTTAAACATCGAACATTTCTCAGCAAGTCACGTTGCGCACACGCAGGTTACCCCACGTATTGCGCTCACCTTCACATTGACATACTTGTTACGATATACACTAATGAAATGTTTGCTATTTATGCAATTTGTTCAAACTTTTTTTTTTTTTTTTAGAAATTATATTTTGTTGTGACCGATCAGTCGAAAACTTTGTATAATATTGTTGTACACTGCATTGAATTTTACAATTGGTCCTAAATGTTAATTGTTAACTACATATGAATGTATTTTATAAATATAAAATTTACAAAAAATAGTATTAAAGTGAGAAATTGATTCCACCCATCTTTAAGAGCAGGTATAAAGCAAAATTGCTATCATTGACATGAGTAAGTATATTATTCAGCCTAAAATTAAATATAACACAATTCGAACGGCATAGACATAGATCAAAAATATAAATTAATATTTTTTTCTCAGTAGACAAAAGAAACGAGGTGTAGATATGAAATGTAAGGTATTATTAGAGTACGGACGGGACGAAAAAAATTTAATCGGGGCAATAGCCGAATAAAAATTGAAATGCGTAAAAAAAACACTCGATTTAATTATTATTGATCTTTAATTATATACGAAGCCACTTCCTAATAAACAACAAGTCACTGTGGTATCAAGGTATATAGTTAAACATAGCTTATATATTATACAAAAAAAAACTAGTTCTTACCTTTTATTTTTAAAGCGTAATAACATTCCATTTTATTATTATGTTGTATTGCGAGTTGCAATATTTTAACAAATTTAAAACATATATACCGCAAAGTATATGCATTTACTTACGGCTTCACATGCTTTCCGAGGCACGGAAATGTCCAACTTCCAGACTGCACAGCTATTGAGATTCTTCGACAGAAAAATCCTATAACATTTTTTCGACCCGACCTGAGTTTGACCCCAGTACCTCGGTAACTGCGGCCTTATATCTTGCCATTAGACCAATGAGGCAATCGAATAACTTTCATAACACATATTTGAAGCAAACGTGAAGAGTATCGTCGAAATCAACTCACACACAAAGAGTTATACGTAAATATACAAAATTAATTAAAGACGAATTGAGAACTTCCTTGTACTTTTGTGTCAGTTAAAAAACAAAATGGCTTACACTATTATTTAATCATTATTTTTTGTTTATTTACTATTACTGTGATACATCCACATCTGTACACAGGCCCTCAACCTTCGGTGAAAGTTTGAAACTTATTCCAATAGACGGATACCAGATGTGGCAGAATTTGATTTGATTGAGATGAATTATAAATACAAATTAAACACATGAAAATCAATAGTGTTTGCCTTGTTTTAATGTTAATATATTTACAGATATTTTAATTTCATTTATATATTCATATGTTATTAAATATTAAAACTCTATTTACAATAAGTACAATGCAAAATTATGTCGTTTCTTATCAAAGATTGATTATTTTAAATACTTTCATACGTAACTAATGTTAATACGAACCGGCTTATAATAATAATGCTTGTATTTTTCCTAACGATGTCGATAGAATTATGTACAAAAAATTTCTCTCATTTTATATAATATGAAAAAAGGAAATTTCCTTTACATACTTATGCTTTAAATTCTATTTAACTCTGAATCAACCAAACTATATACCTACTAATGTTTTAAATGGGAAAGTTTGTGTGTTCGTATCTATCTACATATATACGTCTTTCACGCAACAACGAAGCAACAGATGAACATTATTGTTGCATAAAGTGGCGTAGGTTTTTTATTCGTTAAGAATGAGGCCACGAGGAATAAGTAATCGACAAATAATTAATCGATATATAAAATCAATCAAAAATCGACAATCGATTAATAATTAATCCAACGCAACATCACAGTCTTTGATAGAAAAATATTATAATTTGTAAAGTATATTATGACCTTCGATTTCAGTTACGTAAAAGTTGGTTGCAATTTCCCAACTTAACACGAATGAAGATGTTCCTTCCGTCCGTCGATCCGTCCGTCAAAATTGTATGTACCTGCACTTATACATTTAAAACACTGTATTTATTTAGTTAATTTTTTATTATCATATATTATGACATAATATAGCATACATAAAGATAGGCATATATAATGACATAATTTTGTAAAGCGAGCAAATACTAAATTATTAACACCTACAGCGTAAATCCACATGGTCAGTCTGGTTTCCAAAAAATATGAATTAATAAAGTTGTAAAAAAGTAATTTTTGATCCTAACCAAAAAATTATATACAATACCATTAATTATTAGATAAACTTTAATAAACGAAAATAAATTTGAAGCGGATTTTTAAATGGCTTTCTATTTTGTTGTCATAATTCCAAGATGTTATCAGCCCGTAAACATTTATCTACTCACTCGAAGAACAAAACCTTCTTCTTCCCGGACTGAACCATAGACACGTTGAACCACATTGCCACTAACCTTAAACACCAATTTTCGGTGGTTTCCAACTCAAACGTTTACCGCTGATTAACCGAACACTATTTGAAATATACAACTATTACGTTGTAGAGTCAAAGAGGCGTGCGGCTGCCGAGCCAGACTTTCACTAATGCAGAATGTTGCAGGTGCAATTGCATAATTGGAGGAAACGTTACGAAAATCTTCGCAGACGTCCTGCTTGTGTATCCTTCCCTAATTCCGCTTGTTAGCATCGATACAATGAATAACAGAAACAATATTCATGCGTTCGTCTGTCCGTCGGTAGGATGATTATTTATTTTATTCAAAAATAATTTCCTCGAAGACGATTTAACAATTCAAGCCCATATAGTAGATCTGCAGGATCTACTATATGGGCAGGGTCTACTATATCGTCTAGAGAAACAAAAGTTATAGACTCCTCATATATTATAGTTTACACTATTATCGTCCTATCATAAGTTTTACGACCAAATTTAAAGGCCAAAAGACAACACAGAGACATAATAAAGTTCTTAGTAAACAATTACATTATGTCAATGTGCCATTGAAACTGAAAATACAGGTTAGCTATGAAACCAATATTCAAGTAAATCTGAGACATATAATGACTATCATAATGTGTTATGTTGCCCAATACATCATCGTTGTAATCGCAATATTAAGTTTATCGATGTACTTACTTGGTGACGTAATTCGCAGCGTAATAGATCATTAGAGACTTGAATGAGTAAAACATGTGTTACGTTAAATACACGTCGTTAATACAATACAGTATTACTTTAGTAGGCTGAAATTAGCTAGGGGAAAGACAACGTCATCTTCAAAAAACTAAAATTACTGATTAAAATTAAGCGACTACCTGATTTTGGATTATAGCCTTTCAATGACGTAAAAATCCATAAAAGAGATGACCCCATCATGGACATGATGCCTGAACACCATTCAGACCAGCGTAGGAATCCAGGATGAAAATAAGATCAATTCACAGCAACAAGGCAGAAACTTTACATAAAGCAAGATGATAACAAAACAAAAGAAAAATTTGCAATCTAAAAACCTTTATTGTGATGCTGTCTGGAAATAAAACCTTCAAACTACCACAATCTAAGCTGCTCACTGAGTCACCTGTGGAGTCAGTTCACATGACAACATAAAAAATGTCATGGCAATGTTCGAATATATATAACATGTTTCAATTTCCATACGAGAAGTTGATCTGCTGCACAGTCGTCTAGAACCTCTAGACGACTGTGCAGCAGATCAACTACATTTGCAACAAAGTTGATTGCATGTAAAAACCATCAAAAATACATATAACATATATGTAGCGACTTTAATAGCAATCGGATAAACGATGTCGAAGTCATCATTAATGGGCAACATCATTTATAATCGGTCAAACATTGTCCTTTAAATGTTGAACCGTAAACTTTGAAACGTAGATTTCGAAATCATTCTTACTAATATTATAAATGAGAAAGTGAGTTTATTTCGTTTGTTACGTTTTCAGGTCTTAACTACTCAACTGATCATAATGTAATATTGCTTGCACGTTATCACGGGTACAGAAAAGGACAGAAGGTACTTAACACCTACTCCACTAGTAAGCAGACATCGGCAGACACTAAGAAAGATCACGGCTAGATATTTTCATCAAATGATTTCTTGTTTATTTTCTTCAACATTAGTATGTGTGGATCGAATCCTGCAACTGGATTTAATCCCTACCCCTAGTCATTCATCTAAAATTGTGCACACAATTTTTGTGTTGGTATTATCTTATTGAAAAAAAAAAATGTTTAAAAGCTTAAGGACATCGACTTAGATAAACCTTTAAATCCTAGACATTTATTTGTATTATGAATTCTTCTAGACCAATATTTATCTATATAAATAAAAGATAACGTTATCGGATATATAGAAAGATAGATACATCAATCGTTCTCTTTTTCTTATGTTATACAATGTTTCTTAAAGGAATATTAATATTTTTGTTTAATTAAATAATTTAGCTTTGTGTTTTGGTTAGTTATAATCCATTTTCGCTGTAAGCGCTAGGTAGCAAGGGTCGCGAAAAAGTCTGAAACAATTTATATGGGTACATAAGCTTTGTTTGAATTTTATAAATGTCGCTCTATCCCGATCAGGCGCCAGGAAATGTTCACGATAACAAACGACTTGATAGTTTTACCTTAAATTTTCAATGAAAAAAAAATCAAAAGATCATTTCCTATGTCGGCGAAATAACGCGAGGGGATGCCGCCACCGGGACAATTCCGATACACGCGAGTGTAGACACTATCGTTTTCCAAGTTCCGGGCTTTTACTGTGGATGTCTTAATCTACTGAAAAACTTTTATTTGGCCCAACCAGAGAAATGACACCATGTTTTCGGATCTTATGAGTCAGCCACTAGATCAACGATGCCATAAATGAATTAATAAATATGGTGGCGAAAACAAAACCGGGCGTTCAAGCTAACACATGTATAATATAAGCTAATTACAATTTTAATAATTACAAGTGCGTGAGTTATTAATAATATGGATACAAATTATTATAACAAACACGTTACTATCATTTGATATGATTTATAATTGAAATAAAACCTCAATAATAAGAATAATAATAATATAATATAATAATATCCTGGGACATTATTCACACTCACGGCCATCTGATCCCATACTAAGCAGAGCTTGTACTATGGAAACCAGACAACTGATATACTTACATATACTACTTTTCTTTTGTAAATAATACTTATATAGATAATTACACCCAGACTCAGGACAAACAGACATGTTCATGCACACAAATGTCTGTCCTGGGTGGGAATCGAACCCACGACCTGCGGCGTGAAAGGCAGGTATCTTACCAACCACGCCAACCGGCTCGTCAGAATGCATCTGTCCTTATTAAACACATAATGAATATACATCACACACCAAATTAAATCATTGATCTGACGGAATGAGTCTTGTGTGTTAACTACACACAAGACTCATGACTATCGGAGCGTAAGCATTTTGAAGGGAAGGACTGAAACCTCTATTTTTGTAGCACTACTTTCTTTTTTTACTCTTCTTTTGAGGTCTACAAAAGTTCGAGGTAATGAACTTTAGAACCATCGTATCATTTGTCATTACTAGTATTACTAAGGGGTTTTCCAATAGGGACGCTTGAACTTTGACAGCTGATTGCGGCCATGTTGTTTGAGTGACAGCTGTCAAATGCAGTGTGTTATATTCATTCCGTCCTCCCAAACCACCATGGCAGGTTACAGTGTCGAGCAGCACGTGCAAATCATAAAATTGTTTTATGAAAATGGGTCTTCAGTTCGAGCAACGTTCCGCGCACTTCGCCCGTTTTACGGTCGCGATGATCGTCCTGCCGAGTCGACTATCCGTCGATTGGTGGACAAATTCGTGTCAACCGGGTTAGTTAACAATCAGCCGGTTCCCGTGCGTCAACGTAACGCGAGATCTGCCGAGAATATCGCCGCTGTGCGCGACAGTGTCCTCGAAAACCCGCGGCAGTCAATTCCGCGTCGCGCACAGGAACTCGGCCTTTCGCAGACGACAACTTGGCGAATTTTGCGTTGTGACTTGAGCCTGCACCTGTACAAGATCCAGCTGACCCAAGAGCTCAAGGTTAATGACCATAGACAGCGCCGTGTGTTCGCTGACTGGGCATTAGAGCAGTTGGAAGTTGACGCCGATTTTGGCAAAAAAATCATCTTCAGCGACGAGGCGCATTTTTGGATGAATGGCTATGTCAACAAGCAAAATTGCCGTATTTGGGACGAGACCAATCCACACGAGGTTCACCAAGTGGCAATGCACCCGCAGAAAGTGACTGTTTGGTGCGGATTTTGGGCCGGAGGCGTGATTGGTCCGTATTTTTTCGAAAACGATAATGGTGTGGCCGTCACCGTCAATGGTGAGCGATACCGGTCGATGATAACCAACTTCTTTTGGCCTGAAATCGAGAATATGGATCTGGACAACATGTGGTTTCAACAGGACGGCGCTACGTGCCACACAGCACACGCTACGATGGAAGTTCTGCACGAGCAATTTCTGGACATGGTCATCTCGCGCGGAGGCGACGTGAACTGGCCACCGAGATCGTGCGATTTGACCCCGCTGGACTTTTTCTTGTGGGGTTTTCTTAAGTCGCAGGTCTATGCCAACAAGCCGCAAACCACCGATGCCCTCAAAGTCAACATACGCCACGCCATCGATCAAATACAGCCCGATTTGTGCGCCAGAGTCATCGAAAATTGGACCTTTCGTGTGCGCGCCACCAACCGAAGCCGTGGCGGTCATTTGAATGATGTCATATTCCATACATAACGGCGTCGATAGACCTTCCAAATAAAAAAAAAAATTCGCAAATATCTCTCCTACATGTATTTTTTTTTGCATTTCAAAGATCAAGCGCCCTTCATGGAAAACCCTATATAAAGACGAAATAGTATTTAGTGCTGTTCTTCTTACGCGCAGCAACAGAACAATGGGTTGACGTTTTCTTTTTAAATATAATTATTTTGTTCACCGAAAGAGTGACAAAAGCTTAATTTTGCAACAAAGCCCCAAATAAAAACTTGTTTAATAGATAAATATTAGCATAGTTGAACTACTATGTTTGGAATAGTGTTATAATATTTTAATAAGGTTTTACGATAAAAACGACCTTCAAATCTATTTCAAAATAGTTTACTTATTAGTTTTTCTTTTATAAGCCTGCTGTCTACATATATGTACCTACAAGAAATTTATGATCAGTCATCAGTATGACTATGATCAGTCAATCCTGCTTCGTCCAGCGGTGGTGATAGGTTTTCTCTCTCCTGTGTCAATCTCCTCACAGTTCTTCGCTAGCCCGTTATTCCAACCTATTACAGTAAACGCTTGTGAATTTCCTGCTGGACGAATGCCTCCTCTCCAGTTGAGGAGATGGCTTGGAGCTTTTTAAGCATGCTATATTTAGAATAACTACCAACACACGTAGTTTCACGATGTTTTCTTGAACAGCCGAACAGAAGATGAATTATAAAATATTGTTTCCCGGTTTTTTCACTCATGTTCGTTTGTGACCTGTTCGTTTATCAGATAATATTAACTAGCTAATGCAGCATCATTAGGTAAGATGCAACTGCAGCTGTGCAAGTAAAGCTTATTTATGAGTTTATTTCAAATCTTATGGACCCCTATAACCTTGAACATAATAAAGCCAGGAGTCAATGTCACGTGGTGCACGACACGTAAAACTTATAAGGTTAATCGCTTGCGCGTGAGTCCGATGCGTTTCGCTTGTGTAACTGCGCGTGAGTCCACGCGTAAATAGCCGTATAGAGCTTATATCTTTCTTGCTACGGTTGCCGTCCTTGAAATTTTATGTAAACTAGATACCATTCACGGCATTACTGGCAAGCCAGCACATTTGTCCTTTGTACCGCTAGAGTAAACGCGAAAATCACCGTAGAAATCATTCGTTAAATGTCAGAAAGTGATGTGCAGCATTGCCCATAATAATTATAACATTTGAAGCATCAAAGTATTATATCACCATAAGTAAATGTTGATACATTTCACGGATGAATAATGAAGTGAGTTCTCTTAAAGACTAGCATTGTTGAACATATTTCTGTACCATTTATTTTACTATTACTATCAAAATAGTAAAGAAAAGTACATCCTGATGTGGTCCAGTGCATCTTGAGGTTGTCTGTCGTGGTAGAAATCGATCAGGACTACATCAAAGTGACGTTCAATAAATAGATATGCTTCAATTTACTTTGAAGTAAAGTGTTATAAGTTCATAGTTAGTATGTGTGGTTTAAATTTTGCAACTTAAATTTAAAGCCACCCACTCAACAACAGTTTTGGTATTGGTGAAACTCGACTGTGTATACGATTCGTTTTAAGACGTGGATTAAATAAAAGCTCGTATTTAAAAGATGATACCTTTTATAAGTATATAGGTGTGAAATGAACTTTATTAAGGTAATAATAACTTAGATGTCGAGATGACTTTTTTAGCTCACGATCTTTAACCGAAGATAACAAGCTTAAGCCTTCTGCTTCTTTTGGTTTCATCTAAAGAACATGTATGGGTGTCCAGCAACCCGCATTGGAGCATAGTAGTGAAATGAGCACTTTCTTCTCAAAACAAGAAAAACCTCAGTGCTTAGATTATAAAACAAGATCTGTCTCTTGTTTTATAAGCGCGCGAAACATTACAGAGCAGTCACAAAAACAAAATCAAAAGCGAATACAAATTTTTGCTAGTAAGTAAGTAGTAAGTAGACGCGTCTTTTTATTACTAATTCAAAAGCGCCGTCACTGTCATTTTAACACATTGGCCAACTATAATCAACGGAAGACATTGCCAAAGTCGCGGGCCGAATCAGAACCAGATTGCACAGGACTGATTTAGACAGCTTGCGGAAGGATTTATTTAACGCTACAATCATTCTTGATATAAAGAGACAGTCACACGGGATGGGGTTTTTTTTAATATGTAGTGATTAGCTAGAAAAATTACCAACGAGTCATTTTTTAAATTAACAATCTGTATTATCGATGTATTGTTTTGCTTTTAATCAAAATTCATGGCATGTTGAAACGTGCACTTGCTGAATGCATAATTAAGAAGGTTATACAAAATAATTGACATTACATTCGAGTGAAATCGGTAACGATAGTTAATGAAATAAATATTAATTCACATTATAAAAAAAAGGTTTATTCATCGTCATAATTAATTAAAACTGAACTGGAATGTCTTGATTTCGGACATAATATATTATAACGGTACGCAAATATAATGTCGGCTAAAATACTAATAGGTACTAAAGCTCGTATGTAAAATACAATCAGTAACAGCCTGTGAATGACCCCACTGCTAGGCCTAGCAGTGGGGGCAGACCTCTTCACCTCTTTTGAGGAGAAGGTTTTGGAACATATTCCACCACGCTGCTCCATTGCGGGTTGGTGGAATACACATGTGACAGAATTTCAGTGAAATTTGACACATGCAGGTTTCCTCACTATGTTTTCCTTCACCGTCACGCACGAGATGAATTATAATCACAAATTAAGCATATGAAATTCAGTGGTGCTTGTCCTGGTTTACCCATGAACATCGGTTAAGTTTCACACGTTTTTACCACTGGATCATCTCGGCATGAATTGAAAAATAAAAGCTCCAAAAAAATTGGCAAAAATCATTTTAAATGTGTTTCGTTTTAGTGAAGATTTTCATTTATTAAAATAAAATTACCTTGTTTTTGTCGAAATAGTCGTGTTAATTATGAATAAAACAAAAACAACATTTATGCTCCCTCGTAAAATACACTATTTAAACATACGACTTTGGTTCTATCCGTAGCGTAAACATAACTTTGTAATCTAAGACAGATTAAAATAACAGAAAGGGAATCACTGCGACGCCACTCACTTCACGCATACAAAGCACGACAAGAATGACATTGACATTGGCGCATTGACGTTGGAAACGATGTCTAATATTTGTGAAGTCTATGGAAGGTTTTATTTTTTTTAAAAATCCACGAGGCAATTTTGTATAATATAGTTATAAAGCAAACACAATATAGTTCAATAGGTGTTCACTAGATACGTCTTTAGAAGGAATTTTAGTGAGATCCCGAATTTAAGCTAGGGGGTAGGTGTTAAGTACCCCTTGTCCTTTTCAATACCCCGCAAAATATCACTATGGTTGAGTAGTTAAGACGTTGTAACGAACAAAAAAACAAACTTTCTTATACGTTTATTATGTTAGTGAATATAATGTAGCGTGTATTGGGTATACATAAACATGTTTTGAATTTCGTTCCAAAAATTAATGTTCTCATGTCTTTGATTGGATCTTTAAGTTTGAGGATTCGTCAATATATTAGACTCGTATTGTAGTTGTCGGCAACTAAGACGCACCAAGAGTTTTACCGTGGCCACATAAGGTTACCAGTCGTCCGGTTTAAGCTGTTCTTTTCTCGTGCCTGTTCTATCTGACTTTTTGTCTATGTAACGCAGTCTCCTGCACTCTAGTGCAGCGACTGTAGAACGAATGACGCACTATATCGATGTCATCATAGTTAGGTATCTGTGAAGCGACTTCATGCGGAATATTGTCTTAAGCGTTATGTTCAGCAATAAAAAGGATCCATCCATCTTTAATAATCGTATGTTCGACTATAAGGAAAATTTATCCGATCTTATATAAACTTCAGGCTTTTGTTTTTTAGGCCCTAACAATCCTAGATAGATAAATACGTAGCGCGAATCCTAAAGGCTGGTGTGTCGAATTTTGTTGACTCGTTATAATTTAACACTTTAGTTATTCTAAGTATGTGTATTAAGATAAATGCTTAATAATATGTAGATTTAATTGTAACTAATTCCTTAATATGTTACGCTTAAAATAAATCGCATGTAATGTATGATGCCTGATTAGATATATTTTATTTTGTAGCTAAATGTGATTTTTAGTTATTTATGTTTTTGTTGAAATAATTATATTTTTTTTATTTGGTTGAATTAAAATTAAAACCTGATTACATTATCATGCAATATGGTAATGTACATACCATGGCGCCTTTGATAACAGGTTCGGCGCGGTGCCATTTTTATGCGTTTCCACCGAAGCCATTTGGATCTGAAAATAACATGATATCATAATCAACAAGAATTTACAGTATCATTCTTAGTTTAATATTTCATAATATATTTTAGTAAAATAAATTAATAGTTATGCACAACTATTGTTTAAGCCTTATTTCACGATTGAAGGTCTTCGTCAGAACTCAACACACCATGTTCTTTCAATGCAAATAAATACACTAATAACAATAGATAGACATCTATATAATTATGCACTGATTTATAAGATAAGTATAAATATCATTCTCAAAAATCTCACCAAGAGGAAAGCGGTTGTCAAAAATATCGCCAAAATTCCTTCACCTAATTAATGAATGCCCCCTAAATAAAAACCGAGATAGTTCAGATGATAAAAACATACAAAAAAAACGGACATGGGCGCAAATTCTGATTAGAATTGTGTAATGTTTTCAGGGTTCAGGCATGTTTCTATGTGAGTTTCTTTCTGATGAATGGAATATCGTTAGCATCTTTACATCATCCCGAATGGCATTGGCTTAAATTCATTTATAATCGCAGTCGTGTTATTTTTTGAAATTCATAATTATTGATTCATTATACTATGACATTTATTATTATTTTATTTTTCAAATTTATAAAGCAAACGATAAAAAAATATTAATAATTTCTTCTTAAGGAACCCTATTTGTATCGTAGGTATAAAACTTAATATTAAGAATCATATTTAAATAGATATTAAGGGCCCTATTACATTTTAACCGTCATTTTTTCATTAAACGGTAAACTTCGGTGTTCGTTTTCTGGGAAACTAAACGACTTTGAAATTTAGACTTATTAAAAAATGAAGAACAGTTATTAGTATAGATCATAGCGCCTCAATTTTTTTAAATTTAGGCTTTGCTTTTTACACAAATTAAAAATTCCAAAAGCAGGTTTGACGTAAAATGCGTGAATGCAATTTTTGAGTTCGAATATTGAACTACAGTGCTGACCAAATTGAATGGAAAAAACTACATACTATACTTTAAATAGTGATTAATTCCATAGTGGTTACAAAATATTAATATTTGTATGAATTAACTATAAAAAAAAATTACATCAAAAGGCATAAAACTACTAAAAACGCTCCGAAATAGTCGTGAAATTCTCCTTAATAAATAATTATTATTAAGAAAAAAAATATACCAAAATTAACATTATTTCATAAAGAATTAAAATTTCTTAATTATTTAAAAAAAATAACGAATTAAAAGACTAAAAAAACATTACTACAACTCCGAAATTGATACAAAGTGTGATGCGTTGAGCATTCGAATTCAGTACTGCGCGAGCGATTATAGAAGAAGGACTTATGCCGATTTTGTGGGCGCCGCATGATACTTACGTAAAGAGTATAGTGCGACGACTACCTATTGTAAATCATGTAATTTTCTAGTTTTTTATATAGATTTTTTTTATGTATTTTAACGATACTGACTTATTGTTTTATTATCCGACTTAGCTGGAATGTGGGTTGTGTATTTCAAGAGTATGTATGTAATGTATGTATTTTTTACGAAACTGACTAATTGTTTTATTATCCGACTTAGCTAGATTGTTTTTTTTATGTATTTTAACGATACTGACTTATTGTTTTATTATCCGACTTAGCTGGAATGTGGGTTGTGTATTTCAAGAGTATGTATGTATGTATGTATTTTTTACGAAACTGACTAATTGTTTTATTATCCGACTTAGCTAGAATGTGGGTTGTGTATATCAAGAGTATGTATGTATGTATGTATGTATGTATGTGTGTGTGTGTGTGTGTTGTATGTATACATGTATGCATGTATATAATATGTCGTTAAATTCTTCTTAATTTAACTTAAGATTTTTTTTCTGGTGTCCTTAAATAACATAGGAGGTTGAAAAAAAATACATGGTATCGTATCCTATCGTATCGTAAGAGTCATGAAGCAAGGTACAATTGTCCTCAACAAAATTATACAAAATATGATTTTTTTTTACGATTTTGCCATTATTTATATACTTAGTAATTTATGATAATGTTTTAGGAAAAACCGGAATATTGCCATTAATTCAGGTTCTGTAAACTGTGTGTCGGTAATAAACCTCGTCTGTTATTGTTAGGTATATACCTAACAATGACCGTAGAAAAAGAATCCGAGGATAGTATTGTAAGCCTATAATATTATTTAACTTATTCATCGACCCAGAAGAAGCAATTGTATGTAAAAAAATCAAATGCTTTAAAAAAAACTATTTAGGTGAAATTACTATGAACGAAAAGCACGATTGGTTTTACCAAGTCCAGGGGCAGCTTCAGATAGCAGATAAGAATATATGCTTCTTTGCGCTGTGGACCGGCTCGGATTATCGTATAAATGTAGTGAGGGTTCATAAAGACGATAATTTTTGGAAAACTGAAATGTTACCTAAATTAACGCGTTTTTATAATGAGTGCATGCTTCCTGACATAATTGACTCTCGGAAAGCCAGATCTCTGCCATTAAGAGATGTATGTTTTTAATTTTTTTAAGTTAGTTTTTAATTTCAAATATAAATAAATGTATAATTTCAATCAAAAAATATTTTTGTTTAAAATACTTTATTACCTAATGTTAAAGCTAAGCCATAATCATTCAAAAAATATACATATAGGTACACGAGCGAAGCCGCGGTGGAATAGCTAGTGGCATCAACATGAATGCATAACAACTCAATAACACAACACACACAAAATGAAAAAAATACATACTCAAACACTGAAATAAAATAAAAATGTGGATTTTCAGATTTCCCTAATAGCTTATCAAAATTAACAATATTACAAAAGAAAGTAAAAATAAAATAATAATTAAAAAAGTATCAAGTTTGCTTAGTCACAGCGACACTACAGTGTCGTAAACTCATGAGCCCGATCGAATCGTCGTCGTGCGTAAATACCTAATTTTGAAGAACGGAATTTTGTGATAGGCCTCTTAAGCAGTATAAGCGTTAATAATCTACGTTTAAAAACAGTGTTCCTTTTAGGTTAACAAAAGTTCCACCCAATGGCAAGCGGTCACCGTGCATATACTGTAAGAAATATAAACCTTCCTTCCAGCGTAAATGCACTGCAATCCATGGGATTTACGCGTTATGTCTCTTGTGCCTGGTCTCTGGTGCCTTATGTCTATTACACTGGTCCTTCAAACAGGAACAAAATAGGTATTGCTATTATAGAACTTAGGTACCGTAAACGTTAGGTACGTTATAGAACTTAGGTACCGTAAACTGTGGTATTAAAAATAAAGTTAAAAATATAAGTATGTACTTCGGTAATGGGTTTACATAAAAGAAAATATAAGATCACTTTATTGGGGTTTTTTAATCGTTTGTTAAAAATAAGCGAACAATCAATCAATGTAAATTAGGTACCTATGTAAGTTCTTTTTTGCGCTTCTTGAGAAAAGCTTAAATAATAAAATTTTACTTTGTCTTACTGCAATTAACTAATTACAATTTGTAATTTAACTACCTACATGCAATAGCATATTTTAGTAATTCTATTTTGTACTCTTTATTTTAAAATAAAAGTAGTAAAAAATATTTTTGTATCAGTTATGAAAATATTTTTTTTTACATTAAAATATTTAATTAGGAACCATGCGGTACGAATTAAATTTATTAGAATATCATTTATTATTAATAACATGCAAAACGATCGAGCGTATGTTAAATAGAAAAAAAACATTAACAACTTACGTCTTGTTAATTGAAAATAATTTACCACTGAACTGTCAACCGCTAAAATGGCGGGAACTTGTAAATATAATCTGCGCTATTTTCAACGCGTCCAACTGACGACGGATGCCGCGAATGACTGGCTAACTAACAGGCGAAGTGGCGATTCGCGATGCGTTCGGAAATTAGGTCGTATAATATATAGTTATACATACTGCCATTGAGATATTAATCATATCTGTTCATATAGACCAAGTTTGAACAATTCAATGACTTTCCATTTATTTCCTCTTAAAATAAAGTTTTACAGACTAAAATAGGATAAAAAACAACTGAATACATAATGTTTCTAAAAATTCCGTGGATTTTTATTATTTCTATTCATTCGCATCAGATAATGATAATGAGTGTGCGGCCTTTGCACTCACACTAGTGTACATAATATTAATATGACTATTCAATTCCCCCATCGTAGAAAAGTAAAAAAGAATGGCTTAGAAATGGTTTAAAGAAAATACAAGAAAGCGCCTAAAACAAAAAATCGCGCTAATCATAGTAAATTCCTTATTAGACGATAAGTTATGTGTGACGTGGTGGTTACAGAAATATAAAAATACGGAAATTCAATTCTGTAACGTTTACGTACAATATACTTAAATTTCGATACAATTTCCTGCTTTCCATCTGACACTAACCAACCTTGTCATTTGTTTTTAAGAAAAAATATTTAATTTTTAATTTATTGTGAAATTGTTGTTTTTATTATTAAATTATTATATATTTTATTTGACGCAATAATCGCATCAAGGACACTCGAAGATATACTTACCTCTATTAGTGGTAATTGGAATTATTAATTGATGTAACTTTGTAAAGTCATTGCAATGTGCGAAATCTTTTTTATATTTGTGGAGGCAATAATATTATCAAACTTTTTTATTTAAGAAATCATAAAAAAGACATTAATTTAAAAAAAAAATAGGCACTGCGCATGCGGCCCGCCAGCTCGTTCACGCTGGCACCTTGCCACCTTCCCGCGGAACCTCAGCGCTCTACGATGGCAGCCTCCTTGACCAGTTCACGATCGAGCTGGCCAAGGGACCACCTCGGGAGCGTGGTTGGCACCCTTGAAGGTTTCACCAGCCTGAGAGAGGTCTCGAATCGGATGTACCTATGGTCTGACAGTCTCCACATCTTTCTCTACTCTCCAATTCATTATCCTGCGCGCGGCTAAAAGGGTGGTGAACGATAGGTTATTAGGTAAATTATTAGGTACCTACCTATACTTATAAAAAAAGGGAAAAGGTTTTTTTTTCATTTTTCGTCATAAATCGAAAACTGTAAATCATAAAAATAATTAAGAATCTGTTTAAGCTTATGCCAATAAAGCCCTTTCATACGACACCCCATGGCACGGTTAACTCAATTCTAAATTTGGACCGTCGTTCCTTGCATAAAGACCCAGTTTTTTATGATTTAATTACAAATGTATTGTTTTTTGATTTTTCCCTATACTTGTAGTATAAGACGGTATTAGTTGCCAAATTTCATAGTTCTAGGTCAACGGAAAATACCCTATAAATTTCGATTCCCTTGAGTGTCAAAATATACGTTTTTTGCGGCATAAACGGCCGTATCTTTTTTTACGTAAACTTAGAAGTCTGTTTTTTTCACAGCTGCAGGAGACCGTAGACCTGATTATATCGTTTTAATTTCAACTCGATACCTCCACGCGTTCCCGAGATAAAGGGTCTTGACAGACAGAAAGACGGACAGACGGACGGACAACAAAGTGATCCTATAAGGGCTCCGTTTTTTCCTTATGAGGTATGGAAGCCTAAAAACAACGGGTTGCACTCCGGGAGTGCCGGCAGAAGTGATAACTTGAATATTAATGTTGTGCATTTTTGATATTTTGGAATGATTAGAGAAACATTTTGCTCGAATTGCTTGCTTTAATTATCAGTATAAAAGTACTATAATTTATGTGATAAAAAACAAACATATTCATTTATTGCGCTATCGTACGTAAACATGACAATTTATATTACATTAAAAATTTAACACTTCAAAATCCGTCTTACGAATTTTCAATCAGGGTCACGTGACCTGACGCGAGTTTAACATTTTTTACCCATCATAAAAAAGTGTACAACGCTGCTGAAGAAGTTTTCATTTCAAAAAAGCGTTATTCGATAATCGTAAGCCTAAAGTTAGAATAAAGTTGTGGTTAAAGAATTTTATTTCTCATAAGAACTTTACATAGTTCACTTATAATGAATAAAGTTAAATTCAATATGTGTATTTTTAAACGAACAATAAGTTGGCGCGTACCTATTTCCAGCAAATCACGATTCAAACTGATTTCAATTTATAAACAATTAAAAGAAAAAAAAACACAAACATATAGTATTATTCCACGATAAAAATAAACTTTAAAGAATATTAAAATAAAAAAACTTTTTAATTTAAATTTTAATATTAATAATTTTAGCTGTAACTTAGTTATATGTATAAGATGGATGCTGTGGTTTACTAAAATTAAAGGAGCACATATACATGTAACTAATAGGTATAATGTGTAATGTGTAAAGCTTGTGATGTGTATTCCTTACTGTAGTTTCTAATAAAATAAAACAAAAACTAATATAAAATTAAATATAACCATATGTTCTGTGAAATCGCCGGCAATAGCTAAGCATAACATAAAAATTTATTTCGTTATTTTTTTTAAGCAACTGGCTTTAAGTTTCGCACGATAGCCCTAATTGCGTAAAGGTCATTCGCATTACATCCGTCAAAACATTCCGTTCGGCCTTGAAAGAGAATGCATGGTACAGCACAAAAGTCGACGGGTACATTTTCTAGGCCAAAAGTCAAACTTTTAATTAATATAAATATAAAATTGCTTTGAATAAAAATATTGATATTCTCTTTTTAAAAGAGTTTTTTTTTTAATTTCGTTATTCACTTTACTCGTACTGTTTTATAGTTAGAAAGACTCAAGTCGATCCTTTCTAAGTCAACTCATTGTTTTTTTTTTAATTAAAATTTATTTAAACGGTCATTTTATGCACTGATTACAAATAACACATTTAATTCCGTTTTTAATTAAATGAATTGTTTTAATAGAGTGAATATTTCAAATGGTAGAATAATTATTTGTAAATTCCTTTTGTGCAACCTTGATATAATCCAATTCTAAAAATAAATAAAATAGTAAATGTATTTAAATCAGCTTAGAACTAAATCAAAATGAAAAATCCATTTATGTCTTATAACCATTTACATATATACATAGCAATATATGCGTTACGCTGAAAGTACTATTTCAGATTAATATAAAAATATAATTTCGGTTTAATAATATTTGATTTATTCACAAAATCTACATAAACTGGAATTGGAATTGGATTTTTTTATATTATAGGTAGATTGACGAGGATATGGGCCACCTGATGGTAAATGGTCCCCAATGCCCATAGACATTGGCATTATAAGAAATATTACCACCGCTTATATCGCCAATGCGCCACTAACCTTGGGAACTAAGATGTTATGTCCCTTGTGCCTGTTATTTCACTGGCTCGCTCGCTCTCACTTCAAACTGGAACACAATAATAACAAGTACTGTTGTTTTGCGGTAGATTTTCTGATGAGTGGGTGGTACCTACTCACACGAGCTTGCACAAAGCTCTACCACCAGTAAAATGTGTAATATTTTAGAATAATTCTAATTTTCTTGGTATTATTTAGCCAAACACAACGGGCTATAATTTATATAGAAATAATTAAATACAAAGTGTATATAACTTAAACAAGATGGCAGCCCTATGCGGGTACAAAATCATAATCACCAAAGCACAAAAACACATGTTGTTATTAAATAAATTTAACTATGCTTTTTCACAAACGTGCGTCGAAGATTTATAATTGCGATGGTATAAGTAATAGTAGATAGGTATAAGTAACCTACTTTTTTATACTATTCGTAGATTGATCGGCAGACAGCTAACCACCGCCGATAGTCATTGGCGCCGTAAGAAATATTAACCATTCCTAACACACCAATGTGCCACCAACTCTAGGAACCAAAACGTTATATCCCTTTAGCCTTTTTTTTTCTCGCTGGAAAAACGCGTTTACTCGTTCCCCCCACATTTGAAGTGGTAGAAGTGGTGAAGTAGTATGAGGGGCTCACCTTCGCTAAAAAAACCGGAATACCCATTAAAAAAACACCGGTATCCCTCTTCTCCGTCTGTTCGGAGGGGTGACACGGGATCGCTTGCGCATGCAACCGTGACGCCCCGACGGTCGGCCCGCCTACGCGGCTTCCATTTCTAGGGGTTTCCCGGATACAGAGAACCCGTCTAGCCTCGGCGGCTATTTACGGCGGGGGGAGAAGGTGCGCGTAGCGTCGACGCCGCCTCCCCGGTCTTCTTCGGCGGATCGAATCAGCGGAGGATCATCGCAGTGGTTTTAGTGGGTAAGAATCCCACATAACCCGGTTCCCCCCAAGAGAGACAGGTACCTCCACTGCGTGAAAAAAAAGGAACCTCCACTGTCGCCAAGCCTGCTGATGGGGACCTCAGGGTCTCCTCCAATCTGCGAATCAATGCTCGTTGAGCTAGAGCCCTAATTTGCTCCACCTCCACGGATCCTGCGCGGTCGCCGCTCGCCGTGGCTTCCACCCGAAACCGGTACAATTCTGCGAGCACCTCCGCCTAGAGTTCCCAAGGCGAAACGCCCGCGAGAAGTCTCGCTGCCATCCACGTCAACGTGCGGTAACCATGTATCGCCTTCACTGCTATGACCCTCTGCGGTCTTCGCAGAAGGGACTTGTTTTGAGCGGTGAAAGCGTCCACCCATATGGGTACGGTACTACACCGGCGTATATTCGCCGCCATGGTGATTCCGGCTCTCCTACTTTGGGTACGATTTGGCCTAAGGCAGCAGTGATTATGGCCTTTGAGCCTGTAGTTTCACGGCTCCAACCGGATCACATCAATATTGTATTGCCGTGTGGCAATAGAAACCAAGCAAAAAAAAAAAAAAACAAACCCGGACGGGCTTTGTGCAAGCCTTTTTTTTTCACTTGCACCAAGTGATTGTTTTTTTAATGTTATGTTGAAATAATAATAATATCAAAACTTAGCACCTGAACAGCATTATTGGCGGTATTCAAACCCGCAATCTTCAGTTAAGATTTATACCGCACAACCCACAAATTAGATAAATGTTTGCCAAATCATATTTCTTGCAGTATTGTAAAATTGCGCCGAGCCCAGCTAAATAGAATAAGGGCAAGCGAATGATGAAACATTGAACAAACATAAATACGTAATTAAAAACAATGAAACACAATACTTAGGAATAATTAATAACGATTATTTTATAATTGCAGGTTAAATCACGAATACCAAGGAAGTAGCCTGTGCAGATGTTACATGAGTGATCCGTTTAATCGTCACTAGAACAAATGAACTTCTTCTATACTATCTATACTTTTTTACTATCTATAGTTCCATCTATTTATCTTCTTCTATTATAAAGAGAATATATTCGATTTTTTTGTATGTTTGTTTGTCATGGATAAACTTAAAATGTTATACCTACACCTATAGAAAGCTACATTATTTATCAGCAACTAATATAGGGTAAATTTTATAAAAACAATAAAGTTCCATACGCAAATTAATGTAACCCAAACTATCAATTTTCTTCCTATAAGTCATTATTGGCGTAAAAATATTCAACCCGGACGGGGCGGGTCGCTATTAGAATGTATATATATCGATAGAAGTAAATATAACGCCCATAAATCGGTCCACTCTCGGAGCAAGTTCACTATACCAGTTTTAGATGATTCCCGTTCATCTAGCTTGCTCAACTCTCCATGGTTTGCGTCATTGTTTTTGAGTAATATATGACACTTAAACGTACAAGAATATTTGTTGCTGTCGAAATACTTTTCGAGATTGGACGAAAATAATCTTGTTTGCTTGAATGACATTTTGCAAGGAAACCACTTTATTTAGAGGACGGGTGATGAATGTTTTGCGTAAAATATATTTTTTGCAATTTAATTATGTATCTATTTCTTTGAGTACGTTTTATAGCATTTTTTTGTTGTACTAAGAAATAATAAACAATTTCATCCGATGTGATGTAAATTTAGAGATGTACATAATATTTTATTTAGGGTATGGCAACTTTGCAGGCTAAAAAACATTCGCCAGATTTCACGCTAACTTGTGACATTATTTCCTGCTAATGAGGCACAATAGAAATGACATAATATTGAGAAATATTTTAAGCATAATTGGATAGTAAACTATGATATTTTATAATTGTATCGTCGGTGACAGATTGGTGTGTGTATACCCTGTCGCAACTCGAATAAATAAATTGACGAACGTTCGAATTTCAAAAACATTCGATCATTGATTAAAATCTTCAAAGCTATCACATTTAGGCAGGAATGGGAGCAATTACGAAAACGATAAACAATGTATATACATTCATATCGTATGTCTATTGATTTTATAACTATTTTAGTCTATAACTCACATTGACGAAATAATCTTATCCTTATGGTTATAATTATAATCATAAAGGTTTATGGCCGGAAGATGATCCGATTAAGCTAAATATCCTCAAGGAAAGTGGAAATTTACAGGGGTCTATCTTGCGTTATGTCTTTTTTAATATATGTTGTATGTAGTTTGTATGTAAGAAGATAATTATTCATAGGATTTTTAAGAAGATACTTTAAATTTAAGTGAGACCTTCGTTTCGTTATTTGTTCCACTATAAATAGTAAGAATTTTATTGGGTCGTTGCAACATATTATTTTTCTACTGATCCGTTAATAGTAATATTTCTTTTACCACATAATGACAAATAAATATCAATAAATATACATACTTACGTTTATTTACGTTTATATACGTCTATACGAGTAGACAAACGAATCCATGACATGTAGCGCTTGTTTCACTGGAATATATAGGGCATAGGTCAGTTACAGTTGGTTGAAACCTTTGACGTGGTCAGCTGATACTATTCGATTTACTTGGAGGCCCTGAGGAATGACTGAGACGATAGTGGTGTCATGCCGGTGTACGGAGGTGTACTACTGGTACTTCTGTAGTTGTTAAAATGGACCGTATGAACGACCCTACATTGGCAAGAAGGGATTGGTAGAGGGTCCTTTTCGGTTGAGTCGTTTATTTGTCTCAGCACTCCAAACGAGACGAGACTTCGAAACGGTTCGGCCTTTGGTGTGTCAAGTTAACTTCATGCGTTCATTAAAACAGCAAAGACACATCGAAATTGTTTTCCCTCTTCTCCTGATGCGATGACGACCTCTTCCGAATAAGCGTAGTACACTACCGAGGTAGTTGGATCGAGATGAAGTCTCTCTCCACCTCGATTTAAGTCGGCAAGGGTGGATTTTTTGAACAAAACGCCATCATCGCCCATTTAATAAAAAAACATCATTAACATCAGCTCACAGTCGAAGAATATTATAAAAAAATAATAGAATTGAGAACTCTTTCTTGACGTAGGCGTAAAAGATATATTTTTCGTACACTAACAATACAAACAATGAATATATATATTGTAATGTTCACCCTTTAACCGTTTTTGATCGGATTTACAAATTAAATAATACATATTATATTTTACATATCAGCTCGCTAAGCACACGCACCGTCTTCACTTCACGCCAATTCTATTTTCCCGCGCTCCGCGATGTGTGTCATTTGAGATGACAGATACACAGATAAAATATTTATATCATAAAATACTATTTAATACATTATTATAGATGTGTACTTTACATACATGATGTCCATTCCTTTTATAAACTCAGTCAAAATAGTAGTAGGATAGTGGTGTAGTCATTTGATGTAAAGTAAAAGTAACAGCCTGTGAATGTCCCACTGCTGGGCTAAGGCCTCTTCTCCTCTTTTGAGAAGAAGGTTTTGGAGCTTATTCCACCACGCTGCTCCAATGCGGATTGGTGGAATACACATGTGACAGAATTTCAGTGAAATTTGACACATGCAGGTTTCCTCACGATGTTTTCCTTCACCGTCAAGCACGAGATGAATTATAATCACAAATTAAGCACATGAAATTCAGTGGTGCTTGCCCGGGCTTGAACCCATGATCATCGGTTAAGATTCACGCGTTCTTACCACTGGGCCATCTCTCCTTTTTTTTTTGCCTGCATGTTTTCCAGGTCATCGGTATTTGAACGTCACTGTGCGGACCAGACCCAGGAATTTTAACAATTTATTCAATATTTTTTTTACTAT
The DNA here is from genome assembly GCA_905220585.2 of Nymphalis polychloros. Classification (NCBI taxonomy): domain Eukaryota; kingdom Metazoa; phylum Arthropoda; class Insecta; order Lepidoptera; family Nymphalidae; genus Nymphalis; species Nymphalis polychloros. The sequence goes on along the minus strand of HG992243.1, from coordinate 13,851,133 downwards.
GACAAATATGTATATTAATTATTGTTATAAGCATTGTCGCCTACACAAACCTCTTATACGCTTTAATACTTTTTTGCTAATAATTTATATCAGGCACTTTTTATTATGAATTATGCATCAAAGTTATGTAAATAAAGAAGTCTTACTAGCTGTGCACTGCGGTTTTAAGTTCCTGTTTTAATTCAACATAAATGTTTCATATACATAAACCAGTACATCATATTAATTAAGCAATTATGTTTGCATAATAATTAAAATAAAACTTAACGATACAAAAATGCAAAGACCATTTTTATTTTCATTTTTTATATTTGTATAATTGTTGTTAGCCCTACTGACCTTTACAGCATCGCCGAACAATAAATGCCATGTCACCATGCCATAGCGGCCACGGCAGCCAATCTCAGGAGAGAATAGCCAACTACGCAGGATATATTATAGCGCATAAATGTGCGCAAACACAGGTACACTCTCTATTCCCTCACTCTCATAATTAGAAGCTTATTCCACCAAGCTGCTCCAATGTGTATGGGTACATGTGTGGCAGAATTACAGTGAAATTAGACACACACATGTCGGTCTACTTGCGATGTTTTCACAGAAGGCAACACAAATTAAGCCGATGAAAATTCAGTTACAATTCAAGTGTACAAAATTATTAGTACTTGGCTAAGTTAAAAAATCTGCGGAATTTTATTGCAGAAACGAATACCTTGCGGCTGGAAGTAAATATCAACTCCGTGGAGTTGGTGGGTAACTAGGTAATATGAGGTTACCTATGCCGTGTTTATAATATGATTAATACCAACACTTGACATCAGGTGCCCCATTTGCGGACGGGCAAATGTGTCACCTGATGTTAAGTGGTCACCACTGCCCATAGACATTAACCATTCCTTGCATGGCCAATGCGTCACGAACCTGGAGAACGAAGTTGTTATGTCCCGTATGTTTGTAGTTACACTGGCTCACTCATCCTTCAAACCGGAACGCAACAATAATATGTATTGCTGATAGAATATCTCATGGGTGGGTGGTACTATCCAGACGGGCGTGCACAAATCTCTATCACTACCAAACTATCAAGGTAATCACCGTTATCGTGAATAAACACAGCATTGTTCTAACGACACATAAAATAATTTAATTGTCACTTTTGTTTTTCTTAAGCAACATATTAAATATTTTTATTATTACTTCAACAAACATTTCTTAAAAATTAGACATTAACCCGAAACAAGTTTCGCCTTCATTGTACTATCTCGTATAATGTGTTATCAGACGACGTTATCAGTCCCTATATATATAATTGAAGGGAAGTATGTTTGTGTATTTTTAAGTAAAACTTCTTTGGGAACGATGAAGGAAAAATCTTAAGGACGAATTTGCGGTGCAACGTTCATGTGTAGAGTTTGTGAGAAACTTTTTTGACGCAAAAATGTTTAACTGATGTCAAGTTTTACTAAAATTAGGTACTATTTGTTAGGAGAACTGGAAGACTTTGACTGGCGATGTAAGGGATGGTTATCACTTACCATAAGGTGGCCTATTTGCTCATCCGACTATAAAATAAAAAAAATAACACATTCACTTTATATTGGTCTGACCTGGTGTTTGAGCCCAATACCTTGGTATGCACAGACACACGATAAAAACTTAAATCTTTTATCTGTTAAAAGCTTAAATGTATATACAGAAACTATTAATATCAACAAGATTTGCAATTGATGTTTTGATTGTAACTGATAACAATACACAATAATCAATGCATTTGTACATTTTATAACACACAAATCGATTTAAGTTGATCAACTAATAAAGATAAAGCGGTTCGAAAAGACTGAATAGACAGACTTTCAATAATAATGATTCGGAAAATCAATCTACTAAAGCTTTCTAATCTATTGTAAATGACGGTTTGATTAATTATTTTTTAAAATAATGAATGAATTAATGTAAGTATCTTTAGTGGAAACATGTTCCGAAAAATAGTTTTGGTAAATATTAAGTCATTTCATAAAAGTAATTGCTACTGAACATGTTTAAAAATATGTGGATGAAAATAATTTTATGAAATAGTAAAGTATCTTTAAAGCGTTGAGAAATAAATAGTCACGACACACAATCACACATGAACACAAGGTTCAAATTAATTAAGAATTATATAGATATTTTGTAAAATACTTTCTTCTTCTAAATTTTATATACGGGTTAACTGACTTCTAACTCTTGTTCTAACGTCATAGCTGTAGTGTTATTGTGTAAGACGTTAATTATAACGGGTGAGTAATGAAGTAAAGAAGTGAATCTCATACATTATGCACAACAATATTATGTAATGCCCAATGTATGCGACATATCAATTTCTGACCGATTTCTGCGGTCAGTTTCTAGTCTGTTCTGACAGAATAAACCTACAGAACTGTTAACGATTTACTAAAAATATTATTAACAAATAAATTATTTTATTAATTAATGTAAGACAATGTAAACGTTTTTGGTTATTATGAAAATTACAGAGTAATAATCCTAATAAATAAATAATATAAGACCTTCATTCGGTTATTTAACATATGACGCGTTTTAAAATAGACGCTATCGATTACTAAACTTTCTATAAATAAAATCATGGTTCGTTGCGTAAAGTTCGTTTTCAGAATCATAAACATTGTATTTAAACTGTACAGATTAAATAATATACAAACGTGAAATTATTATCAGAAGAAATCCAAAGTTCATAGCTTGTATCACAAACATAACGCACGGTTATCACTTATCAACTTCATTATTATGTGAATTTCCTTAAGAGTGCCGGCAAGCAAGCACGTATTTAAAAATGTGAGTTATTTTTCGTTTATTATATATTATAATAAAGAATTTAATAATAACATTTTTATTGAAACTTTATATATATTATTAGAATGAAAACTATAATTATTAATAACTTCATTAAAACAATCGTATCATATTTCTGTTCTTTTTTATTTACCATCTACTACGCTATGAGTATTTTCTTGTGTATTAGTTGAGGTGACCCAGTGGTTAGAACAGGATAATCTTAATCGAAGATTGTGACTTCAATCAATGGCAGTTTGATTTTTCATGTGCTCAATTTAAGCTTATAATTTACATGTGCTCGGTGGTGAAAGAATACAACGTGAGAAACGTGTCGAATGAGAATCTGTCACATGGGATAGAACAATTACAGTTGTGTAGTGGAATAAGCTTAAGACTGTTTCCTTAAATGGATAGCAGTATACTAGCAGTGGGACATTTACGGATTAATTTAATTTTTTATGTTAAAATAAATCATTTTAAGAAAATATACGAAAAATAGTATTTTTTTAAATTATACTCCTCTACTTTTAAAGAACTAGTTCAAGGGAGTTTTAAGGGATACTATTATACTGACCCCACACTAAGGGTAATGTCTAACTCCAATGTGATGAGCGTGACAATAATTGAAGCATAAAAATAAGTGAAGACGCATCAAAAACTTATTTTCGATAGGTAATATTCTTTATGGCAGTCCAAGTTGCTGGATTTATGAGTGTCAATTGTTATTATGTGAATCTGTATTTTATTATAGTAAAGTAAAACAACAGCCTGAAAGTATCCCACTGCTAGACAAAGATCTCTTCTCCTCTTGAGGAGAAGGCTTGGAGGCTAAAGGAAAACCAAAATTTAAAAGATTGTGGATAATGTCAGTAAAAGTTGAATAGCTCTTGAATAATGTGTAATGCTTTCGACCTATCGCGCACATAATGCCGTATATCTAATGTCAGCGTAGCCAATTTAATAAACAAATTAAGCGCAAAAATCTTTTCCACCATCCAAAAAAGGTTACATGAGGTATCTCCAAATTTAAATTACAAATATAAGGATTTAAGACAATGTTAAGTGTTCAATAACAATAAACGTGAGCTGTGAAAACATTAAGCGAATGACTGGTAGCAGCTTTATTTTTAGAAACAGAAATAACTAACGCTTAAAAAATACAATCTTTTCGGTGCTCGTCGTGTTAAAACCTTTGAATAAACAAATTTGATGAACATGAATTAATCGGCTCAGAATGTAAATTGAGCTGAAAAGATCCCCCAAACAACTTAGTAGTAACATTTACTGTTAAATGAAATATAAGCAAAAATAGCACTGCTGAGCTAAGGCCTCTTCTCCTTTTTTTTAAGTAGAAGATTTGGAGCTTATTCTACCTCCCTGCTCCAATGCGGGTTGGTGGAATACACATGTGGCAGAATTTGAGTGAAATTTGACACATGCAGGTTTCCTCACGATGTTTTCCTTCAACGTCAAGCACGAGATGAATTATAAACATAAATTAAGCACATGAAAATTCAGTGGTGCCTGCCCGGGTTCGAACCCACTATCATCGACTAAGATTCACGCGTTCTAGCGACGGGGCCATCTCGGCTTTTTTATAATATTAATTTAATTGATGAAAATAACCGAATATGAGGTCATATTCGGTTGCTTATCATCTAAGTATTCTTGTATAGTGCAATGAGCTATTATTATTTTTTTCGAAAAATGATAAATTTTATTGACAATGTTACATGAAAGTCATTTTACTTTACAAAACTATTTGATTTATTTCTAATTTCATTAATGACATAATAATTGCCATCTAAAAGAATATTATATTGAAGATATGTAAGAATAAAGATTATTATACTGTTAAATATTGTGTGATAAAGAGAATTAAAGTAAATTATTATTAAAACTTAGAACAAGTTTTAATAATAATTTACTTTAATTCTCTTTAACACATATATACATTCATTAATACTTGTATGTTTACGTGAAAACATTCCTTATTTCAGATATTGGCGTGACGATATTGTTTACTTACATTTTAAAATATATTTCAACATCTTGATTAAATTAGAAGTTAAATCTGCCATTTATTTATACAATACCATAAATTTACAATTACCATTTTTTTTTTTTATTTAATTTTATAAACTCAGGCATGCTGACAAATGGGCCACCTGATAACAAGTGGTCACCACCGCATTAGCACTATAACCGTCACTTATATTGTCAAAGTGCCACCAGCTATACGAACTAAGATTCATCCATTATGCCTGTTATTACATTTGTTACACTGGCTCACCCACCATTCAAGAAGAAGACAACACTATAGATATTATGTATAGAGCTACGCAATGTGTTGAGTGGGTGGTGCCAGACGGGGTAGCACAATTCGAATCGGCGTTTCTATAGCATTCGATTATTTTATCGTATCATAATATAAAGATATTCTAAATGAAATAGTACTTGATAAGATTAATCATTTTAGTAACGACAAAAATGTATGTATATTTATAATTTGATATAATATGTTAGTTTGTTGTTACTTTATTATTCTTCTTATAATTCTTCAATCCCACTTAAATGGCACAATACGCAGATGGCTAATCTCAAGAAAATTACCCCGTGGGCGTGGGCTAGTTCTATTGTAGATACATTATAAATTAACCAAGTAGTCAGATTACTTTATAGCCAATTAAAAAGTGTAATAGGCTTTTTTTCAAAAAAGGCGACTCTAATTTTGAAGGTTCGTCTCTAAGCTGATAGTAAATTCACTTTAAAAATATTGAAGAAATAAGTCCATCGATATAATAAGATAAATAATTTAAGGTCAGCTACCTTGAAAATATAGAAGTGCTTTTATATCATCCAAGATAATACATAAGATATAATTATATTGTGATTATTAAATTTTGATAAAGTAGTTATTAATTTGTTAAGATTATATGAATACAGAAATATTTTAATCATGCTGAAATAAGTCAAAGTCAAAAGTTCATTATACTCATTGTTTTTTGCTGAATATTTTTACTAACTGACAAGGTTTTTCATTAACAACATATAAATATATACTACGTGTGACGGTTAAGTTTCTATTATGAAAATTTGATGTGGAACATTTATTTACTCGCATAAGCGTGCGTAGTACGTGGCGTGCACATGGCATGGCGTGACTATATACTTCGATGCCTTATTTTACTATAATAATATAATTACATATTTATTTTATTAACATTATATTCATATATTTTTGGAACGAAGTGCTTTTACACGGCTTACAGTAGAGTGAAATGGCAGTGGCCCAAGGTCACGTCATGTAACGAAATAGCGTTCATACTATGCCTACCAAATGCTACAAAATGCAATGCTTTTTGGGCGTTGGCGTCGGTTGATGAGCGTTCGAATTTAGAAGGTCGATATAAAGCAGTTTGAGGTGCTTTTTAGTGTGATAAAATTCAGTAATATAATCAATTAAAATAAATATGAAATACGGTTTGAGTCGAAAAAAATATCGCACAAAACTTCGTTCATGACGCGGGTCCCCCGACCGCACAATTTTTACTTATTGGTTTTCATTAATAACCATCATTTTCGGTGATTTGTACTTGCCGGGCGTCTTGTGACAATAATTTTTTTAGTTCTTTAAAACACAACAGATCTAGCATATTTTATTTTTAATAAAATTTTTGTACTTATTAATCAGTAAGATTATTAACATCAATACCTAAATGTTCATTAACAATCAACCGTTGCTTCACTTGTATAATTAAAAACAAATTCACTCTGGTTATTTTTTTAAAGTATTAATTAAAATAAAAAATAATTAAAATAATAATTATTGCTATTGAAAACAAAAATATACAGAAATAATACCCGTATTTATATTCAACGCGATAGGCAATTAATTGACATGTAATGAATTAATTTCCTACGCAATTAACACACTAAGGATATAAAAAGGATTTTAAATGCAAATAGGACGAGGAATGGTGATATTTAAATTGGTAAAATAATAGACTTCCAATAAAAAACTACATATTATTCTCCCTTAATCATAACTAATTCAGTCATTTATTTAAATACTTTACGTAATTTACTGACAATCACACTTTCTTGTTGTGTTTAAATCTTTGGTAGCTTTCCGTGTACATTTTCAGAATGAATATTCATTTTGAATATTTGATCTAATGTATTTCGTTAGGTACTATGAAATTTAAGATTCTTTCGTTAATCATTTTTGTCCCTCCACAAGATCTTAGCGCATATTAATATTATAGATCCATTATTATCATACAATATCTTTATAATATAGAAATATAGGTATACAAAAATATAATATAACTAAAAAGCCGAGATGGCTTAGTGGTTGGAATGTTTGAATCTTAACCGATGATCGTGGATTCAAACCCGGGCAAGCACCACTGAATTTTCATATGTTTAATTTGTGATTATAATTCATCTCGTGCTCAAGTACCATCAACGGTAAAGGAAAACATCGTGAGGAAACGTGTATGTGCCTAATTTCAGTGAAATTCTACCACATGTGTAATCCACCAACCCGCATTGGAGCAGCGCGGTGGAATAAGCTTTAAACCTTCTCCACAAAAAAGGAGAGGAGGCCTTAGCCCAGCCGTGGGATTCACAGGCTGTTACTAATATAAAAAAAATATACGAAATAGTTTTTTTTTATTCCCAGGGTTGATATACAAGGAGCAATAAGCCTTTTGTTCGAATTCCTATGGACCCTCATTAAAGTCAACTATGAAACGATTAGAGGAGTGTGGAGAGCGCTGGTTCCTCCTGAACCCAAGGACGTTAAGAATGATATTATATTTGTAAGTATTACTAGGCTTCGTACAAACCCGTCTGAATAGCTACCACCCATCAGATATTATACCGCAAAACAGTGAATTAAAATTGGAAAGAATAACTAACTACGTTATTTACCGCTGAAAATAAAACTATAGAATAATTTTTTGGTTAGATTTATTATTATTGATTTCTTCTTATTTTCTCTCGTGTGTTTTATTTTAGTATTGTTATATGAACTTACCTAACAGTGCTGTAGTGTGTTTTCTCTTTAAAGCGCTTCGCATACTTACCTTAAATTTCGTAATATTAGGAGCTAAGATGGAACATGTTAATCGTAATTTAAATGTGTTTGATTATCAAATGCTTTAGATAACTGGTACCGGCCATGGCATCGGACGCGAGGTGGCTTTGCGCTTCGCAAGGCTCGGCGGAACTATCGTGTGCGTCGACATCAACGCGAGTAGCAATGAAGAAACTGTCAAACTTATTAAACAGGAGAAAGGGAAGGCACATTCCTATCAGTAAGTTATGTGGTATGATCTTTTAAACGAACATTTAAATAGTTTTGTTTGGTAAGTATTCGCGTATTCAAACATCTTGGCTGTATAGTTATTTCGACCATATTGATTTCATAGACCCCATTAACAGAATAAACGAACGAACGAACATATTATTTTTACATAATATAGTGAAGGAAATAAACACAACGTTTAACACGTTTACTAAAGGCATGTTTTTTTGTTGAAAAAGGTTACTTGTAAAAAATAATCCGAATCGTTTAAATGTTGTTATCTAAGTCATTCATTACGTATTCAATACCGTATTATCGCTCCGACCTGGGGTTTGAAGCCAGAACCTTGGTCTCTGCGGCCTTATATCTAGCCACAAGACCAACGAGGCAGTATTTTTTCTATGTAACTCATTATCTAATATTTTTAAAGATGCGATGTCACGGATCGTGCTGCTGTGATGCAGCTGGCAGAGAGAGTTAGTCGTGAAGTCGGGGACGTGTCTATTCTGATCAACAACGCCGGTATCATGCCTTGCAAGCCGGTCCTCAAACAAACTGAGCAAGAAATTAGACTGATGAACGATATCAACATTAATGCTAATTTATGGGTGAGTAAATTGAGTGTTCACTTTGAAGCACGCTTAAATCCGGAATTAGAGATCTAAGGGCTCTAGGCACTTTGACATTTATAGTGCACATTCGATCAGAGTAAAATTATGTCGTCTTGGCAGATTATTTTTTCTTGATAGGCCGTTGCTTTGTAATCTTGTAATGAATATATTTGCATGTTTGTCCTCTATGCGTGCATAAACTCAGTCGATTGTGATGTAACTTTAGTGAGTTGTTCTACGAAGATTTCCGGCCGCGAAGGTTTCATAAAACAAGATTTTTTCCTGTATGTATTTGTCCTTCAATATAAACATTTTATGAAGATCCTTATTCTTCGCGTGCGAAGCCAGGAACTGTAACTATATATATAAAATTTTAGCTCTTGTGTTTATATATATTGTTTGTCTCATATTAACTGTGGGACATTCCTCGTTTTATATTCATAAACTATTAATCATTTATAAGTCATCGTGTAATCAGCTGCCGCACTTGTGACTTAAAAGAATTTAATTATTTTAGAGTATGATTTTGTAAAGATACAGTTCTCTCTATCTCTCATGAGAGGCCAATTTATTTCAGAGATAAAAAGTACCAACCGTATTGTCTGAAATCTAAATAACTATATTAAAGATATTTGTATTATTATGTTTCGCTAATGTGTTAAGAATTATTTAACTTACTTTTTAAAACCGTAACTAAATGTTTGCTAAAAATGTTACTTACGCACAAAGCGTTTTAACTAAAGATAACGTTGTTTGTACTGCTCAAGTTGATGACCTTATTTACTCTGAAAGATTATTAAACTTATTTGTTATTTAAAATATATCATCACGTTTGAAAAACAAACAAATTTAAGAAACAACATAAATCACTATTCATATAAAATTAACAGTGTATGGCAAAAGTATCCCACTGTTGGGCAAAATCCTTTCCTCTCACGAAGTAGGTACCTAACTAGTTCACCGTTCCAATACGAGTTGCTGGATACGAGTACGGTAGCATTTCATTCGATACATGACCACATTACGACCACATTACAGAATAAACTAAGAACATATTATTTTTACATAATATGGTGAAGGACATACTAGCATGGTTACTACTAGCATGTTTATTGTTAACAAAGGTCACTTGTTAAAAACATTAAAGATAATCCGAATCATTTGAACGTTGGTATCTAAGTCATTCGTTACGTATTTTATAGCGAACAAGCCTCCATACACGTTGTAAACGACTGACGTTCCATCGGATTATAAGACTAATAAAGAATATACTTTTGTTTGTCTGGCATAAGATCTTCATCTTTTAATGAACTCACTTACATGAAAACTGAGAACTTCATAGAATATTTAAAATTAACACATCCGTTATAAGTGAGCGAATTGAGATTGTATTTGTTTACACACGCAAGTTATTTTATTCGATTGTGCCCGTAGCATGTCTCTCTTGACTTTGGCTGCCGTGGCCGTAATCGCTCAAGAGGACATCACTATTTACAGAATTATGCAACAATATATGAATGCTAGGTTAGGTACCAATTATTAATACCATCGATATTAATTAAAATTGCATTTATTTATACGATTTATAATGGTGTTTCAAACAGACGATCCAAGCTTTCCTCCCATCGATGATAGCCCGTAACCACGGGCACATTGTGGCAATGTCCTCAATGGCAGGTCTGATGGGGCTCACCAATCTGGTTCCGTACTGTGGCTCCAAGTACGCCGTTAGGGGCATCATGGAGGCTCTCGCAGTGGAACTCAAGGATGATCCGAGACAGTTGAATGGAGTAAGTTTTTTTTTTTAATTTGTATTAAATACTTCCAACAGATATATACATATATAATAAACTGCAAGTTTCGACTTGTAATATATTTTTTTAATTGAATGTCAAAGTATAGGAGGCAATATTTGTATTTCATGAAACTTTTAAACATTTTATATCTGTTAAAGTCGTGGTAGTGTTCACTGTTCACTTCACAAGCGCCTGGACCGACAATTTTCTCTCCGGCTACGTCTACAAAATCAGTATAATATATAATCAAATAGTTTTTTTTTATTATATAAGTTGGCGGACGAGCGTATGGGCCACCTGATGGTAAGTGGTCACCAACGCCCATAGACATTGGCATCGTAGGAGATGTTAACCATCGCTTATCTCACCAATGCGCTACCAACCTTGGGAACTAAGATGTTACGTCATTTGTGCCTGTAATTACACTGACTCATTCGTCCCTTCAAACCGGAACACGGCACGAACCGGAAGACGAGCTTGCACAAAGCTCTACCACCGAGTAAAGAGTAACTTTTTGTGTAAGACCGGAAAAAACACAAACAAACGAAACTTACCTCTTTTTATTAGGGGTATCAGAGGCTCTAATATAATAATACCTATATCATATAGAATATAAATCTTCTAGATAACTATTTATTGTTTTTAAATATTCGTTTTATTTATGTTCCTAAAGTGGATTATGAACTTAAAGGATGACCAGTTTATCAGGTATTAACCTTAGTCAGTTGTTATTCATTGAATATGCGTCTTAAAATGCTTTAAAATATTATTATTTATTATATATGGTCAATGAACGAATAATTGATAACATTAAAATTAATTATCTTTGATAGACACCTCGAAATAATATTCTTTATCTTATATATTTTACTTGGTGGTCATTGTGCGAGTCCGTCTGGGTACGTACCATCAACTCACCACATATTCTACCGCCAAATACCAATACTTAGTATTGTCTTGATCTGGTTGGAAGAGTAAGGGAGCCAGTTTTAAAAAATACGACATAAAGGTTTATTTTTGTATAATGTGAAGTACAAGCCTGTTAATTTCCTACTGCTGGATAAATGCCTGCTTTATTCACTAAAGCTTGGAGTTTATTCGGTTATTTATTGGTATTTATAGGTTTCCTTACGACGTCTGACTTCACCACTGAGCATGAAATAAATTATAAACACTAGCCCGGGTTTGAACCAGCAATCTTCGTTTTCGTTTGTTCTAACCGCTGGGCCATTTCATAGATATTCAAGCCAAACAAAATGTACTACGTTGAATGTATAAAAGTGATAACTTAATTATTGTCTCATTATCCAAACTAATTTTAAATGTACTATTTATTCACAGATCAAATTTACGACAATCTGTCCGTACATTGTCGACACTGGTCTCTGCAAGAAGCCTCGCATTCGATTCCAAAATTTAATGAAGGTCGTGAACGCCGGTGAAGCCGCCGACATCATCGTTGATGCAATTCGCAGAGAGATCATTGAGATAACCATCCCCACTGAGCTGCACTTTGTGAATAGGGTGAGCTGAACATTCTAAGTCAATCCGTACAAAGAATCCCTACAAAACCGAGGGTACCACCACTACGAAGGAACCAACATCCTCACACATAAGGCACAGGGACTAAACGAGACGATCATCCATATAAAATGGGCGACGTAAAAGCTACAATTGGATGACAGCGTATCCTTTGCAGTGGTTGCAATAACGCATCACACGAAGAATTCGTGTACACCGACGACTTTGACGGGACGGTGAGGAAATAGGTGAATGGGCACAAATTACAACTACTAAGGAGTTTCTGGACTATAAGCACCATGGACAGGCTGGCCGAACACCATCCAGACCTGCCTAGGAATTCTGAATCCGAATAAGACGATTATTTTTATTACGACTATTCTTAAGCTTCCGCAATTACTATAAAATTTGTTATTTTTAAATTTGCTAGGATAAGTGGAAATTTAAATTTTAAGCATCAGTCTTAGATAACATAGCATATATTTATATTTTATTTTCAGTATATCTACCGCTTGATGCCATTCCCCGCCGCTTGTATTTGGAACGCTTTCGTCAACGCTGGTGTGGACGCGCACGAATAAATATAAGTGTTTATATAAAATAAATCTCTAATTATAATTAATTTAAATCGAACAATTTGTTCGATTTTTGTATTTTTATTTCTTTTTTTTTCTCTGTTATGGCGTGTATCTACGCTAGTTGAGTAAAAAGTGAAAATATTCTGCCAATGTCACGTATAAAAGAGATGCCACATATGTGATCAATCAGTTTCAAATTTTGAAGGGCATTATTTAATATTGTTACATTTAATTTTATATGGTGGATTTTGAAAATAGAATTAGAAATTGAAATAAAAAAATATGATCCTAAAAATAATTACAGCCAATAATTACACATAGTTCTCTTAAACAAAAAGTGACATTTGACGCACATGCGTCATGCTCCTCCAAAGACTTTATACGCCCACGAATAGAACAATTTTGATTAATTTGAATTGCTTAATGATTAGATTAGACGACCTCGTCTTGATAGTCGGGCTGATAAAAATATATTGAGTTTTCAGTCGAAGATTCTCAGTAGAAGCCCAGAGTATGTGAGTGAGTCCCGGAGTGTGTGCACTGTGTACACTCCCGTCCCTCGAAAAGCAACTAAAGTTAATCTCTCTTGAAATTGGCCGCCGTGGCCGAAATCGGTCAGGAGGCCATCATCAATGTTAAGTAATATTAAGATACTTCTCAAATTATATTTGTATGGGAAGGGCAGCTCCTTCTAACGGTTCACACTAGTTCAGACATGAAGGATGGTATATACTCGTAAGGATGCATGTAAAAATGGCTTGCGAAAAAATATTTCAGTTATCAAAAAGCTTTATTAATAGTACAACACTTCATCTTATTGCCTCTACTGGTGACAGGAGGGCTGGTCAGAGGAATTAAGATTCAACGAGAAAACCACCATTCCATGCAGTAATAAATCATGACTGTACTTGCAGTAGCCATTAAATTTTTATTTGCAAGGTCAAGTGTAAATAATTTTATGTTTATAAATGTTACTTATTACTTACTAGATTACTAATCCTTCAGCATTTAATGTTGCATTACAACAGCGAGTGAAATTAATTAATTATTATGTAATACATTATTATGAGAGTTATCATTATCAGTTATTATATTAACAGTAAAATATTAATATAATAACTTAAAATATAATACATAATTAAATATTACTTAGCTAAATACACGAATATACGAATATGATATCTATATTAAGGCTAATGTTTTCTTTTTTATTTGTATCGTGGTGATGTAGTTATATTTTTCACATGAAATCACGCTTAGATAGTAACAATCAGCATTCACTAAGAACGATAAATTAATAATATACATATATTCATTATATTAAATAGACGAATTCTGAGATTCGGAAGATTATTTCCTTATTTAGTAACTAAAGTTTTGATAAAGGCAGCCGCGTGTCGTTTTGAAGGTAGACACTGTCCGAACGCTTCCAGTAATAAAGGTTCTTGATGCACAGCTTGCCTAATTAAAAAAAATAAAAATAGTGAAAAATCAAATATATCGATTTTAGGTTAAATATGCATTATGTAAATTTCGTTCAACACGTGTAGGTTTTCTCAAGACAGAATTAATTAGTATTGGGTAATTATATTTAAATATAATATAATAAATAATTCGTATTTCGCTTTGTTCTTGAGATCTACGTATTCTATCGAGTAGTTAATCTCGTCTGTATAAATTCTTTGTTGTCATCTTTCATATTTTACAATGTAATTATTAAAAAAAGAAAGAATTGCTTAAATTCCTGTTTCCCCTGTCTTAAACCATTACATAAGCGGATACGTCATTCATGATCCTACACCGTTAAACCTGAGGCTTATAGCCAGTAAAGTTTTATTTAAGACTTCTTAAAAAAAAATACTAAATAGTAGTTGCTTACTTGAGAAACACAGCAAACTATTAATATCCGATACAACTTGTTCGCTATCATTACTACATTAATTATGGTACAAAATTATCAAAAATTAAACACTACAAAGTTGTAGACCAACATAAGAGTTAATAAATCTAAGTGTTTTTACTTGTAATCTTCTATGGAGAGTTTGCCATCCTTGTCGATGTCCATTTTTCTCAGGACCAGCTCGACGAGATCTCTCACCCCTTCATCGGGGTCCTCATCTCCTGGCTGCTTTAACAGTGAATTCCTGCAAATATTTTTAATAGCTATTTTCAGTGAGGTCGTTCGTATTAAGCACTCATAATTTGAATTCCGTTGTGAGTGACTCAGCTATGAAATAGGTATTACAAGAAAATTTTATAAATTTAAAAAAAGCACGGGCTCGACATTTTCTAGAGGAGGAAAGAAGTATAATTATAAAATATAATATATTAAAAAATGATTCATAAAGAAAAATATTTACGACTCCATCAATCGATTTATCAATCCAATATAAAACCGGGCAAACCGGGGGGTTTTGGGTAATACATATATGGGTGGTTAACGCACTATATACATTTATATTATGTACATGTAGCATAATTTAATACAAAAATACATATATTATTCAACGATTACGTAAACTTCAGTTTATATTATGATTTCAAGCCGACCGTTCTGCCGAAAACATACAAATTATAGACTTTTAGAACCAAATTACGAACTGTATCTTACATAATCTAACAACAATACTTATTACAATTCAGTAAAAATTCGGTTGCCCCAATTCAAAACATATTAACTTTTATTTAGATTCACGTGTTTAGTTTACTAAGCAATCTTGGTTTGACATTTGCCTACTTAAATGTATTATAAAACGAACTGCATCATTATTGCATGTTGTATTAAAAAGAAAATAATTATAAAAGCAATTACTTGCTTATCTTTTCTTGTGACATTGTGGTTTAATGCAGTAGAAATTAAAATGTCAGCGGATAACCATTAAAGAAACATTTTACAAAAGTTTTATTATCTGTTTTTATTTTATTTAAGTCGTAAAAGTTTTAATTTTTTGTTTTAAAAATTATGTTTCAGTTTATGATTGTAGCGTACTGCTGGCACGAGCGATTTCTTGACGTTTAAACTCGTGTTTTTGACGTTTTGGATAGACATTATCACTGGTCATGTATATGTTCAGCCCTGGATTGATACCTAGGCCTAGAAGCCCCGCCGGCTGAGGAGCCCCATAACTCAAAAATAACTTAATTTTATTCTGCTTCGGAATGGGGAGGGATCAACTCAAACGTCTTAGAACTCTAAATTCTGGCCTGTATATGTTCTCGCGTCTTTCTACGCATTTTTATCGTTCATGCTTTATATCAAGCCCGGACTATAAAGCGCACAATGTAGCATCAGATAAAGAATCTCACTCTTATGAAAAATGTTGGCATTCAGATGAGTACATTTTAAAACTTCAAGCCTACTGCAATTACAATGACGACCGTTGCGTATGTATATATTTAAAAGCTACGAACCTACCTACGTCATTAAATAACATAACAATAATGTGTTAACGGCTAATAATATTATTTGTATCTTGTTACTGTTATCCATATTTGGCCGAGGATTTTGCAAGATATTACACTTTAAGCTTTTACTATGTATTTAATTCATTTCCGTGATTTGACCAAAGTTTGAGCAGAACGCACCTGACTCTGCGCGTGGCTACAACTGGTTGACAAATCTTCAGACATTTTGTCTTAATTTATATATTATCACATATGGAATCTTCGAAACGTCAAAGATATATTTGTCAAAATTAGGAAGTTAAAATACATTAGACCAATCAAGTTACTCTCTTCTAAATGGAAATATATAATTATTATCTTTATTGATACTTTAACTTACTTGAGAAGCGTAAACATTTCATCCCTAGTGATGTACCCATCGCTGTTCAAATCGTAAACGGCAAAGCAGTGCGACTTTTTCTCTTCATCGGTGCCCCGCAAGAGTACGCTAAGGCCTCGAGCCCAGGCTTCGAACTTTAATGCCCCTTCACCGCCATTCACTCCCCTTTCCCAAGTAAGCCACACACGGTCCAATACCACGTCCTCTGTCACCAGGTCGAAAGTATTATGCATCACATCGCGGAAGGTATTCTGGTCGATGCCCTGATAAAATAAACATGAACAGTTCACACTGACTATATAACTTAATTAAAATGTAATTAATAGTGTGCTTAGGTTCCTTTAACCCGACCCACTCTCCCTGTTTGTACAATAACCACAGGGAGAAAAAAACATTTGGCTTTTGTTCTTTTAAGTTTTTAACTTACCGCTAATTATGGTTTTTTTTACATAAAACTTTGTTCCGTTAGTGAAATTTGAAAAATAACCTATTCATTAAAAAATCAAATTTAATCGACAAAGATATCAAATAATATAAACACAATAAAACTGACGAGTCATGGATCTTTTTACACTTTTCCACTCATGGTTATTTTTTAATAGATTATATCGACATATAATCTATTCGGTAAAAATCGTTGAAAACGATTAATGATATCGAGTTAAAGTTCCATAAATAAGAGTTAATTTTTATTTAAATAAAGACACCTACTTTCCCCGAGATATAGACTATCGAATTAAAAAAATAATCATGATAATCGGCTTCCAATCGACGAAACTTTTGACGAACAAACAAATAAAACGTCAAATCTCACCTTTTTTTTAAATCGACTAATAAACATTTAATCCACACAATCCGTCTGATACAATAAAACTCTGACATTTTACATTATAAGCTGGTAGTATAGCATTGTAATATCTATATTCGTTCGTTTTGGCACAAAATAATAAATCAAACTGCTGCTGTATCAGATTTTAAGCATGCTATAAACACATCCAGCTATTGCTAGTCATAAAAAGATATCGAAATACGAACATCGAATGCGTTTTTTTATTCCTGTATTGCTGTAAACGTTAGTTGTATCACGTCATAATTGGTCACGAATATTATGGAGAACGTTTATCAGACAAAAGACGTTCAGAATTGCGTGCGTCCATATCATGTCTGTTACATACTTTCCAAGTTTACGGTTGATGGCTTTTTTTTTCGGTTTATATCGTAGAAATTTCATGTGGTTGCTTTTTATTATTCTCATGGCTTTATAACATATACCGTGACTTGTGCGAGTAGCGTAAGTGTTCAACATTTTGGTTGATTTTTTTTTGTAAGACTAGTTGCTCTTCGCATTTAATTGGTGTTAATTATAACCACTCCGCCCCGCGGGTCGTAGTGTAATATTATATAGTATACACCGAGATCTGCCTGATCAAACAAGCAAAGTTGTTGTCAATAATGTTTTTTGATTATGGAATACGGAACAATTACTAAATCTATGTAGTGTTGACTCAGTGGTCCTCATTGAACTATTAATCGTCTTTGCGTATTTATATAAGTTTAGATAAACATATGCATCTTCATATACAACATATCTATTTATTAGTACATATTTCTAGTATTTTTTTTAATATTATAATAATTTGTAATAATAATAATAATAATAAATCATTTTTTTCGACCAACAAGGATCATATATACATTACATATATTATATTAAATTAAATTAAATTAAATCAAATTAAATTAAATCAATTAATTATTTACATACCTAAACAATAAACATATTTGCGACTTTCTATTAAAGTCATGTTTCTTAACAATAAATTATTCAAATATTTTAATTTATTGTTGGAATAATAAATACTAACACTTGTTTCTTCGAATATTTTGTGTATATAAGCTAGTCCTAACCAAGCTAACTGAAATGAGGATAATATCACTGTTATTCTTACCCGTCGCGGTTTCGCTCACGTAAAGTTAAAAAACATTACTGCTTTTCAGAGCGACACCTTTATCTAATCCCACAAGCTTATATAAAAATATTTAGTACAGAATTGGGATTAAAGGTGCCGCACACATTTGAAAGTCTACAATACAACAGGACCTCTAACTCAAGTGTCATAAAGAATAAGCCGTGCGTTGTTAATTAGATCGTCACCATATTTACTTCTATTACTATATTAATAAAAAAAAAACTCACGTCAATTTTAGCAGCTGGCTGACCAATAACAGAAGTTGGAGCCGCGTTTTGTGCAGATGTTACTAATCTTCTGTACATAGTGAAGAGACCATCCAATTCATTTCTAAAACAAAATACTTAAATTTAATAAAAATGAATTCACTTTAACCTTTTCTTTTAATAGATAATAAACATAATATTTTTTAACAGGCTAAACGTCAGTCAATATAAAGACGATGTATGGAAACAGTGGAGTCATGTATTTCAATACACAATAACGTAAATATGTATGTATGGCTTTATGGAAAACATTCACTTTAAATCATAGTCGTAATGCTCACGCGACGTTCGAACGATCATTTCTATCAAATATTATTATATATTCGACCCACTTGCTGAAATGCGTATTTCTATATAACATTTCTAGTGTCTTTTCTTTGAGCTGTCGATACGGCATGACTACAGGGCACTGGGTGCGTGTTATACGGCTACCTTTACGAAGCTCACGAGTTCAACTGACAAGGGCGTAATCAGGGTGGTATAAACAAAATTTGGAAGGCAATTACCCTAAACGTATCGGTTGAATTTGTAACGTATTATATACGCTTTCTCATTTTGTTTACGAAATCATGAATAAAATATATCAAATCATAATTTCTAATAAAAAAAATAAAGTATACGATTCGTTTATATTGTTTTAAGTGTTATGAAGTCTCTGCCTTTGTGTTCCGTGGAAGATTCCGTGGAAGAGAATTATTAATTGACATACTTCGGTTTAAAATTTAAATTTATATATTTCCATGTAAATCTAATCTAATTGTAGTATTTTGTAATTCGATATTTTAGAATGCAAAAATATCACTTAAATTAACTGAAATAACAAAAACGATTTTTTACCGACCTAAGGTTATTTATACAAAACGGCTACGCTGATCATATTGTATTTTAGAACTTGCGGAACAAAATTAAGTTTTAATCGTCAAACGACTGCAATGTTATAATTTATTTATCGCGTGTTTATTCACGATGTTAATACATTATAATGTAACAAGTTGTAACGCTGTGTTTGTATTAATAGTAACTGCCTTGACTTACAACTAAGACTTAACTAAAGTATAGAAAAAAATGTTGTTTAAAACATATTTACTGTAAACATTAAGCTTCCAGTGTGTATATTATACAAACGAATAAAATCGAAAGAAGTTCGACCGCGTTTGTACCCTGAATAAATATAATATTTTATGTTAAAAGTGACAATGTGTTTCATAGTATTTTTGTGTTTTTCTTATAGCAACAGAGCAAAGCAACGAGTTTTTTTTTTTTTATATTACCCTGGAGGGCAAACGACGACGGCTAGTGCAGTCAGGAAGAGTGAATTTGCACTAGCCTTGCCGGCCCGCAAGATGCCTCTTCACGCCTCGTTTGAAGGAGCCCAGGTCATAAGAGGAGGGGAACACGTGTGGTGGTAAAGAATTCCATGTTTTGGAGGTGCGACAAAGAAAAGAGTTGCCAAATTTCTTCGTGCGCGATGGAATTGATGTCACAGTTAGGCGGTGACATCGAGAGCCAGCACGTATAGACTTGTGAAGGAATGGGGAAGCAGGAATGAGGGAGAATAATTCCTCTGAGCACTCGCCGTGATACAATCGTTAGAAAGCGCTCAGTGCCGCTATCTCTCGACTCAATTGTAAAGACTCGAGGTTGTTGGTGACCTTTAGGTCGCCAATAA
Source organism: Nymphalis polychloros (assembly GCA_905220585.2). NCBI lineage: Eukaryota > Metazoa > Arthropoda > Insecta > Lepidoptera > Nymphalidae > Nymphalis > Nymphalis polychloros. The sequence goes on along the minus strand of HG992243.1, from coordinate 13,830,786 downwards.
TGCGAACCGCACGTCGCTGCAACCGATCCAAGGCCTCCAGTAAGTACTTAGCGGAGCCATCCCAGAGGTGCGAGCAATATTCGACGCAAGACCGCACCTGTGTTTTATACAACAGGTTCGGTCGCACCTTGTTCAGGACTCCGAGTTTCCGTGAAGCTGTTTTTATAACAGCCTCGATGTGGTTCCTTGGATTGAGGTCGCAACGAACGTCAATTCCCAGTATGGCGACTTTGCTTTGCATCTCCAGCGTAGTGCCACAGAGGGAGGGAGGAGGCGAAAATGGTGACTTTTTCGCTGTGAGAGCACATACCTGTGTTTTCTTGGCGTTAAACTCAACAAGATTGTCAGAGCCCCATTTGGCAATGAGTCCTAACGTCCTATCGAGTTCAACAATAAGCTAACTGCGCGTCCATGGTATCCCCCGTGCACTGTACTATCATCTGCATAGCAATGTATGTTCCCAAGAGAGAGCATATCATTGATATGCAGAAGAAAGAGTGTGGGGGATAACACAGACCCCTGGGGGACCCCAGCATTCACTACATGGAATTGTGAAGCGCAACCATCAACTAAAATGCGAAGGCTACGCTTGTGTAGGAAGCTGGCAATCCAGTTGCAGAGCTGAGTTGGCAGACCGTATGCCGGCAGCTTGGAGAGAAGGCTTCTGTGCCAGACCCTGTCGAAAGCCTTGGAGATATCGAGGCTGACAGCCAACGATTCCCCACGCTTGTCGATAGCTTCACCCCAGAGGTGTGTTACGTACGCTAGAAGATCACCTGTGGACCGTTTTGGTCGAAACCCGTACTGACGATCATTAATTAGACAGTAATCTTCTAGATAATGGATCAGTTGGTTGTTTAATCCGTTCCATCACCTTACAAAGTACTGAGGTGATAGCTATTGGCCGATAATTTGCCGGGTCAGACCGATCCCCTTTTTTGGGAAGCGCTTGCACATTAGCTTTTCTCCAAGAATCCGGCACACATCCTGTAGAGAGAGAGAGACAGCTGAACAGGCGTGTCAACACAGGAGACAGCTCCGCTGCACACTTCATCAGCACTATGGCTGGTATTCCATCGGGACCGCTAGCTTTCCGTACATCGAGTGATTGCTGCTCTGCACGCACATCACGCTGCCTGATTTTGATGTCAGGCATCGTGTGGCCACATGAAGGTATTGAAGGTGGTAGCGCACTGCAATCATCAATCACAGAGTTATCCGCAAAGAGTTTTGCCAGAAGATCGGCTTTCTCCTGCGGACTGTGAGCTAGTGATCCATCCGGATTCCTGAGCGGTGGCAGCGAAGGTTGGCAAAAATTGTTTTGCACAGACTTGGTCAGACGCCAGAAGCTACGGGAGCCCCTAGGATGCGAAAAAAGGTCATGACCAATCCGTACAACGCGCTGTGCATCCGCTCTCGTGTATGCCTTCCTACAGAACTTGGAGTTTTTGTTATAGGTTGCTTTCAGTAAGTCAATGTTAGAGGCCCCGCTAACGCAGCCGTTGATCCACGCGCGATATGCCGCCTGCTTGGATGACACAGCATCGGCCCCTTCGCGAGCGAACCAACGGTTACGCGTGCCCCTACTGATGAGAACTGAATTAGGAATGTAGTATTCTATCCCTAACAGGATCTCATCAGCAATAGCAGCGGCGCTTGCTGTCGGGTCATTCTCCCTGAAGCAACGTTCCTTCCAAGGGACTGACGCATAGTAATGGCGCAAACCGTCCCAATCTGCCGACTTATAGTGCCAAACGCGACGTTTGCATACCGCTGGTGGCGGCAGCTTGGCCTGTGGCACTTTGGTGGATATCAGGCAGTGATCCGAAGAACCAAGAGGAGCCTGAACCTCAACCTGATATTCCACCGGGTAAGTAGTCAACAGAAGGTCCAGTAGGGATGGCGCTTGCCCGTCAATGTCTGGGATTCTGGTGGGCTGATCAACCAATTGGGTCAAGTCATGCGTGAGAGCGAAAGCATGAACAGTCTTTCCAGCATGGTCAGTTTTGGGAGAGTTCAACCATGATTCATGGTGAGCATTAAAATCCCCCAAAAACACCAGTTCCGCGCTAGGAAACTGCTCTTGCGCAGCATCTGCCACCCGACTAAGATGGTCAAATAGTCGGCTTGTCTCCAAGTCACCATTGTGGGATCTGTAGAGGCACACGTATACTCGACTCTGACAAATCAGGTCCACATGTACCACCAACATGGAGAGGGAAGGGTCCTCCAAGCAGCGCAGACGGTGACAACAAACATCCGTCCTGACGAACAAGCATACTCCGGCTTTCGCTTTGAAGGATTCTTCAAGCATGTAGCCGGGATAATTAAGGTAGCTGGTATCGGCAGGACGGAATATTTGGGTCTCCGTATGAAACAACATTGCTGGCCGTGCTGTCTCGAGATGGTGGTGGACAGCATTGAGGTTAGCGTGGAGTCCACGGATGTTAGAGAACTCAACCTCAAACAGCGAAGGTATGGTGGGGGTGTGCACTGCTGATCGACCGTTATTTCTTTTATGCGCTGTCAGGTCATGGGAAAAGAAGGAAGAGACATGAAGCGAGCTTCGCATTGCCACGATAGAGATGGTCAAAGTGTGGAGCTGTGTTTTCCCAAGAAGCTGCCAGAAGGGAAAATCAACTGATCCGCCAGACGGAAGGGCCCCCGAACCCTCCCGCGTCATGGCCGCCGGGACCCCACCGTCCGGTCACCAACTGGCACGACGGTCCACACCGAGATTATGCGTGGCCTGGTGGGGCAGCCTCGCGAGCTGGTTAGGAACGCTTGGGCCCCTGTACTCTGCCACGGGCGGCCAGCGGAACAACCGTTTCTACGGGTCTTCCTGGCCGGCGTGTCAATATAATTTCCCCCGGCATTGGTTCAACAGGAACTTCCACTGGATCACCACATATCGCCGCAATGCGCGCTCGGGCACTGGCTGTACGCTGGCTGATCTCGAAACGCGGTTGCATGCAGCCACTTCACGAGTTTTTCACCATGCGTACGGCGGTAACAAGCCAGGCGGATGAGTGACATCCTACCACCAGATAAGCAGTTGGTCGCTCAGATATCCCTTAGTCGCCTCTTACGACACCCATAGGAGAGAGACGGGCAGTGATTTGTATTCTTACTCCGTCACTGCACAGAGGAAATGAGATGTTATAATTTGGATGCATAAATCATGAAAAGAGAAATAGGTTTTGCTAAAACTGTTCACATTTAAATCCCAAATCAATTCAGTTTTCACTTTCTGCAAGGAAACACACGAACACAGCGTGGCGGTAATCCTATATGTATGTTAAAATGGCTGAAGACGAAATTCGGTATGAAAATGTCGTGTTCGGACTTGTAGAATATCTATTTAATAAATTTCAATATGTGTATGTACTATAACTGTAGATAGGTATAAAATAATATAAAATTATAAAAGCTAAGCGTCAACACTAACATAGCTAAGCTCAGTACGGATAATCATTCGAAAAAAAAACACCATTGTTTTACTAATAACTCGCATAACAAACAATGTCTGTAAGCAAGACCGCTATTATTTTAATTGTTTTTAACTAGAATCAAGACTATTTTATTCTCTAAACATGTACGTTTCTTCTTTACTATTCAGTCATTATTACAGTTCTAAGTCGTTGATTCATAACTTGCGAACTAATCCTTCGCTTGACATGAAATATAATATAGGTACTAATTATCTATTATATTTTACAGACTGTTGTAATGTTAACGAGATTAAACACCCTCGAATTCTTCGGGCTTAAAGTATTTACATGAATAATACTTCAAAGATCTCACCGTCAAAGGTCTCAACGTTTTAGCCTTTGAAATATACGTAGGTACCTGACAAATATTAAGCCTCTATGATAGATAGTTAAAAGCTGGAATATTATGAATAATTTCAGTGCCTTCCTATGCTTTTGACGGTGAATAATCCCTTTAAGTTACTGTTGTTATATAATTTAAATGTAAATATTATTACCTGATCAGGTATATGTAAACCAAGTGAGTTCTACTTCCCAACGTAACAAACCTATTCAGCAGTAATATGGGAAATACAGGTCAAAATTATAAAATTAAACAGTAACTATTAACATTGGTAACTGTGTAATATTAATTTGCTTAAATAAAATATTGACACAAAATATAGCTATCAAAAACTTAATACGAAATTGGGGACTTGTTGAAAGACAACACGTTGAAGGTTCAACATTTTCTTTTTGAATCGTATACCACATGTATTATTTAATAAAATCGTTCGTTTCGTGACCCTTCATTTTTGTGCTTATCAGTTTAACCTCTCAATAAAGTAACCTAAGGTAAACCACTTCAATTGCCAGTAAGGTAAGTAATGTTTTGAACAACTGTTTGCAACGACAATAAAAATTCATCATTTTCTACCGCGCACAGTTAACAGTTACCATAATATGACAGAAAGTTAAAACACTAAGAAGCTGAAATTATCGTAACAACAAAACCTTGAAAGCAAATAAAAAAGTGTAAGACATTATAAATGACATTTGCAGATATTATATAAAATACAATCAACAAGAAAAATAACAGCTCTAATGAAATATGTTGAACTTACTTATCGAATTTAGTTTCCTTAAGCAAAACCTCAGCGACATCAAACTGAAGTTTGTTCCCAGGTACAACAGTCTTCGCACGACGGACTCGAGGTGGAGAAGTTCTTCGCTCTGCAGCAGCCTTCCCCGCGCTTAAGAATATACGGATGCCGCGCATGGCAATGGCACTCGCAGCCATGCTGATCTGATGGTTCTTGTTGTCGGCCATTGTCTACAGCAGGTTGATACGAGACGATGAAATCAATTATTAAACATCGGCATACACCAGGAACCACTTAAATTATTTCTCGAGATTTGAGTCATCGGGTTGACCCATTAAAAGTAAATGGGTTTTTCTGTTATTATTTCGCCTCGTTACACTCCCCTGCCTCGAAAACACATAATATTTGCCATTGATCCTGCCTTCGTTAAAATAAATACGTGCCTATGTAAATGTTAATAAGAAACATTTATTTATTTATTTATTCTGACGCTGTGCTAGATACACATTATTAAATTGCAAATAAAAGATCTTTATATCAATTCATCTTAGATATAGATAGATATATTATCTTATATACAATTAGGAGACTACTTTAACACTGCAACAGAGATGTAAAAAAAATCTGAATATGTTCAATTGCGTTATTTATTTATTCGTTCACTAACAATTTATGAATTTAAACAATTTTTTTAATTTATACGATTGCGGGTTGTCTATTTTTATAAAGATCAATTCGAGATTTTTATAAAATCAGCTACATATGTATAGGCAATACTTATATATATGGCAAAACAGTTCAGTTTCATTATCTCTTCGAGCGGTTAACCGATTTCCTTCTGTTTCAATATTATAAAAAAAATGGAAATAAGAGTACAAGCAAATGTCAAAATCGTGCAAATTATGTTTTCCTTAGATTTTCTAAATAATTATAGTCGAATTTCAATCACTAATCGCTCACTAGATCAAAAATGTTTGTAAATGTACTTTTCATTCTACTTTCACCGCATTCAGTCATGTTACATAGCGCTGGAATCATCAAAACCTAATCTAATCTCAGTTTGAAGTTAAAGTAGCAATTAGCTGCGGCTTGATCACCAGGGATAGGTAGTGCGAGGTACGAACGGCGAACTAGAACGTTCTTCTAATTGTTGCATTTACTACATTATTTTATACATAGTAATAGTCGTTAGGTAGACGGGAAGCTAGATTTGATATTGTTAAGTGACTTTAAAGAAAGAGTAGGTTCTCATTCGTCTGTTTATGTATTAATACATAACCTCATTGTTCATGAACTATTAATAAATAGTTTTTGCGTTTCATTCAGTGTTCCATCTAATTTGGTATTCGTAAATGGATATTGTTAACTTTTTATTGAAAACGTACATAATTTTTTAATTAAATTTTTCATTTTTATTTTAGCATTTAAAATATTTTTCTGGTGTTATATAAACTCAAACTATTTTGTTTAATTGTATAATATGTCTGACTAAGAAATGATCAATTTCATTATTTGTTCAACAGTTTTCAATGTTATGTAATATTAAAGATAGGAAATAAATTAAGAAAATCTAAAGAAAATTTATAACTGGATGAGGTCACCATATATTATTTATTTTCATACAAACTCTCTATTATTAACATTATAGTCATTAATGTGTAAAGCGGTATTTGCAAAACTTTATTTTTACTTTGTCGATAATGAAAACAACATTTAATAGACCAAATTTATTTTTAAGTATGAATAAATCATGTCTCAATATAAAATCGACATAAGATGGACTCGGCTTATTTATTATTTTTTCCATCAAGTCCAATAAAATATATCTAGTTTAATTGTAAATATTAACATGAATACAATTTTAGAAGGAAATTACCGATTTTATCACAATTACTTTTGCTTTTTTTTTATAGGATAGGCGTACGAGCATATGGGCCACCTGATGATTAGACTACTTACCAACGCCTTTATACTTTGGCAGTGTAAGAAATGTTAAACATTGCTTACATCGCCAATGCGCCCCCAACCTTGGGAACTAAGATATTATGTCCCATGTGATAAGAAATTAAAACAATGACTGTCGCTTTTCAATACATATTTGATAAAGTTATGTATGTACTCAAAAAGATAAAAGATTTTCCTGGGAAATTTCTGGAAATTGTGACGTACATACTGTTAATATCAGGAACAAGTATAAGCTTACAATCACTATTACTAGATTACACGGGGTAGTAAGTCTTTTAAGGGACAATTAAATTTATATACGCTTTTACAACAGGATACCTACCCAGACAAGCTCGCTGCTTGCACAAAGCTCTACCACAAAGTAAAGCTAAATAGCTGTCGTCAGTCATCACATCCCCGAAAGTAAAACTATGCTTAGTTAAATACTAATCTTTTACCTTAAACTGTGGTTTAAGCAGTTGAGATCAAAATGAGCGAATAATGGGTTTAAGACTCTTGCCGTCGGATACCGTAACACGGACCGAAATACGTGTTAATAGATATTTCCATTATGTCTCAATCCAACTAGTATTTAAATTTTCACCAAAGTAAACAAAATCTATTCAGGCATAAACAAATTTGACGTTTATCTATCCAAGTATGGTAAACAATACCAAAACCAATACAAGTTACAGTATATAACCGCCGATTATTATTTTAATCAGATCGGTGACATTTCTGAATTTACATGTACCAAATTTTAAGGAACCCACGCGATTTGACTTCGGAATACGGTTAGTGGTTTCCCCATTGGCAACCATTGAAGTTTCGATTTAGTAAAATACCTATAAGAATTCGGATTAAATATATTTATTCTCATTAAGAACTTATTTATTATAATATAAATATATTATTACTAAAAATGTAGGCATTTTAAAATTACTCACTAGTAGATTTCTATAACCAAATATTGTAAGTTAAATCGTTATTGAACCAGATATATAGCATTATAAATTACGTATTAATGTTGTATTTTGTTTTTTTACCGTTAATAGGCCAACGTGTGAGTGCTGTCTTGCCTGATGGTAAGAACGACACGGTCTAGGATGTAGCACGCTTGCCTAGAAGGAACCTGTTTGAACTCTGGATTTGAAGACACCAACGGAAAAAAATACCTATTGGGAAATACACTACAATACAGACTCAGGCAAAGTATTCCAAATGTTTGCTGTGCGAATGAAAAATGTGGATCCGAAGCGCTTCGTACGTAGGCGAGAAATTTCCACTGTGTACCTATGGCGCTTTGATCGCGTTTGCCTATTCATAAATTAAAAATTAAGTTTATTTTTTTTTTGTATAAGCTTGTGACTAATCGTATTTAATATCAATTCGATGAAGTCAGAATAAAAGAATATTGTCACGCCCTTCACGCCCGACATACTTCTGCGAATTTCATGACAAATAATTTGTAAAAAAATATTGTCAGAATTTTTCTTACTAGAATCTGTGTATACATAGGTAGCTACATTGAGTATTCATTTATATCTATACCACTATATAAATCTATTGGTTCTGTCTGTACATTTTATTTTTAATGTACAGACAGAACCAATAGATTTATATAGTAGTATAGATATTTACAATGCGGAAATTCCCAACAGTTGTATATCTTTAATTATCATTATTTTTTCGACATTTGTACAATTATACGGGCTATCATTTTAGTAAAATAAATACCTACATAACGTGACATGTTTGAAACACATTAGGTATATTCGAAAAACATGACATGACATACATAAATATTTTTTTCCAATATATCTTCGCAATATCTGATTATTGATAAAATACCCCGAAATAGGTCTTGGCGATAAAATCTATGCATTTAAGGTGGGCACGGTTTCGATAAGCAACCAGTCAGGGGTCACCCCCCTGAAGACTGTACAGGTACCACCCACTTACAAGGTATTCTATAGCTGCGACTATGTTTGTGTTGTAGGTTGGAACAACGAGTAGAGTGTTGTGGTAAAAAGCATGAGCTGGCTGGCAATCATGACTTTGACCTGTCTCGAAAATGTAAGCAGCACTGTAATTACACCAAATAAAACTGCATGAAACGAATTGGAATACGATTCTTATATTATGTATATATATAATAAATAACATTGATTTTGAAATGTACATAAAAAGCAATACTCTTGATATAACTACGCTCTACTCGATTATCAGCTAGCTGGTAAAAAGCTTAGGTGGCTAGGCTTAACGACTTGAGCTGAAGGCTCGATAGTCAAAACGCAATTTCGAAATGGGCGATAATATTATTTATTATATCCGCGCAACAGCAGCTGTAGTTCGACCTTTCCTATTTATCTTGGTTGCTTGATTTTAACTTACTTACATTGCAATTATCCAAAATCAATAAAATTGTTGTAATCTTCCAAAATCAAAACTTTTGATTTTGGAAGATTATAACAATTATCATAAATCCTAAGAATCCAGCACTAATCCTTCAAATCAGCACCTTGCATGGTAATGAAAAGATTCAAGCATACCCCTACAGCTATAAGTTTTCCTACAAATAAAATACACTAGTACTTACGTTATTATAGTTATATCTCCCCCATTTACACCACACGATATACATACAGATAAAGATAACGATATAACGCGTAACGAGTAGCAGGGAACATGTAAGTTGATTGTTGCCTGGTTACGGGTTTTGGGCGTATTGATATTCCGAAGTATCCGTCTGGATATACAACACCCGTAGTAAAAGTATTGTTAAAGTTTGAATTTTGCGTCATACGGCCAATTTTTACAAAATTTACCTACTAAGTAAATGGAAAACTTTTTTTTGTATAAGTAAGGTATTAACAATCTGTTGCATTTTAGTTTATCTAATTAAATTTGCAAATGCAAATTGGCCTTCTCATCTTCTCCTCTTATTGTATCCTCTAAAGACAACTACTCCGAGCAAATCTCACACCATACCATACATGCCAACATGTTGAACATGACTGGTTTTGGTCTGTTTATTTTTCTTGGTCTTGCAGTTCCACTGCGTAGAAAACACAGATCTTTAGAAAGGCACCCAGCTCACTTGGGAAAAGAACCCATTAAAACCACTGCAATGAGCATCCTCGCTACGGATCGGAGAATCTGCGGGATTTAACGCATCCGCGGCCCCAGTTTGTGTTAGTCTGGCCGCCGAAAGACTCATTTAGACAGCCCAGCATTTCGAAAAGTTGGTCCATCGACTCGTTATTATATTTATTGCTATGTAAAAAAGAAGTAGACGAAGTAATGGGCCACCTGATAGTAAGTGTTCATGATATTGGCAAGATAAAAAAGATTAACCATCCCTTACATCGCTAACCTTGGGAACTAAGATGTTATGTCCCTTATTCCTCTAGTTACACTAACTCACTCACCATTCAAACCGGAACACAACCATACTAAATAATAGCGGAAGAATATATAATAAGTGAACGGTAGCCCATAGGTATTATAGCTAATATGGTCTAAGCCACTACTACCACCAACGGACAATATTGTCCGGTTTTAATTTTAAACCTTTGTTAGCTCTTTCAGGACTGGAGTCCCGGTTGTCATAAGTCATAAGCAAAGATAACGAGTCGTCAAAAATAAATTGTATCCAATGAGTTGATCATCATCTTGAAATCGTTGTTCATTTAATTATTATTTCACAGCGACATCTTGTTTTATGTTACATACACTTTTAAAAAGTAACTAATACGAATGTTACTGCCATCTATTGATAGCCTCCGAAACTATTCCTCAAAAAATATATTTTTTAATATAAACGGTTACTTTTAAAAATCGTATATAAACACGAAATTAAGTAAAAGCTGAAATTATTTACATAAATAATTTATAGCTGTATTTTATTGTAAATAGGCAACGAATGGAAATAATGCAACATGCGGATAAATCAAGTGTCAAAATCAAACAGTAAAACTGTCAATGTACAAAAAAGACAAACAATGGAATTGTGTATCTAGTAGCGTATTAAAAAGTTAGTGTTAAATATATATTTAATAAGAGTAAAAAAATATTTAGTTGGAAAAACTATTGTGTAATGTACTTATAAAATTAAACTTAAGTGTAGTGCTATAAAGTTAACAATTAGACATATAGCGGAGATTAACGTTGGGTATGTATTTTTTTTTATTTTTTAAAGTGTAAACTTACTTTTGAAATTTTTAAACGTTCCTAAATATGTTAGACGTTAATAAAAAAATTAAAAATGTTCTTATAACAATATGCTGTATTAGAACATTATTAGAATTAATTATATAAATTAAAAAGTTATTAATTTTATTTGTTTATAAGCAGAAAATTGTATATTTCAATAAGTTCTTCATTTATCTATGTAGGTTACGAAAATAAAGACTTCCTCGAGACGAGATAATAAAGATACTTTTATAATTAAAAATAATTACTCAAAAAGTTACCATTGGTTCAACTATTCTATTGTTATGTTAAAAAATTATAAAGCAATTTTCCTGTTTAATGATGTACTTGTAGTTTAATATAACTGTATATGAATATTATGATTATATTAATTTATGAACCTGCTTTGCAGAATATAAGTTTGATTTTTAAAAGATAAATCAAACAGTACTGCTTTGTATATAATATATCATATTTTTATAAACTTTAACAAAAAGACTAAAATATTGTAAGTACCTATTAGTATTTCAACAGCTGAAATTTTTAAATTTCAATAATTACATAGTAGTATGTAAGTTATATTATTATAAATAGAACATAATTATGATATATTTAATAAAATAATATGGAGGTAGTATATTTAAATAAAATAATAAAATTTTATATGCTCTTATAGTTACAATATCAATAATCTACTAATATTTAAATTTTGTAAGTGCAAAATATTTTGAAGATAAATTTAACACAAAGATTTATCTTCTCTATAGGCTTTTACTCACATTAATTTAATATATAATGTTGCTTAAAATAGGAAAGGCAAAATCATTTTAAAGAAATTGAGGCTTATTATAAATTCAAATCAAAATATACTTTGTTCAAGTTGGTCGATTCAGTCTTTCAAGCTTTAAATAAACATACCATCTTAACTATATATCCTACTAATCTGCTTCATTTGTCTATCTTGATAATTGAGATAAACATAGGTCAGAAGTTCTACCAATCCCTGTATGTTCCGAGGAATGTAATTGTGAATTATAAATACAAAGCCACAATATAATGGTACTTACTAAATTTAAACACTGAACCTTACAAATAACCCTTATCCTATTTCTTAAACAAACTAAAGCCTATTAATAACATAATTAGTATAATAAAAAAAATATTTTAAATATTGAAAATTTTACCGTATTCATACTCATGTTACAAACAAAATTAAAAAAAATCTAGTTATAATACTAAATATACAAAAAATTTACAGACTTTCCTTTTATTGAATTTGTTAAAAAATATTTTAATACAGTTATTCATAGAGAAATTTTGATATCTTAAGTTATTTTTTTTTAAATAAATAAAGCTACGATTTATCTTTAACAAAATGAAACAGATTATTTTATTCCAATATAAGGGTATTGAATGGCAAAAGGACCACTCCACATAAGTACAAATACCGTGCAAGTTCAGCATTATTACAAAGTCGTGACTGGATATAGGCACAAATAATCCCTAAGCTCGGATCCCGCACCGGCTGAGCAGGTAAGGGCCACCGACGGTCCTTGATCCCGGAGCGCGCTACAGATTACGATAGATTCCCCGCCATTTAGTAGACTTATTAGGAATTCGTGCGCTTCAAAGCACGTAAAATATTTTGTGATAAATGTTAGATATATGTATGTATACCTATTCCAGGTATTTGTAAGATATTGTCGTTTAATTTATAACATTTTCGTTTCGTGTGAAATATGGAAAATGGACAACTATTTTTAAGTAGGTACTAAAAATATAGTCAATGTGTTGACATTCTAATCAAGAATGATTGAGAATATTATAAAGTGAGTTTGTTTGTTTGTTACGCTTTCACGTCTTAACTCAACCGATCATGATGTAATTTTGCATACCCGTTACAGGGTACAGAAAAGGTCAGAGAGATGTTCAAACGCCGGTACATTAATGTTTTATATACCAACGTACAATATCCGACTTTCGCTGAAGTGCATCCACAACCGCAAACTGTACGTTAATGTATATTTTTTGGAACGAAGTTCTTTTACGCGGTAATCAGTAGAGTGAAATGGCCGTGGCCCAAAGTCAAGTAATATAACGAAATAGCGTTCATACTGTGCCTATCTAATGCTACTAAATGCGATGCCTTGGGCGTTCGAATTTAGGTCGTCGATATAAAGGAGGTTGAGGTGCTTTTTGGTGTGACAAAAATACAGTAATATAATCAATTAAAATCTACATTTTAAAACATGGCTGAGTCGAAAAAATATCGCACAGAATTTCGTTCCTGTCGGAGCTTCACCGACCGCACAATTTTTTATTAAGAATATTATCGGCACATTCGCAAAAACAAAACAATCGAAATATACACATAATGATGCAGCGTGATACACCATTACATTTATTTACAACACTGTTGCAGAAACCTTAACGTAAGTGTCAATAACAACTCAATCCGATGACTGGTATAGAAACTCAGAGACATACAAAGCAACATTAATTTTTATGTTCTATTATAAAGTCATAAATAAATCCCTCAGGTATATCTTTTAATAAGATCAAATTAAATAACAATTAATAGTTACATAAAACATCATTTTCAAGAGATATTTGAACAAAACTTTTCATTTTATACCAATCATTATTATGTAAATCACCTAGCATCTCAAAGGAATTGCTAAATTATGAAGTCGTCATAAACAAATTACTGAGGTTGTGGCTTAATACCTCCGAGTTTTCTTAATGCAACTGCAAATAATTACGTAATGAATAAAGATTTCCTTATTTATTAGTGATGAAGTAAAAAGCTTTTTTTTACCCAAGGGGGTAAAAAAACGAATAGTCCCGCATAGACGGGCCAACAGTCAGGCCGACACGGCAGCACGCAAGCGACCCGTGACGCCTCTAGAAGAGACGGATTGGGTATCGCTAGCTTTTTATGGGTATTTCGGTGCGCTCGTTGCCGGTGAGTCCCACAAAACCCCCACGTCGTGAGGAAAACAGGCATAAGCGTTTTCACAGCAAGCAAAAAAAAACCCTCAAATCGCGACTAATTTCTTTAATGCTTCTACTCTATCTGCGTCTTGCGTGAAATATGGCGTTAACAATAGCACTGAGCTTATATTGTCAACTTTAATTTTCTAACGACATCACTAATGATACTAGCCATTAGAAATGTTGCATTATTATTGTATGTGATTTTTTTGACATAACAAAGGGTTTAATCGCGTTAAATTATGCCCTAAGCCTTGTCACATGTTTCATTCTGTTTAATGTGTTCTCATTCTGAACGCAGCTTACCATATAGCCTCTTTTACCTCTAATGCGAATACGGTACGCCTGGCATATTATATTTACTCCCACAGTATCATTCTACGGCTTTTTCTTTAGTCTATAATAATAATAATAATGCGAATTTTGACTTGCAGAAGAGTCCGCCGTCCGATTCGCGGAACTTATAACCTTGACCCCAAAGCGTTACTAAGAAGTAAATTTAATGAAACAAAAATACCGGAGCCATGATAGATTTTTGACATTAAGAAATGTAATGCTTCTATGTTGAATAAGGTTATGGAATTTGAATGTAATTTGTGCGTTGTCTACGGCGGAGTAATACGTTAATGTAGAGCGGGTTTTAAGTAGAATTTTTGATAATAGATACTATCAATAACAATATCGTTATCGGACATATGTATGTAGTTTTAGCGTTATTGCAAAATCTTTATAACAACTGATATGGGACAGAAATATCAACGCTATTGCCAATTTTGTAACACCCACGTCCACTTAATAATATTTGATCTCTTGTTCAAATACAAAGACCCCTATTAAAATGAAGAAGGCTTGGAAATAAACTTGCAAGGCTCTTTCGTAGTGGGCTAGTCTGTGTCAGCTACTGTCATTTCTTAATGAGCTCTTCGCTCCTATTGTTTTTAATCAACCTTTGCTGGCGGATTTCTTTAATACTTATGTTGTATTGAAGCTTTAGGTTTTTATTTTTTCTTATTATTACAAGAAACGCCTTGAAAAATACGTCTCTGCCCAAAATCCAAAGAAGCAAATTCTTGATATAAAAAGCGTGTCGGTTTATAAATACGCGACCCTCATATTATGACGTTATTATTATTTCTACAAGCTTTTATTAACTTCACGTGTTAGTGTGAAACAGCATGTATACGTTCACAATTTTTCGTATATACTGTAATAATCAGTTATATAACATTGAACAAATGGGGATAATTTTTTAAATGATCTCACTATGTGAACTTAGTAATACTACGTATGGGGGCGAGAAGAGGGTTAGGTAAACAAAAATGTCTTTTCTATGGGATTAAGCTAGCTGTATACCATATTTAATTAAATTCGGTTCAGTGGTATAGCCGTGAAAGCATTACAAACAGACAGAGCTACTTTAGCATTTATATTATTAGTATACATATGATAAAGTGCTTACAATACAAACAATGTTAAATTATTTGGTGTATTTAAGTGACTGCAATTGTTGAATTTGCATCTGTTCGTCAGCGAGTGTTCTTAAAGCGACCGTAGCGCCATCTGTTGTTCTTAGAATCTTTATCGAATTCCAAGCTACATTTCATAATTCGTCGAAACTATCAAAGGAACGTCTTCATTAGATTTTAAAACAAAAATTCAATTAGCGTAACATTTTTATGAGGAGTTTTTGTGCTACTTCGTTACACTCGTATCAAATATACAAGGATGATACAATTTAAATTGTAGTATGAATAGAAATAGTTCTTTGGTGCCGCTCACAGCCCAGCTAACGTTTCACGTTAAATCGGTCAGGGACGGAGTCTCTACTAGATTGTAAACGTACTCTGTAGATGTTTCCTTTTTACAAAATTTAACATTAATATCTAGTACAGAAAGGATAGAATCATAGCTAGTTGTAAAATGATTGCGGCAAATTACTGCTCTCAACTTTCAGCTCACGTGCCTAATTTACATACGATGGCTGTATTTACAGCTAATGACGTAATGAAATCGGTTGAGAGATTGGGTGATGCGTAATACGAAGACAATGTAACTGTTTTTAGACTGATCTTTGAGTAACATTTTGGGACAAAGGGAACCCACATTAAATGTCATATGGTCGAACTCTGTGTGTATATGTAATGTATGAAAAAAATATTTTGGTGTGTAACATATGACGTAAAGTAAGTAAAGTAGCAGCCTGCAAATGTCTCACTACTGGCCTTAGCCCTCCTCTCCACGGTAGGAGATGGTTGGGAGCTTATTCCATCACGCTACTCCAATGCAAACACATTCGTGTAAATACATATGGCAGAATTTGATCCGACACTTCCAGGTTTTGTAACGACATCGAGCACGAGATGAATTATAGATTTTTTACGAAACACTTATGTTACTCATAACTGTCAGCGCTTACACAAAATGACGATGAGTATTTATTGATCTTATAATCAGTAACAATGTTACACTAACGCAACTTGTCATAGCTTATTGGCAAATATGTTGGTTACGTAAAAATAAACGTTAACACAAACAGTATAAGGATTGAATTCGTAACCACTCGACATTTAAAAATGTATTCAAGTGAAATATTATAAATTGATGAATATATTCAGTTCTCATATCGGAATACGGCATTGAATGATGCATTTATACTTCTGGTTATTGCGAATATAAAAACCATTCGAATTTTAAGTAGTGACTAAATGCATAGCCTAACGTCTCTCGAATAAATATTAATTCGTAGTTTATTAAATCTTTAATGAATATTTAAAAGGCAATTTTAATTTTATTAAAGTTTTAACGTTCAGTGTGTTTAGTGTTTTATATATTAATTACGCAATATACCAGATTATCTCGTAAGTTTTATTTAAATGCGTCTATTTATTTTCTAACGCTTGCATTATCGTCCAATGATCCTTATCATTTTATGTAAGGCAACGAGATAGCAAACGTGTAGATCCCATAGTCGCGCATTTATCTTGAATGAATTCTATTGCTTCACATACGTCTGCTATAGATTAGGTTAGTCTTTGCCTATAAATACACTTCGATTTATATAAAACGAGATTTTTTTTTAATAGTAATCATTCTAAAAGAATCCTTATTTGTTCCGTTAAATATTTTTTTATTATAGATATATTATTCATCAGAGCATACAGTTGATCAAATGAAATTAATATAATATTGTTTATGTATAAGAATTGGCTGTTTTGTTGCGTATCGACGTAACATATAGTTTTCTCTCTCCGTCACATAAATGAAACAAAATTTCATAATAACTGGAATTAGTAAAGTTTCTTAACGATTATCGCAACCGACACAAAATATTGTTGCTGCTATTTTTTTATGAATAATATCATTTGACTAATGATCATGAGAAATTCACGATTTCTCACAATATTAAGTTACATTAACCACGATTAAATATATGTTAATTATATAAAAAAATAGGTATATTAAGACCTTAAAACTCTAATCGTTAACGTTGGGTATTAAGTAAGAAGCAATTAATTGGTTGGTAATAGCTTAAAAATAAAGATGCCGAAATCCAAAAAATAATGTTAATGCAAACATTACAAGCAATTTGGAATCGCTTTGTCTACATTTGTTTAGTGAAATTTGTTTTCTCTTTTTTGATCTTAGTGGTATTCTGGTTTCCTAGGCTGGTCTTGAAGATGTTTGGCCGGCCATTTATAGTCCAGAATCTGCATGGTAGTAGCCATTTTTGTCCTATTGACAATTTTCCCCGCCGCGCGTGTTCACAGTCGTCGGTTTAGTATACGAAGTTCTTCGTGTGACGCGTTATTGCAACCACTGCATAGGATACGCTGTCCCGTAAATGTTTGCGCTGTTGAAGCTTGCTTACTTAGTCTCTGTTATTTATTAATTAAAATGACACGTATTGATCTATATATACTTTCCACTGTATGCTGTATCAGTGTCGTATACACGTCAGAGAGGTTACAAATAACGTAGTAATTAATTTTTTTAATTTTTATTATACAATATATTTACTATGTTCGTACATGGGATGTACTTTTTTGGCCACCTCATTTGGTGACATTTTGATACACCTTCTTTTTATGAGGAGAGGAGGCCTTTGACCAGCTGTTTGTCATTTACAAACTCTTACTTTACTTTACGATCTTTTAAAGTCGTCAAATTAAAATTTATCTACGTTTTAAAGAAACTTCATGCAAATATAATTAAGGTAAATGTTGTCCGTTTAAATGAATCGAGTTTCTTAGTAGTAAAGTTTGCACACGGAGTCAGAAGACGACTTTTCAGTAGAATTAACTGCGGTCACATAATTTCAAAGGTGCTTACTCCCCAAGCAGTAAACTTAGGTTAAAGAAATACGTTCGTGGAATTTAAGATTGAATAGACTGGAGTACGAGTAGTTAGTACGAGCATGACCTGTTTTTGAACACTCGCTTTTTGCATTAATTCACTTATTATATGAACATATTATACCCTAGTATACTATAACTGCAAGTAATTTGGAGTTGGAAATATGATCTTCTAATGGTACGTGGTCACTTCAACTGAGAAACGTAATGTGAGAAATTAAAACATTGTCAAAGCGCGGATGGTTGATAATTTATATGTAAGATGTTATTAAATCCCTTATGCCCGTTATTTTACTAACTCGTTCAATTTTAAAACATTTCGACAACGTCGACAACGTCATAAGTCGAGATACGTTCTCACAGGAGACGTTCTCAGGACAATCTCACTGAGCCCTGAGGTTGAAAAAACGAGTCTCAGTACTCGTGCGCACACACTTGTGCACTATAATATCTCCTGCACAGTTGGCTAATCTGTCTTGAGATTGGCCGCCGTGGCCGAAAACGGTCTGGAGGATATTATTATTACCTTGGTGTAAGAGTTACCATCTGTAAAAAGTTTGAGGAATAATTCGTTCAATCATAAGAGTAAAAAAAAAATTAATATATATTTTGAATGTGAAATATTATTTTAAAATTTCCATACATTATTCACTCTTGTCAAAAAGAATATAATAAAAAATATTTCATAGAGATGAAATTATATGCATTCTTATCGGATAATAGGCTAAGATTACGAGCAGCGGAAAGAAGGATTTTCATCTCAATTTAAAATTCAATACCTGTTTTCAGCGTTCATCGACCTGACATAATTTATTCCTCGGCATGAAACGCATTTTATTTTATAACTATTTCTAAACAGTTTTCTTAAAGCTAACCTAAACATCAATATAATATAAAAAAGAGATTCGTTAAATAGATTACCTAATTAAAAAAATAATGTGCCTTAAGCTTAGATAACAAGATATTTATTTTTATTTTTTTATTTTATATAAAGTAATTATTTCAGCCATAAACGGTGCTATCTGATGCATCAAATTATAACAATAATTTACTTTGAAAATTTAGAAATATTATATGTTTAAAAAAAAACACAAATTAAAAAATAATATGTAGATACATTTACAAAAAGTGTTTTAATAACTTTGAATAAAAGTTTATACGGCAATAGATAAAACTTTCTTAATTATTTAATTCCAATACATGATATATAATTGTGTGCATAAATAGAACGCAGTATAATTTTTGAAATCGTTTTTTTAACGTTCTTGTGTCAATTTTTTAGCGCAACTTAAACATTCAATATTTCAGCAGGTGTAATCTTTTAAAGCCTAAAAATTGCTTGTAATATTAATTTATCTTAACGCACAGCGCCATTACTTGTACACTCTTGGGTAATAAATAAGGAGCAATTTTTATTTTTTATTATTACGTTACGACGTTTAAACCCGACATACATATTTTTTTAAATATCGGGCTCTTCAAACCAGCCTGTATGGAAAGTAGAATGAAATTAAAAAAATATAATCTTTTTTTTAACATGTCAATGTCACTAATGTAAGGACATAAAATATATTATCTCTTCTATTGTTATTTTTCCTTTGTTAAAAGAATCATTGTAAAATACAAACGGTTCAATTCTCAGGATTTATCTTATAATCACTTATATAATAGCTTAGAAGGTTTGAAAACAGCTATAACGTGAATTAAATTAAGGAAAATATGTCTTACAATAAGAATGTAGATAATAACCATTTTTTTTATTCTCCCTTTTATCTATTTGAGTAATTGATTCCGTTAATCTTTCAGTCAGATTTATATGGTAAAACATTTTTGGGCGCAATAAAAGTTAAAATCAAGGTGACGTTTGAGTGCAATATAAATAAAATTATGTAAAGTTTGTTTAAAGTGTTTATATCAAAAAATAAAATCGCTTCTGTCACCTGTAAATAGTGCAAGTATTTTTATGTACTTGCTTCGGGTAGATCCAGATCAATGTAAAAATTAAAATATTTTACGTATAACTGCGTTATAATTTTAAGGGTTGTTTTATCAGAAACATAAAATAATTAAAAAGAAACTTAGATAATTCATTATATTTACAAATAATCAAGGGCTGTCGTTAGGTGATTTTGTTGCAGAACCATTTCGTTATATTTTTGTAACCATAAATTATATTTGTTTCGTTTTTAGTTTATTACAGTACTATAATCAAGCATATCGAAGCGTGTACTGGCTCAATCAGTGCTAAAACAACTTTCAAATTAAAAACTATGATTACAAAGCGGCCTTTTTCATTAAGGAGATGCGTCTTTTATCCTTTGTTGTATTGAAAACTATGGGGTCGTGTTTATTAGAACTCTGTTATATGACTACTAAAAAAATTTGTTTTACCTTTATTAATATGGGCCATGCTTATAAATACAGTATTGATGCTATATATAATTATGTTTTGCAACTTTAACTATATGTATGTAATTTAGTATGTGGTTTTTCTTGGTGGTAGAGCTTTGTGCAAGCTCGTTTAGGTAAGTACCACCCACTCATCAGATATTCTACCGCAAAACAGCAATACTTGCTATTGTTGTGTTCCGGTTTGAAAGGTGAGTGAGCCAGTGTAATTACAGGCATAATTGACATAAAAATCTTAGTTCCCAAGGTTGATGGCGCATTGGCAATGGTTAACATCTCTTACAATGCCTATGTCTATGGGCGTTGGTGACTACTTACCATCAGATGGCTCATATAATCGTCTGCCTACATATGCCATAAAAAAATAGTAACTTTAAGCGTGATATCAGAAGTCTATATGCTTAAGCGTATATTTTTCAATTTGGCGTCTATAATCAAAGAGGATCTTTTAATGTAGTTTAAACAGCACCTCAAATTCGCTATTCACAAGACGAAGACGTGGATTATAATCCACTAAGCTACTCCAGTGTAGATTAAAGTAATAAAAAAAAACAGCCTGTAAATATCCTACTGCTGTGCTCATTTCCTTTTGATGAGAGGATCAGGAGCTTTTAGCTCCAAGGCGGGTTGGTGGATACTCATGGAGCAGATTTTCATTCGACTAATGCACGATGTTTTTCTTCAACAACTTTTTTTTTTCCACGCAGTGCAAACCTTCAGAAAGGTACCCGACTCTCTTGGGGGAGGAACCGGGTTATGTGGGATTCTAAAACCACTGCGATGGCCGTCCTCGGCACGGATCGGAGGGGCTGCGGGATCGTGTTGATATAACGCATCCGCGGCCCCTCCCGTGCTGCGCTCCACTCGTGGTTCGGTGGAGCTCTCCTCAGGGAGCGAAGGTAATCTCGCCCCCCCGCACTCCTCGCTAGTGCGTACGGCAGCGCGAGGCCATTCCGGCTGCCGTCCTCCTCAGGGCCGTTTGAAATTGGACACGTGAAGCCCCCACCTCAGGCATCCACGGCCCCAGGGTTACGCCCTATATTTAAAGCCCCGGACGTTGGGGCTGTGGGAGGGCCGGGACGACGCCGACGTCGTCTCTGCCGAGCAGGATCGGCCCTTTCCCGTTCCCGCTCCGCCGTCTCCTGGACCATGACGGTCTCACAGAAGGAGGCTACGGCCCTCCACGCCGATTCCCTGCGGAGCATCGCCGACACGATTGCTCGCAGGGACAGGTCTTGTCCGACTTGACGGACCAGGATCTCCCTCTTCGCACTCCACGCGGGACACACCTCTAACGTGTGCTGAGCGGTGTCCCGGTCCGCGCCACAGTGGTGACACATCGCCGTCGACTCGCGTCCGATCTTACACAGGTATTCTCCAAAACAACCGTGACCGGTCATTACCTGCGTAAGTCGGAAGGTGACTCGTCGCTTTCGTCTCATCCAGGCTTCGAAGGCTGGCAGGATCGCTCCAACGACGCGTTTGCGCGCGTACCTTTCTTCGCAGAGACGGTCGCGCCACGTCGCAAGAGCCCTCCAGTGTTTCCGCCGCTTCAACGCTTCGAGCGCACTCGGAGGGGGCGCGCTTTCACTGTTCTGACGGAGGATGCAGGTCTGTTGATAGACCCTCGCGTCCATATCCGCCAGAATGTCCAAGGGCGGAAAGCGCGCTAGGACGGTTGCCGCCTCATAGGATATCGTGCGATATCCCCGCACTATGCGAATGGCCCCTCTCCGCTGCGAACTTTCCTATGAGACCAAACGGGCGCCCCGTAGAGGGCCATCGATCGCACGACACCGGCATAGAGACGGCGAACTTCCTCCCTCGGTCCACCGAGATTAGGCAGCAGTCTGTGCATGGCACCAGCTACCTTCTCGATCCGGGGGGCTAGGCGCTCGAAGTTCTCTTCGAAGCCCCAACGACCGAGCCCTCCTAATAGCGTCCCAAGGCAACGTGTTGAATGCGTTGACGATATCGAGACTTATCGTCAACGCCACGCCACCCTGGGCCACCGCCTGCTCCGACAAAGACCGGACGCGCAAGATCGCGTCGATAATCGAACGGCCCTACCGGAAGCCGAACTGGCACTCGGCCAGGTCGGGGCCGACACGCGACAGATGCCCACACAGACGAGCAGCGACAATTCGCTCAAAAAGCTTGCCAGCCTCGTCCAGCAGGCATATGGGATGGTACGCAGAAAGAGA
Organism: Nymphalis polychloros; assembly: GCA_905220585.2. Classification (NCBI taxonomy): domain Eukaryota; kingdom Metazoa; phylum Arthropoda; class Insecta; order Lepidoptera; family Nymphalidae; genus Nymphalis; species Nymphalis polychloros. Next base: position 13,808,116 of record HG992243.1, on the reverse strand, counting down.
TTCTGCAGCCCTGTCATCCTTCTTTAAAAGAACCAAATTCGCCTCCTTCCAGACCTTGGGGAACGTAGCAGTACGGAGGCAGCTGTTGAACAGCCGCCTCAGCCTACTCCCCTATGAAGCTGAAGCTAACACCAACGCTCGCCCCGGAATCCCGTCAGGGCCGGGTGCAGTGTTGCGAGCCCGCATGCGATCAATCGCGTGGTTTAGCTCCTGCTCAGTCACCCCCAGCTCCTCGGACCAAACCGGTAATGGCAGGGGGACCGAAGGACTTGACCGGATCACTGGAAAGAGTAGTTCTATGACTCTCCTCAGTAAATCCGGATCTAAGGTTTCCGTCAGTGGGGGCATCCACGGGCGTAATTTGCCCAGCACCATACGGTATGGACGCCCAAATGGATCCCTGTCGAGTCCCTCTAGGAGCTCGTTCCAGGAACGAGCGCTAGACTCGAGATCTCGACTCGAAGTGCCAACTTGGCTTCCCAGAACGCCTCGTATGCTTCAGCTTTTTGGTCTGGAGTTGCTCGCCGTCTTCTTCGGGTACGTGTGTACTCACGGTGCGCGTGCAAACAAGACTCGCGCAGTTGCGCGATATGCGTCGACCACCAGTTATACACCGCCTGGCGCTTAGGGCGGCTGGCTCGGGGCATAGAGACGTCGCAGACTGACGTCATCGTATCCCTGAGTCGAACCGACTCACCCTCTGGATCTTACAAAACCTCTTCGGCGCTTTCTGACCAGGCCGCGACGATGGCAGCGGCTTCGAGGAAATCTCGATTTAGCCGCTTAAGGAACCAACAATGCGGCAAGTTGCCTCCTCGACAATGGCTGGAACGTTCGGGACGACGGAGAGCTACATCGATTACGATGTAGCGATGGTCGGATAGTGTGACAACCTCTTCCACGAGGCGCCATCCCGACAGCATGCGAATGGCAGCAGGATTCGACCATGTAAGATCGACGATGGACTCACCCTGCCATCGCACGCACGTGCTCTCCGAACCTCGATTCACTAGTCGGATGTCAAGAACAGCCGCCCATTCGAGTAACGTCTCTCCTCTCGGATCGTCCCTGGGGTTGTCCCAAGCCCTGGCGTGGGCGTTGAAATCCCCTAGGACGATCAAGGGATGGGGTACCTATCATCAACAGCCAATCGTAGTCCACTGCTGAACATAGGCCTCTCCCAAAGTGCGCCAAAGCTCCCGGTCCTCCGCCTTCCGCATCCAGTCGGTGCCCGCCACCTTCATAAGGTCATCGGTCCACCTGGCTGGAGGGCGCCCTACGCTGCGTTTGCCGATTCGCGGTCTCCACTCTAGGACTCGTCTGCTCCAACGGCCATCGGTCCTACGACATACGTGACCAGCCCACTGCCACTTCAGCCTGCTAATTTTGCAAGCTATGTCGGTGACTCCGGTTCTTTTCCGGATAATCTCATTTCTGAGCTTATCCTTCAAAGATACTCCGAGCATAGCTCGCTCCATAGCACGCTGAGCGACTTTGAATTTGTGGACTAGTCCCGCAGTTAGTGTCCACGTTTCGGCACCGTATGTCATGGCAGGTAAGACGCATTGGTTGAAGACTTTCGTCTTCAAACATTGCGGTATAGACGACGTGAGGACTTGACGAAGGTTGCCAAATGCTGCCCATCCCAAGCGAATTCTCCGATCGGCTTCCTTCTCGAAGTTGTTCCTACCGACTTGTATAACCTGTCCTAGGTAGGTATATTCACTAACAACTTCGAGAGGTTTCCCTAGGGGTACCTAGCACGAGGTGAATTATATACACTAATTAAGCACAAGAAAACTCAGCGGTGCTTGCCCGGGCTTAGACCTGCAGTCTTCGGCTTAGATTTACATGTTCTAACAACTGGCCATTTCGGCTTGGTGGTTATATAAATGCAGAATTTTATCTGACGCATGTAACTTGCAAAATATTATCTTTCACTTAAATCCTAAAATTTTAGAGTTTGTTTGTGTATTTTGTTATGCTTTCACGTCTTACTCAACCAATAATTATGAAATTTTGCATACAGAATAACTTTCAGGAAACAAGTATAAATGTATAAATTCATATAAATTATATTCGTAACAAGAAACAGTAAGTGGTGCTTGCCCTTGAATACATGAATCACGTGTCCTATCACCTGAACGATCTCTGTACTTTTTGTTTATTATAGTCCAATTCTTTTGTAATATCGACAAAGCAATTTTTATCCGTTCTAACTCTAATGCCACTTCACTTAGCGTAGCGTGTTCGCGGTTTTGCGTTAACCGTCCAATAACAGCATCGTGTAAAGGGTTGATTATATTTGCAAAACGGCAAATTAAGTAAATAGTAAATAAATGTTATGTCCACTTGTCGGCTTGTAGTTATATATCAAAGTAATAAACATTTCCATCGACCATTACTATGAATCATGAAGTATATAGTTATGGTGAGAATTATCCCGAAAAACAAGTTTGTTCGTTGGTTTTGATAAAGGTGGTATGGTTGAATATCCAAGTATGTTTCTTTTGGGCATGACTTACTATACATAGGTATACTGAGACGCAATGACTAACTATTATACGTTAATTTGATATAAGGGAAAACATAACTCAATAGATTAAATAAAAAATAGGGAAAATGACTGGATATTATAGACTCTATTCCAATTGCACTAGATTATATATATATTCATCCAACGGATGACTATGCAACTGCTCGTCGAGACACTATGCGTTGTCATACTGGAAAACTGAACTGGCCGAGCTAACGCCATTGACTCATATACTGCGCTTGCTCAATGATTTGTTCGAGATTGATTGTTGCAGTTTATAGGTGTCTACACTCCCCTCGCAAAGTATATCAAATTATACCTTATAATTATATTAGAATAGAGCTGATTTATATTACCAACTTTATATATATTTAATTTACTTCTAATCATATGGCATTGGGAGATATGTAGGGTAACTGTAATAACTTTCCGAGCATATAATGTGAATTTATTGCTCCGTTTTTCTATAATATAAATGATAATTGCATTGGTCTTTAACATATTTATAATTTTCATTATTTATGTGCTATTTGCATGTTTATCCACGTATGTAGTAATGTCTGCGTTTTCACCAAATATTTGGTCAAACAAAATGATTACGCTACGAGAACACGCTAATGTTAAAACAAATAAAGTGACGAATTAACATACAAACAAAACTCACTATTCCATTGCTATATAGAGTAACACAATTCATTGAACAATCGCTATAATGTCATTTCCCACACTTATATGTAAATTAACTTGTGCTAATGATCTCCTTGTAATATACAAGATTGATTGTACCTGCAACTAAGTTACGTAAGTAGAATAACAAATAATTAGATATATATTAGCTCCTAGATTATTGCAAAAACCTCGAACTTATTGCGACATTAATTGTAGAACAGTCGCAAAAAATAACGCCCACAAATGACCGTTGTGCAATCAGGTAATTAGTGTTAACATTGACAGAATTAAAAATATATAAAAATGAATGTTTGTTTCAAAGCTTGACAAAGTTCGCAGTGAGCACAACAGAGGTTTCTTCGAGGTCGCTCTCATTGTTGACAAGATTGTCGAGAGTCGAATGCAATGGTTAATATCTTGGCGCCTTAAAGCGAGAGGCGACAGCAAATAAAGAGATACGGCAAGGTTGAAAAATAATGTTTGTATGGTTGATTTTTCTATATTCGTCCCCATCCGATTGTGATGAAACTGTGGCAAGTTTTTCTGTGGACGCCTATATATGAATTATGTTATCCTATGCATGTAATATTGTCATTTATCTTTGTCGTTTGTAGTAACTTGTTTATCGAGTTTTATAAAAAAGCGTAACTACGACTAGATATTATATTTTTTGCTGATTCTTCTCGGTAGCATTGACACTACAATTCTGTTGAAACGCTGATCGATTTAAAAGTACTTGCAAAAGTATAGATAAAAAATACATATTTTATTTTAAAAAATGTCAGCGCCTTTTTTGATGAGCTGTTATTTTTTTTTATAACGGCCTTTGACGACGTTTGTTTTAACTTTATTGTATAACGTTATATATAAAACTTTTAAAAAACCTCATTAAAACGCAAAAATATTTTTTAAAAAATGTTAATTTTATGTTACCGAAGTTCTTGCAATTATATTTTCTGCACATAGTCCTAATTTCTAACAAATATTTCTTCTTGTTTCGTTCGTAATGAATCATTTGTTACAAAAAGTTCTTGAACATGCCTTAATCATATATTACATTCTGCTCTTGTTATTCTGAAGTTCAATTAGGCATCTCGAAAAATACTTGTGATGTTTTATTACAGAGAATAAGTCGAAATAAGCAACAATAAGAGGAACAATTTTAATAACACGAATCAACGTTTTCCAACCGTGGGCGGACGTAATACCGTGGTATTAAAATGCAGCCGCTTGAAAATTACACTAGCAACAATAAACCGATTTCTATTTTTCCTACCATTTTCATTAACTGTGGATGGCCAAATTAGTATCTGCAATTTGAAAAAATACTTAAACGGGAAAGGAATGTATCGAAGACGATATTGATAAAAGCAACAACTATAATAATTAACAATTTATTTTACAAACAAAAATTCGAATCTGGTATTTCGATTACAAATTTGAGACATGGCGAAAATGCCGTTAGTAATATATTTGGTTCAGTCAATTAAGATAATTTAATCGTCTAAACTATATACATACATATATATGTCTATTGATTTGGCGTGAGCAAATAATATATAGAAATGCTATGATGCTTATGATGCTATTCTTCGCTTGATCTTTTTAATCTCGAACAGTAAAGGTGAATAGAAAATTGGCCTGGCTAAACAATTTTCCAGTATAAATCTACCCCTGATAAAAATCGTCTACGCAGATTTAGAAAATGTATTATTTTCATTTGATTTGCAAATATTTAAAAAAAATAATTACCACAATAGAAAAACAAATATCACAAATACTGGAAACATATGTAAAAAAAATCTTACACTATTAATAATTAATATAAATAGAAGAAAACGAGTGACCGTGAATTCTAAATAACATTATAATATAATCCAGTTATAACTAAATCAATCAGCGTTTTGATTTTGCAGTGGTTACGTTTGCAGATAAAGGGCTTCCAAGAATCACACCCAAACAAATTCCTCCATTGACTTACAGCTTATCCAGCACTTTTGTGACCTGACGAATGGAAAGATTTAACTTGTTATTTCTTTGTCGCACTTCCAAAAAATTTTATTCTTTACCAGCTCACGTATTTCCCTCCTCAATTACCTGGGTTCCTTCAAACAAGACGTGAAGAGGCATCTCGCGGACCGGCGAGGCAGGGGCGGCTAGTGTAGAACACTCTTCCCGACTGTACTGGCCGTCGTCGCGTTTGGCCTCTACTACCACTTACCATCAGGTGGAGTAGAGTAATTTGCCTTTCCGGCAGTTATATAAAAAAATAATAATGAAGCAATAGGCTCCAGTTAAATTATACGCCAGGGAAAAAATACACAAGTTGTTAAACGAGAAGCTCGGCTCGAGAAGACGCCGGTATGGGCGGTATTTTCTTAAGACAGGATCCAATTACGTTGACGCGATTATGTTCAACGTAATCCTGTATCAATTACCCTCAACCTTAGGCTGTTATAATGACATAAAAACGTTTCTGTATTATATAACTTAAGCGACTTTATTGTCTTAGTTCTGGATAAGGGAATAGTTATAGGGCTATAATCTGGGAACCCTTTCATTATGTATGCGAAGTGTAATGACCTATAATTTTGCTCAAGGGTAAAAGTAATCACCATTTCATTCAAATTCATTCAGTAGCAGTGGCATAGAAATAGACAGCAGACGGAAAATGTTTTAAATAAATTGTAAATTTTATTCTGTTAAAGGTGGACGGGTGGAGTGATGGCAAAAGGTAAAATATTATTCCCATTTCTTACATCACCAATGCGCCACCAACCTCGAGAACTAAGATTGTACCTGCAGTCACACACACCCTTCAAACCGTGACTAAAATAAAACCGCAAATAAACCCGATACGATAAATCTTTCTTTTGATATATACATTTTAATGACGTGGCTATGTAATAGATTCACTACGAAATAACTAATAAGATCTCGCTTGAAAAATAAATTCCTTTTCTAAATCCGTCAAATTGTAGGTACATACATTGCTTTTGTTTAACCTTGGCGTGGGTCGAGAAGGCAACGATTGACTGGTCGTTTCTTACTTATAAGGGATTTAAATCTTTTCTGGAATGTGTTTCCAATATTATTATTTATATAAGAGAGCCTTTAACAAACGACCAAAAAGTGTTATACTTAAAATGTTATTATAGATCTTTATGTATATATTTTATACTTAGTAATAATTATATAAAACCTCTTTTCCAAGACCTCATATAAACGATCCAATATATATTCAACAATAAACAATGCTTAGCAATGTAAGGGACATTTTAGCGAATATGATAAAATGTAATTCTCGAGAGTCGCACGCCCTTGACCCCTTGCTAGATGAAGCGTGGACGGAAGGTGACGGAAGGCTTGTATTGCAGGTAATTAAGCCATTTGCTATGGCTTACCACACTGCGTCAAGTAAAAAGATCGCCTTGACTGATAATGTACTGGAAAATATGGTCGAATGACAAATTTGAACTCACTAATACTAACTAGCGTTTTACCCGCAATTTCACCCGCGGAGTTCCCATTCCCGTGGGAGTACGGGGACAAAATATTTCCTATGTTATTCGCTGATAACGTTGATATTGGTGATAGAATTTTTAAAAACAAACTCACTTTCGCATTTATAATATTATTTAGGATAAAGATTTTTTTTATGAAGAGATTGTACAAATAGATTGTATATATCGTATATAGGGTTGCAATGAGGTATATAGATGGATAATAATCGTTTCGTACCCTATTTACTGACATCAATAAATTCTACTGAACAGACACGATAAACAAAGTTAGTCATTTATTTAATTAATTCCCCACTAATATAGCCCCTATAGCGTAAGTCACTTTAATTTATGATAAAAAATTCTAGCTATAAGTTTGTAATATGGATTGGAAATGACACTCTTTGCTTATTTCTCGGTATTGTTTACGGAGACGACGCGACGCTGTCTCGTTTGAGCAACGCGTTTAGTAATATGCTTGCTTACCTTTAACGTTCACTTCATTACAAATAAATTTACTACACTACTACTTACTACTACACGCTTTTAAAAGTTTGGCATTATGTCACGATAATTAAAATATTCAAAACAATCGGCCTTACTTATAAACGTAGTTTAGTTGGTGATTAGTGAAATAAGCCCAAGTTAAACACTTGGTGCCAAAGCCTACGCTACGGCTTTGTGCAACCTCGTCTGGGTAGATACCACCCACTCATCAGATATTCTACCGCAAAACAGCAGTACTTGCTATTGTTGTGTTCCGGTTTGAAGGGTGAGTGAGCCAGTGTAAATACAAGCACAAGGCACATAACATCTTAGTCCCTAAGGTTGGTGGCGCATTGGCGATGTAAACGATGGTTAACCTCTCTTACAATTCCAATGTCTTTGGGCGTTGATGAGCACTTACCATCAGGTGGCACATATGGTAGTCCGCTTTCCTATTACATAAAAACAAAAAAAAAATGCGAAAGTTGGAAGGGGACATATTTTGTTTTTTAGATAACGGTGATAAAATAGTTTGGATAAATTTCTATACCTACTTACATAATATCATAGTAACCGCCTACTGTCAAACAAAAGGCTTACGATACTCCCATTCATTATCGTTTCATGATCCGAATAGAAATTAATATTTACATACGTCAACAGTCCTCAAAAATCTAAAGACTTCTTTAATAATTATTGTCACAAAAAATAAACTACAAAATACACTTTATTTTAACTAATGACTATTATTATACGTCGACAGATCCACAATTCTTGTTCATGTAGTAGCGACAGCAAAAAAATTAATGTTAAATATTAACAATATTTATGTTCTGTAGTTCTGATTGCTTCCCAGATATTAAACAATCGAACTAAACGATGACAAAATAAAGTATTAAATAATTATTTATATATTTTTTTAAACCTAACTTAATTAAAAATAGGTCTATTACATCTAATTATAAAATATAAACACTTTTAGTTACAGGATTTCCTAAACATATTAAGATTCAAAATAAGATATTGATGTTATTTTTTTTTTTATTTCGTTAGGAATAATTTAATTGTATTAAAACGATTTATGCAATGGAAGCCATCAAGGCCGGAGACTGGAAGTCGCCGAGAGCTCTTCTTAGTTACGAGCTCGGGGAAACTGAGTTCAAGTGATTTATACTAGAAATCCCCGTTCTGAACTTTGTGCTTAGTTGTAAGCACCTTAGTATAAACCATACTAATGGTTATCTCAAAGATTTAACGATTGTTAAATAAGGCTTTATTTTCGGACATTATTTTTAATCTCTTTTTTTTAATTTTGGCCAGTTTATATATAGCGCCTTGTGTTTTAGTACGTAATGTACAAACACTCCCCAATAGTATATGAATTTTGATAAAAAAAAAAAATCGATCGGTTGTATATGGAGAGTGGTCCCGTCCCGTTTTAATAAGTAATTTTCTACTATAATTGGAATAAGTATAGAGAATTATTCGATTTATCACACAATCACGTATGTTATCGCTGAATGTAAATCGACTTTATTGATTCTCATTTAATTGAATATGTTATAAGTTGAGGATGGTTGAGGATGGTTGATGGATGATGTAAATACAAATAAAAAAATTAACCGTATCTATTTTTAATCAAAATGTTTATAGTTTAAGGAGAATCCAATGTTAATTAGAAGAAATTTTTCCACAGCAAAGCGTGGAAAACTGTTTCACTAAAAGGCACCACACTTCCTTAGACAAAACTGCTATAAGTTGTAAAACTAACAGTTCGAAATAAAGTAACGAATTTTGTACCTTCTATTATATTTTATTTTATGAATTCAATACAAGAGAACTACAACAGCAAAATAAAGTGAGACAGTAATTGACAAAAAGAAAAAATCGTCGATGTTATAACGACAGAAAATTGAACACATTGTGGTCATTGGTCGCGACGGCCATATTTAACGGAGAATACCTAACTATACAGGAGATATGATAGTGCTCAATTGTGTGTGTCGCACGGCACACATGCACTCTCTTTTCCCTCATTCTCATAATTCGACACATCAGAGAGTTCAAGTGCAAGAACAGCTTTATTTTCTTTCCAAAGCACAGGATTGATAACACAGCTAACTTCCAAAGGAAGTTGACTGAGAATTTCTTGGCAAAAATCTTAATAACTTTATAACCCAACCAATAGTTTGAAGCCTCGAGATCTATAGACAGACAAGCTAGCAACAAGATTAACGGCACAATGTGATAACAGAATCAACTAAATTTAAATCTTAGTATGAAAATTTTAATTGTAATATGCTCGTAGCTAAAACCCATTGTAAGTTCATTGGAATAAATCAGACAGTGAGTAGAAAAACCTACCTAGAACATTTTTACGCTCCAGTGATTCTAAATTAGTTTTTAATAGCGCAATTACATTGAGTTTATGAAGTATATAGCTTTAAATATAATGCTATGTAATAAAAAACGTCTAATTTTAACCAATTTTGTTTAAAAGATGTGGCGTTTTATAAATGCATTCATAATCTATATGTCAACACGAGCGTTTTCGAATAAGCTCCACACCTTCGCTTTATAATTAATTTTATTGATTATATTAAATATGTACCTACTCATGAAAATCGCTATAGTAAATATATCATATATTGAACTAACATTTATGTATATTGCATTCAACAAACCAATTCAATTCAAACTATAGTTTATGATTGTTTTCTTTTTTTGTTCAATTTTACTGACAGGTGAATGATTAGTAAATAAATAAAAATTACTTTTTTTATCACCGATTACATTTACTATTATGAAAATACGTGTCAACTAAGACATTAATCAATATATGTGTTAAGAACACTTGAAATTAAACAGATACGATAATTTTAAAATTTTACAATTGTTTTATATATTATTGTTCTTGTTAGATTAACCAAACTATTTTTTCACGGACAGGCAAATAAAAACATACAGACTCATCCAATACTAACTCATACTAAATATATACATATATATAATAATCGTCGTAGAGATTTGTTCAGTTAAATAAAAATAATAATAAAAAAATATAAATAATAATACATTAATAAATATCCAGAGTAGGAAAAATAATTGGTTTGTAATTTTAATTGCATTCATTGTTGGCAATCGCTCTACAGAATTTTACCGTTTCAAATTATTACGAACGGTCACTGAAAAATAGCGGATTCGTCACGTACAAGGGTTTTTTTTTTTTAATCAGTTTTCCTACTTGTTAATGTTTCGACAGCTTTGACATATTCAATTTAGTTAAGAATTCTTTCGGAGCGTACAGAAATTTGAATTCGTCATTTCCATCACAATTCCTCGACAATTTGCTTTTTGAAACTTGTAGAAAGTTTTAATATGAAACCTTTATTACGGTTATTTTAGTTAGTTGAGTACATTCTGCGTCAATCGAATTTATATGGAGTTAAACCAACCAAATGTGAAATATTCATTATTATTATTCATTTATATAAGCAAATATACGTTTATTTCATCAACTCGCTCTTTCACAAGTTCATAATACCTCGCCATCTAGCGAGGGGTGCGATAACATTAGGTGTCGCACCCCTCGCTAGATGGCGCTTTACAATAAACACGAAATTCTACATCGCGCTGGCAAGATTTTCGCGCGAAACATGACTACCCCAACGCAAAATGTTGAAATCATACTTACCTGGCGTAGGGGATACCGTGATCAATAAGGCGGTTCCCCCAGAGCGAGACCCTATCATTGCACTGCGGTAGGGTTGACCTCTGTGATTATCCCTAATGCGGATAACTCGGACGCATAATTTTTGGTAGTGGGGGACTGCGTACGCGCGGTCCCCCGTTAATTATATCAAAAGTAATTAATCTGCAATCGTCACTGTAATCAAGTAATACACACGTTAAATCTTGAAATATATTCAAGACATAATCAAGTCAGTCATGTAAACGTTTAAATCATTTACGCACGTGCACATTAAAGTTACTTTCAATAAATGCCGATTCCGTGAAGTAAAGAATAAAATTGAATACGATTTACATGTTCTTTATGTTACTAAAGCCCTCCCACATTTAGGTCAAATTATGCCAGCAATGTTCATTGAAACTGTGGGTTTGATATGGCGAAACCTTAACTAAATTTAACGTAATGTCTACACACAATAGTTCCCACAGCACGCTTTCTATTTTGAAGTAGATTGGGGAATAAACAGTTAAGAATAAGTACCTACATTAAATAACGTTATTCAAATATTAAATCCTTAAATTAACTTTTTGCTAATTTCAATAAAAATATATTACTTATAATTTATTTAAGTGCAGTTTAATGATTAATAATTCAATAGCACTCTAAATAATTTTTTTTTGAAATAACATTTTTGCTATTTGTATAAAGAAATATATAATGTATATGAAAACGTTATTACGTCATTTACGTTCATCTTTATATTATGATTGTAGTAATTGTAGTAAAAATCTAAGAATTCGATAATAACGATCTCAAAAATATTTTTAAAAATATATCAGACTTAATTTGATAATTGTCATATTCAGCGTGTATTATTTGCCACTGTGCACGTTTCATTTGTTAAGTATTAATTTGAAACGGTTAACGCATAATTGTAATGAAACGACGATGTTATGTAAATCGGAAATGGAGCCGTGTGTTGCCGATTAACACAGATAAAAAATCAGCCGTTATGAGTAGGCAGAGTAGTTAATCATTATCTTTTATTTGCAATCTACATCATGTATTATCTGTATCCATGGATTAGTAACAAAACTAATAAACTGCAAAGGCAGATATATATTTCCTCATACTTTACCATTCGGTGGTTTACCGTTTATGTTGTCATAATTTTACATCACTAAAACCTTCAAATGATTTAAACGATCTTACTTATCCGTACTTGCTTTATTAATAATGTTATTAAAAAAAATTACTGTTTACATGGTTATATAGATTTTTCATACTTTAAAACTGTCTGTAGTCGATGGCAACTGGCAAACCCTTAAAGAATTTCAATCGTTTTTTGCTACATACCAATTTAGCCCAATCATAAGCTTTTGAAAATTTAATAGAATTCAGAGCACTGCGATTTGTATGTAGTTCCGATTCTTGTCACTAGACGGCACTTGTTTCATTCCATACAAATCACAGACAACGCCAACGCTATCAAACAAGTAAAAAAACTTTTTTTGAAGGCGTCTAGAGACGATGTTATGACACGATATCGATATAATTATATCTCCAACCATAGGGTTTTCTTGTAGATTTATTCATCGCGATGATTATTTTGTTGACTACCTACATACTAAAATTTCATCCATCGTCCCTGTCTTTTTCATAGTTGTAGAGTACTCACATCTACGATAATATATACATTTATTATTATTTTATAATATGAATATATATTATCTGTATATCTATCTGTCATCTCGGGTGACACGTCGCGGAGCACGTTGAAATAGAATATGTATTGGAATTAGCGCAAAGTGAAGACGATGTGTGTGCATAGCGAGTAGATATATAAAAAATAGTATATATATTTTATTTAATTTGTAATACCGACCTTACGCGGTGAGCTGAAAGTTAAACATTACAATAATCATAACTTTTCTCCTATAAATTTATATTAAAAGCTATTATTATTATATTACATACATTTGTATATTCGGCCTGGAAATCTAATTCGGAACGTCCTTCATCACCTAAATCGTAATTGTCCAGTTACTATAGTTTTATATATGGATACGATAAACGAATGTGAGAAAAGATCGATGAACCTAATCGTATACGATTTTTTAAAAATTGTTTTGAACCTGTAAATGGAATTCAATATTAATGTTACTCATTTAAAAGTCGTGACAGGAAATTGTACCTATATTTTCCTCCAATAAATTCCTTACTGCAGAGGAAAACAAACACTAACAGGTCGTCTCGCCTTCGCACATGTAGCACTAATTAGATTGACATACTCGTTGGTTTAGTAGCTGGCTTATAAGGTCGCAATTACCAAGGTCCAAACCCCGGCTTTGGATATTAAAAAGTTATTACGGTTTTTAGTCGAGAACTTTCTGGAAGTTGGCAGAGCTTTAAGACAAATTAATTTATTCAATGTCGAATTACACTAACTTATTGATATAAAAAGGTTTGTAAAAGAAAATACCCTGACCTGAGAAGAACGGAGAATATGATAGTATTTTTTTATTTTGTAATTGTGTGTTCAAAGCGACAAATAACTAGTCACGCGTTTTCATTCCCTAGGTGTGCTATCATCCATAAGCTCACTAATTTCATAGCAACAGAATCAATTCGAAGTATTTCTGATATCCTGTAATAAAACATTTTTTTTTATAAACGTTACCCTTAAACCTTCCTCGTGAATTAATCTGCTTTTATTTTGGTGAAAATAATAAAAGATTATCGCGAAAATACAGAGAGACGCGGCTGAAAGATTTAATTTAATTTGGACCCAATTATTTCAGATTCATAAATGTTATTGTTTATGTGAATTGTTAAACTCCGCAATTTACTAAATTGCGTACACAACGTGCAGTATTTTATCGCATTAGTGCATTAATACATAATGCATGCCTACTAGCATAAGTGTCACAATTGACAAATCGTCGTTAACCTCATTTGAAAAACAAATTTATTCATCACACATGTTGTTTTTTTTTTTTTAAATAGAGTAATTTATTATTATTTTTTATCGGTTTATCCATTGTAAATCAGACCAAAAAGGTTGCAATTAATTTAGTATGGTCCTCCTGACCGATTTCGGTCACGGCGGCCAATCCCAAGGGAGATTAACCAACTGCGCAGAAGATATTATAGCGCACAAGTGTGTGCGCAAACACAGGTGCACTCTCTATTCCCTAACTCTCATAACCAGATGGGACGTCAATCCGACACGACCGGAAAGAGTTCAGGCGCAGGACCAACGGCTTTACGTGCTTTCCGAGGCACGGGAGTGTACACAAGTCCAACTTCCAGACTCCGGGCTGCTACTGAGAATTTTCTTACAGAAAAACCCAATAACTATTTATTGGCCTGACCTGGGAATTGAACCCAGGACCACCGGGTCTGCGGCATTATATCTAGCCACTAGACCAACGAGGCAGTCAATTAATTAAGTTTTAGAACAAAATAAAACATTATCTATTCGACAATAGTTCTTATAGTTGTGTACATACTAGAATAAACATGCAAAAATGTCTGTGCAAAAATTAGATTTACATAAGGTAAATTAGGGAAATGACTATTCATTTATGCAAATGACGTTGTTATGTGCTTAGGAAGTTGAATTGTTGCTTCGAATGTGCTCTGGATGTTTTATATACCGCACAAGGTCTTTCACTTTTGTGAATTAATTTCCTATTCAACAGAGAAAGTTTATTGTTCGGTCAATCGATACGATTGAATTTTTAGACTATATCAGTGAACTATTTACGCGAGTTGCTTAAACTGGAGAAAAACAAATCCAAAATGAACGAAGTTTCTTTACGCGGCGTTGAGTGAAATGACAGTGGCCCAAGGTCACGTCATATAACGAAAAGTGTTCATACTGTGCCTATCAAATGCTTCAAAATGCGACGCACATGTTCGAATTAAGGAGGTCGATATAAAGGAATCCGCGGTCAATTGGAAGTTAAAGCGAAACTGGCTTCCAATAAGCTTGGAGTGCTCAACAAGGCGAGACAGTACTTCACGTCGGCCCATCGCCTAAAATTTTACAAGGCGCAAATTCGGCCCCACATGGAGTACTGCTCTCACCTCTGAGCGGGAGCTCCCCAGTACCAGCTTCTTCTTTTTGACCGCATACAACGTAGAGCAGTTCGAATTGTCGACGACCAAGCTATTAGCGACCGGCTTGATACTTTGGATTTGCGTAGAGATGTTGGGTCACTCTGCATACTCTATCGCATATATCACGGGGAGTGTTCTGAGGAGTTGTTTGGTTTAGTCCCGGCCGTTGAATTTCACCACCGGACATCACGCCAGAACTCAAAATTCTATCCTCACCACCTCGATGTCTGGAAATCCACAACAGCGCGTTTCCTAAGGCATTTTCTGCCTCGCACAATCACTCTGTGGAACCAGCTTTCGCCGGCGACTTTTCCGAACCGATATGACATAAAAACCTTCAAGAAGAGAGCGTACTCTTTCCTCAAAGGCCGGCAACGTACCTGCAAGTCCTCAGATGTTGCAGATGTCCATGGGCGGTGGTAGTCACTTTACATCAGGTGGGCCTCCTGCTCGTTTGCCCCCTCTTACATAAAAAAAAAAAAAAAGGAAGTTGAGGTGCTTTTTTGGTGTGACAAAAATATAGTAATATAATCAATTAAAATCTACATTTTAAAACATGGTTTGAGTCGAACAAAATATCGCACAGAACACCTTTCCAGACAGGGGGACCCCTATTTTAAACCTGTCAGACGTTGTTCAACCAACACTTTAAAAAAATTGTCGTAATTGCAACAAAGGGGTTGTATAAAAACCTTCTCCATTGCTTTAAAACGGTGTAAAGCCAATTAATCCCAAACAGATAAATCAACATACATTTATTTATAGACATAGATTTAAAGAATGAAATGGAATGATAGTTCGTAACAAAAGTTAATAATTTAAATTTATTTGAAGGCTAATTAAAATGCAATAAAGGTCAATGTACAATTTCACAACTGGCTTATTATTTATCTATCTGTGTTGACTTTCAGTGTTGTGTTGTAAAATAATTTCGTCTAATAAGACCCGACAATGGAAAAATATCAATCTTATTAACGATTGTCGTATTTCACTCCTTTAATATGCCAAGAATATCCTATTTATGGGCTAAAGCCTTCGCTTCCGTTAAAAAGATGCTATTCCACCACGCTGCTTCAAAGAAGATCGGTGGATAAACATGTTACATAGTTACAAGTTTTCGTTTTCGTTTCATTAAAAAAAAACCTGAAATTCTGTGATGCTTATTCGATTTTTAATCCGCAATACTCGGTTAAGATTCACATACCACTGAACTGACTCGGCTTTTGTAGATAGAAATCAATTAATATCGCAAAAAACATCGTAAAAACCACTCACTTACCTTTATTTAAGACTACATACTTTATATGTTAAAGTAGTATGTAACACAGTTGCCGTATCTAGCATACTTTAATATACTATGTATACATAATAGAGAGAACATTGAACTCGAAGACGATTCTTTTTTTCTTTAGTTCTTCATTTCGTCCGTTCCTTCGTGTTTTACTCTGTAACACATGTGACGTTGTCAGAAATAAAGGCATGGCGATTTTTATATTGAAATTTAGTTTCGAAAATTGTTACGATTTCATTCTCAATTTTTGTTTCGTTTTCATATTCAATGTATGTTAAACTAGTTATCGACACCAGTAGTTCGTCCAATAACATATATGTTTGGCTAATTGATTAGACCAGTAGTGTGTGCAGCTTTATGTTACGCTATATGGACCAGTTTCGTAATTTCCTATTTGCAAAATCCATTGCAGTTACAATTATCATGCTACTTGTTGCGCTATAGGGAAATTGCTTATCTGTATCTAAATTGTGTATTATTTTTATTAATTGTTTCACTTTTATTTTAGTAACTGTTTTTTGGTCATTACATTCGATTGTCGATTCGATTCTTAGCTAGCTGCCATCTTCGCCCTTTACTACTTTATAGAGACAATAAAAATAACATACATTTTCACCGTTCTTCTAATTTAATAAATTAAAAATATTTAAATTAAAATGATTTTCTGTATATAATACTCTGATTTGTCTAATTCTTTTTCTTATTATTAAAATCATGTACTTACCATATGTTACTAGACTATCAAGATCTACTTATACTTTTTTTATATTAAACTACAAATTTATTAACGAACTCCATTCGTTTTTGGCAAACATTGAAAACTATACATCGGTCACAAAATGGCCGAAAATACCGAAGATTAAAATGTCGCATTTTCAGTGAAGCGAATAGTCAAATTGTAACAATTTCATCGAATTGTGAAGTGTGATCGCTGTTAGTAAATAGTGAAACCGCATTATTTAGTTAACAATTCCCAAGGTTAAGCGGTCAGGGACACTGTATAATACGCCAAAAAATATTCAACACCCCGTTCCAGTACATACGCAAAATAAATTATAACCTAACAAAGGATACTTGGATAATGCAGTCGTAAAATTCATACGTGACATGAAATATGACAAAATGGTTATAATAATCATTATTTAAATTAAAATCCATTTTTATCGCTGCTCAAGGATACATTCCTTTTTAGGTAATCGGATACAATTATCGATATACTTCTACATTGGAGCTGCGTTGTTGAATAACCTACTCTACTTACTTCTACTCTGGTAAAACTGTGCAAGCTCGTCTGGGTACCACCCACTCATCAGATATTCTACCGCAACACAGCAGTACTTTGTATTATTGTGTTCCGGTTTGAAGGGTGATTGAGCCAGAGTAATTACAGGCACAAGGGACATAACATCTTAGTTTCCAAGGTTGGTGGCGCATTGGCGATGTAAGCGATGGCTAACATTTTATACAATGCGATCATCTATGCTTTGGTGACGACTCACCATCAGGTGGCCCAAATACTCGCCCGCCTATGCAATAAAAAAAAACCTCTAACTATTGAATATTAAGTAGCTGTCACTCATGTGATAATAAATATATATAAATTATCAATTTTAGCAATTCATGATAATTGTGAGTTTATACCTGCGGCTTCGTCATGTTAAATTATGTTAAAGTATACCTATGCCATGCTTCTGTCTATAAACTATTTCTATGTTAAAAATCACGTCGATGTATCGCTCCGTTGCGTTGTTGCGTGAAATAAAGACAAAACAACAAACGCACTTTCGTATTTATAATAGGTATTAAGTAAGAATTCTTGGATTAACTAATCATTTGTTGTATATTGAACCGTTTGTCGTTAATCACAATTTTCTGCACGATGTGCTAAATCATATCGAAAATAGAATCAGTGTTTGTATATTTTATGTATTTACTTAAAATATTGTAACTTCAATCACATTGTAATTACATACATTAATATATGTGTATATAATTTTTAAAGTAACCAAAAATAATTATAATAAAACTGTAATTAGCGTGTAATAGTAACTAGTTACTTCTTTATATCTACATCTTACAAACTGAACATATTAATTTTTTTTTTTTTTATGATCTTCAAAGTACAATGACCCGTGTGCCTTAAACAATTTGTAGGGCTTCGTCCAAATTTGGCTACTTCCTCCTCGGAACTAACTTCCATACTTACATGAACATCCTTATTTGAATTTGTTTTCGTTCTAAATTAATAATATATTTATTATCTTTTTTTTATATTAAACTACGTTTGACGTCCATAAATACAATTTATATTCACACATTAATTTACCACAAAAAAAAACTTAAATCATGTTGGCATCGAATGAAATTGGTGTTGAGTCGATATCGTCATCTGTTCTCAAAATAAAGAGTGGTGAGCAAGAAATATGCACGAATACACGTACATAGCATATATGTATATATAAATTACTCACAATCTTCCTTTTAAAATACTCCCATTCGAACTCTAGACGCCTCAAAACGTGATGATCGTTGGTCAATTACAATGCGAAACTTAAACAATATTATATGCTTTTTATACTATGTATAAATTTTATACTATTTATAAAATTTGTAGTAGCTTCTACCTCGTTGTGATAAATAATTTGAAATATCAAAATATCTCCATCATCATTCCACCAGCTGTCAGATAATATTATCAAATACGTTTGAAAGTAACTGATATTAATTGCAAGTTGATTTTTAACTGTAGGCCTTTTAATCGATGCATCAGAAAATTGTTGTCGTTCCAATGCTGTTTTTTCAAAGAAAAACGTGAAGCTTCATAGTTGTTACCGAGCATTGAAAATAGACATAATATGATATGACAATGTAACACAGGTATAGTTCATTGATGAAAGCGAACCTGCGGAGTGCTTGGTCTGACGCGGCAGGCCAGTCGCCATTTGGCGCGCTAACAAGACGGATGTGTTGTTGTTGGTTTCGTGTTTTCTTATACTTGGATTGGATTGTTATGAATTGAGTTCAATTTACCTGAATAAACAGTATTTGTGAGTGATTGTTATTTGTTGAACTTAATTGTGGTTCGGGCTGTGCGGAACTGCTAGTCGGATACGGTTTATTTCTCAAACAAGGTATGCTTTTAGGCCTTATTTGCGTTATTTTCGAGCAGAAAACTAGAAACGCTTCGCAATTGAATTGTTACTTAATTTTTATTTTACTTGTAAGATGTGTTCTCTATTAACTTAATTTAGAACCAGGCCAATCCGTATTTTACCGAAAACAAAGGGAATAATTTTAGGCTTTGTTCATTTTTAGGAATTATGTGGGTGGACATTTTGATACTTAACTATGGAAAGGATAATACTTTCTTAAGGAACAATGTAACATTCGGAGCTTGGGAATAAATTTCACTTGGTTTATTGTTTTACAAAAAATAAAAATTAATTGGTGGTACATTTCAAGGCAACAATCAGAGTAATAAGCTCGTAGTTTTCAAAATGCTCCACTGAATATCTGCTCATAAGTTTCTAACTATATCCATATTAAAATTACACACCCACATAAATGACAAGTTTATATGAGTGTGTAATTAACATTAACATTTTATTGTTAATAAATAAATAAATGTATTGCATCAAAGCATCGCCGTTTTACCGATCCGGTTTTACCCGGTGATAAAGACTTATTACAATAGTTAACCCTTCACATCCAGGTAGTATTTCAACTCAGTCCCTTACGTCGAGTAAGAAAAAAATGAAATGGCCTTAAAGTCCTTGACAGTAATCACAAAGCGATTGTATAAAATGAAATCCTCTGCTTCGGCCAAAGTCTTGTCAGTTGATCAGACAACGCACAAAACGTTTCCGTATATGTATTCAAATTTTTCCACATTTTAATGAGTTTGTTTTTAATATGATTTTTAGTATTATCGATCTTCCTCTTTGGCTAAATCATTGACTAACCTTTTGATATCATTGGAATTTATTTCAAGTTGAAATATATTTGCGTTTTATCTTGTATAGAAATGTTTAGTGATAATAAATAGCGGTGACACGTAAATTCATAGATAAGTTGCGGATGGCTACTGGCGCGGGCGTACTAAAATCTAACATGATTTATCGATCGATAGCTTAAGATAACTAATTACAAATGCGATTTGTTGAAACAGGAGTGATCTTAATGGGTAAATATATGAACTATAATATTTACTCCAATAAAAACCATGGTTATCGATCAGGATCACTGCGTCTACTGGTAATAACATACGTACAGCAGCTGAAGTATAATAATATAGGTTTTTGCTAGACAGACGGGTCGTATCAGGTTTACGGAAACCACAAACGGACAGAATACACGCACCTTCGATGACAAGAACTGTATAAGATGTAAATTACGACTCTATATTTTGTATAAATATTATTTGACCTTGGAAGTTATTTATAAGCGTGTTCGTTACTCGATTTTTTGTAACGTTACTCATTGGCTACCATTTTAGAAATGGCCGACGAATGCACATTATAGTTTCCCAAAAAATATATAACTGCTTGAAATTGTGAAATAAAATGATTTGGAGGAGTAGCAGTTGCTATAAGTTAATTAAGTTTTATGAATCGCAATCGTCTGAATTTTATTAAATTTGTCGATTAATTTATGCAATGCTCACAGCCAATATACGCAACATACTTTTATGCAAACTTTCGGCTTTGAATCTCTTATGAGAAACGACAAATATTTACATGGAGAATTCATATGGGTTTGTATACCCCAGTATTATTCATTTTAATGACTAACTGGTATTTCGTATTACTTCGGAAAGTAATGTATTTTTGTACTTGATTTTCGGGATTCGGATTTTAATCTATTAGAGGGTTCATATTGATATTGATATTAATATTACGTAATCGTTTACAATTATATAAAACACACACGATTATCACAAGAAGAACTAATCAACCAAAATATACGCGTCATCAGTGATTGTAGCACTGTACATTTCTTACTGATCTTCATTACGAAACTACTTTTGGTCACTTGGTGGTAGGACTTTGTGCAAACCCGTCGGTGGTACCTACACCACTCAATCATCACGTATTCTACCGCCAAACAGTAATACTTAGTATTGTTTTGTCCGGTTTGAAGGTTAAATAAGCCAGTGTAACTACAGGCATAGGATACATCTTAGTTCCCAAGGTTGGTTGCGTATTAGCTATGTAAGAAATGGAGAGAAATGGGCGGTGGTGATCGCTTACCATTAGGAGATCCAATTGCCATTCTTTCTACCTATTTTATAAAAAAAAATACAAATTTCCAAGGCAAGAGATTTAATTTTATATAATCGTAACTATTATGATAATTACATTTAACCTATTCCTTAGATAGTTCGTCATAGATTGAGTCATAATGACGTTGTTTAACACGTCTAGTCTTTTGTTCCTAGATGCTAGTAAGGTTTTAATTTGTAAACGAACAACGGTATAAAGACCATTGGAAATAGGTTCAATTTTTACTCATTATCATATAAACTTCTTGGATCTTTAAGACTTTTTATGCTATTCATACTCCGGTGAAAATAAAAAATAATTAATGTTTAATAGATTTATCTTAACTAAAGAATGGCGCTGTAGTGGTTGGTATATAAATGTCAGGATTGCGGAAGACGAAGGCCTCTGATCTGTTATTGCCCTTTGCAGGTATTGGCATTTAAGGAGTTCCCTTCTCGATAAATAACTCGCGACTCTGGTACAAGACTGGGTGTCAATTCCATTAACAAATTTTCACTTTATCGCAATCGAATCGAAGCGTTATCGTTGCCGTTTATCCGTTTTCCTATTCTTTAATTTATTCATCAACTATTGCTATAAAAGTTAACGATTGATTTTGGTGTAACATTAATACCGGTTCGAATAAATATAGAATAATCAAAGTTGGATTGGAATTAAGTCGGGAACGTATCGTAATCGTTATAGATTAGTAGAATTGAACCCCTGACTGTTCGAACGGATAAACCGTTGTTTGAACAGTCAGTCTACTCAAACTTACAGGCCTATTTCAATGAACACTGGTGTCGAGCCAATGAAAGCTATCTTACTAAAATTTATCCGTAAAAAGTTCCAAATTTTGTGTTCTTTATACCTACGGGTACTATTTTGATAAAAATTAGTACAATTTGGAAATACATATTTTATTTTTCACTGGGTCTGTATGCGTATTATATTGCGATACATAATATTATAAGAATCATAAAAAATGACCTTGCTGTCCCATTTGAGCAGCGCGCTTGACTTTAAGTATCCTTATTTAATATAAAACTTTTATTACTTATTTACCACAGAAATGTAAAGTAAATTTTCAATAAATAAATATAAATGGACTTCAAATATTTAATTATACGCCGTCTTTTTATTTATTAAAAGTGACTTGGAATTGCTTTTTTAAAGTAATAAGTAAAGATTAATATGATATTAATTGCTAATTATTTATACAGATAAGATAATTCTAAGTCTAATTAAGATTATATTTAACGTATGTATATAAAAACCATACTATTGGACGTTATTGTTTTCTAGATTAATATTAAGCAGTTGTTTTATCTTTAATAGAACATGTATGCCAGCTAATTATAAAAGCGACAAAGTAAAAACTTTAAATGTTAAGTTTTATTTTTATCGGAACCCGTCTAGTTTGTCTACGGGTGACATTCCGAGTTGTGAACGTTCTGTCTTTACCATTTCAATTGTTTATTCCTCTTGTTGTTTTTTTTAAACACATATCCTAGTTACGTTTTCAATTAAACGACTGCACCTACCATGCCGGTGTAGCGTTATGAATGTGTCTGTATATTCGTAATTGAGCTCAATAAATCTTTTTGTTTTAAAAGAGTGGAAAATGTTTAAATTCCTTATTTTATATTATATGTACTAATTTTCTGCATATATAATAACAATAAAATATAGGTATTTTTTGTGTACAACAAGGTACTAATGTAAGTTAACATTTAATTAAGCAGCCTAGACTTTGTGTAAAGTTGGTATTGCCAAGTAGATAAACAGGTGATCCACATGTATAAATGGTTGTAAAGTGCCAGTAGGCTTTACTAGCATAATTTATGTATATAATTCATCTCGTGCTCGGTGACAACGGAAAACGTGAGAAAACCTGGTCGTTTTTGAGGATATTGGGTCGCATGTATATCCGCCAAACTGCAATAGGGCAGCGTGGTGGAAACTCCCAACCGATGTGAATCGATTTTAAGAATCACATAATGTTCGCTTCATTGAAGCTTCCTCACAACCGGATCCCTCCGGAAGGAATACACCGTTTTGAACTCATATCCTCTATATGTTAATTTTTATTGCACAAACAAGTTACCCGCCCCGGTTTCGTATGTGTAGAATAAATCTGCATAAAGCGATACGATACGATTGTATTGAAGTACCTCACTACCATACATACAATTATTTTTTGGGCCATGTATCTTCTCTTTCTTACACAAAACAAATCGCCAAGTTTTAGCTTCGGCTTAGGAACGCATAGAGTGAAAACCTTAATTTTTAGTTTGAGACGATAACAAAATGTTTGAATTGTGTATTTATTTGTCGTAGTCACTTTCCATCAGGTGAGCCTCCTGCTCGTTTGCCCCCTATCTTATAGTATATTACATTTTCTTTTAATGAGATATGCTTCTTGCCTTAAGTTATATGTAAATTGGAATCTTAAAAATCTCCATTTATTTTTTAAACATAACAACTGAATGAATGCCATGTCTGATATTAATAAGATAAAAATAATTTGCAAAAACGACGCCTCAATAATAATATTTTCGTTCTATTTAAGGTTCCTGCCGATATTTAATTGAAATGTTATTTTTTCCAATATCATCCACACAAGTATTATTGTGCTAGGTCGAGTTCATGAAACAGAAGATTTTTTTTTCTCTGTAACTTGCCGATTTACCAATTAAGGTTAATTAAATTAATAAAGGTAATAGGTATAATAACTATATTTAATAAAGAATAGATTCATCTGATATAGGTACTTATATTCGGCTTAAGGTTTATTAAAAGTACATAGAACCTCTTTAAGTCGAACCTCGATAAGTCGAAAACCTCCAAAACTCGAAAAAATGTTTTGGTTGTTTGGTTCCCTTCAATCCCCAAAACCTCCATTATTCGAAATCTCAATCCTCTATTAGTCGAAATAATCAGTGAGTCCCTGTAAGCCATTTTGGTACATATTTTCCCTCTATAACTCGAAAAATTTAATTGGACCTCTGTATCTCTAATCAATGTTGATTCTAACTCTATAACTTGAATTTTTATTTATTACATTTCTGTTACTCAAAATTAGTAAGAATAAATCTTAACCTCTAGAAGTCGAATCAAAATCCGCCTAAGTTAAAATCCTCCATAAGTCGAAAACTCTATAACTCGAATTTTTTGGCGTCTCCCTTGATGTTCGAGTTATAAAGGTTCTACTGTAATTTGAAATTAGTGATTTCATTGTAATCATATTATATTTATGTTGTTTATGTGACCAATCTGTGTACGTAACTAGGCAAAATCAAAAAGTGTTTATTATATTTGATATCAACACAGTGTTGAATATGCCATCGTATTCTACTAGATCTTAAAAACCTCAACCCGTTAAGCCATTAAATCGGCCTCAAATTGAAGATGTAGTGCATAAAGTTATAGTCTATTTGAAAAGAGTTTTGTATTGTCCGTGATTAATCTTTGAAAGCACCATTGTTTATATTTAGGCTAAAACATTTCTTTTATTCATTCCAACCAACAGTCGAAACATGACCCATAATCTGGGAATCAATCAAATTGATAATTTTAACTTCAAATGCTTTGAGTCGTTTATAAGTTTTAATTCTATCTAAAGGAAAGATCTTAAGATACCGATGTAAGGTATGGTTAATATTTCCTAGTTATGGTGGTGACCGCTTACCATCAGATGGAGCATTTGCTAGTCTGCCAAACTATTTTAAATAAAAAAAATATTCCTTCATAAATTGTAGTCGATTAACCACATGGTGTCGACGACACCGTAATTAGGCCACTGGTCTAAATGCGTCTAGTTTTTTTCACATATATCGGTCATATAAACAATACCTCTTCCGCCATTTGCCAACCGAAAAAGTTTATTTTTACATTTAATGATAAAATTTTGGTTTTTCCTTGTACATTTTACGTACGAATCGCTAGGCGTCATACGGACAAATGTATAATTTACCGTAATCTTAATTTAACTGAATTGAGTATTCTATAATTAATTGCATACAGTTCTTCGAGTGTCATTGACATTGCGAATGCGTGATTTGAACCGAAGCCAAACATAGGCTGAGAAATGAAGTGTTTTATTTTAACGCGAGAATGCCTATTTGATTTGGCACGCACGTAAAACCCGACATGTTTAAAAGATGCTATATATTCTTCAATATGAATAAATTATGAACGTTTTTTGCGAAACGACACAAATGATTATGTCTCCCGATTTCATTTCGTAATTGTATATTTTACGATTACAAAACGTATTTATTATTTATTTGTACATTATTAATTACCGCCCGCTGTCTGTAAGTTAAATTATAACAAATGATTTAATTGATAGATTTAGTTATAATTAAATTTTTTTTTTAAATTGCTTAATTGAATGTTTTTCCGTACATAGTTAACTTTAGTTACATGATTTCTTTTAATAAGAAACCGTCGAAGCGTTCAAACTTGATTACGTAAGAAATATTGATATTTAAAAAAATCGTATTTTAATATTAGTACCAAAATTTGACTTATTTAATGATGAATAGTAACAATAGATCTGTTAAAAAAAATTGTTTCAAAAATGTATACAAATTGAGAAACAGGTTTTGTGACAATATATATATCCGTTATATTAGATTTCTGTCACGTCAATTAACATCCAACTCTTTTTTTTTTCTTTAGATTTCTTTAGATTATACATATTATATGCAAAAATGTACACAAAAAAATAAATTGATTCCTAAACGTATAATATACCGATCGATTTGATTTCATAGTTATAATTTATATTTGAATTGGGATGGATTCTATGATAAATATATATTATAATATATACTTACTGCGCACACTCGGTGGTATAGCTTTGTGCAAGCTCGTCTGGGTAGGTACCACCCACTCATAAGATATTCTACCGCAAAACAGCAGTACTCGGTATTGTTGTGTTCCGGTTTGAAGGGTGAGTGAGCTAGTATAATTATAGGCACAAGGGACATAACATCTTAGTTCCCAAGGTTGGTTGGCGCATTGGCGATGTAAGCGATGGTTAACATTTCTTACAATGCCATTGTCTATGGGCGTTGGTGACCACTTACCATCAGGTGGCCCACATGCTCGTCCGCCAACCAATAGAATAAAAAAATAAATTAGGTGCACGCCTTATCGCCAATAAAGTTAATCGTATTTTTTACTTTTTTATTCTCAACCATGCATCAAAATGTTTATTTTTTCAGCGAGATTGCAACGTTCCAAATATGATATACTTTGAATTAATTATATTTTCTTTTTTTTTCTTTTAACGGATGAAAGGCGAATGCATTCCGCCGAGATGAGAATGTTGAGATAGATAGCGGAGTGACGTAAATGGATAGATTAAGAAATGTGTACGTAAGAGGAAATTTAAAAGTAGCTCCCTTGACAGATAAGCTGGAAGGAAACTGATAATCGCGATATGTACATGTAATGAAGAGGAATTAATGTATTTTACGAAGTGTGTTATGCGGATATTGCGGCAAAAGGGAGATTAAAAGACATGACTCACACTATGACCTAGTGGGATGAAACTGTTTTATTTTGATGCTTAATTTGCGGCCTAGAATAGGTGTGGTTTAGTACATATGTACATTCCCTTTTAGATTTAAAGTAATAGTTCTGCCTTTGGGGTTAACATCGATAATTATGACAAATTATTTTAAGGCTAAATATTGTGGTCATTGTAATTAGTAAAAACCTAATTATAATAGTACATATATATACCGTGTTTGTAAATTTTGTTATATTTTAGAAACTCAGATTTCGTTCATATTATTCTGGCTTAACTTAGTTTGCTCTTAATAAATAATATCTCAAAAAGTGTCAACACCTACTAGCCAGCTATTTATGTAATGGGTGTTATTTGTTTTTGTGACTGACTTATGTTATTACGACTTCATTTGTCATTGAGTTACCAATGCGCTAAGACGATGACTAAATCAGGAGACCTGAAGTTGTTTTGTTTAGATTGTTTTGAAAATAGACGTTTTATATTAAACGTCGAATAACATGCGATTTTACATGCTGGTAGAATTAGTGATGTAGATAAATATGGCAAATTGGGTAATTGAAGATATGAGATATTTTATATCTAAAATAATTCCCAGAGAATAATTTGAGTCAAGAGGTAGACAAAATCACGAGGCAAGATGTAGACAAAATTATTTTTCCTATGTATTAATTCTTGTGATGTAATTAATACTTCAAATAATATTCTACATAAACAGTATTCTATCTGTACATATATACAGTGTCCTGTATTCTCAAACACACTAACTTGACTTGCATTTTGTCGAGGCATTATCCTACCTTCCTCTGTGGGACGGATGCAATCTCCTACAATGTATTCACATAAGGTC
The DNA here is from genome assembly GCA_905220585.2 of Nymphalis polychloros. NCBI lineage: Eukaryota > Metazoa > Arthropoda > Insecta > Lepidoptera > Nymphalidae > Nymphalis > Nymphalis polychloros. The sequence continues at coordinate 13,780,162 of HG992243.1, read as the reverse complement.
ACGAGTTCGTTTGCCACAGCCGACATTTGTATTGGTAAAACAAATATTTATACCGGTCTGGTCTCGGTACCGTTGCTCGGAATACGGATAGCACGCCTTGGACATAGATTTTTTTATATTGACATTGTTATACGAGCATTAAAGCCAAAAGAGATTTAATATTTGTCTTTTTTTGTCGTATGTTTATTATACCTTGGAAAATTTGGTAAAATTTAATAAAAATAGATTCGTATTTGAAACTTTACTTTGATTAATGTAAGTTCCAATATATGTATGTTATTATTAAAACTTGTAAACAAATTCACAAATCATCAAAAATATTTGTAAGGATTAGGTATCAAGAGTTCAATGATCTATTTGAACACTTACCGTAACAGTAAATGGCCAGTTAGGTAACATACCATATTTGACATGTACACTACCTACATACATATATTTAAAGAGAAACAAAAGATTGAAATGACTCGTGACCGATTCCTGTGTTAACGATACTTGTATTGTTGATCAGTAATCGTTTTTGAGTTCCAACGTTTTTGAAATACGTCACTCGTTTGCAATTCTACCGGTTGTAAGCAAAACGAATATAGTAGCAGGACGCTAATATTATAGGCCAAGCCTCTTATGTCAGGGGGAACTGTTTTAGAGCCGCCCTTCAATTTCTCGCCAGTCAAAACTACACTTGTCAATTATTGTGGTCGATTATATTATAGTTTTAACTTTTATGCATCATACGCAAAATGGAACTCCATCCACATGTATGCTAGAAAATAATTGGGAAAATACACAAACACAAATTCAAAAATGTGTATACATTTTATAAGTCAATACTACCCCAGTTCGAATTGAAATTTTGTTCTTACCTCACCGCACAATAGCATCTTGCTTGTACCATGCAAGCAAATATTTGGAATATTTGCAGATACCTCTGTGTATATTTTGTAGCATATTATATGGGTATGTAAGTTTATTTTTATAGTTTTATATAAATGTATGTATATTTTTGTGTAGTTAAGTTTCTGTTTAATTAGGCTAAACAGGTTAACTGGCAGACAATGTCTCCAGATATTAAGAAGCCTTTTGTTCCAACTGCATATTGTGGTGATCAATAAAGTTTTTAATAAATAAATATTTCATAAAAATTGACTTGCTTGTGATATTTGAAATATTTAGTTTTTGTCCAAATTGAATAGAGTCAATTGTTACATTTATGTTTCATTAAAATGAGTATGTGTATTCTTTATAAAACAATGAGAGTCTTGGACCTCATTGCAAATTCATAGCATTAAAAATACCTACTCTGTAGGAAAGCCTTAGTTCGCATCATTTCAAGGATAAGACGGTGATTAATTTTTGTACGACTGTCATTTCCTTCAGTCCAATATCAAGTATTGTGCTCTCGTAAAAGTCGAAATAACCTTGATGTAATGGAATTGAGTTCATTACGCTCAATTCACATTTTCAGCCTCAAGAAATCATTATAGTTAAACAGAATTTTATGTTCACTTGTCTAATGTCGCTTACGATATACGGAAAACCACATTTCTTGCAAATAAAATCTTTGACCCGCATCAAATGTGTTGCTTGCATAATTTCAAAATCATTTTGGAGAAATTGGTTTCAAATTCAATTGCTAGATTAGATCCACACGTAGTATACAGTTAGACACATGTAATCATGTGAAGTTAAATAAAAACTTGTATAAAACTTATATGGATGGAATAAAACTTTATCCTTTGTTTCTATCTATGAATTGTGTTTTGCTATCTAAGGGAGTTATATTAACTTACGTGTATTACGGGAATGTTCAGATATGTGTAATTTATTACTATATTTTTAATATAAGTAAACTTATACGATTTTTATCGTACTTTGACTTCACTAACTCGATTAAGAGATTGCTAAGATCGTTTTTTTGCGCCATTTTTTTTCCTTAGAAATGTTATTCTCTGTTACTCTAATGTTATTCCTCTGTTCTTTTCATTAAGTGGCATGAACTTTAAATAAATAAACTTTCGCAACTATAATCATCCTGAGAAATTCAGACCAAGGCCGCCATTCTCAATGAAGAATAGCTTAGTAGATATTAATGAAAATTTCTTGACAGCAAAGCTCAACATTTTAGAAGCCAAATCCAGGACATCAGGTTATGCAAGGTTGTAGCTAACGACTGAAACAAGGAGGCAGTCACGATATAAAATATACATAGCCCAAGCAATTATACATATGCCTTGGTACTTTGGATAGTGTCCTTGATTGTGATTAGTTACAAACATAACATTGTATCGATGTAGTCGTGCATTCCACATCTCAGCAGACAGTACTCATTCTAATGAGGCTCCTTGGATTTGCAATGCAGATGAACTCGTTAAGAAGCGCATTAGACACTCGTTAGCTAGATATTTAACTAAATGTCATCGCACTAGTTTTTTACAACTACGGCACAGTGTAATATGCTGTGGCTGTAAGTAGAATTATGTGTACCAAGATCAAGTAACTACTGTGATATAAAAATATACATGTAATTATTTTAGTGGTTCTATTAAAATAAGACAAAGGCTTGCTTGAATTGATTCATGTATGTTAAAGCTCACGAAATTCAACAAGGATAAGATTGTTCGTTTCTTTTGTTTTGGGTATTTGATTTTTGCTTAATATCAGCTTTAGTTTTCCTTTTAGAAGTATCGTCCCTTGATGTGTACCGTGATTCGTAGACATAATTAATTACGTCCAAACAAGGGTTCCTGTCTAATTAAAAAGAAATAATTTGAAGTTCATGTTAAAGTTCAGATGAAATTCATCTGTCTTCTATAATCCAGAGTGAAGTTCTAAATTGCTATAAATGCGAAAATTATTGTGTCGGTTTGTTATCCGCAATAAGACAAAACCACAAAATCGTTATAAAATTTAACTTAGGTAGCTGGGTCCTCGATACGGAAAATGGCATATAAATTGCGAGAAGTAGGAGGTAAATAAATTTGCCGCAGTTGAATTCGCGGGGATCAGCTACTTACTACATTATTGTGAAATATGTAAATTTCCTCATGATGTTTGTCGTTACCTTCGAGCGGTTGATTAATTTTAAAGCTCTACATATTTAATCTACTAAAAAAATTCAATTCTTCAAATTTAACTTCACCTAAACGGTTCAGAACCAGCCATAACTCAGAAGCTGATTACAAAAGGACTGAAACCGTCCAACTTCACCCGTATACGACACACAATACGGCCTTAATCTGTCATGCACACTCCCTAATGACAGAGGCCTCCGCAAAAAAAAAATACATTCTAAATTTTCGTTACTCATTCTTAAAATGCACACATACGGTTCATTTTTGAATGGATCTGATTTAACTTTGCGTATAATTAAAGTTGCGTCTGTTTGGTATTGTTGTGCCGTCATGCGATAGTGTGTTGCAATATACAGTCAAACAGTGTACATTGTACTGGATATCGGTTACACTCCGATTAAACGACCTCACAAGACCTCAATGGCTGTGTATTAGATTACGGTAACACTGAAACTTGATAAAAACTTATTGTTCGTCATAGTTATAGTGCAAATACATTTTGGCAAATTCATACGTAGTTTGAATTAAAAATATCGTATTATGTACTAATGTTAAGTAACAGCCTATTAATTTTCCTACTGTAACTTATGCGTAAAAGCCTTCTCTCCTTACGAGGAGAAGGTTTTTTAAGCTGATTCCTCCATAGTGTTCCAATGCAAGACGGTTGGTTAGTATTTACAACTTCAAATTAAATATAAATATTTATTGATTAAAATTAACCATACACAAAATAAGGGAAAGTCTAAAATTATGAGTTTTTAACATTAAATTTATGAAATAAGTATTTATTATAATTAGCAAAAACTTTTCTATGAAAGGCCGAAACTTGTCCTTTAAAACTACAAGATGTCCAGAGAAATGACGCTGCAGAATTATTTCTAAAAAGGAAATTCCTATGAATCATCGCTCGTTGATTACAAATGATCGTGTTTTACCTCATCTTGTATACGCTTGACCTTCTCCATATATGTTCATTTCTGATGAGTCAGCAATTACAGAAATAGTGTGGCCGCGGCGTTTATTTATCTAACTAGACACCAACTTTAAAGGTTATTGATGGTTAAGGGTATTAGGGTTTTTGGCGGAAATTTATTCAGGAATAAATAAGTTTTGAAGGTTCTATGAGAGTAGTCCTTTAATTAATAATTGACCCTTGCCCTATTTTTAAGTATATATTATAAAAGGAATGAAACTTGAGTCATACAAAAGCCAAAAAATAGGCAAATTACGAACTTTCGTATTTTAATCGTTTTTACAATCCTGAATTCCATTTCGTGTTTTCTAGCGGAATAATGCCAAAATTAAACCACTGAACACTGAGAACTGACTTCCAAAGAACCACAAAACATTCATGTTTTGTTCTCTTCGTAAAATGTTAGTACAAAAGTAACAGTTATAAACATTTTAATGGTTCTCATACTACTGGTTTTGTATAAAAATCAGAAAAAACATAATTATAATGCGTGTAAAGGTTTATCGTGTCTTTTTTTAAGTAACAGTTCCGCTTTTAGTCTCTGATGAGAAATCTGTTATCGGCCGGATGCAAGACAGGCTTTTAAACCGTAGTACCGGATATTAATCGAGCGCGAGTAAAATTATGAAGTGAATAAATAGAAAAAGGTTTCGTGATTTATGAACAACGACCCGATAACCGTTTCAATGCAAATGCTCGGCCCTTGTAACTCGCTTGTTTGTTTAACTTCTTGCCTTCCGCATTGGTATCAAAATTGTATTATGTATGTATATTTTTGTATATTTTGTGATTTTTAATAATTTGTTTATAACATATTTTGCTAGATAACTTCTATCTACTTCACGTGAACGTATATTGTAGACTAACATTGTAATATATACGTATATTCTCGTATACCTTAGGTGACCAACTTTAGCAATAGAAAAAAAACACATAGACATATTTTTTTATAGTAACTGATACAATATACATGATATAGTACATTAACTAGTGTTGAATCTTAACTGTTAAATCCAGATCCAATGGGCCTAGCTATGTTCTTCATAAATTGCCTAATAAAAGCACCTAAAGTTTACTCAGTCAAACTTGCCATACGTATCGATATTATAAGTATATTATCACCTTCATATTATGTTAATATAATATGCGTGATCACAAATTTCGTACAACAGATGCTAGTTACCAAATTTTAATACTTAATGTAAAATCTTTTTTTTTTTATTAGGTGAATTTTATTGCTATCTTTATAAGCATGTGAATTTTAAATTTATTTACATAATACAATTAATGTAATTTTAGATTTTAGACAGGTGCTTAGTTGCGAGATCATGGCCTTTATGAGTTACGTGGCTTTTATTTTCTATCTATATAAATAAGTTTAATACTTGGAGAGAACGTTTTGTAAGCCGTCAACAGCTAAAAGGTTTTGGTACTTGAAACATTAGTAACACTTCATTCCGTACACATTAAGCCTGTATATAAATTTTAAATGTGATCGTTATCATGATAATAGAATAAAACGCATATTAGAATATGAATTAATCATTATTATTTCGTATTTAAATTTAACACTTATATTTTCAGCCTTTCCATTATTTCTCTTTTTCTTATCTCAAAAGTTAAAAAGTATAGCAAGAATTTTGTTTATAACAAATTTTACATAATTTGTCCAGCTAAATAAATACAACATAGATATAATTTAAAAAATAAGTATGTCAACGAAATGATCGCAGACTGATCTGGGGAATGGCATCGATCTCCTTCCGTCGTATTTTAAATCCGCAATTTTGCCAATCCCATCAGTTGTATTTTACAAAATTATGACTTCAACTTAACATAATTATAACATTAATAGCATTCAATTTAACATGTCAATGTCAATAAAAATTGGACAGGCTTAGATTACTAACTCTAGCGTCCAAAGCCTTTCTAAACCGAAGGTCGTACTGGATAACTAATGAAGGGTGTAACGACAAAAACTATAAATATAAGAAATAGATTTCAATAAACATACAATATAAATGTATTTGTTCGTACAAGCTTTGACGAATACAAAAACATTTTATAAGGTCTTTATCAACTTTTCACTTTAGCTTTCCAATTATTTGACCTTTTTACACGATGTCCGATAAATATTCGAATCGTCTAAACTCCAGATCGCAAATTTAATTTGCGCGGCATATTAGATTCACTAGTCAATAACAGGCGTCCCCAGTCCTGTTAAATCTAACGATAACATTGTAGTAGTATAAATTCCTTTCGTAGCTTACAAAACAAGTTCAAAGACCCGATTCTGGACGTTGTTTGAGGTTATTGACCTCGCTCAGTGTCTTAGAACAAAGATCTAATTCAAATAATAACGTTTGTTTGTTTTTTGGTCTTAATTATAAGACCCACAGCTGTAATCTCTCATAAGCTCTCCTTTTCATAGCTCAGTCTCACTTTTCCTTCACGTTTCTTCTTTTCAAACAGTTTAATATTGTTAACAATTGTTAATAGTGTCTGTGATCTGTGTTTTTTTCTTAACCCGCATAAAGCATTTTTGCTACGAAATAGTGTTTTATTTCTTACCTAACCTTACCTAATGAGCTTTTGTGACATTTCCAAACAAAAGTATGCTTAGAGACGGTCATCAACATTGGCCAATATTCATGTATCTTGTGTAACCTCAAACAGGATCCTTAACTCACTGATAAGGAAATGGTTTATATTCTCAATGTCACGATTGCATATATAATGTTATATAAAATAGGTATGCTTATATGATACATATAACAATGTATTAATAAAAGGAAACTATGTTTTACAAATAAATCAGAAACGGCCTTAATTATAAACGCTGTTTCAGTAAACACTGATTCATCTCTTTCTCCCATCATTGATTTGATATTCGATAGAAGAAGACAGCACTAATGTTTAACTAATAACCCCTCATAGGCAATATTTATAGAAAATATGCAATTTCTATTTTATATAAGAAATTTCTTTAGGTGTTTTTACATAAAATTAGCTATTTCGAATAAATTAAAACAATTTGACATTTGTTTCTTTTTATCATGGAAAGCCGTGTAGCATTTCGAAATAATTGAGATCAAAACATTTCTTTTTAAAATGAAATGAAATAATTTTATTACATAATTGATTGTAATTAATTCATCCGAAAATAGCGTTCCGAAACCTTTTATTCGAATCATTTAACGTTAAACACCAATTAATTATATTTAAATTTGATATTTCAATTATATTCTTTTTTATATTTTGTTACAGGTGTGGCAACATCCGATCGACTTATGATTCGAAGGTGAATCACCGGCCGACGTAATCGGTACGTACTTCAAAAAACTTTTACTTTATAAAAATGTGTTAATGAATTGAACGTTATTATATTAATTTTATTTTAGAGCTCAATTAATTATGTCAATTCAATGTTAAAGTTGTCGTTTTACCTTCAATCCTTCTGCCATTGGAATCAGATAGATACATACATTTTACTATAAATTCTATTTTTAAATTAATATTTTTAAAGTTACATATTTTTGTTTTAAATACGAATACTCTTTTAAGTAGCACAAGGACAAACATGGACGTTTTCAATTTGAGAGATTGTGTTGTTCCTATTAATAAAACATTGCCGTTCTCTAGAGTTGCGATATCCCTTTAAAGCTAAGCTTAAAATATTATACATTTGTATTTTGTAGTTAATTTTATTGCGTACATGTAAATCGAAGCGAAGCATCATTATTTTTATTTTATTTATTTATAGTGAGTCGACGCTGTTTTGTTGCTGTGAATTGGTCATTTAAGGGTTAACAGTTAACTCTGCCCTTAATGCATTGCTAAATATGGGATTCTAGATGATATGTCCCTTATACCTTTGATATCGTTGGCGGAATAACCATTTAAAACGAGATGTCCCAGTGATATGCCCAGGGTTTGCATAAAGCCCTTTTACTAATGATATATTCCATAGTCGCATAAAAAACAGCATCTCCAAGCTAATGGACGGCAACTTATTATGTGTGCTTATGGAAATTTAACTTACAGAATATAAATTATTAATATTAAAATGTATTCGAAGAAATCAGTTTTAACTAATTAATTCTTAGATAATTATTAATTATGTAAATAAAAAAAACGTAAAAATTAAAATTAATTATTAAACGTGCATATATGTCTAGCTCTTGCGCAATTAATTTCAAATATTTTAGAAATTTTTATTCGAATATATAATAACGTAAAAAAACATCTGACTAAAATGTCCGAGTTGTCATAAAAAAAAAACCATTAGACGATGCGCTCAGCCATTCATTGTTAATCTTGAAAGCTTACTGCCCACAGACATAAATGTACAGGAATATACAGATATATATCCTTCCTTTGAAAGCCTTTGAGGTTACTAATCGGTCTCCTCGATTGATAAAGCCCTCTTGAAAATGGTCGTTGTACAATAAGTATTGTCATTTTAAAAATGAGTCGTGATCTTTGCTATTATTAATCTTAAAAAAATATTTTGGTTACTAAACCATAAATTGATAAATGAAACATATAATCTCAGTTAAAATCTGGTCAAGTAATTTGGTTTTCATATGCACGCTTTTGGTCGCCCATTACGTCATCGGCTTCCACCGACCAATAATCATTGAGTAAAGTCAAATTAGTTCTTTAATGACTTTGATTAGCGTTTCAGAAACTGGAGAGTTTGTATTTCAAAATAAATTCGTTAAAAAGAGAGATAATTCTTACGATATTCATTTTATATTTATTATTGTTTATATAGAAATTAATTTATTAAGTATTCCATTTAAGGATTCCTCGTGTCCTATGCATCGGGTACTATTTATAAGTGGTTTTAAATGTTGTACAGGAAAATTAACAGGAAATTGGATTTTAGTATTAGCTTATAATAAATCAATTTATATTGTTAATTCGCGGTAAACTGTGAACGGTACATTAAAATTTATAATAAACCGCATACAATACAGATAATTTATAACCTTTTAGGTTCGCGTACGTTTATAATTTAACTAAAATTGGCCCGGGTTATTTGGCTCTTTCAATATCGCCAGATTTTGTATAAAATGACGGCGCTTACAATTTTCCAGTCACATTTTATGTATTTCAGATAAATATACCTAGATTTTGAAATTGCAAACGCAATGAACTTACGTAATGCAATAAAATCAGAATTGAAACGAATGTTTTTGTTTGCAAAATCTCTAATCTTACTTATAAGCGAACTCTATTTTAACTTTACTTTTAAATAATTCCAAAGCCTTTTATATAACATATATTTCGGCAAAAATATGTTTCTTTAGTTTTGTCTTGACCTTATAAGGACAACTATATAACCTACTGTTATATAGTTGAAAAGACTCAATCGCTGTTGATGAATCAAGTGTCGGTAGATTCCCAATAGTGTCCGGAAAGGCTGGGCTTCATGACGTCATTAGAACGCTAAACAAAGCATCAACAAAGTCATAGTGAGAACTATACTTGACAAATAATATTAAAAATTCATTTATTATTATTAATATATTTACTTTGAATTGAGATTGACAATTTCCATAATTACACAGTTACCAAAATATTTGCTCTTATCTAAATGCAATCTGCGAATCTAGAATAGCGAATTTTTACATGACACCTTGGGAATTCAATCGCATTTAGTTTTTTTAAAGTAAGGTTGTTAACATTATAAGTTTTTAAAGTAAACCAAACTATGGAAACAAAACAAAAAAATACCTTTCTTGCGTCAGTTCTTCTGAGGTCTGTGGTATTAATTTCCGAATCGCTGTTAAATTTTTGACAATCAATAAGCAAGCTTCTAAATTGAATAATTTTTTTAACTTTGAATTAATGCTGAAAATGAAGCCACTGTTCAAAACTCCCTCGCTTCTATGAAATTTTAATTACCAATGAGGAGCTTTCATCAGCAATTCTTCGCTACTATGTGCAAATATTTTCACCTATTTTTTACTGCGACCCTGTTGCCCTTATACTCTGCGGTATACATCGGCGAGTGACATCACTCGTGAAATATAAACAAAACAAAAAACACTCTTATTTATAGTAGTAAGTATTTTCCAACGAATATTTTAATAGTCACGATACATCATACGCTTCGTTGATAGCATCTCTAGGATAGACTTCAGGAACAATGGGCTATTGTTTAAATGCCCTTTACGGAGACGCAAAATGTACGTCTAATTTCTGAAACCATCGTTATGCTTTTGTCATTGATACCTTGAAAATGTCTCGGTCTGAAAATCTCTGAAGATTGGATTGAATTTATCACAATTGAAGAACTTAACTGGCGGAAAGACGATAATGTAGGCTTATAATCGTAGTCCACTTTATAGTTCACTGTCTAAAAATTAAGAGAGACAATGTACCGTAACTAACATGAGTTGAGGAAACTGGAAGTGCTAGACTCCTGTGACTCGGAAATCACGTAAAGCTGTCACTCCTGCGCCTGAACTCAAAGATCGTGTCAGATTGTCGTCCCATCAGACTACAGACAGAAAACAAAAAAAAGTGCGCAAGTGTGTTTGCGTACATACTTTTGCACTCTAAAATATTATGTTGACTGCTGAGCAATTAATTAGCCTTCCATTTCCATATACATATAACCCAAAATTTTCTCGCTTTTTTGACTGCCGAAGAAAAATGTTCTAAACAACCATGCAATAGTCCTATTAGGGCTGCCGATTCCAATATAACATTTGAATTACAATAAATAATAAGCTTTAAAACAATTGTTTTTTATTAACACATATGTAAGAATAAAATACCTGCAGCAGATTTTTATTTATTAAAACTATCGATCAGTGAAAGTAATATGGAAATAGTGGCGATACAAAAACACGCTTTCCCTCTTAACGATACATTTTAGAAAACAGTAAGGTTTAAGTACAAACGAAACGGAACGGTTCCACAGCAAATACAGGGTTGCCAAAAATCCAGAATCCTGACAATTTTACTTCCATAATTTCAAAATAATTAACACATTTTCAAAAAAGTATTTAGTGACTCTATATCGTTTTGTCTATGGTTATCTAATTTACCCAAAATAAAAGCTACTTATATAATCCTTAAGTCTTATATGATAAAAATAGATGATACATAATTATAATTTTCAGTATGAAACGATAATTGGCCCATTTATAGGTTCAGTAGTCAGGGCACACCCATCCAAGTGACAGCCCTATTGATATGTTAATGCTCCACCTCATGTGGATCGGAGCGAATCACGCGCACCCAAAAAATTAATGGCGTCACGGATCAGTGTACGCTATTGTGTTACTTAAGTCATGATAATAAGGACTTTTATTGTGTATTCATTAAAATATTGCGATAATTAAAAATTTTCATATGAAGAATGTCCGCTTACTTGTTGTGATTGTTTTTAGAGTAGGTTAAATGGACGATTATATGCAGTGTATTAGTTTAAATGATAAATTGTCATAATCGTGGATCAAAGGCGGATTTGCAATTATATAACCGTTACATTAAAGCATCTTAATGTTTTTAACTTTTTGTCTCGTTGCGTTTATAAATTTAATATGCAGAATTTGAAAATAATAATATGGAATTAAGTACTGTGTGTGTCGTTTGGTTCATAGCTCTTTATATCAGCTTAACTTGTTACCAGTTCTAACAACGGAAGCTAAAAACTCACATTTCACCGTTATCAGTATGAAACCTTAACACACTTTACAACTCTTGTGATAATCCAATAACGTAGTAACATATCAGTGAGATCGGTTTAAAGCGTTTTAGTTTTTCAACGTGGTATGTTTACTCGTAACTCCCATTACTTTTATTTTCCACCCTGTTTTGTCTGTGTGTGAGGGGGGGCGCGTCAGGTACCCTATGTACTTTTATGTACCCCTGACAACGTGTATGCAAAATTTTCCGATGATTTGTCGAGTTAGTTAAGACCTTAAAGTGTAACAAACAAACAAAGTAACTTTCGGGTATATATAACATTACAAACTATAAACAATATAGAGAGACATTTAGGATTAAATAGGATTATATACATTCATTTAACAAATTTTATTGATGTATTAATAATAACAGTTTATATTAAATACAAACTATTCTAAAATTGCTTTTAAAAAATAAAATAAGTCTAAAGGTTCAAAGTGTTAGTAATAAGTATCTAATATAATAAGTGTATAAGTCGATACAAGTAACGAATAAGGACATAAGACAAATCATTATATCTCTTATTATAACGTTATATTATACCAAAAGAAAAATATTAACTATGTACCGATGCTGTACATAAATAAATAATTAAATGCTTATAATTTCAGTTGTTGATACCAAATTTTCCTTTATTTCATTAGATTTACTGTCTGTTCAACCAAAAAAAAATTACTTTACTTCACTGCTATTAAAGTATCATAGCTTGTCATCGGTTATTACAAAAAGTTTCCACATTTTAGCTCCAAATTAACGTCAGTGAAGCTCGAATACACGAGCAACTAGCGCTGGCTAATGGGCGCTCAACGTCTTTAGGCATTTATACGTCGGTTTTAATGTATGTTGCGAGGAATTTTCCTTCCAATTCGAGTCGTATCTACGTTAATTATCAAGGGAGGTCGCGACAAATTAACAACAAATATATTAGAATACTCAGACTCGCATTCCGGCTAAGACACGTTCTGTAATCTAACTTTTCAACAGAATAAACATTTGTATCGCCCTTGTTTTGTATCATAATTTATACGAATATAATTTCTGAACGAAACTTTTACTATATATAAACGTAAATCCCAATTAATTAAAATTAAATGCTTCAAAGAGCTAATACTAATTCACTGAAAAACATGGCGAATTGACAGTGATTTCTTTTTTTTTTATATTGCCCGTATAGCTCGGAGTAAAAACTATATCAGATTCAACGCTTCAACTATTTGCGCTGCCATAGTATTTTTATTCTTGTATGTGTTAAATGGTGGAATAAATTCAAACTGCTCACTTGGAAATCTTGTACGCTATACGTATTCTTTATCTCATGATGTTCAAAGTGTCTGAAAATGAAATTTCAATTTCAATTTCTTTTATTCTTATTTATAGGACTTTAACACGCTAACAATTTATTTCACGAATCGACGCTGTACTATAAAGCAAATCTTTGAATCACTATTAAATACATATCACGTAGTTTCGTTTAGAAATTTTTAGTATTTAATCACATACTAATTGGAGGAAAGTTTTATTTGTTTTTTATGTTCCAAATAACGCCAAAACTACTTATACCTACTATACTTAACGTTAAACTTTCCTATTATGATAATTTACCAAGATTTGTTAAAAAGGTCTTATAACTTGTATGTTGCAAGTATATTATATTATATTATGAAGTATGGTTAATTATGGCTAAGTGACTATACTCACGAACGACCATTTTATTTTAAACGTTTGGCACAAATAAATATTATCGTTCTAAATTTAAATTTTTAGATAAGTTTAAAATATATGCAATACTATGTATATATTCAAGTGGGTCCCACAGGGGGAAAACTTCGTGTAGAACATGAGCGCTGCGTGGTTATGACAATGGCTTTTATATACATACTCGTAATTTGTTCCTTCGATTGGTACAGATAATGGTATAACTTCCAACGACGGCTAGATTAATTAAAAGTTTACAATCTTTATTAAAAAGATTCACCATTTTTTTTTCTAGTTGTAGTAAGTTGTGATCATGTATATTCTATTTGTCAATAGATTTTTCGTAAATTCCTTCATAAATAAAACTAGAATTAATAGACTTTTTTACTATTCAACTTCCATACAGTTCAACCGTTCCCAATGACAATAATTGGGCATCGACAGCCGGGTTTTGCTTATAATTGGATAAATATTAATAGATTGATATTTTGAACGTTCATTCAAATTTCAAATTCATAATTCATTAAATGATAACGTTTTTGTTTGTCTCGGTAATATCTATTTTCAGCGCCGACGGAGATTTACGTTATATGGTAATGGTAAAGTCGTACAGAGTTACCTACGTAACTAATCACCTTAAAATTGAAATTTCCAAAAATCATTTCTCAAAATAATAAACATTCTGTTATGGCTGTTCGTTGATATAGTATATAGTTTAAATAATCTCTACACTTATGTAATAAGTTTGGATTTAATAATTCTGTCAATGAAAGTGATTCTAAGTAAACCTGTAAATATAAAATGAAAATAGTAGCCAGAAAAACTGATTTTATAAGTATATATAAATAATACGAAAAATACAAGAAAAACCTGCTTGGACAAAGTATAGTTCTTTTTTTTTATAAAAACATTAATTTGTTTGCGGCGAGTGTCAACTTTCCAATAAATAACGTATATTAAATTGAGTCGGTTTATATTTAACATGACGTAAAAGCATAACGATGTCATATTGCGTGGGATTCAAAATTCGAATTAATTCCATTTCGTTGTTATTTAAATCCTGATTGGATCGAATAAATTCGTCTGGAAATATAAAAATATTTTTGCTATCACACACAAAAGTAAATACATTTTACTGTTCGCGTTTGTTATTGCAAACGTTATAAGTTATGTGTGGTAAACAATTATTAGGTATATACAAGCTTTTATTTAACTTGCAATGTTTGTTTTTGTTGGTTTGTTTTGGTCAAATCTTGCAAGCTGAATTCAAGCTTGCAAGAAGAACCCCTTCAACTTATTCAACGGAATTGAAACCTTGCTTATGACCTGATTTTACACCAGGAACGAAGACTCTCTTCAACGTTCAATAGCATAGAGAAGAAATTTTGTAAATTTTGTTGTTTTGTGGTTGTTTTTAAGAATATTTCACTATTAATTTTTACGTATTATTATACATTATATATGTATATATTATTATTACATATATATTTATTTATATTATATATTACGTAGTTACGTAGTATTTAATGTGACTTCCAGTCTCTAGAATACGAGAATCTTAAATTAAAAAATAATATGAAACGTGAAAAATAAGTGATGATCTGGTTTGAACCTGCAATCTTCTAAAGATTCACGTTTTCTAGCTACTGGGCCATCACAACTCATAAATATAACGACAACATGGCGTTTTTAACCGACTTCATTTAAGATAAGATTTAAAATTATTAATAGGCAAAGTTTTATATCTGCGGAATTTTTATATAGAAGCGAATTTATTGAGTTTGCGAAGTCGGAAACTTAGTGTTACAAGTTTATCTTTGCCGCGGTATCTTATAGACTAAATGCGGTCCTTTGCTACGTTCAATATACAAGCCCATTTATTAAACACGGTGTGAAAGTAATCAACTATATCGTATAAACTAAATACAAGTAGTGCCCTGGACTTTTTTTTTTATTGTATAGGTAGGCGGACGAGCATATGGGCCACCTGATGGTAAGTGGTCACCAACGCCCATAGACAATGGCATTGCAAGAAATGTTAATCATCGCTTACATCGCCTATGCGCCACCAACCTTGGGAACTAAGATGTTAAGTCTCTTGTGCCTTTAATTACACTGGCTCACTCACCCTTCAAACCGGAACACAACAATACAAAGTACTGCTGTTTTGCGGTAGAATATCTGATGAGTGGGTGGTACCTATCCAGACGAGCTTGCACAAAGCTCTACGACCGAGTAAATATCGCGTATCATATAGACCGACATAGTTACTTTCGCATTTATAATATTCATATAAAAGTAGGTATATATGAAAGAACACCAAGCCGAAGTATATCCATACAACTATTTACTCGTTATTTCGACCGACTCGTGAGTTCGGGCGTTGGTGACCACTTACCATCAGGTGACCCATATGACCGTCCATCTTCCTATACAACAAAAAAAAACGCTTTCGCAACTTCAAACGGTTTTGATGGAATTTGATATGAAGCAGATTTGCAACCCTTAGGAAGAGCAAAGGCTCCTTTTTGTACCGAATACGGCAGGTATCAGGTAAAAAGTCCTTAACTCACACAGTAAGTCGCGCGCGAAAACTAGTTGTCTTATACGATTACATTTTAAACGTTCACTCGCTAATGAGTACTCTGGACTTGCAGACAGACAATCAACTGTTATGAAGGCGCAGACGGAATAATTAACAGTTTCCTTTGTCATTCAACAGTTCACACCTACCTTTCAACTTCCAACAGTTTTCAAGTCAACACGATTGTGTAAAACAAAAGAAAGAACAGCCTTGTGTAATACGCTAAATTTCTCATACAATATGGAGCCGATATGTGGTTAGACGTAATTGATCATACACAAGTTACAGTACAGTTACAGTATACAAGCCCTGAATTCCAAACAAGCTTTCCGCTGTAACAATAAATGTTTCTTATAATACTAAACAAAATAAAAAGAAGCAAATATTTATAATTACTAATCAAAATTATGTATTGTATTAAAGAAGCATAGTTAGACATTTCGCAACGTAGACGCTCACTAAGATTTTATGCGAAAGGGTTCACTGAAAATCCTATCTAAAATATGGTTTCATCATCTAATATTTTCAAGTAAATAAAAAATTGGAACGAAGGAACAGTGGTTTATGTACGTGTATCGTATCTGTTGCTTTTAAGTGCAATAAAATATCCTCGCTGTGAAGTGATAGCTCTGAAGCTTTGAAGCTCTTATCTGAAATAGACGAGATCGCCCAAGAGCTAGAACACTATAATCTTAACCGAAGATGCAATATCAAATCCAGAAAAACATTAATTTTCATGTACTTCATTTATATGGTACATTCATATAGACGGTTATTTCATTATTACTTTAGTCATTTCCAATAAATAAAACAATAAAAACTTAATTAACATCGATTTGTTGTTGTTTCTTTAGCTTATATGAATATATACATATGACATTACCTTCCTGGCTACGGTAAAATAAGCTTGTTTCTGTTTTGAGTCTAAAATCAATCTTGTTAACGTATCTGAAAATTCTGTATATCGCAGCATTTTTATTATTTCGTCTTCACCTAACAACCGTCTAGACTCTTTCCATGTTCCATTAGGGTAACTTAATAATTTTAGCAAACATCGATGTCAATAAAATAAAATTCGATAATATTCGTCCCTGAAATACATTTGTAACAAGCTGACAGTCACTTTGGTTTTGGCCCAAACTGTCTCTTCTTTGGTTCGCAGTCGTGTCAAACCAGTTTACGCCTTAAATTTGTTCTTTTATTGTAATATCTTCTAAAGTTTCCGCCCATGGCTTTGCGCCTGCGTGTGAGGCGAATTGACAACATGTATGCAAAAAAAACTCACTTTCGCATTGACAATATTAATTGGAAATAATTTATTTTTTTCCACAGATTTATCGTCCGTATCTCTTTCAGTTGCCTTTCCGTCATATTCTTATTATTAATTAAATAAATTATATACTATATTGAACATGATTCTATATGAGTGCATGGCTGCAATACTATTTAAAAACAATCTTGATTACCAATAGCTGATTTCGTCTTTGTAGTGCAACAAGTCAAGATGGATTGAAGTCGGAACCCGATACTTCGTCAGCTCCTTAAACTTCACAAAATCTCTTTGTTGTGGCCATTTTCAGTGCTGCTTGGAGCGATCTTGGTCTTCCGGGTGAAAAGGGTTCTTGTGTTTAAATGATAAGTTGCGGCCGTTTATATACATATATGAGACGATATTATTTAGGTATTTTATATTTACCTCCAACACAGCGGCACTCTCGTCAGTCCGAACCCATTACACGCACGAATGGCATTCTTCGATAACTTATACGCCTCGTGACTGGGCTGATAGCTTAAAAGTCAAAACCAACTGACGTTTCCTGTAAACATGGAGTACATGGACCTCTCCTCAATAGTTAGTATCATTTGTTTTGTTTTTTTTATAGTATAGGTAAATAGACGAGCATTTGAGCCATCTGATGGTAAGTGGTCACCAACGCCCATAGACATTGGCATTGTAAGAGATGTGATGTCTCTTGTGCCTGTAATTACATTGGCTCACTCACCCTTCGAACCGGGACACAACAATACCAAGTACTGCTATTTTGCCGTAGAATATCTGATGAGTTAGTGGTACCTACCCAGACGAGTTTGCACAAAGCTCTACCACCAAGATTGGTGCTCAGGACCTCATTGTCGTCAATTAGTTAATAGGTTTCATGGCAAGGCAGATTCTTGATATAAATATTTTAATATATTTTTATTAGAATAATAATTAATAAGGACAAAGTTTAGTATCGGCTTTTGATCATGGGCTACGATTACGATTTTATTTTTATTTAAACTTTCGAAGTTAACTTTCACTTGTCACGTAATGTGGTAGTTGCACAAGTTGCATCGGCTTTATTTTATTTTCTTTTGATCCTTACCAGAGTAAATTCCTGTAAAGTATATAATATATAGTTATATTAATCTGTTACTAATTTGTTTGTATTTTCGTTACCAGCAAGGCCTTCTTCATTAGTATCCGTACATTTGATTAGCGAATCAGCGCAACATTAAGACTTGTTAATCAAGGCACACGTTAACTTACTGTACTGTGTTTCTTATTAGCAGACAAACTAAACTACATCTTTATATATAAAGGACAATGTTCTGTCTATAACACGGAGGAATATGAAAGGAGGAAAGCTTCGTTTTGTAATGTTGACTACTATATATGATTAATCTAAAGGATTTTGTAACATTTCGATCTTAGGGGCGTTTTCCCTCTCAATCATCAATTTGATCCATATAACGCGTGTTGCTGAAAAGGCAGAAATTATAGTAATGTCTTTAACATTCCGCTGGTAAGGTGGCAACTAGGTTTCTATAATATAATTGGCGTAGACTTTTACACGCACTTTTGAATCATATTACAGAATTATATTAAACGTAAAGGTAACACAGAAGATCCGGCAAAAAACTCAGTAGTTACTCGTTTCTGACAGTGAATTAACATAGATAATTAAATACAAATTAATTAGAATTTATTCTGATTGTGTTAGGTAGGCGGAAGGGCAAATGGTTCACCTGATGGTATGGTCACCGTCGGCAATCCGCCACTAACCTCGGGAACTAAGATGTTATGTCCCTTGTGCCTGTAGTATACACAGACTCAACCTTCAAACCGAAACACAACAATACTAAGTAGGTTTTTTTTTTTTATTGTATAGGTAGGCGGACGAGCATTTGGTTCACCTGATGGTAAGCGGTCACTAACGCCCATAGACATTGGCATTATAAGAAACGTTAACCATCGCTTACATTGCCAATGCGCCTTAGGAACTGAGACGTTATTATGTCCCTTGTGTCTGCAATTACGCTGGCTCACTCACCCTTCAAACCGGAACACAGAAGTACCAAGTACTGCTATTTAGCGTTAGAATATCTAATGAGTGGGTGGTTACAAAGCCCTTTAAGGATAAAATATTTTACAAAACTATCTTGAGTGTTGTACATACCTTTATATTGTCAAGTTCACTATATGCAGGACATAAAGACCCATTGAAAGAATTTTTTGCGAAACTTTATAAAGTCGTTATTCCCGTAACGTTAGTTTAGTGAAGTGAGTTTTATAAAGTTATACACTAATATCTAAAGTCGTGTGTGTATCATAAATATAATAAAACTTTAACATGATCACGTGAGAAAAATACAAAAAATGAAGAATGGTTGTCTGTAAAATCGGTTTACGGACGATAATTTTACGTGACAAAGTCATAAGAAAACATTGATGAATACTCGGACGCATCGGCCGATGGAGTAGAAGAGAGATAGATGCGTCACAAGCCGAACGCTTAGGCCGATCGTGCCTCTCTATTGCTTGTTCCGCGCTCTCGCTTGTACACTCGGCTCAGGCGGAACGTGACAATGAGTCATGCTTTTTCGTGCGTGCAGCCAGCGTTCATCGATTTATAAGACGATTTATCACGTCAAAAATTTCTAATTATGTAAAATATTATGAGTGACAGTGAGATTGGTTTTGGTACCATTCACTACATCATCAAGATAATTAAAAGTATGTTAGTATTTTGTTTATTCAGTGACAAATGGAAAATCACCAAAAAGTTCAATATACCAAAATGCCCACCAGCGCCCTAACCATGATACATATTATATCTTTTTGATTAATAAAAGCAAACGATAACTTTATTTTACCAACAAAAGTTGTAATATATTTTGTGTTCTTAGTTAACGAGGTATAAAATATATACCTACACAATTTAATAAGAAATGTATCGTATTTGTAGCTATGAAATTAAAATCCATTAACCTTTTTTGGATTTGTTGTCGTGTTTTTACAATATTTTTACATCGCAGCACAGCATCATTATAATTCTTATTTGAATGTAAGTAGACGTGTGCTCCCTATCGTGGTTCACGGCCACTGCGGGCGTATTACTTTGCAATTTCTCGTACTTTAGTTTGCTTTACCTAAAACAAGTTTCACGCGCCCGCTCTATCATAATCTCTAGTCTATTTTGTCTGAGTATTATTAGTGAATATTACAATATACTTATTATATTTATATTATTTTACCTTTACTCATGGGAAAAGTATAAAGTAATGAATATTGTGAAATTAGACAAATCCGTATTTTTTTGTCAAGTTGGCCTCTCTAAATGTTAATTCGTTTGTTTTATCCGAGTCTAATGTTCCAAATGTTTGTTTCAGGTCGGTAGAACGAGCAGTCGTCACCACGCTTTCATCATGACCCTGCACTGGTGGATGCACTGGTTCTGGGTGACGATGCTTCTCACAATTATAGGTAGGTTTTATAAATGGAAAATAACTAGGCACATTATTTATGAAATTAAACTTCTTTCTGTGTACCGGAGCTGAACCTTTACTTTTATGTAAACACTATTTTTTAATTTTTCGTCCTTAGTTAACATTTTACAAATCGTAGTGTACATATATATACTTAAATTAATAAAAAAAGTACACTCCACTCATCGTTGTCGTGGACTGGAAAGATAATACCGGACACCTCAGCCAGGCCTCTTACCTACTACCAAAACAAACACCATTAATTTTCTTCGTTATTCTTACCATTTCCTGCTATATATCAACTTCACGACGCAATCTCTACTATTGTGGTGCTTCATAAGAAAACGTTGCAAATACAAAACATCACCGTTCGCCAAAATATTTATTAAGGTATTTTCTTCTTAAACGAGTCTGTGCTGTAATACGTGCTATACTTAAACCTTCCTGTTATTAATGTAAGAAACAATAGTTAATGATGGTTATTTTGTTTTGACAATCTAAATTCGTAGCTCGTACATCCGGCGACGGTTTTAAAGTAGTTATTATTGTGACTGTACCGCGAAATAATTTCAACATTGTGCCGTGAAGCAATTAGTCTTGATGGATCTTCGTGTCCGTCTCATTATTTTCGCTAAGGCCTTGTCGTCGCTACACACAAAAGTAAATGTATCCGTAATTTATACCCCGTTACTATATAAATTCGTATGAACAATGGACCAAGTAATTGAATTCTAATATTTCAAAGTAATCGGTGCTCAGTTCAATTTCGTCGATATAGCCCGAAGTTTGCGAGTTAAAACTCGAGCAATCGCCGTAGAGTTCTTACAGAACTGACCCAGCTATGGGCAAACTTATAGGTGGGTTTTTATACATTTTTTATACTTTAGGCAGATTTTTAAGGTCGTATCTAATTATATATAAACATGCACACCACATTTGCCCATAAAGTAATAAAAGATAAATATAAAAAGAAAGAGATGATACTGAGATATTAATCCAACTATGGGTTTTAAGTTTGAGTTAAATAAACAAGCTTTTGCTAATTTTTTAGTTTTTAATTCAATTATGGGCATGTTTTTAAAGGTATATATCGTGATCTATAACGTTAGAATGATTTCGCATTTAAAATTTTAAAATATAAACAGTAATAGTCTTGTCCTGTTCCATTATTACTATATATACCTACGATATATCTACGATTATAAACAATATATCGTTTCAATAACGTCTTATGTGCGTTAAATATGACATTCAAACTAAAGGTCGGACGCAAAACGTGTGTCGATTTATAAATGGCATGGTATTTATATTTTTATTTATAAAACATTATTGACCAACAGAATTGTGTAGTTGGAACAATATACGAACTCAATGCCTGAGGGCATTCTCTACCAGTCAACATTTAGACAAAACTGATATTAATGGATTCGGTACTACAACATAAACAATAACAAAGACGAATAAGTTAAAGACGTAAATGTTTTATAAAATATGATTATATCATTAAATTAAATATTAAGAAACAAAATAAATATCTGATAATAAAATAGTACAAATAAAAATAAAAATATTGAGAGAAAATAACACATAACTAATCTATACTAATATATAAAGCTGAAAAGTTTGTTTGTTTGCTCCGGCTAATCTCAGTAACTACTGGTTCGAATTTAAAAATTATTTTTGTGTTGGATAGTCCTTTTATCGAGGAAGTCTCTAGGCTTAATTTTATTTATTATATTTTTATTAATTATACGCGGGTGAAACCGCGTGTCACAGCTAGTATGAAATATATATATAAAGCCATAACAAACATTTATGTCACACAATAATATCGGTATCACAAAACAACGAAATGAGATGTTTATAACACTTTATTTGGAATACGTCATTATTGATTATCTTTTGAGTCAAATATAGATAGATATATCATTATTATGGTAACATATTTCTTATTGCTGGAGACACAAATGTGATATAAAATAAATTATTTCAAAAACGATGAAATAAAATGATCAATTGATTTTAAAAAAGAAGAATAGTCGTGGTTAGTGATAATTTCCGATTATACGCCGAGATCACAATTCCAAGGACGGATTCGTTTTTGAATATTTTATAGCCATAAATTGTTCAATAATAAATTTACCTAATGAAGGCAAAAGACTTCAAAGTAACAAGTTCTCATCTCAACCTTCTCAATTACCTATCGTCAACATCCCCTATACAAGTTTCAATACATCAAATTTTATTTACTTTCAAATTATATACATATTGCATATTCTACAATTCCGAGAAGATTAATAACATTGAGAAACCCTGATATATAGCAAATTGAAATGGACGAGCAGTCTCGAACTTTATAAACTATTATAATTTATATAATGTTACAGTATAGTAACATTTTTTATTAATTTACTTTAAATAAATAAGTCTCTTTCAGAATATCTTTGAATCTTGTATCATAATCAAATTTGGAATAGAATTGTATGTTTATGTGTGTTTAGGTGTGTGTGTGTGTGTTTAGTGGTATATTTACTAGCTATTAAATAAGCAATGGCTTAATAAATCCAATGCACTTACTTCACTAATAGCATTACCCTTGACTTAATCAACGATCCCGCTCGCGTGGGTATGGTAATAAACCTGTGTACGAGAAAGGCTTCCGGTAAGGGATTAAACGCATAAGAAGATTAATTCGAGCTGCAAAATCTAATTTTCCATGCATAAGCAATTTCTTTCTGGCGTTTTACCCATTAATTAAATCAACTTGTTATACTTTATTTTAAAAAAAACAATATTGTTTTATAGATATACTAACATCTATCAAGCTATAATATACGAACCCAAAACAGTTGTTGTTGTTGCGCGAAATTAATGCTTCTATTATATAATTAGCATAATATTCACATTCAAAATTGCATGCAACACGTTGTCGAGTTCGTCCTTTTTAGCACGATTGAATGTCGAATTCAAATATTGTTTGTTCTATAATAGCAGATGTTATCAGAATAAACTGCTTAAAAACGATCCAATTATTGCATATACGGACTGACAAACAATAACTTTAGAAATATACTGCATATAATATATAGACTATTTTTCAAAATATCGATACAATACAGTCAAAATATACTTAATGATCATATTCTAGGAATACACTTATAATTGATTTGATTCAAGTTGTTCAAAATTAATGTTTATTTGATGGTATGAAATGCGTTATACTATCAAAGAAAGATTAATTGCATCGTGTATAAAATAAAGTGGCATTGCAACGCAAGCCGCGTATAAAGTAATTTATATTACGCTTCAACGAATAACGAATACTACTTAAATCTACAACATTAAAAAAAAATCTACTTAATATCCTCAACATCGACCTAGTAGCAGAAGGCTCTCCACAAAACAAGTGGAGGTTCTTGCCCAGCACTGTCAGTCATTTGCAGGCTGTAAGTTTTACTTTACTTTAATGGAGAATTTAAATTTTAGACGAATATTGAACCTTTCGTCCAATATCTGAATGAAGAAGAAGTTACGAGAGCTAAAATTCCTGTAAAACTCCGTCTTTCATAACTTCCAGATCATATAATCGAACTTGTTAAAAGTTTCCAAGAAACCGTCATTATGAAAACTGAGAACCCTTTTCAAACAATATTTAAGGTAATACTATATCATACTCGAACGGTGAGATAGTTTTCATAATAATTTATGAGTAACTGTGTAATAGTCGTGTTCATTGAATTTGAACGATAAATCTCTTGTAGCAAGAATGAAATGGAAGGAAACATGGGAATTGGTATTTCTTTTCTTTTAATTACGTATAAAACTCATTTGATTACGCGGATTTTTTTTTTTATTTCCCTAGCACAACCAATATGACATAACGCCCTAAAGTATCCTAAATTTACGTTACAGAAAAAAATATTAAATTGTATTTCGGTCATGAGATATGGTCAGGGCAATAAGCTTACGATTAAGTTAAGTGTATATAGTAATTTCTCATTGAAACCTTACAATTTAAATCTCTAGATCAATTTTTTTTCACGGCTCGCTCTTTTCTAACCTAGTAGGCACGGCTAATGTGAAGCCATACATGACTACTTGAACACGACATTGCTCATACGACGTTGTATCATGTTCTTATTTTATCATCCATAAATATTTTTAAGAAACGTTATAAATCATTGGATAGTACATGTGTCTCAGCCTTAGGTCGTGAGTTCAAATCATGTACTCAATGCGTGATCATAAAAGAAACAATTACCGAGGAAATATGCGTGTGTCGGTTGTATTTTATCCAAATGTATACCCTCTAACCTGCACTAGAGAAGCGCGATGGAACAAGCTTTCAACTTTCTCCCTAAGAGAACATCCCATTGCCCAGCAGCGGTATTTCTATGCCTATTACCAAAACGATTAATTAAATAAAACGTATATAATAACCCAATAGTCAAGATGTAATCAAAGAGGCTTATTATCTTCCATCACGAGTGCTATGAAGGTATTAAAATCCTTTGTTTTTAATTTGAACGAGATCAACGGGAAGTACGTTATGTTCTTATGAATCACTCGGGATCAATAAAATCACGATTTTTCATTACATTGATGTCATGAGTTTACCAAAGCGTGCCTATTGATTTCAATTCTCGGTATTAATTTAATCATATAATTAGTCTAGAGTCTAGACAGATGACCCCTCTGGGTGAGTAGAACGCGTGAATCTTTGTTTTCACTTGCTTAATTTGTATTGATTATTTATTTCGTGATCTAATCGTACAGAGAAAACATCGTGCGGAAACATGCGCGTGTATCAACCAACCCGCAATGGAGCACAAATAGCCTTTCCTGGGCAAAGGCTATATATACTATTTAGTCTTAAAAGTGTGCAGACAGGTGAGCTGATAGTAAGTGGCCTCCGTCGTCCATAGACATTGGCCATGTCAAAATTATTAACCATTCCAGATTACATTACCAATGCGCCACCAACTAAGATGCTATGTCCCTTGTCCTTACTTTTTGGCGGTAGTATGTTGAATGGGTGGTAACTACCCAGACGGTCTGGTACAAAACCCTACAACCTAGTATGTCTCCAATAAAATGTTCCAGTATTTTATTCTGGCGTTCGCTATCCTAAAAATGCACAAAGCTGGTACGGGTCAGTAGTTTATTAATTGGTTTCTCCGTTTTACAATGAAACCCTGAAAAATAATCGAAAATCATATCGAATATATAAAATTGTATTACGAAAATAACGATATCCCATGACAGTGATCGATTTTCTTCGTTGAATGTATGACTCGTTCAGTTTCTCTACGTGACGAGTATGATTCTAAATTAGAGAGTATGTAGGTGGGATACCTTAGTTAATAAAAAAGAGAAGTGTTTTTAAGAGCCCAGGATAAAACAATGAATAAAATTCGAGGCTGTTGCATTTTCTGTGGTCCTTAAAATAATTCTCAAAATAAAAATATAAATAAACTTTACGCTTAAACAGGATGGTGGCCCATAACTTGAACACGGGAATCTTAACCGGAGATGGCGAGGTCAAATCCAGGCTAACACCACTGAATTGTCCTGTGTATGGATATCAAAAAAACGTTTATTAAATACATTTTACCCTTTGTCATTCATCAAATAATTATGTAAACGTTATTCACAATAATACTCCTGTCTTTGGCTTAAACTAATATTATTAATAGATACATTTGTTCATTTTATTTTATTAATATTATTAGTCCTCCAGACCGATTTCGGGCACACTCTGTTCCCTTACTCTCATAACCCGATGGGACGATAATGGGATTTTATTATAATTCGTTCTCTTCCATCATTCAAAGTAAATATTCGTTATTTTAATAACTCTTATATACATATTAAGAAGATAATAATAAATTAAATTTGAAGTTATCTTTTTCTCCACACATAGTTGTATTGATGTCATGAATTCATTATATACAGACAAGGATATCATTGATAAATATTAAGCACTCCAAGTTCCAATACAATCGAAAGAGACTTGACGACACTTGCAGGCACCGCAAATCAATCTAATTTATATGCAAGCAGTAACGTTTAGGAACTCTCGCGTATATGTACATGTATCTCGTATATATAGACGATGAATCGTCTCATATGGATGTGTAGGATAATTTAGAATCATACATTTTACTTAGCTTGAGTTCTGGGGTACACGATGAAGAATAATGGTTTCCTAGTTTATATAAAATGAATATTTAGATTTCTCATGATTTTCGATTTTCGAAAAGAATATTGATAAGTTACATGACATAAATAATAAATTTCCATAAAAAAAAAATAGTTATTTTCTCATCGCACAAGGGGGGTATACGTAAACACAAGTGCACTCTAATAGACCGAAACCGTAATCTGACAATGCAAGATAGTGATCAAGCTCATGATCAAGCTCATACACCGTATTACATTCTCATCGAAACACCTAAATGTATTATTACATACCGATGCTATAAACATAGTGACTACGAGCGGCTACTTAGCTGAAAAACTGACCAACCCGGTATTCGACCCGGTATTCCCTATCCCACAGCACTGTAAACTTTTTCTTATACCGAAAAAGTTATAAAATATCCCTAACCTACCTAATATATAACCTTGACCTACAAAAGTTTTATTATTATTATATATATACACAAAAAAAAACATAAACAGAACTACGTCCGAGTTAGAAGTTCCTTTGTTTCGTTTCAATTTAATTATTTCCACGCAAACTACTCGTGTGCGACCTTGGGCGTGGCCTGATAGCTTATTTACTTTGGTCGGTTCATTGAATACACAATTGAAATAACTATTAACTTAACACATACTACAGCGTTAAGTAAATACTAGCGAGCCGCTCCGATTTCGCAACAGTTAATTTTAAAACTATTAATAGTGCAATACTTTTAACTTAGATTAGTTTTCATGACTATTTACTATTGGCATGTAGAAAGGTCTTTATTTGATTCCCCTTTTGTATACAGTTTTGTTAGATAAATGTATTCAAAATGATCTAGAAGTTTCTGAGATTATCGCTTTCAATTATACAAACTCTCCAGCGTAGCTCCCATTGTTTAATGGTCCTTCAATTACACAATGCTTTGTTTTCTTCTTTCCAATGTCAAATTACTGATGACAGTAAGAATGAGAACAGTGTTTCTTCTCGATTGTATTAACTATATGCCCGGCTTACAAAGTTTATAAGTAAGTAGGTTCTAAAACAATCTTCACAAAGACGTACATTCCTATTTTTTTTTAATTCGTATTTATTGCAAAAACGAGTTGGATAAGTAGACTAAGTTTTTCTCCCCTCCCTGGTGACGAGCAACTCGAGAGGTCAGGATTCAGGCGAGTCTTCCTCGGTCATGTCAAAAAGATTCCTATCCGAGCGGAGGACGACCATTGTAGGGGTTTAAGTAGGTGAGAGTCCCACATAACCCGAAATCTCGCCCTAAGGGACCGAGTACGTAAAAAGTTTTCCCAGCGTAATAAAAAACAGGAAAAGCTTTATTCCTTTTCTCCGGTTAGAAATGACATAATAACAAAAAAAGTCCTTCAATAATGCTTAAGACCGCGCCTAACAGACATCTCATTTTAAGTTTTATTCTTTTTCAGTACAAGCTGTTAATGTTCGATACAAATTTAATTAACTACGACTTAATTTACAATACAACGCAAGTTATGTGCATTAAAAAGTTCGTGCCTTTGTAGCCCTAGCTATTCAAAATATTAGACAGATTTTAAAATACTTTTTGTAGGTAAATGATGCGGATTATATATTTTGTCATAGTGTGACATTTCAAAGTATTTTGAATTCAAGAGCACACGTAACTTAAAGGGAGTCTCCCACTCAAAACGGATCACACGGTCACATTAGCTATAGACCTTGTGGACGCAGCTGGCAATAACCCGCACCATTCATTGTTTTTGGACAATATTCTTATTCGGAACTTTAATATTTGTCATTGGACCAATTTTCAACTGAGCCAATTCGTATTCCAATGATTTACTGTACAGCCTTTCCTTTGGCAATAAAACAACGGAAACGAAGAACGGTATAAAATAACAATATAGTCCGCTTTTAAGGCTCGCCAAATCTTTGTTTTCTTAACATTGGCTACAAAGAGTGATATCATTGAATAAAACAAACTTGCCTTAATTTGTTATGAAAACTATGTTATTTTAAAATATATGTAATTCTGAATTTGTAATAGTCATCCAAATAATCCCATTAGTGTAACTAGAATTTAACGCTGATAATATTATGTCCTCACCTCAACCGTACTTAGTTAAGCGTCAGAACACGATAGTTTTGCTAACTTCGATTTCAATCGGACAAGTTTCGTATTTTAACTCCCAACGAACTATAAAAATAAAATAATAGTAGATAAGGCCCGGACATGCGTCCTTAATATAATATTTTTTTAATACTTATCGTAAACATTATTTTTATTTAAATTTGTATGCGTTATATTTAAATCAAATATTAATTAAGATATTTTATAATTCCAGCGAGCACTGGCAAAAACCTTGCTGCGCCCCAGTCAGAGGAACTACACTTAGCAGATTTTGAAGTCGAGCGTCAAAGCGCTGAAAGGCAAGCGAGAGCCATGTACTTCACGAAAACTCCACAAGTCAGCACCACTAGAACAAATCCGGAAATAAACGAAACAGTAAAGGTTGTAACTAAAGAACCACTTAAACAAGTTAATGCATCTGTTACGATTGCAACAGTAGTAAATGCCACGGAAGCTCAGCAAATACAATGGACTCATGTCAACACAACTGATAATAACGTGTCTATTATAGCACTACCAGAAAATACAACTAACGTCAACGTAACAATAGACTTTACTAATGTGACCAATTCACAAAATTCTACTTTCGCATCAAAAAAACGCAATTTGACAAGACCAGACTTCATAAAAGAGGACCTCAGCTTGGAAGGCGTTGCTGAAAGTCGGATCGTGACTGAAAAACCTCTTTCTTTGGAGACTACGTTCCTGCAAACGAGAATACCGCCAAATGTAGAATCTTCCAGAAGAATAATCGATTCTAATGGCGGTGGAATGGATACAGGAGCGATTGCGGGTATATCATTCGCAGCGCTAGTGTTGGCAGCGCTAGCAGGTAGTACAGCCTTCGTTCTTTACCGCAGGCGGTATTTAAACAAGCCACAGACTTTGAATGACAAGTGCTCGAATCCCGATTCTAGTGGATATCTTGATGACAGCACTATCAGGGTAGGTTCACATTCTATAACATTGTATCTTCTGTTATTGCCAAGACCTATTTAATTAAAAAATTGCAACTGTCTTTTGACAAAACTCTGTCGTTTCTGTAAATTATTCTATACATATTAAATGCAATATTCCTAAGCAATAATAACAAGTAATTTTGAGCTTAAAAACGTAGATAGTCGTAGTCATAGACATAATATAAAGTTAAAAATGTATAAACTAAATCGACATTAAAATATGTTTTTTCTTACGATTTCTCACCTGTTTCAGGATAATTCCGAGGAGATGTACAGCCTGGACAACGATTCATTCCTGAATTCGCTTGAAGCGATGACAATCCAGAATTACTGGACTGACACGGTGAAACACACCAAGCTGTAGACATTCATACTAATAGTATGTTAACGTATACGACTATCTGAAGTGAAATTGGAGGTATATGTTGCCAGTAGAAACAATTCCCAGTGATATATAAAAACTTTATTTTTTCATAGTGAATGATTTATTGAAATAATTCCAATGTTCCAGTGTTATTTAAAATTATTTTAATTAAATATATTTATATAATGCGGTAATCGGTAAATAATTTGTTCTATGCAAATTGACAGTTGGTGATTTAATTTTAATTTTCACAATAATTATAAATGTATTTTAAAAATACTAGCAATGTTATTATTGCTTCTTTTATGTCATTTATTCAAATAAAGTGAGTAGGTATTAATGTTGCTAACGTATGCAAAACGTATTTTTTTGCACTGGCAACGAGATTAATACACATCTGCAACATAATATATTAAATACACTTTTAAAATAATATCAAACAAAATCCGGCGCGTTTATTTTTGTTTCACTCTTATCTAGTCTCATATCACTCGTTTAATGTAACCGAAATTTAAATTGTTCATTAAATAATTATTTTGTGTGATACGATTATAGGACCCTTGTTCCAATCACCGCACGTAACATTGGCAATTTTTTTTTTAATTGAGTAATATTTCTTTTACTTGTAGGTACTTTTTTTTTTTGTAATTTAAACGATCACAGATTCTGCTTTACGCAATATTTATAGTGGAAATAAAAATAGACGTAAATTATTTTAATTTTTGATGTTAATTAAGTTTAGTTTAATTGTAATTAATTTATAATAGTATTATTGTTTTAAAATTAGATTATGTAAATAGTTCTAATGATTGTGATAACATGTTCGGTTGTATGATATTTATAAAAGTAATTGTCGATATATAGTTCCATTATTTAATATTTTTATTCATATATAATATATAAACAACAGTTATTTTAAAGTAAAAAAACAATGTTTTGGCTTTCAAGATCAGTTAAAAACATATGATTTGTTTTTTTTTTCAAATTTGTAAGATAAGAAACTTAAATCCATTATAATAGAAATAAGAATATGATCTCAGTATTTCATTTTTAAGTCAGGATAGTATATTTAATGAATATAGCTTTAAATACTCGTTTGTTAAATGTATAATTCAAATTCATCAAAAAGGTACAATATAAAAAGTATTTTATCTTTTTTTTTAACATTAACTAGGTTTATTAACTTTAAAAAAATGTCTGATTGAATTAAATTTAAATATTATCTATCATTTTTAATTCCAAGATTTCATTTAAATTGTCTAATTCACATTGTTTTTAATGAAAAAAAAAAAAACAAAATCATAATATGTTTTACCGAATATAAGTAAAACATGAGATTATTTTTGTTATCACTTTGTACAAATATTCTATGTATTACGTCGACATGTAGTGAAAACCTTTTGATTGTATATAATGTAATTTCACAGGAGACTGTTTGAGGGAAAAGATATAAATGAAATGTAAACGAGGAGGACATGTTCTTCAAACTAAAATTATCATCATAGCAATTCCTGAAGATCTTAATGGATCAATCCATAAATGCATCTTAACTGTGTTCCGTAAAAAATATTTCCTATTCAACAAATAAATTATTGAAAAAACAATAAATTTGTGCTTGACGAGGTTCTCACTACGGCGACTATGTATTATGAGTGATGGCTTGACACATCAAAATCAAATCGTGCTACTGATTGTAATAAAAAAGTTCTCGATAATATCCCCCATATCACTAAAATTGACATATAAGAAATTGATGTTTGTTATCCTTGCTTTTGATTCTTAGAATTGCCATTAAGAAAACAAAGCGTACCAAGTTGTATTAAATTATTAATCTGCGGTACGTGATCCGTTTAGGTATAAGAATATATTTTTTCAACTAATATAGAAGAAATATTTTTGTTAAATGTTCTATTTTCATCCTTTTAGTAAACTTAATATGTTCGTCTTTCAGTTTTAGACAATTGTAGATACTAGAAGTTATTTTAAGATTATTAAATCTTAAGGCTAAGGGGCTCTAACTATACATATTATAAGCTAAACAAGGTTCTGTCTTCTTCTTTCAAACATCAAGTCATTGATGACAGAAAGAGAGAATCATTGTTTAACTGAACAGCCACTAAACAACGTTTATAAGTAAAGTGAGTCTTTAAATGAGGAAAATTTTCAAATCTAGTTAATATGCAAGATATGAAAAGCTCATTTCGAAGACGCCAAACCCATAAAATTTAAAACAAATAATTATCTATTTCTCATTCATTATATTTCCAAAGAAAATGTACATTCAATATTTTATATTATAATCTGTTCTTACTATTTTATTTTTTTAAATTATAATTATTTTGTGATTTGTATTTCCGTCCAGTTAATATCAATTTAAATTTGTCGCATTTACTTTTCAAACTTGTTATATACGTTTTTTTAATTTGTTATCGATACCTACATATTTATAATGATTTTTAACGATCGCGTTGTTATCCAAAATTTATTTATATTACCTTTCGAACCAAATAATTAGCATGAATTATTTTCATATATTTATTACAACTCTTTAGCCTAACAAAATATTTAATTACTTAAAACTACATTCGTATAGTTATCGGCGTTATACTTAACTGTATTCATATCATATACGACGAAAGAGGTAGGTCACTTAATAATATTCAATTGGATGTATTCATATAATATAATGTATATTATAACATGATTATTTAAACTTGTCTCAATAAATATTGTTTCTAGAAAAAACCCCCTATTCCGTATCAGATGCTAATTTTTTTATAAAAAACTTTGTAGTATAGTACCTTGAAAGTGACTTTCATAAATTTCTTTCAGCTTCATTAATGACATTCGTACACTCATTTGATGCTTATTTGTAATATCATTTATAATTGTTTCGCTGTGTAATTAAATTATTTTCGTATAAATAACAATGACCCCCAACGTTTTGAATAACTGTTTTTGTAATTTAGTTGTGAGACAAAATATTATTAGGCTAATGTATTAAAATTATTTTTAATCTATATGCGTTTTTATTTATTCATTCTATCTTATAATGAAATAATTTTGCTATCGCAACAGAATTGGTCAAATAGAAGATTGATCACTTATGGTCGATATTCGCACATTACATTAAAAAATTTTAAACGGTACGGGAAACGATTGTACAAAAATATTTAAATTCAATTTGTGTCTTAAGAATTAATATCAAAAAATAACCTTTATCGAGCAGTAACAAATGTTAAGCAAAGTAAAGGCAATTTATAAACGCCACTTTATTTTCACTAACCCAACAAAGCTGTTTTTATAGTCCAAAGATTTTCGTATAAACTAGTATTCGGAATAAAATAAAAATGGAGATAACATTAGGCGGTAAAATATGAATATTAAATATATTATTACCATCTGCCAGCTAGTGTTGCATTTCGATAGTCAACTATCGATAGACACTCGATTGTATTTCGATAGTTAAGGCTTAAGCAATAGTATCGATAGTTTATCGATATTATTTCCGAGGTCAACTATCGATTGTTCTGCAACACTGTTGGCAGGTCCAACTGTAATAATTATCAATTGACTGTAATATTCTTATTAATCTGTAAGAATATTATACAATTAGCCTCACACATAAAATAAAGCAAAAATTTCAGAACCCAGTTCGCGAGAGATGATTCAATAGCTCGGTCTTATACACAGGTCTATCAATAACAGTAGTGGGGGTACGTCGACTTAATGATTGCGCTGTTCTGTTCAATTTACGGCCGCCAGAGGCATGTATAAGACCACGGTCGTATACACAGGTCTTGCAACTTCAGTATGGGGTACGTTGACATATGACGCTGTTAAGTTCAATTTACGGCCGCCAGAGGCATGACAATTCTTGGAAGAGAAAAATATCAGCTTCGATAGCAGCGACGTAGTACCTCAAGCGGATGGTATTGCGAATTAGCAGTAGTAACACACTCACATCTATCTCTCACCACTGAAATTGGACTCATTTGCAAGACCTGTGTTTACGACCATGTA
The DNA here is from genome assembly GCA_905220585.2 of Nymphalis polychloros. Classification (NCBI taxonomy): domain Eukaryota; kingdom Metazoa; phylum Arthropoda; class Insecta; order Lepidoptera; family Nymphalidae; genus Nymphalis; species Nymphalis polychloros. The sequence continues at coordinate 13,745,728 of HG992243.1, read as the reverse complement.
TTAGACCGTGGTTGACAGCACTGAGGACAGAGTACACAGTTGATATTGACAGTAGAGCAAGAGTGTCCCCACTCCCCGTCAAACCATAGATGCCAACTTGGGGTTTTCCCCCTAAATTTAGGGGGAAATAAGAAGTCCAGGGGTTTTTAGGGGGAACGTTTATTTAGGGGGTAAATTATTCAAGCAGTTTTTTAAACATCTGGTATGGTCGGGGGACGCCACGGGATCGCTTGCGCATGCTACCGAGACGCCCCGACGGTCGGCCCTGCGGGCCTCGGCGTGCCTCCATTTCTAGAGGGGTTCCCGGATACGGGGAACCCACCTAGCCCAAGCGGCGACTGTTAAGGCGGGGGGAGAAGGTGCGCATAGCGTCGACGCCTTCTCCCCGGTCTTCTTCGGCGGATCGAGTCAGCGGAGGCACTTTCCTCACGCTGCCTCCAACCAGCACCTCTCGCTGTCGATCATAGCGTTTTTTAAACGCAGTACTACACGATTAAATTAAGTACACATTTTATTGTAAGCCTCGAACTCAACCAACAAACTAAGCCAAATATAAACTAATAGTAATAAATAAAACAGCACCTTCTTTTTTTTTAGTATTTAATACTACTCGAGTGTATTTTTAACTTATATTTGAAATTATCTCTCAAAGTGAGTGTACAACAAAAATTTTAGGGGGTTTCTAATCGATATTTAGGGGAATTTGAAGTTGTTTTTAGGGGGAAAATTCTGTAGGAGCTGGCATCACTGCGTCAAACTCAAAACTAGTATGTCAAATTGACAATCGAGTAGGTATTTATAATTTATATATTAGTTATTATTGTTTAATACCTATATAATCTTTGTAATTACGACTTTGAGTTCTTTCTACGTACGTATTTACGTTGTTAATTGTGCATCAGTTGTGAACCTTTCGACTGTTACATTCTTTATTCATTCTTGTTTTTGTTATAAAATACAAAGTTTTCTAATAAAAAAATGGTCAAAGCTTGGTTTATGGATAATGACTCGGGCGATCAGCGCTTAGAACATCACAGAAATCCGCCTGAATTCATATCAATAGAAGAATTGTTCAAGAAAACTGGAGTCGAATATTTTAACGTAAGTTTCTGCGTCTACGTCTTATCTCTGATTTCTTGTATTTATCTCTAATCGTAGGTGAGAGGTCGCCTATTTACATAATATATTGAATTTTATAAAATAAGTACATACAAAATTATTAAATCATTAACGGAATAAAAAAAAGAACTAACTCGATAAAATATAAACAGAAACCTAGAATTTTTTTGTTAAATCATTGAAAATAAAACTGAAAGTTTAGTACTTACATGAAACACTTGTTAAAATTTATTTATTTAAATATACATTGAAAAAAAATCAATAACGAAGCCAAATCTAAATGAAATTTTAAGTTCACTCGGATCACAACAGAAAATATTATTTTGTTCAGCAATCAGCAAATATTTTAATTTTTATAAAACAATAACAACCACCAATCCAGTATTGTCATTAAAACTTTTTTAAATAATAGTCAATATAATGTAATTATGGTTTTTTTAAGCTGTGATATTAATTAATATAATTTTATTTTTATTTGCTACACTTTGCAAGCAAGTTTAAAATGTCTTGTTGATATCTTGTATGACTTGGGTCATAATTAATGGTAATTTATTTGCATCGATCAACTTCTCTTTGTAAGTGGTGTAGATGAACTGCCACTGAATGCAAAGATAGAATTATTCTTCCATTATGCGCCATTCTTATTCAGTCTTTCAAGATGGCCAGATGTAATCAAAATATATAGTTTATTAAAATTAAATGTATATTTATAAGCACTTTAAATCATATTACAGTATTAAACATACAAAGCTACCATTGGTATTTCTGTTAAATCGCTAATAACACCAACTGATCTGTATTGAGGGTTTCTTTGTTTATTGTTTTAAGTACATTTGGTAATATATAAGAAAACATAAATTTACTAACGAGAATTGTTTTATTAATGTTATTGGATTATTCTTTGGATTAATATACCAATTTAAATCATAATAAAAATATTTTCAGATTAATGTTAAAACTTACAAAACAGATGGAATTTTAGACAAAATAAAGAAAGATAGAGGTTACACATATGAAGATGAAATAGCTTGCTCAAAGGAGTGCCTCCCAAATTACGAAGAGAAAATTAAATCCTTTTATGAAGAACATCTTCACACAGATGAAGAAATAAGGTATATAAAATCCATTAAGGTAAATCCAAAAAGCTAATTGAGGGTAGATGGTGTAAAAATTTTTTCATATTTTTTTGGGCCAATATCTATCATTGGAGGTCACACAATCACATATTCACAGAAGGTCAACATCATACCAAAAAATATATATTAAGAAATCTATCAGAACATAGAGCCACTAAACCAAATAACAATAATTTCTTAAAATTTTGTTATTTAAATTGCAGGCTTGTTCTGGAAGGCTCCGGATATTTTGATGTAAGAGATGGCAAAGATGACTGGATCAGGATAGCCGTGTCCGCAGGTGACATGATTGTCATACCAAGTGGCATTTACCATCGTTTTACTCTTGACACAAATGTAAGTGTAAATTGTTTTGCATTTAAATGATAATTCTAAATTTAATACAGGAGGTACAGATTACAGATAGTTAAGCCCCTCCCCCTATGTATGATAAATTGTGTTAGTGTTGCTCCTACAAATGTAATACTCTGAAATGTTTCCATATATACAGCATGTAACAAAACTCGTGTCAGACCCGTGAAGTGGTTATTAGGTATCGTGTGTTCTATTTATGTAATAATTTTTAAAATACTAATTAAAAAAGTTACTTAAAAAATATATATTAATTGTGTTTACTGACACTGTTGGTGGTAAAAAGGTGGACTACTGAGGTCATGACCTCATGTCTTACCTACCCGATAGGTAAGAGCTATCGAACGCTATTGCCCGCACCTGTGTTGCCATATAATTTTCGTCAAGTAATTAAAAAAAAATGCGGGACACATTTTTTGCTTAGTATTTTAAAAATTATTACATAAATAAAACCGACACATGATACCTAATAACCACTTCACGGGTCGGACACGAATTTTGTTACACGCTGTATAATATTTTATATTTGACTGCCTCGTTGGTCTAGTGGCTAGATATAAGGCCGCAGACCCGGTTGCCCTGGGTTCAATTCCCAGGTCGGGCCAATTAAATGTTATTGAGATTTTCTATTTAAATTTCTTAGTAGCAGCCCGGAGTCTGGAAGTTGGAAGTGTATACACTCCCGTGCCTCGGAAAGCACGTAAAGCCGTTGGTCCTGCGCCTGAACTCTTTCTGGTCGTGTCGGATTGCCGTCCCATCGGATCATAAGAGCTAGGGAATAGAGAGTGCACTTGTGTTTGCGCACACACTTGTGTTGCTGATTTCTATGGCTGATTGTAACCACTAAGTTGGCTGTCAAGAAAACAGCCTTAATTCAGTATATTAAAAATTAATCAATATTTTATTTACAGAATTTTATTCGTGCCAAACGATTCTTCATCGGTGAACCAGTCTGGCTTCCATATAATCGTCCTGCAGACAACTTGCCGTGCAGGAAGGAATATGTAGAAAAGTTGGAAAAAGGCTTTGTAGCTGCATACTAGAACTTCGCCTCGTTATTTCACTAAAAGAAAGATTATTTTTACATTAAGATAAGCCTTTAAAATAAAATGGTGCATGTATAATCACGATTTGCCAAGGTGATAGGAATAATACAATTATCCTAATTAACTAATATTGATATATAGTAACATAATTTTCCACATATAGATATATATTATATTTTTAAGTAAATTTTACTATTGCCAATTGTTATCATATAAAATCATTGATTTTAATAAAATAAATTGTTGAATTTATTGGCTTTTATTTATAAACAATTTATACAGATTAATAATTTTTGAATGATTATGATAAAGCATAAAAAGGGATTTGATTTATTTTATTGTGTAGACATCGAAAAGGTGGAACTTTTTGCAGAGACAACTGACATTTATTTAATAATTTATTCAGCCATAGCCCTCTTAACTTGATTTTGTATTTTAGAAATATATTTATAAAGGTAAGCCAGTTTATAAATACATAATTTTAATAGTAATTGAGAAGTATTTAGGAAATGTATGCACACTATAACTATTAAATAATCTATTTATTAGACTGAATATTTTGTCGATATTTCGCTTAATTACTTTTACTAAATCAAATATTTGTTTTTAATTTAGAATCACACGTTTACGTTACCCAAATACAAAATGTTATATGCATCGATTACATCATGTAGCCTTCTTAAAGAGCTTTATATGATTACACGTCACTGTAATTGCTTTGTTAATGATAGAATAATGTTGTCATTGTGACAGACACATCAACTGAATTCACTTAATAATGTCTCAATAATTCTCATAAAATATACCGCGCCTGTCTTCAAATATGTTAAAAAAATGACGCTTACAAATTATATTATAACAGAACAGTTTCATCATTTATAATGACGGAGAACAAAATAAATTTACGTAAAGGTAAAGCGATTTTTGAATTATTTTTTATAATATAAATATAATTTAACTCGGTGGTAGAGCTTCGTGGTAGCTCGTCTGGGTAAGTTCCACCCACTCATCAGATATTCTACCGCCAAACAGCAGTACTTGTTATTGTTGTTGTAATTACACTGGTGAGTGAGCCAGTGTAATTACAGGCACAAGGGGCATAACATCTTAGTTCCCAAGGTGTGTGATGCAATGGCGATGTAGGCGATGGTTAACATTTCTTACACTGCTAATGTCTAAGGGCGTTGTTGACCACTTATCTGGTGGCCCATATGCTCGTCCGCCTACCTATCCTATAAAAATAAAACACCTAAAAGTTTATTCGACTTCTGCTTAAAATTCAACAAATTTATATGAAAAATAATCTTACACTACTAGGATAAATAATAATACCAAGATAAAAAGCAAAAGGTACGAAAATTGTTTAATTGTGAGTTTTTTTTCAGGAAACAGGAAGCATGGGTGAAGGCATCATTATTTTTGCACTATGGTACATAGTCATTGCCTACAATTATTATATGTAAGTGATTTTAACTGTAGCTTGAATGTAGATTGTTAAGAATCAAATACCTATTATTTATGATATAACTCGTTAATTTGCAATGTTTAACAAACCGGACGTAGGACCTCTAACATATTTTTAATTTTTAAGAAAAATGTTTCTCCATTTTAAGAACTTAATAATATTCCTTTTTACCACTTCAATTAAGCGTAAAGCTAGTGCTAGGAATGGAGACGACAATAGGAGAAGGGCTCAAGGCCGAACCTGCGACTTTTACACCTTTAGGTCACTTAGACCGTATGGGCCGTAAGCCGTTCTGCTCTTGACAAGATTTTAAAAATAATATGAGCACTGTCGCATTAAGCCACTTTGCGTCAGAGATGTCTAATACTAATCTAAAATGAATGATTTTCGAACGTTATTCAGTTCCGCGGTCAATTGGAAGGTAAAGCTAAATTGGCCTCTACAAAGCTTGGTGTGCTGAACAAGGCGAGGCAGTACCAGCTTCTTCCCTTTGACCGAATTGTCAACGATCAGGTTCTCACGGACTTGATACTTTTCATCCTCTATCGCATATATCACGGGGAATGTTCTGAGGAGTTGTTTGGATTAGTCCCGGCTGCTGAATTTCATCACGGGACATCGCGCCACAATTCGAAATTCCATCCTCACCACCTCGATGTCTGGAAATTCACAACAGCGCGATGTTTAAGGCATTTCCTGCCTCGCACAACCACTCTGTGGAACCAGTGTTCGCCTGCGACTTTTCCAAACCGATATGACATAGCAACCTCCAAGACAAGAGCGTACTCATTCCTTAAAGACTGGCAACGCACCTGCACTACAAGCCCTCGGGTGTTGCAGATGTCCAAAGGCGTTAGTAGTCACTTTCCATCAGGCGAGTGGCCTGCTCGTTTGCTGCCTCATACATAAAAAAAATAATAGTTAAAAAATATAGTATGGATGTTTTCAGAACTGGTCAGAACTTATTACTTGTATGAGTTATACTTGAAATAGAGCGGAGATCGTTAGAAACGAATGCCAAAATTATTAAAATGAAATCTCTGTTGGAGCTTCCTCTTTGATCCAAGTTTACTTGGCTAAAGCGATCAATATTCTACGCCACAATGTTAGATTTACGACATTGTATACAATAGGGCACTAATACGCTATAAGTGCAAATGTATTAATGAATATAACGTACCATTTGCACTACTAAATCAATCAGACCACAATTTTTTCTTCTTAAATCGTAACTGCATATTTATTATAAATAAAAATAATATGCAAATAAGGACAATAACTTGTTGCGCCTTTTCCATGGCAAAATGGCATCGTTGACTGTTACTAGAAAAAAGACAGAGAATATCATCTATGTAGTTAAGGAGTTATTTTGTGAAAATTATCTTCCGACGAACGTTGAAAATGTTAGAAGTGTCTCAAAAATATGATTTTTCTAATTTTAATTCGTAATGAAGATACCTATGAATTTATATACTTTTGTTTTGGGCCCTATTATTATTGTTTACAGATGCAATTCTGACATTAAAATAATTTAATTATACACAAAGTGTTGATCGAATCCATGCCAAGATATTAGTTTCACTCAATTGGCTGTAGGGTAATTATTTTGGCGCGCATTCTAATCTAATCTAACGTAGCTTATGATAGGTCATGTATTAATACGAAGTACAGGTCAAGGTCAATACATCTTGTTTCACACGATAAAAATGAGATTTCTAGAAAATAATATGCAATAATATTGTAATTTTCTATATACTAGATATCAAAGTAACTAAAACAATTTTGTTATATTATGATAGTGTGTAGTTTTAAAAATATAATAATGTTTAAATAATAACCTATAAATATATTAACAGCCTTAAGGAAACCATTTTGAACTGCTTGAGTGGGGATTTGATTCTCGATCTTTGAGAAGATCAACTTACACAATCCATTTGGCAATTCGCTAAAAAAGATAATACACTATCTTCTTTCAATTGACTGCTCTTACCAACTCATTGTAATTCAAAGAACAAAACCATATTTAAGGTATATTTTAGTTTCACAAAACATTTATACAGGATTTTTGTTCTCTTGAAGTAGTTTTTGTATTCGTAAGAGTTTATTTAATTTAAAAAAAAGACCAAGATTAGATGATAATATTTTATTACTAATTATTATGGAATTACATATGCATATGGAATGAGTAGTAAGTTAAGAATTATTTAATGGATCCTTTCTCTAGCTGCTCCAGGAATCCCTTTGCACACCTCACCGATTGTTGGTAGCATTTCTCAAATCCTGATGAATCACTGTCCTATAATTATATTTAATTATAATTAAACTGTGATATTTAGAACAAAATTCAAATAATACTTGAATAGAATTCATTTAAGTATATGTTTGCAAAAAACCTTTCATCAGTAATCTTCTTGCATATTTGTTTCCATTTCATAAATAACCAATAACAATTATATGATTCTATATTTATTAGAAGTATGCTAGTATGTTAAAATAATTCTCAGTAGCAGCCCGGAGTCTGGAAGTTGGAAGTGTGTACATTCCCGTGCCTCGGAAAGCACGTTAAGCTGTTGGTTCTGTGCATGAACTCTTTATGTCATCGGATTATGAGAGCTAAGGAAAAGAGAGTGCACCTGTGTTTGCGCAAACATTTGTGCACTATAATATCTCCTGCGCAGTTGGCTAACCTCTCTTGAGATTGGCCGCCGTGGCCGAAATCGGTCTGGAGGACCTTATATCCAGTTCATATTTGAGTTTCCGAATAGTATAAAAATTGTTAATGCTTACATAATAAGGATCCCTTATGATCCTGTCACCTTGAGGATCAAAGTCCCCGAACAATAGCAGTTTAGCCTTGGAACCTTTGGGCGCCCTTTTACTCAGATCCCTCATATTGGCTTCATCCATTCCAAATATGAAGTCGTAATGGTTGAAATCCTCAGATGTTACCTAATAAGTAACAAATATTTATAATTTATTACTTTGCTAAAAGTAAATACAATATTGATTAAAAAAAATATTTATAATGTCCACAAGTGTTTATATTAGTTATTTTATTGTATACATTATATATACAGTAGAACCTCGATTATCTGAACCTTGATCATCCGAGCCCTCAATTATCCGAATAATGACTAAGTTTATCCGAATGCTCAATTATCCGAATATTGGTGCAAAAGATACATTGTTTGTTGAGACTTGGCCCCACAAAAACGCGTTACAGCCTTTCGTCAATTAAAAATTGACTATTTTATAAAAAATATATAACAAAAAGTATTCAACTTTTTTTTAGGTGTTGAAAATACACATATATATATTTCAATGTTAATATGCATGTCAAATTTTAATATATATATGTATGTACCGTTTTTATGTATAAAGGTGTTGATTATGATCTCATAACAAAAAACCCACATTTCGATTATCCGAACTTTTGATTATCCGAACTAGTCTCAATCCCAATTGGTTCAGATAATCGAGGTTCTACATAGTTATACAAGTATAACATGTACATGACTTATAAATTAGTTCATTGTTATTTTAGACTATTTATAGCCAAATCTATTCATTGCAAATGGCTTTTACTTTCTGTACACTTGAGTAATAGCCAAATGACTAGATAAGTAAAATAAAAGTAGACATGCAGCGAGTGTCACTATTTTATATGTAAAACATTTATTTAAGTGGTCAGAATTAGATTTTAATTCCTATTCTTATTAGGAAGTAATAATTTTTATTCACTCTGATCATATTTAACTGAATATTTTATATTAATATATCCAATATAGGCATATGATATTAATAATAATATTTAGATAGCAATATGGTATCAGTTTGCTATGAAAGTTCTAATAAGAAAGTCCTTTGTCAAGCCATTTTTTATATATTTAGTATAAAATTTCATCAAGTATTTTGTTAACAATTAGATAGCACACATACCTGCCTCGCACAGTTGTTATATGGCACATCATGTTTTTTCATCGTGTCCAGAGCTCTCCAATCAGGTGGGTTACCAACATGCCAGCTGCCTATTGCAGCACTGTCTACCTCCCATTTATCACCATCTCCAATATCATTTACCGCCTTTTGAAATACACCTTCTGCTATCGGTGACCGGCAAATATTACCTACCAAAATTCAACCCATAAGAACTGTCTGTTTTCAAGGAATATGTAAAATATTTATAGCAGTAGGACTTACCTAAGCATATAAATAACGCTTTCCTTTTGCCAGTCGACATTGTAGGACTTCTTATTAATTTTAATCAATATAAGTGATAAAAAAATAAATTACCAGAATTGCAAGGGAAAAATCTTGTCAAAAATCAATAACAGCTGTCAAAGTCATTGACAAATTTTAACTTCGTTTGAAATAGTATACTCAAGATCAATTATTTGAAGCCAAATAATTGTTTTTAAAATATAACTGTACATCTATTTATAATAAGGTAAAACTATATTTTGTATTAAATTGATTAACAGAATTATCATTTTTCTGAGAAGATTAAACTAAGTACATTGTAACATTACACAATCAGTTTTATATTTACATGCAAAATATTATAGCTACAAAACATGCATACAAATAATTTGTTACAAAAAAGACATTAAACTTCAACATGACCTTTACTTTAAAAAAAACTGCTTGTAGCCTTTGGTTGGTCTTCTTTAATTGATAACCCTCATCGCCGGTACTAAGCATTTTGAAATTCTAATCATTAGGCGAGGTACCCACAGTAGAATATGGATATAAAGTAAAACTATTATGATAGAATTGAATCCTACCTAATCAAAAGCGAAACCAAATGGAATTCACAATTATTCCCCGTTTCTGAAGTTCTACCTTTACAATAATTTACCAAAAATATTATCCCACTGAACTGATCCTAATCTCCCTGATCAGCTTATTTGAGTGTACTCAGGAGATACATATCCTTCACCCTTGTATCAAATGAGAACGAGGCTCCATTGTCGACATCACACTCCTTCGCAAGAAGTGCATTGGTAACTAAATTCGCGTTTTAACCACTAGGGATTAGAAGACGTGCGTAACCGATGATAACTCATTTAAAACCGTAGGTACCGCTGAATGTTCATGAGCTTTATTTGTGTTTATAATTCATCTCATTCTCGGTAGCGAAGGAAAACGCTCTTTGAACCATTGTGGTGGAATAATCTCCAAACTTTGTAAGGAGACAAGTCTTTTACCTTGTCTTAGAACATTTACATACATGGAAACTGTTTTAAAGAACATTGCATTTATTTGACCTTGATAGTTGACTTTCAGCGCGCTCAAAGAAGTTCACTTCAATAATATCAGACATAGGTAATTTCAAAACGAAACAGATCACATTGGCGCCTCTCCAAACTGGATATCGTATCTGCGCCAATGTTATAAATGATAACTAGCGTTTCGAGCACTGTATACCGGGCAAGCTGAAAATACTCAAATAAATCTACTATTTTGACAAGAATGATCGATGGATAATACTTATTGAGAGTTAAATAAAAAATGTAGACGCGATTACCTGAAGATAAGTGATCATTATATACATATGTATATTGTTAAGTCCGATTAAATATGTTTTGTAAACAGATTTTTCAGCAATAATTAAAAGAACCAAACGTTATTTGTGATAGATATTTTTCTAAAAGAAGCCCTAATGTTTTATTCTTGCAATTTGAAAGATAACAATATATTACAATATTTACTGTAATCGAAATGTGTATAACATAAATATAATAAAAATTATGCTATAAATATTCTATAGCTGGGATAAAGTGTCTTCTCTTCGGGGTTAGGAGTAATTTTCAAATCTGAAAACAGTTTCGGTTATTCCAAACTATTCCTGTGGCTTTGCGGTCGGTGGACTTTGGTCGTAAAATCCCCAAAATCCTCACTATACTTTTTTTCAAGATGCAATCAATTTTAATTGTATAAAAAACGTATGTAGACTTGCGTGCTTAGGTATAGTAACCTCTTTATTTCTTCATGCTTGCTTGATTTATAAATTATTTCCTAGAATAGTTAAAAGTACCTCATTAGGTACTATTAACTATATCCAAGGACTATCTTAATCTTATACTGTATAATAATAATAATAAAAATGTCCTCCAGACCAGTTTCGGTCACGGCGGCTAATCTCAAGAGAGGTTAGCCAACTGCGCAGGAGATATTATAGTGCACAAGTGTGTGCGCAAACACAGGTGCACTCTCTATTCCCTCTCTCTAGCACTCATAATCCGATGAGACGGCAATCTGACACGATCGGAAAGAGTTCAGGCGCAAGACCCACGGCTTTACGTGCTTTCCGAGGCACGGGAGTGTACACACTTCCAACTCCGGGCTGCTACTGAGAATTTTCTGACAGGAAAAACTCACTAACTTTTAATGGTCCGACCTGGGGATTGAACCCAGGAACACCGGGTCTGCGGCCTTATATCTAGCCACTAGACCAACGAGGCAGTCAGTATACTTATACTATGAGTCAGCAATACGTATTCGTACAATGTTAAATACATTGTACACACATAGTAACCTTGTTTTTTTTTTTTAACACAGTGGAAACCTTCAAAAGGTACTTGGCTTCCTTCGGGGGAGGAACCGGGTTATGTGGGATTTTTACCCACTAAAACCACTGCGATGGCCGTCCTCACGGCCTCACGGCACGGATCAGAGAGGCTGCGGGATCGTGTTGATATAACGCATCCGTGGCCCCTCCCGTGCTCTGCTTCGCTCGTGGCTTGGCGGAGCTCTCCTCAGGGAGCAAAGGTAATTTCGCCCCCCCCGCACTCCTCGCTAGTGCGTACGGCAGCTCGAGGCCATCCCAGCTGCCGTCTTCCTCAGGGCCGTCTGAAATATGAACCGTGAGGCCCCCACCTCACGCATCCACGGCCCCAGGGTTACGCTCCATCTTTTAAGCCCCGGGCGTCGGGGCTGTGGGAGGGCCGAGACGACGCCGACGTCGTCTCAGCCGAGCAGGATCAGCCCTTTCCCGTTCCCGCTCCGCCGCCTCCTTCTGGACCATGACGGTCTCACAGAAGGAGGCTACAGCCCTCCACGCCGATTCCCCGCGGAGTATCGCTGACACGATTGCTCGCAGGGACAAGTCTTGTCCGACTTCACGGACCAGGATCTCCCTCTCCGCACTCCACGTTGGGCACGCTTCCAACGTGTGCTGGGCAGTGTCCCGGTCCGCGCCACAGTGGTGGGACATCCCCGTCACATAGTAACCTAAAACAACTATTATAATTATAGTATAAAGGTAGTATATCAGTTGTCTGGTTTCCATAGTACAAGCTCTGCTTAATCTGGATGGAATTGGAGATGGCCTTGTGTGAATAATGACCTACGATAGGATAGAATATATGTCTTGTCTATAATAATATACATAATTTTAATGGTTGCAAAAGCGCTATTAAAATGACGACCAAGTGACTTTTTCTATTCAACGTGATTCAAAATATTTATTCAACTTCGCTTAAGATTTACGTATACAATAATTACCGTCGTACGTTTCGAACTAAATTGGTTCTAATGATGCCCGCATATTTATGGCACAAACGTTATTAGTTTTAATTTATTTTGAACAGGACATAATTGATGCAGTCGTATTACTAAACCATAGATAATAACAACGTTTTTTCATGTAAATACGTAAGTAGGTATTTTATTTGTTAACGATTTTCTCTTAACTTAATTATTTCAATTTACAGATTAACAAAAAAAAAATTTAAGCATCGTAACATTTGTTATGTTATTGATAAATACGATTAAAACATGTTATTAATTTCACCTAATGTCTAATTTGGCGATTGTCCAACCCGGACAAGCTTTAATTACTTTTTAACCGATTTAAGAAACGGAAGATTCTGTACTTTACTCTGTCTATCTTTAAGAGCGTTCTAGTATATAAAATATTAGAATAATTATACATTTTATATATAGACATATGACAGTAATATATACCTATATCTACATATATATTTCTGTATTGATTTATCCTATTTTAAATTCTTACGTAATTTATAATATATAGAGAGCATTATGTGATAGAATATTACCTACAAGATTTAATTTACTCTTTCTTAACAGGACAAGATGGCTTAGCCCGCTGTAGGATATACATATTTACAGGCTATCGCTTATTATAATATCGTTTCACTTTTGGGTTTAATTAGCAGCAAATCGCAAGGAATACAATATAAAATTCATATCGATATTTAGAATTGAAAATGTTAAATATTGTCTGGAGGTATACACTACCTACTATAATACGTACATAATTGACAACCTTTGAATAAAGTTATTCCTTCGATATTATGTTTTTTATAGTGTTTAGAATTTCGATAACATTTCATAACGACTTGGTTTAATCAAATAATATATAAATTAATGTATAACTAATATTGCAAAATCTTTTACAAGATATAGAATACTTTTTTTAGGCACGGGTATGAACATTGTGGAGCATTAACCATGAAACATGAATTCGAATCTCATTTTAGAGTAATTTTTCGCTTCAGCACAGCGCATCGTTAGAGCGACAAGGTCGTTTATATACAAATGAAATTGCTTCCATTTAGTTTTGCATGACTATCGTCTCATTATTTCATTCATGTCTACGAGTTATTTTTTAACAAACAGATTCGATTACTAATTTTCGAAAAACTTATAGGTATTATTATAAGTGTTTCGAGAACCAATGAATCGTACCAAATTATTCGTACGTACACAGATTTTAGGAAATTTTAATGTTTCCTAACGAATCACGAAGTTTACTTTTGACATAAAGCATGAGACGAATACAGAGAAATTAAAACTCAGTTTGCAAATTGAGTTAGGAAAAGCCATTATTATTTGCCCCCCGCCAGGTGACACTGCCGAGGCCAATTGGGCCAACCGCTACAAGTCAATTCGAAAAAAAGAAAAAAAAATGCTATTCTAGTTTTTAGTTCAAGCTCATTCAGCATTATGTTGAATTTGTATTATAATTTATTTTATTTTAATCTATAATTAAAAGTCAGCTCAACGATGAAAGGTTGTCATTTCTGGTTATACATGTAAACCGAGTGATTTTACATTATTTCTGATATAGACAATATCATAAATTATTCAAAATCTCGACCAATGATATCGCACGAATTTAATGTCAAAAATGTTTTTTTGTCTTTACTCCTGTTGTGATAGAATATAGACTATACAATATCCAAATTGTTAGTGTCTCTGGCGCATATAAACCATAGATACGATACTTTCACCGTTTTTATGTGGTAGTAGTAGGTGATTACAATTACAGATCTGCGTTGAACATAATAGATATTTAAACATTTAGGTATTAAATGTTATTGAAAATGTATCTGTCTTCATGTGAAAATGTGTCTGTAATGTATCTCTTCAATCGACAATAAATATATAAATAATGAATGATTCATCAAATCAATTTAGTATTAAAATTAAATTAACATACTTTATACAGACACGTGCAATAGCTCAGATAATTAACATGCAATCGAGAAACCGTGGTGTGCCGGGTGGCCCACAGGGAAGCAATACAAATCTATACCGAACGGAATTATCAGCGACCTTCGTAAAAGGCACGAATGACGACGCCCATTAGTTCGATTTATGTCACAATAAATAAAAAAAACAAGAAGATTACTTTAAAAATAAGTACCAATAACTCTAAGAAATACATGCAAATGCATTAAACATAGTAGTAGAGAACTAACAATAGTTTTAATAGCATCAGCTAGGTATTCGTTACTTGCCAAACTCTCATAATGTCGCCCTGTCTCCATTATCATACGACAGCATGGAATACCTACTAACTACTTGAATTTCATATTATATCACTCATTATGCAGTAGATTTAAATTTTTGTAGAGTAGATTTTGTAGCATAAAATTTTACTTTAATTTCATCTTGTGTCCCGTAATTTATACATGCTATCGACATAAACAAACAAACAAATTCGCTTTCGCATTTATATAATATTGTTTAAGATAGCCAGTTATTAATTCGAGTAAGTAATGCAATACAAAAATACTTTTATAGTCGGTCATTCTAATTGATTGTGTAGTGATGTGTTTGGAATAAAATTAAAAAGTTACAACGATAAAGTCTTACGTTCATTTAATTATTCTACTTATTTAAATTAGTTAAAGCAGATTAAACTTTCGAAAAACTAATTAAATAAGGTAATACATTGAAGGTCATGAAGTATATCATTAAGCATAGGTATTGTAAGTCGTAACCCACGCAGTGAACGACGGTTAATCCGGATTTTATTTTAAGAAAATAAATAAAATAGGCCAGCAACCTTAAGCTATTTATTATCTATTAAAATAGTAAAACCTTTTTTAAACAAGATATTGTTTATTGCAACACATAATTCTTTCTGTTTTTTTAGTTGGTTTCCTTTCAGATCTAAGCTATTTCTCAATCAATAAGCTAATGTAATGTTTTTTAAATATAGATTAATAAGACTTCGAATTCGAAAATCTCGTTTTTTTTTTATATTTAAATACGTTTTATTTATAATTTATATTAATTGTCCATAGTTCATTTAGATTTAGTCGATTTATTAATCTTTTAAATACTATTCTGAACTGATTAATGTACGTACCTATACATCTAATAATTAATTCATTTGCAACCCATTTATTCATTTCGTTTCGTTTTTATATCGTTTTGTTGTTTTCTAAAAAAACATAGATAGGTACATGAGTCGTCTCGTCTAGAACATCGTGATGATCTGTGACGTAATGTTTACACAGATATTAGTCGATGATGCGATGCAAGATTAGCGACCTTGCTCCGTCCCTCGTAATAACGATCCTATAAATCTATTCCCCGTGGTCAGTTATTTAAGCGAACAGAGATATATGAATCTCACAATTCACATGCAGTCAATATATTTAGAGGTAATAAATCTCTAGTTGATTGTAAATGTTTGCACAAATATGCTGTTTATTCTATTGCCAGCAAAAATTTCGTTTTTTTGCTGAGTTCAAGTTATAACCCAATATGTAGTCGAAAGCGTACGGCATTCGTTGATACTCCTTATAGTTTGAGGGGATAATTTACCATTAAGCGGCCCAATCCCGCCAGCTTTGCTACAAGACCATATTGAATAAGCTAAGCTTTATGAATTGTAAGCAACTAAGCTGAGCGAAATAATGCAATGAATAATGATTCAATTATTTTACGCAATTAATCTGTGCAAATTTGTTTTGTTAATAAATTTTCAACAGATATTGAGTTTTGTGTCGTAATGCAAGTAGTAGCGTTTAGCTCGCATTTTATTGAACGTAAATAAAGTAAAGTAAAGTAACGGCCTGTGAATGTCCCATTGCTGAGCTAAGGCCTCTTCTTTTTTTTTTAAGGGAACGTGAATTTAACTTAAATTACTAATGAAATTTAAGTGCTGATAATAAATTATTAGAACATTTTATTAAAAAAAATGATAGGCGATGTGACAAAACCTTAAAATTATGAAAAGTTGCCTTTAATATTTATTACATAATACAAACAGTTGTTTGAATTCATAACATTAGGTATGTGTGAATGTAGGACTGAGCTGCAATGCGCAGTATTGATTTCATATGTATCATCTGTAATATGTATGAATGTACGACGTATGTATGTATTTGTATGTACTATGTACTACCTATTATGCATGTCAGCTGAAATGTTATTAGGTTGTAGCAAAAGCGAAGTATAATGTTTAGAGAACTTGTGTAGCGAAGCTAGAAATGAGGCTAGTTGTATCTTTATGTGAAGGATTTTAATTCATCATATAGAATTGAAGCCGTCACTCCAGAGCCTGATCCTCTGCGCTCGTATCAGATTGCCGTCCAATCGGATTATGAAAGTATAGAGAGTTCACATGTATGTGCGCTAAAAATTTTTGAAATAGGTCGCGGCAAAAATTCTACTGTCATATAAACCTTTTTTTAAACAATCATCAATCAAGACATATAATTTCCAATTAATGAAAACTGGTTCAAATTAAACGTCAGTCAAGTGACCCCACGGCGGAAGTAATGCGAGACCGGGCTCTGAGTCACGTCTACGACCGCCGGAAACGCATTAAGCAGTCTGCCCACGGGCCACGGCGCAGGCGCGATAGTCATACCACACCATATTGTCTCTTATTCGAACGATTTGTCCTAAACTGCATTTAAATAGTTGTGTGAAAGTAATTTTGATTTTTGTTTTTTTAATTAATAGTATGATTTAAGTATCATCAAAGATTTTTTATTTATTAATAATAATATACTTATACGTAGATCTTAACCACAGTGTGGACTCAAATCCGAGCAAGCAATAAATATTTTTACATGATTAATTTGTGTCATTTTATGATTGACGGTAAATGAAAACATTAGAGTATGCATCAGAGGAACATGCATGTGTTGGTTGAAAATTCGCCAATGTGGTGGAATAAACACCAGCCTTCTTTACTTTAATACTGAGTGTGTTTTGATTTAGGATCTGTTATCATCAGTAATTATATGCTATGCTCCTTGTACATTGTTATAAATGTTTTTTTTTTTTTTTTTTATAAATACCTTTGGAGCATACAGCCAATCGCTGACGAGCAAAAGTAATAAATGAATTGATAGATATTAATGTTTTTTTTATTCATTTTATTACTATTAAGTATAAAATATCTACAACTAAAATTTTAACCATAAAAAAGTGTTTTCGATTAGGTGATTGTTTACACGAATAACGATAATAATATACAAAGTCATTATAATATTCCTAATACAATATCTGAGTGATGATTTGATGTATCTCTATTGTAGAGTGAAAGTCTGGCCGTATTAACTGAAAATTTACACTAAATGGTTTAAAAAACGGTATTATGTTTTCCTACTATTCTCGTGTATAATTTAATAATTTGTTTATCTTTGTGTACAAATTGCTTTTAAACGCTGCTTTTTTTTAAATTCCATTCTATTTTTTGTTTCGATTCGAAATTCATATGTATAATATTACCGAATGCCGTTAATTAGTAAACAGTCTCAGGATTATTATAAGTATTTTATACATACATTCCAAGACTGTAATCCAATAGTCACCTTAATATATTGTGGCTTCGTAAATATTACCGCTTAGCCCGTATGTTACGTAAACTAATTGTTACACTGAGAACCGTGTCAGTTGTCACGTAGGTATTTAATGTTAAATTGAATTTTGTCGTTTAATAATGTTGAGAAGACGAGATATACTTTCACTGTTATTTAAGCATATTATGATTATTCTCTTTACTTCTCAATTTAACTACAACGTTAATATTTTTCGGCGACAAGAGATTAGAGGTAGGAATTGTTAACAAAGTTTTTTTAAATATTTTTTTAATAGATATTAAAGCCCTAATCAATTATTTTTATATTTTTAAATATTTTGTGATTTGTTGTCTAACTAAAACTATGTACCTCGCTCCGTAAGCATGCTTATTTAATATTTGCACTTAGCATTAAAAATGCTGCAATGGTTACTCATACTGCAGGGTTCGTTCGCAGTACTTTTTTTTTTTTTTTATTATTATTTTTTTAAGGGGCCTTTATAGGCGACCTATATGTCGGCCCCATCGTTACACGCTACATTAAATCAAAAATAGACAAATATGCTTGACTAATTCAGTTTGAGAGAATCATTAACGCAGTACTTAAACTGTTAACTATTTTTGAGATAATTCGTAGTCATTTTGTTACTAATTTATACATAACTAAAGGCAAAATTAGTGCAAATAGGGCTTTGATATGGATATTTTCTCTTTGTCTTTAAAGATATTTTTTATAATTAAGGAAATTTAAAGTTTGGGTGCCAGTAAGAAAAATATCGTTAATTACGAGTTTAAATTCATTTATTGTTCGAAATTCAATTCACAATAACGGCTTAATAAACTATTCAACATTTCCTTTCTCCAGTTGTTCTAAAAATCCTTTCGTACACCTGACAGCCTGTTCATAACATTTCTCGAAGCCTCTATCATGGTTATCCTAGGAAACATTTTGTAAATATATATTACGTTTTAAAATTACTTTGACAAATTATCCTTAACCATAGAATAATAACGCTTAGAAGGATAGTGTTATATAAAGTTTCGCTCAAAATTGAAGCAACCTTTTAATTAGTGTGTGCGTAAATGTCACGTAATTACATTCACCGACACGCACACATACGGCCGAATTATGTTACAAGTGAATAGACATTTCCCCCATAAAGCGAGGAAATTGATACTGTTTGAATTGGAATTATGATATGTATATATTTATTCGCATTTAATCTATTTAATTTCAATATTATTTATTTAATTTTAGCTGTTATTATTATAATTACCTCATTTTTTGTGTTGCTTTTATTTTACAATTACAAAGAAAATTAAAAATATATATTATTATATGAACAGCTAATGTGTTATACGTAATTTTAAAATAGTTAAAATATTAATTTAAAATAATAATTAGATATTTATTATTTAAAATATTAAGCAATCGTGGTAAGAATTTTTTCTATACCTGATAACATTTTCATTGTAATGACGGGAAACGTATTCCACCTATTAAGGAGGAATTGAAATGGCTTCAATCCGCTTGAGCTTACTCACCTTGTAAGCGTTATTATTCTATGTCCTTAACGATCATGATTATCGTATATTTAGGTAAATTACGTTCTGCATTGAAAACTCTTGTAAATATTGATATAGGCACCTCTCCAGTTTATAAAAAGTTTGGTAAAATTCAAATTAAGTAATTTCATAATTTGGGTTTAAAGTTAGCGCTCATTGGTCGCCAATTACGTCATCAGCTGTCATCCACCAATGACCATTCAGATTAATATGCCCAGAACTGATAAGTCATATGTATATACTTATTATTTGTTTTTTTTTAATGGAACAAAAATGACTCTTTGGGCAGACATGGGTTAAAGCCAAATTAGTTAATGTCACTCTGATTAGTAATTCAGAAACTGGAGGACAGTGTAATATATTTTGATTATGCATACAGATAAGATGTCACTATTCAAAAAAAAAGATTTTAAAACAAACACTTGAGAAGTCAAGTAGTCACATTTTGTTTTGAAATTTTTTAATAAGTTATGTGTTTGAAGGATTTTGTTCATTTAATAAATGAATACAAAAGTACTCACAAAATAAGGATCTCTTATAATTCTCTCACCCTCTGGATCAAAATCCCCGAGTAGTAGTACTTTAGCCTTGCAATTTTCTGGTGCAATACTTTTTAGATCTCTTATATTGGCTTCATCCATTCCAAATATAAAATCAAAGTTGTTGAAATCTTCCTGGTTTATCTAAAAAAACTTTCAAATAAATGAATTTACTAACAGTATTCATTAATTCTTACACTGGCATTTTTGCTATATACCTTTGCCACATAAGAATATTGATTTATGAAAATTATATTATGCAAGTTATCAGACTAACTTCAACTACTTAGACACCAACTAATTTTGAAATGAAATATCAAAAATTTATTCTCCAAATATTTACCTGCCTTCCAACATTATTATACCGTAGTCCATGTTTTCTCATTGTGTTCAATGCTCTATCGGTGGGAGAATAGCCGACATTCCAATCAGCTAACCCGGCGCTGTCGATCTCCCACAGATGTCCTTTAGCCATCTTATTGACTGTGTTTTGGAACACAGCTTCTGCTATCGGTGAACGACAGCTGTTACCTATTTTATTATATTTCATATAGAAGTTGATAGCTTACCTAATAATAATTTTAAGCGCTGTAATAATTAAAGGCTTCTTCATATTTATTTAAATATATATATAAAATATGTGTAAAGAAAAAAAAAGATTTGTGTTTTATGTCATTAACGTTTATTGTTTTTGAAAAGTGAAATTTATCTATTTTTTAGTGGCATAGCTATTCCAGTGTAATCAATGCGGTCACATTGGGCCTTTTTTGAGGTTCCTCATTACTCATAGGTAATTTAAATACACACATGTGATTTAAACATATATTATTTTTTATTTTGGGTCTGATTCAATTAAGGTGGAAAAAATAACCTTGTTTAAAACAAAGGGGTGGGTTAAATAAACAGTTATTAAATTTTTCTATCGAAGCACCTCATTAGCAGCTGGTCGTCTGAAAGTTAAAGTGTGTACACTCCTGTGCCTCGGAAAGCATGTAAAGCCGTTGGTTCTCTGTCTGAACTGTTTCTTTTATAATTTTAATAATACACAAATAAAGTTTACGGAAATAGAATTAAAGAAAATACTTTATGTTGATAAGAAAAACTTACCAAGACAAACAAAAAGAGCTTTCATTTTTATATCTTCAGACATTTAGTAAACTTGTTTATTAAGTAGTAAATATTTCACAAATCTAAAACATTATAAACGAAGATTGCATAATAATCACTGCATTTCTGTTGCAACACATTTAAATATTATTGGTTTTTAATTTTCATATATATGATTGAAGAACATTATGTAAAAATTTATATACATACGTTTTCAAATGGAAATAAATACAATTATTTTAACCATAAAAATATATGAATCACAAATTACACAAGAACTAAGTCCGAGTAAGAAAATACCTGGTAAATTTTACAGAAGAAACTTTAACCGATATCAATAAAGGTGGTGTTGGGAATTCCATAAGAATGGTTTTCATTGCATGAATACATTTATACTTATTAGTATTTAAGCCGGTTTTCCTGTTTTGATTTCAATTTTTTAAATGTTATCAAACAAAACACAGTAAAAGGTTTCTGTCACTGTCATAACTCAGTATTCACTATTCAGTTTCAAATTCAAGTCTTTTAAGTTTTTGTTTGTGTTTATTTTGCTTATTAGAACTAACGTCTGAACTAAATAAATATTAGTATTAAACTTAGGCTTGACTTGAAATATTACATAATAGAGTTTCATCTCTTATCTAATATTTTTAAATGTTATTTATGCATTCTATCGTATATGGATTGTGTTAAATATGTAATTATTCGTTTTAAAAAAATGATTGTATTAATATGCTAATTATAATTATATTTATACATGTATATTATATTTATATATTAATATATATTTAATATATTATTCGCATAATATAATTTGGGAATAATTCCATTCTATATTTTAGGATACCTAAGTCATTATATGGCATAAATGTTTGCTATTTTTATAAAAAAAGTCCTCCAATAGCTTATACCGATGATATACGTCTTAATATATAATTGTGTGTAGACGCGGGTCCAGCCCTAAAAAAAGCATTTTGCCATGGCCACTCGAAAATCAGCCAAGTTCGAGTCGGATTTATAATCAATAATTTTCACTTCTTTTCGTACAAAGGAGATGTGAAATAAAATATGACGGCCCCGGATACCTAGCTCAAGCTTTGATCGTATTTTTTTAATTTTTTTATTCCTATTAGGCTAGCGTTTGACTGTTGTCTTGCCTGATGTTAAGCATCGAAACGTTCTACGATGTAGCACGCTTGCCTAGAAGATACCTGTTGACTCTTGATTTGAAGACACCAACGTTGTACCTATCGGGAAATACAGACTCAGGCAAAATATTCCACACTTTAGTAGTGCGAATGATAAAGGTGGATTCGAAGCGCTTCGTACGTAGGCGGGGAATTTCCACTGTGTACCTATAGCGCTTTGGTCGCGTTTGCCTGGCCGTTCGATAGTAAAAGGGGGCGGGCGGAATTCATTCGTGTAATTCCTGTGCACATTCTCCGAAATGTATAGAAAACTGAAAGTGACGAAACTACACGTCGATGTTCAAGAATTTGGAGCCTAGACTCGACCAAAGCATCGTCTTCTATCAGCCTCTCCGGGCACGCCTCTCAATCAACTCTAAAGCCTGAAGGTGGTACTTAGCAGAGCCGTCCCTAAGCTGAGCAGTTGTTCTGGAGTAAAGTAACAAGTAAAGTATAAGTAAAGTGGAGTCTCACCTTGGAGGATACTAAGCTTTCGAGCGGCTATTTGGGCTTTGGCCTCAATAAAAGAGCCGAAATTTAGAGTCGACATGAGAGTAACACCAAGAAGGTCAAGGTGGTCAGTTACCGGTACGGACGCATTTCGGAAAGATTTCGCATTTCAGGCGGAAAACAGACACGCCTGCGTCTTGGTTGCATTGAACATGACCAAATTGGCATCGCCCCAATTGGACACTGCCTTAATGGTCACGCTCAGGCGCCCAACCATGAGCCAACTCTGAGCCTGGATTTAGGCCTCACTAGCTCGTGCGTTGGACCTATAGCTCTCGACAACTGTGCAGTCATCTGCGTACCCATGAATACCGGGCATCAGCAAATCATTGATGTGCAGCAGAAATAATGTCGCCGAGAGCACCGACCCCTGGGGAACACCGGCATTCCTCAGGAAGTCTGAAATCCACAAACACAAGTTAGCAGGCAGGCCATACGCAGGAAGCTTGCAGATAAGGCCATCATGCCAAACCCTGTCAAAATCCTTCGAGGTATCTAAGGAAACAGCAAGTGCCTCCCCGTGTTTCTCTATGGCCTCACTCCAGATGTGTGTGATGTACGCCAGAAGATCACCAGTGGATCGATTTCGGTGAAATCCGTACTGTCGGTCACTGAGGAGGTCATTGGCTTTCAGGTACGTCAACAGCCTAGTATTTAGGATACGTTCCATTATCTTGCACAGAATAGACGTAACCGAGATGGGCCTGTAGTTGGCAGGGTCAGCACGACTACCTTTTTTAGGCACGGGCTGCACGTTAGCAAGTTTTCAGGACTTAGGCACTTGACCAGTCTCAAGTCGTATTGACCTATAGGCACTTTTATCGACCCCAGGGTCTATGGTAGGGTAGGGTAGGATAGGGTAAGGTAGAGTTGTAAGCATGTGGATGTGGACCCACAACGGTGGTTCCGCGTTTTATTATGTGTTAGTTAATGTCTAATTATTAAATAATTAACCAAGCGCTAAAGGGCATTTGTAATAAATGCAAGTTATTCAATTTTAATATATCACATCGGCGTTAATGTCGGCATCCATCGGCGTCAATAATAAAAAATAAGGTCCTCCAGACCGATTTCGGCCACGGCGGCCAATCTCAAGAGATTAGCCAACTGCGCAGGACATATTATAGTGCACAAGTGTGTGCGCAAACACAGGTGTACTCTCTTTTCCTTAGCTCTCATAATCCGATGGGACGGCAATCCGACACGACCGGAAAGAGTTCAGGCGCAGGACCAACGGCTTAACGTGCTTTCCGAGGCACGGGAGTGTACACACTTCCAACTTCCAGACTCCGGGCTGCTACTGAGAATTTTCTGACAGAAAAAACCAATAACTATTTATTGGGCCGACCTGGGAATTGAACCCAGGACCACCGGGTCTGCGGCCTTATATCTAGCCACTAGACCAACGAGGCAGTCAATAATAAGTTAATTAAGGGTCTTCTTTGACGTTCCGCCGCACGAAGTTTTACGTTTTTAGCGCTACTGTCGCAACTATCGAGGCTCGGGCACGGCACGCACACATATACGTATGCAGAGTGGGGTCGTCGCACTTTTTTTTCCTAAACTAAATTTTAACTTTATTGTCACTGATTTTGAAATGTTGTCAAATACATATCTATAGCGTTGAGGTGAGTAGTTTGGTATAAATAAACTTCTTGATGTCGTAATGTGGAATAATAAAAAAAAATTGACGAAAGACGAATGTGGAATGCTTTATTAAAAAACGGAACAAGTATATATACAAAAAGTGAAATAAAAATAGATCAATAGGAATACAAGAAATACATTATATAAACATTATTGAAACAAACATTTTATGCTAAAATAATAAAAACAATATTATTATTACTGTAAAAATAAATGTTTTATTTTTTTAATTACTCAATATAAAAAAATATGTGAATAAATACATAAAATAATTAAACTAAAGAAAAATATATAATTCCTGAATCGAAATATATATTTTACAACATTTATTCTACTATTAAATTCACTTTCTCTCTTTCTAACCAATTGGAATAAAGCGGAATAAAAAGGATAGCGGGAATTTTGCAGTTTGACTTTCGGTTTCTTGGTTCTGCTACGGAAATCTATTACACAATAATCGACCTTACTGATAAAGTACCTAAAGACTATATTTGCCTGAGCACGTTAGCTAATAAAATAAAAGGATAGCTAAGTTCTCAGGCGATTTGATGAGGCTAGGCATTACCGAATTCAGATAACTAAAATCGGATTTTGAAATCGATTTGTAAGTCTGAAATCGGATAAATATCAATTTGCAAAACCAATGATGACGATGAGGCATGAAAACGTTTCGTATATCCTCACTAGATAGCGCTTTGACGTAACAAAAAACTAAAAGAAACATTTTATGCTAAAATAATAAGAACAATATTATTATTACTGTAATAATAAATGTTTTATTTCTTTAATTACTCAATATAAAAAAAAATATGTGAATAAATACATAAAATAATTAAACTTCTAAAGAAAAATGTTATAAAAATGTATAATCCCTGAATCGCGGTATTAAAGTTTTTAACGCAGCTTATTATATATACAAGCGTGGCGGTCTTCCAATTGGAAGTGTGTTCTTTAGTGTGATGCCACTACTGTTCTTAGATCACAGTTACAAGGATTATATACTTCGTTCTACTCATTTCCACTTGAGTACTATATTGCCCGCTGAGTTGAGAGTCAGTAATTTACTGACTAATGAGGGTTTGTTAGGTGGGCCATCACGCGTGTTTCGTTTTATGCATAAATGGGATTTTTATTATTTAGTGTTCAAAACACTATTTATAAATACTTTGTTTAGTTTTACGTTATCAATGAAAATAAGAATAATTTGAATTTTTACGACAATAAATTTATTGCCTCAGTTGTTGTTTTACTGGCCCATATAACTAGGAAATGGACGAAATAAGTAATTATATATATAAATATTTCAAAAAATTATATTTATTTATAAAAAAATTGCAATGTATCATTATATATGAGAGTGTTATAATTATGTAACTAGTTAGAATTTCAACTCGAGTTATTTTTTGTTTTTTTATCAAACTACAAAATATACAAAATATTATCAGTAAAAATATCGTATCAAATGATAAAACACTAAAAATACCAAAAAAAAACAGAATACATAAGCCGGTGCGCGCCCTAAAATTTATGATGAACAGTCGGTGACAACTAAAACGTTCAAATAAATACTAAATACGCTATTTACGCACACATTGATTTTGTGTAAGTACACGGTTCGATCGCGATCTATCAATGCGGCGCAAACCGACGTGCTCTCACTTCGGAGGCGCGTGGCCGACTGGTCTGCGAGGATTATCGGCGGCTCGCATAAGAAAACGCGTACAATTTCATTGTAATTTATTATAACAAAAAATAAGAAAATGTTTATTAAAAAATGAAGACTCCAGACGTTTCTTTATAGTTTTAACTTTATTATTTGATAAAATTCATTTCTAAATTCTCGACGATTACGATAATTTCGTCTCAATAAGGAAGTGCGATTTTACACGTTTTAGTGATTTTTCTGATTTTTTTTACACTTATCCATAAACATTATCTTAAATTCGAATGGTCTACACGTAAGTTAAATTCATTGGCTAACTGTGTGATTTATTTCAAGGTTGTGGAGCATCGCTTTCTATATAATTCTATCGAAATCCCGACCTTCGAATTTCAACAAACGTCAAAGAAGACCCTTAAATGTACGTAATGGGCAAATCCTAAATGGTCTAAATAAAAGTGGATCATTTTGTGTAGATGATTCCCCATTAAAATTTGATCACGGTAAAAAGTAACAAAATAGAAAATCTGACATGACAGGATATAGATCAGGCACAGGAACATAACTTTACGTGCTTTCTACCGCTGGTGCGTTTTTACTATTGAGAAATCTTTGATGGATATCCGCTCTCTGCACTCGACTTCGATCACACATCGGAATCTACCATTCCCTCTGGGTACTTTACTCTGTAGTTCGCTCGTTGGTCTGCCAACGCAGTGCAGTACTTGGTAACGTTGTGTTCCGGTATGAAGGGTGAGTGAGCCAGTGTCATTACAGGCACAAGGGACATACCATCTTAGTTTCTAAGTTTGGTGGCACATTCGCGATATAAGCGATGATTAACATCTCTTACAATGCCATTGTTTTTGTGCGTTGGTGACCACTTACCATCAGGTCACCCAAATGCTCGTCCGCCTATCTATGCTACAAAAAAAAAGCAGAGCTTTCGCTTACAATATTATTGTGTATAGTTTGTCGTAATATTGATACAACAAACATAATATAACGAATTTCATTGTTCTCTAATAAGACGGCATTCTAAAATATAAGTTTATGAAAAGGATTTCAACCCCCACAAAATGTACTTATCTATTTTAGTGCAACGCATGCGGTTCTCCGTTGGCGATGTCGCCTTAAACGGTAACTACGGATTTAGACATAGATCTCTTTGTCTCGTCGCATGTTGCTAGGCAGTAAATACTGTTTATAGTTTCCTGGACGTGTTCTTGTATATGACTGCAGTTAACGACGCGTGGGGTTCACGTACAAATGCATATTGCACACCATGTTCCAATTGTGCACACATCGCGATATTCCATCCAAATTCAAATGTTATTCGCAAACACAAATTAAAGTAAATTAATTAAATGAAATAACATATCTCTTAATATCCTAGCTTTTCGAGAGTTTTAAATTCAAATTCGAACGATAATTTTTTTAATGTTAAAAGTGGACGAGTAGACTTTGTAACTATTTGTATACGGTAAGTGACCATCATCGTCTATCTACAACATAAGGAAAGTTACACCTGACAGGAGCCTGTATATTAGACAATTGAATTTACAAACGTTGAGTATAGAAGGTTCGCTTGCAATAACATTGTTGATGAGACAGTAAAAATGTAAATGACTAGAATATCATTTTATTTCCATTTGGACTAAATTGGAACTGCCATTTTAATTTAATCAGATTTACACAGTCGAACAGTATTAAGTTAATTTATTTTAAAATTAATATATTTTTAAACAAATAAACTAATCTCGTAGATACAAAACAACGCAGGAATGAAAATAAATTAATAATTACATAACAAAAACTCCCTGGCCACGCTAAGGAGTTTAATGCGAAGTATTGACAGCAACCATCACCACTAGCTACATACATATGTATAGGTATCATTCCTAATAAGTATCTGTGATTTTTGTATTACATATGCAAAATGTTTTCTTTGTACAAAGACGATAGTAATCAATACAAACGCAAGTCACAATCACCAATGACGCTAGTACCTTGACCAGTTGCATGATTAATTGATAACAGATATAGCATGCGGCTGTATTGATTTTGTTCTGTTGCTATTGCTACCACGATATTATATACAATTATAAAAATAAAACAAAAGAAAAGCTATTAATAAAATAAGATCTTATTTTATTATTTTTCTGCTTTGTCATAATTTTATTGAAAAAAAAAAACGTATAAAGATTAAATAATAATAATTGTCATAACATTTCAATGTGAGGTACGAATATTTCTAAATGTTCTTTCCGAACACAAGTTAATGTTTCTCATAAATTAATAGAGAACTTTAAGATCTCTGCTATTCATATCTTGATTTTAGCCCTCAGTTACCAACACGTGTTTCATAGCATTGAGTCATCTCGTTAGCCGTCATATGACTTTTATGATCAATATATGAAATATATTCAATACTAGCTGTTGCCCGCAGCTTCGCTCGCGCGTGGTCTTTATCTATACTAATATTATAACTAAGTAAAAATAGTTTTTTTGTATGTTTGTTTGTAGCGAATAAACTAAAAAACTGCTGTACTGTTTTTAAAAACCTTTTTTACCTACAGAAAGATACGTTATCAGCGAGTAATTAGCTGCCCGTCCCGACTTCGTACGGGTAAAATAAGGATTTTATCATTTTTAATCAATAAGATATAAACATTTACCAATCGATTTATTCGCCCATCCAGTATAGTGTATGTGTGTTCAGTATAGGGCATATAATAATCCTACTTCTTACTAATATAATAAACTCGAAAGTTTGTATGGATGTATGGACGTTTGTTACTCTTTCACGCATAAACTACTGAATGGATTTTAATGAAACTTTACAATAATATAAGCTTAGGGAATACCAATTAAGTGGTACATATGGCAATAATGGAATATGTTTTTTTTATCCAAACATCACCAACATAGTGAAGTTCGTATATTTCTCCCTAATAGATATTGATATAAGATATTGCGTATTTTGAATTTCATTATTTGCACCCAACTCTTCCAAACAAAAATAAAAGTTTCTAAAAACTTTGAAATTCATGTTTATTAATTCAATCAAAAACTCAAATAGTATATTTATATTTTTTTAAATTTCTATACTAATGCTTTTACCCCGTTTCTCCCGTTTGGAGTTAAATTTCTAAAAACGACGAAATACGTATGCATAGCTTTAATACTAAATATCATTCTTCTTACACCAAAAGTGCAGGAATCCCCATACAAACTTTCAACCCCTTTTTTACCCTCTCAGATTTAGATTTTCAAAAACGCTGAAATACATTTTTATTTATTTTTAAGCTTGTTCATTAAATTTCATGCTTCTTTAAAAATGACTGGTTTCTAAACAATCGTTCAACTCTTTAGGGGTAGAATTTCCAAAAGTCCTATCTTAGTGGGTGTTATAAAATGTATCAACTGCCAAAATTTCAAGTTTCTAACCCCCGCAGTTTAGGCTCTGCGTTAATGAATCAGTTAGGAAGAGTAATAATATTATGTGAATAGATATCAACAAAAATACGTATTTTTATAACATTTGATAGACTCAACTAATTTTGTTGAAATAAAGGCTAAACGGAATCTTGAAATAGTTCTTATAATAATTCGGTTTTTTCAATTTTTAGACGATTAAAAGATACAGACATGCAGACAGTAAAAAAATTAAAAAAATGATTGCTTTGGTTTTGGTAAATCGTAAATAGCCATATAACCTTTAAAACAGGCAGTTATTTTGAAATAACAGAGAGAAACTTCAATTTTATTTATATGTATGGATAATTTATTAATTAATTCGTTTTTGTTATAGATTTATGTTATTTTATGTGTACAATATAAAGTATAAAGGAAAAGTTTCTTCTGTCAGAGACTAAATAAAATCAGACTTAACCAAGGCTACTAATTTAATTAAACAAAAAAAGGGAATTAAAACAAATGTTTTCCATTGAACTTGACACACATCTGAATAAGCTGCTTAAGCGGCCATTTTATGTAGAAAAAATATATAATATACAAACAAAAGCAGCTATATAACAATTTTAATTAAAGTTTCAAAAGCAGTTATTTGACCGCTCTGGTAGGTTAAGTGTTAAAAATTAGATGACACTTAAAGCATATATATATATAAATATATACATACATTAGCTAAGTTTCCACCAACAATAATTACACAATCATTAAAATAATCAAAACATATATAAAATCAAACAGCTAAACCATCATAATCAGTAAAGGTGTAGTAAGATATATATTTTTTTATAATCAAATATACTTAATTACTTAATGAAAACACAAATTTAACAAAAACTAAATATAAATGAAATCACATAGCTTAAGCATTATTACATTGAGTAAGGCCAATAAAATGCAATAAATAAATGATATATATATTATTTATATATTTTTTAACCAAATACAATTAAAAGACAAGCAAGAATATGACTACAGTACAAAATTTATAACAAACTTAAATATTGAATATTAAGATGGGTTGGTACATTCATTTTATATAAATTAATACATTTAATACATTATTATTTTTAACTTATTTATGTTATTTTTGCAGTGTTTTTTTTTTTAAATATATAATATCTATATCTGAGTACACTTAATTATATATTATATGCTTGCACAGATCTACTTCTTCCTATTCATGACTATGCTGTCGCAAGCTTGATGTAGCCAAAGACCAATTGAATTAAGCTGAGAGATTACAAAATACTTTTATTCGGTTTATATTGGGATGAGGCAAATATAACCACGTTTCACAATTTTGTTCTCTTCTTAATTAGTTGCCCGTCTGACTTCATAGGAATATGCACATCTTCTCTATTCTGTACTGTGTGTTGTTTAACCCTTTTACTCCCCCTTCATCACTTGATATTCATTAGATGATGACGGTGATGACGACGTCTCAGTGCTTTTATTTATGTGCTCCGTATTTTGTTGTTCGATCACTACTATTTTAGCTATCTCTATAGCTTTCTTTAGTGACAGATCAGACCGTTGTAATAATCTTTGATGTTTGGCGAGCTACTCTAACACATATTCGCTGTAAATTTATCACTGACCAATGACTATTAATTCAACGAAATCGCATTTTAAACTGTAATTTTCTAGACTCGTAATAAAGTTGGTTATATTTTCGTGTTTGCTTTGTTTTCTCATAAAAAATACATGTCAGGCCATAGTTAAATTTTTCCTCGGTTCGAAATACTTGTTACATTTATTAATGAGATCTAAAGTAATTTCTGTTATTTTAATGTTGAACAAAATTGCTATTTTTCTCTATTTACACTTCTTATACATAACCAGTGGCTAATACTCCTTATATATATCCAGAGGCTAATAAATATAGTTCAAAATATGGTTGCCATTTTTTCCGCGTTAAATTGTTATTTATTTCGTTGTTTAGAAACACGAATTTACGAAAAAATTATACCTATTTAAAGTTTTAAGAAGTGATATACCGTTTATGTTTAAAGCAAGCACTTCTAAAACCATGTATTATTGTTATAGTTGTTTTTTAGGCTTTGTTTATACACCTATATACTAATTACGTATTAATTATTGTCACTGAGTTAACTGACTTGCTCACACGCAGTCTTAAAGCGTACTGTTATGAAAGATATAAGATGAGATCATAAAGATACACACAATATATATGCAATATTAGTTTTTATGCAAAAACAACACACGCAGCTACTGAAAACACGAAATTGTTAACAAAACTTTTTGATTTTGACAACTAACAGGTGAGCGTACTGTTCCTACAGATAATAATTTATTGATTTTTAGTACTAAACTTATAATAAATTAATAAAGAGATTAAAAATTATAGGACAAAATATAGGATAAATCATAAGCAAAAGTGTATATTACATGTAATATTTAATCTCTTTTCAGTTTGACCATAACCATTTCTTAATAAATGTTCTACGTGTATCTTTAAATTGACATAACTTTATTATTTATGAACCGATTGAAATAAAACAAACACTAAATGTTAAGTGAAGTTAGCCACAATACATTAGTGAAAACCGCACTCAAATCCGTTAAGCCGTTTTTAAGATTAGCGTGCACAAACGCACAGACAAACAGACAAACAGACAAAAAAATTATTAATCATTGTTTTGGGTTCTATTGTGTTTATAAAGACCCCCGATAAAAGTTTTACTCATTTATCTTCCATGTACAGACATCGACCAGTTACAGATTTATTATATGTATAGATAAGCAAGATAGTCCAGCGATTGACAACGTGATTTTTAACTAAAGATTGCTGGTTTAAATTCGGACAAGCATATCTTTGCATGCTTAATTTGTGTAAATAATATATGTATGATAAAAAAGTCAAACAGTGTGGTTAAATAATAGGAGAACTCTTTCCCAGCACCTAACACTTTTAAGGGTGTTACAATACTATAATATATACTACAACACATACGATGACTGTAACACTGACGTACCTACTTCTTAGATAAATAGTTCAATTTATTTGTCGAACAGTTCGTATTTAAAAATCCTTATCAAAATATATAAAATTTACTTTAACAGTTTTCTGTAGGTCTTAATCGGAATTTCGATAAGTAGGTTTTGGTAAACGTGTTACAAGATCACACTGAATAGAACCATCTTGGATTGATATTGATTGTATATTAACATTGACTTACGTCTAAAATTATTAAATTTTAAAATATCCTTGTATATGAAACTCAAATTTTTCTTCGAAAGTAACAATTTTTGAAGTATTCTATAACAAGATTTTTTTCAACCGCGTTCCTGGTACACCCATAAAGTAATAATAACCGATATATAATAGCATATTATTATATATTAGTTCAGCTTTGTTTGCGTAAATCGATTTTTGAAACGAAGCCACTTCGTTTGTCGTAACGAGCATGTGAAAGTGGGCTGATATCCCAAAACGACGACACATACACAATTTCCCGACTTATTCGTTATTATATACGTAATCACAAAATGATGTAATGAATATGTATAATAAAATAATATGTGGCAGATATAGATAGTACTAATAATTTATTAATTTTTTTGGATTGAATCAATCGATCAATCATTTAATATAATTCAATATACTGCATATATCTCATTTGCACTAAAATATTTTTTTTATGATCTAATGTATTTATAAGCTTATCTTCAATTTGTTTAGCACACACACATTATTTTGAAGTTTTCATAATTATGTAAAATCCGGATCTGGGTCCATCGCGTAATGTAACTATATATAATGTAACTTATTATGTGGCAGAATCTTTACACAAAATAATTACATTACAGTCAACTGACTATATTCATTGTAACCTTCAGGTATCTCGAGATATCATTGTAATACAATATTTCATGGTAAGCTCCGATGTGCCAAAAATACAAAAGTTTTAAACATCTCTCATAGAAAGTTATGATATATCTGTTACAGTATGGTTAACGTTTGTCTAAAGCCCTCTCTAATTATACGACAAATTAAATCAATTCAAATGTGTTTTATTCAAGTAAACTTTCCTAAAACGATTACAAAGATCGACCAAAAATTTGACTCAAATTATTACAATCATCCGAGGCAGGGATGTTAGAAGTTATTGCAGGATTTCTGTTTTATGTTACATGATAATGCAGAATAAGTCGCTGCACGGTGAGTGGGCGGACGTGCCTGCATGTAATCCTCTCGTTATGGCACGACGGCGGGGAACTGATTTAATGACCCACTTGGTTAAACCACCGGATACTCCTAAGAAATATATCGATGTTCAGTACTGATTACTTGATGGACTGACGCGTTTTTTTTTTAATTTACATATTCCTGTTATAAAGAGAAGAAACTAACGGTGATATTGTGTATTCAATATTATTGGGTATATTCGCATATTGTACTTACATAATATATTAAAGAAATACGAAATTATTTCGATTGATCAAGTACAATTAAACCAAGGAGTGAGGAGTTTTGTCACTATTTAAATATTTTTATATTTATTTGTTATTATTCGACGTTTAACTAGACTATTTACAATGGTCGCCGAACTGTGACGACTATGTCCGAATTTTCCATTAGCCAAAAGTGATAAAAACTTATCGCCGTGTGAAATTTTTGTGGTTCACAATATTCTCGTCTTCGTTTTATTCCAATTTATGATTACTTATATATTATATTAAAATATACTGCCTCATTGGCCTATTAGCTTGATATAAGGTCGCAGACCCGGTGCTCCTGGGTTCAATTCACAGGACGGGCCATTCAAAAGTTATTGGGTTTTTCTGTCAAAAAAATCTCAGTAGCAGCCTGGAGTCTGGAAGTTGGAAATGTGTACACTCCTGTGCCTCTGAAAGCACGTAAAGCCGTTGGTCCTGCGCCTGAACTCTTTCCGGTCGTATCGAATTGCCGTCCCATCGGATTATGAGAGCTAGGGAATAGAAAATGCACCTGTGTTTGCGCACACACTTGTGAACTACAATATCTCCTGCGCAGTTGGCTTATCTCTCTTGAGATTGGCCGCCGTAATCGGTCTGGAGGACATTATTATATTGAAATAGAATATGGAAAACGAGAATTTAAATTCTTATCGATATGTTGCGTTACAATAGGTACATATTTGTGAAAGTAATAATTAATAATAATATAACTAGAAGGACGAGCCGATATGGCCCAGTGGTTAGTATACGTGAATCTTACTCAAAGTTTGCGAGATTAATTCAAACCCGAGCTAGCTCCACTCAATCTTCTTGTTTAATCTGCGATTAAAGTAGGCGGTGTAGCATTTACAGGCTGTTACTTTAAACAACTTTTACTAATATTCAAAATTCAGTATGATATATCAGTAGACGTCTCTTTTCAAGCCCAAAATGTTTGCAAACGAAGTATACAATGGAATAGAATAGACTGCTTCGAAGTAATATTATTGTATTTTAAATAAAAAGAAGACATTGATCGCTATTTAACCTTCCTCCGAGGACCGAGACTCGAGTAGTCGACTCGTCCGGCCGGGGTTGTCGGCCTGCGTTTCAAAATAGCGTCCGTAGCTGCGCGCGCGCAAATACCGCAGTATATCTAATGCAAATAAAATAATTCAAACCTAATCGCCTTTGCACTACAGTCTGGCTA
This sequence comes from Nymphalis polychloros, assembly GCA_905220585.2. Classification (NCBI taxonomy): domain Eukaryota; kingdom Metazoa; phylum Arthropoda; class Insecta; order Lepidoptera; family Nymphalidae; genus Nymphalis; species Nymphalis polychloros. The sequence continues at coordinate 13,710,190 of HG992243.1, read as the reverse complement.
ACTTATAAATAGATTGCAAAAGTTTTAACACAATAAATAAGATTGATAAAGATTAAGTATTGTTGCCAATTATTATTACTTTTTATACCTACGTTTGTTTCTTTCTAATTTAACATAAATGCTTAATTGAAGTTTAAAACATGTGTTTTCATTGTAAATTAATTATAATTATGTAATTAAAACCTGCCTTTTTATAAAATATGTAGGTTTTATAAAATAGGTGGGAGGGTAAATTGGTAACCTGATGGTAAATGGTCGCCACCACCTATAGACATCGACGCTGTAAGAAATATTAACCATACCCTAAATTAACAATGCACCACCACCTTGGGAACTAAGATGCTATGTCGCTTATGCCTGTATAGTTACACTGGCTCACTCACCCTTGAAAACGGAACACAGCAATACTAAGTGTTGCTGTTTGAAATTATAGGAACGTAATCGTCAAATTATGCAAACATACATCAAACAAAATGGAAACTCGTAGCACAACAGAGCCGGGCGTTACGAATTTGACACCAAAGGAAGTTGGCAGCTGGAATAACGCCAACTCTGTAAGGTCGATAGACGATAGACGGCACGTCAGATAAAAAAAAAATACCATCAAAGTTTAACGGCTCTTGATCTTACATAATTCGATACAGATCATGTGGTTAATTAATATCAATATAACGTTCAATGGTATCAATGTATCGATTCGAACTTTAGTCGTCAATCCATATATTATGTATTTATACTAGATTATATAAGTGGAATGTACGTGTTCGATAAATTCGTTTCCCTGTAGTTAAATTGGCTTACTTTTTTCACGGTTGAATAAGTAAATGATACACGAAGCACTGTTACCTAATGATTGATTATCGCATTTGTTTGTGAAGATTTTGCAACGTTATGGTATTTGAAACGAGAGACATACGCACGCGTCGGAGTTGTTTTTCAGTAAGTTACAGCAATTCTGATTGTTATCCATTTTGCCCTTCGAGATTAATGTACAACGTCGCCGTGTGTACTTGAGAAATAGTTGCCACACGGAAAAATACCTGCGATAAATATATAAGAATCATCGCAATATCAAGAAATATTAACCATACCCTAAATCAACTATGCACCACCACCTTGGGAACTAAGATGTTATGTCGCTTATGCCTATATAATTACACTGGCTCACTCACCCTTGAAAACGGAACACAACAATACTAAGTGTTGCTGTTTGATATTATAGGAACATAATCGTCAAATTATGCAAACATACATCAAACAAAATGGAAACTCATAGCACAACAGAGCCGGGCGTTACGAATTTGACACCAAAGGAAGTCGTCAGCTGGAATAACTTCAACTCTGAAAGGTCGACAGATGATAGAAGACCCGTCAGATAAAAAAAAATAGACCATCAAAGTTTAACGGCTCTTGATGTTACATAATTCGATACAGATTATGTGGTTAATTAATATCAATATAACGTTCAATGGTATCAATGTATCGATTCGAACTTTAGTCGTCAATCCATATATTATGTATTTATACTGGATTATATAAGTGGAATGTACGTGTTCGATAAATTCGTTTCCCTGTAGTTAAATTGGCCTAATTTTTTCACGGTTGAATAAGTAAATGATACACGAAGCACTGTTACCTAATGATTGATTATCGCATTTGTTTGTGAAGATTTTGCAACGGTATGGTATTTGAAACGAGAGACATAAGCACGCGTCGGAGTTGTTTTTCAGTAAGTTACAGTAATTCTGATTGTTATCCATTTTTCCCTTCGAGATAAATGTACAACGTCGCCGTGTGTACTTGAGAAATAGTTGCCACACGGAAAATACCTGCGATAAATATATAAGAATCATCACAAACTTAAAAACGTTCAGGGTATTCACGGGTGTCACTTTACCGATTTCTTGAAATGTATGATATCTTTTATAAATTAAATCGTCTTTAAAAGAAATATACTAATTAATCAGCATTCTATACAAATCTAAACTTCGTCTTACCGTAGGTTAAATGTTGCATTGTTTTTATATGCACGTAATAGCATTGTCTACCTTCATTATTTGTTTTCGTCGTTTGTACATATAAGACTAATTGAAAATTATTTTTTGATACATATAGTTTAGGCTTTTTATCCCGGAAAAATACACAAGAGTTTTACCCGCGGGTTAAACCTTTATTAATAATGAAACCGCAACACCTGCAAATAATTATTAAAAACGTAATATAATTACGAACATTAAGTTATTTCACTCGTGAAATTTTGATACGCTATTATGATGCTTATATTCTCTAAATGTTATAATTATTATAGTCGCATACGGTATGTCGGAGTAGGAGGAGTCGGTGTTCTAGGTTGAGTTTTTAGTTTCTTCTTACAAAATAGCTCCACTGATTGGGTGCATCCTATTCATTATCTTCCAATCCAAAGTTATTTGTCAAATTTTGTCACAGTTACTTCATTACACTTTTTTAATATTTTCCGGTTTGATGTGTATTAAGATGATAGATGAAAGTGATCAAAAACTACCAGGTGGCTGTTGGTTACTGTTCAAATAATTTTATGTTTTGTAAAGAAAGCATTGCCAACGTCTACAAGTATAAGTACCTAATAATGGAGCGAGTTTTCCATGTTAATGAATGACAGCATTGTCAATTAAACGAACGTGTCTTTTTCCTGTTTATGCCAGGTTATTCTTTTGACAATAATAAATTCACAGAAATTGTGACACAATGATAATGAAACACGTAGGCTTGAAATGATTTTTGAACATAAACCTACATATTATTTATAGTCTGGATTTTTACGTAACGTATATGTAAATATGTATTTAGTGTTACTTTGAACGGGCTTTTTTAATTATAAAAGGACAAAGGCAATTAAAAAAATATTTTCGAATTTTTATTGGAAATAACTGAGACTTTTGCGTGCTGTAGCTTGTGCCTATCAATAATTGAGATTTATTTAATAATTACGTCTGTTCTATGGGTATTCCCCACTTCATGTAGGGGAAGCGTGTAAATGCGTATTGTAATGAAATAAAAAAAAAAGTCTGTTCTATATAGATAATATATAAATACAAATGTCCCGACTGTAACAATTAATACTGGACAGTATTAAGTGTTAAATATACGAACCACATCCATCATCTGTTTTTTTTTCAAACTTGCTTAGAGCTACGCAACATTTGGTTCTAGTATTTTATAAATGACCCATATTTTTTTCAAGAATTTTTGATATTTAATACGATTTTTCCTCTGTTTTGTGATATGAATGCGAACGATAGCATTGTTGAACGCTGTTTTGTTTTACTTACAGTCTGCAATTCCCACGGCGACCGTAAAATCGATTCACATCGTCCTTGCATTTATAGACATTTTATTGAAACTATTGAATTTTTTATGTTCACTGCTTCAAGGTTATCCACCATGTGACTTTGTTACACCAGACGTCTTTATTTATTTTTTCTATTAATCAATGAATTTCAATGAAATCTTTTTGCTCTGTCTCGAGACAGTTTTTTGTAAATTGGATGATTCATTTGGTATGATTCATTTAGTTTTGGAATTATCGATATTTTCTTTATTAACTAGAAGCGTCTACCTGAGAATTTGTTAACATCAACCTATAATTGTGAAAAGTATACATTATTTAACCTGAAATAGACTTTTTTTCGGGATTAATAGTCTATAATGCTAAAGAAACAGATTATCAAACGCTACACTAATTATAAGTCGTTTGAGTAGCATCAAAATGTTCTCATAAACTACTAAGATTCAATCACTATAATATGCTCTTCTTTTTAAGATTTAAGTAGTCCTATCATGGACCAGCATATTCATTAATCGTACCGACTTAAGATAGGGTAATTGGTTCTTGATAAAAATTTGTAAAATCCTAAATCCTACTTATAGTGTTTAGAAATAAACTAGACGTACTGCGCGGTCAGCCCACGCCCGCCGCAAACAGGAAGCGAAGATTGAGTTTACATTTTGCACATACTATCTAGTCACAGACTACAGTTACACAATACTGAGTGCGTCTAACTTTGTTACTAAGTTAACCTCGAGACAGATGGCGCATTTATAAGTCTTCGATCGTGAATACATAGTAATTTTATTATTTTGTTTTTGCGTTATATTTTTCTGCAAAGATTCATCGCTAAATAAATTCGATAGTTTCGTTGTTAGTTAAACTCTTATAATTTATCTACATTTTAAATAAGGTTAACTGAAAAGTCATGTTTTGTAAAGTCTAACTGAAAAAAACTACTTAACCAATGTATATAAAACTTATACTAAAAGGTGCAGCGCTTTTTGGTGAAGGTTTTAGTATATAATGATAATATATAAGCTGTGTGCAAAATGCGAAGATTTTAACGCATGAAATTTAACTTTTTAATGTAACAAGCGTGAATTTCATGTTCTCGTGATTATACTATATACTATATATTAATAAATATGCCAATAAAACGTAAAGTTTTTTAACAATAGTGGAAATAACAAAGTTGGTTCGATTCCAATTATTTAGTCGTCAAGATCAGCTGTGTGCTTTCATAGCTTTAAAAAGATTTTTTATTTAGATTATCTAACACTATTTACACTAACTAATGCCAATTCCACTTCTGATTCCTCTCAGAATTCAATATATTACACAATTTTTACGTAAACAAGTTAAAAATATCAACATTTATATATTATATTCATTCTTTGAAATTGTTATTCTTTTAATTGGTTGACGACGGTATGTTATTTTATTATTTTGTTTCTTTTTTTAGTTTTGTTTGAATTTTAGTTTCTAATACGATATATTTCCATGAATCTAAGTTCTATTTATAATATTTTCAGTGAAAACTGCTCCAACAATGAGAGGAATAGCGATGCTCAAAGTAAATCGTCACAGATTCCGGATTTTATCATAAAACAGCTAAGTGTACACGAAACAAACAATGATGATGTCCCCGTAACCGAAGAAATACTAGAAGATGATACGAAGGAACCTGAAATACCAGCTGAGACGCATGAACCAGCCATTGAAAATAATGAAGATACTTCAGCTGACGAATTCATACATGAAGAAATTGACGAAGACTAAAAAAATAATCTAACATCAGGAAAAATAAAAAAGAACAACTAAAATGGATCTTTGTATATTGATTTTTTGAGAAACTTACCTAGTTTACATTTTGTATCTCATTTATTTCGTATCTCATATAAAATTAAATATTATCAATATAATAAGTTGTGTCGTTTTATTTAAATTATCAGTCAGAATTATATTTTACAATTATTATTATTTTTTGTTTGATTATTTACTTACAAGTTTGACGCGTGTGTTGCGTCTTTTTATGTATGTCCCACCCATTACTACGAAAAATGTCTTGATCGGTTTGATATAATCTATAAATATATATTAGGAAGAATCATGTATTTTTTAAGGATTTCTTAATTATAAATAAATGCACCGCGTACGTTTACTTACTTGCACTTGGCTGTCCGGGTATACTCGCAAACGTTCAAAAACAGTTTAAATATCTTCAAGGGCTTAGAATCAGAGAGACTAATAGTACATAGGATACAATTTAGTTATTTTTCACTTAATATTGCGTTTTCTATATTTTTTTGTTGGCTTAATTTCTATGTAAAGTTATTATATATCTTAAATTTAAATATAGGTAGGTATATATCAGCAATATGTTTATTTGTTTGTTTGGTTTACTCTTGTATAATATTTTTAAAAGCAGAAGCAAACAACTACACGCTTTACTTTGAAGAATTTTATTGCTCGATACTTTTGCCTCATATCGAGTGGTTCCTATATCAATACGTATCAATCGCAACGCATTATTATCCATCCCATTATCTTCTTAAGAACTATTTTTCCATGCTTTGTTAGTCTTATAGGTTATTTTAGAAATGGTATGGAGAAGATGCAAATTTGCAGGAGGTGTAAATGATAATCGATTTTACAATCCACTGAATAGGATGGAATTTTAATTGAATTCAGTTGGAGATCTACTGAGTCAAGGCTTACGATATGTTTATTCTGTGTGCAATTAACACATGTTTGTCTGCATGTTTGTTCGTTCACGTATCGTCAAGGTCTTAAAGTGATAATTCAGTTACAGCTATTGTGCGATTTCTCTCGGTCTTTACGTATATTAAAATTTTGCTAATTTTAAAAAGTCAAGTGCAATGTCACGGAAAATTTAGAAATCGACATTGGCCTGTCGTCAGAACCTATTTAAAAGTGCTTGAAATATGTCAAAGCTAAAATATATTCATAAAAGTTGTTTGATGATTGTCAAAAATCCGTACAAATACAAATGTATGTAAGAAAAGCATTGAAAACAAATTATTTTTAATTAAATAATACGATAGTCGATAACTTTTTATCGTTAAACTATGTATTAAATATATAAAGATACATATTATGTCGGCTAGGTTAATCTAATTTGTAAAATTAATTGAAAAACGAAAATAATTGGATTCGTCTTCGATTCGTTAAATTAGTTCCTCATTCTATATTCAACGCTATAAACATTGCCAGGCCTACGCACGTCTTCTTCATCAAACATTATTTCCCTTCCATTGCAAAGACTTTTTGCATGGTGGTAGAGCTTTGTGCAAGCTCGTCAGATATTCTACCGCAAAACGGCAGTACTTGGTGTTGTTGTGTTCCGGTTTGAAGGGTGAGTGAGCCAGTGTAATTACAGGCACAAGGGACATAACATCTTAGTTCCCAAGGTTGGTGGCGCATTGGCGATGTAAGCGATGGTTAACATCTCTTACAATGCCAATGTCTATGGGCGTTGGTGACCAATTACCATCAGGTGGCCCATATGCTAGTCCGCCTAACTATGCAATAAAAAAAGGCATTCCAGAAGGTTCTGTGTAAAACAATAAAATTCAATTATTACATTTACAAAGCAAACAACTGTACATACATCTTATACCAATTAATTAAACGATATTATTTTTATATACCACTCATTCAATTCAATGAAACAATCACATTTAAATATTATATGTGTATTTTTTTTAATAATTTCAATTAACTTTTTACAATTTGTTTTACCAGGGGATACATGCCTGCTCCGATGCAAGATGAACCGCCAAACCCAGATGCAACACCTCCGAAATGAGTAATTAATTTGCCTTTATTATAATCCTAATATTTAAAAGCTTTATTTCTTGTATACAATGAGCACTTACATAACTCCACTGAATAATTATGAATACGTGAAAAGTCTGCCTGGTCTAGTGGCTAGATATAAGGCTGCAGATCCCGAGGTCCTGGGGTCAAGCCCCATAGATATTGGGTACAGTAACAGTCTGTAAATGTAGCACTACTGGGCTAAGGTCTCCTCCTTTTTTTGAGAAGGCTTGAAACTTATTCCACCACGCTGCTCCAATGCGGTTTGGTGGAATACACATGTGGCAGAATTTCAGTAAAATTAGACACATGCAGGTTACCTCACGATATTTTCCTTCACCGTCAAGCACGAGATGAATTATAAACACAAATTAAGCACATGAAATTTCAGTCATCATCGGTTAAGATTCACGCGTTCTAATCACTAGGCAATCTCGACTTATTATTGGGTAATTAGAAATAATTAAAAATTCAATTTTTTTACATTAATACAGGATCTAAAAATTTAAAATTAAATTATAAAGTTTACTTAAATATCTGCCATTTTGAAATTTAACCATCCATCGTAGTATCGCGGCTGGCAAAATTTCACCAACTGATATTTTTAGAAAGATTAATTTTACCAAGTCTTTTGGGCACGTCTATCACACAGACCCTAGTTATATAATTCCCTTTTTAAAATAAATGCAGTAAACGTATTAACATATAGATAATATGTTAAAATGTTCTAGATACGCTTCATAAAATTTAAAATTATCATGAATGGTAATGTGTTTATTATAACAAGGACTTTGTTATTACTTTCTAATGACATTTTATGTACACAAATGAATTGGTCGAATTGTACGTATTGCAGCAATGTTGTACATTGTTGCAATACGTACAGTGATAATATCGAAAAATGGCAAAATAAATATTATCGAATTTTTATTTGGCTTATTACTTTCAACGTTTTAATTGGATTGGATCGACTGGCCTGAACTGCTTAAACTAAATGTATAACGATGAAACGTTCAAAATTGTTGTTTTTTTTTTCAGAATACCGACCATCACATTTATGACACTGGTAACTTTCAATGTTGTACAATCCTTTCAAAAAGATATACTTTAGATAATTCTGATTGGACGCTGATAGAAATATAAAAATAAATAAAATGCTGACGTCATATTAATTTGTGTTTCATTTTAATACGTCATCTTTATCATTTTGATATTTGAGGTTTAGCTTTTAAGACACACAAATCCGCATGTATGTATCGTGGTGGATAAAACCCAAAACCTCTTCACCAAGAGGAAGGCTTCCTTAGCCTAGAAGTGCGTACAGTTGTCATTTTTTACGATTTACGATATACGAGTTATTTATTTTTACATTACATGATCTATAAAAAAACATACTTCAATCAGTCAAGGCTAATAAACCAAGGACTTGTGTATATGACCAGTAATAAATTGCAAAAAATAGGTTAAAGTCCATTATTCTAAACAAATCCAATCTGCTCGTCACTCTTGACGCAAGCGATCAGCAGAGGCGCGGCGGGAAATAAACAGTTGCTATGATTTATTTAGGTTTCCTTCCCAAAATATCTAACATTGTGTAAGAGTGTAGAATCGTATCGGGGTTTTATGTAACAATTGTAACGTTCACAATATTTTCACAATACACCCATAGTAAATAATGCTTGCTTTGTTTCATTGAAAACAATGTACTTATTAAACTCATTCTACCCATTTTATTTTTATTTTTGATCCTTATTTTATTTATTCCAATGGAATTATATAAAAAGTTTTTATTCATATACAATGTTAAACTTTTAATAGTTCTTATCTGTACCTATGTTAATAGTTTAGAGTAAGATATATGTACATATAATGTACGCCTCGCAGCTATGATCTATTTCTAAAATATATTTTGAAAAATATAGATAAAAAAAATTTTTGTACATCTGGATGTTCTATTCCTTCTCTACATTTGGTGATGCTTTCGCAAACAAAGAACCTTCACCGATAAGTAAATCGATCAGATATCGATATTATCATTATTAAGTTAGCTTAAAAGAATTAAGATAAGTTTTGGAGATTTGTTAACGAAAATAAATAATTTATGTTGAGCAAGAAAAGAATTATAAAAACATTTAAGTATAAAAACATCGTAATGGGGACTGAACTAAAACAAACAAAAAAATAATAAGAATTTTTTGGCGCGTGCTCCAGATTTTTTGGCAACAATTGTTGAATGTTCAATTTCTTTTCAAAGTCAATTGACTCGACCATAACCAATTCGCCCGCATTTTATAATTTGATATTTGAATTGGTTTTGAGTTTGATGTTTCCGTGACTGAGAGAAATTCTGTAATTTAGCAATTGTGAAAGGTGTTACTTTCACAGGAAAGCTTAGATCTATAACGAACTGTTTTAAACTAAACCTTGCAACATAATACACGAGAAATATCTAAATAAACAGAGCTAAAATTTTTCTCTAACACTAAAAAAAAATCATCAAATTAACAAGATATAAAATAATGAATTTCTAGTCATTCTTTCTCAATCCAACTAGTACCTAAATATTAAAAAAACACATACAAAATAATTATACAATATTATATACGTTTTTACCACCAATAGTGTCATTAAACACAATTAATTTTTTTTTTAAGTAATTTTTTTGCTTAGTATTTTTAAAATTATTACATAAATAGAACCGACACGATACCTAATAACCACTTCACGGGTCGGACACGAATTTTGTTACACGCTGTATATAACTTTAACATACATATAAAAGATATAATTCTCATTAACTTAATAAAACTACTAAAATTGTTTTTAAAAAAGTTATCGGTTGCAAGATTATCTATTAAAATTTTCAGTAGTAACGGCTTGGCTAAATGAAAAGGATGGAATATGAAAAATACAAGCTAAGAAATATTTGTGCCAAGTAAGTAAAAAATTAAATAGTTTTATTTTTAAATTTTAAGTCGTGACTTTTTAGACATTGCGATGACGTGGAGGAGCCACTTAACTGTAGTGCTCTTAACTTCTTAGAAAGCTGAAGAAAGAGGCTCGTACGTCGCAATGAGAAAGGAATATAGGAACGTATCTTTACATATTTTCTTGTTTTAAAAAAGCTTTAAGTGTATGAAATAAATATCTTCAATTTAATTTGTGTGCGAGAATAAGTTGCATACTATATGCTTATGTTATATTTAAAACTATATAGTCTCATAAGATTTATAACAAAACTTACGTAACGATTTGTTCTAGGTTTAGGTGTGACTTTCAGGTCAAAAAATCACCTAAAACAAGCTTTTCACTTAATTAGTAAGGTAGGAAAGCATAGATTACTAATCGTCCAAAATCATATAAATAGAAGACGGGTTTCCTGACCATGTTTGTCGAGACGAGGCGTTTGGTTCGCTTGTGCGATTGCCAACTGCACGTTGCAACGGTTAATGACCCCCTGACTAATACTTCCGCACACGCCTTCACAGCTTAAACTAAAGAGTTTGTCTGTATAATGTGCCCGTAAAGTTCCATTAACGCCTATGCTATCGTTATAAAATATGTACACCCAATCCCGTCAGCTTGTCTAAGTCTCGCGTTGAAAATGACGACACTTGGCTTGCATTTTTAAGAAGTGATTGTTTGTTTTCAGAATAATCTCAATCAGATGTCGTTTACTTTGATGAAAGTGCCAACAATTTGGGGATTATGTAAATTATATCATCATACTATAAAGAGGATAGACATACATATTATTAAGCGGTAAGTTTTGTTTGCGTGTGTGTTATTTCGATTAGCGAGAAAACTACTAATTCGATTGATATGGAAATTCTATATTATTTTATTTTATAGTTTTAGAATGGACGTATCCTATATACCTATTATGATATGTTACGTTTTTAATGTATAAATGAAGAATGTGATGAAGTCTTAATAAACCATTACGAATTTGAGACAGGTAGCTATTAGCCATATTAAAATGAAAATAGGTAGGTACCATCTACTCAACAACTATTCTGCCGCCAAACAACAATATTTTGTATTGCTGTGTTCCAGTATTAAGGTAGAGACCATAGTAATTACAGGGTCATACGCAGTGAATGGAATGGTTATTTTTTTCTTACAATGCTTTCTGTTTCTTTGTTCAAATATGTTTATAATTTGACGTTCTACATGCCCCATTTGAGTAATTTAGCGTTAGATAGCTAAAAAGGTTATAAGCAACATGACACGACCCCCTGAGGCGGAGCAGTAATATTAAACACGAATGAAACTGTGTGGTGTTTTTCGCTTGTCTAGTACAGTGAAAGCCGATCGGACCTTTTTGTATCTCAAATACCGTCAGATTTGAATGGTTAATAACGAGACTAATAATTCGTTAACAAGGGTTGAGCCTACAATGGTTTAGCATGACTGTACGATTTTGTCGTTTAGCATTTGTTTTGCCTGTGACGTCATCGGACTAAGGTAGGTTGTGTAATGTTATAAATTAGTGTAGCATGAATATGCGCTTTGCTTTGAACGTTGTATGCTATGTCATGAAGAGCTCGCGAATCACTAAAAATATTCGTCGGAAAATAAGTTAAAAACGATATTGAATTTAATACTGATGTCGCGGTCGTCTCATATGTATCATATTTATATATGATCGTAAATCACAAGAATGCACTCGTCAAAAGGTGTCCAGGAATACTAAAAAGACCAATGAGACAATTAGCTTTAATAAAAGTACGTGTGTTACTTTAGCTTGTTACATAAAAACTTGCTAAGCTTGTTATATATCTACGGCCTTATTTATAAACGTTGCTTAGTTACTGTTTAGCTAAACACTGATTTGTCTCTTTCTGTCATTATTGATTTGACATACGAAAGAAGAAGACAATCTGTTGTTTAACTAATCACCAGTTAAATAAAGTTTATGAATAAGGCGGCTATTATACAAACTCTATGTAACTACAAAGTTTGATAATTGAATTACATGATAATTAAAAACATTTCTCATTATTTTATCATGGCGTTATCTAGGTAAATTACATCTTTGCCTAGTTCGCTTGAAATGTCATGTCTTAACTATTAAATATAATCGCATTTTAATTTTTAAAGTATGTAATATAAATAAAAACATTCTGAAATATTGTGTCTTGTAGATTATTTTAAAAACAGTTTTGTAAAACCAACCAGTAATAGGAAACAGATATTTATTTTGTTTATGTAGCAATTGCTTACCCGTTAATTCCTGCAATTAATAAAAGCATGTTTATTTCTATGAGCTCAAGTCTGTAATATTTATATACTGTGCTGATCATCACTATAAATTATAATACCTGAAAAAACAATTTTCCAGGAATAAAATAGAAAGAATATTACGAATAGTTAGTTAACCTTGTATTAAGAGTGATGGCTACAATAGCCCGTGTGATTAGGATGAAACCTACAATTTAGTTAGATGATCCGTATACCGTTGAGTTTTGAATACAATATAAAATTATAAACGTCAATTATATGTATACTTTTTAATGAAACTTCTTGATTATGTATTTAATTTATCCGTGGACTCAGGAAATAGTAAACAGTTTTAATTTACGTTATGGATTGATACCGTTCATAAGATGATTAATTATTGAGATCATGTTAATAGTTATTTAACTTATAATTTAGAGTGAGTCTGAACTGTCCTTAAAAAAAATTAATATTAGTAACCCGATTTTGTACTACTCTTGCTTTTCCCTATACAAAAAGTATTTAATACTCACGGTAAATAACAACGCGATTATCCTACTATTTCTGATGAATATGAAAGAGGAATCATATTATTATCTCGGTATTATTAGTTATGGTCATTAACAAATCGCCCTTTCTCCTGGCAGCCATATATATATAGACTGTATAGACTTTTGTAAAAAATATTAATTTGACAATCCTTACGTAAAACAAGATCTCTGATAGTGATCTAGACTTCTTATGCTAGGCTTAAAAGTAATTCTTAACGTGGGTCGTGGTGTGTATCAGCGTAGCCACGGGCGGGACCGGATATTACTCATATAGCTACAAATTGCAATGCCCCTCCTAATGTCCTCCAGCGACCGACCCCGCAAACTACGTTCTGTATTGTATTCAGATCTAGTTACAATTGGTTTTCTAGATTCTCCCACACGCGGCTCAGCTTATTGCATGTTCCACTAGTAATTGGTTTATAAAGTCTGATCTACTTATAGAACGATTGTTATCCATTAAATTCAAGAAACAGCCAAAGTATCTGAATAGGTGATTAGTTTGAGAATTAGGTTAGCTATGATTGGCTGGATTTACAATGCCATATTATGCCACGTATAGGTAATGATTTTTACCTAACTTGAACGTGGGTCTGCAGTTCTCCAGTAAAATAAACTTTTTGCAATTGATGATCATGGAGACTTAACAACTGTATTACCTCGAATCTTTCAAGTTTTAAATTAATTCTTATATAATACTTAACAAGATGGCATATTTAGTGACATAATTCGTAAGCCGGATTTACTAATCACTTCATTATATTTATACATTGTTTGCAAGTATTATAGAGTGGCGTCATGCTGTTAGTACCTAAATTTATATATGCGCACACGCTTATGTACCTCTTGCGAATTTGACTGACAACTGGATCAGAATTGCGTTATGGTATGCGTAGGGCCAAACGAAGGATAAAGAAAAGGGGCGCTTTCAATTTGATAAGTAGAGAACTTTTGCCACCTAGCTTTGTCCACTCTTATGTAGCATAAGTAGAATGTATGTATAAACATTATAAATTAATATTGCTATTAATCTCGTAAGAGTATTTCATAACCCTTTGATCGTGAATCAATGAATGCAAGGATAGATCTTACATCAAAATGATTTGATAATCTAATCATAATTCGATTGTAGCTATCTTTGATAAATGTTTATCGGACACGCGGCTTAAAACGAGTGCCACAGCACGACCGTTTCGAGAAGTTTCTAAAATGTTATTATCTTTTAGATTTTTTTCCAAGTATCTGTATCGTTTTTATTTTGCACTGGGATTTCTTTATTCTGTATTCTTGCTTATAAATCTATACAACTATAGGTAAGTTGTATTGTTTATATTTTTATTATAAGTTTGCTGAATAAGTATGTTAGTTTACTTTTGTCAAAAAACTTTTCTACAGAAACAAAATTATCAATCAAAAAAAATATTTTTTTATTATATATTTGAAATATGAATATAATAATCTATATATTTCGTTTGATATGAAAAAAAATTTCGAAGCCAAGTACCTACCAAGTGTTGCAATTTTTCTGAGAACTGAGTACAATAAATCAAAACATACCTAGAATAATTAAAAATGTCAAATACTTTCTTCAATAAGAATTGTAAGCATCTGTACATAAATTGGATTCGTTTGTATTTTTTTAATCCCATCGTTTTACGCCTGGTAACTAAGCCATATAATACCGCGAACACGCAGTTATTGCGCTCAACGTCGCAGTCGAACGATACTTGGAATTCCACTTAAATAAACCTACATTTATTTTTCTTTTCATTATTGATAATAAACATTGTAATCCTATGTGGCCTTATTTTAGTACTCAGTAATAACCATTTCTGTAAAGTAACCATTTCTATACTAAATAATATAAAAAAATATGTAACTAACGGCCTAACTTTTGATTGATTTTATTTATGTTATTATTGAAATGACATTCGAAAGAAGAAGCCCTATATAATTATACCTTTGCAAGTAAAAGTATGGAAGTGAAATAAAGGAAATATTTAAAAAATGTATAATCATTTTTAAATATTAAAAAAATGTAATTCCTATCCTATATTTTTAAATATTTCCTAAAGCCTTTTCTCTTACTCGTATACCCAGCCGCGTGACATACTTCAACGACCTAATTTTTTAAGCCATTGTGCTGCGGGTAGCCTATGAAATTCTAACCACTAGATATATGAGATATATTCTTAAACCACGACCTTATTGTAGCGTTATATTATTTACACTGTTTAAATACGTATATCTCTCAATTAACTTTCGAAGAAAGAATATTTCTGGTATATCATTTAATTGTATTGTATTAGTAGTCCATTCGTTATAGACCTAAAAGAGGACTTTCACTACAAAAGGTCAAAAAGAGTTGTAATTTGGTAGTTAGAGTTTGGTATCCTAATTAATTATCTCGGGAAAATAGTATCAAATACAGTTTTTCGTTAATATCATCACTCCGGTCAACCAACAAGGTCAAAAATAGTTATTACAGAAATGAAAATGCATAAAATCTACTGGAACTTTTGTTTGAAACACTTTTGAGTCAGATAAATAGTTCGCGAGTTTGTAAAGCAGAACTTACCCGTTTACTGAACTACATGTACATATTTACATACATCGTTAGTATATAATTCACAATTTACTTATAAATAATTAAAAGTTATTGAAATGTAAGCAGAGAGGAGTCGGAATATTACGTAACCTTAGCATTTTCGCTGGCTGCCATGTTGACCCAATTTTAACCGAACATCGATCCAGCCTTTACGTAAACGTTTAGGTCTTAAGAATGAAAACAACATCTTTTTTTTTTTTTTTTTTATTGTATAGATTGGCGGACGAGCATATGGGCCACCTGATGGTAAGTGGTCACCAACGCCCATAGACAATGGCGTTGTAAGAAATGTTAACCATCACTTACATTGCCAATGCGCCACCAACCTTGGAAACTAAGATGTTATGTCCCTTGTGCCTGTAATTACACTGGCTCACTCACCATTCAAACCGGAACACAACAATACAAAGTACTGCTGTTTTGCGGAAGAATATCTGATGAGTGGGTGGTACCTACCCAGACGAGCTTGCACAAAGCTCTACCACCGAGTGATCTGCGACCAGCTTTCCTACTAATAATAAAATAAATCCGTAAAAACACCAATACTTATAATAACTACATGCAACCGAAATAGGAAGGTTAGGAAAACTGACAAAAGGTCCACCTGATGGTATATCGTCGCCACAGCCTATAAACACTAGTACTATGTGAAATATTAACAATTCCTTACATAGTCAATTCGCCAATAACTTTGGGAACTAAGGTCTCTTGTGCCAGTTACACTGGACCTAGTAGGTATTATTGCGTGCAACGTGAAAAACTGTTCAAGAAGCTACGTCACAACGCTATTAGAAAAGGGAAAGACATTCGAGGATCAAATTAATGTAGGTGTTTGTTATTCTTGGTCAAAGTAAAAATCTTTATTTATAATGAGTCAAAGCACTACACTTGCTTCATGATTATAAAAAATCTACAACCAGTCTGATTATTACATTATTTAATACATAACTAACGATTCAGCGAAGTTGAAAGATATTTTTTGAAATTGGAATGTCAGTCAAATATTTAAAAGACAGTTGCAACATCCTGATAAGAATTAGTTAATTGATTTACTGTCATTGACACGTCATCCAGTTTCGGAATTCATTATTTATAATTCCGTAGGGATATTTTCAGCCTGACAAGATTCTATAGGCGGTAGAATACTACAAATATATAAAATAGAAGCAAAAGAAAAGATATATGAAAATGAATAATTTATCTTGTTCTTGTTTATAATCGGCTATTCCGCTTAATGTTTATTTATTACATAGTCTATTTATTGCACCAATCAATCGTCTGTAGTCTGGCTTGGCAAGCCGAACGACGAATTCGATAGTTGCAACAATGCAATGTAGCGTTTGGCATTTGCAACTAAGGCATTCTTTGCAGAGCTTGTCTACTCATAGATAGTTAGATACATATTATTATTAAACAAACTACAGCCGTCTTGGGCCGGTATGTTAAAAGTGAAAAGTACTTTTCCGTACATTATCCGTGTTTAGTATGTAAAAAAGTGAAAGATCTCAATAAAAAAAAAATCATATGATTACTAGATACGTGTTCACCAGGTTTAAAAAGTTATCTATATTGTAATCGAAGAGATAAAGATAAACAATCCTTAGATTTATTGCTATATTTATGCAATAGAAACAGTTCTTAATTAGTATATATTTGTTTATAATGCAACACTTCACTACTTATATATTCACTTTAATTTTACTTCCAAAGTTTCGATAACAACTTCGCCAACATTTGAAACGCCACGTTTTGTGAATACATAATGAATATCATAGATTATTCAAGATATCGAACAATGATACCGCGTCAATTGAATGTCACAGTTGTTTGTCTTCTTAAAAGCCTGTCTTAAGGCTAGACGAAAATAGAGGGTAATTAATTAAACCTTAATTATACGCCGGTATCAATTAAACCAATTCAAACTTTCATACATTTGCCAGACCAATAATAGTATTTTATACTATGTTTAAGAAAAATAAGTCATATTAGTCTATCCAAATTATATAGGTACCTGAATGATGAGAACTGCATGTTATGTTCGTGTTCATTGATTTTCGTGTATCATTTATAAGCATTGTACCTTATTGATGTATGTCATTTGATTAGTAATATACAAACTACTGCAGATTTTGTACGTTCTTCCTCGGAGCATTTACATTCCGCGACAAGCGCAGTAACTTTGCGGTTCTGCAAGATTTTGCGGATCAAAATCATCGTACGAGCTGATGTCATATAACAAGTTCATAAGATAAGGCTAGGTAGTAGCCTCTCCTCAAGTTTCCACCCAACTTTAATCAGATATTCAGGTGTCCTGAGTCTGACGACTTGTCCTAGTACTAGTACTGAGCAGGCTTGAACCCACTGTCTTCGGTTACACGAATTCTATCCAATGAGCCACATCTACTCTTCTTTGAATAAAGTAGGTAAACATTTCGATTTTATATATTTCTTATCTAACATGATTGCAGTTACGGTTTTAAGCAATTTACATATTCGTGCTATTTTCACGGTCACTACCAAATAATCCACCTTCGTTTCGTTCGACATTGACATTGGCCTAACAAACGCGAGCAGAGCGGGGCAAGGTCGCACGCGATGCTGTTTCGACAGGGCGAACTCATACCATACCACCCAACACCCTTGGATATTAGAAATTTTACGATTACCCGGAAGATTGCGTTGAAGTTTTATGATTTTCATGTTGAAAAGTATATCTTTGGATATGCATTTATATCTGATCTTATTATAGAGGTAAGAATATTATATACATCGATGATGAGGTATCATAGTACTGCACATTAAATTTTAATAGATTATAGAAAAATTCATAAATAAATAATCTTTTGAAACATGTGAGATCATCTTTTTGGTCAGTTTTTATGTAAAAGCTAGGCAAATCACGAATATAACCTTATCCTTTTTTATACCAATTTATATTACCCACGTACCTCTGAAGTCTAAACAGTCGCAAGAGTTCTTATTGTGCAATTCAATTGTTGTGTGGTATTTTTGTATTTCCGTTATGAATCATGCTCGTTTTAGGTACCTATTCAATTAAACTATAGTAATACTTTTTACCTATTTTATATCAAAACTGGAACTTATTTCACATGATATGACTAAATATATTTAAAAATAAATTCGCAATTCGGCAAACATTAAACTTTAGAATTTATTTTAATACGCTTAATAGTTATTACCGTTACTGCGAGGTCACGAGCCTGTGTCACTGCCAAGGCCTTCCAGAACCTTCCCACGGCGAGTGGCCACAATATTTTTGCTTCACGTTGTTTAAAATAAAAGTGCTCGTGCTCGCGAATGACATGTGTTAACCATGAATGAATTGGTTATATTCACAAGCAAAAATAATAATGAATAAAGCATATTTCCTCAACAATTTTACTCTATTAGAAAAATAAAATTATACTTTAGTTAAGTATTTAGTTTAGTAAATTACCTAATATTTTAGAAAATACCTTGAATGATCGGATTTAAAATAAAATGATTACCTACATAACTACTTAAAATGATCAAGATATAGATAGTTAATTGAACCGCCTCTTTTATTAGAACGGATAATTACCACAACAATATAGGTAGTCGATAGATGCATAATAATGATTTTCCAATTGGAGTAAAGTTATATAATTTTTACTTATAATACCATTAGTTAAGCCTTTATCCTGGATATCTCTATTCAGGATAATTTAAATTATTTTCAAGTAAAACTGCAAAAGTTACATATAACGACTATTTACTTATTGTAACCGCAAAGTACACGTACTATTTGAATCTCATGCTTAATTCAAAGCAAGATTCGCAAGCCACCATTTTGACTCTAATAAATACTTTTGCACAACAACTCGTGACTAATTTGTAATCGGAAAACTTATGTAGTTCTTTATATAATACCTAATAAAGTAACAGCCTATAAATGCCCCACAGCTAAGCTAAGCTAATCTTTAGAGGTGAAATCTATAGAGTGGAATATTTTAAATAAAGGTTTTGCTGCTTTTAAAGCTCAGTATTTAGCATTATTAGTTTCAAAATACACGCTTATTTTAATAAAAATAGGTGCAACAATCTGTGTTTTCTTTCTTATTTGAAATTAAAAAGTCTTAAACGAAAGATCAAGTAAGTGGAATTATTAAATACTTACGTCATAAACTGGTAACGCAATTAGCGCCACTAGTAAGTGACTACGACTCGTGACGAATCACACAGTGATGAGGATTTTATTATGATTGTGGAGAAGTGATGATTTCAGTATATACACCTGATTAACATTATAAAAAAATATGTTAGCAACTAATTTAGACTAGTGATTGGAATAACTACCGAAACAATTCTTTAGTTTAAATTTAGTGTACCTAAGTTGTATTTTAATTAAAAATAACATTGCCAAATTGTATTCTACTTATGATGACAAAACTAACAAAATTAAATCTAAATTATATAAAATTCATAATCCTATTTAATTCGCGATGAATGAAATACTTGCTTTGAATATCGCGAACTTCTTCATTAAAAGGTCAAAGCCGTTTATAAAACAGCTTTGAGGGTAACATTATGGCTTCCTCCGACCTTGACGCACCAAACCCACGCAAGTAAATGCTAATGATTTTAATCTATATTGTCCAGGGATATAGAAAAACGTCTTAGGTCAATATAAACAAAATATACTTTTATAACGGGCTTACATAATCTTCGTTTTATTTTAAAAGTACTTAATTATCGTCATGTTGTAGCTCTTCCACAGGACCTTACATCATCATAGATTAAAAAAATATTTATATTTAAATAATTACGAAAAAGAATAGCTATTGTTCCAATTGAAAGTGAAAAAATAAACTTGACACTGGCGAGGCCAGTATTAAGCAACTATCGTAATACTTTTGGAGTTCATCCAGGTACGAAAACGAATCGGCAACATCCTAATTTTATTTTGCTGTTTGTTAACGATAGGTATTAAATAATATAGGAAGGTATCTGATTATTCATTGGTATAATTATACCTATAAGAAATCGTTTTTAAGTCAACATTTTAATGAAGATAATACCTATTATAAAAATATAGTAAAAAATCAAATTTTACTTTTTATCGCTAAAAGAATACGCAAATATTATTACTTGAATGTGATAGTTATCCTCATATCACATGCTGAACATTGGATACTGTCGATTAAATTAATAAAGAAAAGCATTTAGAAAGCGTTAAGTCTGCGGTGGCCAGACGCTGAGCATCCCAGCAAGGCCAAGGTTGACAGCGGTAGGGCTGCGGTGCGGGCGCGGGACGCAGTAGGCTTAACGTTCCGCGCGCTCCCGCACCGACCATTCTGCACCTCGCAGTCGACTCTAACGGTTGTTCAAGTAAAAGGTAAGCGGTGGACACTTAAGTATTTTATTCTACCGCCCTGATCAGCCTCTTCAACCGTCATAATCATTCGTTATCACTTCAAAAGTTTTTGATAAGTTATATCAGCTATCTAGTGACAAATTAAATCGCTTCAAGATGTGCAACGATAAGTTTAAGTGCGCTCATTCTGATATGACGATAGTAGGCGGCAAAAAGTTGGTTTTCCATTCAAATATAGCCCGCGAACGTTAACGGTGGCGCTGGCCAGGGGTAGATTTCCCTCCGAAAAGTTTTGAAGCGGTTCCCGAAGGGCGGGAAGCGTGAGCCGCGTGCGTGCGTACCGAGCATCGATCGGGTCACCCCTCACCGTCGCCGCTCCCTGCACAGGCATATTCATTTGGGCCAAATATCATTCCATCATTGCATTTAGTATTCTCTGTTGATTTTATTTATTTGCTGTAGTTATTCGTGATATAGTGCATGTTTAGCGGCTAGTTAAGTTGTATATTAGTGAAAATGGGTGGCTGTGCTACAAAAGAAAACAAGGAAAACAAACCGGCAGATGAAGCCGACGGGTGCGTATATTAGAAGCCGGCATTTATTTTGCAACAAAGTCAGTTTTCTAGATAAAATATCAATATTACCATGATTTTTTTCATAGTAGCTTAACTAAATTCAAATAAATGAACTACCACGTTATTTTTATTTTACCCTCTAAAAGTAATACATTATGTGCTGTGATATAAAATCGTAACTGTAGTATAAAATACCGCATAAAATAATGATAAATAAATATTATTTATATTATTTAAGTACTATCATTACTTTCATAGTGAGTTATAATAATTAATATATTTTTATTACTGTGTCAAGATTTATTTTTAATAATAAGTCACTCGTGTTATATATTTTCATATTATGAGCATAACGAGAATTATTTACCCAATTTCATGGCTATTTTTATAGTTTTATTAGAATAAGTAATTCATTCATTACATATTGTTGAAATTATTTTCAAGTAATAATGTAAGGTTTATTCGTAATCGATATCATTCTGGGAACATCAAATTGCAGCTGTAATTTGACGAAGCTTGTTCATGTTTACATTGTCGACTGTCGCACATAATATATAATAAATGCAATTTGGTAATAAGAAACTCGCGATAATACGTTCGTAAGCAGTTTGCAAGTGGGAGGTAACGGCTGCGCGCCACTAAGCAGCACCGGTGCGCAGTGAGCTGACAATTCTACACGACTTGCGCACGGCCAAGGCGACCTCTGACAATATTACGTAATTCTACTAAATTCGAGTGACTCTGGGGTGTGTTCGAATAACAATTCCAAATCCGTCAGTACTCCCTAACACTATCACCTAGTTGGTAGATCCTCTCATCGCCCTTAGTAGTATTAGAAACATCGCCATGAATTATAAATTAAAAATTACGATTCCTGTTATGGTTTGCGGCGGCGCTGTTCTTGCGTATTACCTCATCAGACGGTTTGTAAATTTTATATCCAATATTCAAGAAATTTTAAAATACAATTATAAATCTGTATTTTCTTAAATTAGACCGAGTTGTATATTTATCTAATGTATGGTTTTTTTTTTAAAATATAATTTCAACTAGGTATATTAAATTATTTTACTAACGCATTAAGGAAGAAGAAAAAAAGTGGGTAGATAACTAAACGACCAAATTTTAATTCTGGTAGTGTGTGTGTGTGTGTTAACCTTATTAATTTTGAAAGTAGTCATAGCGATTTTTGAACGTCAAGCGCGCCGTTTCAATTCTAAAGTCAAAATATATTTTTGGGTTTGGTTTGGTTTAAAAAATCAAAAATGTGTACGCGAGCTACTTGTGCGGCTTTAAAAGCGTTAGAATCCTTTTCTGCCGTTTTCGACTTATATAGTTTAGTTTATATAAGAAAATATATTGATATTTTTTTACCTTTTGCAGAAAAGCCGCAGCAATGGTGGACGCCGCAACCATCGAGAAATTGGAAGCTGGATTCAGCAAGCTCCAGGCCTCCGACTCAAAGTCGCTGCTTAAGAAATACCTTACCAAGGAAGTATTCGATGCTCTAAAGAACAAGAAGACTTCCTTTGGCTCTACACTCTTGGATTGTATCCAGTCTGGTAAGTAATACCTACTCATAAGCATATGATATTGAATGCGGAGTTATACAACGAAGTGTAAATTATGCTTCCACTCATTAACATTATTATATTACATAATTATGTAATTTGAGGCAGTCAGTGACCAGTTCTTTTGAATGAAATAATTACGCGTTTGCGAACTTATACAACAACGACAATTATTTAGTCGTAGTAGTCGAAATATTTGTTCCCATTAATTGATTTTCTGTTAAATAATTTATAATACCTCAATTTTAAAATGAATATCACTTATTGAAATTTAATCTTTTCTGGAAAATTTGTAGATAATGTCTGATAATGGTATTCTGATAGCTTGTGATAATATAAATGTAATATCTAGAAAAAGTTAAAAGATTAAAATTGTTTTCCTTGTAATATAATATTACTTCAAACTAATAAACCTTTATTTTTTAAAATTTTGGATTTTTTCTGCCCATTCAATGATTCACAATAAAGATATGAATAAAAAAAGTGTCAATGTTCAATTGATGTTGAATTTTTATTAGTCACAATTATGTTTATTAGTCACAATTATTATTAAGTTTATATTAATATATAGGGAAATATTTAAATATAACTTAACAATAATGGCAAACTTTCTTTATGTACATTACTGATCTATTCTCTTCTTTTATTCTATATTATCTATTTTATACTTTTTTCCAGGCGTTGAGAACTTGGATTCTGGTGTTGGAATCTACGCTCCTGATGCTGAAGCGTACTCCGTATTTGCTGACCTCTTCGACCCCATCATTGAAGATTACCACAATGGCTTCAAGAAAACCGACAAGCACCCAGCCAAGAACTGGGGTGATGTTGAGACCTTAGGCAACTTAGACCCTGCTAGTGAATTCATTGTATCCACACGTGTCCGCTGTGGCCGTTCTTTGGAGGGTTACCCCTTCAACCCCTGCTTGACTGAGGCCCAGTACAAGGAAATGGAAGAAAAAGTTTCTTCAACTTTATCTGGTCTTGATGGTGAACTTAAGGGTACTTTCTTCCCCCTTACTGGCATGTCCAAGGAAACTCAACAACAACTTATCGATGACCATTTCCTCTTCAAGGAGGGTGACCGTTTCCTTCAGGCTGCCAATGCTTGCCGCTTCTGGCCTTCCGGCCGTGGTATCTACCACAATGAAAACAAAACCTTCCTGGTTTGGTGCAATGAGGAGGACCATCTCCGCATCATTTCCATGCAGATGGGTGGTGACCTGAAGCAAGTATACAAGAGGCTAGTGACCGCTGTCAATGACATCGAAAAGAGGATCCCCTTCTCTCACCATGACCGTCTCGGTTTCCTGACCTTCTGCCCCACCAACCTGGGAACAACCGTGCGTGCTTCTGTGCACATCAAGTTGCCCAAACTCGCAGCTGACAAGGCAAAGTTGGAGGAAGTCGCGTCGAAATACCACTTGCAGGTGCGCGGAACCCGTGGCGAGCACACCGAGGCCGAAGGTGGTGTTTATGACATCTCCAACAAGAGGCGCATGGGTCTCACCGAGTACGATGCCGTCAAGGAGATGTACGATGGCATTGCTGAACTGATCAAAATTGAGAAGTCCCTGTAAGCTTCGATCTCGTGCTATCAGTATTTTTTTTATATTATTTATCGTTTTCACGTAAGTATTGTATGTTGGCTGGGCTGCTTGGCGACACTAGTCAGCGGCGCTCCATTGGAGCGTACGGGCACGCGGGCGGCCCTATATACTGTTTTTCGTAAAAATATTTTCTATAAGGAAATGGAAAATAAAGACAGCTAGCGTTAAGACCACAATATTGTTGATTTATTTCTTATTGAATTACCACCCTTGCTTCCTTACACTAATCATTTTATGAAAATTGCAAATGAATTAAAAGTTTAGATAATTTTGTTATAATTGAATAGTAGACAATATTTACAATAGCAAACCAAACAGTTCAAAACATAATGGCCATAACTCTATCTCTTATTAGTTTGAGTTGATTACTATATCTTCAAAGCTCCTGTATATAAATTACTTCAGATCTACAATAAGAATACCCGTCGTTGTATTGTACATTTTGCATTGACTGTTTGATAAGAATGAATCTGGCCAAAAAAAGGATCCCAAGTCTTATTAGTCTGAGTTATTATTTATTGTTCAACATATACTATAGAAAACAGCTGAAAACTAAAAAATATACAATTCATCACTATCCCATATTATAGCCATACTCAAATCGAAAATGTAATGTAGCGCATAGTAATTTTGTGTGTGCACCATATTATATTAAACGATGGCAAATCAAATATGAACTAACTTGACAGTTGACCTAAGAAACAATCCTATTTTATTATATTCTTAGCTTGAATAACGAATATAAACTTGTATGATTCTTTATAATGACCTGACAAGAGTAAACT
Organism: Nymphalis polychloros; assembly: GCA_905220585.2. Lineage (NCBI taxonomy): Eukaryota > Metazoa > Arthropoda > Insecta > Lepidoptera > Nymphalidae > Nymphalis > Nymphalis polychloros. The sequence continues at coordinate 13,684,764 of HG992243.1, read as the reverse complement.
GAGTAAAAGTGTTCTGTGGTCCTGAAAGTATAAAAAAACGCAACGAAACTAACGTGTAAAACGTTGCTCATATTAAAATGTAAGTGCGTTGAGTAATGAGTATTTGTTTGTTTTATAATTTGGTTATGTTTAATTCCGTGTCTATTTAATATACATAATTCAATAAACATTTAGTAAAACATTTGATTGTTAAAGGAAGTTTACTAAATAATTGTGAATAGCTTGAATGTTCATACTTAAGCAAAATCTAGCTATCAGCATTGAGGGATACAAATGTATACATCAATGGCAACCGTAAATTCTTTTTAAAATCATCTCAAGGTTTTTTACTTTAATTAGTCAATAAAAAAAAGAATACCAAGTTGTGTAAGTATTTTCATTCTCCAAAAGTAAATTAATCAAAGAAACAGAAACAATTTTCAAGCACAGAAAAGACCATAAGGTGTAATATCTTTGCTTTTTTCAAAGGGATAGACCTAATGCACGATCGTATACACAGGTCTTGCAACTTCATTACTTCAGTATGGGGAACGTTGACATACTGATGCTGTTAAGTTCAATTTACGGCCGCCAGATGCATGACAATTCGCGTAATAATTATCCCGAACATTTTTTCAAATCCAACAAAACAGTTAAATAACAAAACAAAAATAACAAAAAATCCGCAAAACTCAAAAAAACGATATAACAATGATTAAATAACACAATACTTGGGAGAGAAAAATATCAGCTTCGATAGCAGCGACGTAGTACCACAAGCGGATGGTATTGCGAATTAGCAGTTGTTACACACTCGTACCTCATCTCTCACCACTGAAATTGGACTCAGTTGCAAGACCTATGTATACGACCGTGACCTAATGTCATTGTGACTTCTCAGTTTTTGACATAACAAGACAATCTGAAAATTACCAAAGAACGGTCAGCGTGCTGTGATGTGATAAAACTGACAGTTTTAAATTTTCAACTTACTTTAAATTCAAAATCGTGATCCACATATAAACAAAAAATGTCCACTCCTAAGGCAGAAAAAGATTTACACTTACCATTATCCAGAGTAAAAACTATAATGAAAAGCTCACCAGAAGTGGATGCAGTTGGTCCAGAACCTTTATATTTAGTAACTAAAGTAACAGTAAGTAATGAATGTTTAAAACAAATATTATTTGTATTTAATGACAATATATGATTTAATAAAATACATTTTATTTCAGGAATTATTCGTAACGGATCTAGCGAAAAGGGCATTTAAAAATAGCAAAAACAACTTTCTTGAATACAAACACATTGCCGAAGTGGTCCAAGAGGACGACACGTTAGATTTTCTGAGAGAAATTATGCCGCGAAAAATTACAGTGCGGCAGTTTAAAGAATTGATGGCTAAAAAGTCATCACGAGGTGATGAATCAGACGAGACAAGTGAGGAATCCAGTGATGAAGGTAGCAGTGAGGATAGTTCAAGTAGTAATAACCCAGATACACAAAATAGCTAATAATAAATATCTATTAAGAGTTAGTATAACATTTCTATGATATTTGAAATACACTTGCAGTTTACAGTTTACTGAGCTGAGTGAAGTGAGAAAAAATTATTTGTACTTAATATTACTTAATAATTAAAATGAAAGGACATAAATGTTTTTATGAATTAGATTATTAAAATGTTCTTTTAAAGTACATGTAATTGCTTTTTGAATTTACCATAATATTGAATGAATGATATTATGTAAATTTCATTGTTTTAAATTAAGAATTTGAATGTAAAATGTATTGAAATAATTTACATCAGTTACTAACTAAATAAGATTTATTTTTCTCAGTAGTGAAATAAAAATATTTATATTTTTACAATTGAAATTCAAAACAGAAAAATTATTCATTAATTATCATTATTCTATTATATTATGATAAATTTTATTAATGAAATATAACTGACAAGCTAGTCAGATACATCAATAAATATTTTATAGCACTGATACATTGTGTCAATAATAATAAGCTCGTTATTCATATTTCATAATGACAAGTCAATAGTAATAAATTATGGTTGATTAATTTTTTAAAACAAATAATTAATTTAAAGTTCATTTTTGTCAGTAGGGTTCTGGTAAGCCCTTCTACGTAGATATCATCACTAATTACATATTCAACTGCATTACTAAGTATTGTTGTGTTTTGGTTTGAAGGGTGAGTGCGCCAGTGTAATTACAGGCGTAAGGGATATTACATCTTAGCTCCCAAGGTTGGTGGTGCATTGACGATATAAGGAATGGTTCAATATTTCTTACAGCGCCAATGTCTATGGGCGAAGCTGAAAATAGGGCCGCCCATCTTCCTATTTTAAAAAAAAGTGACTCAATGAATGTTAAATTTCTGTGTCAATATAGTAACACAAACTCGTTTGTGTCAAATATGACGATTGGGTCACAAATGGAATGTTATAAATACAAATGTGGTACATACATACATATTTGATGTGTTAATGTAATTTTTTTCTGTTAATGTTAATCTAATAATAAGTATGAAAATTAAATTAATTTTGTAGTAACATATGAATTTTTAATTATCAGTTTATATTATTTAGATTGGTGACAAATCAAGTGAAGTCTATCTGTAGTTATAATTGAGTTTGCTACCTCAATTATTGTTAAGTATTTTTTATTGGTAGCCATCTAGTGCAGAATATTATTACTAGATCATTGCAATATATTAGTTAGTACCTAAAATGTCTAATAGATGTCACCACATTCTAAGACATATATTGGTCTTGTCTTATCTCTTGAATGTTTTCTTTAAAAACTGTGTGCATGGAAGGACTTATCCGATTCATCCGATTATCCTATGACATGTGTCTATATATAGTGAAGTACATTAAATTTAAAGGATAAAAACAATTGACCATTGATTAAGTTAATCCTAAGAATTTTCGGTTGGCCAAGATAATAGTTGCAGACACAGATTTGTTAAGTATCCTTGTTAGCATAAGGTCTTGGCCTATTAACGGTAGCAAACGCCAGCGATCCCTTTGCGCTCCTCGTTACGACGAGAAGGGTACCGCTGGTTTTATTTTTTGGTGGGTATTCCGTATATGATAGGGGTGCACTCGGTGCCTTGGACACCGGCGAGCCCCACATACCGCCCCACTGGTCCCGTTGGGGAAACACGAAATGCGTTTTTCCAACGATAAAAAAGAGCCAATAGAAGATATAGCCCCCTTCCTACCCGTGTCCCACAAAATGGGGTCGGCACAACATGTATTTTCCTTCCACTTCTTTCTGTCACTCGTCATCTCCTTACATGATATGGCTCCCTCTACACTAAAATTTGAATGATGAATAAGAATTAAATTAAAGTCTGTAAATGATAATATTATCTCAAGGTACTCGAGAACAAATACTTATAGTTCGCCAGATTGTCGAGAAATCACGTGAGTTCAACAAAGTTACTTACATCTGTTTTGTAGATTTCTCGAAGGCCTTTGACTCGGTAAAATGGCCTATGCTCTGGAAGACCTTATTAGAAATGGGCACACCAAAACACCTGGTCCATCTGCTTAGGCGTCTGTATGAAGACGGTACCGCAGCAGTCAAAACAGATGATAAGCTCTCAAGCCACTTCCATCCCAGCGCAGGAGTTCGTCAAGGATGTATAACTTCACCTTTACTTTTTAACATCTACACGGAGTTAATAATGAGACGCACCCTTGAAAACTGGTCAGACGGAATCGCGATAGGAGGCCTGACGATATCGAACTTGCGATATGCGGATGATACCACGCTATTCGCAAGTAGTGCTCACCATTTAGAAGAGCTTCTCCAAAAAATGGGGAGAGTCAGTCTCGATTTCGGCGTTAAGATCAACCGCAGAAAAACCAAAGTCATGATTGTTGACCGTGTTAACAACAACTCGCCAGAAGTCACACATATTGTGATCTGCGAAGTGGTCCAATCATATATTTACTTAGGGGCGCTGATCTCGAACACAGGAGGCTGCATAGACGAGATTAAACGACGAATGGCGATATCCAGATCGGCAATGGACAGACTACAAAAAATATGGAGGAACCGCAACATCACTAAAGCCACCAAGATCCGGCTAGTTAGATCACTTGTTTTCTCCATAATCTTCTACGCATCGGAATCCTGGACACTGCGAGAGAGTGAGAGGAGGAGGGTAGACGCGTTTGAGATGTGGTGCTGGAGAAGAATGTTACGAATACTCTGGACCGCATTTCGCAGTAATATTTCAATTCTTACTGAGTTCGGCGTCAAACGACGTCTATCCTCCATCGTTCAGGCTCGCATTCTCACGTATTTTGGTCACGTGTGTAGACGCGACAGTGGGTCCATTGAGCGCTTGGTAGTGCAAGGGAGAGTGGAAGGCACTAGGGCACGTGGTAGGGCACCGATGAGATGGACTGATCAAGTAAGAGCGGCTGTTGACGTCCCGATACACCAGTGTGCGAGGAAGGCTTCCGTTAGGGAAGAGTGGAGGCGAATAGTCAAGCGGGCAACAACAACATTCATATGACCACGACCGGTCTGCCAAGACCGTAACGACCAAGACCGTAACGACAAAGAAGAAGAAGAAGTTGATACCAATGCTTTTTTTTATAATTATGGATTTTTAAATGCTGGCGTGTGGACTAATCTAAAATCCCGCCCTTTTTTACTCGGCCAGCGGCCTATGGAGAAATCCACTCATGAATAGTTGGTAGAAATATATTTAGTTAATAAATTAATTATTTTCAATGGCGTCATCTACATCATGTTTATCAATTTTATTATAAAGATTGGTGTTAAAAAAGTTATGAGCTTATGGTTTAATATAGAAAGAGTTTTGAGGCGTTTAAACCTATTGTTCTAGAATTAATAATTTTTAATATGTAAACCTAGTCTTATTCGAAGATCTTAAGTAGTTTGTAAACATTTTACCAACTGTACTGGACACCAAGCTGGCTGGCTGTTGTTTAGTTAGTAGTTTAGTACATGGTTAGTACAATAAACGCATTACCATTACGTCAATTAAGGTCAAGCTTGACGACAATGTCAACAAAATTTGTCAAATATATACTAATTATCTCGACTCTATAATTTCTTATTTCGAAATTATGAAAAATAACGAAAAAATCATGCAAACATCAGTTACGAAATCTGTACAAATAAAAATTAATAATCAATATTATTATTTTTCTAAATTATTATATTGTTTTGACTATAAAAACATGACAAACCTTTAATGCATTCTTATTTATAATTTTATTCATATTAGGTTCTTAAAGAAAACAAAATTACCCATTTTAATATAAGTAATATTTATTTTGATATTTGATTTTGACTGAGCCTAAGTCAGACGGTCTATCTGAGGCATAAAAAATATACTACTCTTACTTGTAAGACATTTTTTTATATTTATACCATAAATACTTACACAAACTTTTAAAGCCAAACAAACATTATTACGTGTTAAAATAAAAGTCAAATAATAAAATTGTGTCAAGGTTGTATTCAGTCAATACTTACTGAAGATTATAAATAAATGGTAAATACAAAAAAAAAAAAAAAACTGCACTTGTGGGTTTGAAGCATAATAGTAAACAAATTGCCATAGATAAAATCTCCCGCTTAAACGTAAACAATTATTGTGATACTAAATATTACGAAATAGTAGAATAACCATTTCAAAGTTGCATAAATGGAACATTGATACGTTCATTGCCTGCTACAGACATAAAATTTAAAAAAAAGTCTTGTACATGCATTACTCTAATTTTCTGAGGTTCTATTGCTTAAAAATGTTACAAATACTTTTAACGTAGGTATATCAATGAATATAATCTTTTTAATGTTTTTTTTTTTTTTAAATAAGTCTTAACGAGGTGTGGTCGTTCTCAATACAACACAACGCATAATTGTTCCAAAAATGGTATTTAAAGTATATGTATATTATAATATTGAAATCGGGGCATTCGAAAAAAATCCTTGCAAATACCTACGTAGATTACTCTAATATAGAATCATCGTCCTTTCACTACTTTTCTAACATTCTTTTCATATGCGTATTTTAACTGTTTTTATAGCCGCTCTCTTATTTCCACATATTCATGTACCGGCATTAATATTTTGAAGGAGTAATAAAATAATTAGTGCTAATAATTCATTAAAGCTAAATATTTTATTACTCTAATAAGTGATAGTGATAGTTCCTTTCTGTAAAGTTTTTGTTTTATAGTGACGAATGTTTAATATAAATACTTACCTACTTAGATACACTATAAATACTAACCTTTCTTTATATATATAAACGATTAACTGAAGTTTAAGTACATAGAAAAAATATTATTGTTCTACCTTGATACAGAATCAGATTAAATTTCGTTAGTTATGTTAGAATACAGCGTATTGAGGCTTCCTAGTAAATATGAAAATACTTGGAATTAATAATTTATCACTGCCTTCTTTCCAACTAATTCTAATTTTCCTATTTATCTCTCAACGAACTCAAACTTTTTGTTAGGAATTAGTTATTACAATAGCTTAAGTTGTTATGATGCCTTTTCGTGTTATGGATTGAGGCTTAAACGATGAGTTAAATACGATTAATTGTAAGCGTAAAGTTTGTGTTAGAAATCGGTAAGTCAATACCCCAAGGGGTAAGGTTTGAATCTGCGACTGCATCGCTACGCGACGCAAAACCCATTGTGCTATATTAGTAATTCACCGGCCATATGATTAAATCACGTAGCTATTTATTATTTGAATATTTCGTAATTAACCAACTACGTAACAAGTCATAGACATAAGTTAAGCAAAATTAAATTAATACACTAGTTAAAAACAAAATGATATCAAGGCCAAAGCGTAGTGTCAAACTTTCAATGTTAAATAAAGTTCAACCATCAGCCAAGAACTATTGCGACCCTCGTTTATTGTCACTTCTCGCAACTCTGTGCTGCAATATTTGATTCAGTTATTATTCGTTTATATTTGACAGTTATTTAGATTTCTATCACGTGTTATAATTTATTTTAACAGTACCTTTATAATATGTAAATACTAGTTTTCTTCCGCGGCGTCGTCAGTGTGCTATGAGGGGGAGGGGGTTGATGAGAGGTGAAAAAAGCCTTGAACCTTACTTACCGTTCTGTCCTTTCTTAGGATACAAGCTTGCTTCATTCCGAATTTCATCAAAATCGGTTCAGTGGTTAAACCGTCAAAACGTAACTGACAGACAGAGTTACTTTCGCATTTATAATATTAGTATAGATTACGTTTAGCTTTTGAAAGTAATTTGAAAGTTGTTTTTTTAATGGTATTTTTGTTAGATAAATTTCTTAATATTTACGTTACTACTACTCTTTAGTTCATCTCATCGTTAATACGTGAGCGTTGTCACTTTACCGTCACCTCAACTTGACCTTTGGTATCTGTAATATATTTAAGGTTTCATCTGAAGATATATATTATGTTAGTTATTCTTGCATCGTATTATATAAAATATCTTAACATTATATACCTTGATCTATTGGCTTATTTATTACTGCAGATGTCATGGGACACCAGATAGGAACGAAGTTCCTTATTATAAAAATATTAATTTCAAGTTCTATTCGTATAAAGGTATAAAGAAAATAATTATTCGGGTATACATTTTTTATTATGATTTTTTTATCGATAAAAAAAAAATAACTACTTTACAAAATTATCTTAACACCTTTATTTTGTTTACAATGATTTATAAAAATATATATAATAATAATATACAAAGAAACAGCTATTTACACGAATAATAATAATTAAGGCTAATAATGTTCTATCATAGTAACTAAAGCTTTATGGTAACTAAAAAAAAATTTGAAAAATTGAGTTTTGAACAAAAGTTGAAAGTAAATCTTACGCTTTTTTTTAACGTTACGGACGATTTTTGCCGGCTAGGGCACCCTAGGAAAGAACTTCGTTCCAAAAAAATAAAACTCTTCATGGTCTATAAAACAATTCAAGAAAAACTTAAGAAAAAATCTTTACTTTATATTACACAAATATTTAAATAGTGGGTGTAGTTTCACAAACTTACGTGTTAAAAAAGTAAATATAATTATAATACGACATGCGTCTAACCTCGTTTTAAAGAATAAATAAATTACCTACACATTGCGGGTATGGGGCAAGTGAGATTTGTGAATTTATAATACTGTTTTCATCATTGTTATGAACTAATATGAGTTACGTAGTTATTGAATAAGTAAGTATATTTTATTTATATTTTTTATGCGATTTTACGTGAACATATCTGACTAATTTTTTGAGTTTTTAGCGTCTTTGTGTCTCGCAAGGTGTCGTGTTTCCTCTTTTATTATGGCACTATTTTCATTACTTAGTCTGACTGAGACATTAATTTACCCATATATTTACAACCATGTTAGATGCTTGTTCAGTAATCATCAGTATGGCTTTGTTGCTGGACGGTCTACATGTACGAACTTTGTAAATTTCTCAGAAATTTTATTTGAATCTGCCGATAGAAATAAGAAAGTAGATGTTATTTATACTGACCTAAGTAAGGCTTTTGACCTTGTGCCATTTTCTAATCTTATTTTAAAACTAGCCACTGTTAGGATTGCTTGAGTCTTATCTTACTAGCAGACATTTTTATGTTGTTGCCAGCGGTTTTGAATCTAGTAAACGCGAAGTAATATCTGGAGTTCCACAGGGCTCACACTTAGGCCCGTTATTATTCATCAACGCCCATAGACAGTGATTTGTACATTTCTTGAAAAAAAAAAACAACATCGCCACTGCGCCACCAACCTTGGGAACTAAGATGTTATGTCCCTTGTGCCTGTAATTACACTGGCTCACTCACCCTTCAAACCGGAACACAACAATACAAAGTACTGCTGTTTTGCGGTAGAATGTCTGATGAATGCTTGGTACCCACCCAGACGAGCTTGCATAAAGCCCTACCACCGAGTAAGATCCTTACAATGATACATCACATACTCTTGTCTTTATTAATAAAAATGGATAAAATTCAATTTTAATCATGTTGAGCTGATACGTTATTTAATACGTGAGTAATTTTGTGTAATCGACCCGATATTAGCAGACATAATACAATTGCGCAACACAGATTAAAAATTTATTGAAATCAACCGTGTTGCATGAATTTAGTATTAATGCTAATGCTAAATTTATGCAACCTCCTTATTTGCTAGCTCTTTTCTAACATTGGTATAATGCGAGTGTCTGCTTTATAATTATAAAAATTTGAATCATTTGTACCCAATGAAACACGGGATATTTTATATAAATATAGGTGTCCCAAAATTAACGCAAGATTTAAAATTGCCGCCATTTTTGCAGTAAATTGTTGCCCTGAAAAAAGAATAATGTGTTATGTGATAGCTGAGAGCTTAGGGTTAGTAAAATTGGAGCGTTATACAATACAAAACCGTGTTTTCATTATTGAACAATATTTAAAAAATAGTGAAAGTTTGGCGGCCTCAGTTCGGAAATTTTATTGAATATATGGTCAGAATAGTGTTTTAACTTCGTCAACTGTGAAAATATTAATTGAAAAATTCAGGGAGGCTGGAGACGCTAAATACACCAAGACCGTCCAAAAATGTACGTATAATTTTATATGTATATATTAGGCTAAGCTAGTAGGTACGTATTGCCTTCTTTGATTATAGCTTAAATTTTGGTGTTTAGTCTCATTAACGTCATTAACATGTCTTATAAGTTTCATTACTATTAACTACAATGCAATAATTGTATGGTGTTTAATCGCCCTATGAATATTTTGTTTTTTTTTTCTGTTACAGTTTGTTTCAGTTCGTTAAATTTGATGTATGTACATTTTAACCGCAAAAATTAATAGTGTTTAATAGCTATCATGATTGCTATAAAATATATATTTATTACAGATTGGCTATAAACTATAGATGTCAGTTAGAAAAGATTAATGTAATCTTGATATATATTTCAACTTTTTTTTCTGCGATGTATACTTTTGAAGCTTAGAGTTGCGATAAAATGTGCAATGTGACGGTAACTTGCTTTAAAATGTTTATTTCATACTATTAGTGCAAGTTGGAAACGTTGTAGTTGGTTTTTATTGTTGTGAGAATTACAAGAGCTTCAGAGAGTCTCCAATTTTCTTAATTAGGTGTTATACCTAATTAATCACTACATTACTCAATTATTCATTTTTATGTATGTAAGTTGCATGTACATAATGTTTTATAAGGAAGAACTAAGGCCATTATGTTAAAGAATTAAATGTAATATAGACCAGTAAATAGCACGTTTAGATTACCAATAAGCGAGGATTTCGAAATAAAACCTTTTCTCAACGTACTTTAGAATAAAAAGAACAATCGGCCATAATCCACAAACGTGCTAAGCGTATAAAAATTGCAATCGTAAAAAACTTGTAATTGTTACCAATAATCCGTGACTAGAAACAAAAGACTGCCGATTTTTCTATGCCCCGGATTTTGCACTTCAGATGCCATTTATCTGAAGTTCTTTCAGTTATCAAAAGCAAAACGAAACGAAGCTAAAGCTTATAATATAAATGCATAAATTTATAAAGCGCCATAACCCTAGACTAAGTGACCACAGAACTTACAGCAGCAAAAATGTAAGCCTTACGTTCAGAATGTAACCAATTTAATATGTACTAAGAAATTTAACGAAAATGTAGACATATTTATAATCTGCGTAAATATCTCTGTGACTCACTAAGCATGTATGTAGCTTTCACATCTTTCAAAACATTAAAAAGTAAAACAAAATATAAGAAAGTGATAAATAATCTAATTAAAAATGAATAAACAAACATTCTTGTCTAAATAAGATGGTGAGCATTTCATTAACGATTATTGGGTCACCCGTTGGTAAATGGCCACCACCGTCCATAGATATTGGCGATGTACGTAATATTAACAAATCCGTACATCGCCATAGCCATACCTTGGGAACTAAAATGTTATGTCCCTTGTGGCTCACTCAACCTTCAAACCGTAATACAACAGTACTAAATATTGCTATTTGGCAGTAGAATATAAGATGAGTTGGTGGTACGTACCTAGGCGGGCTCGCACAAAGTCTTACCACCAAGTACATAAAAAATCCAAATTTATATCCTTAGATAGAAATTAATTTTGTGACATCAGACTTTTACTCGATACGCTTCTATGATAAGCGAAATTACGCAAAGTTAGGGCTGCAAATCTTAGACATAGGATATAATACTAGTTATTACATAGAAGCATACAAATTATAACAAAGAAATCAGTTTGCAATTATTTCTATATTATGTAATAAAATGCATTCTATTTTTAATAAAAAATTACAAATATTTTGACTATTGAAATCTTTGTAATTATACTATTTTTATAACATAGATAAACATAAATAATAAGTCCTCGCTACAATATTGTAGTAGGCAATCAAAGAGTTTAATTCAAACAAAATCACTTGTTTTTGACGGTTCCTTGACTACCCGCCAACTGACTTGTATAGTTGGGTACTTATATACATTAAAGGCGCCCTTCCTCGTGGGATATTTTTTAAATATATTGCAAGCCATGATAGTATTCTCTTTCTATTATATAACATTGCAATTAGTTCGATTTTGTACACTTTCATTTTCTTATACAGTTCTGTTTACTGCTTGAATGATCATTTTTGAACAATACGGCCATTAACAACAACAACTCTTTGGCTGAGCGATATCCTCGCCTTAACTAAGTATCAGTGACACATGATAACAAAACTTTTTTTTCTTATAAATCAATGATAAAAAATGATTTTAAAATAGCCAATTGAAACCACAGATTTCTAATTAATTTACTTAATCATCGATCAGTGTTTGAAAATAATCTTGAACATAGTTCTTTGTAATTTAATTGCCACCTTTTCAAGTTTCTCTTGAAAATATTGTAAACATTTTAATTTAAGAAGGTACGAATTTTGAATGTGTGAATGAAGAGTTTACTCTCCGAACCGGTGGTGGATTTACGTTAAATTTGACTGGAGTGAAACATGCGAGGAATAATATTTTAAGGTTAAGTTTGAGCAGGAAAACAAAATAAAACAACTTTAAAATTGACATGAAATTATTGACCATGATCTAAATAAATATAGTATGCATTTGGGTTCGTAAAAAACCGGCCAAGTGCGAGTCGGACTCGCGCACGAAGGGTTCCGTACCATTATCTATAAAAAAAACCGGACAAATGCGAGTCGGACTCGCTCACCGAGGGTTCCGTAGAAATTTGTAGGTACATACATATTTAGGGTTATGTTTAATTAACAAGCAGGTATGCGTAACAGTGCAAACTGTTAGGTACTACATACACCTATACTTATAAAAAAGAGAAAAGGTTTTTTCATTCTTCGTCATAAATCGAAAACTATACAAAAATCTGTTTAAGCTTGTGCCAATGAAGCCCTTTCATACGACACCCCACAAAACTCAATTCTCGTCAAAAGTTAACTCAATTCAAAATTTGGACCGTCGTTCCTTGCACAAAGACCCTGTTTTTTTATGATTTAATTACAAACGTATTGTTTTCAGATTTTTCTCTTTACTTGTAGTATAAGACGTTATTACTTGCCAAATTTCATAGTTCTAGGTCAACGGGAAATACCCTAAATTTTGATTCGTTTGAGTGTCGAAATATACGTTTTTTGCGGCACAAACGGCCGTATCTTTTTTTTACGTTAACTTAGAAGTTTGATTTTTTCACAGCTTCAAGAGACCGTAGGCCTGACTATATCGTTTTAACTTTAGTTTTTATTTCAACTCGATACCTCCACGCGTTCCCGAGATAAAGGGTCTTGACAGACAGACAGACGGACAGACGGACGGACGAACGGACGGACAACAAAGTGATCCTATAAGGGTTCAGTTTTTTCCTTTTGAGGTACGGAACCCTAAAAACGGCAAAAAAATCATGTGTTGTATGGGAGCCCCACTTAAATATTTATTTTATTCTGTTTTTAGTATTTGTTGTTATAACGGCAACAGAAATACATCATCTCTGAAAATTTCAACTGTCCATGAGTATCACGGTTCATGAGATTCAGCCTGGTGACGGACGGACAAACAGACGGACGGATGGACAGTGGAGTCAGAGTAATAGGGACCCTAAAAAAGGGGGTTATTAAAGTTGCGAGGCGATGTTGCTATCGGAGCTTTGGACGTAAAGTGGATAAGTAGTTAAGTGGAATAGTGTTGTATTATAAATAAAAATATATAAATCAAGAACTGTTTCTATTGCGTAACATAGCAGAGCTACTAGCGGAACATATGGAAGATGTTAATCTAAGGTTTTTTAACTCTACTTCTTTAACTAGCTTCAATTTAACAGTAATATATTCCAATTGCTGACAACCCTGACTGGACATCGTTACGTAAACCACCGTAACAGTTATTCCTGGTATAACGTAACAGTTCCTGCTTACAAACACTAAACTATGTCTCGATTGCAATAGGTACCTGTTTTCTGTTATTATTTGTAAAGTATAATTAATTGTTTGATAATCGCCTGCTTTCGAAAGTTTAAAATTTCGTATATTATATTACTCATTATTTTTAGGTAACTAAACCTCTTTTCTTATATTTTAACGTTATATAGTTATTATTAATAAATACATAGGCATATTTTTATTTCTAATATTTTTTTTTTTATCTTATTACAAAAATAAACTACAAAATATGTTTTTAGTTTACATATAAACGTTTTTCTTAAAAAAATACTACTGTTCTGTAATTTTATAAAAGGACAAAGTAATTAATTAATGCTCTGAGGTTAAGAAAAGGCTTTCTGCTAAGATGAAACCGAATTTAAATTCACGATCATTAGTTAATTGTTCAATCCATGATCCATTTAGGTTCTGCAGAATAATATGATAATTGCTCATACAATTTTCTGAAACATTACTTACATATTTGTAAAATACCATATTAAAACAAGTATTATAAATTAATTCCTAGGTAAAATAGTAATTGCACGAATAACAAACAATGAAAATCGCTGGAAAATGAAGGCCAACGCTGTGCATTGTTTTATTTTTTTCTTATTTCGATTTCAACGGTGATGGAAAACGCATTCTCGTACTAGCACTGCTTCTGAACGCACCTCGGCTCTCGAGGTTGTATAACGGCCTGTGCAAACATCGCGCCAAAAATTGACACTTAATTTTTGAAATACCAGGCTAAGGCGCGATTTCTGAAAATGACAATATACAGCAAAATTGTTCAAATAATATTGGTCAGTGTGATGAAATTATAAAAATTACAAGTTATGAAAACTCGTCGTTAATAACAGGTAAGTTATTTATGAAAATATATATTTTATTAATGTTTTTTAAATATTTTTTAGTCTTATTTTTATTCACTTAGTAACCGTGTTTACCTCAGCTTTTTAGTTTAGTCAAATATAAAAAGTTATTTGCACGATTATTATAATTCCATGATAAAATTAAGAACATGAATAAAATTACAAAGAATGAACATTTTTAAATAGATTAATAATAATAACCTAATATCAAAATGTACCTAAAATTAGACGTAACTACTCAATATGATTCACTAGTATACTTTATTAAAATCTAATAATGTTTCTTTTATTATAAATTTTATTAATGTGTTTTTATTACTTAATTGACTATAAAAAAAGTTAACTTAATTTTATCTATAAATTGATAAAAAATGATAATGATTAATTATCTGCATTTGATGTTAATAAAACCATTTGTGAAATTAATTATCTATCTTACCTAACATAAGCATAACAACAAAGGGTTTTTGGAATCTTTAATTATGGGCAAACGTAACTTTTTATGAATTATATCATTATGAATTGGGCACGGGCAGTTAGTTAATGTATATGTGAAGTGATTTTGATCTTCTTTTTAAGTTTAAAGTGTAAATTGATCCTATTTCAATTTACGGAAATTATTTAACTCCAAAAGTAGAATAAGGTTGCAAATATTTTACAATATATTTTAATTATTAAACAAAAGACCGAACCCATATTTATTGTACAAGTAATAATCAAAATCTTTATTTACTTTTCTACAACAGTCGAGAAATATGTTCAAGTTGACGACTGAACATGCAGACCAATTTTATTTTGGAAAAAAAAACCTTTAGGTTACATGAAATAATTATAGTGCGTTGTTTCTTGTTTTTAAAGTGATACTAGCAATGTTTTCTTTTCAAGAAACTAATATTCCTATATTACTACCCAGTTAAGCATAAACCGTGTGTTACGAGACCCCTCTCGTACACACGACAATAGATCAGGTCAGGATCGAACCAACTTTCACATTGCTAGACGCCCGTACAGAATACTGTTGAACTATAATATATATAGATTTGATATAAACAATATCAGAACATAATATTGCATACAATAATTATACTCAATCACTAACTACAGTAGTAATGACATATAAGAAGCTATTTACTAGACTAACGTTGACTCAACATAATTATTTAGGGTTTTTCCCGAGACACTTTTTAGAAATATGATGAAATAAACAAATTATTATATAGTTTGCTTAGGGTAAACATTATTTCGTCATTCGCGAGTACAATAATTAGGGTATTAACGTTATGTTCATACGTATTTTCTATTTGACGGCCTCGTAACTCTAAGTCACCAGCCACAAGCTAGTTTATAAGGCTGCAGAGGTCCTGGTTTTTTGATGCACGAGTTAAAATACTGTGCATGAGAGACGAGACGCTCAACAAAGCGTATTAGAGCAGACTGCGGCACTTACGCTGTTAATATTTTGAAGCATTTTACACAAAAGGTACATATTAAAGGTACATATAGGTTTATATTTTTTTTATAAATAATATTTTTTAATTTAATAAATAAATTACAAGACACAATAACTATGGACTATATGTCGTAGTCAATATATTTAATAAATTTAATGTCGTGCTGTCGTGTCGTCTCTTGCCATATTACTGTAAGTATCTATAAGGTAAAAAAAAAAAAATTTTATCCATTGTACAGACAAACGAAACAACTCTACTGCTTTCCAAAATTACGTAGAGCCGTGGGAAAAATTATGTCGTATGACGATAATCTATCGATTTTTAAGCGATAAAACTGTCTTCACGACTCAGTAGAAACAACTAAACAAGATGCCATATAATGCAGAATGCCATAATATAAATAAAAACAACTTGTAATCATTCTCAAAATACTAGCTCCAATCGTACATAATCGTATATTATAGAAGTTTTAATGCATGGAAAATACTTAAAATTAATTTATAGTCATTTATATTGATAATGATTGATAACCATATGAACCTGCGAAGCTACTCTGTAAGTAACAAATTAATATTCAATGCTCGATACGATCGTACAATGTTGCCTTAAAACAATTAATGAAATATTGCCAAAAAGGGCATTCTGTCAATATTTGCAATTCGCCGGCTGCGGCTGTCTATAGTTAACTGTAGTGTTATTAATAGGCCTATCGTTTCTATACTCGCTTGCCTTGATTTTAAAGGGATTTGATGCGAGCTTCTATCGAAGTAGTTCCTATGTCTTTTAAATAATTTTATAATATATTCTAGATGGAGGTTGCTATGTAGATCTTTATTAAACATTTACAGTGCATAAAACTTACGGATTTGTATACGCGGAAAACGGTATACATGTTTAATATTCATGCAAAATATATAATAAAAAATACATATTTTTATAAAAAGGACGACAATTTTTTACGACGAATACGCTTAAAAACTATTATAACCATTCAAAAGAGTTTAAAGTCAAATTACGTATGAATGTGTAAATAAAAAAAAAAACTGAATCATAGATAATTAATATTTATCACAATATGAACATTGTCCTTTGTATATCGTCGTAGTATATCTTATGACGTTAAAACACTTTGACGAATTTAACGACGTTTGTATTATTGTACACACACAATTAACTTAAGGACAACATGTGTAGGTATGTATCATGTATATAGCATATTATGAGTCTGTTTTGAATTTACAGATAACATTTCAAATTTATAAAGTGTCACTTATATTGACAGCTAGTCCCGACTTTGCATTGGTAGAATAAGGGTATGAATTATGCGTTTATATTTAATGTGGTTTTTTTTTGTTCTAAATCCCCTCAAAGAACTTTGGTGAGTTGTTCTACGTACAGTTTCATCACAATCACATAAATAGTTTAAGAACGTATGAGAATAAATATAGAAATATTCATTTTTATTTATGTAGATGATACTTTTTTAAATGTCGAAGTGATTTCGGTCGCCTTTATTCATCTTACCGTGCTTTTTTATGGCATTGTTACAAACGTTTACTTATTGTACTGTACCCTTGTAAGGCAATCAGATAACGCACGCCGTCACTGTCGTCGGCGCAAATATAATTCTACTTATTTATATTACGTTACGTTTATGATACGTTCCGGATTACTATATTCTTCACAAACAGAAACCTCAGTTGAATCGTAACTTAGGGCCAATTCCAACACAACTTTGACCGCACAGCAACTGGATCGAAAACGGCAAATCATAGAAAATTTCATATCGTTTCTCAAATTAAATTTTCTATTATGACTATGATGTCTTCCTCACTGATACAGACATGGCAGCAATTCGGAAAAAAAAAAACAAATTTAACTGCATTGATACTGCCATATAGAACTAAACTCATTAGATTCTTAACTAAATTGCAAAATTGATAAAGCATTGCCAGTATTCAGTAAAGTTAGGCTATTGACAAAAATATGAATTATAGATTGGACACATGGCCGGAAATACTAGCCCAAGAACACCGGACCTTCTAATTCGTTGAGGGCCGACTCTAACCTCCATGTAGGTTCTAAGGGTGTAAGAAATGTATGGATAAAATTTGAATTTTTCTAATTTATCTTATAAT
Source organism: Nymphalis polychloros (assembly GCA_905220585.2). NCBI lineage: Eukaryota > Metazoa > Arthropoda > Insecta > Lepidoptera > Nymphalidae > Nymphalis > Nymphalis polychloros. Next base: position 13,666,819 of record HG992243.1, on the reverse strand, counting down.
AAAATTATATATTAGTTGGTCGGAAAATTGATTGTTAAAAAAGTTAGACGTTATCAACATTATTACCGTAACAGAGAAATTGTAAATTATTCAAAGTATTTATCTGCCACTCCATCTATCCATTTTCTTTTTGTTTTTCCGTCTGACTGACATAATCTGCCTAATTTTTTGCTTAAAGCAAACAAAATTACGACCATACATGGTCATAAAAAAACTGACGTAAAATTTTTGATAGTTGCAGATTTAAAGTCACACAAAATTACACTACACGAAGCTGGAGCAAGGTTAACAGAATCATAAAGCATAAAAGATGTGCTGTTAGGTTGCTTTGTGGGTACTTAATCTTAAGTTATACAAGGTCTCGTTTACACAATAAAACAATAAAAAAATTAGAGCCATATCCATACTAGATGTTACTTAAATGAATTCAAAGGCAATCTAAAATTTAGGTTACACTCGTCGATAGTAGTCTAATAGATTAGTACCAAAGACAGTGAGCGACCCGCCGGCCTTGCAACGAGCTGCGTGCACCTGTGTCATACGATTCACTCTACTATGTGTACCACTACCACTAGCAAAACCCACGACTTCGTCAGTGCGGAATTCATGACGAAAATCGTTTGAATTCTGCCATTTTAACGAACTTAATGCCTATTTGATTATACATGATACATTGTTAGGTAGCAGCGGTGAACTTAAAAAAAACTTGTTGGGTTTTTGGCTTAGAATTAAAACAATAATTGCCTCTTGTTTTCAAATCACAGACAGACATCAATATTATTTATTTGTTTACATGTATAGACACGCTTGACCGAAATCACCTTGTTAAGTATTTTATTGTTAGAAAGAGTACAGTACAGTACAGTAGCAGCCTGTGAATGACCCACTGCTGGGCTAAGGCCTCTTCTCATTTTTTTGAGGAGAAGGTTTGGAGCTTATTCCACCACGCTGCTCCAATGCGGTTTGGTGGAATACACATGTAACAGAATTTCAGTGAAATTTGACACATGCATGTTTCCTCGCAATGTTTTCCTTCGTCGTTAAGCACGAGATGAATTATAATTACAAATTCAGCACATGAACTTCAGTGGTGGTTGCCCGGGTTCGAACCCACGGTCATCGGTTAAGATTCACGTGTTCTTACCCCTGGGACATCTCGGCTTTTTTTATATATAAATATATAGTATGTATATATAGATATATATGTATATATAGATTGTAATATATACCTTCAGTAAAAAGCGGAGCAGTAGCTAACGACTAACAAAAATGCCAAAAATTAACTAATTAACTCACTGTCTTTGGTACTAATATATTATAATATCGACGAGTTTAACCTAACTGAAATTAACATAATTTCACTTATGAACAGTTTTTAAGATACATTAGATGTTCATACACATTGTTAAGTTATCGGTAAAAAATATAATAAGTGTTGGTACAAAATTTTGTTTTCTATTGCAGTTATTTAAACATTAATGATATATCGTGACTGAAGAATACATTATTATGTAATTATTAACTTACACATTTCCAAGTCATGTTTTGAGACTGTATTGTAATGTCCGTCGTATTCCATGCATATATCCGTAGGCCTTGTAACTGTTTATTTTATATTAATAACAATAACTATCGAAAAACCTAGTGCCAACCAAAATAAATTTAATTCCTATAACAAGTCCACAGATATAAAATATGTAGATCTTGGAAAATGGATCATACAAGGCGATATATTAAATACTTTATTAAATTGCAATATCATTTTTTTGTTTTTATTAAAATGTTTGGAAAATGTTAATGGAAATGGAATGGAAAAAGTTTACTCAAGTATGGGGTTTTCCAATAGGGACGCTTGAACTTTGACAGCTGATTGCGGCCATGTTGTTTGAGTGACAGCTGTCAAATGCAGTGTGTTATATTCATTCCGTCCTCCCAAACCACCATGGCAGGTTACAGTGTCGAGCAGCACGTGCAAATCATAAAATTGTTTTATGAAAATGGGTCTTCAGTTCGAGCAACGTTCTGCGCACTTCGCCCGTTTTACGGTCGCGATGATCGTCCTGCCGAGTCGACTATCCGTCGATTGGTGGACAAATTCGAGTCAACCGGGTCAGTTAACAATCAGCCGGTTCCCGTGCGTCAACGTAACGCGAGATCTGCCGAGAATATCGCCGCTGTGCGCGACAGTGTCCTCGAAAACCCGCGGCAGTCAATTCCGCGTCGCGCACAGGAACTCGGCCTTTCGCAGACGACAACTTGGCGAATTTTGCGTTGTGACTTGAGCCTGCACCCGTACAAGATCCAGCTGACCCAAGAGCTCAAGGTTAATGACCATAGACAGCGCCGTGTGTTCGCTGACTGGGCATTAGGGCAGTTGGAAGTTGACGCCGATTTTGGCAAAAAAATCATCTTCAGCGACGAGGCGCATTTTTGGATGAATGGCTATGTCAACAAGCAAAATTGCCGTATTTGGGACGAGACCAATCCACACGAGGTTCACCAAGTGGCAATGCACCCGCAGAAAGTGACTGTTTGGTGCGGATTTTGGGCCGGAGGCGTGATTGGTCCGTATTTTTTCGAAAACGATAATGGTGTGGCCGTCACCGTCAATGGTGAGCGATACCGGTCGATGATAACCAACTTCTTTTGGCCTGAAATCGAGAATATGGATTTGGACAACATGTGGTTTCAACAGGACGGCGCTACGTGCCACACAGCACACGCTACGATGGAAGTTCTGCACGAGCAAGCGCCCTTTATGGAAAACCCTATAGTAAAATATTTTCTTATTTATGATCTTATACATTCTATGATATTAATGTTTATTAAAGCTAAGAATAACTTTATATACTTTACATAATAATATCATAATATGAATGAACAATCTAATCTTGGTATTAAACATAAATCGTTTTGAACTTTTTAAATAAAACTTTAAAATGTTGTACCAAGGCTAATCTTACACTGTATTTTTTATGGAAAAAACTTGTCAACTATATTTACATATACTATAAATTAAGGCAACACTCACATAAGAATTGTTGACATCAATGATTTAAACATTAATCAAAATTAAAACGTACAAATCATTTCCGCGTTGAATCGCAATTCGAATTCTACTGTGTGCCAGAGGCAAGAAGACGAGGTGTTATGTGTATTGCTCCTCGGTTCAAGAGTTTTAACTGCAATATAAAAATATTAAGTTAAGATGACATTGAAGTAAGGAAACTTCAAATTATCAAGCGGATGCTTTAACATTTACTTAGAAGTACGTGTCAGTCAACTCATGTCAATTTTCATTGTTAACTGAGAACAAAAAATCATATTATTTATTTTTACACGACAAAACTAAGTATATACTGAGCATCAACAAAAATACTAATGGCAACGCGACCTTGTGTCCTGTGTGAGGTTACATATACCATTATGTTATATATCATTACTGTTATAAAATATTGAAAAAGTTTTTCACACTTGACCCAACTTAGTTTTGCTGAATCCCAATCCCAAGTTTCGTAACCTTAGCCGAACTTGGCTACGTAGTAATATAGGAGCGATAAAATATGAAATATAATACAAACGATTGTTCTTACATACTCTAGTTATTATAAAAAAAATCATTGTTTGAAATAAATATTTCGTGTTAAAGATCCTATTACACATACAGACTCGACTAGTTACAGTATTATGTATACCTATGTACATATGTGAAGAGTTTAACATAAAATTATCAAAGACAAATAGTTTTTACAATATGGCTAAAATAATATTATACTTTTTTAACATCCTGTGACACATTGTTTGCAAAAAACAGTTTTGACTCGCTCGTATTATATTTTATTAATGTTATAACGTGCAGAAGTGTATGTATTTATACGTTTGTTACTTAAATACATCAATGCTCCAGAATACAGCAATCTTAATCGATGATCGTAAGTTTAAATCCGTTTATAAAATTTACATTTTGAATGCTTAATTTTTACCATCACATGCTCAGCGGTGATTGTATCGGACAAAAAATCTGTTTGATGTGTATCCACTAGCCCGTAGCATCTTCATACTTTCTTGAGCTCACTTTTTTACTCTATAACGCTCACACGGCAAGATGAGGGTAATTAAAATTGTTTACATAAATATAACGATTTATCCTACCTAACCTACGAACATAATATACTTTACGCTAGTATATCCTTATGTTGTTAACTAATGTTTGTATACCATAAATGTACCTTTTCCCTGTACCGTCGTTAGTTGGTTAAAAAAACTCATTGAGATTTGAATCAGAGAGGAAAATGTTTCCATGTATATCCTGCTATCTTAATCTTCTATACAGTTGAGATGACAATTGTCATAAAGCATAAACGAGTTACTTGAAATTAACCGTCCGTGACCGTGACCCCTGTCTTATTTAAATTCTTAAACGTATACTAATTTGAATAAGTACAATACTTATATTTCGCTCTTTATGATAACATAAACAAAGACTTCTGACGTTTTATACATGTAATCCAAAGTCGCACAGGCCTTGCACGGGTAGATTTAACATTACATGCGAGTGTATAGGTACATAAAGCCAATTGCAGTCCACCGGTAAGTATAGCAAACAGGGTTATAATATATAGGCTGACATTTGAATACCTCTTGGGTCTAGTGGCTAGCATATAAGGCTACAGATTTCGAAGGGAACTCCAAACTCCGGGTCGGACCAATAAAAAGTTATTGGGTTTTTATGTTGATAAATCCTCAGTAACAGCCCGTAGTCTAGAAGTTAATAGTGTTTTCTCTGAAAGTTAAGCTCTTAATCAGTCAGGAGGATACCACCACCACCATCATCATCATCATCATCATTATATATTCTACTGTATGCCTATGTTCCTCTTGGAAGAGTGAGTGAGTCAGTCAACTATGCCGAAACGTTTGTATCAAGAAAGAAAAACGCGTTGTCTTAGTGTGATGTTGTAAAATCACTTTTGTAAAATTTTATTGCCTACAACATTAGAAACTATGATTGCCAACGCTGATTTTCAGGGACCGCCTTGAAAAAGTCAGTAGGTACGCCTGCAAATGACAATGACTAAACAGTAGAGTACGCTTTCAGCATGTTCCAATGAAAGGATTATTATAATATAAAGAAACCTCAGATTGACATATTATTAAATGCGATTTACTAATAATACCTCTACTACATTATGCACTAATAACTAAAATTAAATTAAAAATTTAAAAAACGCCCGCAAAGAAATCTAGAACGTATATCTACTTATTTCTATTCACTTTAATATTACTTCAAAACTTCCCAAAATCACTGTTTTATACGTACAATAAAATTTTCAATTATATCCTTTCGATTTACGCCTGAGAGGATCTGAGAGATTATTGTATTCATTAAGTCAATCTCTAGGATATCTTCGAAGTATAATACTGTTTATTTAACAATGATTACATCTGAATTATTAGGTCATTTGTAAGATAATACCACAGAAACTTATTAAAAAAAAAACTTGACATGTAATTGTTTGTACGTCATGCAAGTACTCGTTATTGTTTAACTTAATTGGTTATGTTTTTTTTTTATATTGCTCATAACAATTTAAAAAAGTAACATTGTACATTGTAGGATATACAATGCAAGTATGTAATATAAGTGCATATACGTATCAATACATGTATTTAATTGATGATGATTATTAATGTGAAATTTACTAAACGTAAACAACCAGCAGGGCATAATTAAAAAATATATATATCAAAGTGATGTGCTCACTTACTATCTCGTAATGTAAGGTGATTTATCTTTATAATTGCGCGATTTTATCAAACGAGGTTTATACTCTGAATGAAACAAAATGCGACGAGCCATGAAGGTCTTCAATAACCTACTTACTTAACTCTTACCTCCCGCTTAAATTCTAACACGAAAACACATATGATTTTTTTGCAATCAATATAATATATACCATACAATTTCAATTTTTCCGTCCACAGTTTTACTTAACTTTCTGGATTATTTTATAAATATAGGTTTGAATTACATTTTAACAATTTACAATTATCTTAATATTTAACCTCTAAAAGAAATGTAAGTGTTTTCGAATTAATTTATTAATAAACTACATTAAAATGTTATACTCAAAATAGTCCTTTTAAAAAGTCTTATTTTCATTTTTGATATTATAATTTAAGATTTTTTTTTTTTCATTTAAATATATTTAAGTATATTATTTGAATAATAAAACTAATAACATTTTTTTGTTGTATGTGCAGCAAGCTATTTTTCTTCTTATGTTTATTCACATGGACGTGGTTTCATAGTAGCTTTAACTCTCTTTATGCGCTCTGACATAAAATTAAATAAAATAGTGATTTGAAGGTTTCTTGTACTTAGACCATTTGGTCAAAAACTACTTGGTGGTAGAGCTTTGTGTAAGCTCGTCTGGGTAGGTACCACCCACTCATCAGATATTTTACCGCAAAACAGCAATACTAGTTATTGTTGCGTTCCGATTTGAAGAGTGAGTGAGCCAGTGTAATTACAGACACAAGAGACGTAACATCTTACTAAGGTTGGTTCCTAAGGTTCCTAAGCTTGGTGGCGCATTGGCGATATAAGCAATTTCTTACACTGCCAATGTCTAAGGGCGTTGGTGATCACTTACCATCAGGCGGACCATATGCCCGTCCGCTTACCTATCCTATAAATAAAATAAAAAAATGGAGTATGGAACAAATTAAGAATTGTTTATTTTTAGCGATACAAATGATGATTTTCAATAGCAATAATTAACGATTTTAAGGCTATTATACACCATCGTTGGGTATACAAAAACCATCCACTAGTTTAAATAGGAGTTGTAAGTTGCTATGAGGTTACTATGTTTTTAAAGATAGAAGTTTCAATAAAAGCTTAAATTTTTTACTATAACATATAAAACACAACTTTTACGTTGCAGTTCTACGGTTTGATACTTACGGACTATCGCTACATCCTAATAATTTAAATACCAACCTATGATTCAAGAATAAGAAAGTTGCTTTAGCCGTCATATTATAATCAAAGTGCAATTATTATAGCAATTTATTATTTAGCAAATGTAAGTTACCTTTCATATTTTGCAATTTAGATCAATAGTTGCGAGATATTATCTCAATGAAATCATGAAAAAAATACCTCAGGCGTTTGGTAAGATGAATTACAGAACGGGCGGATCGCTTGGCTCGATTACCGTTACTGATTATAACATAATATTTATGTAGTATCGGGTTTTAGGATAGGTTACTAATATTAATTTAGATGTTATTATTAAGGAAATCACGGGGCGGTTAAATTTTAAGTGAGTATTCATTCAAAGTAAATATTGCAGAGGTAAAAGGACAGAGGTCTGTCTTACATCAAAGTTAGTTTGGGACTGCCTGCTCTAGTCCCATACATTTTTCTAATATCTCTCAACTACACTTCTGTTATTTGAGAATTTTTCTTAATCCCTTTATTTACAACCTTTTCGAAAAAATACTTACTGCTAAGTACAAAGGTGCAATAAAACAATAAAATAGAAATAGCTTAAACCTAAAAATGACCATTCCACATTTATTTATATCTTATTGATAAGAATGTCACCGAGTGAACATCTATTTTTGTCTTTGCGAAACCGGTTCAGATTATCTTGTCATTAATAAAGTAAGTTTTCCAGATTGGTTGTATACATCTCCTAAGGTTGACTCTTGAAGGGTCGCAAGTTTTATTTTATGTTATAGGTAAGAGGACGGACATATGGGCCACCTGATGTTAAGTGGTCACCACCGCCAATGGACATTGGCGATGTAAGAAATATTAACCATTCCATACATTGCCAATGTGCCACCAACCTTGGGAACGAAGAGGTCCCTTGTTCCTGTAGTTACACTGACTCACTCACCCTTCAAACCGAAACGTAACAATACTAAATATTACTGTTTATCGGTATAATAACTGATGAGTGGGTGGTACCTACCCAGACAGGTTTGTACAGAGTTCTAGCGACTAGTAAGTTTTTTTAAATCGGGTATACTGACTTTTATGCATTCAACAACATCTAGGCCTGTTTATAAAAGTATTACTATAGTTGATGGATGACTCGCTCAACACGAACTAACTGACAAAAATGAACTCTCAAATAAATTAAGCGGTCTCTTACGACACCCATCCATTACTCGTTTCACCACGCTGAATATTACTAGACATCAAATTATAGTCATTTAGTTGAACTTGTCTCAAAAAAATATCTTCATTACAAAATATTTTGAACAGTAGCGATACCTTACTCTTTTTTTGTAGTCTAAGTCTAGTTTGGTAACACGAAAACATGTTATTAAAGCATTACAAAGTGCTTTCCTGCCAATAAAATACATTGAGTCGGAAATTATCATAAGTAGTCCAAAGTATAAAAAGATAACACTTCAAAATAACATGCCTCGGAAAGCAAGTAAAACTGTTGGCCCTGCGACTGATCGTCTCGGATTTGCCGTCCCATCAAAATATTAGAGTGATTAATAAGGAATACACTTGCAGGTCTGCATTTGTTGTCTTACATTTGTCTGGCTTTAGGCTTTTATTAATTTAATTAGAAAGAAATTCACTTTATACTATATATCTAAGTATTTATTATTGACTAATTCTTATAAGATAATGGCCATTTAATATAATATTAAATTCACTTAACATTTTGTTTACTTACACAAAGTCACGACATTCAATGATTTGTAAGACTTTAAAGGGCGAAATAGATTTCGATCTGAAAGCTAAACAGTTTCCTAGTAATAAATTATTTGAACTAACATTTCTTTAGTCAGTAACATAAATAATGAACGAGAAACCAGGACATTGTTGTTAGTATGCGAATAAGGCAATTGTTATTCCAATAAAATAGTAAACAATTAATCTAATCGCATTTTTATTGGTAAACTACAAAAAAAAAAGAACTCGGAAGAGAAACAATTCTAAATTTGAGGTAAAATTTAAGTATCTTTATCAATCATTGTGAAAATACTATATACAATAATATATTTTTGTGATGTAATTTAATTTAGACGTCTTAACGTTTCTAGTAGACGAAAATTATGTACTACTCTTCTCTCCATTAGGCCCCTTTTGAATCAAACCTCATATTTAGAAAGTCCACACCTAATTTGTTTTTATTATCCAATTTAATAAAACTACTTCTCTACACACAGTTATCACTGAATAAAAGAATATTCATAATGAATTGAACATGGACACAGGCGATAAATTATAGCGCATGATAGTGTCTCATTCTCATCATACGATAAGAACGTAATCTTATAGTTATCTTATCTTATATTTGGCACAGGACTTACGGCTCTATTCGAGTGACGGGAATTCTTACTCCGGGTTAAATTTATTGAAAGAAAATCAATAACTTGGATGGACCCAGAATTCAAATCCTTAATCTTATGATTGTTAGTCGTGCAAGCTAGCCGTAAGACAAGACATTTGGAACGACATTGATTAGACAATGAGATAAAAAATGTTTAATGTGTGCTTACTGTAATGGGATACGAAACTTTATAATAGTCAATAGTTTTTCGTATAGGAATGCTATTGTACATTATAAATATTGTATGGGCTGACGACTATATGAAATTTACGAAAAAAAATTATGAATAGTAAATTTATATATGAGTAGCTATTACATTTATTTTCTACCTAATCTAAATAATTAGGACACTAATATTGTAAAGTACTAACTTGTTTAATCATTGTATCTTAGTATACTATTAATCATGGGTATTGAATAGTGAATACTATACTACTGTTTAGTAACAGTCGCCGTCGTCAGCGTGGGCGGTGGAATTAAACAATAATAAGCGTCAACGGGCCATAGTTTGATCCTGACAACTTTGGCTATTGTCGTCCAGACTACTAATACACGCTGTACGCTTAATTAGAGGTAAACGAGTATATTAGTAATTTGTTAAAAAATAAAACATTATCCATCGGGTGCATATTAATATTTGCTCGTATAATAGTACAACAACAAAAATAAGCACGCAGTACACTCCCGGAGGTGGTTCACTCAACCAGTTAGCAGGGGGCCAATGGTACAATTTTACAATGGTCAACGTTTCCGATTCTATTCCTCACAAAAATAAACCTCGGTTGAATCGTAACTGTTACAATATGGTATATTAAATCTGAGAGTGACTACAAGCTTGTGATGAAAAAAACTTATGAAACTAACTTATATTATTGCAAAAATAATTAAATTTGTTACTGTTAACAATTATGGTGCCCACAAAAAATGGTTGTCCATTTGTTCTGGTGTAATGCTCTTAGTCCTATTGAGGTTTTAAAAAAACGAAAACAAAATCGTGCTCGGCCATACGCTATTAATAACGTCTATCGCAATGGCTTTCTGTGCGTTTTTATTCCAAGCAAATCGTTACAGTACTCTGGTTTTTTATATTGGCCTTGATACAATATTTCAAACCTTACACTGCCAGTACTCTGCCGAAAATAGAATTTAAGTCGTTTCGTAAGTGAGTGTGTGTGTCTATCTAAGCTTGTCCTTTATTCTGTAACATTGCAATACTGTGTACATTATATAGTAATATCCTGTATTTTGGTCTAGTGATTGACTTATGATACCGCCATAAAAAGTCATACATTTTTCAGAGTAGCAGCTCAGAGCCTGGAAGGTGGCTGTTTTTACTCAGAGTGAATCGAAAAGAACGTAAACGATAATCATGTGCTTAAATTATTAATATTTTACATCGACGGTCTTGCCGTCCAAGTGACCAAGAAAGACCTGAACTGACCACATTTCCATATCCAATATATCCATACACATCTTAATAAAAATATATTTAACTAACGTTACAAAGTTTGAATAGATATGAATTGTAACAAAAAGCAAGGCAAGCAATGTCGTAACAATTGTTCAGCCATAATAAAGATATCAACGCGTTTCACAAACCAACCGCAAACACTTTTGCTATTATAAACGTTCACAAAGTAACTGATAGATGCATAGCTGCCTATTAAACAAGTTATGACCCTTACTTTGTTCGTTTAGAATTTAAACTAAATTAATTTAAATAAAACATAGAATGTTATTTTATTTTTCGTCTTTATATCACAATTAACATTGAACAGAACTACTGAAGAGGAAAATAATTCCAATACTTTGTACAAATACATATGTGGGAAATAATATTTTTTTAAACAACTTCCGGTCTTATAACACGGTTGTGCAATTGATTCAAATGACAAGTCTTATATAAGGCTCGACAGATGTCAACAGATCAGAAGTGGTTCAGTGTTGAACACGGCACTATCGGTGCTCTGAACTGTTTATTTGGTAACTACCCAGGTGAGCGCATTTTTGTATTTATTCTATTAATTATGTAGTTTAACTTAATTATTTTATGTATCGAATTCATTGTAATCGGTGTCTAGAAATAAGTATAATTACCTGCTATTATTTTAAATATACTTTGTTTATTTATAAATTGGTTTTACTATTTATTTTGTCTCCCGTTCTCTCACATCAGAAGTGGGATAATGTAACCTCAACTACGGCCAGAAATTGTTATGATTCCAGGTGCAACAAAATGAATTTCGGTGAATCTGACGTTTCGAATCACGAGATCTCCGAGCAAATTCAAGCACCGCAGGTTGCTGGTCCTCCATCTCCGATCCTGGGACTAAATACGGCGGGTTGCATAGCCTCTCATCGCATAGACGTCATCACCCAACGACGCAATAATCCGAAGGGAATCTACTTCGGCGATTAGCAGTCACGCGGTTCCAACCAATTCAACAGCAGCAAGCGACAGCCGTGAATCCAGGACAGTAGATTTTGTTCCCATTAATTTGATGCAAAGCATGATGCAGGAAATGATGACTCAATTAATTCAAACTACTGCCAAAGCTTTTAACCCATACATTGAAAAACCTGCCCCAAGAATGCGAAGTCTTGAACTCATTTACGTACCTACTTTTGACCCTGATGACAGAACCGATACTGTACAAGTTTGGTGTAAAAATGTCGATGATCTTATACAAGAATATGAGCTTAGTAACAGGGAAATTCTTAATTTAACCAGAAAAAATTTACGTGGGCGTGCAGCCGATTGGGCACGTCGTAATTATACAAATCTATTAACCTGGAGTGAACTCAAAACTGGTCTTATTGAAACTTTCGCAGATGAAACACGATACTACGATGACTTAACGTTCTTCATTGAGTACACAAGTGAGCAGGCTGGTAGTCTTTCTGAATATGCTACACGAAAATGGGAGTTGGCGAAGAGGGAGATCGGTGTGGAGGTGACAGAACAGCGCTTGGTAGAGGCGGTTATTTCAGGTATGACGGATGCGTTCTGATTTGTTACGACTGACGCCAAAAAATTTGCCACATTTAATTAAAAGCTTAAACTCGTATAAACGCAAAAGACCTGGTAAAGAGTCTGATCATATTATTTTACCTAAACGATACCAGCCTAACATAATGCTAGATTTTAAATCAAAACGTTGTCATAAATGCCACAAGCCAGGTCATGTAATAATAATATATATAATAATATTAATAATAATATGTATAATTATATAATAATCAAAATGTACCCTCATTTTCTAATGAATCTAAAAATTTAGCTCAAAAACCTGCCACTCCTATTTGTGCTCATTGCAGTAAAAAAGGCCATTGAAAACTGTTTTCAACTTTTAAATAAAAAATCAAAAGTTGATTAATCAACTCGTATAAATTCTCTTACAATGACTAATAAAAGTTCATAAATAAATCATTCTAATAGAAAATCGTAACTAATGTTTAATAGATAGTGGTGCTGAATGTTCTCTAATGCGTGATAGGGTAGCCGATTCCATTAAGGGTAAAATAACATACGACTACACTTTTGCAGGGGGTTGGTGATAATTCATTTAGTTCAACGCGAAAAAAAAAGTGTTTGGTTTGTGTTGATGGCCTTAGTATCGAGTTGGATTTTATCTTAATTCCAGATAGGTTTTTACAATACGACATATTGCTTGGTCAAAGTATTTGAAATTCCTGGACTCCAAGTCACTTATTCAGAGTATTTTCCTACAATTTATTGTAGTTCCTACAATATAAATACTGTTCATAAAATTAATTTTGATAAATTAAATATTACCCCTGATATTAGTTCCGAAATTAGTCTTTATGCGAACTATTAGATAATTTTTCAGATATGTTTACATCCGGTAATGCAGTTTCACAAGTAACTACAGGCTTATTGACTATACGCTTAAAAAATCCAGATAAAATAGTTCAAAGGCGACCATACCGCTTAGCCCCGTCTGAACGTGAACACGTAAAAAAATTAATTAAAGATTTAAAAGATAACAAAATTATTCGTGACAGTAATTCTCCTTTCGCGAGTCCTATTCTGTTTGTTAGAAAAAAAGATGGTACTGACAGTGTGTTGACTCAATAGCAATACTATTCGCGACCATTTTCCGCTTCCTATTATTGATGACCAAATAAGCAAACTTTCAAAAGCAAAATACTTTACAGATATTAGATATGGCAGCTGGGTTCCATCAGATACCCGTAGCTGAAGACTATCGAAAAAAACTGCCTTTGTTACCCCTGACGGTCAGTGTGAGCTTGGGAGGTATTATTTTTCAAAAACACGACAGTCAAATGAAAGTAGTTGGATATTTTAGCATGCGTACCACTGAAATTGAAAGTCGTTACCACTCTTATGAGTTAGAAACTTTAGCAGTGGTACGAGCGATCAAAAATTTCCGCCACTATTTGTTAGGAATATCGTTTAAGGTTGTAACCGATTGTAATGCTCTTAAGGCATCCCGTAACAAAAAGGAACTTCTTCCCAGGGTCCACAGATGGTGGGCATATTTACAGTCATAAAATTTCAAAATTGAATATCGCAAAGGTGATCGTATACGTCACGTTGACAATTTAAGCCGCAATCCCACATCCATGAATATAAATTATGTTAATAATTATACTACATGGTTAGAGGTTGAACAAAATAATGATTTAGAAACTAAAAACATCATTGAATCTATAAAAAATGGTAGTATATATTAACAAGGATCTAGCATCCAGTTATGAACTACGGGCTACTTTATCGTACATTCTCCACAAAAAATAATAAATTAAAAAAATGTCTTTTTATTCCTAAAAGTTATCGGTGGCATATCATACAAATTTATCATGATTCTCTTAAACATCTTGGTTGGGAAAAAACATTAGACAAGATCAGAGAAAAGTTTTGGTTCCCGAATATGTCTAAATGTACTCGCAAGTTTATTGAGAATTGTCTTACATGCAAAGTTAATAAAAGCCAATCTGGTTCACGTCAAATTTCCCTTCACCCAATTGATAAGCCTCCCGTTCCTTTTCACACAGTTCATATGGATACGACTGGCAAACTAAGTGGCAATAAACCTGTAAAACAGTACGTCATTGTATTCATAGACGCTTTTACAAAATATTGTTACATGAAACCCGTCAATGACCTGACTGCCTTAGGTATTGTTAATTGTCTTAAAGAATTAATTTATACATTTGGAACCCCTAGAAGAATAGTTTGTGATCAGGCTGCTTCATATACAGGCAAAGAATTTAGAAGTTTTTGCGACCATTGGTCAATAGAAATACATTTTATCGCTAGTGGCGTTAGTCGTGCAAATGGGCAAGTCGAGCGAATGATGAAAGTATTGACAAACTGCATTGTTGAAAATACGTCTGCCAGGAGAGCTTGGAAGGGTGTTGTAGGTGAAGTGCAGTTAGCAATTAATAGTACGTTTAGCAAAACCACTGGTCACACACCTTTCCAGCTTCTCATGGGCTGTAATCAGTCTCCTCCCGCTTTATCAGCCTTAACAGATTATGTTGAACGCTATGACCTTGATATTTGCCGTCAAGAATCGAAGCAAAGGATGGACGAGCGAGCTAATATTAAAAAAATTGACTTTGATAAGACTAAAGCTAAAATTGTGCCTTTTTAAATTTACGATGTTGTGCTCGTGAAACAAAATTTTCGAAACATTAACAAACTAGACGGCAAATATAGAGGTCCATGCATCATTACTCAAGTTAATGATAATGACAGATATACTGTAAAAGTCTATGAGACTGGTAATGAATTGTATGTATCACATGATAATTTACGTATTGTTACCCCAGATATGGGACGAGAATCATCAGATACTTTAGATGGTTGACTTAGTAATTGTAAACATCTTGTGTGAGGAATGGTCGCCTGGCCAACGACCACTGCTTTCACAAATGTATTTAATTAAAATACGAATATATTTATGTAATTGTAGTGGTTAAGAAACTATAGTGTGTATTGTCAAGCTTTTCATCTTTGTTTTATTGTGTTGTGTAAACCCGGTTGCCACTGTGATTTGGCAGCTTGCCATGTGATTTGGCAGATATCTGATTGTCATGTGATTTGACAATTTTACCATGTGAGTTGGCAGATATCGGGTATTCAGAGCCATATGATTTGGCTGAATTTAGCCACTGTGATTTGGCAAATGTGTGATGGTCATGTGATTTGACAATTTACCATGTGAGTTGGTACATATTGGATGTTAAAAGCCATGAGATTTGGCTGAACTTTGTCACTGTGATTTGGCAAATGTGTGATTGTCATGTGATTTGACAATTTACCATGAGAGTTGGTAGATATTGAATGTTTAGAGTCATGTGATTTGGCCGAATATTGCCATGTGATTTGGCACATATCTGATTATTAAGTTAAAATTAATATATATACGATGTAAATTATTGTATGTTTGTATAAGATTTTAATCGAGGTATGTTTTCTTTTAATTCGCGAGCCACACAGGCTGCTCGTCAGAATGGCCGTGTGGGAGATAATATATTTTTAAGCAACTTCCGGTCTTATAACACGGTTGTGCAATTGATTCAAATGACAAGTCTTATATAAGGCTCGACAGATGTCAACAGATCAGAAGAGGTTCACTGTTGAACACGGCACTATCAGTGCTCTGAACTGTTTATTTGGTAACTACCCAGGTGAGCGCATTTTTGTATTTATTCTATTAATTATGTAGTTTAACTTAATTATTTTATGTATCGAATTCATTGTAATCGGTGTCTAGAAATAAGTATTTATTTTATTATTACCTGCTATTATTTTAAATATACTTTGTTTATTTATAAATTGGTTTTACTATTTATTTTGTCTCCCGTTCTCTCACACATATTTACTAATATTAAATATAAATAATGCTAAATATGGATTGTTTATATTTTTTCGTTGTTTTATCTCTAGGATCAGGAAACCCTGTGGAACAAATCACACATTTGAGTTGTGCTTGTGATAATAATGTAGTATATTGTGGAAAACAAACAATTAATAATAACTTAATAGCATTCATAATTTAATCATTTAATTCCAAAAAATAAGTGAAAGAAATCGTCTCCATATATATAAATTGATAACGCTATTTTTTTTTTAAACCAATTTATGTTAGCAGAAACATTTTTAACCCAAAAACATCGCATTTGACCGCAGACAGTTCATAAGAATATGTACAAATATTTATGTAAAAATTCTTATAACTATTCTTTCAAAAAACGATAACTATCATATTAGTATTTAGTATTTTAGCGTGAACTTAGCATTGACACAAATTAATATTTTGTACAAACAGATTGTATAACTCATTTACAAAACTGGCAACCAATCAGATAAGATAATAACAAACAGAGCGATATAATATTAAGATTTATATTGCGTGTTAAAAAGGTATTCAAAAAGGTCTTCGACTTTTATTTCCTTATATTTGATAGTTTGGGTAAATTAATCCTTGAGAAAAAAACTTAAAACTTCTTGAAACGCACTGGATAAAGTAAACATTAATTAGAAAAAGTGTAAAAAAACTGGCAATATTCATTTAAATCGCCGTATTACAAGTATATTTTTACATTATCGTTGGTTCTCTTAAGAAATAGATACTACGGCAAAATGACCTCGAGTCGAGACTAAGCGCAAGTAATAAATCACTTTTTGCTTCATCTGTAATACTAATTATATTATTACTAAATAGTTATTTATATGTAGTAGATATGTTTTTTTGTTGTTAACCGTAAGATTCAATGTTACTGTTTGTTTCCCTTGACTGAATGTATTATTACCACTATAATTTGTTAGTATTATTATTTATCTATCAGTTCACTATATACGTAACACGGTCGTATACACGGGTCTTGCAACTTCAGTATGGGGTACGTTGACATACTGATGCTGTTAAGTTCAATTTACGGCCGCCAGAGCCATGAAAATTCACGTAATAATTATCCCGAACATTTTTTCAAATCCAAACAAATATTATAACAAAAATCCGCAAAACTCAACAAAACGATATAACAATGATTAAATAACACAATACTTGGGAGAGAAAAATATCAGCTTCAATAGCAGCGACGTAGTACCTCAAGCGGATGGTATTGCGAATTAGCATTAAACACACACTCGCACCTCATCTCTCACCACTGAAATTGGACTCAGTTGCCAGACCTGTGTATACGACCGTGATACGTACCTTTTAATTTTATTATAGATCAAACATAGACCTTTATACATGCATAGCCTTCAGTACTGCACGCCAGAAAACTAAAAACTAGGCAAAACTAATCATAAAGAATTTACAATTATTAAATTTTCTTAACTGGATATAAAAACAAAAAATAATGTTTCATTTACAACTTTCTACTGATTTGACTTATTACTAAAAATAAACAAAATAAAAACCAATAAACAGATTGGTTCATATAAATTATTGTTTGTTTTAGGTCACAATGACAGAAAATGTAGAAGCGGGTGCTGGTCTCGCTTGGCGATTACTGGCGACGCTAGAAGGTGGATCGCTTTTAGCTGTAGCCACATCCGCGCTAATCGCTTACACGGCAAGACTGAAACTCACCAAACAGAAGCAACACAAGACTGTTAACAGCGTTCTAGTAAGTAGAATAAAAAATGACTAAAATAATCGTCGATAAAACGATTCCTTCGAGAAAAACATTGCTATCCTTCAAATTTATTCAAAGCCGGAATTCTCGAATATTTTTTCAAGATTTGAAAAACCTTATGACACATATTATTTTATTATTCTTCGTGATGCATTCTTGCAAAAGTTAAATATTTTTATGCAGGATTAAAATTACTTTTAAGGCTATATGTACAAATGATTAACCACGATAAAATCTACATAATATAGGGTTTTCCATTAAGGGCGCTTGATCTTTGAAATGCAAAAAAAAATACATGTAGGAGAGATATTTGCGAAATTTTTTTTATTTGGAAGGTCTATCGACCCCATTATGTATGGAATATGACATCATTCAAATGACTGCCACGGCTTCGGTTGGTGGCGCGCACACGAAAGGTCCAATTTTCTATGACTCTGGCGCACAAATCGGGCTGTATTTGATCGATGGCGTGGCGTATGTTGACTTTGAGGGCATCGGTGGTTTGCGGCTTGTTGGCATAGACCTGCGACTTAAGAAAACCCCACAAGAAAAAGTCCAGCGGAGTCAAATCGCACGATCTCGGTGGCCAGTTCACGTCGCCTCCGCGCGAGATGACCATGTCCAGAAATTGCTCGTGCAGAACTTCCAACGTAGCGTGTGCTGTGTGGCACGTAGCGCCGTCCTGTTGAAACCACATGTTGTCCAGATCCATATTCTCGATTTCAGGCCAAAAGAAGTTGGTTATCATCGACCGGTATCGCTCACCATTGACGGTGACGGCCACACCATTATCGTTTTCGAAAAAATACGGACCAATCACGCCTCCGGCCCAAAATCCGCACCAAACAGTCACTTTCTGCGGGTGCATTGCCACTTGGTGAACCTCGTGTGGATTGGTCTCGTCCCAAATACGGCAATTTTGCTTGTTGACATAGCCATTCATCCAAAAATGCGCCTCGTCGCTGAAGATGATTTTTTTGCCAAAATCGGCGTCAACTTCCAACTGCTCTAATGCCCAGTCAGCGAACACACGGCGCTGTCTATGGTCATTAACCTTGAGCTCTTGGGTCAGCTGGATCTTGTACGGGTGCAGGCTCAAGTCACAACGCGAAATTCGCCAAGTTGTCGTCTGCGAAAGGCCGAGTTCCTGTGCGCGACGAGGAATTGACTGCCGCGGGTTTTCGAGGACACTGTCGCGCACAGCGGCGATATTCTCGGCAGATCTCGCGTTACGTTGACGCACGGGAACCGGCTGATTGTTAACTGACCCGGTTGACTCGAATTTGTCCACCAATCGACGGATAGTCGACTCGGCAGGACGATCATCGCGACCGTAAAACGGGCGAAGTGCGCGGAACGTTGCTCGAACTGAAGACCCATTTTCATAAAACAATTTTATGATTTGCACGTGCTGCTCGACACTGTAACCTGCCATGGTGGTTTGGGAGGACGGAATGAATATAACACACTGCATTTGACAGCTGTCACTCAAACAACATGGCCGCAATCAGCTGTCAAAGTTCAAGCGTCCCTATTGGAAAACCCCATACATAAAACGTATATACTTAGACTGAGAAAATAAAAATCAGTATTGACGATGTAACAGTAACAGCCTGTGAATGTCCCACTGCTGGGCTAAGGCCTCTTCTCCTCTTTTAAGGAGAAGGTTATGGAGCTTATTCCACCACGCTGCTCCAATGCGGGTTGGTGGAATACACATGACAGAATTTCTGTGAAATTTAACACATGCAGGTTTCCTCACGATGTTTTCATTCACCGCCAAACACGAGATGAATTATAATCACAAATTAAGCACAGAGAAATTCAGTGGTGCTGCCCGGGTTTGACCCCACGATCATCGGTTAAGATTCACGCGTTCTTACCACTGGGCCATCTCTGCTCATAATTAACGATATTGACGATGAGTAGGTAATAATTATCATAGTGAATAATAATTATAGTAAAACAATACAACATGACCTTTCTGGAAAAAATACATGGAGGATATAACGATAGTGTTATTCTAGTTTTTTTTTTTAAACAATTGATTTAAGTGGCGACAAGAGCTCTAAAAGAAATCCTGTAATATTAAAAGCTGATATTAGGCATAATTGTTTTGATTATGTGCGCATATAAAAATATTTGAAAAAGTAATTCTTATTCTAATTTCAGATATCGAATACTACAAGCACTTTAGGTCGTGAATTAAAACGTAGACTAGAAGGCCATGGCTGCATCGTTTGTACAGACATAAGTGACACGCCAGGAGTAAATAAATTCGATTCATTGGTAGTTATCGGTAAAGAATCAGAAGCAGGATTAGATGGACTCCTAAATTTGGTCTCTCAAGACGTTAACGAAAATTTAAATGTGAGTATTTGAACGATATAAACCAACTTTTTTTTGTCATAGACCACTTTCAAAATGTAAGTGGTTCCGGTTGACGCCCTGCAGCTACATTTGCAACATATTCCCAAAATTTTACAAAAAAAAAATGTGAAGATTATAATATGTAACTATGGAAATTTGTGACGGAATTTGTGTGGAAATCGCTGACCTTTTTTTTTTCAACGTTTTAGTTTTTCGCTATCGAAAGCAAACGTATTTTCCCCCGTGGACCCCTGCTTATGAACGGTGGACCCCCGTTTTTTTGTCACGCCATCGTGGACCCCCCTCGACTCTCGTTGTCCCCTGGGGGTCCACCTGGACCACTTTGGGAATCACGGATATAAACGATCACGTATTTTTATACAATAAAAATAAACTTATTTACAATGACTAGATACGTATGCAAAACCAATCAGATAGGTACAATACAATTAATATTAAACATGCACCTCCATACATTTTAATATGGAGGTGCATGTATCTGCACAGTCGTAGATTTAAGATAAAAACTTAATTTGCAGTTTATTTATCGATATATACATATCGAATACACATTCGATAACGTGAAATCTTTTATAATGTAAAACGATATTTTCTTTCATCGTTAACACAAATTAAATACATACTTGAAAATCTCATTGAAGCTTGTTGAGTTAGTATTCATAAATTATTAGACAAAAAAGAGATTTAAAAGTATACAAACAAAATGGTAAAAGTAAAAATTCATATCCTGCCAAGTTACTAGAGACGCTGTCCCGGGCTGTGAGGAGAGGGGGTAGCATCGCATGGGCGTGTACGGGAGAAGTCTCCGGCGCGTACGGAGGCGCGACTAGCGCCTTTGATACAGTTGTGCGCGCCAGCCTGCAGCATGTCGCTAAGAAGTAAGTCAATAACCAGTAACGTAGCTTGCCCTTGACGGGCTCTGTAAAATTTTTTTTTCAACGACTTCAACTACATGTTAATTTACAAATGTGTACATTATTAGCGTACGGTCTTGGACTTTGAGTGAAATTTTGGATGACATCTTACGAAATTTTGATTGGTTGAATGGTAATATCATGATAGGTTTGACTGCCTTTTTGTTGCATGACTGATGAAATTATCACTTGATCCAGGTCTATACTATTTTTTTATTTTAATAACATTCAAAAGTACATCTTTATAAAAGCCTTCATTCTGTAGCAAAAGGGGAGCGAGCCAGTTTTAAAACTGCTATACAAGGTTACAAATAACCATGTATACTTTTTCTTTTGGTATATAGTAGCACAATCGTCACTAACTGGCTTTTGTTATAAATGCATTTGAGACTATGCTAGTGAATCCTCACTTACAAGTGAGCCATTATTCGTTTATAAAAAACTGAGGTTAAAACATCAATTTTTGATAATTGCGAAACCAAAAACTCGATGGTAGAGCTTTGTGCAAGCTCGTCTGGGTAGGTACCACCCACTCATCAGATATTCTACCGCAAAACAGCAGTACTTTGTATTGTTGTGTTCCGGTTTGAAGGTTGAGTGAGCCAGTGTAATTACAGGCACAAGGGACATAACATCTTAGTTCCCAAGGTTGGTGGCGCATTGGCAATGTAGGTGATGGTAAACGTTTCTTACAATGCCATTGTCTATGGGCGTTGGTGACCACTTACCATCAGGTGGCCCATACGCTCGTCCGCCAACCTATACAATAAAAAAAAAAAAAAAAAAAAACGTCTAATAACTATGTATGTGATCATTACATTTTAAAAATCTTCAAAACTCGTCCGTTTCGCTTACAGTTCGTATTGCGAACCCCTATGGGTAGGTCGATGCAGTACCACGGAGCTGGCAGTGGACAGGATCCTCGCTGAACTCTTACCATCTACTCAGCATAGTACTGGCTTCTCGATCAGGTAACCAAATACATATAATAGCGAAAACGTGTTTACAAACATGGTAGCTGTGTTTAAATAATTTTCCGCCCGCAGCTTCGAACGCGTTTGATAGGGGCGATGTGTTTTTTTTCCACTTAGAATATTAGTAAGGGTTACAATATTAGTAAGGGAAACTAAAATAATAATTGTAGTACGAAATTTATACCTTTAAGCAACTAACTTTTATTAGAATTACAAAGAATACTTAGAAACTAAAATACTCAGTACCTTACATTTTACGATTAGAGCACCAATTTTGCCAAAAATGTGTATTTTTGTATAGCATATTATATTCTATGCTAGCTTGATTGCTTGATTATTCTCTCGGCCAAAATAATAAATACCCAACTGTAGTACTTCAATTCAAGGTTTAATAATTCGCAAAATTGATATCATCTGAGGTACGTGCTGATGTAAACATAAATGTTTATTTTTTTCAGAAACGCCGCAAACAAAGTGAGCGTTTTCCTCGGGAGATGGCTGAAAATGGTCACATAAATTTCTATAGTTAAACCTATATTAAATTACGATTGATATATTATGTAAATAATTGTATTAAATAAATGACATATAATACGGTATTTATTTATTTTTTTAACTGTCGACATTTAGTAGATTTAAACGTAAAACCATTTTTTTTTATATTATTATGTTTTACTAGGTTTGATTTAGGAGACTTTGTTTCTATTGGCATATGATAAGTTCTGGAAGTCGCAACCAGCGCCTTTGATACAGTTTTGCGCGCCAGCCTGCAGCAAAGAAGTAAGTCAATAAGCAGTAGCGTAGCTTGCCCTTGTATAATTTTTTCTTTTTCATGCGGATTTAGCGCCTCCACTGTCAACGACTTCAACTACATATTTGAAACAACTACTATAAGTTCGAAACTAGTTGACCTAGCTTAAATAATAAAAATATTTACTTGACTCCAAATTATTAAACTTAAGAAGCTTGATATATAAGCTTACACAACGTTACGCTATAGATATGTTTTCTATGTTAATTAATCTTATAAACTGAAGTGACAAATATTTTTATTTACCTACCTAAAGTTATTTTAACGAGTTCCAGTGGATCTCCAAATTTTGACGAGAAGAAAGATAAAGAATATAATCGAAGCGAAGAATAATGATGAGCAGACCAAATCATCACTACTAGACCATTGTTTTATAACCAAGCACTTAGAGATCCAAGGTCCCTAGGCACTTAGACATTCTCCCCGCGCCTATTCCGAAGCGGTTCGATTAACATTATATTATTTATAGCTGGGTGGGGCTGGTGTCACTCTGGTGGCCGAGCCCCCAATTTTTAACACTAAATTGTTATGAATATATAACGTAGAAAAACACTCTAGAGCTAAACTTAACTAGACCATCGGGTATCTGACAACAACAAAAGACGAAGTAATGTAAGCGTTTCCCGTCCTCCTACAACCTGTTAAATCCTTTACAATCTGGTTTTAGATCTGGTCATAGTACGGTTACTGCATTGGTTAAGATTATTGACGACATCAGATTAGACATGGATAACAAGGAACTTACGGTTTTAACATTGCTTGATTTTAGTAATGCATTTAATACTGTAGATTTTAACATACTCCTAGCTATACTAAATTATCTTAATATTTCTCCTTCGGTAATTAATTGGTTTAATAGTTATCTCAAAGGTCGCCGTCAGCGTATACAAGTCCAGGATTCTCACTCTGACTGGTTGACGGTGAATACCGGTGTTCCTCAAAGCGGTGTCTTATCTCCTCTTCTTTTCTCAATCTTCATAAGCTCCATAACTCAATATATATCTTCTTCCTACCACTTGTATGCCGACGATCTCCAGATTTATGCACATTCTAAAATGACTGATCTACCTCAGACCATACAATTAATTAATTCTGACTTAGATTTTTTTTAAAAGTGGAGTATCTTTTGTTCTTAAAGTAAATCCTATTAAAAGTCAGGTTATTCTAATTGGTAGTTACAATATTACCCCGTGTAGATTCTCTTTTGCCACCTATTGTCTTTAATAAAACTATAATTCATTAAGTAAAAAAGTCAAAGATATATATTTTGATGAAAATTTCTCTTGGATGTCACAATTAAGCGAAGTTAGTAAGAAAATGGTCCACTCAATTGGATCCATTCGCAGATTACGTAATCTTCTACCGATTCCTATCAAAATTGCGTTAGCTCAAAAAATTCTTCTTCCCATCCTTGATTATGCTGATACCTGTTATCTTGATCTCAGAGAAGAGCAACTAAATTAACTCGGGGTATTCAAAATCTTTGTATTCGGTTTATATTTCGACTTCGCAAATACGACCACAATTCTGAATTTTGCAAAAAACTGGCATGGCTCTCAATCCGTCTACGCAGGAATACTCACATACTTTCTCTTCTCTATTGTATACTCTTTCATCCAAATTCTCCTCACTATCTTAAGCACCGTTTCGAATTTCTTAAAGACTCGCATGGCTGCACTATAAGATCTGATGAAAATCTTATTCTTAAAATTCCTTCTCATTCTTCTTCTTTTTATACCAATTCCTTTTCCGTTCAAGCAGTTCGCTTTTGGAATTTCTTACCGCTTCACGTAAAGCGATCTCAATCCATCAGCACGATTGAAATCCGACTCTAGGCGTACTATTTAACTTTATGAGTATCTGTTCGGTGTGGTTTTATTTATTATCGCGCTTTATTGCTTATTATTAGAACTATCTTAGCTACATCTTTATTAATTATTATACTGCCTCGTTGGTCTAGTGGCTATATGTAAGGCCGCAGACACTGTGGTCCTGGGTTCAATTCCTAGGTCGGACCAATGAAATGTTATTGAGATTTTCCATCTAAATTTCTCAGTAGCAGCCCGGAGTCTGGAAGTTGGAAGTGTGTACACTCCCGTGCCTCGGAAAGCACGTTAAGCCGTTGGTCCTGCGCCTGAACTCTTTCCGGTCGTGTCGGATTGCCGTCCCATCGGGTTATGAGAGTAAAGGAATAGAGAGTGCACCTGTGTTTGCGCACACACTTGTGCACTATAATATGTCCTGCGCAGTTGGCTAATCTCTCTTGAGATTGGCCGCCGTGGCTGAAGTTGGTCTGGAAACTATTATTATTATTATTATTTATTATTATTATTTTATTCTATTAATATATATCATATACTATATATATATATATATATATAGTAGTAGTATGTGTAGTAGTAAAATAAAACAATATTTTATTTATATTATTTGATCTGTACACCTCCGTCGCTTTATATAGCCCATGTCCTTCTCCTAAAGGTTGTCTGGAAGAAATCGCTCTCAGCGATAAAACCGCCTTTTGTGCTACCGGAATATATTTATATTTTTTTCATTACTATTAGTATGTTTCTGTAACTCTGTGTACAATGAAGCATATAAATAAATAAATATTTGTATATCTACCAATGCATTTTCATTTGAGTAATTTAATTATTAGTTATTGAGAACAGATAATACATAAAATAATATCTTTACATCTTAATATATATACTTAATTTACTGATGATACCACTGAAGGAACAGGACTTGCTGTCTTTTCTCTATCACCAGAAGGTTTATCTTGTGTTGGTTTTGATACCTTTGTTGGGTTACTAGGAGCAGAGCAGACATCTTCATCTGAACTGTCAATTGTAATGGTTGGTTTTGGAGGTAATGCCACCTCAATAACTTCATCTTCATCGCTTGATTCTAGTTCAACAATACAATTAGAATCCTCATTTTCTAGTATGGAATTAATATATTGAATTTAATATATTGAATCTTTACATAAAACTGAGGTGTTCTTCAACGATCAAATAAATACGAAATATATATTCTATGTTATTATATTATAGGCAATTATTTAATTTACTTAAATTTCGACCATCTACATTATATACCGACTATTAGCCTGGTATTAGTATGTAGCCTATGTTTGTATTATAAGTCTACCGGTACTAAATTACGGGTAAACGCTTCAAAAACGGCTCGAAAAATATGAGAACAAATACAGTTGTGCTCTTATTTCAAATTAATATGGTCCAATCATAACCTTGTCTAAGCGGCGAGCTTCGGTCGAAATTTTTTATTGCTTTTTTTTGGAACTTTCTAATTCCGACTTTAAAATGCATGCGTGTAAAATTGAATTTATTTTTATGTATGTTGACCAGCAAATAAAGGTCTTAAAAATCAATTGGTTTTTGTACATAGTTCTTTATACAACCTTAAACATTGCACTTAAGGTTGAATGAATTTACATTACTGTATTTTTATTTTAACTAGAATAACTTCAACACAGTTGGCGACAGTTTTAAGAAAACTTTTGTATAGGATTGTACATCTAGTGCATTATTGATCGAAGAGTTAGTCAGAAGTTTCATTAGTGGCAGAAGAAGTAGTTTTGTAATCATAATTTGCGCATGCGTCTTAAATTGCTTTAATAATCAAAATTAAACATCAAGCATTTTAAATTAAATTTGGCAGTTCAGCTACCAAATCACTTAACATTGCAACTTTATGTTTATCTGTGACATTATTAACAATAGACAATATTATATCTAAGCATTATTTATCTATGGCTTCAAACTTGAAAATTGAAATGTAGTGACAGACGTGTATCTACGACAGAAATGTTTTTTCGTTATTTCTAATGGCTAAAAGGCATTCTAAATCTGTTTTGATTTTAATATTTCGATTATGTTGATTTCGTGTTTTATTTCATTTGACCATAATTTAATATTCAAACATGGAAGAGGTAAATAATAGGTTACCATATTTTTGTTGTGTCAATTTCATAATATCCAGTAAGCAACGCATGCTCAATACTTATTTTGTTATATATGTTTGATTTTAGGACCTTAGCGAAAATGATTTGGAATACCAAATGTATGCTATGCTTCACTATGTTGACGAAACTCAGACAAATGTAAGCATTGACGAAAAGGAAATAAATGTTGATGAAAATGCACATCGTAGTACTATAAGAAGGTACTGGAGTAGTAACGACGATCAAAACTCGATCTATAAGAAAGTAAATGCCCCAAAAGGACCCGCTACCAACAATGATGTGATTGATAAAAACCAGCCACAAGCAAAAGGCGAAATAAATAGTCCTACCGATTCAACCGTCGACTTATCCATTTTTGAACAACCAGTATCAATTAATGTTAAGAAAACCATAGAAATACTAGAAAATGAGGATTCTAATTGTATTGTTGAACTAGAATCAAGCGATGAAGATGAAGTTATTGAGGTGGCATTACCTCCAAAACCAACTATTACAATTGACAGTTCAGATGAAGATGTCTGCTCTGCTCCTAGTAACCCAACAAAGGTATCAAAACCAACACAAGATAAACCTTCTGGTGATAGAGAAAAGACAGCAAGTCCTGTTCCTTCAGTGGTATCATCAGTTTCGGATGAGTTTATTAGAGGTGATTGCATAGCTTTGAATATTTCTTCAAAACATCCTAATAATCAAAGTTTTGACTTTAGCCTACACGCCTCTGACTTACTAGATCAGACGCCCACAAAGAAAAAAAAGAAAAAGAGAAACAAAGATGCAACCTCAACGCCAATACCCAACAAAACACCTAACACATCTACTGCTAATTCTATGGAGGAATGTTTTGCGACACCAAAGAGTAAAGCAAAAAATAAAAGGCAAAGAACTAAATCATATAGGGTATCTGACAAAAGCATTCCAAGTGCCGATGTTTATGATTCAAGTAGCAATCAATCAATTAATGAAAACAACAAGAATCAGAGTCCTTATATAGTAACAGATAAAAGTTTTCCGAACACAGATGTTTATGAATCAGATTCAAATCAATCTGAAATCATAAAAGAAGATGCTCCACAAATCATCCATCCAGAAACTAAAAATGACGATTGCTCAGATAATAGAGTATTAGAAAATCCTATAACAGAAACTGCAAAAACTCCTAAGAAGAGAAACCATGAAAATATGAATAAACTTGTAACTGTCGATCTCACAACACCAGCCACTACTGCCATAGATGAAAATATAGTAATGGCAAATGTCACTGGATTTACAGATATTGATGATTATTGTGATGATAATACAGTTCCTCAAAGTGATATTGCAAAATGTGGATCGACAAAAATACCAGAAATTTTGAATGCTGATCTAGATTTTGATAACTTAAAAGGTAACAACAAAACATGTAAACTACGCCAGTTTTCTCTTAATACTCTACGGGCTGAAATGGAAAAGTTTTACAATGAAAGCTGGGGAGGAGAAGAATTTAATCATAGAGAGATACAAAAAAATATGTCAAGTAAGTTTTATTTTATGTCCTGTTGTTTTACACTCTCAATTACAAATTAACTGTTGTAGTAAAGATAATATGTTTTGAAAATCCACAAAACCTGTCAATGGTACAAAAGAAAGTAAGATGAAAATAAAAATATTACATTTGTAAAAAAGAGGTATAATATGGAAATGTCATGTTTTTGCATGTATGTATAAGCTAAGTTATAAAAAATAAGCTTTTAACAAAACAAACAAACAAAATGTTTTTATCTTGGTTTTCCTCCAAACTTTCACTGAAGCCCCATAACTTATATTTATACATTTTAATTGACTCTTTTATTTTTTTAATCAAGTTATTAGTCTGAGTGGTTCAGCTGTAATTTGTATATTTTGTTTTATATTTTTCAAACCAGGCATATCATTATATATTTTTGGATATGACAATGTAAGCTCTTCGCACTGTAATTTGCTCTTTAAAATACTTAAATAGAATAATATATGGTTTTGTTTCTTTACTGAATTAAAGAAATCCTAAGAATTGTCAGAATATCAGAAGAATTCTTCATTATATATTTTTTTAAATCATTTTTTTATTTTAGGGGACAAAAGTTTGTGGGTAATAGATCCTAAAGACAGAATGCCATCAATGTCAAAACGAAAAATCACGTAAGTATTAAAGACATAAAGTAATAGCCTTCTTATATATTTGTAATTTGTTAGTAATTGCATATAACTTGTTATTTTAACAAAAAATATGATAGTAAAGGCTAGATCAAATAAGGATTTGATACAAATTAAAATCTAACAGTTACCTTGAAAATGATATATAACCAGCAATGTATCTTATTTAATTACAGTTGCAATTATTGTAACCGTGCTGGACACCGTGATGAAACATGTCGCATGAAACCACCAATTTGTTTCATGTGTGGCTCTGCTGGTCATTTTGAGCCTCGATGCCCTAGAAAAATTTGTGTTAATGTATGTTTATTTATTTTTTAAATAACCTATTATGTAATATACTAATTGTAAAGTTTTAGTAAAAATAAAATAAATTTAATTTTTTTTATTTACAGTGTGGATCACCAAACCACTCATATTGTACTATGTGTCGGAATTGCTGTAACTGGGGTTCTATAAAATGTATTGAATGTGGGCAAAATGGACATCCGTCTAGCCATTGCCCAGACATTTGGCGACGATACCATAATACTGTGAGCATAATCTTTTTTTTTTTTTTTCAAAAGATTTATTTACCATATAATACATACCATAAAAATAATATTAATGATTTTATGTACTTTTTCAGATAAGTTTGGACATGCCACTAGTAGAAAATCGTCAATTAAAGGCGTATCACCAAATGTTTTGTAGTGGATGTACACGTAGCGGTCATTTGATACACACGTGTCGGATTACTTTGCCATTCTCAGGACTACCAATAAATTCTCCTTACGTGGCAGTATACCGACCTGTTTACTGTCAAATTAACGCTAACCAAAACATTCAACGTAATAATAATAACGACCAAAACAAACAAATGTATAAAAACAGAAATATTAACCAAGACATGACCCCATCCGCTCCCTCTACGTCGACCCAGAGGAATGTACAACTGAAACGTCAGTCTAAATCACCTGCCACTCACGACACTCATCAGAATAAAAAGAGGTATAATAGTATATCCAATGATAATGTACCTTCCCAAATGGCAAAAACTCCGTTGAACAACAATTCGCAAAGAAAAAATTCTCATAGTAGAGATCAGCCACCACCTATTAATAAATGTTCCTTAGAACCAACTAAAAATCCCAAAAAAGCAGCAGAAAATCAAACGTCTGAAAAAGCTCCAGATTTTATACCGATAACTACGGAAAATCACGACAAGAGAGGACAAATCATTCAAGACAATGAAGTATCAGATACGAGTGAAGTCATTACTTCAGCTAGAGTTTACATTACGAAGAAAATAGTAGATAAGCTTAAGATGGATGAAGGTAAGATGTGGTTGAACGAAATACTGAAGAAAAACAATGTGACTCTGGAAAATGAAGAAATGACTTGTTACTTGAGTGTCAGAGGAACAGTTGGTAACCAGGAGGCTTTCCAATCTGAATTCTGGGAAGGGATAAGAAGCAAATATCTTAGTAAAGAACGTATTATGTCTGAAAACGAAGGAGATATAACACAAGAATCGAATGGTGTTCAGAATGATTTAAGCAATAACATACCTAAGAATAGGAATAATGTTATGCGTAAACTGAGTAAAGCTTTTGATTCCTTGAAAAAAGAGTTAGGTGATCCCAAAGCTATGTACAAGGAATTAGTTTACCTCCAAAATCGCCATCAACAATTACTTAATCAAAAAGTGATTAGTCCGAAACAGCTTTCAAACAATAGAGACAATATTAATAGTATGCTACGAAAACTCAATATGGTACTTTTGGGCCAGGCTGGTCTCGCAGATGGATCTAAGCATATGAGTGAATTATATTCGTTACAAGAAAAGTTGGCTAACTTTAGACAGAAAAATATACCAACAAATCTACGTCAAGAAATCGGAGAACACTTCCATTGTATATTTGCTGCCATTCCAAGAGATGATTATTCCGACCTCCTTGGTGAATATTATATCAACAAACAAAAACCAATGTTAAAAAAAAAGAAATATGACAAGTCATTTAAAGTTAGTCCTAATACTAAAAAAAATAAAATGCTTAATACATTTCAAAATTATCAGAGGAATTTAAGTTCTGGAAGAGAAATAATTTTTGAGAATGATGAGAATGAATCTTCTTTAAAAGGACCAGCGGTTAAGAAAATTAAAAACAAATTAGTTTTCTATCACAGAAGACTATTACATTCTCCAACTAACAATATAGTCCTCAAACGAATG
The DNA here is from genome assembly GCA_905220585.2 of Nymphalis polychloros. Taxonomy (NCBI): domain Eukaryota; kingdom Metazoa; phylum Arthropoda; class Insecta; order Lepidoptera; family Nymphalidae; genus Nymphalis; species Nymphalis polychloros. Next base: position 13,635,346 of record HG992243.1, on the reverse strand, counting down.
AGAAGTGAACTTATAAAAGAACTTCATATGAATATTGCTTTATTAAGCAATAAGAATCAAGTATCTTCAAAAGATTTGAAGAAAATGAGGAGAGTCCAAGAGCAAGCTCAATCGTTCTTGACTAATGTTTAGGATACCATTATAGTTTTGTGGGTCACTGAATGAATGTTATCATTTACTTCGACGTCAGATCGCGTTAAAGTGTTAGAGGAGTCGCTACTATATTACATATCCCGCAGCGGATTTTATTTATGTAATGGCGGTTTTTCGTTTAGGATGTAAGCGCACTTTCATGGTGCATGTGAAAATAAACTTCTTAGTTTAAAGCATTTCAGTCTTTTCTTTTTAACCCATAAAATATAATTCATAATTAATATAATATTAAAAACTGCATCAAAACTAGTTTATATATATTTATTATATGGACAGAGATTTTAAACTAACCTCTACCCTGTTCCAAATATTACAATAATTACTACCAACAAGTTGTAATAAATACTAAACTATACATACCAAAAGCTAAAAACCTACACGATACTTAGATACCTACCTAATTATTCATATATGGAATAAGAGAAAGTTATTAGTATAGTTAAAAGTTTATCCAGATTCTTTAGTTTTGAAAAATATTGTTAAGGGTCTAAGCACCTATTTCATTTATTTCTTTGATATTTACTTTTAGCCCAATGAACCCTTTTATTTTTAAAAAAATAATAGATTTTGATTGTTGAAATTTAAGTATATACAGAGACGGAGAGTTTTCACATACAGCAGTTGAAGTAAGAGGCAAAGCTTAATTGAAATTATCGTATTAATTTTAGAAAGAGAACTCGAACTCAGTCCAAGTGAACGTAAGTTACAGTGAAGAAACTAATAATACACCTCATTTTCTTAAGTGTATCCTAACTATTGCAGGAATAAATAGTAGTAACATAATAATTAATATTTTTGTATTCTTTTGGTAAAGTTTTATATACTCTGCCTTCAATCATCGCTAAAATTCCCATCAATGAATATTATATATGTAAAATAAAGTTTTTCATGACGATTCTTCTCGTTTTTATTGTTAGTTAAAAAAACACCTTGTAATATTTTATTATTATGTTTATTTCTCATGAGTTACAGTTTAATATTATAATAGAAACATAATATTTTATTATCTATCACTTTTTTGTCTGTGACTTCGAACTGCAGACTGCAGAGATTCATTCATTGACAAAATGTTAAGTGAGATGAATCGTCAATGAAACTGATTGTTTATAAAACTGATTGTTTATAAAACTAATTAATGATAAGTGATAACATTCCTATTAAGATTATTTTATAATAATACGACTGATCTTAAATAAAATTTTGGTGCAAATCATAAATAGTATACTATTGTAGACTATAAAAATGTGCCATATCAGTTTCATTAAAAATATGTGCGAAATTTTTGTGGTGTTATTGATATTTTTGACTTGTATTTTTGCAAGAAGGGTAAGATAAACATGCATACATTATGTAGGTGATAAAGGTGGAAACCAGTGAATCGTTTTAATAAATTATAATTTTTAACCAGTTTCCTGAAGAAGATTACGCAGGCTACTTTGATAGTCAGTATGCTAGAACCAAAACCGCCCTGGAAAAGTTAGAACACGGTTTGTATTTAGATTATTATCATATAAATATTTGAACCTTTATTATTTTAGATTTTTCCAATACAATAAAAAGGTTATTATTTTTACAGCTCCGCAATGGACTCCGAATTGGCCAGATTCAGCTATAAAAATGGGTCAGGTATCTGGAGTAGCATTAGATCCGTCAGGGCTACTCCTTGTCTTCCACCGAGCAACCAATGCTTGGGATATAAATACATTTACGGATAGAGATGTGTACCAGGGCATTGGTGATCCTCCTATAGCTGAGCCAACAATACTTGTATTTAATGAAACAGGGGAAGTACTCAATTCCTGGGGACAAAACCTGTGAGTGTTTTAAAGCATACATTTATTTAAAGTCATTGGAATAAGCTATGTATCATTCAATGGATGGAAGTAATCAATAAAACGAATTATAAAAAAATTACAACAAATAAAATTTTAAATACTATTTCTAATAAAATAGCATTGTTAAGTTGTCAATGCTGCAAAATTTAAAAAGTTCTATGTTATAAAAAGCAATATGACTTTCTGAAGTTTTGCAAAGAACTGGCAAAATTCAGAAATCTTTTAAGCTTGTTACTTCTTACTTAATTATTTATTACTATTTTAAGGCTAAAAGTTGTGATAAATGGATCTTAATTCATAATCAAAACAGAAAAATAATGAATTTGTAATAAAAACACTAGGGGAACTTCCGAAAAGAGAAAGAACCTACAGTTATTGACACAAAGTGATAACAATATAGGGTTCACAATTGCTTACATAATTGGCTAAATGAAAAGTAATAATTAATGTATTTGTCATAGTTTCTACATTCCTCATGGCATCACAGTTGACAACAAAGGCAACGTTTGGGTGACAGATGTAGCTCTACACCAGGTGTTTAAGTTCACACCTGATAATCAAATTAAACCAGCTATGGTGCTCGGCGAAAAGTAAGTTCTATAATATATTTACCAACATTGAATCTTATCCAATTATGGATATAATAACTTCTTTCAAAAGTAATTCAATGTCAAAATGTATGTCATTAGGTGGTTTTTTTTGCATCATCATTACCACAAAAACAATTGAACAACACTTTGAATCCTCATTTTGACATAGTAACAAAATATTTTTATTTATTGAAAGCTACTATTAACATTGTTCAAATTCTAGTTTCTACTGACAGAAGAATTGTAAATTCCATAGTGATTCTATTTTATCGATAATTTACTATGAAATTTATATATCCTGTATGAAAATCGACTGATATAAAATAACATAGTATATACAGCGTGTAACAATATTCGTGTCCGACCCGTGAAGTGGTTACTAGGTATCGTGTGTCGGTTCTATTTATGTAATAATTTTTAAAATACTAAGCAAAAAATTTATCCCTATATTTGTTTTAGGTTTATACCAGGAGATGACGATGAACACTTCTGTAAGCCAAGTGCGGTGGCTGTTCTTTCATCTGGCGACTTCTTTGTAGCTGATGGATACTGTAACACACGTATCGTTAAGTTTGCTGCTGATGGAACTAAGATACTGCAGTGGGGGAAACGTGAGTGAATTTAATTAAAATTATGTTTTTAATATTTATAGTTATATAATTAGTTCATTAAGTAACTAATATACTCCATGTTAATTTCTTTTTTATTTTATTTTTTTATGTTAAATATAAAGCCATGAACCTTTTAATTTAATATTTGATTTTTTCCCGTATGAGTAATGTCAAACAATATGAAATACGCCACCAGTTGTCATTATTTCCACCAAATTAAGATGGCGTTGAATCTAAATAAGTACTATTCGGTCACAATATCTCTGCACCTCGCTCGATGACGTCACATTCACGGTACGGTGTGCAAAATAAAAATAACATAAAAATAACCAAAGTATCGAGACGCGTATCGGCAACAAAGATGCTAACCGTACTGTCGCGATCGGGGCGAGCGCGGCGTGTGAAGGCTAAAGCGGGAGGGGTACCGCATTCCAGCGAGGTGCAGAGATATTGTTACCGAGTAGTATAATATTTACCATTATTTCTTCTCTTCTTACCAAAAAAATTTAGTGTCAAAATTTAAGCGTGTTACTGTCGTACACTCCTCAGGGTTCGGCGGCGGCCCGTTCGTGCTGAAGGTGCCGCACGCGCTGGCGCTGGCGGAGGACCGCGGCGAGCTGTGCGCGGCCGACCGCGAGCACGGCCGGCTGGCGTGCTTCCGGGCCGACTCCGGCGCCTTCACCGTCGCCTTCAGGCACTGGCTCGTGGGACCCAGGCTCTTCAGTCTCGCTTACGCGCCCGTGCACGGTATGCAACTTTTGAAACGTATACGGTCGTCCGCTAGATTGAGACCTCTTTTGCTGTTATGCTTGCCGAAATACTGTTGACTCACGATGGCAGCATAAGCTTAAAGCGCTCGCTTAAGATTTTCCTAAGGCATCGATCACGTTGTGTAACATAACTAGTATTATAAAGACAGCTAGAACAGACACAAATAAATAATAAATGACTTATAGTGACAAGAATGGTTATCAGCACTCGAGCGCAGGAGCGGAAGCAAAATAATTTCTGATAAATAATTATTACTCAGCCCTGGCGAAGCCAAAGCTTGATTGATTGACTTTCTTACAATTTAACTGTATTTCTATTTATTATTCTAAAAAATAATAATAATGTTATTAATAAAATAATTGTATAACGGTAAATTTATAAAATACACGCTTGACGCTAACAAACAACATCTCGCGAGTTTGCCGACGGGACCGCTGGCGGGGGCGGACTGCGTGTCTCAGTTTCATAAGGTCGGGGTCTCCATTCTGACCGTGCGCGTATTATTATACCACGTGACTTACGCCAGGTGGTCGCCTGTACATCGTGAACGGTCCGGCGCTGGTAGGTGGCGTGCCGGTGCGCGGCTACACCATCGACTATACGTCGGGGAAACTCATACAAACCTTCGCGCCGGACGATGGGTATTTTATAATTATTAATCCTATATAATATATATGATGAGCTGACTTAACTGTTAAATCACGTGAATCTTAACCGAAGATTAAATTTATTTTTTATTGTATAGGTAGGCGGACAAGCATATTATGGGCCACCTGATGGTAAGTGGTCACCAACGCCCATAGACAATGGCATTGTAAGAAATGTTCACCATCGATTACATCGCCAATGCGCCACCAACCTTGGGAACTAAGGTGTTATGTCCCTTGTGCCTATAATTAAACTGGCTCACCCACCCTTCAAACCGGAACACAACAATACAAAGTACTGCTGTTTTGCGGTAGAATATCTGATGAAGAATTAAGGTACTGAACCTACCCAGACGACATGGACAAGTATATTATTCTATGTGTTTGTTTGGTGTTTACAATTCATCTCGTCATCTCAAAATTTGCCACATATGTATATATGCGTAGTGGAATAATCTCGATACCTTAGGCCTGCCCAGCAGCCTTGGGCTTGCTCCACACCAAATTTTATCAAAATCAGTTCCGTGAGTAGCCTTGAAAGCGTAACAGAGCTTATTGCGCATGTATAATATTAGTATAGATATACATAGTAACCAATAAATATAAAAAACGTCAGCATCCTGAAATCTCCTTTAATATAATACGTTATAGGTTCAGTAACCCGCACGACATCGCGGTGACGGCGGACGGCAGTGCCGTGTACGTGGCGGAGCTGAATCCGCCGCGCGTCGTGCGCTTCGGGAGTGAACCCACCAGGTCCGGCGCAAGCGTCGCCGGTGACGCACGAGTCGCTTCGGTCGCCGCTGCTGCCGCCGGCGCGTCGAGCAACGTGACGACACACGTCACGGCCACCGCTACCGCCATTGACGGTAAGTACGTTTATATTTATATGAAGAAAAGTTTTTTAATTTAATTATGTTAGCAATACAGGACTGAATATTTTACGTTTATACATTAATTATTCTATTTTTTTTTTTCGTATATAGCATATCATCCCCGGGCGGTCCAGTTAGCGAAATTGAATTTTTTGTCAAGAAATTCTCAGTAACGGCTCAAGGATGTCCCCAACGTTATACACTCCTGTGCCTCGGGACACACTTTAACACAGTCTGCACGCCCGATCTGAATTACAACTGCACACCAGCTGCAAAATCGGTCGGCCGCAGTCGGGGTGCAGTTTGATATACAGTGGTGGTCATATAATTAGAAACACTTCTTATGAATAAAGATATAATATAACTTCAACGTATAAATGTTCGTAAAAAATATACACATTCAATAATATAATCACGCAATAATATATATAGCCACTCAAATAAAAAACTCATTAAATGCATAATATAATAATATATTTTACTGCATAAATGCATAAAATATATTTTACTTTTAATTACAAAATGAGTCTTACACATGTAGGAGTTTATTTTCTGTTACTGGCCGCTTGGACGCCTAATTAGAAACATTTTAAACAAGCATCCATTCATCCAAGCTCGTTCTTTTTTTGAAATTGGAGAATAACATTTCTTTTTCTATTATTTTGGCGGCAATTCAAAATTTAATCTGAAGGTTATTTTGTTCAAAATTTAAATTGTTCTGTTAAGAAAGTTTTTAATGCAATTGATCATTATAAAACACATAGAACTGTTGAAAATGTTCTTAGAAAGCCTCGGCCAAGAAAATCATCTCCCAGAGAAGATACGCTAATCGTTCGTGTTGCTAAAAAAGACCCAAGTAAAGGTTCCAACCAGATTAAAAATAAAGTTTTTTCGCCTGATGACCCGAGAAACATTTACCGCCTCTTACCAAGCAACACCGAGAGAAGTGATTATTATTCGCTAAAAAATATGTTAATTGGACGGTACGAGAATGGAAAAATATGTTATTAAAAAATAATGCTTTTTATACTTTTTTGTTGTTGTTTCTAATTAGTTGGCCATTATTGTTCATACCTTAAAACTGATTTAAATGTTTGTCCGTAATATTGAAATCGCACTTGTGTAATGAGATTTATATTGTTTTTCTAATAAATGATAAATCGTTGAACGTATTGTTGTTCGATTTATTGTTTAATTTCAAAATAAAAACGATTGCGGTGAAGTATCTTACATAATGTCAAGGACCGTTGGTAGTGTTTCTAATTATACGACCACCACTATAGGTGCGGCAACCGCTCTTAAACTGTTTCAAAACTGCAACTCGGCAGCCGGCGTGCCGTCCTAACGCAGACCGCGTGCGTAGACCCTCAGTCCTGCACCCGATCCCTCCGATCGGATCGGGTCGCCGTCCGGTCGGTATACGAGAGTGCACATAATTGCGCAACCCCCCCACTCGGCCGACGTGCAGTGCTAGACTAGATGTAATGTATGTTGGCGCCCCGCAGAGGGCGCGTGGGGCTGGCGGGGCTGGCGGGGCGGCGCGGCGGGCGCGCTGGGCGGCGCGCTGGGCGGCGCGCTGCTGCTGGCGCTGCGCCGCGCGCGCGCCCGCGGTAAGCACGCGCGCGAGCCGCTGCTCTCGTAGGCCCCGCCCCGCTCCGCCGACTCCACATCGAAACTATTTGAACTGACTCGTATCGTAGTAGCATCGAAGCGACCGAATCCGATATGAGCTCGCGAATATTGCTGATTTTACGCTTGCGTTTCAAAACGTGACCGTTCGATTGGCATGTTTCGTCGAATATGATGAATTCCTCACTTTTGTCAATATTAATTATCAAAATGACTGATTATTTTAATTGAACTGATAGAGCGTGTCAATTTTAAACTAAGGTTCTTCAATTGTAATCACCTCACGTAAACCTGCTATAACGCTTGAACATAAATGACCCAAGGCGACGCCGATTGAAATATCGACCTGTCGGAACACAGGAATGCTAATTATTTTATTTTGTAAAAGACATGAATCGCAGCGATATGAAATATTTTTTCTATTAGGTATAAAAGTAGATTTTAAAAAAGTCGGACTAAGGATACAAATTATAATTATATTATAAGAATCAGCAGTCATATGTGATACTTAAAAATAAGACCGTTAGTTTGGTTATATTTAAAACAAAAATAAAAAAGACCATTGGCAAATTTTTTGTTAGTTACGAGTAGGAAAAATTTAGCAACACTTAGAAAGTATTGCCAATATTATTCGTATAATAATAAACACGACGACGCTTACACGTAGTGACGATCTTAAACTTGGATCTGAGATTAATAATTGTGTATAAATATGTAATTAAGAATCTTGTTTTTATTTATTTTATTTTTGAAACTAAGAAAATAGTTTGTATGTTTTGTTGTTTTCATTAAAAAAGCACTCATTTTTTGTTGTCCGTTTTTTGTTTTCTGAATGTAATATTTTAAATAAATATTATTTTTGCTTTTGTGAATAAGATGTAATGAGCATTTATCGAAATATATTTATTTACTGCAGCTTTTCTTGTTTTTATTTTCTGCACTCCTTTATTATTCATTAAGTTCAATACACTTATCTCATCGTCCACACTGCTTAGTAGTGATTCATCTGCGTTTATTTGATTTTTTAATACAGCAACATCGGTTATTTATATTTTTGGTTTTTATATCATAACTTTATACTGATCAACTCTAAAAATAACAATAATGCCTAAATGCATTATTTATGGCGAATGGAAATTAAAATTTGATAAGTTTTTATACCAAAACATTATTTTAGAAAACAGAGTTTGAAAATATTATTGTTAATTAAACAAAAGTATATCAAAAATAACACAGATAAAAAAACAAGGACTTTTTTTAAATTAAAAAATAATAAGTTACTCATTAAAAACCGTAAGGGAGTAATTATTATAATATATATAGTGAATTCGAAATTTAGGTCGCAAATCAGTCAACCGTCGGCGATGGGAGTACGGTCATAGCGAGTTTAAGCTCCGTCGGCTGCTGGAGCGACGGCGCTTCACCCGCGTGCACTCCGACGACTCGGAGGACGAGCCCGCGCCGATGTTGCCGCCGCCCACCGCCTGATGCCGCACATGATCTGTCCATTGTTACACGAACATGCCTAATGTAATACACCATACTACCTTATTGCTATACATAACTTAATCCAGGTCCGTTTGAATGGTAATTTATTTGACGTCGTATAACTTAAAAATGACTACTAGGTATGCGGTCCGAAAGTTTATACAATAGTACGATATTCGATGAATTGATCGAATTATCGGTTTTATGCGAGTAAACCATTCATTTAATCAGACAGAAAGTAAGCGATTGTTACGTATTATAAAAAGTCCATTACATTAAAGCAGCTCTACTCAACCTGCGGCCCGCCGGGCTTTTGTGGTTGGCCCACTTGATGTTACATCATTTTGAAATACATATTTTAAATTTCAAAGGTTTTTATTGACACTTAAATAATTTGAATTGAATAACTACTTGTGGCGGACACAACTGTTTGAAACGTCATGAAATGTAAGAATATTTGCGATAAATGTTTGTGGCCCGCGACACCATGACTAACACGTGTTTGTGGCCCCTATGGAGAAAATGTTGAGTATCGCTGCATTAGAGTATTAAGCCACGTTTTCTCAATCTATCTTTGTGTCATTTTAGTAACACTATTGTCCAAAGGATAAAGTCTTGGGTATGATTCGTTGATTTTAGAAATAAATGATGTTATTTAATAAAAATTCTTGTTCTATATATATACATCTTTTAAAAATTTAAATTATTATGGTTTGCATTGTGACTTTTCAGTTCTTGATAAGCCTTATCTAATTCCATCATCAAGCTTTACCTAATCTCCAATAATATGATTTAGTGCAAATAAAATATGAAAAGGTAAGACCACACTGATTGGAACGACGCAGCAAAATATTGTTGTTATATGAAATCGTATGACATAAAACACACCACGCGGCATAAAACTGCACGACAATGCTAACCAACAGACGAAACTCCCATTATTCATATAATATATAAGCTTTTGTTCGATCCTAAATCTATGTTAGAATATTTAAAAAAATCTTTCAATAATTTCAAAATGATTCTCACTAATACTAATTTAATACTAAAAAACAACATTTATAGGATTTTTTTTTTAAATGCCAAACAAATTGCAGGAATTATTATCACACCTCCGATCCTATAACTCTGAGTTTGCCGTACGACTCACGGCAACGAACTGTCGCTCCACTACAATTCAAGTGAAGTTAACTATTGTTAAATACTGTACAGTAACAGCCTGTGAATGTCCCACTGCTGGGCTAAGCTTCCTCTCCTTTTTGAGGAGAAGGTTTTGGAGCTTATTCCACCACACTGCTCCAATGCGGGTTGGTGGAATTTTCATGTGACAGAATTTCAGTGAAATAAGACACATGCAGTTTTCCTCACGATGTTTTCCTTCGCCGTCAAGCACGAAATGAATTATAAATACAAATTTAGCACATGAAAATTCAGTGTTCGAACCCGGGCAAGCACCACTGACCGATTACATTAAGATTCACGCATTTTAACCATTGGACCATCGCGGCTTAAAAGTTAAAAGAATCATATCGTGCTCCTCTTCAGTGCAGTTACGCTCAGTGCGATCTTACCTTAAATGGATGAAAATTGCATATCACAGAAAAACGTTAAATATTTTTTGTTTTTAGGTAAATATATAGCAAATAAATAAAATGACCACTATTGTATTACATATTAAGACTTTATTCCAACAATTATGTGATTGCGTGGAGATATCTTCGGATCAAAGACGGGATATATTGCACAGGGTATACCTGAAAAGTATTTATTAACTCAGTGTAAACATAAAAATCAAGCTAGTTATATATGTGTATAAAATACCTAAATAATTCAGAGATGTTTATTTAACTCGGGAATATCGACACGGACCAAAGACGCAGAAGTATTATTTATAAATGTTATTCTATACAATATGTGCCAAAGATTTTTTGTTGTTGTTAGCCTTTGTTGTTGTTGTGAATCCTTAAGTTGGGAGTGAATTGTTGTTGTACATCTGTACATAAATCGCGATAGATGTGTAAAATATGTAAATGTGTTTGATGTATTTTCTTCTATTAAATGTCTATATGAATGAATATTATTACTTTTATTGCTGTACTAGTTTCTGACCGCGTCTTGGTACTCTCACACCAGAGTGGCAGGTAACCAAACTTCATGACGATCAGTTCAATAGTTAAGACATGAATACATAAAAAGCAAACAACGTGAGGTTTATAATATTAGTTAGCATTATAAAAATTTAAATATCCCTTTTTTTAAAATGTGAACTTAAACATTAACACCTCAAGTAACATGTGACATTATGCAATTTGTATGGGATTATTTTAAACCTATTATACTTACAATATAAAGTTACTTACAGTCTTCATGATACAAACAAAGCAAAAAGTGTAATCATGTAATGTTTACTCTTATTTCAAACATATTCATATTATATGAAACAACTATTGATTGCTATTATCTACCGTTATATAATTGAAGACATAAGTGGAAGTTTATGTTCATGTCACGTAACAAAAAGATGATTTTAAATATTACAATTGGCAGTTTTATGTTGTTGATTTGATTACGTATTTGTGTACACAGGCTATTCATAAATTAAGTTTATAAATAACTCTTAAAGTTTTAAAAGGTGAGACCTGTAGGTACCATAATGGGTATAGTGATATAAAATGTTCATTGATGTAAATCAAAATCAAAAAGTTTAAAAATGCAATATTACATAACACCTTCATCCATTTATTGTTGTATTGTTAATTTATTTAACACAACAACAATAAATGTATCAACAACTGAACCAATACTTATCACTAAGGTGTTAATGAGTTACGTGAAAAATTGGTTGTCTGTAAAGTCGGTCTACGGACGATAATTTTACGTGATAACGTCATAAGAAAACATTGATGAATACTCGGACGCATCGGCCGATGGAGTGGAAGAGAGATAGATGTGTCACAAGCAGAACGCTTAGACCGATCGTGCCTCTCTATCGCTTGTTCCTCGCTCTCGCTTGCGCGCTCGGCTCAGGCGGAACGTGACAATGAGTCATGCTTTTTCGTCAAAAGTGTGATTTCTTTGTATAAAGTATTTCATTAAACATACCATATTCCAAAATATACAATAGCCTGTCGAGAAGGATGACAGTTTCGACAAGTGGCGCCATCATGAGCCGTAACGTGTACAAAACAACTACGCGTTTCCACTGCTTCAGTTCCTCATCTACATTTTTAGTTTGCAGTGGTTTGAGAGGAGAATGCTGAAGAGCTGCTTCACAATAGCTGGAAAGAATAACATTAATTAAAATATATTTTTTTGCCTAACTATCAACTCACAACCAAAAGTACTGTACTAAGTTGAAATTCGCAACCTAGCTTAACATTCGCAAGGTAGTTTCTTAACTCATAAACTAACGCTTATGAGCTAAGAAAGAAGTGGTGGTTTGTAAATGGTAGGGATAAACACAATACAATGAATTTTTTGAATAGTTATTATGTAATTATAATTTGATAGTTTTTACTACCTTACTAAATGAATGATTAACTGTTTTCAACAAAATGCATAATAGTTATTATTTTAAAGGTCCCATTACCTTTCAAATGACATGTCATTGGTGTGCTTCACACTTCTGATTGGCATATGCTTAAATTCGGGATCCATTCCAACCAATATTTTTTCTAAAGCTGCTCTGTATGCATGTACCTATAATTTAAAATGCATCTCGGATTAAAAAACAATTATGTACAAAACAAGTCCAGACAGTTAGGTGCAATACTTTTGCCTATTACAAAAAAAAGTAAAAGTTACCTTTAAATCTTTATAGTCACCTCTACACAATTTCTGGCAGTATGTTTCTATAGCATGGCAAGCTATCTCTCTACTAACGAAAGTCAATGAACTATCTAACCCCCTCACATATCTGCTCATTGGATAACCACAAGGGTCATTATTGCATGATAATTTCATGTAACAGCAACCAACAACACATATAAACTTCACCTTATCACTTTTAACAAAGTGCTTAATCAATAATGGACCTAAATCACCACATGGATGCAGGCCAATTAAACCATAATTGTTAACAGTATTTGGTAATGATATTTGATGTAACTGATCTAATGAAGTCAATGTGACATTACAATGTGTTGGTCGAAGGAGGTTGGACATACATTCTTCTGTTAAATGTTTCTTTGCGGTATATTCAAATTCCAAATCAAGTTTTCTGAAAAAATAAAATTATATGAAGTTTTTAATGTGTTCTGTACCACCACTGTGATTATGTCATAATTCCTTTCTATTATTTTCATACATAACTGAGTACATACATACCAATAATACAGACCTAGCTTCCTCCGTCAACTGAGTTTGCATTTCAATTCCCACAGCTGATAAGTTATATTTATAGTTGAGTATTCTTACTAAGTGTCCCAAACCAGATCCAAAATCTATTACTGCATTACACTTACTCTTGATAGCCGTACTATACACGAAATCGGACATCATACTGATTTCATGTCTTTTTTTTAATTTAACATGCTTTAAATATAAGTTTTTTAATTTAGGATGGCCTGTATTGCCCTGCATTTCTCGATTAATTATTGTACAATTGTAGGACCCAGTGCGAGGTATGTTAAGACTGGTAACAGCTTTTAACAAAGCTAAGAAAGACAGAGGTAATACATATTTATTCTTTTCCCCAGTAATAATATCACCCAAATCTTTTGGGTCCATATCTCCAAAACATTGTTGCCATGATATTGGTAGTTTCATCCAGTGATTATCAACAAAGAAATCCTTAAAATAAAGTTAACAAATAATAAGTTCATCAAGAATATATTATACACATAAACTTTCTACAATCTGTAGAAGCATAACTGTTAACCTACCAAAACATAAAGATTCAGAAGCCATTCGTACATTTTTATGACTTTTAAGCAAATATGCAGAGCTGTTTTTACAGTTTCTTCTTGTTCACCCATACTTTATGTGAAAATATATTTTGAAATTCCAAAAAATTAAATATTATGAGATTTAATGGAACAATATTTTTGAAGGTCAAGTTGTCAGTTCTCTTTGACATTTGTGTTTTGACGGAAAAGACTATATGACATTTGTGTTTTGACGGAAAAGACTATATTTGATATGTGAAGTTAGAGAGTGTGATCATCATGAACAAAAAAACCGGGCATGTGAGAGCCCGACTCACCCACCGAGGGTTCCGTACAAATTTGTAGGTACATATTTAGGGTTATGTTTAATACAAAATTTTAAATTAAATAAGTAGGTAAGTATAGCAGTGCAAACTGTTAGGTACTACATACACCAAAATTATTAGGTACCTACCCATACTTATAAAAATCGGAAAAGGCTTTTTTTCATTTTGCGTCATAAATCGAAAGCCATTCATCATAAAAATAATTAAAAATCTGTTTAAGCGTGTGCCAATGAAGCCCTTTCATACGATACCCCACATGGTACGTGAAATATAGACTTAAAGAGAATATTTACTCACATAGAACTATTGTCCCTAATTAGTTGCCCACAACTGTATGTTTACATAATTATGCAAGTCAATTGGACGATGTTGGTACCTGGGAACAGTAATTGGTAAAAAATAAAACGTAAGTGTCATTTATATAATTTATATATTTAAAAATACTTTTACAAAATTAATATAAAATAAACACAGGTACCTACTTACAAATGCAATATTATACATTTTAATGGCATAACATAATATTGAGTATTTTTTGTTGAAATCAGGACTAGTAACTTTCGATGAAACGTTGATGGCGTAAGTGATACAACAAAGTGGGTTAAATTGACACGAAACGTAAAATTGAATATATGTCCATCACACATACAAACACAAGCAATTAAAAATTTAGGAATGAAGATTACACAACATGGAATGTATTCGAAACTGTCTCTTAAAGTCTGAGACTCTGCCATCACTTCATTAATGGCACTAGCTTGATTATATAGTTACAGAACTATTATCTAAGTCAAAAAGTAAAATAACAATATTAAAAAATGTCTTAAATACATTTAAAAAACCTTAAAGTATATTTCTAAATGACTTATTATTTATAAAATATAATATAACTAACTATAGATTATAAATTTTAGTATGATGTAGGTAGGTACTTAGGAATTTGAACCTATTAAACGTATGCTAAAATTTTGACTCTTCCAAAAAAGTACCTACCTACGTATGCGTAGTGACACACATAAAACGCTGGCTCAAGCAAACTCAGAGCCTTAGGCAATGAACACAAAGCACAAATCTTAATCCTTTAATAATCGTTGATTTTTAAAGGAAAGGAGAAATTGATATAACAAGGCCTTGATGAAATTTTAAATAATATTTTATCGAGCCCTTCTTTTTTATTTATAAGCTATTTATTTATTTATTCTTTATTGCACACACTACGAAAACATAACAAATACAAAGAACAAGTTTTACATAATATAGTATGCAAAGGCGGCCTTATCACTTACAGTGATCTCTTCCAGGCAACCTCTATGGCAAAAACATATTGTTGTTAGCCAGGAGAATTGATCGGGCATAGTGTGCGAACAATTTATAGATAAAATTCATTAAATATTTATAAACTTAATAAAATATATAATATGACACAAATACTCTTATATATATAATCATACATACACACACAGCTATATGTTATGTTTTCGTTAATTTTATTAAAATCTATACCATAATTAGCTAAATCAATGGATACAACATAGCCATGCAATGCGATGTAATTTAAAGCTAGTACATACGATTTATTTCTAAAATTATATTTATTATAGGTATATAAAGATATCGCCCCGTTTCATTTTATATGTGCTTAACGTTTACGCAAATTTTCTTACACCTACTCGTATTTACAATAACTAAGCTTATGATAATAAAACAGTCGCTAGTTTAAGCCGGTCGTAGAAATGTTCGCAAATATTTCCAAAATTAATTGTAAATAACATAATTACCACTTTCGTATTTCTGACGTTTATTAATGGATGTTTAAAACAGATAATAAATATTGTTAAAAAACAGCGATAGAGGAAAATGGAAACATTCAATTCTAAGTTTTAAAGGAGCCCGAAGTGACCAAAAAAGGATGGGAGATAAAAGTGTTTTCTGTCTCTTGTTTTCATCGATGACATTTGATTACCTACAAGCTCGTATCAATATAAATTTTCCACATTGCACTTTGTGGTAGTTTTAATTTATATATTAAAGTAACGCTATCGCAAGTGGACGAATATCTTATCTTAAGGTCTTTTTTAGTTTTGTGCTTGTTTACGATATAGCATATCAGTTCAAATTAATAAAAACAAGAATCGTATGGCATCGTCTAAAAAGATAAATATTGCACTAAATACTTCTCTTCAAAATTGACTTACCTATATACTTTAAGTATTCGAAGTTTATACTTTAAGTTTTAAACTCACTAGGATCGGCTTAGCAAAATAATGTCTTAAATAAAGATCTGATCCAGCAATCATTATACAAATACTTACAAATTATTAAGAATTAATTGCAAAGTTCGTTGCGGGATTTATTCGATATACTCTCAAGCAAAATCTTTTAAAGAAACATGAGAATCTTTGATACATTGTCAGATCAACGGCGCGAGATTCATTTGCTTGTAGCATGTTATGTTCAGAAGAACAGAAGTTATCATACCTGTTAGGAAATTCAGGAAGTGCCTCCGAACAAAAGTGAGGGTAGTAGGAAAAGTCCTCCCTCACATCGATGTGAGGATATTTACCGCTCTCGAGTCTTAATTTATGCTCCAAAGAACACGGTGAGACGAGGTAAAACCTATATTGTCTCTCATATTTATGTAATAATTTTTCTGCATTGGTTAAAACTTCATCCACTTTCATAAAAATATTTTCCATCGGCATTGAACCATATTTATTTAAAAAGGTCGTCGGTGCCAGTTTGTACTTGTGACCGGTACTCTTGTCTTTATAGATTGTATTCGTGCTTTCCAATTGAAGAAGAAAAGTCGGTATGCTGTAACTATGCGTCGTAATAACGTGAGTGTGGACCCCGTAAGAACTTTTAATTTCCCGATGAAGATTACTAGCAAACGGGTAAATACCACCCTGATGAACAAAACCGAAAAACAACGTTAACACTATATTCAGAGTATACCATACGATGCGAAGGACTCTCTTCAATAGCTTGATTCTCTTAGCGTCGCTGTCGTTTGGGTATAAATTATTACCATACAAGAAAACCAGTGGCACCAGTACAGGTATGATAAAGCGAGCCTCTTGGTGTGGGAATAGCGATAATATTCCAACAGGAACAATAATTGCAAATATCATCAGCCCTGTGATGCTTTGTATCCTCGGTAACTTACTGTACTGCCCGCGGACGAACCTAAAACCGAAGCCTTAATAAAACAACTTATCTACATCGATTATAGTACACTAAAACAATTACTAATTAATTTATAATGTTACCTGTAAACATGTATCAATATTGTGAAGAAAGCCATTAGACCGATCACATTAAATAGTAGCGGTACGTTGACAGCGAGGTGGAGCCAGCGCGGATGAAGTCCATGTTCGATGAGATTCCTCTTATCGGTATTATATCGTAAGAAGTTCAAGGGAGTCACAACCCAGTTGTCCCAAGATAATTTTAGTGATTCAATGTCAGCCATAGTTAGATAGCCGTAATAGGCAGAATCTACTAGAATCAGTATAAGAGTGGTGGGTATTCCGCATAAAATTAATATAAATATTCTGTAATGGAAGTCTTTAAATCCCACTACTTTGGATCCCAAGCCTCTGTGTAACCAGAAAAATAAAGGTGGGAATGCGAACCCAATAAAAGTTGGACGATTAAATATCCCTAAAACTACAATAGTTGCAATAGGTAAAACATGATTCAACGAATGATCGGGTAGATGAGTTGTCAGTTTATAAATTTTTACTTTTTCCACTAATGTTTTCGCATGCTTATATTTTTCTTTCAAAAATTCACTGTGATATATTACCACATCTGACTTAAACATACATTCGGCTACCAGAAATAGAAGAATAGAGAAAAATATCATTTCGAAAGCATTAGAAAAACTTCTACAGCAATACACAAGTACCACATAAGAAGTAGCAAAGATGTTGAGTCTATTTCTAAAATTCTGTCCATACATAGCACAGATTTTATACAAACAGTAATCATTAATGAGTGAGAGCAAGCAAATAAATAACCTTGGTAATGTGAGCAAATAATAGGGGGTTTTCAAGTCAACATTGATAAGATTTTTTGTATAGGGGTTGATGATTCGTATAAGGTGAAGGGGTGGGCCTAATATCATTTTAGGTACAAAAATGTTTCGTACAGGAAATTTAGGGTTGAACTCCCAAGTTCTTGCAACATCAATTGTAAATATATCACCTGCAAGAAACATATTTTTTTATGATATAGTATATTGCCTTTTAATAGAGCTTAGAAATAAACAAAAAATATTAATAAATATTTTTAAATATTTTTTTTAATATAAATTCATTTTTATAGTTTGTATATATGGTAGAATTATGTAACAAAAGCCCAAAGCCAATCTTTGGCAGGTTGGTTTAATTATAATCATCTAGTTAATTAGAATTTTTATTTCAAGAAAATATATTATATAAATATTTTGAAAATCTCTAGAGATTAGACAACTGCACAAGGCATATAATAGTGCACAAGCATGTACACAAACACAGGCACACTCTTTCATAATCTGATGGGATGGCAAACCAAAACAACGGGAAAGAGTTCATTTGCAGGACCAACATCTTTACAAGCTTTCCGAGGCATGGCAAACTTTTAGACTCTGGGTTGCTACTGAGACATTACGACAGAAAAACCCAATAACTTTTTTACTGGCGCGACCTGGGATTTGAACCCAGAACCTCCGGGTCTTATATCTAGCCACTAGACCAACAAGGCAGCCAATGTAAATAGGCTCTTATAAGCACTTTTGAATCGTTATGTTATAGTATTGACTGCATAATACTTTAAATGTAAAGTATTTATGATCAAGAAATACGGACACTTGCCCCGCAACTATGACAACAATGATAATAACAATAATATTACACGAAAATGGTATATTTTTTTAAATATATAATAGTGATACATACCTGAAATCACTTCTACATTTTGAAAGAACTCATCTGGGTGTATGTATCCTCTTTGTGGTATCAAAGTCAAAGCAAATCTTATACAAACTAAAATCCAATACGATAAAGGCAACTTCACTGGATTCTTAAATGAAATTGCCTTAAAAATCTGCGTTTTCAAAAACATTTTATCTTCCCGCCTTTCACCTCTGATAAGAAAGATAAATAGTAAATAAACTCATATCAATAAATTATGCTGATAAAAGATATATCAGGTTTTTATCCAATCGCAGACATCGCTTCGCTCGGTTTTGAAGTATGAGCGTTTGAAAATCAAAATCAAAATGACATTTGACTTTGAGACAAACTCGAACGCACCCACCTCTCAGTTATTTTATTTTCATATTTTGTAGGCGGTGCGTTAATTAATGCGCTTATAATTTTCTATTTGTATATTTTTTTCCATACACAACATAGTTGATTAAAATAATATAAAACTACACTTGATATAGCCAAGCTTTTCGTAATTTATTACTAGTTTTGTATAATTTTATTAATTTGACGTAATTATATGGTTTTGGGTCCCTTTTTAGTTACCTACTTAAGTAAAAAACAAATACGTTCGAATTTGACAATTAGTTAAACCAAAAAATATGTTATTTTGTTTACACTTTATGTTTTTGAAAAACTAGTGATTTTTAACACAATTTTTATCTGTTTATTTTTGAAATTTTCAAAATCTCATTGATATTATGACAAGGTCACAAACTTTTTAGACGTCAAGTTTGTTTATGAGCAAAAGGAAACTGGAAAAGTCATCAATAAGTGCTAAATAATGTTAATTGTTATTTGTTTATATTTATGTAAGGAGGACCATGTAGATTAATCTTAAAAAGAAAAAAGGACTAAATTCTTGTAACTGTGACTTAAATTATACATATATTAAAACAATGGTAAATATTTAAGTTATATATTCGATTTCAATAGTTCATTTACGCTTTGTTTATTTTTAAATTTATTGTGCCTAGTCCGATCCTCCAAGTGCGCAGACGCGCCGTTCAGCTGGGGAGTTGAAGAAAACTCCTCCGTCTTCTGTTGTGACGAGAAATGGTGCAAGGAAAGCAAAAATTCAGACACGTGCTATGTCTGCAGGTGTTAAAGTAAGAATGGTTAAGTGTATTTCTTATTGAAACATTTGTTTTCTACTGCTTTAGTTATAGAAATTTATAGAACAGACAACTTTATTGAACATCTTAGAATAATGATTGAAATAATAATATTTAGAATAATAGTTATTGATATTGAATTTTCGTAAAGATAACATTGTTATGATTAGTAACAAATTGTACTTTGATTGGTATCAATTTATTTGTTAATCAAAATTAACAATCAATCACATCTACAAAAATAAAATATATTATAAAATAAATATATATTAAAAATAAAACTTAATATAGCAGAATAAGTTAAGCTTAGTTTAGTATAGCTTTAGCATGAATGGCAAATTATGTTTAAAAAGTATTAAATGATTACTGTTTCAAAGGATTTACTACATTGATAGTAAGAGATTACATTGCGATATGTTCTGATATAAAAGATTATAAATGTAAAATAAATTATTCAGTACCAAAACAATTCTTATTACTATTATAACAAGTGACATAAACAAGGGGAATTGTGAAATCACAAAAACAATTATAATTATATAGCTTCCATATAATTCTGACATTTGTGCATACAAAATGTTAAGCTTATAATAACATTGTTTATCTGTCGAAAAGTGGGTTATGTGTAGTAAGGTATCGTGAAAATTTATGCTGTTATTTTTACAGCCTTCAGCTTCATTACTAGCTGCTAAGAAAAAGGCTCAACAAAAGAAGAAGCAAGCTGTTGACACAATATTGCGGGATCCTTATCAAATTGTAAGTGTAATTTATTGAAATAATTTGTAAATTTTACCATTATATTTACTTAATGCCTAAACTTATTAGTAATATTATATTATTTTTAAAGGCGATGGAGTCAAAATTGAAAATGAAAGGCCCAACTGGCTTTGTTAGCGAGCCACGCATGGCAGAGCATAGATGTTTGTGGGATGATAAATATCCGGAATGCCCGGAGCGGCTGATAAGTGTCATTAATAGGTATTACCATAATTTTGAAAATAAGTTTCTACTAATTGTGAAATTTTAAAACATAATTTAGAAGAGATAGCTATATAGTGATTAGAGTATATATCGTTTGTTTTGTATACTTTTATACTCATTACGTTTCAAATTGATATCTTTGTAGTGTATATCAAAACATTATTATAACATGTTTTGTTACCGAACAACCTCTGGGTCAGAGATTTGCTATGAAAGAATCATATAAGATTTTATTCTATGTATGGTATATGTATCTCCAAAGATATGTTGTCAATGCCATTGATGTAACTTAACTTGAATTAGTTTTAATGTTATGTTATTGTGCTTGCATACATTACATATAGCGTTTTAAATTAAATAATCATATGCCGAAATGTAAGCTTGCTTTTTTATTGAAGTGTAACTTCTATATAGACGAGGGGTATTAGGATTTTTCTGTCACGAAAAAGCGTTACGGCCGCGCAGAGGGGGTAGACGATATATCGCGTGGTGAGAGGCGGCCTGTATTATTTAAATTCCGAATTAGCTAATAGATGGCACTTTACAGATATAAATAAATTATTATGTTTCTATCTGTTTTAAAAATTGAAATAAAAAAGATAATAATAATAAAGTATCACTTCTACTATGTGTCCCAGCACACATTGCAATTTTTTTGTTTATATAGCAATTTTCCTTCTCTATCCATAGATTATCTGGTAGAAATGACCACCTACAGCATTTTAGAGATAATAATAATAAAGTATTTATTATTATTAAGTAAGTAGTCTAAATTAATCTTATATAAGTAATTTATTAAATATAATACATATTTTCAGGTGCAAAGAGTTAAATTTAATAGAACAATGTAAAGTATTAACACCAAGGGCAGCTACAAGAGAAGAAATAGAAACATTACACTCTCCGGCAGTTATTGATATGTTAGAAAGCACACATCAAAATAATGATGTCGAGTATTTGGAAGATCTGTCCTCGAAATATGATGCCATATATATTCATCCTGTAAGTTTTTATGCTATACATTAAAAACTTCGTTAATCTATTCAGGGTTATAATAATTTCGCTCTTTGAGAAGTCTTGAGTGCACGGCACAGAAGAGTTTGCAGACACTTTTTCACAAAAATCTTCTGTGCCCTCGCATATCTCTGTTAAAGGTCATGGTGGGGTTTAAGTGGATAACAACCTTAAGTAACTCAATTGCTTCTCATAACACTGCATTTTCTGAATTGACGCGACCAAAAAACGTCGCTGACTACTATAATAGTAGTTTATAAATACTTAAATCACAATTATTTTGCCTTGAGTATTTAAAGTAATGTTTCACATATATACTGTTTCAGAGCACACACGAGCTGGCCCTGATAGCGGCGGGCTCCACACTGGAGCTGGTGTCCCGTGTCGTATCGGGTGAGCTGCAGAACGGAGCCGCCTTCGTCCGTCCGCCCGGACACCACGCCATGCGCGCGGAGCCCTGCGGGTACTGCTTCTACAATAACGTGGCGCTGGCCGCCCGGCACGCGCTGCAGCAGGGAGTGGAGCGGTGGGTTCGACTCACTCATTTATACATGTAGTTTGTTAATATAGATAGTCTATGTAAAAGGTTGTGATATTTTTTGTCAGCAAGGTCAATATAATAATAATAATATCCTGGGACATTATTCACACACAGCTATCTTGATCCCAAACAAAGCAGAGCTTGTACTATGGAAACCAGACAACTGATACACTACATATACTACTTTTCTTTTGTAAATAGATAATTACACCCAGACTCAGGACAAACAAACATGTTCATGCACACAAATGTCTGTCCTGGGTATATAAACATTGTTTGATTTGTTTGTCTATAATTATAAACATTCATAACTTAATTATGCATTGTTCGTTAATATTTCCAGGATACTGATCATAGATTGGGATGTGCATCACGGTCAGGCAACACAGCAAATGTTTTATGATGATCCAAGGTAATAATTTCTTCTTTATTTTATTTCAATAACAGTAGGAGGAAAGACCATTAAGCAACTGTGATATTGAATTGATGTGATGTCTTTGGTCGAGTCTTGAATTATTTATCTATGGTAATCATAATTATTTGCGAGTAAATGAGTTTTGAATGTCGGCAAAGCTGTTTCTGTGAATAAAATTGAAGTATATATAAGTTAAATGGAATAGAGTTGTATTACAAATAAAGAGCTATTTATCAAGAATTGATAGTAATACATAATGTAGCAGAGTTTTATGCAAATCACATGGAAGATGTAAATCTAAGATTTGATTACGTTTATTCCTTCTTCGATTGGTCCAGGCTATAAGAAAACTTTTATTATTATCCTCTAACAATTTTAATATTTATCATATAATATATAATCTGTACTGTATACAGGGTGGTATACTTCTCGATCCACCGCTACGAGCACGGCTCGTTCTGGCCCAACCTGCGGCAGGCCGACTTCCACTACACGGGCAGTGGCGCGGGCGAGGGGTACAACTTCAACGTGCCGCTCAACTGCACCGGGATGAAGGACGCCGACTACTTGGCGATATGGCACCAGCTCCTCCTGCCCATGGCGCTCGAGGTAACAGACTATTTACACTACTTTGTAATATGTGAGTCAATAAAAGGAACGGCCCATAAATGTCCTAATGCTGTGCAAAATCATTTTCTGCTCTCAGAAGAATGTTTAAGGATTATTCCACCACATTCTTCCAGTTTGGATTGATTCGTCAGACATCATAGTTGATCGGTTTTGAACCTGCGATCTTTGATTAAGATTGAAACTGAGACATCTCCGCTTTTCCATTGAGCTCCTGCGATTTTACTATAATTCTTTACTTTCTCTGCACTCAGAGACAAATTCAATTGTTGTATTCAGAATGATACGGTGATCATCTCCGATGCTTTAAAATATATAACTTAAGACTATAAAGCTTAAAGATGCCTCGATTTCTATTCATATATATATGTACATAGAACAATGTTATTGCTGATTTTGTACCACAGAAGTTCTAGTGAAAATGATAAATTAAACCAAATACATGTGTTAATTTTTTGTAAATTTTAATCGCAGTTCCAACCGGAGCTGGTGCTGATATCAGCGGGATACGACGCCGCTATCGGCTGTCCGGAGGTACCGTGACGCTCTCTATGTAGTAAATATAACTCTCTTACAGTTCTCCCCGCAGCTCGTCCTCATCTCTGCGGGGTACGATTCTGCACTAGGTGATGAAAAAGTGAGTCGGACTTGAATTTGTATACGCGAATTTGAGAAGATCTATATAAAATAAACCGAGTCGAGTGGGCTGGGAGTCAACGGATGTATCAAAGGATAAGATACAATTCATGCAGGTATTTTCACGATGTTTTCTTTCACCGCTGAGGAAGAGAAGAATTGTAAGCAAAAATGAAATGATAGAGCCATTAGTGGTGGTGGCGGCCTGAAGTTGAATCCGCGATCTTCGAATATGATCTCCGTATTGGGTATTTCGAAATATAACACCATATTTGATGTATAAATAAAAGTAAAGATATATTTTTTTAAATGTTCTCGTTATCCGTACTAATACGTACTTTCAGCTATTAATTTTTTTCTTTATTGGTGGTTATATAAATAGTGGTCGTACCGCCAAAACTTTAAAATAGTTATTTTACCAAATAATATTATATTTTCTAATTAGTAATAACACCCGACATCCCCCCTCCCCCCGCAGGGCGAGATGGAGGTGTCGCCGGCGTGCTACGCGTGGCTGACGCAGCAGGCGATGGCGGTGTGCGCGCGCGTGGTGGCGGTGCTGGAGGGCGGCTACTGCCCCGCCTCGCTGGCCGAGGGCGCGGCGCTCACGCTGCGCGCGCTGCTCGCCCTGCCCGCGCCCGTCCTCCCCGCGCCGCCCGCGCCGCCCGCCCCGCCCTGCGACCAGTGAGTGTGCACACGTACACGTCCATGCCAGGCGGGCTCACAAACCCACAGGCCGCGCCGTCATCTTGAGGACTAGCCGACTGAGCAGAAGAGAGACCGTGTTTTAATGCGCTGACTGGCTCCGCTCGCTCGAATGCCGATATGAGTGTGAACCGGTTCCCTGGTTCCACTGTCAAAAACTTCTCCCCTCAAGCTCTTGTTGGAATCTTAACCCAGGAATCTGTTATCAATAAAAAAATGAATAATATCTTCAGTTAAAAAAAAATTGAGTCAGTATTCTAAATATATACAAGTCCAAAAGTCTTAAAAATAAATATTTCACTCAGGATAAGGGAATCGATTCTGAACTGTATCTACGCTCACAAGAAGCACTGGCGGTGCTTCAACTACCAGCCCGCGTACAGCACGGGCCCCACGCCCAACGTGTGCGACGGGCAGAAGGTGAAGCACACGGTGCGCGTGCGGTGGGAGGGGGACGAGACCAGGCCCGAGCGCTTCGCCACGAGGGACTGCTACCCGCTGCAGGACGACCGCACCAAGCGGGAGATACAGGAACGACTGAACCATTTGCGAATAGGTTAGAACATTAAAACAAGATAGCTACTAGATTTCTAAAACTCGAGACACACATTCTTAAACTTACAATAATGATAATAGTTTTGTAACTTCTCCCAGAAAATTAAAAAATATATATATATATCTAAAAAAACAAATTGCGGTATAATGTAATATTATTACCGCATTGATATCGGTGAGCACACTGCTCCATAGAAAAATAAATTTAGAATTTACGTCACTTACAATAGAAACTAAATAAAGCTCGCTTATTCACGTAAAAACTCCGAAATACTAATAATGAGTACAAAATATTTTATATTATTATTAAGCCTTAGATTTACATATTCCTTGCGATTTACGAATACCGCTAATATAATATCAGTGTTGCCAACCTCTGAGAAGCATCTCCCCCTAGAACCATCTCCCCTTAAAACCATCCCCCCCTAGAACCAACTCGAAATCCCTCCATTTCCCCCCGACCGATGAATTGAATTGCATAGAAAACCAAGTAATGTATGCAGCGGTGACCTTTTTTTTTCGCGTTACGCGTTTCCCACGTGAAGTGGTGGAGTATGTGGGACTCGCCGCTGTCAAGACGCATGGTGCGCCCCGAACATCGAAATAGCCCCGGCGAAGAAGTGATCCTAACCGAGAATTCCTCTAAAAAATTAACCCCCCGAAAATCCCCTAAACAAATGTTGCCTCTAAAAATACCCCATTTCATCTGACTTACCCCCAAATTTAGGGGGAAAACCCCTAAGTTGGCAACACTGTCTAATATGCGCACTACATGTTAATGTATAAGGACCACAGATTATTTAGATATCGACCAATTATGTCAGTTCAAGGTCTAACTTGTTCAGCTTTGCTTCATTGTAATCGACTATAATAACATTTTGTTTTCCGATTTGTTATGTATAAATACTTTAATTTTGTTTGTTCTAGTTACGGAACTTCTTCCACCGAAACCTGTGTGTTACGTTTACGACGAGGCCATGTTGAAACACAAGAATATTTGTGAACCGTAAGTACATTCAAAGGGTAGTAACACCCACTCATCAGATATTCTACCGCTAACCGCAATATTTATGCAATGCAATACAAGCACAAGGGACATAACATCTTACTTGCCAAGGTTGGTGGCACATTGGTGATGTAAGCAATGATTAATAATTCTAATGGCGCCAATGTCTATGGGCGGTGATGACCATCAGGTAACCCATTTGCACGTCCGCCTACAAGTTATAACAAAAATACTTAAGAAAATAGTAAGGCCTCACAATTACTTATTTTTAAAATACTTAATTTTGATTTAATTATTTTTTTTAGAGGTCACGTCGAATGCCCCGAACGAATAATGCGTATCCATGAAAGGCTTCGCGACTTTGGCCTCTTAGAGAGGTTACATCGAATAGACGCCAGGCGCGCTACCGACGAAGAGATCCTCGCCGTACACACGCGCAAACATCTAGATAGGTATTATAGACTGTCATAATAAATGGCATGATGGTGGATATACCATCTATTCAATCCTTCAATTTAGAAATCTGTTGAAAGTTAAGTGAGCCAGTGTAATTATTGATAAAATGGGATATTGATATCCTTAATTTCATTTTTGTTGGCCCATTGATAACTATCAAAGGAATTCATGTTACCCTTATATTATTTTTATGAGTGGAGTTGAACATTTTTATTACTCGACTACATAGAGTCAGTAACTCTTTTGTGGGGCAATGTATACGGTTCTACAACAGGATCCCAGAAAGCGTTCAAAACGTCTCAGTGGCTAAATTGAAAAAAAAATGTAAAGTAATGCTTGTGTACTAAAGGTTATTATACAATTAATGATTTTGTGGATGAAGGCACACCTTGGGAATGACACGATCGCTGCATGGCTATTTCTATTTATCTTTTTTGTAAACAATACATAAAAAAGTAACAAAAAAAACAACCCGCTGAGTTTCTTTCTTTCAGTTCAGTTCTTCTCAGGGCTGGGTGTTTCTTTTCTGAACCGGTGGTAGTTTCTAGTTTGACAGTCAATAAGTGTAAAACCTCAATATTGAATAAAGTATTTTGAATTTAAATAGTATATTTGCCTGTTTGTACCCGTGTTTTAATATATAAAAGAAAAACGAATTTTCACATTTTAATTTATAATATTAATTAATTACAGGTTAAAAGAATTATCAAGTACTAAGTTAAGAGATCTAAATAGTCAGAAGAATGCCTACGACTCCGTTTACTTCCATCCGGACACGTTCGAGAGTGCAAGTATAGCTTCCGGTTGCGTTTTGCAGGTAAAATTGATCTCAATAGGTCGTTGTTCATTTACGGAGCGACCTTTGCAAAAGTCCTTATCTGTATTGTTGACAACGTATATGTAAAGTTTAATGATGAGACGATAGAGAGATAGTTAAGACGTGAAAGCGAAACGACTGAACTCTACTGTCGTATTTCGTCGTTGAAGTTCCAACGCCACGTAAGTCAAAAATAGCAACTTTTCAGGAGAGAGAAAAAACTGCATAATTTTATATAGATACTATAATAATACAAATTTACTACTTGCGTATACTTAATTTTCTATTGGCCGATACGTGTTTCTGATAAATTTCGGCTAAAACGATGCGTCCTGCGAATGGCATCAAAATGTCAAAACGGCCAAAAAGTGACTTACGTGGTGTTAGAACTTTAACGATGATTTGTAATATTAGTTAAGATATATAAAGTGCGCGTGCGCGTGCGCAGATGGTGGAGCGCGTGGCGGGCGGGCGCGGCGCGCGCGGCGCGTGCGCGGTGCGGCCGCCCGGCCACCACGCCGACGCGGACGCGCCGAGCGGGTTCTGCGTGCTCAACAACGCGGCCGTGGGCGCCGTGCACGCCGTGCGCGCGCTCGCGCTGCGCCGCGTGCTGCTCGTGGACTGGGACGTGCACCACGGGAACGGCACGCAGAGCCTGCTCTACGACCGCCCGGAGGTCTGTGCGCTCGTACACGCTCCTCTCCGTTATATACCGAGTCTCGATGATTACATTTATTTAATTATTTTCATTGGCTGCTACGATTATAATAAATATTTAAAACTCCAGTCCAATATAAGACTACTTCTCCCGTTACTTACAATTCTAATGTTTCTTAATTCTAGATCCTGTATGTTTCGATCCACCGGTACGACAACGGAACTTTCTTCCCGAATTCCAAGGAGGCGGACTACACGGCTGTGGGGGAGGGCCGCGGGGAGGGGTTCAACGTTAACATTCCCTGGAATAAGGTAAAAGCGATGTATTCGTTAATAAATATACATATATAATCATCATCATTGTAATCGCGCGCGAATTGTAACATAATTTAAATCATTTAAGAAAGTTAAATTAAACCTGTCATTGTTACAAAAGCAAAATATTACTAATTATTATAAATTGACTGATTCTTAATCGTTTTCAGCGCGGAATGGGTGATGTAGAATACATGGCGGCTTTCACTCAGGTTGTTCTGCCAATCGCATACGAATACAATCCAGAGCTTGTTATTATCTCGGCTGGGTTCGATGCCTGCGTGGGCGACCCACTTGGAGGTATGGGTTACTTTGTAAAATTTATAATGAGCAGAAATTAAATAACTAAAGGTATCCATTAGTTTCAAAGGCGTTAGCATAAATAAAATTAATAATTATCATACTATATATTGTGTAGTTTATTCCAATTGAAGAACATGTAAAGATGAACAAACATGATATTTACATATTCTATGCGATTTGCTAATAGCTCGGCCATATAATGCACTACAAAGATACGCTGCAAGTTCTTGATTCATATATCTCTATTTTTTGTACAACACTATTCTACCTAAGAAACATATCTTATAACAATATTTCATGTACGAAGCTCCTTATGTAAAAAAAATAATATGCAAATTCAATATTTTTTTGTCATTTTATAAAGTGACACTTATTATATCTTCTGTAACTTTTTTTCTGTATGTGCAGGTTGCAAGGTAACGCCGGAATGCTTTGGGCGCATGACCCAGCTCCTGTGCGGGCTGGCGGGCGGGCGCGTCGTGCTATGCCTGGAAGGCGGCTACAACATCACCAGTACTGCGTACGCCATGGCCATGTGTACGAAAGCTCTCCTAGGCGACCCCATTCTCCACCATTACGACCCCAAACCTGTCTGCCATTGGTCTGCCGTAGAATCTATAAACAATGTTATCAGAGTACAAAAGAAATATTGGAAGAGCCTCAAGTTCCAACTCGCTCTACCGATAGAAGACGTGATCGAAAAGCCAGTGCCATCTAGAGGATTAATTGTAAAGGAAGATGCTTCCTCGCCTGATGTTAATTCTTCAACGAATCAAGTAGATCACAGCATGGCGTCCGTTGAAAATATAATGACAAATTTGAGCATAGATAATAAGTGCTCTGATGGTATTCACTGTGGTACCGATGATGAAGAAGACAACGATTCTAAGTCTAGCACATCAAAACCAAATGAAAATAAAACAGAAGAAAGTACTAGCAATGAAAACAAGGCACCGGCAACATTAGTTGACTTCTTAACGGAGAATATGCAAGCGATAGTTGATGAAGAAATGTTTGCAGTGGTTCCTTTACAGTGGTGTCCACATTTAGAATCACTATACGCGATACCTGCTGATGTGAAGTTTGAACAGGGTGTTAAATGTGTTAGTTGTGATCACACGGACGAAAACTGGGTGTGCTTGCATTGTTATATTGTAAGTATTTCGATTATGATACTATCTTATTGTTGAATTGATTTCATTTTTATAAAATTAAACCAATCAGTTGCTTGTGTAATTTATGGAACTTAATTAAAATAGTTTTGTAAAATAAAATGCGCCTATAGCATAGCAGAGATAGCTTTCCAATGTCACAAACGTTTCCGCGTAATAGTTATAAAGAAAAACAATGAAATTTATAAAATTAGGAGATTCGAGAACCTTTTGCTGTTTATTGTTATTGACGCCTTTCACTTCAATAGTAGTAAAAGCATAGCCTGTAAATGTGCCATTGTTTTTCAAAAGCATCCTCCTTTTCCAACCTAGTTCAAGAGGGGTTGACGTGGAACACATATTAGTAATTTTCTAATAGTAGTCATCGTCAAATCTGAAACTATATAAATTTATTTATAAGTTGTATGAACTCCAAATGTAGTCTTAGTCACCATATGTAATGTGTATTAAAATGACAATCGCCATTCGCAGACGGCGTGCGGGCGCCACGTGGGCGGCCACATGCAGGAGCACTACCGCTCGGCGCAGCACGCGCTGGCGCTGTCCCTGCGCGACCTGTCCGTTTGGTGCAGCGCGTGCGACGCCTACGTCGACAACGCGCTGCTATACGACGCCAAGAACAACGCGCACCGCTGCAAGTTCCAGGAGGACATGCCGTGGTGCTACCACACCGATACCATTCATATGCAATAACACTACATATCCCAACGAACGAGAACATGCACAAATTATACTATCTTATAAAAAATTGCGACGCATTCGCGATGTCAAGACCGGTTTAAAATTCTAGCAATGCCAGCGTCAATGTGCAAAGTTATCACTCACTGGGTAGATTATTTTCTCGTCAACCTTCCTAGACTAATGAAAAAAATGTTTTTGTAGGTCTGGATAGTATCGACTACCCACCGGATTAGAGCATGTACAATAAACGTAATGTTTAAAATATTACCACCTACTACAGAAGGTACACTTTTGATTATACTTGGTCAGAGCAAGTATAATCAAAAGTGATTTGATTTTGTCCATCAATTACTAGTTAAAGGAATGTAAAATCAGTAAATGATATAACTTAAGTCTCACAGTTAAAAACACATTTGCAATATAACAATATAAGCTGATGAGCATGAAATGGCTCCTTACAAACTTACCATTTTACCAAAATAATTAACCAACTAAAAGATTGTAATGATAATGTAATCCTGATAATCTATTTCTTTTATAAGATACTTATTATATTTTTTTAATATTGCTACAACAGTAGTTTCGTTAGCTTGAATAACTTAGTTTAATTTCCATTGTATTTTTTAGTTGAATTTTAAACTTAACTTTATAAAATGTACAGTATATATGTACATATATAGTATAATATTTTTGTTTTTACGAAAACATTTTACTATACTTGTTCAATATTTATTTATGAATATATTTTTTATATTCATTGTACTATAAATGTGTATAAAGTTATACATTCTTTTCAATACCATGGTATTAGTATAAAAATATTTAAAATATCCTACTATAAAATTCTTGTCTGCATCAATTCAATGAATGGAAACTTGTTACTTTTTCGAATTGAGAACCAAATGGGGTCCAGTGGGTCAATGGTATATAAGTTATATACAAATTTACATCAATATAATTCCATTTAATGAATAAACATTCAAATTTCTAATACAAAATAGTTTTCTGCAGCTATATGAAATGGGGAATGCGGAATAATGGAGGATGGATATAATTGTAAGAAACAAAATTAAATAAAGCAGTATTAGTGATGTTGCTCCAATACATGTAATGTTCATTGAGTTGAAAGGAGCAAATTAAATTTGGACAATATTGATTGTTAGAATTACTCAAAAGTATATATAAAAAAAGTGTTTGTAGATTGAGTTTTAGACTATATTGTGTACAAACAACTTTATCCATCTGGATATGCCACCCATTTGATATGTGTTGTCTTATACTTTATATTTTGTATTATATGAAGTGGTATCAGTTTTATGTTGCGTTAATCAAATAACAAAAAGAAAAGTTAATTTGTAAGTAGTAGCGAATTCACATGGTTCGATTTTAATTGTCAAACTTTTGACTAACGAAATAGTTAATAATAATATATTATTGAATTTTCAAACTGTTCAAATCGATTTTACATTTGAAATACTAGAATCGACTCATGTGAATGCGGCTTAACAAAAACTAAACTTCAGTATAAAAATACAAGTGGCAGTGTTAAATGCCAAAATAATTTTGCTCATTAAATAAATCAATAAAAAAGTAAAATCATATCATATTTATTAACAAGACATTTTGTTTTATTTCCACACTATAAATCTACAGTTCCGTTTGGGTAAATTGACTTGTATATATCATTACAAGTGTTTTTTTTTTAATATGAATACTATTTTAATTCTTGATTTGTTGCGACAACTTTTAAAGTATAAAATAGTATATCTTAGTAGTAGTGGGGGTACGTCGGCTTTATGATGCTGTTCAGTTCAATTTACGGCCGCCAGAGGCATGTCAATTTGCGTAATAATTATCCCGAATACTTTCTCAAATCCAAACAAAACAGTTAAATAACAAAACAAATCCGTAAAACTTAACAAAACGATATAACAATGATTAAATAACACAATACTTGGGAGAGAAAAATATACGCCGCGTGTCACTCAAGCACGTGCTATAGCAACGACGTACAGCGGGCGTTATTGCGAAATAAAAGTTGTAACACAATCGCACCAATTTCTCACCACTGAAATTGTGCTCCGTTGATAGACCTGTATACAAGACTGTGGGCAGGACTACCGTGACGTCCGCCGGATCCGCTAGTGATAGTATTAATACTATTTTATAATTCAACGAAGCAATAATTTGGGATTGTAGTCAAAAGTCTTTGTAGAGATAACGTTACATCATGACGCATTAATAACATTGTGCTTTTATTGAAATAAAGATTTCTCAACGAAAATTAACCTACAATGTAAGTATATTGTCAATGTCAAAATGACAATTATAATGGATATGTTTTTCGAGTTACATGGATTATTTTTAAAGTTCACAATAAAATCATAGTAAAATGCATTTAAAGTTTTAAGTATTTAATTTTTATTTTAGGAAATAATATTTAAAAAAAAAAAAATTTTTCCCTTGTGATTGAGATCGGTAAGTCAGTACACAATAATACTACTTACAATTACTAACAAACATACTTTTACTTTTAATTTATTTGTAACTATAAGTAAACAAGTTGCATTTGCCCTTGCATTTTTGCACTGCAATAGTTTAATAGCATCTTACTTGTATAATATGTTATCGTTATATAATCATTTAAAGATTTTCTCGTAATTATTACAGACAAGAAAATAGAAATAAGAAACGAAATAACCGCTTTAAATTTAAAAATAAATTACGTTAGTTCACTACTATTAAAAGAAAATTTTAAAAAGTCACACTTTAATATCAACAATATAATGAATATATTGTTTTACTGAAATAAAATTGTATTTGGGAACCAAACACTGATTATAAGAGATTCTAGTCTTCTCAATGTTGAAGAACTATTTTCTAACTCAAGATTACTAAGAATATATCACTACATGAAAGACTATAAACATTATTGTAATAAAATATTTAATTTTAAAATGATAAAATATTAATATTTCTTTTAATGTTATTTATATATTTGGTAACAACTAGAAAATTCTCTTAGAGATTATGAATTTGATAATTCAAAAGAATTAATTGTAAGTATTGTTTTTAGATAAATATAAGGTGAAATGAAGTTGCTAAAGCCACTATGGGTGGCAGGGAGAAGACATGTGAGCACGTGGTCACCACTGGCCACAGCTTTCAACACAAGGCCAACATCCAGACCCATCTTTGATTCCTTAAGAGAAAGGACTGTAAGATTTGTTTTGACTTAAACCTTTACTAGATATAATATTAAGTCCAAGTTGTTTTGCCCATTTGGATATCCATCAAAACAAATATGTTTACTACTGACATAGGATCGGTTACAAAAATGTTAATTCTACTAATAGTAAGAACTTGTGCGTGTCTACCTGGGAATGTTCAACACTCACTCATTACTTAGTCTAGTTGAATTTGTATAGCATCTTAGATTATGCTGGTGGGCTGGTACACTTTTTTTTTATTGAATAATTAGGCGGACAAGTATATGGGCAACCTGATAGTACATGGTCACCTGCGTCCATAGACATTGGTATTGTAAGAAATGTAAACCATCGCTTACATCACCAATGTGCCACCAACCTTGGAAACTACGTAGTTATGTCCCTTGTGCCTGTAATTACCTTAATATAAGAGTCATTTTATGTCTATAAAAAAATTAATTTAAATTGTTTTCGACAGGGTCTTTTTAACAAACCTGAACTCACAAGTTTTGAGGGATTTTACACGCTTAAAGACCAAGCAATAGCAGCGACAGACCGACTAATAGAAGAGGCCACCTCAAATCCAACAAGGCCTATGGTGGATATATTTGATGAGCTATCAGATACACTGTGCAAGGTTGCAGATTTAGCTGAGTTTGTGCGTATTGCACATCCACAATCACATTTTGCAGGTGCCGCTGAGGAGGCATGCATTAGTGTTAGTGGAGTTGTGGAAAAGTACGTAACCATACTATAAATAATATAATGCAACAAAATTAAAATTATAATCAATGTTTGTCAAGAACTAAACGTATTTTACTAAATTATTTTTGGCAAATTGTATTTTATAATGAACCCTACTATAAAAAGCTTTTATTTTTTTGTACTCTCTTAATTTTTTTACAACAATCTAAATATATTCGTATATTGTTTATTATATTCCAGACTAAATACTCACAAAGGTTTATATGAAGCTTTGCGTGACTCGGTAGAGAGGAACACGTGCGGGGACCGCCATTTAGCCGAGCTTTTCTTGTTTGACTTTGAACAGAGTGGTATACAGCTGCCCGACGGACCGAGACAACAAGTAGTCGCTCTCAATGACCTTATTTTACAAAGCGGCCAGCAGTTCATGGCGGGTGCGGCCAAGCCGAGGAAAGTCCCACGGTCTGCTGTACCTCAAAATGTTAGACAGTTGTGAGTAATGATTGTATATACTTATACTGTGAACAACTCCTATTATTGACAATGACTTTTTACTTAATAGTGTATTTTGGGTTAGCAAATATGCCTCGAAAACACAAAAGTTTTTAATTTTTATTTGGTCGAGATGTTGCTTAATTTTTACATTACATATGTAACTTAAACAGGAAGACGTCAAGATCAGTAAGTTATTTTATAAAACATATCTTCTGTATTGAAACTGAGAGGAGCACCCGCTCCGGGTCTGCAGTTTCAGCACGGAGGGTGACAACGTGATAGTGAGCGGCGTGTACGCGGAGTGCGACGAGGGTGCGGCCCGCGAGGCGGCCTACCGCCTGTACCTGGCGCCCGACGCGGGGCAGGAGCGCCTGCTGCTCACCACGCTGCACGCGCGCCAGCGGCTCGCGCAGCTCTGCGGGTTCCCGTGCTACGCGGATCGGTAGCTATTAACATTGGCCCCTCGGACGCTTGGCTTACACTATTTATATACAGATTGAATTGAATCTAATCCAGGTTGAAATTAATTTTCATAGTTGATGAGTTCAGATTTTTACCTTCTGTCTTTCAAGGTCAGCTTCAAGTGTAAATATTTCTTTAGTTCTCCTTAATATATACTAATTACTACTATGCGAGCATACTAATTATGCTTTTGTCTGATTTCAAAATTGTTGCTTAGATCTGAACTTAAACTAATCCAAGTTGTTTGTCTGTTAAAATCGCCAAAATAGCTGTTTGAACTTATGCACATTTTCTTAATTACGCGGATGATTTTTCTCGTAGAGCCATAAAGGCGAGCACGATGGAAACGTCAGCTAATGTGCGACAGTTCCTGGACATCCTGTCGGACAACCTCTACGATCGCGCCAACATTGACTTCGAGGCTATGACGCGCATGAAGAAGAAGGAGACACCTTACCAAGTACGATCGCCTTACTTACATGAGTAGACTATTCAATTTGTTTCTAATCTTCAGTTTCATGTAACGAACAGCTCTTGAAGACTAAGAAAATAACTTTTTGCATTATTCTATGTCTTTGTTTATACAAGTTGAATTTTATCTAATATTATATCTAATTCAATTAACGTATTAATTGTCACTGAGTTAATTAAGCTTACTCACACGTAGTGTTGAGGCGGACTGTCAAATCTGATGAAAGATATCGAGATGAGATCATAGACAATTTTAGTACTTTTTATAGTTTTGAAATATTTCTAAAAGTTTTAAACACAAATTAAGCATATAAAAATTTTATGGTGTTTGACATACGTTTAAAGCATGTTCTTAAATACAGCTCTATCAACGGAGTCCAATTTCATTGGTGAGAGTTTAGTACGATCGTGTCATAACTTATATTTCGCGTCAACGCCGCTGAACGTCGTTGCTATCGATGGGTGCGGTCACGTGCCGGTTGAGTGACACGCGATACGCATGCGTTACGTGTGATAGAAAAGAGACAGAACGCTATTCTGTCTTCGTTGCACAGCACCCCCATTTGTCGTCATTCCTCTGGCGTCCGTAAATTGAACAGAACAGCGCAACCATTATGCCGACGTACCCCCACTACTGTTGTTGATAGACCTGTGTATAAGACCGTGGTTTAAAGTATTCAATCAACTTCTCGTTTCGGTTCTGGTCGGTGTTTTTATTGTTTTATATATATTTTTTTTAGGATTCGCTTATGTGCTGGGACACTCCTTACTTCACACACAAAGCTAAGACGCAGTTGCTGAACGTCGCGACGTCGGACTTCAGTCCGTATTTCTCACTGGGCGCTTGCATGGAAGGTCTGAACATGTTGTGCCAGGAGCTATATGGTATCACATTGCAGCCGGAAGAGATGTTGCCAGGTAGCTAAAACTTTTTATAGTTTTTTTTTTAAATTATGATATGAATGTGTGTTACATTTCGAATGAGACAACCGCTTTCTGGTTATTTTTTTGAAAATTAATTATTTTTAAACTTGATTACTTTCTGCTGTTCCATTTGTTATACTCCTGGCTGACATACACTGACTGCCTCGTTGTCTAGTGGCTAGATAAAAGGCCGCAGACCCGGTGGTCCTGGGTTCAATTCACAGGTCGGGCCAATAAATAGTTATTAATTGACTCGACTCGAATTATAAAAACAATAAGCATATTGTATATATATTGTAAAGTAAAATTTAGTTTGTGATTATATTTTGCATTATTAAAGGATTAATGACAACAGTATTAGCTGTTACCTTATATAATAAGATTATCAATATAAACAAACTGTGTAAAGGTGAGGATTGGAGGTAATATAATAATTAAAAGGCGTTAATAATTAATGCTTGTATACTTTAAAAAATACGACCTTAATATATATTTCAGTTCCAAAGTTACGGTTGGTATGATGTAATGTCGTTATGTTGTCAGGCGAGTCGTGGTCGCCAGACGTGTATAAGCTGGCAGTGATGCAGGAGAGCGAGGGTCTCCTGGGACACATTTACTGCGACCTGTACGAGCGGCCCGGCAAGCCGCACCAGGACTGTCACTTCACCATTCAGGGCGGGAAGCTGCTCCCCGACGGGTCCTACCAGGTGATGTAGTCAATTTTTTAAACGATTTTTATTATTTTTCGTATACAACAACGAGGGGGAAAGTATTTCGTGACGAGCCACGCTCACTCCCGTCGCAGAATCCAATAGTGGTGGTGATGCTGTCGCTGAGCGGCGGGCACCGCTCGGGGCCGGCGCTGCTGGGCCCGGGCGCCGTGGACAACCTGTTCCACGAGATGGGCCACGCGCTGCACTCCATGCTGGCGCGCGCGCCGCACCAGCACGTGGCCGGCACGCGCTGCGCCACCGACCTCGCCGAGCTGCCCTCCGTGCTCATGGAGCACTTCGCCGCCTGCCCCAGCGTGAGTCACGCCTCTCCTCGCCTCTCGCCGCCTGGCGCGCTCAGTGCCGCACTAACATGTTGCGTCTACTGCCCGTAGGTGGTCCGTCGCTTCGCGCGACACTTCCAGACCCGCGAGCCGATGCCGGAGGATATGTTGCAGCGCCTCTGCGCCTCCAAGCATCTCTTCGGTGCCAGTGAGATGCAACTGCAGGTATTACAGTTACTGTGTAATTTAAAGACTCTACTTAGTTAGTAGTTTACTGACATCCTAGTAAACCTATCGTTAACCTGTTAGGTATTCTACTCCGCGCTGGACCAGCACTACCACGGCGAGGGAGCGCGCGAGGACTCCACAGACGTCCTGCGACAGGTCCAAAAGCGATACTATGGGCTGCCCTACGTCGAGAATACGGTGAGCGATCAGAGAGCCGATTTCTGCTCCAAATTACAAAATCCTCGCCGCAATTCGTACGTTTCACTCGTTATAAATAGGGATGTACCGATATGTACCTGTCTGGTTCGCTTTCATTAAAGTGAAAAGTGAATGTCGACTCACAGTCGTGAAATAACAATGGTTCTGTTGCAACACAAATGTGCTTACACATAATACACATGAGTGTTATACTCATGTATATTATGTGTTAGGGTTATTACTCACTATCTAAAACGTAATCGGTCGCAAGGCGTGGCAGCACCGCTTCAGCCACCTGATCGGCTACGGCGCGAAGTACTACTCGTACCTGATCTCGCGCGCGCTGGCGTGGTGCGTGTGGCGCCGGCACTTCGAGGCCGCGCCGCTGTCGCGCCCCGCCGGCGCCGCGCTGCGACGCGGCCTGCTGCGCCACGGCGGCTCCGTCCCGCCGCAGGTACACGCACCGCACACTCGTACCGCTCCATACCCTCAGCTGAAGGAGTGCAGATGAGCCTCGCTTTGTTGTTTCATTCGAAATATTTTTGAGACAATTTTTAGTAATCGAGTCACAACTTACATACTTACGATGATTAGATGATTTTGGTATTTTGTATAATATATTCATAGGGTCATTACACCCTACCAACATCGGTGTGCAAATGTAAGTTGTAATGTAATTCTATTCAATCCAATTGCAAAGTTATTGATGGTCTCTTTCATAATGTTGGTTATGTACACACAAGTATTTTGCAGATTCTTCTTCGCGATTATCTAGAGACAGAGATCACCCCCGACACACTGGCGATGGCGCTCACCGAAGAACTGGATTATCACAAGGATCATCTCGATACAGTGTTCAAAATAACAGATAAATAACATATCAACGTGCTATTGCGTTAGTTTAGACAAGTACGGTTAGCGAAGTGATTCATCTTTACTGAATCTGCTAATGAGGTAAATAAAAATCTTTTTTAACGTAAGTACAGATACTATTCGCTTTCTCAGCCTTAGTAATCGAGGCCGAGATGCCTTTTTTGAAATACTAGTGTGCTAATAAAATATTGAATACTTATTAATAATATTTATACCAACACTAAATAGCAATAATAGTAAGTAGTATATTAAAGTTATTTTTTCATTTGTCCTTTATATATAGAATTAATTACACGTTTAAATGCGATATTTAAATTATAACAATAATATTGCCTAATTAATAAAACACATTCGACAATTTTTTGTAACGAAATACCTTTCGAGTGTGTCGACAAATCAATGTCTTCCCAATATATATTAGATGTAAATAATCTGAAACCGTTCTGTCTTTAGTTTAATAATCATTATAAATATTATTCAAAGTTTTCATTGTTTTGTTAAACTCGACTTGAAGCTAATATAAATTATCCTTTATAGTTAGTCATCTCAATTAAATGCTTAATTTATATCACCCGACTTTAGCATAGCGTAGAAAACCTTTATGGGATCCTAATCTCTTACTGTCTTACTTGTGAACGTTGCTAAACGTATTTTTAGCTAAACACTGATTTCGGCCTTTCTGTCATTATTAATTTAATATTTGAAAGACAGCATTGTTTAACTAATCGCTCGTTAAACATCGTTATATAGTATGGCTGTGAGATTTTATCGAAAATATAGAATTTAAGTTACATAAAAAGAAAATACACGGTTTAAGAACCGAGTTTTTTTTAAAATGTAATTGGAATAAGTGTTAGTCATCTTTTGTGAATATAATTTGTGTAATGATAAATAAAACAACGTCGGAAAATTATAAATAGTTTTATTGGTGATCCCTCCTGAAACTAAAGACACCCGAAGAATTAAGAGTTCACAGTCCCCTTTTGCTTCTAACTAGTGGTCACAAAGCGAAATTATATAAAATACAAAAATGTACAAACACAAATGGCGTATTGTGTGACTTAAAATGCTGTCGATGCAAACTTACACGCCCTGTATAATATACATGTGTTCTAGCGAGGGCACCTCAGGAGGGTCATCGTCTAATATCACACGTTATGCCGCTAGTGTGTATGGTTGAGGACCAGGTTTAATATGTTCTCATCGAGTTCAGTAAGGGTTTACACTTTGGTAATATTTTCTACCCTCAATTATATCGTTACCTTTCTCTATTCCTTGTGATTATGAAAATGATAGTGGGGAAAAAGTGGACATTTCAAGTCGCCAAAAATCAAAGAATGGCTGTTACTGTGTGAGAGACCATTTCGCACACACTCATATATAAAATAAATACAATTACTTTAATATTATTTAATGCCTTCTAATATTATCATTTCGTATGTACACGTACAACTTGAGAAACTCTTAAATATATTTAGATTATTCCAAGCGAAATTTATATTTCTTTTAATTGCATAAGCTTGAGGTAAGGTAGAATTTGTAAAGTACATAAAAGATCAGGAAAACGAAATTTCAGACATAAACTCCTGCCATTATCCTACAAAAGCATAATACTTCCGGATGCTTCTGATATATGGTAGTATTTGTTACAGTGAAGCCGTCGATGGTATGTCTTGAGGGTAGATGTAGGAGTGATCGCGAAGGGTGAAGGAAGAGGGGGGGGGCACTACGCGACATAGTTATACTGGTTGGGGTTGTCCTTGTCGCGCTCCATGTAGTCTCTGTCGATCAGTGATTCTATACGCTTCTTAAGGTCGGCCGGCTGAAAACATTTTTTTTTTCATATAAAAATATGTATTTTGATTATGCAATATAATTTGTATTTCGTTGTATTAAATTTGGCTTGTAAATAGCAATATTAAGTTAAAAATAGAACTAGTAAATGTATATATTATATAGTAAAATGTTAGTACCTTAACGGGGAACTTGAGCTGGTTATAGAGCTCAGAAATGAGCAGGTTATGTGACAGCGCTTTACGCATTTTCATAACGCGCACGATGGCTGCGTCGATTTGGTACTGACGGTCCTGGAACACGCGCTCCTCCGTCGCCTTCTGTTCTTCGCTCTGAAAACACGACACGCATCATTCAGTTTTGTTATTGATTTAGTGGAAGTCATTTTATTAGTGCATTTATATTATTGTTATTTACATATCATAATATATTAATAATTGAAATTTTTATAACAACACGAACGAAATAACGAGTATCGAGTACTGACAGTCTCCTTCATCTGTATCTGGTTGATCTTGATGCGGAACAGCTTGTTGGTGAAGTCCGCGTGGAAGGAGAAGTGGTCGTCGTCCTGCACGTCCCGGCCGCGCGGCGCCTTGAGCAGCACGCGCGCCTTCCCGCACGCCAGCGACTGCAGCGTGCGGCGCAGCTCGCCCTCCTGCGCACGCGGGCACGGTTACACACACGAGTGGCCTTGGCATATTTTCATTAATATATTGACAGATTGGCAAATACAAAACCTGATGGTAGGTGGTCACCACCGCCTATAGACTGTCACCGTGTTTCTTAACCATCCCTCACATCGCCGATGCACCACCAACATTGGAAACTAAAGTGTTATATCCCTTGTGCATA
Organism: Nymphalis polychloros; assembly: GCA_905220585.2. Lineage (NCBI taxonomy): Eukaryota > Metazoa > Arthropoda > Insecta > Lepidoptera > Nymphalidae > Nymphalis > Nymphalis polychloros. Next base: position 13,593,361 of record HG992243.1, on the reverse strand, counting down.
GCTACACTTACTCATCCTTCAATCTGGGCATAACATAACTAAGTACATATTGCTATTTGGCAGTACAGAAAAAATCTCAGTAGCAGCCCGGAGTCTGGGAGTTGGAAGTGCGTACATTCCCGTGCCTCGGAAAGCACGTAAAGCCGTTGGTCCTGCGCCTGACCTCTTTCCGGTCGTGTCGGATTGCCGTCCCATCGGATTATGAGAGCTAAGGAAAAGAGAGTTGTGTTTGCGCACACACTTGTGCACTATAATATCTCCTGCGCAGATGGCTAATCTCTCTTGAGATTGGCCGCCGTGGCCGAAATCGGTCTGGAGGACCCCCCTTATGTTAACTTATAACCAAGTAAAACCTAATATCAGTTTCACCGTCCTCGTGGTGGTTGTATGTACATATATATTACCTCTATATTTGTAGCAGTCTTAATTTCTTCAAAGGAGAGATTATCTCCATCATTAAATAATAGTAGAACGAGAGCTTGAAATAATGAAACCTGTAGCTCTTTGTTACCCTGAAATTGAAATTATGAGGCATATTATAATTAAATATATTTTATTTTCTTTTTAATAAATAGATTTTCTTTTATTATGTTAAGTTGTTTGAGGATTGATGTAAAAAGTAATAAAGCATATTATATAGTCCAAAAGCATTGCATTTATATTTATTTATATAGAGAGAGTGACTTTGTGGAATAATAAATCTGTATGATCGAAATTCTGAACGATCTTTATTAATAAATGTCTATGGGCAGAGATGCTTTCTTTTCTATATAAATACCTGCGAAAAGTGAGCCCTGAGCACACAGTGTCCCAGCGTGGCTTGCCACTGCAGCTTGCGGCCGGAGTGCTTGGCGAGGTAGAACTTGGCGAAGTGGTCCTGGTGCCGCGTCAGCTCTGCCGGCAGACGCACCTCCACGGGCGGGTAGGTCGGCCAGAAGCCCATCGTCAGGATGTACACCGACAGCTCCAGCCCGACGCCTTCCTGACTCGCCGCCAAGTGCTGCATTAGATCATGTACGGATTTATTTCATTTAGATTGGTGACGAACTTAAAGAATATTTTCCTTTTCTTGTGTTAGGATAAGAAATAAAGATTGAGATAAATATCTGTCCGTAAATAAAACTGACAAAAATTTATAATTAAGAAGTATCATAATGATGACATAGTTTCACTCGGGATTCAGTGTCCATGCATGAGTTCTATCTAATTATTATTGAAATTATGCCAAAAAAATTATATTAATTACCTGTTTATAAGTAATATTAATATCTTTAGACAGTTCCATATCCTTGAACATGCCTTCTAATTTACAGGTGAAACCCCCACCACATTCCTGTTTCAATTTACTAAGCATTGACTTCTCAGCATCTACAGAGGCAGATTTGCCCACAAGCAATCTCTTTGCTAAATCTTTCTTATAAAACGCTTCAAAGACATCCTTCCCATGTATGAAACGGAATAGAACCATGATCTTGTCTAATAGCCTTTCTAATTCTTCCTCTGTGGCTTCTTTGTTACCAGCTCTGAGTTTTAAGTCAACAAATTTCGCTGAAACATAATAAGAACATTGCGATTTTGATTGTTAACAAATATTGAGCAGCAAATAGTAAGATATAGTACTTTAAATACAATATTGCATATATTAAATTTACCGATTTTAATTAATTATTATTAATAATTTGTTCAATGAAAGTGTAAAATATGAGCAGTTAGTTACTAATAAAATGGAAAATAATTTATGGATATGATTGATATGGCGATGAGAATAAGAAATTTCATTGTTGACTGACCATTTACGGCCATGATAATCCCTCTCACAAACTCTCAATTAAGACTAGAAAACTATGCAGGGAATATTATAGTGCACAAGTTTATGCGCAATCACAGATTCACTCTCTATTCTTATAGACCGAAAAGAATCCAGAGGCAGAACGGCGAATTTACTGGCTTTTGGACACTTTCAACTTCCAGACTTCAGGCTGCCACTGAGATTTTTTCGATAGAAAAACCTGACTTGGGGTTTTGAACCCAGGAATTCATGGCTTGACGTCTAGCCACTAGACCATAGAGGCAGTCAGTAAGTTCATTTAAAAAACTGAAAAGAATAAAAAAATGTAAAGAATAAGTGCAAGCAGGTACATACCAATCAGTTCTGCAGGTTTGTTTTGTCGTTGATTAATGAAGTACTCAAACGCTTCTCTCATAGAGTAAAGGAATCGGTCATTCCTTTGGAAGCAGGTGCTTACGACATTGTCCAGTTGTTCCTTAAACTCCAATAGTTCGGCTACCATAGTCTTATCACGTTCCGGCTCAATTACTATAGTACGTCCTTTTTTCTGAAGATATATTTGTAAAAATTAAAATAAGAACAATAAAGCTACCATATATATAACAAAAAAAGTACGACTGTTTATTTAGCACAGCATTTATTATGCAGTTGTTGTGCTATATTGAATAATTATAAAGAAAATAGCTTTAATATTAAAAAATCCTTTTCTTAATATCAATAAAGGTACTTATAGGAAAAACATGTAATAAAACATTATGTAAATACCTTTATGTAGGCATTGAAATGATTGCACAGCTCACTAAGTCCAAGTTCCTTAACACGACTGAACAGGTTGTAGAGTGTCGTGAGGTCATGGAGCCGTGGACCGTCCATTAGTGATTCAAGACCTTTGCTGAGGATACCCGTCAGGTGCTCGCTCAACAGCTGACGCTCAATAGTGTGAATTAGTTGCCACCTGAATTGGATAAAGGAGATATTGACAGATATTCCTCATATAACATTGCTGTAGTAACATTACTTTTTGTAAATATCAAATTAAAATTGAATATGTAAACTTGCATGATTTTGTACAAAATATATCTTTGCTTAATATACTTACTTGGTGCAGGGATCTAGGTAATGCAATAGCCGTTCATTTTCTTCCCTAAGTCTTTTCTCAACATGAGCTAAGTATTGAGGAACAGCCAATTCTCTCATTAATCGTTGACCCTCAGCTGCGTACAACCGTTCTGTTGCTTGCAGGAATCTTTAAAACAAACATTTACAGATGATAAAAACATGTGTATTTGAGCAAATATCTATGTTATTTCAAATATTATTGAATGAATTCTTTTAAAAATAAGTCTTAAATTGTAATAAAGCTTTTACATACTTGTGTTCAAATGCATCTTGATATATCTGTAAGTCAGACAGCATTCGTAGCAAGCTCTTGAGCAGTGAGATGTCAACGGCATCTCCGCCGCGCTCGCGTTCTATCAGCAACAGAAGGCCATCCACTGTGCGCGTCTGTATTAGTGTGTTCATTGCTATGTGGTGTCGAAACAGGTCGAGGCCCATATCCCTGTTATTCGAATATAATTTGTGCCATTTTTAAAATAAATATTTTTAATTTTTACCTTTGTCCCTGTAATAATACTGGCTCACTCACCCATTGAACCAGTACACATTAATAATTCAGTTTTAACATAGAAGTAGACATGGTGACATATAGTATGGTAAGAGTGTAAATCAAAAATTTCCCCAAAAATAATATTATGTGTTTTATAAACAAAAAAATTAAACATTTATGAAACTAGTTGGAAATTCTTTTTCCATATCTCCAACTATTATAACAATAATATTATATTCAAGTTATAGTGTTAGAATGTATATCTTTATATATCCATAAATTGAAATCTTATTAATTCACAAAAGAGTAATGTGATATACGGGTACATAGACTTTATTTATTTAATTTGTAACTAAGTATTATATTGTGTATACATATAGTTTATCTATTGTGTTATTTCAACTGTCAAATTAATATTAAGATATAAATAATGAATAACTAAAAAAACTTATGTCATGATGTGTATGATAGAAAATTTTCCTTTAAAATTCAGTTTTATCGCATTCAAAAATCAAACTGGCTATTTTATGACCTGGTGACTTTTTTAAACTGATCCACATACACCAAAGAATTAGATAAAAATATTATTATTTACATAAATTGTTATTAGAACCAAATATTAGGAATACCTATCATATGTAATAAAATAGCATTTTTGAAAATTATGTGTTTGTAGAATACAGTGTATAATATATACGATTTGTACATAGTGTATAATATTTATGATACCAACTAATAATCACCTATATCTGGTATAAATAAATCATTCTTTCAATCAATCAATAATCACTGATGTCTGATTGATTGATATACAGTGTAAACTCTTTATAATAATAAACTCTCTATAACATAGAAGTCAGCACAATTTGGTTGGTTTACCTTAAAACCCACACATTGATAAACTCACTCCATATAAACTATATAACTCTCTATAACAATAAAAAATGCTCGGTCCCTTGAGTTTCATTATAAAGATTTTACACTGTACTTTGTATCTTATATTTGCTTTGAAATATCTTGTGTCAAAATAGTTTCTCACCAAATAGAATGTATGCTAGGATTCTGTAACACGTAGGTTCGGTCTAAGTATAGAAAGATGCTACGGATCATTATCATTTGGCGGCAGTGTGCTCGCCAGCAGTCGTCCATGCGTTTGAGGAACACTTGTCTGTCCATACTTTCTGAGAGGAACTGCTCGATATTGGACTTTACGTGTGCCTCCACTAGGTTTGTCAGATTCACATACAACTGTGATGCCATCTTAAAAAGAAACAATAAGCATATTATAACAATGATTATATAAAGCATTATTTATTTATCATGGTTAGATAGAATTTTATTATTTATTTTCACTAAGCCACATTACATATTCCTAGTATATCTGTGTTTTAGAGCAAACATATATGTGGTTGTAAATACTTTATATGTGTTGTCATGATTTGTGTATAACTCTCAATAATTATTCATCCAGATCAGGGATGTCAGACATACTAAGTTCTTGGTATACATACTTGTTTTTGGTGTCACATACCATGTACCAAGAGTACTCAGTCCTTGTATGCAAAAATACCAAGATTAGCGATAAAACGTCAATATAATATAATTGGATGAAAATATTGAACGGAGCAGGATTGAAATATAATAAAGAGCAATATTTTTAATTATAGAGTTAGTAAGAAAAAATAAAAGGTCAACCATTAACCGAAAAGTGGTATTATTTTATAATATAATATATCTGTATGCATGTAGTACTAGTTTTCCGTCTTCCGTACCAGGCTTTGAGCCACCTCAATACAAGGATTTCTGGGTGGCTATCTAACATCCCTGATCCAGATATAATCTGCATTCTGGTGGTAGGTCTACATTCATTTGATATGATGTCATAGTAAATGACAATATAAAATTACATATACTTGTAAGTTTTAACGTGCATACAGTGGTTTTTGATTTATATAAGCTACTAACTTTAACATATATTAACTGAACTACTAATAGGGTGTTACCGGCCAAGGCTAAAATAATTTAATTTATGTTTATTTGTATTCTGTGACAAATTTATGAGGTTGCAGTTAAGAAATTTAGGAATCTTTTTTGAATATTGACCTGTTCTTATCTTTACTAATTATAATTAGACTAAAATTTATATTAATTTCTATATTTACCTTATGGCTGCACATATTTTCAACTGCTTGATATAATTCTTCTAAGGAATAAGCTATTGCCTTTGAGGTTTGTATAGCTATAACGGCCTCCCGAAGTTTGCTCCATGTTGTCTCCTGATAATTCTCTGGAAGATTCGGTTTACCTGCAAAATATTCGCACTCATTACCAGATGTCACAGAGGTTATGACATGATCAATCGAATCAATCGTAAACACACTTTTAAAGTTTTTTATAACTAGTTTCTTTGTCGCTGCTCCTGGCTTGTTCATCGATGAAGATGTCATTTTTATAGTACCATTGGAATTGGGATTTAACATTGAGAAATTTGATTTTTTTTCATTTGCACTCATATCGTCAAATTTTGTTCTTTTGGTGCACTGATCGCTGTTAGAACTTAAATGAGAACGTTTTCTAAACTGATTACCACCCTCCTCGACCAAAACAGATGTTTTAGATACGCCCGACATAAGCAAGCATGATATGGCCGCAGCCACAATATAAAATAATGTGATTAAGACTAATAAATTACAAAATACAAATAAAAATAGTTGCAGTCAATATTCACTCCGATTACCACCATTACGATGTGTATTTTATTTTTACGATTATAGAGGGCGCTAGACAGTTATCTATGATCTTGTCATTTAAGTTTTTTAAGACATGGCTTGGATTCATTCTTTTAAGCGATAGGAAATATTCCAAATTTTGAAAATGAAAATGAACATTAAATAAAATGAACACACGTTTATTATGGTCACTAAATCGTGAAAAAAAACTATATGTAATGTAGTTTTTTTAGTTCCAATCTACATTTTTAATACTTGTAAAAATGTAGGTATTAAATTAATAGTACATAAGTACAGTATTATAATACTATTTCTGAGTATCACAGATTTTGTATTTTGAAATGTTGCCAATATATTAATTATTATTGTAATAATGTATATTTTTTACAAACTTAAAAAAAACGTGTTCGCTTTTAATGATTTTATTAATTTTTAAAACCAAACAATGTTTTTGTTTCTATTGTATTCTAAATTATTATTTTCTCTACATATAAAATAAATATTCACATTTTACGCTACATGCCAGATAGTCAAGGTGCATTTATAGTTTTTAAAGTTGTTTTTCAAGGGCCAATAGCGAAACCTAATATAAAGTAATTATTTTATACATAGTCGACAAGGTCCATAAGCAGTATGTAATTTTAATTATTCATAGTAATTAAATACTATAGCTTATTCCAACCGCAACCGGAATAAACCTAAATAACCAACTTTGACACCGAATTAGTGTTGGGCTTCGATAATAACTGACGCGATATCATTGGTTGAGATCTTGAATAATCTATGATAATCTCTATAGACTACCTATAGACTCGCGAAAAGATAGCGTTTCCAATGTCCGCGAAGTTGTTTAAATTAATGTGGTTATAACTAATTAATTGGAATAGTGTTGTATTATAAATAAGGCTAAATTAATCAAGAACTGTTTATAGCGCTTAATACAGCAGCACGATTAGAAAATCGCATGGCATTTGTAAATCTACAGTGTGATATTTCTATTCGTTGATAATAATATAATTTCTTGGTTTTTACGTACCTAGGAAAGCAAAGTAAATCAAATGTCTCAGAGAAGGTTTAGAGCGAATTTCACCAATCTACTCTAATGTGGGTTAGTTGGTACACAGGTTGAAGAATTTTCATCATAGATGAATTATATAATATACAAATGTAGTCCATAAAACTCCAGTAGTACTTGCCTCAATTTGAACCCGCAATCGTCGGTTAACATTCACGTCTTGTATAACCGCTGGGTCATTCCGACTACATGTTGTCATTTATCTCTGTTTGGGAACCTTTGTCTTTCTTTCTTTTTAAGCATATATCATAAGACATTTTAAGTATGGAACGATACACATTAAAATGTTTTCAAATCTCTCTTTTAACATTATAATATAAATACTCATGAATTATGAAGGTAACAAGTGATGGAAAATTTAAAATTAAAATGACTGAATGAAATGAATGATGTTTCAGTTACGTAATTTGTTTAGATAACATTTTTTTTTAATATTAATTGTACAGTGTACACTATAGTACATAATCAGCAGTTCATAAAAAGCATTAATTAAAATTTACTTTAGCATTTTGGGTCTTTGCAAACTCATCTGGGCAGATACCACCCACTCATTAAATACCGCAAAACAGCCGTGATTAGTATTGTTGTGTTCCGGTTTGAAGGCTGAGTGATTCAGTGTAACTACATGCACGAGAGAGTAGGGACATAACATCTTGATTCACGAGGTTAGTGGAACATTGGCGATGTAAGAGAGCTGAAAGTAAAGAATTATGAGGATACATAAGAAGGCACTATATACATATCATTTATCTTTAATTACTAGAATAACAATAATCGTAATTATGTCATAAATACGACAGGTTGTGTGTGTTATGAATAATGAATATAAGTTACTTTTTCACGCTTTGTTACAGCAAAAATATGACACAATTAACATATTTTGGCCTTTTAGCTCGTTTAACTGGATTTTTGATTAGGACGTGAGCACGGCCGCCAAGCGCTATACTAATCTTAGAAAATAATTAATCACCTTTAATATTGTCTGTGTATTTCCAGATCATTCTTAATGACTTAATACTCACTAGCAGCGAAAGCTCTCGATACTAATTATCTACATTTATTGGTCCTCCAGCAATGCTACTTTTAGTATAATTTTCAGTCATCCCTTGTACAAGCCCGTATGAATGCCACTCGTCAGATATTCCATCGCCAAACAGCAATACTTAGTGTTGTTGCGTTGCAGTGTAAATACAGGCATAAGGGATATTGACTGCCTCGTTGGTCTAGTGGTTAGATATTAGGCTGCAGACCCGGTGGTCCTGGGTTCAATTCCCAGGTCGGGCCAATAAATAGTTATTGGGTTTTTCTGTCAGACAATTCTCAGTAGCAGCCCGGAGTCTGGAAGGTGGAAGTGTGAACACTCCCGTGCCTCGGAGAGCACGTTAAGCCGTTGGTCCTGCGCACGAACTCTTTCCGGTCGTGTCGGATTGCCGTCCCATCGGATTATGAGAGCTAAGGAAAAGAGAGTGCACCTGTGTTTGCGCACACACTTGTGCACTATAATATCTCCTGCGCAGTTGGCTAATCTCTCTTGAGATTGGCCGCCGTGGCCGAAATCGGTCTGAAGGACCTTATAAGGGATATAACATTTTCGTTCCCAAGGTTGCTGTGTGTACAGTGCCAATGCCTAACGTGGGCGGTGGTAAACAGTTACGATAAGGTGGTCCTTTTGTTCTTCTGCCTACCTGTTTTTAAAAAAGAATTTTGTCATGAAGATATATAGGATTTACCAATAGGGACGCTTGAACTTTGACAGCTGATTGCGGCCATGTTGTTTGAGTGACAGCTGTCAAATGCAGTGTGTTATATTCATTCCGTCCTCCCAAACCACCATGGCAGGTTACAGAGTCGAGCAGCACGTGCAAATCATAAAATTGTTTTATGAAAATGGGTCTTCAGTTCGAGCAACGTTCCGCGCACTTCGCCCGTTTTACGGTCGCGATGATCGTCCTGCCGAGTCGACTATCCGTCGATTGGTGGACAAATTCGAGTCAACCGGGTCAGTTAACAATCAGCCGGTTCCCGTGCGTCAACGTAACGCGAGATCTGCCGAGAATATCGCCGCTGTGCGCGACAGTGTCCTCGAAAACCCGCGGCAGTCAATTCCGCGTCGCGCACAGGAACTCGGCCTTTCGCAGACGACAACTTGGCGAATTTTGCGTTGTGACTTGAGCTTGCACCCGTACAAGATCCAGCTGACCCAAGAGCTCAAGGTTAATGACCATAGACAGCGCCGTGTGTTCGCTGACTGGGCATTAGAGCAGTTGGAAGTTGACGCCGATTTTGGCAAAAAAATCATCTTCAGCGACGAGGCGCATTTTTGGATGAATGGCTATGTCAACAAGCAAAATTGCCGTATTTGGGACGAGACCAATCCACACGAGGTTCACCAAGTGGCAATGCACCCGCACAAAGTGACTGTTTGGTGCGGATTTTGGGCCGGAGGCGTGATTGGTCCGTATTTTTTCGAAAACGATAACGGTGTGGCCGTCACCGTCAATGGTGAGCGATACCGGTCGATGATAACCAACTTCTTTCGAAATCGAGAATATGGATCTGGACAACATGTGGTTTCAACAGGACGGCGCTACGTGCCACACAGCACACGCTACGATGGAAGTTCTGCACGATCAAGCGCCCTTAATGGAAAACCCTATATGTAGATATATTATATAAAAGATGCGATATGTTCAAATGTAATATAAATAGAACGAATAATAACAGTTAGTGTAATAAATAATACGATAGGTGGAAAATGTTATAAAATGAAAAGAATATGTACACAAGTACCTAAAGTATATGAATATAAGTAGAGGTACTTACATTCTATTATAACTATTAGTAAGTCTACAGACTGCCTCGTTGGTCTAGTGGCTACATGTAAGGCCGCAGACCCCGGGCTCCTGGGTTCAAATCCCAGGTCGGGCCAATAAAATGATATTGAGATTTGTGTTGAAAATTCTCAGTAGCAGCCCGGAGGTTGGAAGTCGGAAGTGTGTACACTTCCGTGCCTTGGAAAGCACGTAATGCCGTTTGTCCTGCGCTTGCCTCTTTCCGGTCGTGCCGGATTGTCGTCCCATCGGGTTATAAGAGTTAGGGAATAGAGAGTGCACCTGTGTGCGCAAGCACGCACTTGTGCATTATAATATGTACTGCGCAGTTGGCTAATCTCTCTTGAAATTGGCCGCCGTGGCCGAAATCGGTCTGGAGGACTATTAGTAAGTACTAAGGTTAACAATAGATTGTAAATGATGACGACTAGTATTCACTTTTTTTGTCATCTTCACTGTACCAGTGTTAACAATATTAAATTTACCCAATTTTGACCATAAGCTTAAATTTTTTAAATAGGTCAATGCAATAATTAAAAAAGATACGATAATGGCATATACAATTAAAGGCTATTGTAATAGTGGAGCGGCAAGTTGGTGATTTTATTACACCCTCGCTGAAATGCACGTCCCGGGGCGGGGGCGTAACAAGTGGCGGCCGTCGAACATGTGCCCCCGCTCCATTCAGTCTTCACTCATTCACTTGCCGCGACGAACCACTCCGAGCCGGTTCCCCGTAGTGCGTGGGTGTCCGTTCGCTTCGATCTAGCGCGCGAAATACGTAAATGTTAAGACAGTAGTTTTTTGTACAGTCGATGTAATGTCGAAAAATTGATTACTTAATATTTAAAATTTCTTAAAAATGGGCGAACAAACGTTTAATATAGATGATAACAATTTAGAACAGCATATAGTTACTTTATTTGAAAAGTTAGAGTGCTTACGAAAGGATGCGAATTCGAACAGTGATAATGTGTTGGCCGGTAGAGTTCCAGCTAGGCTTGAAGTGCGGACACTATCGTTATGGAAGGCTGTTGTGGCGGAGTGTGCGGCGTCTTTCCTCTATGTTTTTATAGTGTGCGGAGCGGCAGGCGGAGCGGGTGTTGGCGCGTCCGCCTCAGCTGTTCTCCTCGCCACTGCTCTCGCTTCCGGTTGTGCTATAGCCACACTAACTTTATGCTTTGCTCACATATCTGGTAAGATTAATTTTATTGTAATATTCATTACATTGGACATGTTTATTAAATACCATCAAAAGATGTTTTTAACGCGTTATTTTTCAATTTATATAAATGCTCTATAAGTCTATACAAAAATATTTCGTTATGTTATGTCAATTGTTATTTATTTTCGACGAGGGTATCTGTACGCAAACGAAAAAGCACAACGCGCGCTCTACCTGCAGTTTTTAGCCATTGTGTATCGTCCCATCATAATATACATTTAACTTTAAGATAAAATAATATAATGTATTCTTACAGTCAATGTAATATTTAGTTCAGTTAAGTTCTCTCAAGACTATTTGTATGTTGTACACTTTACTTGGTGGTAGAGCTTTGTGCAAGCTCGTCTGGGTAGGTACCACCCAGTCATCAGATATTCTACCGCAAAACAGCAGTACTTGCTTTTGTTGTGTTCCGGTTTGAAGGGGGAGTGAGCCAGTGTAATTACAGGCATAAGGGATATAATATCTTAGTTCCCAAGGTTAGTGGCGCATTGGCGATGTAAGCTATGATTAACATCTCTTACAATGCCAATGTCTATGGGCGTTGGTGACCACTTACCATCAGGTGGCCCATATGCTGATCCGCCCACCTATGCAATAAAAAAAAACATTTACGGCTTTAATATTATTTTATAGTTAATTAATTACTATTCATAACTAAATAATATAATAAAACCCGTATGTCATGTAACTTTATACATATAAATCCTGAGACTGCTTTATGTATAGCCATAGCATATCAGCCAGTTCTCTACAGTTAGGTACGAGCAGATGTTCGTCATTAATTTAACCTTTTTTTATTCCAACGATGTCGATGATCGAAAGTTTATTTCAACATTCTTATCGAAACATATTTGAAGTTTTACATATTCTAGAATAATTAAGATAGAACAATAAATATATCTCTAATCATAATTTAATCGTATATATAATTCATTCACTCGGTTTTTTATTTATTTTTTTCTTTAATAATCAAACATTTGACCGCTGTCTTGCCTGATGGTAAGCAACGACACGGTCTACGATGTAGCACGCTTGCCTAGAAGGAACCTGTTTACTCTGGATTTAAAGACACCAACGTTGTACCTATCGGGAAATACAGACTCAGGCAAAGTATTCCACAGTTTTGCGGTACGAATGAAAAATGTGGACTCGGTTTATCACGCTGTATTAAAAAAAGATAATACTTCAGAAACTATTACATAACAACGTATTATTTGTAGCATTCAAAATACAAATTTTGTTGTCAATTTACGCTCCTTAAATTTTATATAATGCGTTTTTATAAAATAATTACAAAAAGTACTATTAATTATATAATATTTCAAAGTGATTAAATACAAACATTTGCATTTATGATGAAAGAAACACTCTCGACCCGTGAAAATGCTAATGTATGTTAAATTAATATACTACAAACATTTTATATCATGTCCACACGTGTACGCCCTTCACCCTTTAATCCCTCATCATAATTTTATAATAGCGGTCATGGATAGCGACAACAATAACATTTTAAATTATGTCATGTGGACAATGACGCGTGTCCGGACGCTCGCGTCTTTACAATCGACCGTAATGCTCTATGCAAGCGAGTTGGCAGCAATAAATCTTGAAATAAAAATAATATACCGCGGTCGTCGACGTCGCCCTAAATTTCATTTTTCACTAATGTCCACTTCCCTATTTTATTTAGACACAACTTATCGTGGCCAGATCGTAAAATCAATAATGCAGATAGTTGTTTATATTATATATATTGTATGATATAATAAAAACCGTAAGAATTTTTAAAAACTTATAAATAAAACTCTATAAACTAATTGCAATTTTACCAAAATAGGTTTTAATTAATCCCGGAAACCTTTTTAAAAATAGAATCGTTTCGAGAATTAACGTATGAAGGAAGGTAAGGAAAGAATAAATTAAGTTTTATAAATTATCTTTGGAATACGAAGTTTCACTACAGTTTTTGATATAAAATTGTTTTAAAAACTCTTCGTTACAACACCCACGGGTAAGAAGCGAATCAGAATTTAATCAAAGGCTAAGAATTAAACTTTATTCTTTCCATAAATGTAATTATACTACAAGTATAAGAATATCAGAATATTCACCCTTCTGTCTGGAATTTAAACTAAAAACCGAGCAGTAGAGTTTGACTTGGTTCTCGCGAAATGTCGTGCTTAGAAATCCAAGCAAGCACGATTGAGTTTTCATGTACTTAATTTGTGTTTATATTTCACCTCGTGTTCCGCGTACTTACAATTTTACAGACAGAGTGGAGAAGAGGCCTATAAATTCAGGGCTATGACATTAACTCTAGCTTAATTAAATCATTAAACATACCTATATAGCTACCGAAATATATACCTTAAACGGTATCTACATTATATAGGATACTTATGTATTAATTATATAGCCAATTTCGTAATTAAATGCCGTCTAACGTTTTCCCGATATAATCTGCCTGTTTATATTATTTTGAATATTTAATTAAGATTATTTTTACAATGTTCACCTAAGTCGAATTTATTTTTCAAAATTGATTTTAATTTTTTTTTATTTTTATAACTAAATTAAATTTCAATATAAAATAATATATTAAGAATTATTTATGTGTACAACTTTATATAAACTTAGATAATAAATAAAATGTTAAGTTAATATCCGCTCACTTTCATGCACGATATACAACTTTAATTGTATTTTATGACAAGTAACTAATAGGATTCTAGTCAGTTCTTATCGGTAGAATTTACGTTTCGAATTATCAATTATACGTAATTTTCTTGTAGTCACGATTTAAAATTGCTTGCAAGAGTCCACTCGAATAAAGCAAATGTTTTGATTTTTTTTTTAGCAATGGCAACATGAACAACGAATCGAATCTATTATAATTCAACTGAACAAGTTATTATTAATTGTAAGTTAGAAATACAGTAACGATCTTACATAAAAACTTTGTTTTGTTGTGTCGCTGACTTCTTTCTTTCTGACAAGAATGATTTGATATTCGAAAGAAAAAGACAGCACTGTTTGATTAATTACCACCTAAGCATTATTTATAGGTAAAGTCGTATAATGAGAAGTCGCACTGCAGAGTAGTGCGGAGTTCGTCATAAATGCGTTGAGCATGTTGCGGGTGCGGCGTCTTCAACCGAGTACGTAGAAGTTATTACGTCGGTCTCTGAACCTAAACAAAGTTAAATGTAACTCGAATAATAATATGAAATCATTTAACGACAAGTTCTGTGTGATTTTAGTATAGTTCTCGATTTACTTAACAGAAAATTCAATTGAAACGAATTTGAGGAGAAATTTATTTAATATTGTAGACTATTTAAATTTGTTCTTTTAAAACTGTAATGAAAGACGAACTACCTTTTGTGAACATATAATGCAGAAATTCAAAATCATTCTTCAATGTAGAAGTGTTAGATTCGCTTACAGGTCATCAAAAACCAACCGTCGCTTCGGATAGAAATACCTAAGACTTGAGAATCAATAAACTTGCCAAAATCTTAATTTAACTATCACGCTAACTTATATTTTGAAAGAACACTTTGGTTATATTATGGGTAAACTGTTTTTTTTAAATGCATACTTACCACTTGCCCTCGCATCGACAGGGGACATTGTCAGACACGGGATGCCCAGAATTTATAATTAATGTTTAGCAATAAATAAAAAAAAACGCAGTTTCGTTTGTAGAATAAAGTAACGTACCATTTATTTTAAAATATATATATCAAAGAAATATTACACAAATGAGTAGACAGTGGCGGCGAAGAGGCATGGCGAACATACGAATTCATCTTACTCACAACGAGCGTCCATAGATGTATCACTTAAAAAATGATCAAAAAAATAAATAAAAATTCACTAAAAATAGAAAAATAACTCGGTTTCGTGCCCATAAAGGATGATAATTGACGGTATTGTAGCAATGGTTTATATTTTCTTAGAGCGTCATTGTCTATGGTAATCATTTAATACAACTAGGTCTAATCTGCCTGCTAAAAAAAAATAAAGTTTTTTTTTATAAAATGATAAAAACATGTCGTGTGTACTCGTATGTGGAGGTCACATTTTTATTAAATCTCCTTCATACATCGTCGTTAAGCTAGAGAATGATGCCTTGTAACAATATGAATAGAAATATTAATACAACATGTCAGATTTGAAATCCCTCTTGAAAAGTGGCGGGTTGAGCTATTTTATTCACGTCAGTTAAACTTATTCACCACAATTCACGACTAACTTTTATTTATTTAGAGTTGGAGCTTATATAGCTATTTACTTTATTTCTAAAATGTTTTATGTTATTACAAATTATAAAAGACTATGTATTTTTTTGCATAAAATAGAAAGAAAATCCTTTCTTCAGTTTCTTTCCTTTACCTTAAAGTTACCTGGAAGAGACCGCTGTTGGTTGTAGAGATCAGTCCGCCTCTTAAACATTTTTCTTGTCATAATTTATGGTTTTGTTTATTGGTATGCAATAAAGAGTATTTGTCTACTTTGTAATAAAATGTACATTTATGTATTGACAATAACCTGCCTTAGCAGATTCTTCAATAAAAAAAAAAATTGGCTAAACAGAACGAATGCTACTGTTAATGCTAGAGTTAAAGATGGTGTGAAAATGTAGTTATTTTTAAAATCTAAGAACGTCGTATGTGAGTGAATGTTTTATTTATATATCTAGAGGTTAAGTTAGTCTTTAGTTTTCATGGAAACAGTAGAGGTAAAAATATGTAAATTATCTTAAAACATTTTAACATGTTAATAAGATTTTATGCTCTGCTGCAAACTATATCGCATAATTTTAGATACAACCCTTTACACTGTTACGGAGTGTAATTTTAGTGCATTAGAATAACTACAAGGAGTACGAGTCCGCCAGGAATTTATAATGGGTAGACTCGTAGCTTAAGAAACATATATATTTTTTTAACAATATCCATTTACTTTTGCTCTGCTTATATAAATTATTGCCCGTTTATAAATAAATACAGTCGATTATAATTTTATGGTGGCATTTTGTTTTTATCTTAAAACAGCCTTCTTCCGTAACCGATACATGAAACAATAACACGCATATGTATATTTTTTCCATCTGAATTGTAAACATTATGCATTCGTAGTTGAGCGTTCTCTTCCCACGAGATTGGTTTTTGTGTGTGGTAATTTTGCTTTGTTTTATCGCACTGCAGTATGGAGAATTTGCAATTTTTATGTCCCCGAGGCATGACTTTATTTTTGTTTTCAGTTTATTTTTTTTGAATACAACGATATAAATATGAATTCTATAATTTCATAAATATAAAAACCAAAATTAATAAAATAAGGGCATTTGGGTTTTAGGACATTCCTTAACCGGATTTGCTGATTATTTATTGATTTTGATTTTGCTTGCGCAGTTGGTCAATCTCTCTTGAGAGTTACCGCCGTGGCCGAAATCTGAGGACATTATTACTATCTCAGTTTAAGTGACAATTCAAAAAAAGCTATTGCCTAAACTCATGCAATAACAAAAGACTAATATATATATATATATATATATATGTAAATATATAAACACTAGTGATATCGCAATTGAACAATATAATGTACACAATTTTGTTAAATTATTTCTGAAGATTTATCTCACAATTGTGCTTATAAAAATTTACATCTTGCTTAAATTTATATTTTCAACCTCAAACAGTTATGCAAATGACGCTGGACTTAGCGGTTAAGCTTATGATAAAAGCGTACACATACAGTTGCAGTTTGATGGTCTATTTTAGTTTTGCCTTTAGTCGTAGGAAAATTTTACTATGTATATCTTTTTAAATGTGTATAAAAATTGTTTTTAAATTAGATTTATTTATATATGGCTTATTTTACTTATGTACATAACATTTTTTTTATGATATAGGTAGGCGGACGTGCATATGGGCCTCCTGATGTTAAGTGGTCATCAACGCCCATAGACAATGGCATTGTAAGAAATAGTAACCATTAGGAACTAAGATGTTATGCCTTGTGCCTGAAGTTACACTGGCTCACTTATCTTATACACGGATACACAAGAATATTAAGTACTTCTGTTTTGCGGTAGAATATCGGATGAGTGGGTGGAGAGGTTGGTACATACCCAGACGAGCTTGAACTAAGCCCTACCGCTAAATCCAGAGTCATTTGCATAACCACCAAGTTAAGAGTTTATATTTATTCCAAAAAAGTTGCAAATAATATTTTTATTTGAAACAGTCTAGACTAGAGGATCTCGCTTCGTTACCAAAGTGTAAAGTTGCCACCTTAAGTATATTATTCTGTAGAAGTAACTTAAATACTCAAGGTGAACCGTATTCACATGAGTTAATATTCTTACTTTACTACTGCGAATGCTGCCGAGTCTACTCGCCAATCCATTAATGTCCCTTACGTTTTCCATTGTGTCTTAGCATATATGTAACCATCCATAAATCCATGTTAGCTTATCTAGTAAGCATAACTCACAGGATCAATTTTTATTTTTTAGTTTTTGGTCATAAATAACGAATTATTTGCAATGCTTTTTACCGATGTCGTATTAATATAAAAATAAATATGTTTATTTATGGTTGTCTGTACAATCAAACAACTTAAGAACAGACATAAGAGCCCACATAGGATGGGGTGATACTTATTACTGGGGTCTTCGATTACAATAAGGTCATTAAATGAGTAAAATGGTCTTATCAATATAAATGGTGTCGTTTTATAATAAAATACACCTAATTAATACATTACATAGATATAATCGTACATAAATAAAGTGGAAATATCCGGACGAAGTCGGAGCAGTCCGCATCTTAAAAATTAGTTAACTATTTTCGGCAAACAAAAAAGGTAGGGCGAGTCATTTATATAAACGAGAAAGTGAAAAAGGCCAAGAATTTATCCCTATGGGACAATTCCTCTTTTCGTCTACATCAATCTTTTCAATTCAATTAACTAGTTACAAAATCAGAAGGTTGAGTGCACACCGCACTCAATCTTCTTCAATGTATGCAAAGTAGCGTAAAAAGCCTTCGTTAAGTCACAAAATATTCCCAAACCTCAAATGTCACATAGGTCAATAAAAAACTTGGTGTGAACACCAGTATTAGTTGTAGAGTGAAAATACGTCTGCTATTAGGAATTATTTTTTAATTTGTTTTTTTTTTTTTGCACTTAGGCGCTCATGTGAATCCTGCGGTCTCCGTAGCACTGTGCGTACGACGTCGTGTATCGCCGCTACGAACAGCGCTTTACGTGGCTGCACAGTGTGGAGGCGCCATAGCCGGCTCTGCTGCTATATACGGGTAAGTGTTTAATATTTTATTACACTCGTATATGTGTTGACTGAGTGAAACATGATCATCTTTATATTATTATTTATTTGAAAAATATATCGTAAAGTGATAACTATATACGTCGTCGTAAGCAAAAAGTTTATAATTGTATTAAACCAATCATAATGATAGTTAGATACATACGTCTATACGTTATTAAGAATAAGCTTAGTAACGAAACTGTTTTTAACTATAGGTATATACTTTTTTTTTCAAAATAAAACCTATATTGTATAAAGATTGATATTGAATAATCGTGAAGTAGGTGAAAGTTCATATATTCTTATATTTCTTTTCTTCCACGACTAGTGAAGATTGGCAGTCAGCTCTGTATAGTGTATACATTCCTTGTTCACCGCGAGGCGATAGAACCCGGCACCACTCGCGATTCGGGTTCGTTTTTGGCATGTTGGGTAACCAACACTTTTGCCGGGACCAACATTTCTTCCGGCAACCTTTCCCATAATAATGTAAAAGTTCATACATATCATGCCTCAGTGCGTGTTTTAGATATGCAACTTTATAATTATTCTAAAATATCTAATATATTTACGTAAAGTTTCAATACAGTGTTAAAAACTGTCGAAATGTTTTTGTGAAACGGTCGATTTAATTAAAGATAGCTCAATAGAAATTCATTTTTCAATCTGATATATAAAACGGCATCAGATGGAAATAGCCGAATTGCATTTAAATTGCAGTTTTTCACTCAAATAATTTATCAGGATATTGGAGAACGGGCTCGTGTCTACTGATACGCTATGCTAAGATATTAATGAAGCGCGAATTTAATGCGAAACTTTTATTTTATTTATTACACACCGCTATAAAATTTATGAACACAACGTACCAACATGACTAAAAAATATAGTATAAAACCAAATTAGAATTTCTTTAATTCATTATTACTTAATTGTCTTTTGTCTTTACCACTACCAAACTTAGTATGAAGCAAACCTCACGGAACTAGACAACTATTTTCTGTACCTAACACCTGTACACACGCACAAAAAAACATACAGAGATCACACGCGGGTCGAGCCGCGGGCGAAAATTACTATTATATAAGGGTCTATTGATATATTACGATTAATAACAACAGAAATGGACAGACAGGTAGTGTGAGTAAAAAGTAGGTTACTTTTAAGTAGGGCGGGATAATTCTGTAGAAATTTTCAGCGTCATATTCAGTAAAGGAAACTCTGATGTCCGCTGCTCCCCCATTAGGTGGTTCTGACTTAAAATCTTTAACGCATTTGTTATATTCAGTGAATGTTATAGTAGTTAACGATTGTGAACTTGGATACATATAAAAAAACGTCTCAAAATTGTAATTAAAAATTTAGTAGTGAGTTGGTTTTTGTAGATACGTTATACATATGTCGGCATATGTAAGTAGTCTTAGTAGATATTTACTGCTGTACATAATATATAAATAGTACTTACATTTTCATTTTAACCCATTTCGAAAGTAAATGAAGTCACTAAAAATCGTGAATTCATGAGGCTTTTTGGACTTTTTTTCTTGATAAATATTTAAACATTTAATCAGAACAATTGCTTATTTCAAAGTCAAATGAGAGGATTTAGCGTAAACAAACTAATTTCGAGCAACGAGCTGTTCCCACAATCACCCTCGACAATTGTATTATTTTCCGTGAAACAACAAAGCGATGAAATTTAACTAGCACTCTGAGTATATATACTAATATTGTAAATACGAAAGTAACTGGAAGTAGTAGGACTGGGACTAGTATTTTAAAGGGAATATTTATAATTTGACTAGCTGTGCCCCGCGGTGAAACCGCGTATAATTAATAAAAATACAATAAATAAAAATAAGCTTAGAGCCTTCCTCGATAAAAGGACTATCCAACACAAAAATATTTTTTTAAATTCGAACTAGTAGTTCCTGAGATTATATATTAGTGTAGATATAGATAAGTGAATTATTATAAGTGAATAAGTACTTATAATCCTATTAATCTTTAATAAAAATATCATGTTTAAAAATAAGCATTTATTTAATGTTATCTATATGTATAAAACTTATGCGTTTGTATGTATACTAAGTTGTAATGATATCAAAATTTCTCATCTCAAGAAGGACCTACGAACTAAGATGAAGAACTTTTAAAAAAGGCTACAAAGCTAACCGTCACTATGAATTAATACCATAGATGTCACCTAATGTTTTCCGTTACACCCATCACGATGTTTTTCTACGACTGAATCAGATTAATTTAATTATAAAAAAATCGTTCTTAGACATATTCCGTAACTTTATTCACTACCTTGCCACTTTTTATATATATTTTCCATAAAACAGATTAAAAAAACCGGTATTTTTCAAGTTTCAATCTTTACGAAGACTGAATTTGGATTCGTTTTTTCATCTGTAACTAGCAAGACGCAATTAGGATACTTCTTACCAAATCTTACCGCAAATTATCAGCGTCTGTCTCATTACTTTAACCCAATAAAGAAAATTTGACACGGACACGAATCCAATCAATGGTTTTTTTATCTGTATAATCTTGCTATCCACGTGGTTCGACCCGCGTTAAGCATTTTACTGTTTCACTTTTGTGAAACTTTACATTTCGATTGAAAATATAACATGTAAACTATTAGCCGTGAATAAGCCACAGGGAGACAGTTTCGTTTTCAAAAAAAGTATAGATGTAAGAAAAACTACTACGAGTTGGAAACATATTGAACAATAACCTAGGTTTTGAACGTTTAAAAAACTGAACTATAAGCGCTATAAATAGCACCCAAGTTCAAATTCTGCCCAGTTACCTCAGTGGATATGGAGCAAATCTTTTCCACTTACAAAAATATTCTAAATGATCGAAGGCACAATCTTACCACTGAACATTTGAGCAATACTTGATTGATTACGTTTACAAAAATATTAAATAATTTTAATGTCTTGTAATTTTACTGTAATGTTACCTATGATCTTCTATTCAAGGATAATTTACTAATTGTATGCTGATTTTGAAATATAAAATGAAGACTTGCTTTTCTTCTTTTTTTTTGGGTTCTTTTAATTTATCATTTAATTTCTAGTGATAACAATAGAAATTCTCAAGTTGTCTCTACAAAAAAGGCAATTACGTTTAATAATCCTAAATATAAAAAGGATGAATGCTAAAACCTTAATTAAGTGGATTTATATGAAAATATTTTAGGCTGTAAGTCTAATTAAATTTGTGACGACGGGAAAATTTTCGTCCGCTCTAACGAGAGGAACCTGGAAAAGTCAACACCTAATTTAATCAGGGAAAGTGAAATGAGTTGGGCGTTTTATTTGACTGTTTAATTGCTACATCATTACCTTTAAATTGGATGTTTAAAGATTGAACTTATTATATTTAATTACTTCTAGGAAATGGGCAAGTGATAACTAGTGTTAAGTCATTCATACACATAGACACAGAGCATTGTTGTTTGGTGATAGAATAATCCATGGATATTACTCAGTGAAATAAATATTTAAAATATGATTATTACGATAAGAAGAGACAGTCAAACACTTTTTTTACAATACATGAAATACAGACGCTTTTAAGCAACTTATTGAAGAATAGCCTAACACCGCCCTCTGACGTAGACGAAGCCACGAACGGAAACTAGTGAGATATACCTATTTATTTTAGACGAATAAGATATACTTGTGAAAATTTTTATGAACTGTATTGTACTTTACTGTACTGTTACTTTTATGTGTATATGCTGTTGCAGCAGTTACTGTCGTATGTGAAAAAGGAATAATATAAGAGTTAAGCGTAAAAATATAAACTTAAAAAAATCATTTTGTGACAGTAGAATTATGTACTATATTTTTAAAACAAATCGATACATTGAATTTTAAATCACACACACTTTTTTTACAAGTTCATTTCAAAAGGTCCTTTGCAGTATAAAACGTGTTTGTTTGGAAACTAAAATTTGAGATTACTTTGCTGTTGACATGCAATCGCCTGGCATCGATACCGATTGCGATGTTTATCGGTTCGATAGTGTCGTTAAAATCGTGTTTGAACATGTCTGATGTTTCGATACAAGTTACACATTCGACTAGTCCAAATAGTTTGACATGTTTACTAGAGATAGGTCGGTTTACGGTTATGATGATTGAAATGTTTTTACAATTTGACGTTTTGTATAACATTATATATATCGTATTAGTGCGTTTACTTCCTTTAAGAAATACGAAAATCACATGTTTGATTTTGAAACTTACAGGATTACTTACAGACGTTTTTTAGCGGGTGATGAGTTGGGCAATGTTGGTCTTATTCTTACAAATGTCAAATCAATAAAAAAAGAGAGAAAGTGACATTAATCGGGCATTTAACGTTTATATTAACATTTAATTCAAATATATATACATTGTTTCAATATTACACTGAAATTGCATGCAACTTGCATTACGCTTATTTATAGCCAAAGTAACAACTTTCACCTGTTCGGAAAAGTTACCTGACCTGAGAAGAATCAGCGAAATGAAAGTCAGCGGGTAACTACAATTATTAAATTACAATAATTGTAGTTACAGTGTCAATAGCCCAACGATATTTTGCTGCTTGATTACTGCAATATATACAGAGTATAACTATATATAAGTATCTTCGATGCTGACCCCTTGAGCTATCTGTCGAACCAAGTCCTTACACAAGTTTTACGTTTAACCGCTGGGGACATTAAGTTAATTAAGTAATTTCTTGAAGACATGATTTGCTAGTTCAGTTGATCACAATCTCTAAATTAAAGCGATTTGATAAGAATACAAAGTTTGTTATCCTTTTCAGTTTCACTCGCGAAAAAGAGACAGAGTAATATTTTTGTTCTGACAAATTGATACTATAGTATAACTGAATTGGTAACTGCCATTGATAAATAAGAAAATAATGAGCCAAGAATTATACTGTACTAATAGATAAATGATATTTACAGCAATAAGGTAATTACAGAAAAGGTACAAAAAGACTATATCTCCATACAACTAAATAGTAAGGACATCGTGTTTGTACGTGAAATATTTTAAAAGACTAATAACGTACGAAAAGTTTGTCAGTGTATTCATCATGAAATAACTTAGATAAATTATAAATGTCCTTAATATGTAACAATTCTTAAGTTATTAACACTATTTAATTTTGGTGTCTTATAACAACATTATCATGAATTAAAAAAATAAAAACGAATAGATTTTTTTTTACAATATTTCAAAATGATTACGAGCAAAGTCGCAGAGCAAGATTACAGGCATTTTGTTTAAGCGAATAAAGTCCGTAACATGTTTTTAAAAAAATAATGCAAACAGGTTACCGAAGAGTTGTGCAAGTCGCAACCAGTTATGTTTGTGCATCTGCTGGATACATTTAGGGCGCTATAATTTCATGTCCGCTTCAAAGGCATGAATTCCATCGATATTACACTTTCGATAATGGCTTTTTTTTTGTTTTTGAGTCTATATAGAGACGTTAATGTATTGGGGTTTTTGTTGTGTCGATAAAATACTTAGTTTTTTAAATAAACAACTAATGAGTTGTTATTATAAAATATATTATATCCTACTTATTTTAAGTTTTTAATATTATTGTTAAAAGCGGTCAATTAATATATAATGTAAGTGACCCACTGCTGGGCCTCCTCTCCCCTTTTGACGATGAGGTTTTTGGAGTCATTTACCATCATGCTTTTCCAATACGGTTTTGTGGATACATTTGACACACGACACCTTAGCAGTTAGCATGAGATAAATTTTAAACACAAATTGAGCACATAAAAGTTCATTCTTGATTCAGTTTCACGTGTTCAAACAACAAGGACATCTCGACACATCCAATATATATAATTTAATAATGACCATTTATATTTCTAACTCTGTCATTGCAAGTTGTATTTACTGTTAATATTTGATTGATTATATATACATTATATTTAGCTTTTGTTAAGATTCCAATTGTTAAAAATATTTTAAAAAAACATGTTGAAAAACTATTTGTAAAGTTTATATTATACTATCTATAAATAAACACGTATACCTTTAATTGTTTTACTTTCAAGTATTTTGTATGTCCTTGTGTTTTCATCTATACTCTATACGAATAAAAGTGTCTGTCTGTAATTTCAAAATAACTGAATCTTTGTTTGTTAATATGGTAATTTGCGAGTTACCAAAACAAAAATGTCATTTTTTTATTTTAGTTAACTGCTTCTTCCTAATCATTTAAATATTTTGTATTATGTATAATTTTAATAGGTAATATTTACGTTCCAATAATAGAGTAGGTTTTGAAGGATTTTCGTCAAAAATTGAATTCCACGCTGGCAAGGTATAGCTAGTTCGTTCGTTATGTAAGTGGAACCGTAACCAACGTTTCTTACTTAAGAGATAGCGATCTTAGAAATTATTGTTGATCTTTTCCACGACACTTAGATATACTGTAAATATCTCACTATTGACTAACGGCCTTATTCATAAACGTTGCTTAGTTGCTGTTTAGCTAAACACTGATTTGTCTCTTTCTGTCATTATTGATTTGACATACGAAAGAAGAAGACAAAGTATTGTTTAACTAATCACTAGGTAAAAAAGGTTTATGAATAAGGCGGTAAGACTATTCCTCTTAAGGATGAGGTGCGGATTCCAATACGCTCTACTGCGGGTTGATATGATATGTCATATTTTAATATACATTTCTAACAACCCACACTATAATATATTTACTATATAATCCATACAATGTTTTGAGCTTAGTAGATTCAGAACATGTACACTATTGATATTACGAAGGCAATGAGAGTTTTCTAGAAAAAAAAATAGATATACGTGTAACTCGGAAGTAGTCCATGATAAGAATAAGAAAACAGCGGTCGTCGGATACGAAAACGAAAATCCCTCGAGATCCGATGGCCCTAATAGGAAGGGCACTCGTACGGTTACCTGTTCGACTTCACGAACGTTCCACCTTTCATTCAAAAGTATTAGCGTTATCATGAGTACCGGCTTATACGAGATTTTATGAGCCGGAGCTTTTATTCGACTCGTATTTCAAAAAAAGAATTTCATATTTTATATTGATACATGGAGGATTTACAATAAAGGTTTCATGTAATCTTGGTTATTACTCTAATGGACTTGGTTGGTTTTGTTTAAGGCGTTAAGCTATGATGTTAGATTGTGCACAGTAGGGATGATTTCACAAAAGCAATATAATAGCAGCGAAATGCATTTTTTTTTTATAATTTGTAATTTAAAATAATAATTTTGGTATTTGGAGTTCTATTATTTTTTCTTTCAAAGAGTTCTGCGTTCTAGTTGTGCAATATGTATTTAGAAAATCTGATATGGAAAATTGCTTAAAATTCCAACCGGACGACGAAGAGTATCAGTTATTGAGAAACGAAAGCATTTCACAGTAATCTATTCTCTGCATCTGCACGCAGTCGTCAATAAAAAATAGCCGGAGGAAGACAGGTGTGATCCACAAATAACTTAGTTTTTACGTATTGACGAGTGACATTGTGAGTTGTGAAATGAATCTTCACAAAGTTACGTAATCTTAATAAAATTAAACGGCTGGGTGGATTTGGATGTAATTTTGGAACATTGATATTTCATACTCTGATAAAACAAATATCTAGCTAGTAATGTCATGTAAATGCTAATACTAAGCGCGGTTCAACTTAAAGATTAGATTAGCTAAAATACTATTGTTCGCTACTCGGAATTTCACGACAAAAAAGTCAAATCATTATTGCACCCGAAATTCAAACTCAAAACTCGAAAAGTGCTGCTGTATAAGCTAGCTAGCAGCTATTAAAGCCGAGTAAGTACTTTTTGTAATTCTACGTATTAACATATTTTATTCAAAATTACGCATAAAAACTCATAAACAACAATTAAAACGATCTCATAGTTATTTGTAAACAGATTGCACGGCTCAGAGCAGGTAGCTACACCCGCCCAACTATTATTACTAGCTGGACGCTAAATAATGTTGGGGTCCAAATATAAGAGCCAGTGTAAAGAGAGATCTGTGTTGGGCAATGTATCGAATAACGTTTTACAATGGCAATGTCTATAGTAGGCCAGCCTACCAGGTGGCCCATTCGCTTATATTTATGTCTCCAAAATTCCAAAAAAGATATGTAATAAATTGTTCTATGTAATTTGATGTAATAAATAAATATTCATTTTTTAAGAACCTAGTGATTAGTTTATGTGAATTTTACGCGAGGGTTGCAGGTTCTAATTTGGGCATGCATATGTTTTCAATAATTCATCTCATGCTTGGTGGTATAGCGAAATATATATATTTGTCGGAGGATATTCTGCCACATGGTTGTATATCCACCAATCCGTATTGGAATAGCGTGATGAAATAATCTCCAAATCTTATCGATGTACGTACGTACATCGATAAGATTTGGAGATTATTAGTATCATATATCGACAAGTAAAACCACTTTCTTTTTAAAAGTAATTTACTTAATTTATTTAGAATAAACATTATATATGGCTGACAGATTAAACAAGATTAGAGTGAAGTAGACTTGTATAGTAAGAGATCCGTATTTCGAGGCAAAAAGCCACCTCTGTTTGATTTAATTAGAATGAAATAAATTTTAAAATTTAAGATAGTTTCACTTAATATATATGGAGATAACTAAATTAAACTATAAATTATATAATGTGGGTGAAATCAATACTAGGATTGTTTAATAATATTTCTGATTACCTTTTCTTTTTCGCTGGAATAACGTGGGGCTGACCGGTACTGAAGGCGCCGGAATACCCACTAAAAAACCAGCGGTATCCTCTCCGTCTGGTCGGGGTCGGGCCACGGGATCGCTTGCGCATGCTACCGTGAGTAGGTACCTAGTAAAGTTCTATACATATATTATTTCTGAACCGGTGGTAAATTTGGTGGTAAATTTATGACAATCAATAAGCAACTGTAACACTTCTATATTGAATAAATATTTTTGAATTTGAATATATTATATTATTGTGCAGTGATGATTATTTATGATTTTAATTAATTCTGCACGCTTCTTTAACCTTTAGCTTTTAAATATAGAGATAAATATAAAAGATATACTGTTTTGGAGTTCACCATTGAAAAGGGAGGATCCTCCGACCAGACGGGTGTTTTGTCTGGTGGGCTACTGCCCGACGGTTGTTGTCGGGTTCTTGTATATATGTTCCATTGCTCGGATAACTTTAATATCGCGATGTAGGATACGTCAGTTTTTAGTTTTCGTATGTGGCGAGATAGATGTCGCTACATCACTCCCCTCCGAGACCGGAGGTCAATAGCAGGTTGAGTCGTCCATATATCTTGTGACGTTTGCCAGGCCAGTGGAATGTTCCAGTGAGTCGGAACCAGATGCCGCATAGTTCACGGTGAGTCGGAACTGTCTGCGGTGATGCCCCAGTGAGTCGGGGTGATGCTGCAAATGCTCCAGTGAGTCGGAGTGGTGCAGTGCTGCGTAGTGGCTGGCTGCTGCGTCGACCAGGAGAGAAGTGCGTCTCTGCTTGCTGACCGGCCGAAGTGCAGTGTGCTGTGCCAAGGTCGCTGAGAAGACTGTGGGTGATGACCAGGAATGCGCGCTCGCTGCATGCTGGTGGTCAGCATACCCGTAGTAGTCGTGGATGCTGGCTGGCTGTATGACTCGCTGCTCGAAAGCTTGAGGAAGTGATGATGACGTCACGATGACGTAGTTTTTGCGAAGGCTGCGCTGACATCACGTCGGGGTCACCAGTTTGGTGTCGACCATTGAAAAGGGAGGATCCTCCGACCAGACGGGTGTTGGTCTGGTGGGCTACTGCCCCTACGGTTGTTGTCGGGTTCTTGTATATATGTTCAATCGCTCGGATAACTTTAATATCGCGATGTAGGATACGTCAGTTTTTAGTTTTCGTATGTGGCGAGATAGATGTCGCTACACTGTCGACTGCCACCTGTCCCGTTAATGCTTATATCTGATATGAGTATTGTGTTGAATAATAATTTAAACAATGGCTTGGTTAATATTCACAAGAGAAAAATATTGAAAGAAGTTCGTTTAACTTGGAAGGACAAATCATACGGCTTGTAGATTAGTGCTTTGGTTAGTGTATCGCCTGCCGTGCATTTCGTCATAGGTTCGATGCTCGTTTATAACAAATATTTGTATAGATCATATTGATGTTATATGATCATATTATATGTGGACATGTGTAACAAAATTCGTGTCCGACCCGTGAAGTGGTTATTAGGTATCGTGTGTCGGTTCTATTTATGTTATAATTTTTAAAATACTAAGCAATTTAAAATACCAATAATTACTTAAAAAAATATATTAATTGTGTTTAACGACACTGTTCGCGGTAAAAACGTGGAATACTGAGGCCATGACCTCGTGTCTTAGCTAACCGATAGGTAAGAGCTATCGAGCGCTATTGCCCGCACCTGTGTTGCCATGTAATTTCCGTCAAATAATTAAAAAAAAAAACCGCGATAATTTTTTTACATATATGTATAACTGTTTCAGTGATCTATTATTTTTTATATAAGGTTCCCATGAAAACGCCAAAAATATACCCATTGAGAAAACGACACTGCTATCACTCGTCATTGTTAGAGAACACCTGCTCCATACCATTATATTAGTTACATTAACAAAAGCTCTTTTCATTTGTCAAAGCTGTAACACCTATTGTGAGAAAAAAATACCTGCCGTGTTAAAAATGTGAGTCATAGTGTAAATGTACGCAATAAATCTGGATAAAAGTTGCCAAGGTTGCCATTCTTTGGTTTTACTTGTTAAATAAATAAAAATAATGCGGTAACTTCTTTGTTAAACTATATGTACTTTGTTATACTACCAAGTGTTTTTCATTACCTAAGAAAATAATTAAGTTCAATAGATTTATTATAGAAACAAGCTGCCCGTCACGACATCGCAGCCATAAAATACCTTCAAAACATCAAACCGCTCCCTCTTTAAGTTAAATTTTTCCAAGAACATTTTCTTAGCGGATTACATTATCAAATGAACTATTGTTCTGAATTTCAGCCTTCTAGACTCAATAGTTTTGGTTTTTGCGATGATAGTTAGTCACGTCTAACGATATTCTCGTTTACAATAACCATTGTGAAAGATTTTTTCTTGCATTTGTATCTCCATATTGTATCTTATTTTTGATCGCAGGTTTACGAAGCAGCATCACAGTCTACGTTTCAGGCTTAAAACACACATATGACTTCTTCTGACTCGGAATGTGTGCCAGTTTGATTCTTTTACGGGGTGTTAAAGGTTCGGCCGGTCTTATCATGAGCCGGTCTTCTCTATTATGGATCGCTATTTCTAGGTTACAACGTGGAATCGCCTTGGTTTTTATCATTTTAAATTTAAAGTTTGTTTTCAATTAGCAAGCGAAACCGTAAAATAAATAAAGAGTTTGAAACACCAATTTTAACTTTATGTCAGTAATCTAAAACAACACAACTCGCAGTTCCATTGCACAAATAAAAGTAGTATCCACAAAACTCAACGTAACAGCTGCAGTTTGATGTTTGAAAATTTAATCTTCTAATTAAAAACTGACAACGTGCAATGAAAATATAATATATTATGGTGTAAATATCACAATTTTTGGAGATTATACCACCACTCTTTCACCACTGAGTCATTTCTAAACTCTTGATAAATATCTGACCTATTTAAGATAAGTATGTAAGACTAATATTAAAGATGCGTAAGTTGAGGATGGCTGGCTTTGTTACAGAAATTGCTTATTCCCTGACCTAACACATAAGCTGACAACTGCCTCATAAGCGTAGACGCGGCATCAACTAGTATTATATACTGTACATAACAGTTATGATACTTTGAGCTTATTATGAATAAACGAGGTTAAAATTTAAAAATTGTCACCATTTAAAATAGTTCAAAAACGAAAACAAGCGAAGAAAACGACGGAGCTCGCTAATGTCTAGGGTCTTATCGTCAGTTTTAACTCAGAACAATATTAGCGAGATATTAAAGAAATGAAAACTCATTCACATTAAGAGTACGAACTATTATGGAACGCGTCCCTGCAGACAAAAACGGTCGAGAATACTAGAGAAGTTTTGGAATTCGTGAAACTTACACTGCACCAGTGAGTCGAAATTTTCGCTTCGTTAGTTACAAAGCCATTCGAGAAAGAGCTGTCAGAGATATTCCCCACAAAATTTGATTATAACAATTTTTGTTATGCATACATTATTATTTGGAACAATATTACTTGCTGAATGTAAATTTTTGAGGTGTTTTAATGAAAATAAAATATACTATGTATATATGATCCAATGATGAATACGAAATCAGATTCGTTCTTCATATTTTGCTGCTGAAATATGATATATTTTTTATTATTATATCCCTCGTGCTCATATCTTTATATTTTTTTGTTGTTGTTACACTGGCTTACTCCAACCGAAACACAACAAAACTAAATATTGCTGTAAATCCGGTAAACTTTTGTTGGGTGGTTCGAGTTATTATTGTTGAATGTTATAGTTATACATTAATTTTATAATTTCTAACGAAATACATGTTTTAGAAAATATGTTTAATGAAAATATAATCACAAGCAAAGTTTTATTAGAAGTCAAAGTTTGTTTAAAATTTCATAATTTATCGCGTCTTTGTCTAACACTTGATTATCTAAATTCTAAAATATCTTAAGGATCTCAAAAGTGCACTGAACTTACGGCAGATGGGCACACGTGCAGGCTGCGCTGACGCACGTGTATCCCCCCCTCATACATATGCCTGAGGACACGATACACCCTTTTGTATCGGCCATATCATTTTAAACGAAATGGCAGGTCTTAAGCTTTTTATTACTATATTATTATTGAAAAAATATTTTGAAGTTTTATTTATACAACAGTATCAAGTTTTACATTTTATTGATCGTCTAATAGAATTATGAAAATCATTAATAATATTATTAAATTAAAAGGAATTATTATGTATCTATTATTTAATATGGAAAAATTTAAGCTAGCAAAGATTATGGAAAGTATATTTTAATGGATTAAACAAAATAATGTATGTTAATATGTATTTTTAATAAAAATTACGTCATTATTAAACAATGTTATAATTGTTATATTTATTAGCGTATTTTTATATAAGACAGGCAACACAAACAAAAAATTCGCAATTTTATTTTTCCTATTCGCAATACTTATTTCACTGTCAGAATGAAAAAAAAACCGTATCATTTCGCAATAAGCTAGGTTATATAAGTAAAATCTTATTCATGTCACCTGCCCAATTTCAAGATGTCAAACTTTGCGCATCTAATACTCGTAGGTTTACAATGACATATACAAAAGATTCGAATGTTCTGGTAAATTTTATGACAGATACATTTTCTAAAATAAATAATATGAAACTAAAGTTTCACATTTTTCGAGCATACATATTGCTTTATGAATATAAAACGCTCTTGCGATTACGTGAATTATTCACTTTCTCGTATTGTTTTAAATAATTTAACTAAAATGTTTACTGCAATCAAAACCAAAGTAAACTTTGTATAAGTATGCTCTTACAACTAATTTCGAATGATAATACAACTAGGTTGTTTAAATATGATAGTATGTAAATGGGCGGAGAAGAATCGATAAGAAATTAAGTATTTATTGTTTTATACGGAGTATAATTGTAAAATTAATACTATCCTTTATTTAACATAGAAGCATTAAACTTACTTATCATCATTTTACGTCATCTTAGAAACAACCACTGTTTCGGAAAAGAAATACTGAAAAAATCGGCGAAAGAAACTTAGTGCTTTTTGTTAGAAGACTTATTATTTTTCAAAACACAATAGCGTATGGAAAGGTGATACCTTTGTTGTTACATTGATCGATGTGTGCTCCATAATCTTTTAAAATAACGGTAACCTTCGATCATTTTTATACCGTCTTTAATATTTACAAAGGCTGTGATATCATTATTTACAGTTGATTATTTCAGCTTCATTTTAAGAATTTCTGAAGCCTATATGGCTTAGTAAATAGATTACCTTAATTTTACACGTGAGCACAGGTCGCTTGTGGTAAAACGATTAGTGATTACACTTCTATGTTTTCCTAGTTTTAAATTTGTTTAAAATATATCCCACATCATTAGAGGAAAATATATTGACTAAGATTCACGTGTCGGTAGGAATTCAAAACTGACAAGTGGTCATTGTGCTTGGTTCAGATCAAACACAAATATGCGCCTGAAGTATGAATATCGATATCCTATCTAGTATGTTAGTTATAGTTTTGTGAGGGTTCTTTACACATAACCTATCATTATTGTTTGCATCAAAGCGTCTCAAGTTCTAAATCAACTAAAAAAGAAAGGTTTTTCTAATACAATCTAACGCTATCGTTTCCAAACGATTCTAGAATATATAACAAAATAATCAAAGGATTTTCAATGGATATATATACTGTAAAAATGAACCAGTAAAACATTCCTTCACATTAACTTTTAACACTTTATTCTCTTTCATACGTACTTGTAATATAATATGATACTAATTAATATTTTACAATCCCATTTCTCACAATTTACGTTAGAATTCCCTCCAACCCCCTTGACCATCTTTTTTCTTTTTATGTCGCTTTTTGTTTTTGCTCAATAATTTCCGGCCAGTGTTAATTTAATTATTACCATTAATTTCTAAAAACCTCAAAATAATTATAAAAAATCAGTAAAACCTTACACTCGACCATCCTGATAACGTGTATGACCCCATACACGTCTCAGTTGAGAACCTTACACTCGGTAAATTGACTCACCAATAGTAAGAAAAAAAAAATTGAATAAAAACAACTAAACAAAAAAAAATACTATCTTAATTCATATTACATATATAAAAAAAAAAAAAAAAAAAAACATTATGAAAAATCTTTCAGGATTCTGACTTGTAGATAATTACATCAAATCATAGTATAAACAAAAACCCAAAGATCTAATAACAATTTTTCAACCATCATCCGTAAATAACACAATTCTATATTATTTCCTTAAAAACCATAAAATTATTATCAATCATTTAGCCATCAACCATAAGCAACAAGTTTATCAACATTTATCATACTTAAAATTAGGTATGTACATGACGAAGACAGGTAGTGAACCCATCCATTCTCACTCCTGCCTCTCGCCAGTACATACAACCATATAAATAGCTTATCATTTATCATCCTTAAAATTAGGTATGTACATGACGAAGACAGGTAGTGAACCCATCCATTCTCACTCCTGCCTCTCGCCAGTACATACAACCATATAACTAAGTAAAGTCGTGAACCCATCCATTCTCACGCTTTACTCTCCATAACCCATAGAACACAGTAAAGTCGCGAACCCATCTGGTTTCACGCCTTACTCTTGTTTAACCATCCAATAGAAAATCGAAGGTCAAGTTGCGAATCCATCCATTCTCGCTCTTGACCTGCAATAATACAAACAAACATATATATATATATATATACGAACATTTTGTAACCAAAATACTATCAATCAATCAAATCAATTAAAAATCGCCAAAAAGAATAACATGGCAATATACTTTTCATTTCCTCAAAACTTTATATCGATGAAATTATCTATCTAATAATCTAACTGATCGCTGTCTGTACATGGAAGATAAATGAGTAAAACTATCATCGGGGGCCTTTATCAATGCAATAGAACCCAAAACATTGATTGTTGGAATTTTTGTCTGTTTGTCTGTGCGTTTGTACTAATCTTAGAAACGGCTTAACTGATTTGAATGCAGCTTTCACTAATGTATTGTGGAAAACTTCACATAAAATTAAGTGTTTGTTTTATTACAATCGGTTTATAAACAAAAATAAAAGTATGTCAATTTAAAGAATCACATCGAACATTTATTCGATAAAAATGCTATAAGATAACTATTCAGTTGAATTAGCTGAAGCTTTACCTACCTAAAATAATAGGCTGTAAAATCATGATTATCGAAAGTTTAGGAACAAATCAAAATTAAAAAAATGGTCGGTTTCAGATTTAAATTCTTTCAATGTAAGGTAAACTCAGATCTATATGATAAATCATATTAAATAGGGTTCAGCTCATGCTGGTACATTGTCACCTAAACGAGCCCACGTTTATCTATATCTATACTAATATATAAAGCTGAAGAGTTTATTTGTTTGATCCTGCTAATCTCAGGAACTACTGGTTCGAATTTAAAAATTATTTTTGTGTTGTAAAGTCCTTTTGGTTCTCTTGATGGTTCTAGGCTTATTTTTATTCATTATATTTTTATTAATTAAACGCGGGTGAAACCGCGAGCACAGCTAGTAATATATAAAGCTCGCCGATTGCCGCGCTGTTGCGTGCATCAGCATGACTGTTCAAAGAGACAGATCAGTTTTGAAATACTACAAGCATTTTGTACCTATTTAGTACCTTTATTTAAATATTTTGAATTGCCACTATCAATGAAATTTTATTTTAAAAATTCTGCCAGTCATTCTTTTGTTAAGATGACCGGCCGTATATGATTTTCGCATAAGGGATCATTTTGTACTTATTTGGTACCTGAAAATACTTCTTAATTAGATCACTAACTCAAAAATAAAGATTTTATTTGTTATTTATGCTGTTGCCTACAACCTTGCATTATTTTATCGTTATATTAGTGCACCTCTGTCTGTATTCGTTTGTAATATATTTTGTTAGGTTAGGCAACTAGCTTATTAAAACACAAAAAACAAAACAAAAACGGGGAAAATTTATTCATTTTGAGAGCTTCCGTTGCGTGCTCTGTGTAAACGGTTAAAATTACACAACAATCATGTATGATGAAATTAAAAGTTCCTATTGCAAAGTATCGTCTGGAAAAATTCTAAAAAAAAGAAAATCTAACTAACAAAGAAAGTCTAACTTTTAAGGTTGACTCACTATAATGCTTTGTATAGTAATCAAATTTGTTCTAAAATAATACATTTTTGATGAAGTCGTTTTATAAAGATGACATTAATTCATATAAAAGACACCGAGCTAAGATTTTTAGTAATTGATATAGTTTTAACATATTTCAACAGGTAGTTGAGAAGATTGTTTGAAAATACTTATTTAAATTTCAGTTTTAAAAGGACACAATTTCCCGTGAAGGTATCTTTTGCAGTCACAATAAATAAAGCACAGGGAACGACATTCAAATATGTTAGATTAGATTTAAGGGAATGCGGTTTTCCTCATGGCCAATTTTACGTTGTCCTATGTAGATCCGGGTGCGGCGAAAACAATTAATTACTAATATCCCACGAAAATAAACTAAAAACGTTGTATATACTGAAATATTATAAGGTTGCTTTTGAGTGATGTCTTTAAGTTTTACGAGGGTGAAACCGTGGGGCACATCTAGTTTCCTAATATTTTTATCACATTTAAGGCTTTATGAATATGAACTTCGTAAATGGATCCACGGTCACCAGTGTGTATTTCCTCTTTTAGACTTACCGAACAGCGGGAAATGGTCGATGTGAATGTAGAATGGAGTAGGCCTTCGCGATAATTAACGGCTTTTTTATATAAAAGTCTTAACATATTTCTTTATGAAACGGAACATTTTTATAAACAGAAAACTCTTTTAAATACGGTCTAGCGTTTTATCACTTCTTACATATGCTATATCATCATGATTCATTTTCACACCTACCACCTCACGCATTTAGGAACTACCCATCTACCATTACCCTTGTCCTTGTATAAATTATTGCTTAAAATATCACTAATTCTTTCTATATCGCCTAGCTGCAGGGTAAGCAGCCAATTTTCGTTACTAATGGCCAAGATACTAGGAATCTGTGTTGAGATTAGTTTTTAACGTGTCTGTTATCATTTTCATTTTCTGTTGGATCTTTGTTTTTTTTTTTTTTTAAATGTGATTTATAAGTCTGTTCCCTAGTATTCAACAAAAACTGCAGTAGCTGATCAGGTTCTATGCACCGTAAGGTTGCAAGGTTTTAACCTTGTAGTCCTAGCAGTTAGGTCATGAAGAAGGCAGCCTACGGCTCGCCTTCCGGTAATTTTAAATTGATTAAGAATAACAAGCTTTTCATAGAAATAGTTTACTATTGGTTTTACAATTTAGCATGTCCTCCAAGAACTGACTATAATTTTGTTCAAAAGGGAACGCTTTAAGAAGTCAAGCTTTGATGCCAAGTATTAGCCAGTTCTTGTAGTTTCTGTATTGAAGCCTTTTCTAAGTTACACAACTATGCGTTGATTCTTCACCGTAAGATCGAACTCATATATGTTGCTAGATGCACAAATGACAGATGGACAACAAAAGTGACGAGATGGAAAGGACCACCAGGATCCAGAAATAGAGGCCGACGACATAGTCGCGACCGCAGGATCAGACTGGATGCAAACCGCAGAAGACAGAGAAGAATGGAAATCTTTGGAGGAGGCTTTTACCCAAAAGGGTCCATTACATAGAAAATATATATAATATATAATAACAATTTAATGATCTCAAATTGAATGAAGTTCCTAATATAATTTAATTTTGTAAAACTGTAATGGATTTAATAAAGCTTATTTATTTATTTAAGATCGAACTCCGGCAGAATGTTTTTGTACTCAAGTTTATTGTTACTAGAATTTTCAGTCTGTTCTTTATAGTTTGACGATGACCTAGTATTAACTATATATAGTATTAACGATGACTAAATTATCTTAAAAAAAAGTTTTTAAAAGAAAGGACTACATGACCTTGAACGACGTCCAGGTGCGACTTCGCGTTTCTGGTGTCCGTCTGGCATCTCACCAATCCGGTTGCTCGCTGTCCAGGCAGCGTCCGCGTTGCTCGCTGTCCAGGCAGCATCCGCGTTGCTCGCTGTCCAGGCAGCGTCCGCGTTGCTCGCTGTCCAGGCTTCGTTCGTGTTGCTCGCTGTCCAGGCAGCATCCGCGTTGCTCGATATCCAGCCGTCTTCCGCGTTGCTCGCTGTCCAGGCAGCGTCCGCAGTGCTCGCTGTCCAGGCAACGTCCGTGTTGCTCGCTGTCTAGGCGGCGCCCACGTTGCTCGATATCCAGCCGTCTTCCGCGTTGCTCGCTGTCCAGGCAGCGTCCGCGGTGCTAGCTGTCTAGGCAACGTCCGTGTTGCTCGCTGTCTAGGCGGCGCCCACGTTGCTCGATGTCCAGCCGTCGTCCACGTTGCTCGCTGTAAAGGCGGCTCGGCGTCCGCGTTGTACCAAATCATGCTCGGCTTGGATCCGAGGCATTCATTCTTTATAGGCGTTGGAGCCGTTTACGCTCTCGGCTTCGGCGACTGCGCCTACTGTGACAGCTACGTGATGGACTTTGCCTGTCAGCGCCGTCTTCACGTCGAGGAACTTCTACGCGCCCATCGACTGGATTTCCCATTTTCTAAAACTCACAAACGTACAGGAATAAGTAAATTATAAGTCTAGAGAAACATATATTAGATATATTATTTCTTTTAGACGGTAATCCGTAGCTCATAAATGTTTTACTTAATACTGAGCGATTATATTAGAAAAATCAGTACAAAAAATAGAAATAAAAGAAAAGTTCGGTTTCATTTTCTAGTTGTAGAAGGCGTAATTCAATATTTTAAACAAAATTATTTAAAATAAATTATTAACCAAAACTATGATAAATCGGTTTTAACTCAAAATAAAATATTGGAATCGGTTACTTACGCGGTTTTTTTATCCCACTTCTGAAATGTAAAAATGAACCAGTAAAACATTCCTTCACATTAACTTTTAACACTTTATTCTCTTTCATACGTACTTGTAATATAATATGATACTAATTAATATTTTACAATCCCATTTCTCACAATTTACGTTAGAATTCCCTCCAACCCCCTTGACCATCTTTTTTCTTTTTATGTCGCTTTTTGTTTTTGCTCAATAATTTCCGGCCAGTGTTAATTTAATTATTACCATTAATTTCTAAAAACCTCAAAATAATTATAAAAAATCAGTAAAACCTTACAATACCTACATATGTATGCATAACGACTCTTAATGTATATTTTTCAAAAGTTGAAGACATATTTTACGAGTCGTTATTTGTATACGATCGTTTTTAAATTACGAGTACCTTGCCAGTTGCCATTAAGGTCCTTACTAAACGACATACATAAGCGACTTTTGAATAACATCTCGTAAACAATTATATTAATCTACTAGAATTGTTTTAATAAATGTAGAAGCTGGACATAAGGCTAAAATTGACCTGTAACCTGTTGGTCAGTTGAAACAACTTTCATATCAATAATGTCATATATTTTTATAGTAAAGAAAGTAAATATAAATCACAACACTATTTACTTGGTGGTAGAGCTTTGTTCAAGCTCGTCTGGGTAGGTACCACCCACTCATCAGATATTCTACCGTAAAACTGCAGTACTTGGTATTGTTGTGTTCCGGTTGGAGGGCGAGTGAGCCAGTGTAATTACAGGCACAAGGGACATAACATCTTAGTTCCCAAGGTTGGTGGCGCATTGGAGATGTAAGCGATGGTTAACATGTCTTACAATGCCAATGTCTATGGGCGTTGGTACCACTTACCATCAGGTGGCCCATAAGCTCGTCCGCCTACCAATACTATAAAAAAAAAAACAACTCACTGTTATTGAATAATAATTACAACTCGCAAGGCGGGCTAACCTCCTACTACGGTAATGTAATCAAAGTGCATGTGCATAATTATTTGGCAAAGTGTATTCTGCTTTAAACATTAAACACAAAAGGCATTGAAATTTGAATTTGAATTTTAAAACTAGTAATTAGTTACATAGAAAACAAACATAACGATTTATTTGAAATGTGAATGTACCTATTTAATATGTGCATATATATCATTAATTATCATTTTCATTCTTTAAATCGTCGATCACATACTAACTTGGGAATTAAAAAAAAAAAGTGTTATTACGTCATTTTATATGCTTAAAAGTAAATAAATAGATTTAGAAATGCCAGTTTTTATGTTTATCATAAGAATTTTATAAATGAGACAGTTAAACATTTCCAGTTTGTTTCACAGTAAACAACAATAATAACAAACTCGTAGCATGGATATGAATGCATGTGAAGTTTCGTTGGAAGTAGGTCTTGCATTCAGCATTCTAAATTTCGTAATGTGCTGCGGAAGTCATTAGCACTAACTAGTTTTCAACTCTATCACGTAAATGTTTCATACATTATTATTTTGATTAATTTTAAAAATAGAAGCCAGTACTGATCCTTCATCATTAAATCAAGAATTATTAGTTACTTACTAATGAGTTATTAATCATCAATAAATGACTTTATTTTACTTTTAGCCGTAGAAATTTAAAGGAAAAAAGTATAAGAATTTCTATCAAAATTCTTAACCATTCTTCGCGTTTTATTTGATGTAGGTAGAAATTAAATTGAAAAATTACTTTTACGAACAACATAACAATTAGCAATCAATTCGTTGTTGTTTAGCAATTTAGTTTCTAACTATCAAAGTGCTTCAATTGTTAAATAAAATGTATCGTTTTACTTATCTTATGTTTGTCTGGGGAAATCCTAAACCAGTAATGATTACCATTTATATAAGGCCTTTGCTATCCGTTATTTCAGGTTCTTTTGAGTGTGAAATTATATAAAAATAGCCTACACAAAAAGCACGACGTAAAGAAATATACTACTCTACTAATATAATCCTTATCACCAATATCAATGGCTTAGAATGCGGATCTTATTGCCTCTACGCCGAGTCATTTCGGTCATTTGGTGACGTATATTACAGAAAGAGAGAGAAGGCCTAGAAGTATCTAGAAAAACATCGCCGAGTTTTCATAATTATGCTCGTCGTTCCTGACCTGCCTGTGTCCGGTGGTAGAAAATGTTTTGCTGGGATGTTTGCAGCTGTGGGACATTTACAGGCCTATCTATACTTCAATTGTGTCAGCATTATAAAATAGCGAGAGCCACTGCGATACCTATAGATAAGGATCACTAGTGTTACGTCTTTGTCAGGCTGCCTCTTGACATAGAAATTGTACGTCACAAAATTTCCTACGGTTCTGATGCGACACTTTTATAGATACATACGAAGGTTTAGGAACAAAAGTATAGACTATATTCTTAAGTGCTCTCTACAACGATCTAACAATAAAAGTGCCTGCACCAACCCCGCTTTTAAAGAGCGAGGCTTGAGCGAACATTCATAATAGTCGTTTTGATTTTGATACCGTTACATTGTTTTTTTGAAAATTAGCTTAAACACTTCATCTTTGCGTAAAATTAGAAATGTTCGATATTTTTTAATGTAAAAAAAAATATTTTCAAAAACATTACTAGCGTAAATAAATAAAAACTATACTTAATTGTCATTAAACTTACCTTTTATGTTATGACAAAAGCCTCTTTTCAAATTTTAAGTTTGTCTTAAAATTTTAGTTTTTAATTCCATTATTTTAATACATAACATTATTTACGTCTAAGTTACTTTTCCGTCAGATTGACATCAAACAATAAATATTGGGCCAATGAATGAATAGATCCACTATTTATTCCACTATAAATTCGAAGACGTCACAACAAATTTGTTGTCATATATAGAAAAGCTTCCACAGAATGACGAAACACTTGGAAGTAAATACCAAGTTCTTAAACAAAGGAACTGATAACTCGGCAAGCGACTACAGAATTAACGGCCGCGAGCGTTTGTCCGTAAATTGGGTTTATGTTATGTTTCTGTTTTATTTCGTTTATTTTAATGTCAAAGGTTACGCTTTATTTCTTTTATTTGTTGTTTTTCATATCGGGCAGATTTATCGCATCGTAAAAGCTCATATTAGTGATGAGTGTAGTATTGCAAACTGAATATCGAATACAGGGTAAAACGACCCAATTTCGCTCTAACCTTGCTCATATGAACTAATTTCTAATACTGGTAAGGTTTATATCTAAAACACTGTAAAGTCAATATGTTCACATTATTGTATAAAAGCGATATTTTATTTTCTGAATCAAAGTTCTAGTATGTGTTTGCAGTATTTTACCCAATTATAATGTATTTTAAACTGACTCAAACGAACACCGAATTTGGAACAATAATTTTAAATTTTTAAACGAGTTTCTTAAAATAGGTAATTAAATTATCATTCATAGTATCGTATTTGAAGTTTGAGTGTTCAGTGTTCAGCGAAGGGGACACGGATCGATATAGCGCTTCATTGGACATGCCGCCACATGTTGCTATTGTGGAAAACTGTTGGAAACGTTTCAAACTCTCTGATATTATCGCGAAGTATGGTTGTCAGAATACCTGAAAAAAAATTTCAACACAGACTGACTCTCTTCTGTCATATTCCTTAACTGTTATGACCATTGTAAATAAGTGATTTATATATATCGATTATTATTAATTGCAATTGAATGTGATATTACTAAATAGAAGAACTTAAATTCTATTATACTCATTCGTTTTTCTATTTTGGCATTATCGGAAATAATACATAAATTTTGAAATGTTATGTAAAAGAAGTTACTCATGTCTATAACAAAGTGTTATCATTTCTTTAAAATTAAAAATAAAATATTATTTTGTTTTTTATTCAAATTTGTTTTTTTTTTTTAAGTTTAAAACGTAACGAATAATCCGCAATACATTGACAGCCCTACCACAATATACTCGTAAAAGTACTCTTACAAACATTTATGAGATTGAGTCGAATTCATTTTACGCATATCGCCGTTAATAAATCATTGAATGAAGTGATAATCTTTTTAAAATACTAGTAATACTTTGTTCTTTTAATATAAAATGTATACTTCCATATTTTGAGAGAAAGTTTAAAATGATACTAAGATAAGACGATCGATTGCGGTCGGGTTAGCCATTTTCAATGCGCTAGATCACTCGTATATTATTAAATTATTTAGGGTAAAATGTTTCACTGAATACATAGTTCAACGATTACTATAAAATATATTTTTTACATTTGTACCAGACGCTTATATATATATAGCACAAATCATAATTTAACAAATATTCTTCATCTTTAGGTAACCATTTGTCCATCTCAGAAGAAAAATAATTTTTAAATATTAAATTAAGCTTTTTTTATAGCGAAATAATCGAAATAAACATTATTTTTTATAAAATAATATTTAATAAGTATCTTTTGTATTTAACAATTTTTTCTCTAATTAGGCATAGTAAATTAATCTTTATACAAAACAAATTAAAAAAGCAAGTTTTATGTATGATAACGTAGAGTTTAAATTCAAAACGCTGTGCATGATAGGCAATCCTTTGTTCTATTCCACTCAGGCGTAAATTAATCGGCCAGCCTTGTTATCTGCGGTGCGAAATATGAGTTACAACAAAAATTATTGAATATTCTATATTGAATTGTTTGTCATGTTCAAGATTATAAATAAATATTTTAAAAAAAACATGAAGAATTTGTATTGACTTTCTATTTTTATTGGTTTCCTCTGGCAAGGTAAAGGTCGATCCCCGATGTCCATAGTTCATGATAAAAATAAACACGTAAATCCTTATTTACTAATTACTTGATATAAAGAAAAAGCGGGTGATATTAGTTTCTAAAACAACGGTTCAACGGGATAAAAAAATGGCGATACTAGTTTCAGCATGTAAGTAATTCTTTATTCCATGTCATATACTAATTGATTTACTTCTGTGTGCTTGCATATAATTTTTCAACACGTTATAATATAATACAGCTATCGTTAAAAGGTAATATTCCAAACTAATCTATTTTATACATGAGTTAATTCACTACGTCCCCCTAGGACAGTGGCTGTATGTGTTGGGTCGTCGTCCGGCCTAACTTGAGCTTTACGTCGGTACCTAACCCTATCGATACCGTACCATATAATTTAGATTTGCTTAAGCATGCCCCATATTTCCATATCAGTTACAAGATATGATTTATGCTTGATCACAATCACATCTGGTGGCAAATGCCCATGTAGTCTAAGTTGGAGCACGTTACCACAGCAGACCTACTTCCGGCGAAAAGTATGTCTTTTTATTGTTACTGTCCTTTCTGAAAGTGATATATATGTACGTATCACTCACACTTTCATACATATGATACATACACTTGCAAACCAATATCTTATGGCAGATTGACGTCAACAAACT
This sequence comes from Nymphalis polychloros, assembly GCA_905220585.2. NCBI lineage: Eukaryota > Metazoa > Arthropoda > Insecta > Lepidoptera > Nymphalidae > Nymphalis > Nymphalis polychloros. The sequence goes on along the minus strand of HG992243.1, from coordinate 13,549,500 downwards.
AATTTATGAGTTATAGTGTTTGTTTATTTATTCTTCATGTTCACGATAAATTACTAATTTGATAACTTTTCATTCAATCACATTACCTACTATTAAATTAAAAACATGGTAACAAAAGCTATGTCCGTATATATTATGTCTTAATCTTGATATATTTATAAACAAAGCACGTAAAAGCCGTTGATTCTGCGCCTGAACTCTTTCCGGTCGTATCGGATTGCCGTCCCAGCGGATTATGAGAGCTAGGGAAGAGAGAGTGCACCTGTGTTTGCGCACACACTACACACACACACTGTGCACTATAGTATCTCCTGCGCAGTTGACTAATCTCTCATGAGATTGGCCGCCGTGGCCGAAATCGGACTGGAGAACTATTATTATTATTATTTATAAAATAGTATTCAATGTGATCCAAATAACTAATCATGTAATTTTAAACATTATCCGTAGGATTTATATCGGAAGTTTCAGAGACATTAAAAGTTAATACAAAACTCATAGAACAAAGGGGTGGGCTTGCGGTTAGTGGCATTATCACTGGCTTAAGCCGGGCAGGTGTGGGCGAAGAGACGTTATCCTACAGTAGTGTTGAGTAGCCCACAAACATCATATAGCTAGGAAAAGGTGCCATTTTCTGTTACGTAGCTTATATTACATGATATTTTGAACATGTGGTAGAATATCGTTCAAATGAGAACATGGCGTTTTCCGTCATCATATGATTCATATTAAGCCAAGAAATTAAGGTCATGAAACCTCGTTGCGCTTAGATTTGGTCTGAATTTACTTTTTTCGATTGTATTTCATATTATTACTTATCACCGTCTTCCCTTCGCTTTTTGTTTCTATATTGAATAATTAATATGAATAATCTATAAGATGGATAATAAGGATATAACATTAGTCGTAAATCTTAGATAAGTCTCTCTAAGAGGGTTAGCGGAATCTCATTTCAAGCGCACTTGAAACATACGGTTACAAATCATATTAAAGTTAGTTCGCGTTTCAAACACGGAGTTCGTTAGAAGCGACACTAAAATCTTCACGTCACGTCAACTTCGAAACTTTATTTGTTTCAAATTGAGATAAACTTGTACTGATTAAGTTCGACTCTATTTATCTTAGTTAATTATAAGGAAAGTTTTAATGGATTTCACCTTTCCTTTATAAAGTTTTCGCGGAAAATGCCCTTCATTTGTATAATTATTAAGAATATACTTGTTGCTCTTGCATTTCTCAGCAAAAAATATATTTATAGCCAACAAACCATTTAAAAATACTTAAGGTGGTATTTTACTTCTGTTAATAAGAATGTAAATGTATTAAATCTTTGAGTAAATTATTTTAAATATAGAATCCGGCATTACTCACTAAAGGTATTCTACGTGAAGAAAGCTATCCTATTGAGGATTTGTTAAAACTTCCACGTACTCAGTTATTTCTGCACGATGCATGAACATCATACTATCATAATAAATGCGAAAGAGAATCTATTCGTTACATTTTCACAGCTATATCGCTGAATCGATTTTAATGAAATTTTATAAGAATACTTCATGTCGGATAAGAAGAAGATAAAATATCATTTTTAACACCTTAATATATCAACTACACCGTTGGTACATTGCAATTTCGAAGTGTTATTATATTCGATTCGAAGTGCAAGTGCGAGTGCAATTCGAAGTGTGAATATAAACATTGCAATTACTTATTGACGGAAATTAAGCACTTGATTTAAAAAACCAAAAAACTACATCATAGCGGTAGGTATTACAATTAAACTCCTTATAACAAATGCTCCTTGTAACAAATATTCAGTTTTAGGTTAAATGCAATTACAGATGAACGATGGATCAATAAGCCATCCTTGAAAAACATATACTTTTGTTATTATAAAATTTAACTCCATCTTGTTACACTCTGTAATATTGTCTTAATTTTTGGGAAGAAATTATAACGGTCGACAATATCGTATGAAACACTGGATGTACATCAAGAGTTATAACGTTTACACAACACGAAAGTTTCCCACAGTCACGTGTAAGAGGTAAGAAGTATACAAGTAATTATGCTGCTACTCATTATCGCCGCTGCCTACACGCTACGCCTACCACAGAGTAACGCTAATTAGATCTGCCAACTGATAAATTATATTTGCTTAAAAATTATCTTATTCGTTATTCAATTAGTTGCTGAATTTTTTATCGATTCTATACGATAATTATATCCTAATATTCCAAACTAAGCAGAGCTTGTACTATGGAAACCAGACAACTGATATACTGCATATACTACTTTTCTTTTGTAAATACATACTGATATAGATAATTACACCCAGACTCAGGAGAAACAGACATGTTCATGCACACAAATGTCTATCCCGGGTGGGAATCGAACCCACGACCTGCGGTGCGAAAGGCAGGTCCTCTACCAACCACGCCAACCGGCTTGTCAACGATACAAGTATATAGCGTGTGTTGAGTAAATAAAATTTATAAAAATCTTAGAAGTTAGAAGAAGTTAAATAAATTTACACGATTTAAGTTCTTGAGATTCATTTGAGAAAGAAGTTGACTTTCTTACTTACTCTTCAAAAGAAAATGTCATTGATTCCTTATTTACTATCAACACATTAAGTATAATAACAAAATAAAATAGGTTTTGTCGTAAAAAGATATCACATTTATTTTTCTAATTTATCGATTAACGTGTTTTATCGATGTATTTATATTCTATGGATACCTCTAGAATAAAGTTTTTTGATGAAAGATTTTCACTAGAGGCATGTATTTGAAATTTTATGGAATTAACGTTGAATGAGGTAAAGTAGCATTGAAAATGTGGAATTTTGATATTAAAATTAAATACAATTACAATTAAATAAAACATAGTTGTTATGAACGTAAAATTAAAATAATCATGTTATGGCTTCCTTTACCACAAAATGGACATAATTAGAATTTGCATAGACTATACTTAAAATTATTATAAATGAGTGTTTATTTGATTTTTTGTTAAGCTTTCACATCTTCACTGCTCAACCGTCATCATGAAATTTTGCGTATACGTTGTCAGGAGTAAAGAAAATGATATAGGGCCCCTGCCACACGCGGGCACAATCGCGGGTGGAAGCTAATACACTATAACGTGTATAATGTGTGACTACGTTTCTCAGAAATTGTTTTCTCTTTTTTACTTTATTTTGAAAGCAAAACGTATAATAAATATTAAAAAAATAAATTATACTTAACATAAATTCATTTAAATTATTTTATGGGTAGTTTAATTCATAACATATGGCAACACTGTTCGTTCGAAGTGGAGCGTGAGAAAGTTTCGCTAATACGCTGCATACGCCAACGCCGGCTCATCTTATTTATTATTCAACCGGTTTAAGATATAGCTTAAGCATAAGGATTAATGCTATAAATGGCGGAGTTACTGTTTCATCTAAATGTTTGCATATTAATGGGTATGCTCTGGCTTAAAACATTCTTGTCGTATCATTAGTTATTTTTGAAAAAAATATAGTATTTAGACCTAAGATGGCCCAGTGGATGGGACACATGGATCTTAATCGAAGATAGGGGGTTTGAATCCGTGAAGTTTTCACGAGTTTACGTGCTTATAATTTATCTCGTGTTTGATTCTGAAGAAAATCATGCATTGGTTAATTAAGTTCTGCCAAATATGTATTTCAAGGTACTTGGTCTTTCAAACACCTGATTGCCCAGCAGTAGGATAATATATTGAGCTGTTCCTTTCATAGCATTGCGGTAGTTGTGGTTACGTAGTTCATCAAACAAACCTAATACTAGCCAATTAATAATTTATACCAAATTAAACATAACTATCAATTGTGTGCCGCGAGTTTTGGTTACCAAAGTTAATTGCAATAACAATGTACGAAGTTACGCTTAAAATATCAAATAATAAATTTGCATATGGCAACAAACGATGTAACAAACGACTTCTATTCTATTAGAATGAAAACAATGTTTATTATTTTAAGATTCAAATTTCGAACAGAGATGACGAAACAGATCTTAAGTGAAGACCGCGGATTCGAATCCGGGCTACCATTTCTGAGTTATCACGTGGTAAGTTTGTGTTTGTTGTTCTTCTCGTAATCGATGCTACGGATATCTCTTCCACATGTTTTATAATGATTGTGTTGAATATGTTAAGTTTTTTTTTTTTTTTTTTTATATCATAGGTTGGCGGACGAGCATATGGGCCACCTGATGGTAAGTGGTCACCAACGCCCATAGGCATTGGCAGTGTAAGAAATGTTGACCATCGCTTACCGCCAATGCGCCACCAACCTTGGGAACTAAGATGTTATGTCCCTTGTGCCTGTAATTACACTGGCTCACTCACCCTTCAAACCGGAACACAACAGTACCAAGTACTGCTATTTTGCGGTAGAATATCTGATGAGTGGGTGGTACCTACCCAGACGAGCTTGCACAAAGCTCTACCACCAAGTGAAAAGCTCTACCACCAATGGAAACTAATAACTATGGAATATTAATTGTAAATAATAACAATTTTGAAGAAAAAAGATCTTATTGAGTTTCTTTCGCCAGTATATTAAGCGTATTGGTTTTTATAGAATAAAGGATTATGAATACTAAATAATTTAAATTTTTTACTGTTCTTACAAAGAGGCAGTGAAGCAGTGTGCCGAAAATAAGGTCCATACCTTCTACTGAAGTTTATTTTGTGATGAACTTGTCTTAGCTATTTAAGAATAAATCCGTAGCTTTAAAAGTCTTTAGACATGAAGTTAAAGAAGATGAATCTTGTCTCAAATCTTTTCACCAATAAAGCTTTCAATGTAATGACCTCATAAACAATATGAATTGCGGGATTTCTTATCGGTTACCGATGAACGAATTACTTCCTTACAGACTTGATAATGCAAAATATATATGTAGTGACCTCGAGATCTACTACTTAATAATTCAGTTTAAATCATCGGATATGGTTCAGCCTTTTCTACGAAACCTTAGATCTTACCTAAAAGAAAATAATTTAATGTCCGAAAAAATAGTTGCCACCATGTCAAGGAAATTTATTGGTCAAATTGAGTGCAACGTTTTTACGTGTAATGCGTACGTAAAACATTTGTGACGCAAAAAGTACGCAAAAACTTCTAGAACACTTCCGTCACTTGCACCGCTATAAATTTCATACGTTAAATTTAATTAAATACTATAATTTTGATTGCAGTAAAAATGTATTAAATATGAACACATATTAACAGTCGTTTTATTAATCTCGCTTATTACAAAACGCTGAGTTTGTAAACCACGACTAAGTAGTCGTGGTTTACAGGATTAGTTTAAACGACTTATAAGGCATCCACGATATGAAGAACGTGTACGTTGAGGCGTAATTTATGGATATACTATTGTAAATATGAGATGATTTCAAGCATTGCTAAACACTTTTTATTTATTCAAATAAAATACAATTTAATTTAAATAATTACATTAAAACCTTAAATAAATACAAATAAAAATTAAAAATATTTACTATACAAATCGTGACCGCGTGGAATGGTGGCAAGAATGCTAGCAGCATTTCCCCTTTGAATCGCAATTCCGATTCTCTGGGCGAAAAATGAACCAGCCCTCCTGTCACCAGTAGAGGCAATAAGACGGGGTGTAATATTTTGGATGAAATTTTTTGCACTATTACTCCAAGGTCCAAGCGTTTCAACTGCAAACGAAATAAAAATATAATTTTGAATAAGAGAAGAATATTTGTTACGTTTGTTCGTTTCAGCTTTTTCCGCGGCAGCACCGGCTTTTAACATTGTTTCTCTGATATGAGACGGGGCTAGTGTGTCAACACATGTTGCGTCCCACACAAGGGCCCGTCCCCGTTCCCAGGGAACCAATGTCAGTCCATCAGGTCTCTTGCCATCATCACGACTAATTCCATGAGGCTCAATAAGAGCAGGAACGTCAATGGTGGCAAGAGCCCTTTTAATAGTATCATTAAGAGAACTGTAGCATTGCTTTTTTAAATTAATAATTTAATTTTAAATAATATTTTTAAAGTATATAGTAAGTATTTAATATGGTATGTTTCTTGAGCATGTAATTACACTGGCTCTTTTTATCTTACAAAAGAATATCTTTCGCTTGAATTATTATTGATTAGTGGGTGATTCACCCAGATGGGCCAGCACTTACACAACCACACTTCGGTACAACTTAATCAGATTAATGATTAAAGATTACAACGTGTACCTAATTATCCATAACAGAATTCACAATTCCTCAACTGAGGACTAAACTTCAACAAGTGTAGTTTATATAACGTCATTGACTACGATGTTTTCAACGTCCACACTAATCAATATAAATATCGTTTAACTGCTCGTATAAATTTTATTAACTTATCAATCGTATGTCAATTAAATATGACAGTAATACATAACGGTTCGGAATGTGGTTTCTAATTTGAATAATTGAGCGTTTAACCTGTTAGATTACTTTAGATGCATATATGAATTTCTTAGTTACAAATACATAATACAATCTTGTCTATACATAAATAAAATGATTTCCATAAATTATATTCTTATGTAGACTATACAAATTTTGAAGTGGCAAGTACAAAAATATTTGTGGTATTTTCTTTCACAAATACTTACTGAACTGAGCCCCGAGGAAGATGAATTTACTTTGAGAAGTCGGAAACTCGCTATTATAAGTTTATTTTTACTTCTTGTTTTTGTACAACGTTTGGGACTGTTCCTATTAAAAGTACAGATACCTGACAGTTTTTCGTCTCAACACAGAGGCAGTCTTCCAAGTTTAATGTAATTTATAACTACATTAAGAACAAGATCCGATTTTTGATTAAACAGTAAGTATAATTATACAATTAGAAGTTTTTTTTTTTTTAAATTAAAAGCATGAAGTCTATCGTCTATTGTCAAAATCAAAAACTGCTATATCCTTCTAAAGACATAAGCACTGTTAGAAGTGTACCAAGTATATATACCAAGTATGTACAGCTAACAGCGTCATTAACTGTCTACTGAGTGAAGTTAAATTGAATAGGATTAACATTATGCAATGGAACGCACAGAGTATAAAGGGAAAGCTAGGTACAGTTCGCCAGTTGTTAGTGCAAGAGAAAATTCATATTGCTGCTATATGTGAAACGTGGCTAGACTCAGAAACGAATCTTACAATAAGTGAATATAACATTTATCGAATGGATAGACAAGATAGTTATGGAGGCGTAGCAGTTCTTACTCATCGTTCTGTTAAGGCTCAAATGATACATTTAAATTCTAGACCTAATTTAGGCATTGAAATCATTTTTGTTAAAATTTTGAATTGTTCACATATTAATAATATAGTTGTAGTGTATTGTCCTTCCTCGGTAAGAACTAGTCAGAGTGATTGGGACCATTTATTTTCCTTAGTTGATAAAAACACACTAATATTAGGAGATTTTAATGGCCATCATACAAATTGGTCTAATAGGGTTGATCAAAGAGGTATACAAATTTATAACGCTATACTAAACAGTAATTTTGTAACATTAAACGATTCATCGCCAACTCGTGTTAGACTAGTTAATGGTTTTCTACAAGAGTCTTCTCCGGATATATCAATAGTATCATCGGACGTATCTGTGAAATTTAATTGGAACGTAACTAATGAGACATTAGGAAGTGATCACCTTATTATCAAATTGACAACTTATATTGGCCCCACATTAAAACCTCTTAAAAAAAGGAACTTTAAAAAAGCGAATTGGCCATGTTATCGGGAACAACTTGATCTCATATTCTCCGACTTAAGATTACCAGAAAACCCTCAATGGGCTTACGATATTTTTATATCATATTTAAATGAAGCAGCGGACAAGTATATTCCAAACAGTTACATAAATCAAAACCCAACACTTAATTTCACCCCGAAACCTTATTGGAATAGTAAACTATCAAAACTAGTTGCAGAACGACGGCTGGCTCTTACTAACTTTAGAAAAAACCCTACACCAAGTAATCTCGATGTATTGCAAAAAAAAATATCTGAACTTCAAAATATAATTCGAAAAGCTCATTCTAAATCCTGGCAAAAATATTGTTCGTCATTGAACCAAAGTTCTTCTTCAACTGAATTGTGGCAACGTATGCGCTGGATCAGAGGCTATAGTACTACAAAGTCATATATCGATGAACTACTTACTCACGATGTTTTAAAATCTTTAACCCCCGATTATGTTTTGCCACCCAAGCCCTACTTTAATATCCACAATAGCAGCTTAGAAACTCCTATCTCTATGCAAGAAATTTTATTGGCTATTAAATCGACTGACACAGCCCCTGGTTGTGATGGTATATCATACTCAATGATAAAAAATCTACCAGAAAATGGTATTCTCACTTTGCGCTATTTATATAATCAATTCTTATCGTTGAATGTAATACCTCATCAATGGCGTAATATAGAAATCGTCCCTATACCAAAACCAGGAAGAGACTTAAAGCTTACTTCATCCATCCGTCCTATATCCTTGATATCTTGCTTGTGTAAAATGTTTCATTCTATCCTTAACAAGCGATTAGAATGGTATTTTGAAAAAAACAATTTGTTCTCTAACGACACGATAGGCTTTCGAAAAACTCGATCTTGTCACGATAATTTAAGTAATTTAGTTACTCATATACAGATGGGTTTTGCCAGAAAGGAATCTACTCTTGCATGCTTTATCGATATAAATAATGCTTACAACAATGTTAATATTTCAGTCCTATTAAACAGTCTCCATAAATTTGGTGTAGGCATTAAAATTTGCAACTATCTTTGGAACTTTCTTAGTAATCGTTGGCTTAATATTCGTGGTAAAGACCTTAAATACGGGAGATCTACTTGTTTAGGTCTGGCACAAGGTGATCCATTGTCACCCTTATTATTTAATATAGCTACGATTCATGTTTATTGCGAAGTGTATGGTGACTCTGTTAACATCTCACAGTTCGCTGATGACTATGTAATATATGCTTCAAGTAAAAATATTGCATATGTACAAATGCAGTTACAAAAAGCATTAGGTATATTTAATGAACAAATAGGTAAGATAGGTCTTGATATTTCTTCGAACAAAACTAAAGTTTGTTTATTTTCGAAAGGTAGAAAACAAAATGAAATCCGTTTGAAAGTTAATAACTCTATATTACAATATGTCGAATCTGTGAAATATCTTGGGATGTGGTTGGATCGTTCATTACGTTGGGGTAAACACATAAATGACACGGTACAAAAAATTTCAAAATGTCTTAATGTTTTTAAGGTATTAGCCGGATCGGGTTGGGGGGTTCACCCAAAACATTTAAGACGTGTATATACTTCTTTAATACGTAGTAGAATTGATTACGCTTGCTTTTTATATGCCAATGCTGCTAATAGAAATCTTAAAAAGTTAGATACTATACAAAATCAAGCAATGAGAATTATAGGGGGCTTTATTAAAACTACTCCTATCCACGTTATGGAGAGTGAACTTTGTTTGCAACCCTTGTTTATCCGTAGACGATACCTAGCTGGAAAATTTTATTTGAAATCAAAATCCTTAAAATGTAATAAAGTTATAGATTTACTTAACAACATGTCTAATTCGAATGAAAGCCTAAGGTATTGGGAAAATAAACGAAAACCCTTGCTGATCACAATCCATGCAGAATTACAATCGATTCCCATTCAACGTCGGAAGCAGCTAGACATGTTTTCCTTAAAAACTTGGGTTAGCAATATTGAAGTGAATAACGTTGTTAAATGTAACCTTACGCCTTTACAAAATTCAAAAAATAAATATAGCTTAATAGAAATTAAAACATTAGTTAACCAATTTATTAACAATACATACAAAAATCATTATCAAATATTTACTGACGGATCAAAAGATATAAATGCTTCAGGTGCAGCTTTATATGACGCGCAAACTAAAAATAATTTGAAATTTCAACTAAGTAAATATCATTGTATCATGTTTATAGAATTACAAGCAATTACGGAGGCATTAGCATATATTGATTCTGTTGAATCTCAGAATTTCGTAATTTTAACAGACTCCAAGAGTGCCCTCCAACATTTAATAAAATGCACTACGAGCTATCGGGGTACTCCAATAGCTTACACTATCCTAGATCAAATTCATAAATTAAATAAAACCACAAAATCTGTTTCTCTTCAGTGGATTCCATCTCATGTTGGAATAATTGGCAATGAGAGAGTGGACCTCCTTGCAAAACAAGCTAGTGTCGATGGTATAACAATACCTGTGGACCCACATTTCTCTGATTTGATTTGGGTGCATAAAAAAAAATGTATGTTCTGGTGGGGAGAATATTTTGATAAACGTTCAAAAGAAAAGGGCATATGGTATAGAACTATGCAACCACAACCTTGGAATAAACCCTGGATAGATAAATGTGACCTTAGTCGCCAAGATCTCATTACGGCTTTAAGACTTCGCTCCGGACACCTTCCATTAAACTCATTTGCGTATTTAATGAATAAAATAACAACCGCCAATTGCACCGAATGTGGTGTAATTGAAGATATTTATCATATTTTACTGGAATGTGTTCGAAGCGAGTCATTTAGACAGGATATTAATCAGCATTTTAAGACTACCTTAACTATTGCTCAGTGTATTAGTTTTATGGCATTCCCTAACAGTAATGAGGCAAAAATATTGTACAAATTAACTAACAAATATTTAAGTTTAAGAAAATAAAAGTGTATTGTGTAACTAACAGAGCGACATAGTCACAAATGGTGACTAAGCTCTAAAATAATTTAAAAAAAAAAAAAAAAAAAAACTGTCTACTGATTTTACTTATTCCGACTGGCTTTTGCACGGCCCTGACATCAGTGAAATTACATAATAGTCGCATAGTAGCACACAAATATTTGAAACAAATGTAGTGTTCTCATTCCAAACGATCTCGGCTATCTATCACCCAGCAGAAATATATTCGTACTGTGGTACGCAATAAACGTTATATTGAGTATCAAGTAGTACAAATAGTAATTATGTTTTGAACAACATAATGTATTAACATTGTTGTGGTGTACCAACTTTATTAACCTAAATAAATAATCATTACATTAAATTACATATTTTAACAAAAATAATATTCGTTCTTTCTAATAGTATAAATTTGAGAGTTCGTATCTTATTTTCTCTCGCATCACCGGAAGAAGTATAGACAATAAGTTTTTTTTTTAAATGACTAAAATGACAATATTACGATTGTTTTTATAACTTTATTTAAATCGCATTAATATTGATTTAAACGTCCTAAAAACGACCGGATTGGCTGCTTCCGACTATTTTTGACATTAAATATATGTCATTAATTATTTAACATGAAAATGCTATCATAAACAAGTTCTACCTCTGACCTCGTATCTCATAGACCAGTGCATCTTTATGTATAATTTATAATATTTAATATTAAGCATGACAATCTTACTTCGATCTCAAAAAATCTTCAAAAAGGTCGTCGTTTTGTTTGAATCTTATTTAAGAATTAATTAAAGTTCTTATTTAATTGTTGTTATGAATTATATAAGTCACTTTGATTTATATTAATTGCCATAATAAATGATGCTTGGTCTTGATAATTTTTAAAAGTCGTAAAGTGAAAAAAATGTACGCTTGCGAAACGCGAGGAATCTGCGAAAATTTGTTGCTCTTTCTAATGACATAACATAAACTGCAACATAAAGAAGACAACGAAAAAAACAGCCCGTAAACAGCAGGTCCTACAGGTGGACAAGAGACTCCTCTTCTTTTTAGGAAAAGATTTATGCCTTATTTCGCCACGTTGGGTTAATGGTAAATTCATCTGGTGGCTGATTTTAGATTTTATTAGGTGTAGGTAGCAGCTTTATAAATAAAATACGCACTATCGTTTCTGATATTTATTGTACAGGTAGGCGGACAAGCTTATGGTACGTTGTCACCAACGCCCATAGACAATGGCATTGCAAGAAATGTTAACCATCGTTTACATTGCCAATGAGCCACCAACCTTGGGAACTAAGATCTTATGTCCCTTGTGCCTGTAATTACACTGCCTCATTTACTCTTGAAACCGGAACACAACAATATCAAGTAGAGCTGTTTTGCGGTAGAATATCTGATGAGTGGGTGGTACCTACCCAGAGTAACTTGCACAAAGCCCCTACCACCGAGTGCTTGATTAATTATTTAAAGCCCAAATTACAAATATTGATAATAATATGTGTCTGGCAGTTTGTCCACGTGCAGCCTGAGAAAAACACATTCAGATTTGAAAAGAGAAAGGTTTTACTGGCAAAATAAAAAAAGCGCTATATCTAATATCGACTCGAATAATCGTTCGTAATCTAATCATAATATGAAACTTATCACGTGAAATAGTACGGACATCACAGATGTAGCTAAAAGTAGCGTTGTGAAATGGGCATAATTACAGTCGTAATAACTCTGCACGTTGAATGTTTAATGCTCGCCCGACGTTCCAGCATTCAGCTGGTCGCTGCGGACCGGCGGAATTGCCACTTGATGAATTATGCAGCTTTACGCTGCCGCTGACCGATAACAATAATTTGCGTATCAACGAAAGCAATTGAGGTATTTACATGGCATTTTTGTATTTCATTGATTGGTTTCACGCTTCGTGTGTATGACACAACATACAGAATACTTATCTTTGTTTAATTTTTTTTAGTTTAATCTTCATATACATATATTATAATAATGGTTAATATTAAAAAATAGTTTTTATACGTATATGTATGTAATTTAGTTGTTTTGCTTTAAAATGTTGAACATATCATCGCCAGATTGGTAACTTTGCTAAAAGTGAATAAAAAAAGTAAAATAACAACTTGTAAATATTCAAGGTCTCCTCAGGAGCGCATTCAACCACGCTGCTTCCATACGAGTTAGTGGATGTACTTGTGGATTTACGCGTTCTAACCACTGAGCCATATCGGCTTTTAAATGAAAGTGAATATTAAATTATAATCAAAAATCGATAAACCTATCGTAGTAATTAAAGTTCTGAAACTAATTACACGTAATTTTGCTAAGCTCCCGACGAGGCATAAAACGTTTTCATTAATTATCAAGTTACCCGCCAGAGTCCTAAAGGGGCATAACGATACGCTCTCATCGAGGACATATAAATGTTATCGTTGAATTATGGCTCTTATTGTATTTTATATAAGAGTGATTTTGCTAAGGCGACTTCTTCTATGTAACACGTTATACGTCAAAGAGAGGAAAGTATGTAGTTAATTATTTTTTCAAAACATATGTGTCACACATAGGTCCCACTTAACTTATCCTCGTAAAGATAATATTTCCGTTATTTCTTTATACTTTTTCTATTTTTATTAATTTTACTATTACGTATTACAATTACGTAATTAAAATAACGTCTATATATATTCTTAACTCAACTTAGTGACTCATTTTATATTCAATATCTTTAAGCATAACTGGCACAAAATTAAAACAAGATGACAACAGTAGCTTATAATAAATCAATCATTTTACACGCTCTTATGTAACACAAGCTGTTATGTCAGTACGAGTAAAAAAAATTGTACGTTAATTTTATAAAAGAAAGTTTTAAATTCAATCGATTGATTATATTATGCAGTTTCGGTGCTGCTAGATGTAGAATCTAGTAATCAAATTACAAACTTGTTTATAAAAAGGTTTCATATTTTAATGTGTCAATATTATTAGCTAAACTGTTTATAAATATAAACAATTGACACTTTTTCTATTATATTATTTATTTATTTAATTAATTAAAAAATTAAAGTCATAAATATAGACAAAAAATTAAAAATAGCTATTGTTAACACATTGGAAAAAAATCTTTATCTCTTAAAATACATTTATAAATCGATAATATTATAATATTTTAAATCCAGAGCTAAGTATATAGATGAGTATGTTGACATTTGTTCTATTTATTTCTAGAAAATAATTTCTTTATCGTTAACCGGTGTCAAATCTTGCGTGAAAATTGACCTAATTAACTGAAAGTAAAGACTAAGATAAGCGTTCCTCTATTGATTAATTCACGTAAAAGTTTTACGAACACTTTATGAAATAATAATAACGTCCTCCAGTCCGATTTCAGCCACGGCGGCCAATCTCATGTGAGATTAGCCAATTGCGCAGGAGATATTATAGTGCACAAGTGTGTGCGCAAACAAGGGTGCACTCTCTATGGGACGGCAATCCGACACGACCGGAAAGAGTTCAGGCGCAGGACCAACGGCTTAACGTGCTTTCCGAGGCAAGGGAGTGTACACACTTCCACTTTCCAAATTCCGGGCTGCCACTGAGAATTTACAGACAGAAAATCCCAACAACTTTTTATCGGCCCGATCTGGGAATTGAAACCAGGACCACCGGGTCTGCGGCCTTATATCTAGCCACTAGACCAACGAGGCAGTCAGCATGAAATAATGGTACTATAGGGATCACAAACAAGGAACCTATTGCTATAGCTTTGCTAAAGGTTCTTTTTCAATTATATACACGGAAACAAACTATGAAGACAGTATGCAGTGTTTAGTTCTGAAACATAATTTGATAAAATTAATCAATATATTGACCATTAAGCTATAACATACGTTGGTTAGTTGTTACTTTTGCTCTTCGACATTGGCTAAGATAGCATTACTATATAGATATTTTTTTAATAATATGACGTTTACTACAAAGATTGTTACGCGTGTTATGTATTTACCAATTGTACCACGCATCCCTAAAACTTACCGTGGAAACCGTTGTTCCATTGTATGATCGAACCATACCGATGCATTGTTATTAATTTTGTAAAATTATAATTTACTTTTGTAACTAACATTGTAAAATTGTCACGTAGTATTAGGTTTATATTAGTAAAAATATTTTAAGCAAATTTATATCGGCCTCATTGCACCTTCGACGGCACCCGTGCTTATTTCGCGTTTTATTATTTATAAATAATAATAAACATGGAATGTTCCGTGTAGTACAGTAAGATGATTTATAATAATTTTACCGTTTGTAAGGAAGGTCCTGTGTTAGCTACGTCATTGTGCTCCGGGTTATAGGTTACATATAACAGCGTCGTTGACTCTCTTCAACTCAATGTCAAAATTTAATTACATTGAGAATCATTTTTTACCCCACACATGACAGGATAAAAATATTTTTTACGTAAGTAAATATTATCATTAATATTTTGTACAAAAAAATTGCACCCATTTCGTAAAATAATGATGGCGATTAATAAAAGAAAAGAAATTGCGTGTAAATAGATAAGCCTATATATAAGATTCACGTGCTCTGGTCATCTCGGATTTAATTAATAAAGATCTGCTGGTAGGGCTTTGTGCAAGCCCATCTATGTAGGTACTCACTCATCATATATTCTTCCGTCAAACAGTATTTAGTATTGTTGCGTTCCGGTTTGAAGAGTGAGTGAATCAGTGTAACTTCAGACGCAAGGGACAAAATATCTTAGTTCACAAGGCCGGTAGCGCTTTAACGATGTAAGTAATGGTTAATATTTCTTGTAATGCGAATATCTGATAGATATAGTGATAATTTACCATAAGGTGGCCCGATTGCCCGTCCGCCTTCCTATTTTATAGAAAAACTGCTCGACACTAAAAACAACGGTATACGTGAAACCTATCCACAAATAGACAATCTAGACTTATTGTTTTAATTACTATTTGCTGTATATAAGTAGGCTTTTCAGGCGCATTTGGTACAATTTAAATTTACAAGTCTATCGAGTCAATTAAACGTGGGGTAATGTACTATGAAGTTTCGGAGTCAGAGGCTTATTTATTAAATGTGTTGTATATATGTAGATATAACATACCTAAAATTATATACATTTTTGTAATAATAACAAAAAAGTGTCTTAATTTATTACTACAGACTTAACCGATGATTGAAATGAATACATAAAAGCAACATAAAACTAGAATAAATAATTTTATTTGTACAATTTATTATTTCCTAATGAAAGTTAAATATCTTTAAAGCTAAATTTACGATCGAGAAAGTTCGATTTTAACGGTTGACAATAACAGATCCGTTCGCAGAGATAGCATTAATCCAGTTGACGGTAAATAGCATAAACTTGGGAGAATTGCTCCCGAGTCGGGTTACCGGAAAAAGTAGGAAAGAGATCGCAAATCGAAGTTAATTTATAGGAAATAATGTTTTCGCTATTTATTTATCAGTGACACAAATCAGGACTTTACTGCATTAATCTGTTTCTGCGTTCACTGGGCTTAGTGTTTAATGGTTAAAGTGAAATTAACGTGGTGTGTCTCATCTATATCGATTTAACGGACGAAAATCCCTAATTTTAAATGCTTATGCTCTTAATCTCTTAACAATAGTCAATTAATACTTTAGTAAATGTTACGCATTAATAAATCAATTAATATTTAGTATTGATTTCCTATCAATCGATACATTTTAAATATTTTTAAAGTTATTTTGCAATTTTGCGTTTACATAATCATAATGCATTAAGGACAGTAACCCTTTTAAAGTACATTTCTGAGGGAATCGAGAGTTTTAAGTTTCGAGGTGCATGACTGCAACGTTCGTTACGTTAAAATGTGTCATTTTTGTCACAACATAATATGCCAGTTTCCGTCCGCGTGTTAAGGGACAGGTGCTAGTTACCCTATGATATTTTAAGTACCACTGACAATGTGCATGCAATATTTTGTGATGATAATTTGAGTAGTTAAGACTGAAATCATAACAAATAAACAATCATACTCACGTTCGCATTTATAATATAAGTAAGGCTTCTTTTAATTTAAATTTATTAGTCTTACTATTATTTCCGTAGTCTGAACTGAGAAATTATATCAATAGGACTGCGTCAGTCCATATCTAGTTTGAGTTGGAGGATATTGGCAACTAATGCGATACCGATAGTCCCATGAGATTATCGTTCCTTTACGAATGACCAAAATGTTAATGAGCGCTTTGCGTGTCGTTACTGTTATATTGCTTAATGTATTTTACACAACAAATGATAGAGATTTCGTATTTAACTAAATGTGTTGACTTTATTTTCAATAAAAAATAAATTTATGAATTTGTAAGCTCTGTTATTTAACTCAATGTAATTACATTATGAAATCTTTCATCGCAATATTAATTAGTGTTTTAAATTAAAAAACTCATGTAAGTAAATATTTTCATTTGAACGTTTTTAAATGAATCCTTAATTCAAATATTAATGAAACGATGCTGTGTTTATGACAGTTAGTTAATTAACTAAACACAATTTAGAATTTAGTCTTTCACAACTTATGTACCTTTTAGTAATCAATAAAGAGAACATTGTGACTCTCGTCACGTTCTCTGTCGTAGTTAGTCTTCTTAAAAGACTCTTTTCTGCTTACTTAGGTTGGCCATTTTAATGTGTCGTAAGTTTTATTTTCAGACAAGTTACATTTCTACTCTACGTTTCAAATAGAATAATTATATACTGGTATCCTATGAGGAACAATGATATGTAATCGGATAAAATGTATTTTATCTGCACTAGCACTGAGTACCGCCATGTTTTTTTAGATTGAAATTTTATTAACTTCACCCGTTGTTGTTGTTTGTACTACACATAACTTGCAACTGAATTTAATCCAACCGATCGACCATAAATTCTACGCACACTATTGTTTCTTGTGACAGTATTGTCTATTGTAGTCGTTTTAGTATACGGTCTTAATAAAATTCTCTTTTTAAAAATATGTTTTTAAATTTATTTATTTTTTCATGTTTTATCCATTATTTGGGTAATGGATAAAATCTACCTGCTGATTTTAATAAATAAATCTTCTGCTAGAAATTAATAATTAACTATCAAAGTATTGTTTATGATGGTTTGACGTTTAGAATTACAATTTATTCTTAAAAGGTTACATCAATCGCTTCACGCGAAGACACGATGTAGCTCATAATGAAATAACGAAGGACAAAACTCACCACCAACTTACTCATAGTTTCGATGAAATAGTTGGAAAAATTCTAATGTCTGGACATTAGAATTTTCGCTACTTCGCGACATTATATCTACAGAAATCCAAGATGGCCGCTGGTAGACGTCATTTTGTTAAACATTTTAATGGCATCTGTCAGTTTTTGTAGATCTAGGATACCATCTTTTACGTAGCCTAATTGTTTGTAACTAATGCTTTGAAATTTATATTTTCCTGGCCATATATACAAAAATGTTGTTTTATTAGCACATATAGAGATAACTGAAACATATAGAGATTAATTTTAATGATCAATTTTTTAAACAAGTCGACCTTTGTAAATATATAATGAAACATATTATATGCGGTAAAATAGAAAAGAAGAGAAACTTTATAGTTTATACTCACACACTCGCCAAATAAGTTGACTTATACTCGTGGCAAAAAGATAAATAATAAACGAAATATGTAGTTATTGTATTTAGAAACACATAAATTTGATAAACAATCTTGTTTTCAAAATACACTTTTTCAAACAAATGTCTTAATGATTCGTAATTGAGCCAGTTTTAAGCCGTAATTACGCGCTGAAGAAACTTTCAGGACACTTTTCTCGAGGAGTTTTCTGTAGAGCCATCGACATGGAGTTCATTGAATATTCAAATTTTACTTTCCAGTGGAAAAAGAAAATGCGCTGTATTTTCCTTTATTATATGAATATTAAGTTATTATGTGACTTACAACGTTTTTAATTAGTCTAGTTTGTAATAAAGGCTTATTTAAATTTCTCTAAGGTAAAAAATTAAGCAATTATAAGTTGAAGTTGAATAGAAAATGTTTTCTTCGTTCAGCTCAAATAAAAGTCGTAAGAAAAAACAAACGCTAAGATGCCTTTTATTCCAGTTTTTTCTCTTTGGTATAAAACTGTAATGGTTATGCCAGTGTATATTACGTTTTTTAAGAAAATAATATTTTCAAAATATATAACACAAAGACAAGATATACAGAAAAAAAGACTGTCTGCACTATTCTTAAATTACTGTTATATATTAATTTACTTTTATACATATAGTATGGTGTATTTATTAAGGATGTGATATAATTATAAAAGCCTAATAATATATATTTGCCATGCTAAGCCATGAATTGACGCAAATACTATAGTTGACGCATGACGTTTGACGCATATACTAATAGTTTAAAAACATTATAATATAAATAATTATATATAAAGGTTTTGTTATAAGTCTGAAAAACATATTTTTAAACTCGATCATTTAACATAATTTGAGAACCTCCAAATTGATCCGTGTGAAATCATAATAGAGTATACTTTCCCTTGACGCTTTCTTCTTGCATTCTTTGCGAAACTGCTTAGTAAGCCTGTTTTTAGTATACAGCATTACAATTTTCCAGGGGGAATTTTCCTTCAATATTTCTCTTGGCTATTTAGAGTCCTTTAGGTGGATCTATATATTCACGTACATGTAAACACACTTATCGTATTTTATTGTGATGTATCGCGCGTTGAGACGTTCTTATATAACATAATGTAATAAAAAGAATTTATATGCAAGCTCGTAACACTCTTCATTTATTTTACTGCTAAACGGCAATAATTTGCATTGCTATAATATTATGGTTTGAAAAGTTACTTAGGCTGTATAACTACAAGTACGCATTAACATTTCTTACACTCCCGTCTGTGGTATGGTAGTATTCAATTAAAAAGCACAATTTGTTTATTATTTGAATTAATATTAAAAAAAATATCCAATTTATATGCAACATTCATATTATGCAGGTGTGGTGTCAGGACGGGTTGTAGGTTTGTTCATAAAAATGATCAGATAAATATTACACTACCTATTAGCATAAAAACATTTTAAACAATTTCGTCGATATTTATGATAAAATTAGTTTATGTATCATCTGTATGTTTTCATGTGTAATATAATTCATATTATTAACGTAGTAGTTATTTATATTATTAAAAATATATTTTTTTATTAATTCATTGTAATATTTTTTGTATTTATAACATATTTATTAAATTTTTTAAAAATATCACGAGATGTTTGATAAAGATTCTATTGGTGACTGTGACGGGTATATGGTGTGTGTATAATAATTAAATACAATTTTCTGGTTCGTTTCGTAACAAAGGTAATTTAATGTCGTTACTTGAAAAAAATAAACTATTTTTATTAGCATTACGTAAAACTGTAGTCTCTAAAAGCACACGTTTAGATCAATGTCAAGCTACACTATGTTTTTTAGGTCACCGAGCATCTCACGTGTAGTGACACATTTAATAAATACAAAATACTTTACAGTTATTTAAATGTACTATTACGAAATTATATGTCCCACTATTGGGGCTCTAGTCATTTTTAGATTATGGTTTGCTCATACCACCACGCTACTCTAGTGCGTGATACACATTAGACATATTTCCATCCGTCATATGCGGGATTCCTTCATCAGTGAAAGAAAACGAGATTAATTATAAACTTAAATTAAGCACATGATAACTCAGTGGTGCGCGGATTTGAACCTGTAATATTCGGTGACGATACACATGTTCTAACCACTTAGCCGTCTCGACTCATACAGACTGCTGCTAAAGTTACGTTTTTATGATTGTTATTATATTGTTTGTCCAAATTATGAAATTATAAATTTTTACTTCAGCTTTTGTTCTATGCGAGTGAAACTATAAACGGCTGGTTGAGTATTAAAGTAATTTAAAATGAATACCTTAAAGTTGATCTCATACTTATTTTATTTACCTCAAGGGATTTCATGGAGAAAGGAGAGTGACAACGTTCGTCTTCCTTTTTATTCATTTCATTCTCTCATTTCATTTCTTCTTCATTTTATTGAGACTCTTAAGTCTACGTCGAACATTTAAAAAATGTGCCCTATTTATATATTCAATAAAAAAAACAGTAATATGATAATTTATCTGCTAATTTTTGTAAAATAGAATTATTTAGTTTTGGTTATACATGTTGGAAAACCTCAAATATTTATTAGACAAGCCTACAAAGAGGTGAAATAGTTGATAGAGTAAAAAAAAGATATAAGACCTACAGTTTTTGTTCGTGTTCTTCAATAACCGTCCCTTGGAATGACAAAAAAATTAGTTGCAGGCGATAGAATAAAAAAGATGCCGGGTGTATCCAATTATGTTATATTTGAAGTTATTTTTAACCATATCGCATTCTCAAGCACAGATAATTATTGTCATTTTGTAGCTGAATAAGGAATAGAAAACCTCTTTACAATTTTTTTTAAATAATATTAAGCCGATTGTAAATTCCTTTGATTTTTCTTTTGTTTATATAATGAAGGGAATAAATTATTCCCTTTTGGTATGTTACACACAATACGATTTTCTTTTCCGAGAAGGCCTTTGAATATCCAAAAACAAGATAAACGCCCATACACATCCCACATTGTTTTTTTATAAAACACTTATTAAATATTTTGATGTTAATGAGTAACTTCTCGTCTTGTATAAAACATTCAAAACTTTTAACTTACTGATACAATGTAAGCGTTTACCTAAGAATATCATTTTAAACTTCAATTCTATTTGTGTTTGATTTAAATAATAATAATAATATATGTATGTATTAAACTAAGTATGAGAAATCATTTTGCGTCAGAAGCATGACATTTTCAATATGAACACAATGTTGAAATTGAAATTTTATATTTATAACTTAAATGGAAGTTTTTGTTCTCTCACATTCCCAAATCTCAAAATACATGTAAAAGTCAAACTAAGTGCTCTCACTTATGAAATGCTAGTTACCCGTCCCGACTTCGTACGGATAATAATAATTTTATTATTTTGGCTAAACAAAAAATTAATACTGGTTTAGATTGAATCAAGGGATCCACTCAAACACACTCCCAAAAGTTTATCAAAATCAGCCCAGCCGCTTAGAAGCATATTATATTTAAATGTAGTTTGTATTGTAACTGACGCGCTTTTGTCTTTCATGCAAAGCAACTTATGAAGTATAAACGATGTTAACGTTTACGGAGGCGTTCGTTTGTAGTGTGCGGTTGAGTACCGAGCTTTCGAACTAACTTCTATATAGTAACTTTGAACTTAGCAATTCACAAGTTTAATGCAATTCTAGATTCTGGTAATTGCTTACATTGTATTATTGGTTTACTATTAAGTATTGACACACTATAGCATTGTAGTGATAAAATACAGGGTTGATAAGCGAGTCTTGCATTGAGTACTAAGGCTGTTCTGTAAGCACTCACTTTGTGAAATGTGGTAAAGCAACTGACACTACACACTATTTTGATGCATGAATCCTTTAAATGTTATAGGTATTGTAGTCAATGTCTCTGAAGGTTATATTCGCATATAACTTTCAGAGATTTCATGATAGCGGTCTGCGGTGAACTTCGTTCGAGTCTCTACAGTTAAATATCGATATCGTATCTACAATCACATTAACAAATTCATGTTCTTGTTATTAAAGTGTGTTTGTCATTAAATTGTTACGTGTAGTCAATATCCATCGTGTAGCTTAGAATAAATAAGGGGACAAATTAATAATTAAAAGAAAATGTAAAAACGACTTCGTTTTACGCTATTGATAATAATTTATTGAGGGATAAATAAAAAAATAGACTTTTCTTGGAACACGGTGGTAGAGCTTTGTGCAAGCTCGTCTGGGTAGGTACCACCCACTCATCAGATATTCTACCGCAAAACAGCAGTACTTTGTATTGTTGTGTTCCGGTTTGAAGGGTGAGTGAGCCAGTGTAATCACAGGCACAAGGGACATAACATCTTAGTTCCCAAGGTTGGTGGCGCATGGGCAATGTAAGCGATGGTTAACATTTCTTACAATGCCATTGTCTATGGGCGTTGGTGACCACTTACCATCAGATGGCCCATACGCTCGTCCGCCTACCTATACAAAAAAAAAAAAACCTAAATAAGGTTTATGTACAATAAACACCAGCCAATAATATTATTAACTGACTGATTCGGATTCTTGCCACCGTTCCATTATCTAGGCTATGAGTTGTACTGTAACTAGTTCGATGAACTAACTTCGATTTATTTCCTTATTAAAAGCCATTAAGACTTAATGTAAATAGCTCATACATAAATGTCATATAATAAAGATGAAACTTCAGTTTATTTGAATATGCTTAGCTCAGGATCTACCAGTCCGATTTGAAATAATCTTTTCGCGTTAGATTTATTGAAAAAGGGTTTAAATAATATAATATCGAGCCCTCGGGGGCGGAACCGTAAGGTTTAAGGCGGGTGAAATTGTACGGAGCAGCTAATACATATTAACTAACTTCATTAATAGATGTAAGTATACACGACATACATCTATTAATGAAGTTAATTAATATTCATGAATATACATAATGGAAACATCAGTTATTAGCATCGCGTAGTTCAGATCAATGTGCGATAATTGTTAATTACGTTTACAAGACAACTCTGATTTGTGGATATCAGTTATTAAAACATATCAATCAAAAATATAATTAACGAAAAATCATTGACATATTTACATTAAGTTTTTGAACTATTTGTTTCGTGAAATACGTTTTATAAGTGTTGATATAAGCTCGGGGTTGGCAACAATATCTCAGGATCTCAAACGAAGATCACAGTTTCGAACGCGGCGAAGAACGACAAATCTATACATATAATAAATCTGTAACTGGTCGATGTCTGTACATGGAAGATAAATGAGTAAAACTTTTATCGGGGGTCTTTATAAACACAATAGAACCCAAAACAATGATTAATAAATTTTTTGTCTGTTTGTCTGTTTGTCTGTTTGTCTGTTTGTCTGTTTGTCTGTTTGTCTGTTTGTCTGTTTGTCTGTTTGTCTGTTTGTCTGTGCGTTTGTGCACGCTAATCTTAAAAACGGCTTAACGGATTTGAGTGCGGTTTTCACTAATGTATTGTGGCTAACTTCACTTAACATTTAGTGTTTGTTTTATTTCAATCGGTTCATAAATAATAAAGTTATGTCAATTTAAAGATACACGTAGAACATTTATTAAAAAATCGTTATGGTCAAACTGAAAAGACATTAAATATTACATGTAATTTACACTTTTGCTTATGATTTATCCTATATTTTGTCCTATAATTTTTAATCTCTTTATTAATTTATTATAAGTTTAGTATCCCTACTAAAAATCAATAAATTATTATCTGTAGGAAAAGTACGCGCACCTGTTAGTTGTCAAAATCAAAAAGTTTTGTTAACAATTTCGTGTTTTCAGTAGCTTCGTGTGTTGTTTTTGCATAAAAACTAATATTTCATATATATTGTGTGTATCTTTATGATCTCATCTTATATCTTTCATAACAGTACGCTTTAAGACTGCGTGTGAGCAAGTCAGTTAACTCAGTGACAATAATTAATACGTAATTAGTATATAGGTGTATAAACAAAGCCTAAAAAACAACTATAACAATAATACATGGTTTTAGAAGTGCTTGCTTTAAACATAAACGGTATATCACTTCTTAAAACTTTAAATAGATATAATTTTTTCGTAAATTCGTGTTTCTAAACAACGAAATAAATAACAATTTAACGCGGAAAAAATGGCAACCATATTTTGAACTATATTTATTAGCCTCTGGATATATATAAGGAGTATTAGCCACTGGTTATGTATAAGAAGTGTAAATAGAGAAAAATAGCAATTTTGTTCAACATTAAAATAACAGAAATTACTTTAGAAGACCTCATTAATAAATGTAACAAGTATTTCGAACCGAGGAAAAATTTAACTATGGCCTGACATGTATTTTTTATGAGAAAGCAAAGCAAACACGAAAATATAACCAACTTTATTACGAGTCTAGAAAATTACAGTTTAAAATGCGATTTCGTTGAATTAATAGTCATTGGTCAGTGATAAATTTACAGCGAATATGTGTTAGAGTAGCTCGCCAAACATCAAAGATTATTACAACGGTCTGATCTGTCACTAAAGAAAGCTATAGAGATAGCTAAAATAGTAGTGATCGAACAACAAAATACGGAGCACATAAATAAAAGCACTGAGACGTCGTCATCACCGTCATCATCTAATGAATATCAAGTGATGAAGGGGGAGTAAAAGGGGAATATGCACATCTTCTCTGTTCTGTACACACAGTACAGAATAGAGAAGATGTGCATATTCCTACGAAATCAGACGGGCAACTAATTAAGAAGAGAACAAAATTGTGAAACGTGGTTATATTTGCCTCATCCCAATATAAACCGATAAAAGTATTTTGTAATCTCTCAGCTTAATTCAATTGGTCTTTGGCTACATCAAGCTTGCGACAGCATAATCATGAATAGGAAGAAGTAGATCTGTGCGAGCATATAATATATAATTAAGTGTACTCAGATATTGATATTATATATTTAAAAAAAAAAACACTGCAAAAATAACATAAATAAGTTAAAAATAATAATGTATTAAATGTATTAATTTATATAAAATGAATGTACCAACCCATCTTAATATTCAATATTTAAGTTTGTTATAAATTTTGTACTGTAGTCATATTCTTGCTTGCCTTTTAATTGTATTTGGTTAAAAAATATATAAATAATATATATATCATTTATTTACTGCATTTTATTGGCCTTACTCAATGTAATAATGCTTAAGCTATGTGATTTCATTTATATTTTTTTTTGTTAAATTTGTGTTTTCATTAAGTAATTAAGTATATTTGATTATAAAAAAATATATATCTTACTACACCTTTACTGATTATGATGGTTTAGCTGTTTGATTTTATATATGTTTTGATTATTTTAATGATTGTGTAATTATTGTTGGTGGAAACTTAGCTAATGTATGTATATATTTATATATATATATGCTATAAGTGTCATCTCATTTTTAACACTTAACCTTCCAGAGCGGTCAAATAACTGCTTTTGAAACTTTAATTAAAATTGTTAAATAGCTGCTTTTGTTTGTATATTATATATTTTTTCTACATAAAATGGCCGCTTAAGCAGCTTATTCAGATGTGTGTCAAGTTCAATGGAAAACATTTGTTTTAATTCCCTTTTTTTGTTTAATTAAATTAGTAGCCTTGGTTAAGTCTGATTTTATTTAGTCTCTGACAGAAGAAACTTTTCCTTTATACTTTATATTGTACACATAAAATAACATAAATCTATAACAAAAACGAATTAATTAATAAATTATCCATACATGTAAATAAAATTGAAGTTTCTGTCTGTTATTTCAAAATAACTGCCTGTTTTAAAGGTTATATGGCTATTTACAATTTACCAAAACCAAAGCAATCATTTTTTTAATTTTTTTACTGTCTGCATGTCTGTATCTTTTAATCGTCTAAAAATTGAAAAAACCGAATTATTATAAGAACTATTTCAAGATTCCGTTTAGCCTTTATTTCATCAAAATTAGTTGAGTCTATCAAAAGTTATAAAAATACGTATTTTTGTTGATATCTATTCACATAATATTATTACTCTTCCTAACTGATTCATTAACGCAGAGCCTAAACTGCGGGGGTTAGAAACTTGAAATTTTGGCAGTTGATACATTTTATAACACTAAGATAGGATTTTTGGAAATTCTACCCCTAAAGAGTTGAACGATTGTTTAGAAACCAGTCATTTTTAAAGTTAGAAGCATGAAATTTAATGAACAAGCTTAAAAATAAATAAAAATGTATTTCAGCGTTTTTGAAAATCTAAATCTGAGAGGGTAAAAAAGGGGTTGAAAGTTTGTATGGGGATTCCGTCACTTTTGGTGTAAGAATAATGATATTTAGTATTAAAGATATGCATACGTATTTCGTCGTTTTTAGAAATTTAACTCCAAACGGGAGAAACGGGGTTAAAGCATTAGTATAAAAATTTAAAAAAATAGAAATATACTATTTGAGTTTTTTGATTGAATTAATAAACATGAATTTCAAAGTTTTTAGAAACTTTTATTTTTGTTTGGAAGAGTTGAGTGCAAATAATGAAATTCAAAATACGCAATATCTTATATCAATATCTCTTAGGGAGAAATATACGAACTTCACTATGTTGGTGATGTTTGGATAAAAAAAACATATTCCATTATTGCCATATGTACCACTTAATTGGTATTCCCTAAGCTTATATTATTGTAAAGTTTCATTAAAATCCATTAAGTAGTTTATGCGTGAAAGAGTAACAGACGTCCATACATCCATACAAACTTTCGAGTTTATTATATTAGTAAGAAGTAGGATTATTATATGCCCTATACTGAACACACATACACTATACTGGATGGGCGAATAAATCGATTGGTAAATGTTTATATCTTATTGATTAAAAAATGATAAAATCCTTATTTTACCCGTACGAAGTCGGGACGGGCAGCTAATTACTCGCTGATAACGTATCTTTCTGTAGGTAAAAAAGGTTTTTAAAAACAGTACAGCAGTTTTTTAGTTTATTCGCTACAAACAAACATACAAAAAATCTATTTTTACTTATTTATAATATTAGTATAGATAAAGACCACGCGCGAGCGAAGCTGCGGGCAACAGCTAGTACAACATACATTACAAATTTGATTTAAATTAAAAACAATAACAAAGTAATCATTTTGAGCAGCTATATAAAACGAAAGGATAATCATATTTTAATATAGCGTTGGTACTCATCCTAATTGTGATTCCGTGCGCGTATTATTTGAAAACTCAGATACATTTTGGAATATCACCTAGATTATTTTCCGCTTATTCTGTAGGATTAAATGTAATCACAGACATCCTTTACCCGGATAAAAGCAATTATCGTGTTGCATTGGTACGTACTGTACGACAGAGCAATTCTTTTTTAAAAATAAATTCTTGATTATTTTTCACGCGATTTATTTAATTTAATTCGCAGAAGTAAGCACACTTCTGATTTATTTATTAAAATTAAATCGGTTAGAGGTGAGACAATTCAAAATATGTTGATCTTAAATCTTAAAAGTTAATTACGAGATCAAATTGTTGCTGTTGTTTTTTCATTTGCTTAATAGGTATTTATAGTTAATATAGTGCTCAACGGTTAAGGAAATGATCGTAAGGAAACCTGCATATCGGATTATGTTGCATGCAGCTCACATTGGAGTAGTAGGAATCAGCTCTATACCTTTTCCTTTACGGTAGATATTGTACCAGTGTTGGAACATTTAGAGGCCGTATTTTATTTACTAAGGATGGTTATTACTTACAAATAAACACTTTTTTGTATTACATTAAACATTTGTAAATAATTGAATTGAATGACGAAAACTGACTGTACTGAAACATATAGGAAGAAATAACAAAAACAATAACTAAATTCAAAACACATAGTTCGTGTATTACTAAAAATCATTGAAGACTTTTTTTTAGTAATTATTTGCATTTCAAACATCTGTATAGTATTCAGTTAGAAGATTTGATCCAAAATGGATAATTTAATTAAAAAATAATAAAACAAATGTATGAATATAAAACACAACAAATTCACGGTAACTGGTATTGTTTCGAAACTAAATTGCGCTCTATTCGTTCCTTTTTGATTTCTGTAAATCAATTATCTCGACATACGAGTTTTGGTTCAGTGATCTTTGTTTACAAAATACATAAGTTTATTAAATGTTTTTATTAACCAACTACAAAATAGGAATAGGTTCCCAATTCGTCTGTTCGGTTGTCTCTTTTTCATTTATTAACCCATTTTGATGGATTTGATCATTTTGCGTTGAATGCAGTATAGCTTAAAAATAATCCCTTCTCAATTTAATTAGTATTAAACTGTGAACAGTATTAGGTTTTAATTAAAGGAAATCGTTGAAGTCGAGTTTTTATTTCTATTTCAGTATCAACTTATGTATTTATAGCAGCAAATGGGCATTCAATACATTGTTAAAAATAAACAAATTCTATCACCACTAATGCGCTTCCAACAATGTTACTTAAAATATTTAACACTGGAGACGCATTATGTATTAACACAAGGTCATTCACCCTTTAAAACAATACAGCAATGTATAAATAATTATAGAATGGATGGTACCTATCTAAATATGTTTTCTCAAACATCAACTATATCGTTTTTAAAACCCATAGAAAAGAAAATATATAATCACAAGTATTAAACAAGATAAACAACGACGAATCAGCCTCCATATAACACTTGAATGTAATCTTCTAACATGATTGAACTGCAACAGTAACTTCATTAGTATCTTGTACTAGTCGACTCGAGAGACACGAAGGGTTTATTTGGTTACGGCTGATCCAATTACAAGTTTGTTTGTTGAGTAAACCGCTATTGTTCATGTTCTAAGTCATTACTTTATAATATTTAATTAATATCTATACAAAATATAAATACGAAGTTAGATGTTGCATTAGACGGTGGTAACCGAATTCAAAGTATGTGCGGTCACCGTTTTGTGTGGATGTATAATACATATTAATTTGACTTCAGAACTAGGCAAGCTATATCTATTTTATTTAATAGGCGGACGAGCTTATGAGCCACCTGATGGTAAGTGGTCACCTACGCCAATAGACATTGGTATTGTAGTGTAATAATATTAATGAAATGTTAACCATCGCTTACATCGCCAATGCGTCACCAACATTGGGAACTAAAATGTTATGTCCCATGCGCCTGTACTGGCTCACTCACCCTTCGAATTGGAACACAACAATAACAAGTACTGTTGTTTTGCGTAGAATATCTGATAAGTGGGTGGTACCTACCCTGACAAGCTTGCACAAGGCTCTACTAATAGTAATTCGTCGGCATTCATAATATAAATATATTAATTCGAGGATATATTATAAAAAAATGCCAAACTTCAAGTACTTATGTTAATTTTACTTAAGAGTGTACAAGATTCGTATCACTCTATCAAATGTCAACATTTTTAATAAGAACCAAGTGTTCTTGCAACAACACTATTTTTTGAAGTTAAATGTATAGCTTGTGTCAGGAATGGATGTGACATTAGTCCAAGGAATCGTAATCGAACCCGCGAATTTCACTAGGCAAGCCCGTTGAGCTATCGAGACTCGGTTAACAATATACAGAAGATAAATTGTTATCCAGAGTTTTACTCTGTTGTACACAATTTTGGTCATGAATTATTAAATATCGCGAATATGTAAAGCCAAATAAAAATTGATTTTGTTTTTCAACGTGTTCGCACGAAATTGAAATGTCACGTTGACTCAATTTTATTTATTGTCACAATGTTTTTTTCTGGGTATGTATAAAATAAATCAATTTTGGTCCTAGCATCAGTCCGTATAGTTCCCACTGAACTAAAGGCCTGATGCTAAATGCAAATTAGCGTAATTCACAACGCTGTCCTTCTTCTGGCTTGCGGCAGAATTTCACCCAACACGTGCAGATTACCTTGCCATTAAAATTTTTGCCATGTGTATGTGTGTGTGTGTGTGTGTGTGTGTGCGTGCGTGTGTGCGTGTGTGCGTGCTTGCGTGTGTGTGTGCGTGCGTGCGTGCGTGTGTGTGTGTGTGTGTTTTATTATAGTAATAAAATAATTCATTATATTTTTGTTAATTATACGCGGGTGAAGGCGCTGGCCACAGCTAGTCTATCATATTACTCACGTCTCACCTTTATATTTTTTTATGCGTACATATAAACAAACAGTTTTACAATAACGATATATTAAAATAACGCGATGAGTGTTTTCGTGATATCTTTGTGGAATATAATACAAGTGGCGAACTCAACAAAGAGACGAAACTTGAAACATTGTATTTATGAAGCCGCAGCGTCACAAAGTTTAAAATTTATTGGACCTTCTTTATACATATTTTATATTATGTTGTTGAAGTTTTAAAGCTGTCTTAAGAATGTTTTTACACTTCAAATTTTATTCCATCACTCAAATTTCACTTATGTAATTAGTTAAACAGAATATAAAAAATATTTTTGGACTATATCCAAAAGTAACTTGGAGCTATGCAGTTAGCAGATTTTTATTTATTTATATTAGCTAGCTGTTGCTGTGCGTAGTTTTGGGTAATTGCATTGTGCTCAAGAGCCGTTAAAAGGTTATGTCCTTGGAGTTATACTCGGTGGTAGAGCTTTGTGCAAGCTCGTCTGGGTAGGTACCACCCACTCCTCAAATATTCTTCGCAAAACAGCAGTACTTAGTATTGTTGTATTCCGGTTTGAATGGTGAGTGAGCCAGTACAGTACAGGCACAAGGGAAATAACATATTAGTTCCCAAGGTTGGTGGCGCATTGGCGATGTAAGCGATGGTTAAGATTTCCTACAATGCCATTGTCTATGGGCGTTGGTGACCACTTAACATCAGATGGCCCATATGCTCGTCTATCTACCAAATACAATATATACAATAAAAAAATTAAATCAATTCATTAGGTTTTTGGGTAGGCCCGACGAGAGGAATAGATAGAACGAGCGATGTTGTAAACAAAGTGCGATTGTACTCCACGGTATCTAGTCGTGCCCATTGTTAAAATTTAGTTTTATTGGGGAATAAGTCGTGGTAATAAATTCAACACTTAGGTATTCCATTTTTAAAGGGATCTTGTATAAACATTTATATGGATACGCTCTTAAATCACGTGACATTTATACAGTTTCGTATTATATGAAAAGAAAGTTTTCGTTTAATCCATAAACAGCTATTCATAATTTCGTTCGATCGTAAATCATGTTCTCGACTTATTCGTAACTCAATTATAATATAATATAAATAAATCTCCGAAGTCAGTGTACGTGCATATGTAACCATTTTGAACATGTGCCGTACAAGGACAGTTCACCCATTAATCTGAAGTCTGAACGGTTAATTAATCTTGTTATTAGTTACTTGTTTATAACTATAAAGTATATGTCGTTTGATTTCCAAATTGTATTATAGAAGGAAAAGTAAAAAAAGGAAAGCAGATATTATGTGCCTATTATAAAATGTTGTATATGTATGTATATTCGAAAATGGAACGGACAAAGAAAAAAAAATAGATACAAAATTTGAGAAATACTAGAACTAACAATAAAATAGTGCTGTATATCTTTAAGCTAAAACATTTAACAGACTAAAACATTTTGCTCTATAGTTACAAACGATGTAGGAATCTTCTCGAATAGCGCTAAAAGCACTTCTACATTACATGTGCTAAATGCCTGCTTAAATACCGGCCTTATACACCCGAACGGTCGGAAAGCGCAGTAATTCTTCTTGTTATTTAATACTTTTGTATTCCAGAGTTCCTTGTGATGCAGAATGCTAAACTTTTAATGTGTGGCATAATATTTAGACTATATCAAATATTGTAACTATTTATTGTTTGTTAAAATTAATGTTTCATTATCTGTGGTATTAAGTATTGTATTAAAAATCTCTATGATATATTCTCAAAACATATTTATGATAACTTATTGAGATTTAAAATAATGTAATATAAAATGATGAAATGTAAAAAATATACGTTATTAACGAAAATAAAACGATTAATATTATTAGCTGCTTGAGTTATGTTGGTAAAAAAATAAATTTTTGATATAATATAAGTATATCGAGACAGTGTTATTACGTATGTCTTATAACTTTGCTGGAAAAGAAAAATGAAATTCAATACGAGTACACAGTTTTTTCTTTATCAGCAAAAAAAATAGTAGCAGTACATAACTTTATTCTATTTAATCTTAGTTACATCCTATTAAATCTTAGTTACGCTTTATAAATATGAATTTCTTATTTATTATAAAATATATCATTTGCATTATCGTGTAAACATGTAGCCGTACAACTGTAAAATGAAGAAATTTGCAAATTCAAATTCAAATTTCTTTATTCAATAAAGATGCGTTACACTTGCTTATTGATTGTCATAAATCTACCACCGGTTCGGAAATAAGCACCTCAGACCTGAGAAGAACCGGCGCAAAAAGAAACTCAGCGGGACTTCTTTTTTTTTTAGCCTATTCTATTACATTTATAGTTGATTTACATTATAATATTCTTATTTATTTGAAATAGCCTGGGCGCGATCGTTTCATTCCCAAGGAATCATCTAAGAAGTAATTGCATGTAGGTTTATAACGAAAAATAATCCACGTACGTTTAAAATCGCCCCAATTTTATGGAAAAAGTCAGGTTCCTGTCCCTTGCCTAGCAAGTAATTGATTGTCAGTTATGTAACTGTCAAATTTTTGTAACGAATAAACTATAAAGGTACATATTTGTACAATTCCTATCGTGGGGGCGAGTATTTAATTTAGCTTGTTAATTTATTGTATGTATATTTGAATGTCAGTGGGAAAAATGCACAGATTTAATGATAATTAGTGTTCAAATTAATTTTAAATAAAGACTTGTTAAAGACTTCTCTTATTAACTTAGACACATAAACTGCACAACACTTTATTTTACACTACTGCACTTTACGCCCTCGATGTTAGTTTTTGAATCACAATTAAAAGACAATAAGTAATTTTGTATTTCAATTATTTATTTGCCAACACACCTTTCTCACTCGGTATCAAACAAAAAACAAAAACAAAATGGCCGGTTGTCCGACTTTTATTATAAGTCCATTTCGAGTCAAAATAAAAATTCATATTATTAATCAAAATAAATATTTTAATCTAAACGGAAAGAAACAATTGAGACACCAAAATATTTGTAGGATATAGTTTTGTGATTTATTTAAATATTGTATATTTCCGCTTTATTAAGACAATCAAATATCTAATGTCGGTAACAACTCGGCCATCCGCAACCTTTACGAGTCCCTCGTAACAATATACATAACAACAAAACCATAAAAGGAGCAACAAAAATAAAAAAAATTACTCTTAACTATTTTAAGTAGTAAGTACATACATTTTTATATAATTATTAACGAAGGCAAACATTCATTCTAAATTGCTTAATTTTACTTAAATTTGAATTCCTTACACTATAATGCATTAACAATACACTTAACAAATCTTTAGCAAAGAATATATTTTCTAACATCATGACATTAATCAATATACTATCAAATCATTACATTTAAAAGATCCATGACATTGATCTCTCATACTTGACTATAAAACCATGTTTTGCCGATCCATGACATCGATCGGCCTTTAATGAAAAGAAGGAACAACATCAGTCGCTTCATGACATTAAGCAACCAACGTGTCTCTGATTCAACCCATGACATTGGTCATCTCAGAGATGCACAAATCCTTGACGTTGACTTGTACATATTGCACCGTTACTCTTCAACTTATTATAATATTAAATACATAAAATCACAACAACAGTTCATAACATCTTACACAATACTTACTCTTCAACTTCAACAACAACATATATATATTTATTAGTACGCTTTTCTATTATTATATCTTATTTATTTACATTGCTAGTAACATTAGATACATTTACGGCATCGTCTATAGATTCGCTATCAGAAGAACTCTCATTATCGGAGAATACTTGTGAAGTAAAATTTACCCATGGGAATATTTTATCAATTGCCACTATCGATTCATAGTTCCTACGCTTTCTAGTAATTGGAGTATCTTCGATAACAAACCTATCATTCGGGAGAAGTTTCTTAATACGGTAGGGACCCTGACATTTTGGCTCTAATTTTTTGATTGCCCTTCTATGCCAGTAGGTGCTCTTATGACTTTAACTAAATCTCCTTCATTGAATACTATTTTTTTTTTCGGTGTTTATCAAAATTATTCTTAGCTTTTTCTGCTTGCGTCTGTATATTTTGGTTAGCGTCAGATCTTAGTTGCGTCAAGTCATTTGCAGTCATGTCTGGATTCACGTCAGAAATTACTTCGTTTAACATTCCCTGGGAAGGATTCGTAACGTTATATCCGAACAAAAGTTCAGTTGGAGTCTTTTTGGTAGTAGCATTAAAAGTGGTATTAATACCAAGCTGTATATCTGGCAAATGCTCATCCCATTTCCCATTTGGCTTATCATGATTCATGGCCCCAAGTGCGGCTAATATTGTGCGATTATACCGCTCAACTTGGCCATTTGCACGTGGTGTGGCTACCGCATTACATATGTGCCTAATCCCCGTAGATTTTATGAATGCTTTAAATGCATGACTAGTAAAACTTGTTCCCTGATCAGTAATCAAACGGGTTGGTGTTCCAAAATAGCTAAAATGTTCTCTAAATACTTTAATGCTTGTGGAGGATTTCGTATTGCGAACAGCTGTAAGGTTTGTAAATTTTGTAAAAGCGTCAACAATTACTAAGATATAAGTATTACCACGCGGAGTCCGTATGAAAGGACCGAGATGATCGGCATGGATAGTGTGGAATGGCCTATCGACTTTGGGAATGGGGTGCATTTCCCCAGCTTTTGGCCCACTTGGTATTTTATGGTGGGCACATTCCAGACATGCTGTGACATATTTTTTTACAAATCGCCTCATTTTAGGGAACCAATATGATGCCTGAATGCGAGCAAGCGTCTTTTCAAAGCCGAAATGTCCGATGTCGTCATGATTACTTTTTAATATCTGCCATCTTGCGCCTTTTGGAACTACCCATCGCTCTGCGTTGTCGTTAATAATACGGAAGACACGGCCATTTTTTAATTTATAATTATTAAAAATTTCTACTAATTCTCTAGTTTTTGGGTCGCTTAAAATCGATGCAATATTTTTAATTTCATTATCAGATTGTTGTACAGTAATAAGCCAGTCGTCCGTATTAACAGCGAGAATATCAATTATGTGACAATCATCCGCTCTTGTATCTACAGGACTTCTACTCAGGGCATCTACATGCGCCATCCTATCCCCGGCTCTATACTCAATCTCGCAATCGAATTCTAAAAACTGTACCCACCAGCGAGCAATCCTAGGAATTAAATCCCTTTTTACGAGTGTGCTACGGAGCGCATTACAATCGGTAACTATTTTAAATCTGATCCCTAGTAAATAGACTCTGAATTTAGCTAAAGACGCAATGACTGCGAGAGTCTCCAGCTCGAACGAATGTAGTTTTTTCTCGTCAATGGTAGTCTACCTACTGTAATAAGCAACTACTTTAAATATTCCGCATTCGTTCTTTTGCATAAGTATACCGGCTATTCCCACCTTACTCGCATCGGTGTGTAGTTGAGTTTCCGCGTTTGGGTCGTAAATAGTCAAAATTGGTCGTTCTATAAGACGCGATTTTAATGTTTTAAACGATTCGTTTTCGTCATCACCCCACTTCCATGGAATATCTTTCTTTAATAAAGTTGTAAGTGGACGAGCTATTAAAGCGAAATTCTTAACAAATCGTCTGAAGAAACTTGCAAGTCCTAAAAATCTTCTAACTTCGTGAATATTACGCGGAGTAGGGAACTTTTCTACGGCTTCGGTTTTAAGAGTACCTGGTCGTGTACCAGAACTGCTGACCTCATATCCAAGGTAATCAATTTTATCGTAGAAAAAATGGCATTTACTTAACTTTAAAGTCAAACCGTTTTCATTTAATAGCTTAAGTACTTCCCTTAGCCTAACTAAGCCTTGGTCAAATGAGCTAGCCGGAATTAATATATCATCCATGTAAACAAGAACATATGAACGAACGGAGGATTTTTGTATAATTTTATTCATGGTACGTTGAAATACTGAGGGCGCGTTTACTAGCCCAAATGGCATTCGATTGTATTCGTATTGGCCATCGGGTGTCACGAAGGCGGTTTTTTCACGCGACTGTTCAGCTATAGGAATCTGATAGTAACCCGAGGCAAGATCTAAGGTGATGTAAAGAGAGCTACCAGCTAAAATATCAAGTTGGTCTTCTATTCTAGGGAGGGGATAATGTTCTCGCTTAGTCTTTTTATTCAATGCGCGATAATCGACACAAAGTCTTTTCTCCCCGGATTTTTTGTTAACTAACACGATAGGGCTAGCATATGGAGAACTAGATTCACGAATGATTCCATTATCTAACATTTCTTGTATCATACCTCTAACGCGCTCTCTCTCGGAGAAAGAGAGTCTATATGGACGATAAACTACTGGTTCTGAATCTTCCAGATGAATCACCATTTCAGTTTCTGTCGTAAACCCAAGGTCACTTAGGTTTTTTGAGAAACAACTTTTATATTCTTGTAACAGACATTCAAGTTTACTCTTTTCTTCAAAAGTAATAGTATTACCAATGTTAATTAGTGATGCATCGGAAACGAATTCATTTATCTGAATTTGGTTAACCTGCAGGGTATCGTCAATTATTAAAGCTCTAGTAATTATAGTGCCAAATTTAAAGTTAACAAATAGTTGCCCAATATTTTGCACGAGAACATTTCCTGATCCTTCCCTTATACAATATTCACCCGGTAAAAGATAATACTCTTTATTTTTATGCCCTCTAATAGACCCATTTACATAAACTTTCCCCGAGTAGTGGTCGTCACTAGAAACCGGTATGGTTTTTATGATTCCAATTGGAATAGTCACATCCTTGGCACATTTTAGTGCACATTTAATAGTTTTATTGTCGTTTACTTTTCGAAAAATCACGTCAGTGTCAGTTTTAACTATTTGAATGGTTGGTCTTTCTGTAAATGTGTGTCCTAGTAGAATCGGGCTGTTAATGTGGGAGTCGTCGACTATAAGAATTTCAACATTTTCCTCAGTGACCCCCTGAATCTCAATATTTGCAAAAGCTAAACCTATCGGACGAAAACGCGTGTTGCCAAATCCCGAAAGTATAGGACCTTCTACCGGCTCCCATTTAATTTGCAATCGTTGTGCATCACTAAGTCGTACAAGTGTAGTTTCGCAACCCAAATCTACTAGGCAATCCGAAAATTGCTTGTTAATTTTTAAGGGGATTTTGTATTTTAAACTAGAATTCCGATTACTTTCAATACGTAAAATTTTCTTAGTGGCATCAGGGTTATTTTTCTTTGGGCAATTAGAAAAAATGTGGCCCCTCAAATTACAGTTAGTACATTGTATTTTGGGTTTTGGACAACGGAAGAAGGTGTGACCCGTTTCGTTACAGTTATAACAAACTATATGAGCATAATTATTGTTTTTATGTTGTGTCTTGTCAAAAGAAGGATTTGGACCACTGTGCGGTTGAGCTCGTTTGTCTTTGTTTCGTATGTCATTCGAAGCGTTCCTATCTTGCCCGGCCTTTATAGTTTTTAAATATTTAAGAACTTGTTCCGGTTCCGTATACTCTACAGCCTGCGCGCCTAATCGGACACCCCTATCATCGATACCGAAAATTAAACAGTCAACAGCCCGCTTACCCTTTATATCACAACGGTTTAAAAGGTTCATTTTGGCGTAATAATATAATTCAAGCGATTCGCCATATCGAGCTTTCTTGCCTAACATTTCGGTAAGAAGTTCGGCATAATTCTCTCGCGATGGAAAAGACTCTTTGAGTTTAACCTTCCAGTCTGTCCATGATAACAATAATGATGGCAAAGCCTGATACCATGATTTCGCTATTCCCGCAAGTTTTGGCAAAGCATAGTGAACGATTTGCTTTTCGTCCCAACTATATATTTGAGCACATTCTTCTATCTTATGAATCCATGAATCGATAGTTTGTTCTTTACATAGTGGATCAAATTCGGGTACAACATTATTAAGAACTGGGAATTTGTCACGTTCTATAGTACTTTTGTCCCTAATACCTTGCATTACATTGATAAATTGTTCGAAAAATAATCGCTGAGTATCAGCATACCTTGATTCACTTGTACAGTCCGTGACAGCTGGAGTCGCGCCCGGTGAAACAGTATTCTGCGCCATATCAGCTGTATGCGCCACGCCAGTGGATGCTTGGGGCCCATCAGGCGTGTAGGACCTCACACTTGCTGAGCGTTGAGACTGCCTTGTTTCGCCGCAATCGTGGTGCCTTGAATGCCTTGCACCGCTGCGACTACGGTGTCTTGATCTGTAGCGCCTGCTACTCTTGCCTGCCATCTTTGTTTGCCTACGGCGACGAGAATGACTACAACTTAGCGAGGAGCCACTCTCAGTAGACTGTGTTCTTTTCTTTCGTTTAGGCATTTCGGTAATTAACCTCAAAAGAAACATAAAAACAAATATATAAAATACATGAAAATAAATACTTCAAAAAAAAAAAAAAAAACATGCGCGTCTCGGGACGCTCGTCAGAAGTGATAATATTTATTATTAATTATAATATATTAAATATAATTTAAATTGGCACTTGAGAGTTGCTAAATTATTATAAGTACTATCTGTATACGCTAGATGGCGTTAGGTTGGTAACTCTCAGGTAAAACAAACCGCGTCGGTAAAACGGCACCGTAATACGTTACATTTTTAAAAAAAAGCTATCACTTTAAGAATAAAAATTAAAATAAAATACATACAGTTTTCATAAAAAAAAAATACTTTCTTACACGTCTCTTTTATCCTATAAATGTGGGCAGGGAGGGATCACACCAAAATAATAGAATATCTCAGTGGGATCCCACTTCTGAGTTGTTAAAGACTTCTCTTATTAACTTAGACACATAAACTGCACAACACTTTATTTTACACTACTGCACTTTACGCCCTCGATGTTAGTTTTTGAATCACAATTAAAAGACAATAAGTAATTTTGTATTTCAATTATTTATTTGCCAACACACCTTTCTCACTCGGTATCAAACAAAAAACAAAAACAAAATGGCCGGTTGTCCGACTTTTATTATAAGTCCATTTCGAGTCAAAATAAAAATTCATATTATTAATCAAAATAAATATTTTAATCTAAACGGAAAGAAACAATTGAGACACCAAAATATTTGTAGGATATAGTTTTGTGATTTATTTAAATATTGTATATTTCCGCTTTATTAAGACAATCAAATATCTAATGTCGGTAACAGACTTGACGAGCTCCGGGCGAAACAGGATGTTTCAATTATACGTGATTCGAGCGTCATTACTCTCCCTTCCTTATGCGGGCTTAGCCCTTTGATTAATATTTACTTCACTTCAGCCATGGATCTATCCTATCATAAAACCCTCATATAAAACAGAATGGATTGTATACATTATCAAAATACTAACGATGTATATAATATTTAAAATATGATATTTATTATTGTAGGTAGGTAACGTGTTTTCAGCGCTTTGTTTGCGAAATATTCTGTCACGTATGATGAAGATCGATTGGCTGAAAAGGATTTAATAGGCTTTCACCAATCTAGCAGCATCAAAACTTCTTAAATTTAAACATATATTATGAAAAGAAAAAACACGCGTACAACGTCGGAATGGTTTTATTCAATCGTTACCCACAAAATGTTACACTGAAATTCTAATCTTTTTGTAGTCTCATATCATACAAATATTCAAGTCAGATTAAATAAAAAATCATGTTTTTAGCAATTATCATATTATCACCCCCTTACTATATATACATATGTGAAAATTTGTACGGACTATACGCCTATTATTTTACTAAGCCATTTGTTCTAGTTAATTGAGCCAATTAATTATAACTATAATAAAATGAATGAATGAAAATGCAATTTTCGTAAACGAGCTTGGCAAGTAAACAATAATTAATATTGTGTCCCTGGGTAATAAATAACATTATTCGACCAAAAACACATCACTGAAGCGCTGGCCTTTTTCCAACACGCAAATCAAAGCAGCCTTTTTTGCTTCTCTGGAAAAGTTCCCACCAGATGATGGTAGGCTTTCAGACTCACCGGGGTGAATATCCACTAGTCATTTTACTGCCAAACCAGTGGTGTATGAGCCATACTAATTACCGGCACACGGGACATAACAACATCTAAGATCCCGTGGTTGTAAACACATTTAAGAACTGGTTAAATTTAACTGAATTAAAAAGAAATTGACTTGTAGTATAAATATGAGAATATTTTAAGATTGTCCTAAAGAGTGAATTTATTAAGAATATTACTCCATTGAAACATTTATCAAATGTTAGGGATGATATTTTAGAACGGATCATTCTAGTGTCGGTTCGTTGAAAGGGTTGATCCCTCCCGTCGGATACTCGTGATGGATACCCGAGCCATTTGTCAAGCAATCGACGTCGTTGTCCGCTTTGATTACATTCAACGATATAACTTGAGTACAATCTGTATGAAGTGTTAAAAGGTAACTAAAGTGAAAAGTTCTACGAATGAGATTCACACAAAATGTACAACACGATCAATTTAAGCATGTTTCACTTCTTAATAAATTTTGTTATGAAAATAAAACTACATTCCCATTTCTGTAAATCATACAACAAAATGTCATCCAAGCTCTATAACTACATAATGCATAGCTTTACAAGATATGCAAATATATCACCGAATCGGAAAATCCTATCCCGGTATTTCAACCTCGCTGGAACAGATTATTTTTGGCAGCGAACAGATATACAGCGGGGACGTAATAGCGCACACAAATAATACCATATGCGAGATATATGCATCTAACAATCCGAAAAATGCCCGCACAGACATTCGCAATAAAAACCCCATTTCTGACGATACAATAAACCGAAAAAACCACACTAGGAGGGCATATTTTTGTCGCTTTATCAACAATCATATCGATATAACGACCCACACAAAGTAGCTCTTATTGTGCTATAAATAAGAGTTAACATTTCAGCTTATTTTACAAAATTGACCCTGATTTTACTCGGTGCAATTCTCGGTTTCGCGCCACCGCGAGGACATGTGTCGCAAAGGGTTAACTACGGGTTAAAACACTTTTGTTTTCTTTATGGTTTCCATAACAAAGGGCAAAGGGCAACAAGTTCGCGCCCGACACCCGCTGTGTCTTGTTATTTTAGGAAAAAGGGTTTATGCCAAAAATATGGGATGACTTTATATAAGGATATTATCCTATTGAGAATAAATAGATTAGTGCAAAAAATATAGCTGGAGTAAATTATTGTGTGGCGTACTTTCTTTCTATTCGATAATATATTGAGTGTTTGTGTTCTATTATGGTATATGGTTTTCTTGTGATTTGTCGTGAAATGGATTTTAATTTAGATCAATAAGGATCAATAAGATCGATATACTGATAAGATCCTAAGACTTAAGTGTGTTATAGCGCAACAAATAAAGAAAGCGTACTTTTGCCTTGTCTTTCCGTAGAGGCTGAATCAAAATCATCCTTAAAATGAAAATTTTCGAAGTGTAGCTGTAAAAAAATGTATGCTGTGCCATGTTCTTCGTCAAGAATACCAATGGCTAGGATGCCTGTTTCGTCGATTTTCTTTCTAATTATAAGAAATCTGAGCTTTACTTTAAAAGGCAGATGTAAGAAAGGAATACAGCACGCTTTAAAGTTAAAATAACTACACTACTATCTCTTCGATTTGATAACTTAACGTAAATTTAATTAACATAAAAACGTATGCAAATAACTTTGAAATATAGAAATAGAAAATTCCCTATATTTCTATAAAAAAGTAAAAAGTAGTAAAAGTAACAGCTGTGAATGTCCCACTGCTGGGCTAAGGCCTCTTCTCCTCTTTTGAGAAGAAGGTTTTGGAGCTTATTCTACCACGCTGCTCCAATGCGGATTGGTGTAATACAAATGTGACAGAATTTCAGAGAGATTTGACACATGCAGGTTTCCTCACGATGTTTTCCTTAACCGTCAAGCACGAGATGAATTATAATCACAAATTAAGCACATGAAATTCAGTGGTGCTTGCCCGGGTTTGAACCCACGACCACCGGTTAAGATTCACGCGTTCTTACCACTGGGCCATCTCGGCTAATTTCATATTTCTATAGTCAAGTAATAAAACTGTAATTTCTCGAAAAAAAAACGAATACATTTATCATTAAATTAAGCAACTACCATAACCTAAATACTATGTATATTATATACAATTTTGATTTTTGCACAAACAGAAAAAGCTATTAATGTTCTTTACTTCTAAGCATCGATAAATAATTATAAATTTATCATATTATATAATTTTGTAGTACATGGATCAGCTAACATATTTCCGAAAAGTAAGATAAAATATTTAAATTCATTAATAAAATCCAATGTAAGCGATACAATAGAGAATCAACTGCACATTAAAAATACAAGAGCACTTTTCCCGCAGCTCGATTTCAATAATCACCTCAAGATACGTCAGAAATATAGTTCGTATTGCAAAGGTACAACATTGATAATCGCTCGTTTCATTCTGTAATAATTGCCGGATTATTCGATACTCTTTAACAAGTGCCACTTCATACAATTGAATTTTAGGAGCGATACCCTCTCGGTTATAATTTTTAACAAATGTCACAGTTTATTACCGCCTAAA
Organism: Nymphalis polychloros; assembly: GCA_905220585.2. Lineage (NCBI taxonomy): Eukaryota > Metazoa > Arthropoda > Insecta > Lepidoptera > Nymphalidae > Nymphalis > Nymphalis polychloros. Next base: position 13,506,082 of record HG992243.1, on the reverse strand, counting down.
AAGATAGCTTTCGATATGTGGGGCGGCATATTGCGATACATTAAAAAGTGCATCGTTGAATTAAATGTAATTGTTCGCTTGTTAAATGTATTTTGGGGTTGAATTTGGGCACTTTACATTGATGATTTAGTTTTTTTTTTTTTGTATACTTTTGTTATTCCCTTCGTTTTTTAAATGTTTGTTGTAAATACGTAAATGAATCGAATGAATTATTCGATTCTACTTTAATATATTTTTCGAGCTCGCTGTTATATTGATAATACATAACAGGTATGTTGTTTTGCTTCGACTCGCCTTTCTTCAAATGCCTTTAGATTTTTGTTTTCTTAGAACAAATTAATAACTTACTCTATATTTGTATTTACTTTCTAATGTGTGCATATAATTTTGCGTACTTATATATATTTTTGAATAGTTTAGAAGTCCACATAAATGTTGTTACATATGTATAAAATCCACTTATTATTATCATATAACGCAGTTTGAAGTTTTAACAACAATATAAATTAAAGCGTATAAGATTATACAACTAAACACATATCCAAATGTTTCTGTCAGAAAACGTGGTTTTTTCTGGAAAACGCTTCCAGAACCGCTTATTTCTGTTTGCTGTGTCACTTATTTGCATTGTCATCCGAAAATCCATAAAACTCACTCATAAAAAGGTTCGTGCTAATACGTGTATTGTTCTCTGAATATATTCGGTCCAGTCATCGACATAAGGTGTCAATGTTCGCCAATTTACTGACCATTGACAAAACGGATAAAAGATAGCCCACCCTACCAAAGAACATTTGTCCCACTTGACCCTAAGCGCATAAATTATGCATAATCATCCCATACTACAATCTGAGGGATGATCAACCAAAATGTACTTGACAAAACTTAATTTTTTTTTTATAAAATATTTTTTACAGATGTACGAACAAAGTGGTGAAAATGGTAAAACTATTTCTATAGAAATGTGAAATGTATGAAAAGTAAATTACTTTCATATTATTTTTATATTAAATCTATCCAATACGATTTTACATATAATTTAAATAAACAAAAAAAAATTAAAAAAAAATTTTAAATGCTGCTAGCATTCTTGCCACCATTCCACGCGGTCACGATTTGTATAGTAAATTTTTTAATTTTTATTTGTATTTATTTAAGGTTTTAATGTATTACGTACCTATATAATACTTTCATAAGAAAAAAAAAAAATAATGAATATAAATTATATACTCGTCGCTGGCCCTAAAGTGTACGCGTATTATATATACTCGTATATTTATATACGAGTATATATAATACGTGTCTCGTCCGTTCAGTGTGTAAACATTGAAATTGAATACGGTAATCACACGTTCAAATCTCAGATTTTCCCCAAAATTGACAAAAAACGAAGGGCGGCTTTACTAATCACAGTTTTGTCCGTTCAAATATTTAAAAAAACTCCGAGTTACACGATTTAGGGGTATAATCTCGTTACAAAGGTATTAGAACGGATGTTAGAATATCTAATGAGGGCCATTAGATGCTATCTAACGCAGGTGCAGCGTTTTGCATACTTTTTTGTGAGCTCGATGTTCGCTACGGTAAATATCTTTTTATAATCGCATGATTTCAATCGATTCGTGAATATATTTTAATAATTTAATACTATTTTTTATTCAGTGAAAACGCACTATGAGACTGAAGATCATGTCAATCTCCCGGCTTTCTACTGTAATCTACTTGTAACTGCTTTGTCGGTAATGACAATAACAAGATCTTCGTCTGAGCGCTGTCATCGGAATTAGAACTGATAGCCATTCAGCTTTAGTTGAGAATCTTCCAGTGTAAAAGAAAACGCGAGATTTCATTTCTTAGTACAACATTAAACTTCGTAGGATGAGACCAAAAATATACTTATGAAAATATATTTAGACATTTTACGAAAATGTTTCTTCTGTTTTCGAATTAAAAAAATAATTAATTGTAGGTATTGAAAATACAACCAATATAAAAGTAGCTCAGGCCTGTTTATGTTTCTTTGTGTTTCGATTCTGGTGTACCACTAACTATTTTTTGACAAGACTAGCCATTATGTTTAACCCTCATAAGCAAGACAGTAGCATTCTTAATTCTGTAATTTTAGTTTAGTACAAGTGTACAGCAAAATTTGCCTCAATTATGAAGTTTTAGCTTGAAAGAAAGTTAAATAAGTATATTCTAGTAATAAATAATAAGATACACTTTTCCAAATTTGGAATTAAAACAAAATTACATTAAATTAAATCTTATAAAATATACATAAAATACCGTCGGTCTTTACTAATTTTATTGAGTGTTTTTTGTGTAAACATAATATTTAAAATTATTTTATTATTAATTATTCTTATTTGATTTTCGTAGTAAGAAACGAGATATTAAGAATTTTATAAACATGGAACAAAATACGGAAATGGAATGAAATCAGTTTTATTAAAGACAAAAAGGAGATAAACTACATATGAATATACAATAGTCCTCATAAAAGGACCGTCTTAAGCACGCCACGAGTTTAATAAAATAAATCGTAGAGACTTGGTGTAGTATTATATAGTCTGTGGTTGTTTAATAAAAAAGTAAATAAAGGACCTCATTTCCTGGCTGCGTGTGTTGAAAAACGTCGCAGAGCGTCCGGTGAAGTTTTATTTCGTTAATGGAAAATTAAATTTGGACTATTTCGTCGGCCTCTGGTGGTAATGGGTCGTTTCCCTCGAGATATCATTGATCTTCACCGGAACTCTGAATGACTTCATCAATAACTCACCTGATCCTACAGTAACATTGACTGTGATAAACGAGCTACGTAATCGCTGCATTATTTAATCACTCAAGTCGGCGTATGAAGGCTTTATCTTACCGAATAATATACCTTGTGTTTGTATTGTATTTTTTAATAAATATATTAAAGCAGTAGGACCGTTTTGTGATTAGTTCAAAAGTGCTGTCTTCTTCTTTCTTATGTCAAATCAATAATGACAGAATGAGAGAAATTAGTGTTTAACTAAACAGCAGCTATGCAAAGTTTATAAGTCATGCTGTCAGTGCTTTTAATAAATGATTTGGTAGAAAGAAAAATATAAACTTTTTTTTTTACATAGTGAAGAATTATAAAAACCAATTCATTATAGGTTTCATTTTTGTAGTATTGTAAGTTTTAAACAAAATTTGAAAAAATATTTCTGTAATTCTAGTATTTAAAATTAGTTTAAATATTTATAACCTGTTTAAGCTCTATCGACAATATTTTTAAACCTATATTACTGCAATAGCCATTTAGATTACATAAAATTGCCAATTCGTATGGGTCGTTTGTAATACCTCTCCTAATGATTATAATGTGATATGTAAAAAAGTGTAGTAATTATTTTCTTTTCAATCTTTTGACACATCGAGGATCTAAGGAAATGTTTATGGGTCGGCAACTTCGCAGCCGTCGTGCCACAATGATGCTATTCATCCGATAGCGAACTCAATGGCTATTGTCAGTAGGTAGAAGCGGATGAACTAGTTTCTACGCAAACTATTACTGGTCTTCCCCTTTTGTAACATTGATTTTTCGGTTAATCAAAATGTTACGAAACTTGAAGTAATTTGATTCTAGGTCTTATATTTTTGAAGCCCATTTAGTCGAATCATCATTAATACTAATCATTAATACTAACAAAAACTGACTCAAAAAATTCGCCTAAATGTACTTAAACTGAAAACGTTTACAGGAGTCAATTGTAAATCAAAACAGTTACCTTGTTATTACCTTTATGGCCCTAAATAGTCTTCTTTATTTATATTTGCCCATCACCAACATTGGAACATCTTGCATCTATATATATGTTTGTATGTACATACATACATTAGTTATTGTTTCTCGTATTAATTAAAGACTAGCATCTTGGCTGATTCACGCAATGATTGACTCCCGTTGCTCGCGACGTGAAGGCAGATGCGGCGACAGCTCGGAGTTGCGTGTGCCATGTCACTTGAAGTCACTTTATTAATAATTACACAGCAGCTGACTTCTCTTAAGGTCGAATCAATTGCCTTTATCAGATCTGCCTTAAAACTCTGTGTATTTCAACTGACAGATACTTAAATTATATTTTATACGCAATCAATTACATTATTTATTTATTACGTGATCTTGTTTGTTAATATAGATTTAAACATTCGAAATGCAATCTGGAAAAGGTAAAAGAAAGGTTAGTAAGAGAAAAAAATTCAAACTTTTTTTTTTTAAATTAAGAAATCTCTTTTCAATTTGTTGTCATATATATTAATACAAAATATTTATTTTTACTAAAAATATGTTAAATCCTTGGGGGAGGCCTTTGTCCAGCAGTGGACGTCTGCTGACATGATGATGATGATGATGATGAAAAATATGTTCTGAATTACCGATACCGACAACTCCTTCTAAACAATTTTGTCACACCTAACAGCTCCACTGCGGTCATACCTAACAGCTGCTTAAGAGATATTATAGAGGATAAACACAGGTGCATATTCGATTGCTAATAGATAGGGAAGGGGAAAGACGTGCAGGCAGGAACACTATTTTAATCCGGACTATTATATTGACATTTTTATAGAAAATTCAAAATCTTTTATTGGCCCAACCCGGGCTTTATACCCAGACCCAGACAAGACGAGATAATTGGAAACCAACTCCATATGTACAGATATCAGATCTTTATATAGAGCGAGAAAAAAACTAACTTGTTTAAAAGCAATTTTTTATAATAAGATTCTTGAAAAAGCTGACACGTTTGTTTGAGCACGCCTAACACGAACAGTTACAATTTCCAGCTCAGAAGGCATTTAATTCCACTAATGTTTCGATGTAACGACAATTCACACATCCACATGTTAGCAATCTAATTATAGAGGTCCACTTAAGGTCTCTTACTTGACCTCGAGTAGATATAAAAGGTCTGTAAATACGTAAAGCTAAGACTTGTGAACTAACGACATTTCATGATTGCTACTGACGTTCATAGAAGCGAATAAGCTTTGATTTACTTATGAAAATTAAACCAGCTTTTGCATACAAATTCTATATAGTTACATAACATTTTTTATTAAAATAAATAAATGCTTTAAATATCAATGATCTGATTATGTTGATGTATTCAAAAGTGAGAGTTTAGAAAACAACATATTTTTACATCAAATAAGCACATTAGTTACGGGGTCGCTGATCCAATGAAATTTGGGTTGGTGGCAGATTTTCATCCAACATATATTAAGATACTTTTCGTCACCACTGTGCACGAGATGAATGATATACAAAAATTAACACGAAAATTCAATCGTGCTTGCACGGAACTGAACCCGTAATCTATGTATAAGATTCGTTGAGATCTAAGATCGAAGACGTATTCTAACCACCGATCCATCTCCTTTTTGTATATTGATATATATTTGCAACTATACTTTCTGATTGTGCTACATAAAAATAAAATATCAGTATTTTACGCAACTCATTCTAATGAATGAATGAATGATACGGGAACATTTATATTACGGTATTTTAGTTCATTAATGTCACATTTTGATAAATAGGTATCGTATTAATTTTCAATATTTTTTTTATGTCAACTTCAAAATTGATATAGAAAAACATACCGTAAAATTTCGCATTTCAAAAACAATTTTTCAATAATACTAAACTCTCACGAATTCGTCTTGAAGCGTCGTATTTTACATTTCTACATTTATATTATCGAAATTCCAGCAAACCGTGTCCTAAAAATCCTAACACGACGTCGTCGGAACGAGGTACTCTATATGAGACGTACAAGACACGCGAAGCTTTATGAATAACGTACGCGATGCTATGTTTTTGTTGTTTTCGTTCGAAGTAATTGCACATATTTAGTTTTATATAAATTTACCAAAATAGGCAGGCTTGTATATAAAAATGAGCAAGAATATTTTAGAACATTTTTAAGACTTTCGAAGGGAACTTCATAAGCGAGTTACTAATGAGATTTTCATGACAGTCGTTTCCATTCGTTATGGAAAAAACATATTTATCTTAACTTATTTTGCTTTATCTCATTAACTTTCAATTAAGAAGAAAAATGATAATATCTACCTTTTATATGAAATTTTATGGAAGAAAAATAGATATGCTTTTAATACTCTAAGTACAAAGTACCAGAATTAATAAGAGCATTCTTAAGAAAGCTATAAAAGTGTAAAAGTAATTATCCTATAATGTTTCTTGGAAAACTGAATAAAAGTCAAACTTGTCCCGGAATTAAATAAATGCGTAATGGAACCATTTCTTTCCGCTCAGTATTTCTTCTGTAAACCAATTACGCGAAGCAAAATAGAAAAAAAAGCTTATAAAGCTCATCCTTTTGAAAGCAATTTCAAGGTGCTTTTTTTTTAATATTCGATATTTTTTATTATATTATGATAATAAACTTTAACATAACTTAGTGGCTTGGCATGGCTTGGTGCAAGCGCGTCTCGATAGGTACCATCGAATATTCTAACGCGAAACTGCACTACTTAGTATTATTGTGTTCCGGTTTGAAGAGTGTCACTCACTCTCGTAGCTAGTGTAACTACAGGTACAAGAGACATAACACTTTGTTCTCAAACTTGGTGGCGCATTGGCGATGTAAGAGATACTTATTATTTCTTACAACGTCAATGTGTATGGGCATTGACCACTTATCATCATTGGTGGCACATTTGCCAGCCCGCCCATATGTTTCCATTCAAAAAAAACCAATAACAAAGCCAAACGGCAAATGAAGTAAGTAATTAGCATACCTACTACGAGTTTTTAATACAAATTTTGTATTATTCTCAACTTACGGAAAATAACTTTTGTTATATCTTATTTTTACTCGGCCGAAATAAGGTCATAGATTAGTTCGTTGTCTTTAAATACCAATTTTCTCTTTGGAAAAATTACAACATAATAGTTTTGTTTTTTTATACTTTAAGTAGATTTATTGTCATATTTACTTTGCAATTCTGATACTGATGATCAATTTCATCGGTAATGACTAAATCGACAAATCGTTATTAATTATATTATAAAAGAAAACCTATTTTTTGTGGGTTTTGACCTTTTGCTTATTTCCCTTAAGTATTTTTCCTGTACAAGACGACCGTGACAAACTACAGGTATTTTGAAATTAGTTTTTTTAGGATTATTGTATCGCTATTACAGTAATGTTACCAAGGTTCGTCCGACAAAATGTTATTTCTCATCAGTCAGTGTCATTACTTTTACAACTACTACTAATTAGCTAAATAAGTCAATTTTGTGTGATATATTTATATATTTTATTATTATATTATATTTATTTTATTATATTTTGTTTACAGAGTAAGTGTTCCCGGATACGCAGGCGGTCTGTCCGCCTCGTTGCCTGGCGGCGGTGTTGCCGGAGCGGGCGCAGCATGGGAGCGCCTTGGTGCTGAGCTCCTGCTGTCGGGACTTGTGGCTGCCGCCTACTTCGCTGCGATGGAAAGGAGATGGACTGGTGCAGCACCCGCACTTCTTGGTGCCGCATATTGTGCTGCGAGCTTTGTATCTGTAAGTAGTGAAGTCAGTTTACTAGACTCAAGTTATCGACGTACAAAAATGTTACGAAATATAACTATTTTAATTTTATCTGAAAACATATATAATCGGTAGTAAAACGTATATGTTTACTTGGTGGTAGGGCAAGGATGGTTGCATGACGTCATAACTATATGTTAATATTTCTAACAGTACCAATGTCTAAGGGAGGTGATGACCACTTACCTTACCTGGTGGCCAATTTGCCAGTCCGCCTATTGATTAAAAAACACAATATTCCTTTTGGCAATTTCCACGTATTTTCGTTCCAAGCCGTGATATATGTAGGTATGTATAGACGACTCCTAGCGGTCCGAGATAGAATGCTCAATAGCGTCCTCCATTACTATTCTCTGTACACAATGCGTATCCACCCGCGACACTACCTGTCTTTTGTTAAGGGAATCTTTACCGGCAGATGTTCGCTATTACACATCTGTTTGGACAAAGTATGGCCAACAAAAACTCAACACAAGAAAAGATACCTACGATATCTATTGATTATTCGCTGAACGAAATTGCGATTTATTTAAAATGTCTTTCCGTACCTACGTCTTTGGGCACTTCGTTGTATAATACGTTGGATACCCGAACAACTGATTTATTGACGAAATAGAAAAAAAAACAGTGAAATTTTAAGGATACTTTTTTAAATTAATATTTGCAATAATAGTTGCAATTAACTTCGTTTGCTTTAATCAATCAATCAACAGCCATTTGTTGGCCACTGCTGAATATAGGCCTCTCCCAAGTTGCGCCAAACCTCTCGGTCCTTCGCCTTCCGCATCCAGTCGGTACCCGCCACCTTCTTCTTTGCTTCTTTCTTTGCTTTAATATTCACATAAAATTCATAAACAATAAAATCGAATATGTGCAGAAGTGCAAAATTCAAATTGTTAAATACACACTTTGTATTATAGTTACTAATGGATCAGTATATTTACACGCACAACGAACATTATACCCCGTGGTTATCGGCGAAATGACTTTGTAGAGGATATAATTTTCTTTTTTTTAAAAATAATAATATCCTGGGACGTTATTCATAGCTTGTACTATGGAAACCAGACAACTTATATACTTACATATATTACTTTTCTTTTGTAAATAAATACTTATATAGATAATTACACCCAGACTCCGGACAAACAGACATGTTCATGCTCACAAATGTCTATCCTGGGTGGCAATCGAGCCCACGACCTGCGGCGTGAAAGGTAAAGTACCTTACAAACCGCGCCAACCGGCTCGTCATATGTTTCTAATAAATATCAACAGACGGCGGTCATATTATTTTTGTTGTTTATATATATTAATATAAGTAGTATATTATATGTAAATCAAATTACTTATATTGTTCAAATTAAAGTTTAATGTAATATCATAGTTCTTCTTGTTTCATTCATCATTTGCTTCTCCCGATTACTTCGGGCGCAAGCACGGTTTTTTGCAAAGCTTTTTATAAAAGAATATTGAAATATTAAAAATATTGTTAAGAATCTAAGATCAACAGAAAGTTTTGTAATTATAAAATGAGCGAAATGACCCATTTTCTTTTATCGGAGCTCCCGCGGTTAGCAGGGATAGTCTCGACCGCAGATACAGTAAAAACCCCTTTATGCTACAAAGTTGTATCTGCCCTAATTACAGCTAACAATCCTTACCAAATGAAAAGAAGATGATTTTAATGCAAAAATCCCCGCAGGTAGGACGCCATTGTTGTAAGCATAGTGAAGAAATAGCACGGGATCCTTTCAATGGGGACGTTTTTTAAATCGTTCGCTCATTTCCGTCTCAAAATAAATGTGAAAAAATTGCACAAATTCTGGTACGAAAGTGAATAGTTTCCTTTACTTAAATATATATCCTGTCCCGTATGCTATAGAGACGTGAATGGCTTGCGATACTGGCTCGCTTGTTACATCGAATGTAGTGCAATCAAGCCTCTTGAATTCTTTACAATTGAAATTGGAAGCGATGGCTTTGCTGAGTTTGTTGTACATACTGTTAACAATTACGACGTACACGGTCTTCAAAATAAAATTTTGAAAAGCTTTCGAATATTTTATATCTTTTTTCACCATTACATAAGATTACTGCAGTTCGGCGGCTTAATTACTACTTGAACAAAGAATTTTTGATTTTTATTGAATAATATTCGAAGCTAAGAATAAGCATCGTTGATGACTAGATGAGCCTAATGTTCATAATACTTTTGAGGAACGCATTACGAGTCCACATTAGTGGCATGTAACGCGCTCGTGGGTATACCATAAATAACGATTGATCTCCAGCCATCTATTATAACGAGGTATAATCATATGCCAAGTGCACCTGATAGCAGTAAAGTGGATTGCAGCTGGAATACCTATTACATTGCAATATAGTTTTACGTGCAGTTTAAAGGCCAATGAATTTACCGAATATATTCTGATACACGAGATATTATGAGATTACCCAGTGGATAAAACAGATTATATTCAGAGGAACGAAACCACCTAGAGAAATTTTGGAATTTTATAAGTTCTTAGATTTTATTCAAAAATTACACTGCGCTTTGCAAATATTTTTGATCCTTAATAAAATTCATCACGTCCGTCGTTATAGCTATCTATTCAAAGAAATTTGATAAGACATAGTGTGTGTCTAGGAACTTAATTAAGTCAAATTAATAATCGTTTTTTTAACTATAATATATTTTTTTATCTTTTCAGATGCCATCATTAAACCCGGCTCGGTCGTTGGGGCCATCATTTGTTCTGTCTCGCTGGGAAAGTCATTGGGTTTGCTGGGTCGGTGGCATTGGAGGAGGCGTCGCTTGTGCACTTCTCCATGAATGGGGCACGCGGCGACCGCGGGCTAACTCCAACTCTCGTGCCTCCTCACCGCGAGACCTTGACGAACTGGACAAGCCGGCCTTTCCTTCTCATCATCACTACCGCCATGCGCCGACTTACTGCTCTGCAGCAGCTCCTAGGCCCGACACAACAGAGCCGCTGTACTCCGGCACCAAGTCACTCTACTGTCGATCCCCACCACCGGCTCGTCACACCCTCCACAGGTCTGATGGATCCACGTGTCAAATGTAATTATTGATGGTTTAAGACTCAAGGTCAAGCGAATGGGTAGACTTAGTTTTCGCTTTTAAATTTCATTAGTCTACTCGATACATTATTTACATATGAACTTTTAGATTTGTCGTACTTATTCCGCTACAATTTGTGTATCGTATTACGTGGATACTATAGTTCACATTTAGAATAGATCACTTTATTTTTATTAAGTAGGTATTTGAAATGTTTGCACGATTCCAATTAAACGACATTATACGATAGAACACGTTCTGAGAACTTTGGAGTACAAATTCCGACATGTGTCGGTACATAACGATACATTCATTAAAACTGCGCATGGCATCTAAATCGTTTTTAATAATTTTAGCTCATATTTCTTAGTAGGTATGGTTCTGTAACGGACGAAGCTCTATAAGCAGCCGGTGACAACCCGTCGCGTTTCAGGTCGCAGTCGGTGTACAGCAAGAGCAGCGGCGCGGGCGCCGTGGGCGCAGTGGGCGCGGTGGGCGTCAGCGTGGCGCAGGCCGGCGCCGCGCTGGCGGGCGCGCAGTCGCTGCTGCTGCGGCCGCCCGCGCACACCGTCACCGTGAACCAGAACGTGCACAACGCGCAACGCGAGCCCGCCTACGGGGCGGCTAACGGCGTGCGGCCCGGACCCACCGGTATGTAGATAACTCGAAGGGTTTTATTTCATTCCCTTAATTTTCTTGTTTCCAAATAGTAATAATCTGTAAAAAAATAAATGTTAGAATTAGGATTTCCTCAGCTGGTGCTTATTATATTTTTTAATTAATTATTACGATCGAAGCATTATAACTAAACTCATGCGAAGGAACAAATACAAATTACAAAATGGAGCTTTCAGTGGAACCGTCTTAATTGCGTTTCAATGCATCTTCCGCCAGGCGCCGCGGTGCAGGAGCGGCGCGAGTCGGTGTACGGCGGCAGTCGGCGCGGGCCGCTGTCGTCGGAGGATAGCGCGTACGGCAGCTTCGCGCCCGCGCGCGCCTACCGCCCGCCCGAGCACTACTAGCGACGCGCCTCGCAGCACAACATTGCGCTGCTGTTCGACGTCTGAGCGCTCGGCCCGAGGATCGTGTGCGCGTGCCTCGTGCCGCGAACTTGTGGCCCGTGCCGTGAACTTGTGCCCTGCGACTCGGAACCTGTGGCTCGTGACGTGAACTTGTACCCAACGATGTGGGAATGTGCACCGAAATTTTGATGATGTGAACACTTTTCATAAGCTGTTGAATGCTCCCGGAATGAAATTGCATATTTACACTGTAGCGCACATTTGATGACGGAGTCAATGAACGCGTCGGGTGACCAGATTTGTATTGGGTCATATACGTTACACTTATTGATTACTTTTTAATCGCTTTATGCATCTCTACTTGTACTGTGTACTTACCCATTCAATAAAATAATGACAGTGAATGTGCAAAAAGAGCAATTCGATATCATACTTGAATTTAACTTTTGTTATAATTAAGAAGACAACCTGTTGTATAACTAAGACTTAATGAAAAATAGTTGATCTTTGTAATAGTTTATATGAAAATAAATCTAGTGATAAAATTACTAATTTTAAACTTAATCATATATGCGAGTAGAACTGTTGTAATTAAATAAAAATTTACTAAATAACATTCAATTCAAGGCTCTTGTAACATTAACAAAATACATTAATATTTCTTCATCATGAAACACAAAATACTCTTTGCTATTGGTATCATTAGCACGGTCGTATACACAGGTCTATCAACAACAGTAGCTGTTTAGTTCAATTTATGGCCGCCAGAGGCATGACAATTCGCGTAATAATTATCCCGAACACTTATTCAAATCCAAACAAAACAGTTAAATAACAACAACTCAATAAAACGATATCACAATGATACAATAATAAATAACACAATACTTGGGAGAGAAAAATATACGCCGCGTGTCACTCAACCACGTGCGATAGCAACGACGTACAGCGGGCGTTATTGCGAAATAAAAGTTGTAACACAATCGCACCAATCTCTCGTGCTATAATGATCACGGTCTTGTATAGAGGTCTATCAACGGAACCCTATTTCAGTGGTGAGAGATTGGTACGATCGTGTCATATCTTTTATTTCGCGTCAACGCCGCTGTACGTCGTTGCTATCGATGGATGCGGTCAAGTGCCGGTTGAGTGACACGCGGTACGCATGCGTTACGTGTGATAGAAAAGAGATAGAATGCAATTCTGTCTTCGTTGCACAGCACACCCATCTGTCGTCATGCCTCCGGCGGCCGTTAATTGAACAGAACAGCGCAACCATTAAGCCGACGTACACCCACTACCGGTATTGATAGACCTGTGTATAAGACCTTATTCATTAGTATCTCTAGCGGCAATTCGCCGAACTATCTTATAACAGATAAAGATAGACACACGTATTGTTTTGCGTTAGTTCTAAAAACAGTCACAACGGAAATCTATTCACCTGTTGTGAAAGGTTTTTTTTTAATAAATGTTATTATTATAATTTCGTATATATATCAAAGGACCAAATAATAGTTTTTTTAAGACTTCCGTTACCTTACGGTATTTTTAGTAAAAAAGAAATTAAAAAAAAAACATGCTATAAATATCTTCTAATATCTATGGAATATATTTAAATATAACTTGTATTTTTGTTTGAAAATCAAAGCTAGAGGATAGGCGAACGATTTAACGGTGTAAGATAATTAAAATTTAAGGTAGATAGACGTTAATTTGTAAATACTCTTGAAAATACCAAATCATTGTACTAATTATCTATTTAAACTTAAGCAATGTTACGTAGGATTTCTTCAGAACATGTTTAACAATTTCCCGATGTATTTATTGTAACTTTGAATTTGTAACATTAAGAATTTCTACAACGAATAGATAGGTAGGTTTGCGAAAATGTTTAATGATAAAATGTACAAATTTCTTAATAGTTTAAATGGTTATCGCTATAAATAAATCGCTTGAGCAAGACTTTGTCTAGACCCATTTATCTATTTCCATTTTTATACCGGATTAAAAGTTAATATGCTCTGCTACGTTGTTATAATGTTTATCGATTAATGTTTAAAAATATTCAAATTAATATTTTCTCTCTAAAGTAAATTCAATACTTTAATAATAAGACTGTTACCTCCTATATTCTGTAAGGCTTCCAAAATAAATTTATTTAGATTAGTTTTAATGGAAAAAAATGTGTATATATCCTGTTTCCAATAAAAGTATGTACGAACAAAATATATTCAATTTAATTTTGTTCCTTGTATCAAAATTTTTGACTTATATCGTGTGATTTATTTGAAATGTAAACTAACTTGTGTTACAAATCGTTTCTTACTGAGATCTGAGATTTAGCGACATCTTAATAGAAACGAAATATTACAACATTGGCTGGTAAATTCTAAAGAATAATAATTCTAGTCCTAATTGTTGATTACAATAAATAAAATAAACAACAGCTACATAGAAACGAAAGTAAGATTACAATATTTGCTGGTAAGTTTTAAATAATAACAATTGTAGTCCTATTTATTGTAATCAATAAATTAAACAAACAACAGCTACTTGGTCATGATTGTCTATAAATTCGATTAATTTTGGGGGAAACATTATCATGGCAACAAATATAAGACAAGTGACACTTGCCTTTTATACAATTTTAGTTCACTTATTTTATTTCGTTATTATATAAAACGTAATGTCGGCCATGTTTATTAAGCCCCGCCCATATGTCAGATCTCAAAACCAAAATAAAACAACTGTGTTGCTAATATAAGAAAGCTCAAAAGTTAACATATTATTCCTTCATTGTATACAAAACATAATTTGACAACGTATCTGTATAATTGGTAAATAAATATACTTCAAGTTACCAAATTTGTTATTTTTATTACCTTTATTTTGCTAGATATATTGGCAGTGGACAAACTACCAGTACAGTACCAGACACAACAAATTACCAGTAGGCCCATTATGCTGCGTCTGTTTTCATAATATCTTGAAAAGTTCTAAAAAATGTCCGCGATAGCGTAACTATGTCTATCTTTTAAGATTGACTGCTTATAACCTTTTGTATTTTTATTAAATTTGTTGAAAATAATGCATTAATTGCGAAGTAATTTTTATAAATACGGCATTATTTCTTATGAAAAATATCGTGATAAGATTATAAGACAATTTTTAATATTGTTTATAGTTTTGACATATTTCAACAGGTAGTTGAGTAGATTGTTTGCAAATACTCATACTTATTAAGTGCCTATTTGTTTTCCGTTTATAAATACTACAGGTATACCTACCTAGGTATTTCGTTTCGTGGCCGCATATATATTTTTCTCATTGTTTGTAGTGACATATTATAAGTCTGCACTCAGTGATTTCTTTAAGTTACACGCGGGTGAAACCTCGGGCACAGTTAGTTGCTAATATATTCTTAGTTAAGGAAAATAAAACAAACGCAACATTTATTTAAAACGCTTTATTATCCGGAACATTATGCTAAATTCGAATAACCGTAAAACAATGATTTCTATTGACGAAGCTAAAGCACATGGCATTACAAAGTAAATTACTTAATCATTATCGACTATAATATTATTGCATATAAAACACTATAAAAAATTATTTTAATCATGCCCGTTTATTCGAATACAGTAACATGGAATCAGGTTCTAAGAGAGATAAGTCTATGTAATGTTAAAAGGAAAAAATTCAACTACATCGGCAGTGAGCTCGATTATTTTTATATGATTTTTAATATATTGAAAATTTCTAAATTCGAACAGTTCTGTACCGACCAGCATTTTCTAACTTAATGTTAACTAGCAAGTTAGAATACTAATTGTGCTTTCAATATAATCACTATAGATGAAGATTAAATTCTTAGATTATGAGTCTTAAATGTCACCAGAAGAGATCGCGACGACGCCAGTGTCGATCAGACGTTTCAATTTAAATAAATATAACAAACTATGTACACAATATCAGAGATCTTTCCTTATTTTCAACACGCGCGGGAACTGGACGCGAACGACGAAAGGTAATAAATGAGGAAATTAATGAATAGCAGTCATTCTTTACAGGAGCGGATTGATGTCATTTTATCCATTCCGATATAAAATTTTTTTTTAAGTATGATCGGAATAAATATGATCATTTCTAATTCATAACATTTTAATTAAACTATATTAAACAGAAAATAAACAGCAAAATTAAATTTGAATTTAATTTGTCAACATTTTTCCGCCTAAAGTCCGGCTTAAATTCGCTCCCGATTATTTATAAAAATATGAAAACAAGTATACTGAATGATAAATAATTGCGTCCAAGGCCCTTTTAGTGTTCGTTCGTTTTACAATTAAGTCAAATATAAAACGTTTGCCTTACAATAAACATGTCCCCGTCCCGTAGGTAACGTCACTCGTAGTCAGCAAAACTTCCAGTAATACAATGTTTGAACTTAAACACGTATGCTTTTGCGGAATAATGACTAAATATATTTGAATCGATACGTTCACAATGTATTTTAAATATTACGTGAAAGGGCGTGTTTTTCAAAGGCACAAAGTTTTAGGCAACGAATGAATATTTTACTAATCTTTCGTTTTCTTTCGTATGTATTGCTGACGATAAATCAAAACAGCAGAAAAAAAAGCGTATTATATCACATTCTTACATTTTGTAATTAATTCAAATCACATTATTAAATTGTAAATATTCAAAAATGAAATCACACGTTACGTTCTGCAAACTATTAGAAAACATCAATATATGTTACTGTATTATTGAATCGAGTCCTATTCTTTTTGTTTATATCAGAAATTATTCTTGTCTCGACTACGTCAACATATACCCCTAAAATTCTACGCAATTTGAAATATATATATTTAACTTATATACGTCAAAATTATCGATGATGGCAAGCGCGAAACATTCTGATAGTACGCATAGCTCCGTGAAGCGGTGCGTGTGTGCGGGGCGGGGAGGGGGCAGGGTGTGTGGTGGGGCAAGAGGATAGTTCAGCAGACGCAGCCGCTCTCGTTGCCCTCCTGTTCGGAGCCCATGGGCGACTGGGTCTGCAGGTCCACAGCTGTTACTGGAGTTAAGGAGTTTGTAACAAAAACGTTCACATTCAACAATATCCAAGTGATGGTTCTTGGTTCTAAATCAAAATTGAAACATTAATGCGACACCTTTATTACGAAACATAAAAACAAAATGTCTGACATAAGTGAAAAAAAAATCTGTAGACGATAAAAAGTAAAGGATAAATGAAAAAAAAAATTTAAAACCTTGTAACAATTCTCATGATTGAGGTTTAAAAAGGACATCACGTTTCATATAAGGGATTTGGCTGTGACTGTTAAAAAACAGTATTGTCTATATTTGACAAAAATTAAATAAGACAAACCAAAATGACAACAGATATATCGTACTTGTTTGATATGTGTATGTAAAAAATTATCAAATAATAAATACAAATTAGTATTGTTTTAAATTTTATTTAAAATATCAGCGTGAGATACGGGTATTTACAAACAAAATCATGATACAACGTCCATAGACAAACTGCACGGATCAACGTATTTCTACACTGACGCCATGCTAATGTCGACCTTAAGTCTAAGACATTGTGAATCATAATATATATTCTGTGGTATAAAAAGAAAACTTGGCGGTCAAAAATTATGTCCCAGGAATATTGCACCAGAAGTATTACTATTTCATTTACTTTTTACATATCTTCATTTGTATATTATGTGTCTTATTAATTGATAAATTGTTTGTAATTAAATAACTCACTATTTTAATAACTCATACAAAATTGATGCAATGCTCCAAGTACACGAAAAATGTAAATAATAAGTTCATTTATCTATTATTAATAAAAAATAAATTTAAATAAACAATTTTAATTATTAAAAAAAAAAAAATAACTATTAAATTAATGTAACTAATATTAAATATTTTTTTGCGATCAATTAAAACTCATTTTAATAATAGTTATTGCTTTTTGAGGATAAAATAAATTTATCATTTATTAATATGTATAATAATATAATCATTACAAAAGCTGGAATGAACTATTTCAAATATATGCATGTAAAAGTCATATAAACCCGATAAAAGCTAGCTGTGAAAATCTCACTAAATAAAAATATTAGTTAAAAATATAAGAATCATAAGATTTCGTTCTTAAGCACTAAAGTAAATAAATAATACTAATGTACACAGGCCGCGCCACCTCGTTATATACTCATTTATAGTAAAATTAATTCGATATCATATTTTAGTCATTAATAAATGTTTAATATAAAATTAAAATCGATTTATAGAAACAAAAAAAAAAACAAAACCCGAGTAAATTTCAAATATAATCTCAATCAATACCTTTGATTTCCCATTTGTGTATTAAAAATAATTAGGTATATAGAAAAGTATGGCATAATTTAGGATATGTATCTAGAGGTGACCGCGACCGGATGCTATATACAGCCGTAGGGCAGTTCAACGAAACGCTAAACCTACACGCTTGGCGCATTCACTCTCAGCAACTGCATCGAATTCGTAGACGTAAGCCCTTCCAACCTCTCGCATATGCTTATATAATATGTCACTATATTCTTAAAATTATAAAAGTGTAACAGAAACATCCCACTAACATTCCACTGGGCGAAGGCTTCCGAATAGATTAGATATAAGTACATAAACAAAAAATATCAATTGTAAAGGAACATTAAAAATCCGAAATTTAGTTTTTGAATGAATCTGCCAATTTCAAGGGCTCGCCGATGATCAGTCTTATAGACTAAAACGAATCCGCGACAACACAAAAGCGACTCCAGCCGTGCATAAAGGTGCCTCCGTGTTCACAAATATACCAAACGCATTGAAACGGCTCGACCGAACCTAAGCACGATTGTGCATTACCACGTTGAATGCTGGATGTACATTAAAATCTAATATCACTTTAAATGCTAACACACAAAAGCACAGCGACATGTCAGATCAGTCTGTCGTCCTGAATGATTGCGAGGGGCGCGGGGGCGCGGTGGACGTGACGTCAATAATACTCATTCGGTCACTATATTCAAGAAACGATTTTTATTGACTGTCACATTTTTTTTACTGCAAACACTGGTGTCTGTCTTGTGGTGTGATCTTCATATATTTATCCTATTATCCTTTATTCGCATTCTTCTGGGACGTAAGTAGCAAGCCAATGGTAGTTTCTGACTTACGTATCATAGACAATTCTGTTAACTTAAAACCGGATTCTGGAATATAGTAACCGGGCTATAGTTTATTAGGACATTACGATTGTTCGGACCCCATTAGATAACGACCAATCGAAGAATGAAATATTTTAGTTCAACGAATGAATCGCATTTTATCATTCACTTATTCGACATATTACATTATATTGTTAACTATTCAGCTGCCATATTCAGTCCCTCACAAATCATTCAGAGCGACAAGGATGCACTAAACAACGTTTGTTACTTTAACTTATTTTAGTTCAATTATCTGCTATAATGCCTTTGAACAAGAGCGCGTACTGTCTTCGATCACGTTAAAGTCTGTCATGAACAGAGTATTTAGGTACAAATCAGATATGACAAGAATGTATGGAATTCAAGCGTTCTTTAATAGACAACTACAACCCAGATAAGAAATAACAAACGGGCTTACGTTGTTTATCGAGTGATTGGCTGTCTTCTTCTTTCGAATGTCAAATTGATAATGACAGACGGAGACAAATCAGTGTTTAACTGGACAGCCGCTTAGCAACGTTTATAAATAAGGACGTTTATTCACTATCAGCTTTTTTCGTTTGGGCAAAATGTGTTTTATTTTTTATTAAATCGATTATTTACTTTTTTGATCACAAGGAATTGTAGTAGATTTTACTGAGATTTTACTTGACAAACTTTTACTATGACAGATATTACAATAGACTTTTTTTTGGTTATTATATTCGGCAGTATAGCGTAAATTGTGACATTTAATTCGCGTCAAGTAACTAACGTTGCCAAGTTCCGTGGCCCGATATATAGTGGTATAGCCGTCCGGTCCTAGCAGGCGCAGCTGCTGTCGGGCTCCTTGTTGTCTCCGGGCGCCTGTCGCAGGATCACCTCGTGCACTGAACATATATTATTAAGGAAAATAAATTAAACACTACGGAAAAATAATTGTAGTTCGAATCGATAGTTTCGATAAAGCGTCTTTCTTTTCATTTTGTGTTATGTTTGTTCAAAACAACTAATTATTCAATTACGGTTTGATTTCTAATAGTCGAAGGAACACTAGTTTAATTGAAAAGATTTGAACAGGACAGACACGTTTCAACCTTATTTATATAGGCCTTAAAGATGAGGAGATGAGCACTGGAAATAATATTAACCATTTCCTTAGACAGTTAATCCGCTGCCAACCATCGGCCTTTAATTACACTGGCTTACCTAACCTACAAATCGGGACGAAGCCATATATATTGGCGCTAGAATAAGTGGGTAGTGTCTATCCAGAAAGATTTAGTTAAGATCGGAATCATAAATAATATTATTAATTAAATTATTTAAAAATTAAAACCCAGATAAGAAAGACGCTTTATTGATTTTATATATTTACTAAAGATTAAAAATATTTTTAACAAGACATTAAAGTATATTCGTTTAAACTTTTTTTTTTTAAAGCTGTACGTAAAAGCAAAGAAATTACCTACAGATAATATTAATTACTTAAAAAAAAAAGTTTTGAATTGTGAAAGTGACTAATGAAATGTAAAAGTGAAGAATGAAAAAGAAAATATAGCTCAAAGTTTCAAAGTTATGAAATTTGAATAACATTGACGTTGGTTAGTGACTTACATGCAACATGCAGAAACATGCAATGGAAAATAAATTTAAAGATATTATGTTAAATGACATTTATAAATACTGAAATACTTCAACACATTCATATGAACAATTATTTTTAAATACATTGTTTTTAAACAAATTCAGTCCAAAGTCTTAAAAAAAATATAACTATTAAAACTTTTAGCATTTTTGTAAACAATTAAAAGAGAAAAAAACCTGGCCTGATATAGTTTTCTTGCTCTTTTCGAAAATAAACAAATTCATTAACACATTTAGATTCATCAAAGTACTTTATAAATTGTATTTTAGACAAAAATTGTGTCCTTTGTTATTAGAAAAAAAGTTGAGATATAAATCCACATAACTACAACAAAATCGTGCAATAGGTAAATAAATAAATAAATAAAATTGTATAATAGATACAAATACATCTATGATAAGCGAAGGAAGGTGCAAATAGATAAAGCAGGCAGATAGACAATAACATATGACATTAGTAATGTTAACTTTACTTACAACACTTGTTAGCTCGCTACGTTACCACCACCCAAAGGCGAGTCCGGGGGACGACACTGGTTACCGAACGACCGTGTGCCAATACGTGTGAAATTCGCTACAACTTTAACGCGATACATTTAAAATTGGAATTATACAAACATTCCATTCCATTCATTTTGATTGTATGATAGTTATCACTTTTTTTTTTTCAATATTTTGTTGATCCAAGATCCAAACTTAAAGATGAATAAAAATAATATCTTAATATTACCAAAATGTAACAACCGTATCACATTTTTCCCACATATATAGCTAATTTCACACAAAATTCTTAATCATACCCCAAAATGTCAACCATGATTAATATTGATATGGAATCACCATGAATGCCATACGGCCTTATTCATAAACGTTGCTTAGTTACTGTTTAGTTAAACACTGATTTGTCTCTTTCTGTCATTATTGATTTGACATACGAAAGAAGAAGACACAATATTGTTTAACTAATCACCAGTTAAATAAAGTTTATGAATAAGGCGGTTAATCTAGCCGCATACAATAACCGGGTAAATACATATTATCGGGTATTTATACCGGTACAAAAAAAACATTGTACAAATATACCGTGTTCGGTGCGTGTATGGACTGCGTGAGATGTTCAATGATGTGTATAATTAATGTATAAAAGTGTATTATAAGTTTTTGATGTGAAACCCCTTTGGGCGCCATTAGTATAAAAGTTCAAGGTCGAATTTAAAAACGTATCTATGAGTAACGTTACTGACGCAAAAAGTAGTTTCACTTTTATCGCGTGTACAGAATTACGAATATTTTTTAATTTAATTTTGAATAGTTCTTCAAAAAGGATACTGTCTTCCGGTGGCTTGCTCTCGGCAGAGTCCATGCCGGGCAGCGCCGCCGCTACTCTTCGGAATAACTGCAAAATATAATCACAAAATTATTTTGAGCATTCAATTTTCGGTAATTTTCTTTTATAAAATCGAATAACAATTTTTAACACATCTTTCTTTGCAGAAAACAAAACACTCGATTTTTTACCTTAATAATTAATACTCACTTCTGACTTTTTAAGAAAATATTTCATTATGAAAAGTAATAACATGTCGAATATTATAAATGATTGGAATGTCAGTAATGAGTGAAATTGATTTGATTGATAAAGATTCCGTTACACTCAATATTGCATTCAGGTCAAGGTAATAAAAGTTTATTAAAAACAGTTAAACTAACAATGTTAAAGTACAATCTCTGCCTTAGAAAGTCGGTAGTCGGACAAACGAATGTATTATTTATACTATGTATTATTAACATATATATATATATGCGTTCTTCTATCCATGGGATCGTCTTTCATATTATAGCATATATATATATATATATATATATATATATATATATATATATATATATATATATATAATAGCCGAATAACGCAGGTTCACATCTACTCAGATTATAACAGTAATTTCACATGTTTAGTATTTATATGTAACTAAAGTCTTACTTTGTAGGCGTCGTGATGATACCGGCATATATCGGATAAAATATTTAATAACTCGCAGGTGATCAACGTGGGGGGAAATAAGCCCCAATCATTCTCCTAAATAGGAGGGTTGGGTAAAACTTTGTCCCAGAAGTGGGACAACTACGAACTGTAATTGCGATGTTATAATATTACGTAATCACCTGTTTGACATTATATCCAGCCTTCGCGCTGGTCTCGATGAACATAACGTTGAGCTCTTTGGCCTTGCGGTCCCCGTCCTCGGTGGACACCTGACGCTTGTCAGACAGATCGGTCTTGTTGCCAACCAGCATTATGATCACGTCCGAGCCGCGCTCCGTACGGACGTCATCGATCCATTTCGATGTTTGGTGGAATGAGTTTGCATCTGAAAAGAGGTAATTATTTATGATAAAAAAATATTCATTTTGCAATTGTTTCTGCAGAAGTTTTTTTTTGTTTCACTGTCGAATGCTGTCTATTTCGTAAAATTATAATACACTTCAGTTAGTCTTACAAATATTGCCAAATTAGGTACAGCTAGACGTCGTTAAATGTCTGGTCATTCTGCTTTCAGACGCAAAAACCTTACATAACCCGCAATATTATTATAATAATATAAAATTATTAGTTAATTTTCTTGTTAGAATGAAATTTACATTTAAGCTTGATAATAATTCAATGGAAAGAAACAGAGGCCGTCGAGGATCGATACTCTTTGCTCAGCAGTTTTAAATGTCAGTACGGATCGACACGTTTTGTATGTACAGTAGATTACTAAGCATTTCATCGGTGCATTAAGAACAGTAAGTAATTATTTCTTTATAACTACATTTCAATTATGCATTTGCATTAGACTCAAGTGTTTATTAACTAACCACGTGTGACTAAAAAAACATTATGTGGTAATAGCGATAATAATATGTAATAAAGCGTCGAACATGCAAATGGGAATATGCGATTGATATCAATCGCGTTTCCCAGATTTTACTTATACTTGTGGGTCGATAACGTTACATACATTTTGTGGCGCTTCGCCGCTTATTTTGTAGTTATACCAAATTAGGCACACAATCGTTACCATCGGCGCTATATATTCCATTTATTATTATAATAATGTAAATCATTTCATACGCCAAACAATATCTCTTGGACCTGTAACTACAGTGGGTCACTAACCCTTTAACCCAGCACACATGGATACAGAGTATTGATGTTGGGCGTTGGAATAACTGATGAGTGGTCGGTACCAACTCAGACAGACCGGCAGAAAGCCCCGCCCCCTGTATAGGTGAGATCGATTCTTAAGAAACGTCGACATATAAGTCGTATATCTGAAGTTATAACAAATGTAGTCTTTCAACGCTATCTCAACTATGGAACCGTCATTATTATACTTTTAGCATCTGACGTCATCAGAAATCGGATGATTATGCCATGTTAACTGTCATTTACTTCTCCATCTACGATACTATTTAATTGGAATTTGATTGCTTTTTAACTGATACAACATTCTTGAATAACATGCAGGAATCGGGAATCGACCCTTCACCTATCATAGTTATCTTTACAGAGATAATTTATGCAGTTGATGTAGTTGTTGTACATAAATAACGCATTTCTATAATATTGCATCATAGATTAAAATAATTTTAAATGTTAGCATCGATCAAGCAGTCTGTTAGCGAATAATTAAAAAGTCGATTTTTATTCAATATTTAGGTACCTATTTATCGATTAGGTATGGACATTAAGGAACCTTCTCCTCAAAAGAGGCCTTAGCCCAGCAGTGGGACATTCACGGGCTGTTACTGTATGGACACTTAGTAGTATTTGATTTATATACAGTCATCGATAAATAATATCCGGTTAAATAAATACTACACGGTACAGATAATCATCTCAAGATGTGATGTCATCGGTAATCCAATATGGCGGACAATTGCCAGACGCCAATAGCCACTAAAACTGTGCTAAAGTTCGTAACCATTTGTAATTTTTGATGGATCCGCAACATGTAAACTCTGTTCCTTCCATTTATATGAACCTATGTGAAGACCTTGAATCAATCATAATAACAATAATGTTGCTTGAATTCAGTAGTTTTACGAGCAATTAGCTGGTTTATCGCCTTATCCGAAACTCTAAAAAACACATTAATGTGCATTGTGATTATATAACAACAGAGAAAGTACACTTTCAGGAAAATGTTCTTATTAAAAATAAAATCGTTAAAAGACGGTTATATAAGCCCAACAACAATTTATTCAATGCAAATAATAATGTATCAATTCGATCAGATTCTTGATTTGACAGGATAATGATTAATATAATTATCGCTTCCTATCTAAATATGTAAACTAAAATGATTGTTCATATGTTTGTCCGTTATGCGTGATAAAACTTTGATGAGTTATTCGGCGTACGCTCAAGAAAGTTTGTAGTCCAAAAGCAAGAAGATTTTTTTTCTTAGTGTTCTTAAATATAAACTTTCTATGTAGACCTCTACCCGTGCGAAGCCAGGGCGGGTAGCTAGTTGTTATTAAATTAAAAAATTTAACGTCGCATCGTATAACTTGTTTCATTCTCTTGGCTCGTCGAGGGATTGTTCCTAAGCTATATATTATCCTTTGCAATAATGGACCGAGGCAGGCAGCCAAGAGAAGACCCTTTTTTATGAAACAATAAAACGATATAAAATATGTTTTTAATTTTACAGATAGGCAACATTTCGTTTAGATTAAATAAAGCTGAAAATATTAAAACAAACTTTGTTTGAAACGTGAAATCATATTAAACAATACTTTGTTCTATTGTACCCAAAATAAAAAAAACAATCGAAGCAGCTAGAACAGATGTTATGTAATTAAATTTCTATTGAGCCATCAAATTCATTAACTAACTCTAGTTTAACAGTTTCATGCCATACGGGTCAATATCTGTAACGCTTAGTTTAGGGGTAGTTTGTGCCAAATATTTAAACTGGCGGGACAACGAAGGTCACTACAAATACATCCAATATTGTTTGTCATCGCCAACACGAATGTCTAATATTTAATTTTAAGCCTTATACTCTTCGGTGTAGAGATCAAATTTATTTCATATTAGATCCACTCGCGAGAAAGTGAATTTATTTAATCGAAAGGCATACCGGCGTAAAACTTTATGAAATTCATTGCGAAAGATCTACATTTTTGGGCTATGATTCTGTAATTTATATGAAAATCTACTTCATTCGATGAGACACAAAATTAAAAAAACGGTCTACAATATCGCTTCAATTTAGGGACGATTTTTAAATGTTTTTATTACATTTTTAAGAATCTAAAGTTATAAGTTGGCTAGCAGCTCTAATCTATACATGTACTATTCATTTAGTACATAATCTAAGGACATATTTGGCACATTTTATTAACTTCACCATATAATACATTAATTGTATAAATAACATTGCTATAAGAAGCTGAATTACAAAGACAAGTCACTTTAAAGATATTACAAAATTTAAAAAGCTTATTTGTTGACAAAACAAACAATCAGTTAATTTTTTTTTTTATATATCGAATTTAAAAAATCTAATTAAAATAATTTTCGAGGAAACAGAATATTACTCGTTAATAATAAAATGACTCCTTTGTTACATATATTTCGATATTCAATGTAACATATCAAAACAAAGAATAGTTTTATATGAATTTTACAACTATTCGGAAACCAACCTTCAGTTCACGAGGTCATTGGCACACTTTCAGTATTTCAGGTGCATGCAACCGATCCGTTGTAATCCAGTCTTTTGTTACTGATATTTTATTCAACATGTTTTCTTCAGACGGATTGCACAAACATAAAAAAATATAACTTTGATATTCGTCTCTTGCATTGCACCGGGAATGCGATAACAAGACAAGCTAAATAAAACCTTTATATATATATTAACAGAACTCATTTTTGATAAACGGCGTTTATGTTTTCGTATCATCAAACATAATTTCTCTTAAAATTTATTTGTCTCTTGACGAATCAAAAAGTCTTTTACAAGACTCTATTACATGTATCTGTTTTAACAACGCTTCCTTTATAATTTTAAACGAATCCAAGATAGCCGAGTAAATAGTTTCTGAGTATACATTCGTCCATAGATTGACATAGAACTTTAAAAAAAATAAAAGTCATACATAAAACCGTCAATGCGCCACCAACCATGAGATCTAAAATATGTCATTCACTCTGCGAACTAGACCACGGCGACACGCATTGACGTTTGTCGGTTGAACAACTGATGAGTGATTGCAGCGTACCCACCGACATGGATAAAGCCGTATCATTCCACTACTTTTTTTTTATATGATAGGTAGGCGGACGAGCGTATGGGCCACCTGATGATAAGTAGTCACCAACGCCCTTAGACATTGGCAGTGTTCTTACAAGCGACGTTTAACATTTCTTAATGTTAAACGTCGCTTACAACGCCAATCCGTCACCAACCTTGGGACCTCAGATGTTATGTCCCTTGTGCCTGTAATTACACTGGCTCACTCACACCTGGCTCACTCACTTCAAACCGGAACACATCAATAAGTAATTCAACGAGTACTGCTGTTTTGCGTTAACTTAAGTTGATTGATGCCAGATTTTAAAATAGAGGAGTTGAAAGCAACTGAATCCATAAAACTTGTATTTAATGGAGTTTTCTAATATGATTCGTTATCTTATATCATATTAATATTATAGTGCGATCATTTTTGCTTATTTATCTGATTACTGATTACTTATTCGAATGATAGTGAAAACTTTTATTTTTTTTTCATTTTATAGTTTTAAAAAGAACAAAGGATATTGCGTACGTTTATATTGTGTAGCTTTTTTAGGATATATAGATAGAGAGAATAGACGGTTCCTTATATGAAATGTATATGACTTTTTTCGTAAATTTCGCTTATACATAAGTGGCACTGGCCATTTTTATGTATAAAAAAAAAGAAAAATAATGACAAACTTAATTTAACTATCACAAATAATTAAGTAAATGTTATATAAAAAAAAATGTTTTTAAAAGATTTACATATACTAACTTAGCAATTCGTACCAGTAATTTAAAAATTATTACGAGATATTTAAATAAACAAGTGACTTAATAATAAACGAATCGTGTCATACGATGTATTAGCACAGTACAAGGCGAATAAAAAAAAAACATTCGCAGTGGATGACAGAATATACAAAGCGTGAAGAATTCAAATGTATTAAATACTTAGACTAAAAGCTCAGTGACGGCCGCTTGATATTATAGATAGCTGTAGCCAACTGCGTTGAATTTACTTCCCCGGCTCCTGATTTTTATTTA
Organism: Nymphalis polychloros; assembly: GCA_905220585.2. NCBI lineage: Eukaryota > Metazoa > Arthropoda > Insecta > Lepidoptera > Nymphalidae > Nymphalis > Nymphalis polychloros. The sequence continues at coordinate 13,478,153 of HG992243.1, read as the reverse complement.
GTTGTATTCATAATTTAACAAATAGTTAGTGTATTCCATTTCAATTAGTTATTCTAGTATATAGAATAATATGTTAAGCTACGACCACTATACGTTGCACGCTGATGACTACAATTGAAATTGTATGTGTACCATTCCGTTATGTTTAATTATGTTAAGATGACATACCGGTGGTCCAAAAATAAATAAATCTATTCGAATAAGTATTATAAATGCGAAAGTAACTATGTCTATCCGCTACGATTACCAGGCTAAACCACTCAACTGATTTTGATGAAATTCGGTATGAAGCAAGATTGAACCTCGAGAGGACATAGGTAACTTTTTATACCTAACACCAGCCCTGCAAACTAAAACGCGGCTGAAGCCGCGAGCAAACACTAGTAAATACATATATCTCCATTTTTTATTGCATTCTTAGTGACTCTAATGAAAATAGAATGGCTTTCGTATTCCTTATTAGCTTTCAAGTTAGTTTAGTTTCGTAATAACAATTAATAACATAGGCTGCGATTTAGTACAGTACAGCCTATAAGGCGACACATATGTATGTACATCTGTACAATTGTATGAAATACAAACTTTATATAAAAACGTATTTATGGATGTGTAACACATTTTGTAGAGTAGATATTACATTTTCATATCTACTAAGAAACTTAATCATATTCTCCGAGTCTTACTGAAAATTTATGACGGGATTTTATTAACATTTTTACGACTGAAATTTGTTATTTAAATATATCCTACAGAATTCATCTAAAACAAGAAATAAAATTGTTTTAAAACATGAAAAGAGCTCGAGCATAAAGAGAGCTTATTTTTGATAATCAGTGAAAAAAATTTAGAAACAACATTAATACGAATAAGTGCCTAAATTTCGTAAATGATTGAAGTTAGAACAGTAACAGTTGTGCATAATTTCTGGAGACCAAATAATTCTAGTTACGTAATTTATGCCACTAAGATGCATTATTTTTTAAATTGGTTGCTTATGTGGTAATGTACTCCGACTTAGAATTATTTCTTATGCACTTGGTATTTACCAATGTTGACCAACTTCTACTGTTATTTGCGTCTTGAGAGAACACGCATTAAAATTAGATTTAATAAAAAAAATACTTGTGACATTTCATTATGCCTCTTAGAAAACGTTCGCACTACATATTTCGCACAGTATCAAATAGTTTACTAACAAAATGGTAACGAATTGACTACAAAGTATTCAATTCATTCGTTGAATTTCGTCGCTTACAGAAATTATGTTAAACCTATTTAAAACTAAATATTAGTTGCATCGCCGTTATTTGATGAAGGGCTGAAAGGTCGTTATTTCTTAACAAAAAAAAAGTTTAAAAAAAATAAGTCAGGTTGATACACCTGCCTTTTTTCTAATCAAATTTGTTGACTCAAAAGCTTAATACCAACGTGAAAGTTTTGTAGACTACTTAGACAGTATTTATTTAAGCGGACTACGTTCCTCACCGCGACCATAGAATGAAAATGGCAAAGACAGAACAAGCTACTTAAAAACTCATTTTAAAAATTCTCCTTATTCTAGAAATGTATAAAATTTTAATTAAATAAATTCGTAGTAATCGCAAAATGTGATGATAGCTACTGTAACTTTATGTTTGATATTAATATAAACAAAGATAACCATATATCCTTTTGTTTTAAGTATCATCGCATAAAAAAACTAACAGGGAGCCGGATGAATATTGAATATAAAACACATTCATGAGAATAAAGCTGACTTTATTATGAAAAGCTAAGAGTCACACATTATGTAATTACTTTTGTAGTAGAGAGCATTGGTGCGAGTCAGTTGATAGCACAGTTCATTTTCAAACTTTGTTTTTAAATTTATGACTCGAGAGGAAGGTAAATGATCTCTGTCCATGGATATTGACTCTAACACAAACCAATCATTAAGGCAATGCGACGCGAATTACAATACTTAAGATGTTATGTCCCTTGTGTCTTTAATAACGCTGGCTGACTCATTCTTTAATACGAAACACGGTAATTCAAACTACAAAGACCTATTTATTACTCGTATCGAAGTTTTCTTATATTTTTTCGTGATAGTGGAGTCCGCCTAATCAATTTCGGTCACGGCGACCATTCTCAAAAGAGACTAATAGTTGGCTAAACTCCGCAGGCGATATTAAAGAACACAAGTGTAATCGCAAACACAGGTGCACACTTTATTCAGTCGTAGTAGACTAATAAAATATAAAAGTTTTAATAGATATTAGGAAAACTCCAAATTTGAAATGATTTATTTGTTTAAATAAAAGTTCTCATCAAAAAAACATTCTTATGAGTTATGTTAGTATTAAAGAAATCGCGTTATTCGTTCAATTAAATCGCATGTCACGTGTTCGTAAAGTTTGTTGGAATCAGCATCGTAATGTTTAATGCATTTAACACACGTTTTATTGATAACTGGAGCGACGAAGAAATTATAATTCATACTGTTATAATACGGAAATTGGAAATGTTCGTCCATCTCTTATCTTCGATTTACGAAAAAGAAAAACAATATGCTCTATGATAACATTCCCAACGGTGACGACATCATAGAACTTTATAGTGTATCTATAAAATGGTATCGTTTAGTTAGGCCAATGTTCATTGCTTTCGTAATAAATACTATTTTCCAGACCGAATTTTTCGGTCACGGCGGCCAATCTCGAAAGATATTATCCAACTGGGCAGGACATAATATTATAGTGCACAAGTGTGTGCGCTTATATTATGAATATGTCATGATTTCTTTTGTTTTCATCTTATACATATAACAGCAGAACCAGACGTAGTAGATAGTTTAAGTAATACATATAACGTAAGTATTTAAAGAAATTAATATTAATTAATCTAATCTAAAACCGGTTGGCGTGGTTGGTAAGATGCTTGCCTGTCACGCCGCAGGTCGTGGGTTCGATTCCCACCCAGGACAGACATTTGTGTGCATGAACATGTCTGTTTGTCCTGAGTCTGGGTGTAATTATCTATTTAAGTATTTATTTACAAAAGAAAAGTAGTATATGTAAGTATATAAGTTGTCTGGTTTCCTTAGTAAAAACTCTGCTTAGTTTGGGATCAGATGGCCTTGTGTGAATAATGTCCTAAGATGTTGTTATTATTATTATTATAATGAATCTAATATTTCTTACTTAATATCGAAAATTTTATCCAGACATGTAGTAACGAGTAACAATGAATTAATTAAACAACGGATGGACATATAATATTGTATTTATTATGAATTTAATAAAAATACAATAAAATAATAAAACATATCACGTACTAGGCTCACATGACAACAAAGGAGAGCTTAAATGAAATAGGATTGAGAGATATCCGTAGTTTTGTAATGGTGTGACAGTTCAATTTCCTTATAGGGGAGGGGCATTGTAGATCAATCTACAGATGGCACATATTTTAGGTTAACTGAAAGCTCGGATTGTAGATATTTATGGATTTCCATAGTAAATCGCATATAATTGAAATGAAAAATAAATTGTCATGAATCGTTTGTATGGACGTTTGAGACTTATTTTGGTTGCGCGTCGGCATCCGGACGTCCGTATTGTATAATGTAGGTTATGCATATGCTTGACACTCATAACTATGGAGGCGAGTGGAAGACCAGTGAGTGGGAGGTCGTAACGTTACACCACACCATCACGTAATATTACACTGACAATGACGCGTGAGTCATCTAGCGAACGTAGACACAACATACATATATGACCATATATATTAGAACTGGTTTTCGCCACGCTTAGGTTATTGCTAACTATGACACATAATTTTTTTATTTCTATAAGAAAAACTAATCCATAGATTTGTCAAATGTTATTTATATTCTTAGATTACATGACTTCATTATTGTAATAGAATAAACATGACGTAATAGCGTGCTATTATACCAAATAATCGCTTAACATAAAAAGTTAATTAAGTTAGTAATAAATAATAGTTCGCTTTCGAACGATAAATCCTAAGTTAATATGTCCAAATCAGTTTTTAACACGATAAAACCGTTTTCGTATATTTTATCATGGTTAGACTTATTTCTAATCTTTTGGAAATGATGAACATAATATAATATTCTGCTCTATTATAGGCTCATTATCAAACGACCTGTTTAAAATGTACATAGCTTCTACATAAAATGCCATCGTAACATTTAACATGGTAGCAATGAACCCTATAATGGGTTGAAGCTAGCAATTAACCCCATATCCGTGCCTTCACAAGAACTAACATCCGTTGAATCGAATACATTTTTTTAATCATTATATCAAAAATTTGTACTGGTAAATTTCGAACGTATAAAAAAAATCTAATTAATCTATTTGAATCAGGTATTCGTCTCATAGCACCATAGAGGTTGGATGGATCCCGCAATTAGCGAGCCAAGTGCTCGGGACGCGGTGTTTGCGGTCAAGCACTGCGGGGTCGGGCGAAAATATGAATTATGCGATTACCTATTCAAGCCGCACCATTATTAAATATATCACGTAGAAATAGTTGAAAAATTTGTTATCAACTATATTAAATTATTCATACTATATATTTAGTAGTTACATGAAATAATTATCAACTACGAAAAGTGTTTATGAAATAGAAACGCAATTTTATTAATTTCAATAAACATTTCACCTTGATTTTCGCATTAGTCATCATAATCGTTTCATATAAAGGCCAAGAGTATAATAAATGATATTAGTTAATTCGTATCTAACAAAGGATATTAGTCGAGGATAACATTAGTAGAATTCATGTATATATTATTAATTTCCTTATATAACTACACTGTAACATCTTTAATAAACTTTAGACCTATATCATTTTACTAAATACATATTTGTACCCCGTTTTATATCTGATGATACACGTTCAGGGGCTGTTGACGTGTTGAATTAAAAATTACTTTTACCGTTAAATAGTTCGTTAAAGGCTTCCTATTTTATATCTTAACCATATGGCCCTAAAGATAGATTTAGTCACTATTAATGTAAACTATTTGAACAAAGTACATGCAAGGATTTAAAGGACGAAATATATACTCAAAATTTTACAACAGGGAAACAATGACACATTTGGTAATTAATATAAATTCTATTCAATAAGCAACATATAATATTAGATAGAACTAAAAAATTACGTTACTTAAGAAAAGTATACTTGCATTCAAAATATAAAAGCAACTTACTGGTTATATCATAGACAACAACAGCAACGGTGGAGTCCCTGATGTAAGAAGGTATGAGCGAGCGGAAACGCTCCTGGCCCGCCGTGTCCCACAACTGCAGTCGCACTGTACGATCTTCCAGATACATAGTCTTGGACAGGAAGTCTATTCCGATTGTTGCCTGTTTTAAATTTAATATTAATTAATCTAAACAAAAATATAAATTGTAACAATACATAATCAAAAATTATTAATATCACATATATACATGAAACACACGTAACATTATGTTTTGAGCAATGCTCACTAAACAACCTACTTTAAGATATGTATACAATTTTATAACATATCATCTCAGAAAATCTGGATGTCGTTTTACTCTGACTATTAATGTGATTTACTTAGTCCAGTTGTATTTTCTGTATTAGAATTGATATGATATTAAATAAAATAAATAAAACCAACAGACGGCCGATTACTGAAACGTCACTTAAATATTAAATGCAACTTAATTATTTGAGATGCCGTTAATTTACAATTTCCCATACGGATTTAGGAGCTTCTCAATGTTAAGTAGCGTTTAACATTGTGGGACATTTCAGTATTCGACCGAGAATGTATGAAAATCCAAAGGGTACATTTGCTTTACTCAAATTTATCGACGCTTATTCTTGGGCTGACAAGAATAAAAAAAGATTGTGTATAATATATATAAAATGAATCTATAAAAATAAAAATGGAATGCTATACCTATGTGCTAAATTAAATAAATAACATTTTAATTTTTTTGTATGAAACTAGGTCCTCAGACAAAACTTGTTATTTACATAATTATACATAAGATATAAATATACATAAATGTGGGTGTGTTTATGTCATCTTGTCAAAATTGTCACTTGAATTTTTTAATATGGAATTAAAAGTTACTTGACTATATGGCAATTTGTTATAAAGTATTTTGTACAAATTTTTATTGTATGAATAATATAATTTAAGTAATGTATCAATGTAATATAATCACTATAATCAGATTATAATATTTTAGAGCAAACATTTAATATTTTAATAAATATATGAAATATGAAAACTTTTTGCTTTACAACATTAATCAAACAAACAAATTGTCAAATTTCATCCAAATTATTGATACAAGCCAATAATAACTTTATATTGCCCAATAAATATTAAGTTTTATCAATTACAAATACTATTATCTCTAATCTGATATACATTGATATATTTTAAGGAGTAATTTAAAACAAATTTGCTCAATTCGGACACGACATTATGGTTTCATCATCCAAATATGTAATTAGAATAGTAAATGACCATAAATTCTCACTCACCTGATAAGTGTTGTCAAAACTGTCATACATGAACCTAGTGATCAGCGACGTTTTTCCCACTGAAAATCGCAAACTGCGGGTCAATGCACCGTTTAATTACATACTGCGTATCCCACATAAGAATTCATCGGATAACGGGAATAGAGATCAGAGAATAGCGTGAGAAGTGTAGGAGCAACAGACGATAATGATACTAATAATCTCTCGTAACCTACATCCCTTACACTACGTAATGCAGAGTACCGACAAATTTATAAAGAGCAGTCCTAATAAAACTATCGTATTCTATACCACGGAGAAATGTAGGTCAATAATTCAATAAGTCTAGACAAATCTATATACGTGTCGTAAATTCAAAAACTGTATTAAAAATGTACGACTGCTAGGGCAATTTGTCTTCCACTTACCACTCTGTTCTCCAAGAAACACGAGCTTAAACTTGCGTAGAGGATTACCGAATTCACCCGATGTAGACATTTTGATTGTTATAATTAATTACTTTGCTAAACTATAAATTTCACAGTAATTCTTATCACAGAAAACTACATGAACAATGACAGTTCGGGCCACTCCTGCGGCACACACGAGCGCAGCGCCGCCACGTTACGGCAGACTGACGGCGCTACGCAAAAGCCAACTCAGCAAAATGACATCATGTCGAATATAACGCATAATTTTTGAATAACTAATTCGGCTTTTATTAAGAATTTTAAAATAAAACAAATTATTGTAATTAACTATAAAATATTTTAGAAAAAAAAAATGTTACTTAAAAAAAATTTTTAATATGGCAATCCTTCAGGTTTTTTAAGCTGACATGTAGGTGATATATATATATGTATCACCTATAAATATATATCACATATATATATATATATATATATATATATATATATGTATATGATATTAGGTTTATGTAGGCTGTAGGCTATAGGCTATCAGTCTATCACTATTTAATCACTATTTTATTCCTTGGAAACTATAAGAACAATTTAATTAATAATTTAATACTCCAAAAGCATAAAAATAGAACTACAGTATGACATATATTATTATTGTAATTACATTTAATATCTAAACCAAATTTATTTTTTACAATTGAAAAAGATTAAGTAGTACTAAAATATAAATGATTTGTCCCTCCTAATCTGTTATAATATTGCCAAATAATTGAAAAAAATATTAAGGAACTTCAGTTAAGAAATTAAAAATTTATTGTATTAGTCTGTGAAATAGATACAAAGTCAATATTAACAAACAAAATTTAAATTTTTTAAATGTATTCTTATTTATTTATTTTTGAATAAACATTCCCGATTTAGTTAAGCTCTTTAAGTTATCATTTGTCACTGTTTCAGAATAATACAAAAATGCTTATAATATTATAAAAAAGGTGTGTATTTGTGACCATTATTTTTACTCAAAATGGGACACGTCAATTAAAATTAACAATATATTCTTATATGCGTTTATTAAACGAAACAATCGGATTTAGTAAATGTTTCTATCACTAAGGTCTTTCATATTATAATCTTTTGTAGATATAAAAAAGAAAGAAATCTTAACATACATTCAAAGCCAAACGGTAGATTATGCTGCAGAATTAAATGCGTTTTAAAATATATGAGCTCCGCAATCTGCATTACTGCATAACTTTTGTTTCACGTGTAATAAAATACACCTAGTAATTACGTACACTAAATAAATTATAAGCTGTAAGGAGACTGTTAAGTATAAGCTAGTAAATTACACTATTGGGCAAGGACATCTAGAGAAGAATTTTATTGGACACATGCAGATTTATTCTTTTTTTTTTCTTCGCTGCCAAGCACGGAATAAAAGTCAATAAGACAAATTACAAATATAAATTATGCATGTGAAAGTAGTTCTTTATTCGGATTTGAAACAGCAACATTTTGTAAACTCATCTAGGCTTAATGAAGGAATGATAGTCCCTTAAATTTCTAGATTCATCTGATTGGTAACATAGAGTTAACCTGCGTGCTGCATTTGTTTGTTACGCTTTTACATTTTAAGTACTTACCCAACCATTCTAAAAAAAGGCATATCAGGGTAACAAAAAAGGACATAGGTTACTTATCTTCCTTCACCCACGGGCGAAATTTACAATAAAAATAAAAGCTGTTTATTCAAATCTTTACTAAAATAACATAGGATTATGTACAAAATAATAATTTACAATAAATTATCACAAAAATATGCAACCTCAGTAATTAATAGTTAATTCAATATCTGATACATACTCATATTTAATTTCGTATGAAATATATTGATAATAGGTTTTGATAAAATGTTTTAAAATAATCAGAAAAAATTACTATCTGAGACACTGTACCTACACATTAAAAATATACAATATTACCCCAATATTTATCTTAACATTTCAAAAGTATTTTTTTGAATCTACAAGAAATAATAAGTTATGGTAAATCAGAATGATAAAAATTACTTAACTAAAACATTTTTACAACAATAAAAGAATATTTGAGTGCATTCACAACAACTATTCTTTTTCCTAGAATATAATATTCAATCCTTCAATTTACAGTAACATTTCAACTATAGCAATGGCACAATATTTTTTCATCAGTATTCGGAAAATGCGAGCTTTTAACAAAAATGTTGATTAAACATTATAGATAGTGCCTTTGATTACAGGAAATGCCAAAATTTTCTTTTCATATTGAAGAATTCACAATTACTTGTGTCAGTATACTTTTGCAGGATGTTAATTTTTTTATTCGCAAAGTTATGGTGTATGCCGTCGTGGTGGAAACATGTTTTCCTCAACAACAACAACACCACATAATAAATCATACCCTGTACGATTATGACGAAAAACGAAGAGCACAACACATAGAGGAAACAAAAGAGATATTAAGAAATTCTTCATTAGTGACCTGAATAATGCTACAATGAAACTGAGTGGTTTGCCGGGATATAATATGACCGTTTCTTTGGGCCTCCCTTCAACTGGTAAGACAGCAGATGCTGTAACAACTCTTAGGCCAAGTAAGGCTTTGCCAGGAGTTGCACCACCTGTCCGGCCGACATTTCCACTTAAACAGAATGCCTGAAACAAAATTAATCTTTTTTACCTTTTGTTACAACCAAACTTAGTAATTGAAATAAAAATAGTGTTTAATATTCTAACAATAGTAATAGAGGCAACATACCTCAAATATGCATACTATTATTCTGTAAATGATTTCTAAAAGAAGTATTTCTGATGTAAGTTCCATTGCATATTTGTAGTCATCATAATGTTCACTGAATTTGTACAAATCAAACTTATCAAGGTCGCTGAAAAAAAGAGTGCATTCAAAATAGTTGAAGAAAACAAATCTTTTATATTTCTCAGTTAATTTGGCTTCATAAAATGTATTCTTTTGCTTTATTTAATTTTATAGAATTATGGTTCTCATAAGATAATATTTATAATACACTACTTACATTAATTCAAACATGTCTACTGCTATGAATGTGACAATGAGTTTCAGAATAAACAGCAGCATGAAATCAATAAACTCTGCCAAAAGCCTCTTATACAAAGGTGGAATAACATATTCAAACCCACCGTGTCTTGCTATAACTGAAATCCAACATAGGTATTAATAAAATACAATTTGAAAATTGAAATATTTTCTTAAGGGTTAATATTAAACATACTTTCAGCTGGTGATTGAGGATCACCTGGAACTTGATTTTCTGCTGGTTGTCGAGGAGGAATTGGTACTTGAAAAGGAAACTGTTGCCCTTGAAATTGATAGTTATTGTTCAGCAATGGGACATTTGTCGGGTTGTTTTGGAGTCCCTGCAATGACATCATATAGTAGGGGAAACAAGTAGATATATTTTGATACATCTGTGCCTGTTGGATCCATAGACGAAGTGCATGAAAATATGCTTCCCGTTCCGATGTTACTGGCCGGTCACCTTCAGACCCACTATTTGAAGTGTCTCTCGAAGGTCCACGAAGGTTGTCCACGAGCCTTTCCGTATCCGACATTATGTTTATGTTTACAAACTACATGAAACTCAAAATTCCTCAATAATAATACAACAATGAATACACGTCAGTTTTGTTATTTTATTGAAATCTTGCAATAAAATTGTCAATGTCAGACTTGACAAATTGATACTAAATATTGCTATTGACTTTTAGTAATGTTATCAGTATAACAAAATATAATAGGTATCTAAGGTAGTGATACCTTGAAATCAAACAAGAACAAAACGATAGTATTTTCCCAGATATGACGTGTACGTATTATGTAGCTATTACATTTATGAAAATATATAATATTTAGAGTTAAATATTGAAATAAGTCAAAGTTTGAACGGTTTAGCTGGCAAGTTTGTATCAACGAACCGTCAAATTGCGCTTGTCATCCGTCCACCGGATGCGTGCGCAATATTCCCTTGATTTTGTGGAGTTTGGTGTGGACATTTGTGTAAAAGCCCCATCGCTTTGTTCGTATAAACGCCAATTGTTTAAATGTTAAAAGTTGTTTTTAATTTTGTTTCTTCTGTAGTTACTGTTTCAGCTCAAAACAAAATTTTGGTGTCTGTGTATACTTTTTAATAAATTCGTCGTAAACGAGAAACAGTTGTGGCCGGATCAATCAGTAATTTACTGTATTTTTCTCCCAGTGCAATGCGATGTGCCCAATGGGTGGCTTTTAATACATAATAAACATAAAAAGCAGTTGTTCCCTGAGCAGCCACACGTAAGTATACTTTTAAACACATACTTAACTACGTAATTACATTAACAGAAAATTTAAACGTTTAAAATTTGTCGTTTCTTTATAGAAATAAACTCTTAATAATATATAATATTTTATTTACATTCATAATTTACATTAATGAAGTTTTTTTTAAATAAAATCAATTTATGAACCGCTTCTACCAACCATGCTTTTTACGTAAATACTACGCGTGATATATCCTGGTAGCCTTGAATATACTTTTTGCTCAAGTACTTATGTGGGTCACTGTACCCTCTATTTGCTGACTTATAATATATCGCTTTTTTATTTACCTAAGTTGCTCCGAAATTTTCCACTTTATCTTTAAAGTGTATTTCATTGATAAAGCCTAAATCACTTTAAATAACTTTTTATCTTTTTATGCTACTCAATTGTAGAACATAACCAAAATGATGAGTATTATTTTCGGTATTTTGTCTTAATGGAACAAAATGTTTTATTTTATGTTTTTTATATTACTAAATTAACTTAGGTACTTAATAAACTTATTGTCTGTATATTAAAAGTAATTTAGGGGATTAAAATTAAAAATATAATAAAATAGCATAAATTGTCTCAACAATTATTCAAGGTATTATATATAATAATTGCAATTGCAACAAGATTATTAAAAAATATAATTTGCTGTCAGTTAATTATAAATTCATACAGTCTCTCGCTCAAACATTATTTATCTTATAAAAAAAAATGAAACTGTTTTTAATATTTATTTGAAACTGATTATATTATATTAAAAAAAATTATATAAAGATATCATAAAAAATATCACTCGTTTATAGAAATAAATGATTTTCACAGTGCTATTTATATAAAGCCAGCTGGTCTGAAACTGGAATTTTGTATGTTGATTTAAAAAACAAAAACATGATGTAGTTTGTGTGCAAAACATAATTGAGTCTGCTTAGTCTATATGAAATCAAATCTCTTCAACTCCACCATTAATATTTCTAATTAAGAATTATAACAAATATACAAGACACACTTGTGCAACATGAATTTTTGAAAAAAAATACAATAGATATTATTAATCCTATGTTATAGGAGTATAATTTACAAATTATTTTGGTTGTGTGAAACAGTTAGAATTAACTGTTATTAATTGTAGGAAATTTACAAGAAATAATGTGCAATCGTTTGTTGATTTCTACCATCGTGCTAAGTTAATTCGCCGACAATCGATGGCTAATTCGGCATATTTTTGCCGATTTAATCGTTGGCCAATGCGTCATCGTAAAGCGTATCTCACGACATCCGCTCTATGTATCGTTGAACTATGAATTAAATATGACAAACGAAACGTATTTGTCTGGTTCAGTTACTTTATTTTTGGTTCGATTAAAAACAACTGGACATTCTGCTGTTTCAATTACTTCATGTTAATGTTATCATTAAACTAATATAACATTATTGTCTGATGCTTTTACAACTTAGTGTGCTATAACCATAGAGATGGTACAGTCTCGTATGGTTCAAAGAGTTGGCGCCGATTGTCCTAATTAATATTTACTGCGCACGCGGCGGGCCTCGGCTGCATTACGCGCCTCTTACTCATGGTCCGGTCGTGACGTGAATTATTAGTTACAATACGAGCCCTGAATGTGCCCCGCGTATTTGCTCGGCTTTAAAAAGATTATAAATTTATAACAAACATATTTTTATAAATAATTTATGTATGTATAATAATTTTTGCCTTATGTAAATGTTGTAAGAGACGAATAAAATGTATATCCTGTAATAAATATCAAGCGCTGCTCGTATAATCAATATTATTATGAGGCTACACATGATAGTAACACGTGGCTTGGTATATTTGGTGTTTGAGCTTTAACACAAAGATACAAAAATATTAAACTTCTAACATTGATTCTGTAAACGAATTTCGTTTAATCTTAAGGAGGTTTTTAAAAGAAAAGCGGCGTTGAATATTTTGAAAGTCACGTCAAAAGAACTGCATATTTAAGGTGCATTTGTAATTCACCAGGCAACGATCCCCTCATTCGCTTGCACTTTTCCACCCTATAGAGGGAAGACTCCCTTAATTACGATATGCGCGTCTCCGACTACCCACTTGAAGCCTATGATTCACGTTGCGATGTCAAGATTTTGGTGCAAACTCGACAGTTTTTAAGTATCACAGAGTATTTACTGCATAATAGCGTTGAACGACATTTTCATTTTAATATTCGCTTTAAAATAATAAAAAAAATAAACTTGTGCTTGCAATATTTTTGTCAACTATTGTGTGTTTCTGTTGAAATGTTTTATTAATGCAAATGGATTTATATAATAATAGGTTCATCGGTTTGTGTTTTAAATACAAGTATCTTTTGTTGACAATATAAACTAAATAGATAATATTACTCCATTTTTTTTCCGTGGTAAGTTTTAAATAATTTTGTCGTGTTAAAAAAAACAGTTCAGAAAAATTAAAAAAACTGCTAATCCGATTAATATAAAACTTTGACGCACGTAAAAAGTTTTATTAAAAACAATATTTTTCTTGTAGTCTATTGACAATTTAATATACGTATTGACACATAAACTCAATGATTACACAGAACTGACCTCTCACATTTTGTATTCGAAATATCGTTACTTAGAGATCTTTATCATACAGCTGAGTCACAGTACAACTGGTTATGTGATTAGTGTCTCAATAATGTTAAAGATAATTTATTACTATTTCATCACACATCACTGTTAAGTTTCCCTTAATGAATAAAATTGTTAGCTGTATCGTGGGAATGGAATCGCTAACTTATATTTTACTAGCCACCCGCTGTGTCTTTGCACGGGTAACACTGCGCAGTAAGACTATGTGCGTATTTTTTATCTGTTTAAGAGGAATACTTCTACAGTACATTATTTGCATGTAATTTTTCGTACACAGCAAGCAATGGAAGCTCTTAGGCAGCACGATATATCCAACTTTATCGATAAATGTCAAAACATTAACTAATTTGCACACAATGTTTATATTCACAACTAGAAAAAACCGCGGCTTCGCCAGCTTGAAATTCAGTTTGCGACGAATATTCTCCATTTTAACGTAAGTAATGCTTATTGAAATTATACACAAAACGATACAAATCGTTGGAGCCGTAGAGAGAGTTTCCGAGATGTAAGAAATAAATTTCAAAAATCAATCATTAAATATTATACGATAAGATGCGCAGTGCTTTACGTTTCTCATTACGTTTATAAAGTTCGAACGAAGATAACTTATTAATATTATTATGTGATTTGGGGGATCATCTACTTGAAAAACATTAACGACTTGTTTAAATGCAAAGTTCTTGAAACATCAAAAACTTTATGAATAATAACTAAAATTGGCGTTCTAAGAAAACTACGGCTTCAAAGTGCTGCTTAGAATATCAAGTTGTTTTTGGCTAACTCAATATCCCTACAACTCATAAAGGATCCTCTAAGAGTTGTATAAGTTTTAGTACTTCTGAATATAATTGGGAATGATATAATAAATAAATAAAAAAATGAGAAATGTATTATATAAATATTCTGACACATTTACTAAATTTAAAATAGAAATAAATTATTTTTATTATAATAGCGCCACTAAGAGCCGGTCTTGTACATTCATAATTCTGCGGTTTCCGGTGTCTTATTCATTTTATTTTTTATTAATGGAAATTTGCATTATTTTTATTAGCTTTGATTTTGTAAAAATATTCAATACAATTGTATATATTAAAATAAGTTCACAAAAATATATTAACCAATCCACTCTTTTATACCTATATAGTTCGGGTCTAGTTCGACTTCGATTTTACGCAAGATTACATGTAGTAATCAAGTACAAGAGAGAAATATTTTAATTAGTACAGTTAATAAATATTACAGACCATATTATAATGTATTTTTATGACTATTTATTGTGGTTGCAACCTGTGGTCTAATAAAATCAGTAGATATGTATATAAATTAAAAACATCACTGGACTCAAAATTGATATAAAAGCCAGTTCTTGTTATCGCCTGTAGTCTTTGCGTGATGCGCGCACAGTAATGTAGCAAGATACGATTTTATTTATATTTATATAATATTTCGTAATCGATAAGAATATCAGTGACGCATATAAAATTTAAACGTTTATTTTTAAATATATGTACTGACATAAAAGGATAAATTGATTCCTCGTCATAATAACAAATATTTTATATCAAAAACAGGTGAATCTAAATACTTATTCTCTAAAACGTATGCGAGCTAAGGGATTGTAAAAATAACACCCCTTAGGGGTGACCAATTCTCCCAGTGGGCGTGACCATTTTCAACTTAGAGGGTCGAAGTTTAAGATTAGCGATAGAAAAAATATGTCGATTACGATGACGTTGCGAGCAATTGCAAACAAAGCACTGAGTGCCATAATGAGGCGCTAAGTAGTGCGGCATGTTTATCGTAAAGGTTGACCAAATATTTGACTAGATACTCATTCTCATCCGTTTAGCACTGTAGTAATTTTGGACCTTTTTATATTCTATGAGGTATTTTTTCGATTGTATGGCGAATGAAACAACAGCCCCTGAGTGTCTTACTGATAGAGAACTCTTCTACTTGTAACGAGAAGTTATGAAGCTTATTCCATCACGCCGCTCCGATGTGGCTTAGTGTATATTTTAATTTCATCCGACACATAATGGATTCCTCACGATGTTTTTAATGAAAATTCTGTTAGTGGACTGGGTTTGGTTAAGATCAATGTGCTCTACACACAGTGCCGCCTATGCTATTAATAAAAACGTGTGTCAATTTTTTATTTTACTATTTGATGTTTTAATTTATGAAAAATAATTATTACGATGCATAATTTTAAAATCGCTCATATTTAAAAGGCCTTAGTAAAATGTATCAGTCTTCATTTGTTATCAATGGCATATCTGGTGGATCATTCAAGTGCTATTGTCTGCAAAACACAGACAACGGACATTGTGAATTAAATGTTAGCATATAAGACATTGTACATAATTATGTTTTCCCAATGAAAACTATAATGTAATAATTAATGTGTCTAATTTTCGAAGTAACTTTCCTTTGTATTCAATAAACATATATGTAATTAAATTAAATAACTTGCCGGTTATTCGCAGTAGAATCTACATTACGAACCGGTGGTAAATTTAGTTTAATCTTGTAATATCGCAACTTAAAAGTGCATATGTAAAAAAGTTTGCTAGTTCTATATTCAGACCATTCAGTCAGTTTTGGCCGCGTTTGAGGCGGAGGAGGTTTTATGTACCCTATGTCCTTTTCTTTCGTAACAACGTGTATGTAATTTCATTATCGGTTTTGTAGTTAAAACGTGAAAACGTAACAAATACCAAACAAACTTACTTTTGCACTTATAATGTTAAAAGGATATAATCTTTTGGTCATTGATTTTCTTATTTGTGTGTAGTGCCTGGAAATTATGTCAAAATCAAAAATAATATGTGTATTTATATGCTTCATACGTATCCTGTCGTAATTCTAGACATAGCGTAGTATCAGTTTGAACTCTCCAATTTTCATTTGAACACCGTGACTTTGATCTTTCTACGATTTGACGTCAAGCTCAGAATAACGTTGTTTGTTATTTTTTGTCCATTTTACGAGTATTGTCTCTACTTGATGCCAGATACTATTTTACGAATGTACAGCCATGAATCAATTAGCCCTAAACACGGAAAGAAGATTTACGCGAAAAAAATTTTTTAACGTAAACTGTTGAGGAAAACCAGAGTTATACCTAAATTTTGTTTCTTTGATCTCGTTTTATATTTACGTTGGTGTTACGTATTTTAATGTAAAGACAATTTATGTTTGCATTATTTTATCATTTAATTTGAACACGAGCGCAACAGTATGCGTTCGAGTAAATATTGTCAATATTGGGATAATGTAAAATTATATTCACACCCAATAACATTTATCTCTAGACGTTATGTTATTATTAAACAAATTTATATTTGATATCAATTCATTGTACTTATAATATAGATGACTAAATAGAAATGTGCTTATGCAATAAAGTTTAATTTTTAGATTAGGCTTTGCCATTTAAAAAATGACGAAATTGAATTTATTTTATCACTTATATATATTTTTAATACATTTATTTACATTAAAGCCTTAAATAAATACAAATAAAAATTAAAAATAATTACTGTATAAATCGTGATCGCGTGGAATGGTGGTAAGAATGAAAGCGGCATTTCTCATTCGAATCGCAATTCCCATTCTCTGGGCGAAAAATGAACCAGCCCTCCTGTCACCAGTGTAATATTGTTGATGAAAGTTTTTGCACTATTACTCCATTATTTTTTAATTACATGTGGTTTTAGGAAATGGTTCATTCCTTTTAGTCACGTATAGACTACAAAGTGTAATTGGGCTTCTATAATTTTTACCCGTTGTATAACTATTAACTGATTCCGGCTATCGTTTAGCGCGGCGTAAATTAAATATCAGTAACAGTATGTATTTTTGTATGTTATATAATAAAGCAAGCCCACCTTTCTTTCGCATTATATAATTAAGTGTGATAGAAAATATTATAATGTTAATTAAAAAACCTACCCATTAGCGTCGTAAGAAATATTATGCACTCCTTACTTCGTCAACGCGTCAGCAGCCATGGAAACTAAGATGTTGTCCCTTGTGGCTGTAGTTACCCATACGGAACACAACAATATTAAGTATTGCTGCTTGGCGGTAGAATATATTATTAGTAGGTGATACCTGCCCAGATGGCTATCACCAAATTCAGCCGAACAGGAATCCTATAATCGAAACTAAATAATTATATAGTGAGAAGTTGTTAGCGCAACAATTTCAACAACTTTAATTGATTTTGGAGTTGTTGATTTGAACACGAATAATTGTTAAAACGCTTGTTGCCGTTATCTATGTTGATAGTGTGAATTAAAACAGTGACGTTCATCAGTGTTGCTAATGATGATATAAAACTAAATTAAAAAAAAATACATGTATCATTTTATTTTTTCTAAAATAATATAACATTATATGACAAATATGATTTTACTTTTACGACTCTGTTTGTGGTGTGTGGATCGTATCCATTAAGACGTACTGGAATGAATCGTTAGTCCGCACTACTGATTCTAAATAAAAAGGTCATACTTGAAATAAATATCTCACATGATTTCTATAAACAGAACTGACAGAAATGGTGAAAATATATTATGATGTTTATGTAGGTACCTGCCGTTCTTTAATTAAAAACGAGAGGGAGTTTTCTGTCTTATTGTATTGTAATTTATATTCTACGACATTTAATCAATTTTATCCTCAAATTTAATTTGAATCCGTTCAGCCCTTTGAGCATGATTGAGTAGCAAATACCCAATTTTCAATCTCATCAATAAAGATTTCTTTTAAATATGTAATTGTATATTTGCTTCAAATGAAAAGGGGAACATGTTCTTTTACCTATCTACTTTTAAGTGTTTGTTACTTTGTTCGTGTTAATATAAAACGTAATTGAACACACCCATACATTAAAACTCATTTTCCTTCCTTCCTTGTTTAAGGTAAAAAGAATATATGTAAAATATGTAGTTAACCAAGGCAATGTCAAAAAAGTCGTAATTGATTTTTAATTTCGACCATGGACTATTGTGATTGAGATTTGCAATATGAAAGTAATTTTTTTATTTTATTTATTTAATAAAACGTATGTAACATGTATATAAAAATACCTTGGTGCACTCCATATAAATTGTAACTATCCCAAGCCTCGTATTCCCCTGTACGTGCAAAATGCTTAAGAAGTGTTTCATGTTATTTCTCTTCATTTATTAATACATATACATGAATAATATTATAGTGCTGACTAATAAGCTTACAAAGTAAAATAAATAAAAAAAGGTCATAAATCAGATGTAATGTTCAAATTTTCTTTATTTAAATCACTCCTAGATCCATTCTAAATAGATGTAGGTGTTTCGGATACAAATCATCTAACCGAGATTGATGAGAACAACGATCCCATGTCGGAAACGAGGTACAGCGGATCATCATGTTGTCAGTCATGGGTCATCAAGAATGCCGCAAGTGATTGTTTCCGTAGGGTCTTACAAAAGATTTTTCTGATTGGAAATGCCACGAATTTTAATTCAGTTGTTTATTGTAGAAGTATTAAACTTATCGATTGATTAGTTGAGGTAAATACTACCATCATCGGATAGGAAAATAAAATACGCTGACAAAACTCCTCAAGGTCACAAACTTGGATTTTTCATCAGAGTTGAAACTAAAAGACATCACTACACCAGCTTTTGTCAACAATTCCTCTTTTCAATAATGAATTAACTTTTAAAATTCGAATATGATGTAAGCGGATCTGTAGCGAAACAGTTGTTACGGTAGATAGTTGTAACGTAAAGCACTCAACTATAAATATAGAATAGGGAGAAGTACTCAGTGGAATGCGCTCCCAACCGAAAACAGATAAGCGTTACACGTGAATACATCCACTCGGTGACGTCACACCAATCAGCTAGCTCGTTACGATTCCGAAGAATTCCACTAAAAACTTTACGCTGTTTGTTTTACTGGTCATTTTGATGGATCCGTTCGGTGATATACTTCCTTAATAACATCGAGTGAATTACAATTTCAAGCATTCCACTTTTTATCGCGAGCGCCTTATGCTCGGTGTAGTTAATTGATTGTTTCCAAGAACCAGTACCACCACCACCATTCCAGTAACGTGGATTCCAGTTCGTTCGAAATCTTTTTTGGTATACAACAGCTCAGTGTCGTGTACAAAGACATCGCAGCGTATAGCTTATTGTAATTCATGAAAGCTTAACTTGCTAATGAATGTTTTTCCAAACATAATTGTCGTCTATCGGTTGTCATTGTGATTTTCGTCGGAAATTCTTCGAAAGGAATTTAATTATTATTATATATATATATATATATATATATATATATATATATAATGACGAGCCGGTTGGCGTGGTTGGTAGATACCTGCCTTTCGGGCCGCAGGTCATAGTTTCGATTCCCACTCAGGACAGACATTTGTGTGCATGAACATGTCTGTTTGTTCTGAGTCTGGGTGTAATTATCTATATAATTATGTATTTACAAAAGAAAACTAGTATATGTAAGTATATCGTTATATAGTTGTCTGGTTCCCATAGTACGAGCTCTGCTTAGTTTGGAATCAGACGGCCGTGTGTGAATAATGTCCCAGGATATTATTATTATAATTAATTTGTCATAATAAATAACAAAATATCTTTCTTTTCAAATAAATTTACGTAATGCTTTCTTGAGAAGGTTTCTTTATCCCTTAGTTAATATTGTATGTATCGTTTTGCCAAAGGATTTCCGTTGTTACACGAGTGCTGTATATTCTATTTACATACTATAAGATATTTTAAGTATTGTGTTCCGAACAATGCCATACATAGGCTTCGTGTACACGACACTACAACCGCATCGGCACCGACCGCAACTTATACGTGGTTTCGATCGCATGTTAAGGCGAAGGGCTGGTGTTTGATATTAAAAGTCCTTGTGGTTCAAGCTTGCTTCATAATAAATTTCATCTAAATCGGATTCAGTGGTTTATACGACAGACAGAGCTACTTTAGCCTTTATAATATTAGTATAGATTACGTACATCACTGTTTTCCGTACCACAATTTTGTGTACATTGTATGACGGTTAATATCGTAATACCTAGCTGTCACCTGGTAGCTATTATAGCTAGTTTATACGGAATTACGTTTTACATGTAACAGTACAGTTATTACTATACTGCCCTACTGCACTATGATCTCTGGTTTGCTATTTATGACATGCGGGATTCCAGCGGTTTTAATGCGTCGCCGGTGCGGCTACACTCACCATGTGCGTGAACCTTTATGGTTATGATATACTTGTTTACAAAATTACATACATATAAAAACTTTAAGTCATTAATACAGTTATCAAACGGGTCTCATTAATTATGGTCTTACGTCAACGGCGGTTAACCTCTTTTCCTAACATTGAAGTTACCACATTACGAACTGATCACATCACTTCTTATATTATATTAAATTTCAATGGGAAATAATGTTTTATTTTTATTCGTATCTTTGAAATAGTCGGATGCCACCAGCTATATACAAGCATGCCCGAATTTAATAATACGCATTTGTGTAGTATATTATGTCAAATTAATAAAGTGGAGGTTCTTATGTGTTTACTTTTAACAAAGTACGGACAGATAGATCGCTCAAATCGATACATATCATTTGTATATATAAAATGCTCGTTGATCTAATGTAAGGCCGCAGACATAGTGGTCCTGGGTTCATTTCCCAGGTCGGGCCAATAAAATGTTATTGAGATTTTCTGTCGAAATTTCTCAGTAGTAGTCCTGGAGTCTGGAAGTTGGAAGTGTGTACACTCCCGTGCCTCGGAAAGCACGTAAAGCCCTTGGTCCTTCGCCTGAACTCTTTCCGGTCGTGTCGGATTGCCGACCCATCGGGTTATGAGAGTAATAGAATAGAGAGTGCACCTGTGTTTGAGCACACACTTGTGCACTATAATATGTCCTGCGCAGTTGGCTAATCTCTCTTGAGATTGGCCGCCAGGACTCTTCTCGTCTTCTTCTTCATATATAAAATATCACGTGGTTTATCTTTAATATTACCCATGTAACGGGAGGGATATTTGTATTAATAAAATGTTTAATGTATATTCTAATTTATTGTCAATCCTGAAAATCTTAATTTCATGTTTGCTTCAAACGAAATTAATTTATGAAATATTTTAATAAACACGAATGTTTTAATATTGATGAAAATTAATTAAATCTAATGACAAAGTAACTTCGCTGTAGGCGGAGTAAAATATTAATAGAACCTCCCTATAATATGAAATAAAGGTATTTATTTCACTTTTATCTTAAGAAGTTGCCGCGTTCTTAATTAAATATTTGCGCGAAGACCGGCGGCGGTCGTAATTAATTTTATTCTAAAGAAATATTAAAAGAATACCGATATTATTAGTCTGTTTGTTTAAATTGTGAAGAGAATATTTTGTGTACAATAAATCATGCCAACGTATTTGTTATTGATGGTATGGATGGAAGAGCAAGTGAAGATGGATCGCGTTCATGTTTATCTACCCTCCGGTTTATTTTCGTTTTACTCGTGCGTGAACTAACGCCGATTTTACGTGACCGCAGTGCCAATTTAGACTTAATTACTTTGGAACTAAGTCGTTATTCCTACTGTCGACGAACGTATAATATATTGCTTATTGTCTTTTTTTACAAGTTCTTATTTAACATCACCTGTTGGTATGTACTTGTCAAATCTGAGAAATTTCAAACTAGTTCCGATTGAGCTGAAATTTGCACACGATTTTAGTTGCTTGTGACAACTGTCGAAACAATGATGTAGGTTTAAAAAATTATATTATGTTTTAGTACATGGAAAAAAGAAATGCTATTTATTTTGTATCACTAGCTAACCGTCCCGGTTTCGCACGGGTAGAATAAGGGCCTCCATAAAATGTTTATAATAAAGGACAAAAATACAAAGCAAATTCTTGACTTCACGTCACCAGTTTCATCACAAATGAATGAATGAATGAACGTGTCAGATTATTTTAGTTGGAATATAAATAATAATTCATTATTCATTATGTTGTACATTTTTTTCTATTTTATACAGAATTACCCTCATACAATACTCTTTCATATCGAATGACGAATGACTTCACTCTTTTACATCGAATGACGGATTAGTCAAATTAGTGTTTTATTAATGTTATTCAATATACATAGTTCATATAAAATATATGGTCTAATATACATAGTTTATATAAGTTCTAAAATCATATCATTTATTTATAATTAACGTTATCGTATATTTGAGGTTATTTAATATATTAATATTATAAAGTATTGACCTACTTACTAAGTTAACTAAATTAATACATTTATTGTTATATTTATCTATCTAACAAACGCATATAGGAGAAACATACAAATATTCATTTTTATTTATTAATAAGAAGATGATCAAGTCATTGGAGCGCTTACTATGTTCTCAGTTCAGTAGTTTACGGGCCTCTTAAGTAATGTGACAGTGAAAAGACATTAAAATGTTAATAATATAGAATGACGAATTATTTATCTCCCTCTTCAGGTTTACTGAACATAGTTTTAAATGTCGTAAGAATTTCTTATACATAAATGTACATATATCTATATAGATCAGTAAATAACAGCCTGTGAATGCCCACTGCTGGGCTTATGCCTCTTCTCCTCTTTTTGAGGAGGTTTGAAGCTTATTCCATCACGCTGCTCCAATGCGGTTTGGTGGAATACACATGTGACAGAATTTCTGTGATATTTGACACATACAGATTTCCTCACGATGTTTTCCTTCACCGTCAAGCACGAATTATAATCACAAATTAAGTGAAATTCAATGCTTGCCCTTGTTTGAACCCACGATCATCAGTTATGATTCACGCGTTCTAACCACCAAGCCATCTCGGTATCTATATAGATATTCGTATTTAAAAAGCCCGCACATTATTGTTTTCCTTTTAAATTACAAATAAATATAAGTTGACGAATACTTATTTTGCTATAATTAAACTGTATTTCAAATAAAATTTCGATAGTTTCTTACAAACACATTTGAATCATTTATTTACATTAGACATAAACTATTCTGATAGCATTTAAACATGGACTACATAAAAGCAATTACGTTCTAAATAAAAAATGACATCGTAACACTTTATGGCCGGCAGTTAAAGTAGTTCACAGGGTTATCTTAAACGCTAATAATTGTTCGACATATATACGATTCGTAGATTTTATCTTCTACTTATTTATCTACGAGTTTTGCCCGTTAATATTTGTGTGTAATAACTATATCTTCCTGACCGTATTTCGGCCGTGTTAACAAATCTCAACTAGTAGCGCGGCCAGGCGGATAAAGGCTCCGGTGCAGCGAGCGTCGCATTGATTGTAACGAAGTCGCCAAAGTAAGAATATGTTCGATGATCTTTTATCTATCCTTGTTTTATAAAATATAATAATAAAAATAAAAATTGGTATACAATAATATGTATGTAAATTTTTTTATATAATAAAACTCACTTTCGCATTTATAAGTTAGGATATCACACGTGCTAATTTGCATTTCCAAATGTTCAAGTGTGATTGGTTATAATAACTTGATACGTCCTCTTGTAACCCACGGCACTCATTCTGACATTTTATACGTTACTCTAAATGTCTAACGAGCTTACAACTCGAAGTTCAAGTTGAAACTCTAAACAATATAAAGCATGTCTTGTACGATCTGGTTAGTTCAGTAGTCATGATTCACTTATGATTTAGTTGGGAATGGAGACTGCGATAGGATACTTCCTCTCGACGCGACAGTTTCGAGTTCCAATTCTCGCATGCAACCTTGGACGAGCCACTAATAAGGTTACACGTCGGAGTTGATATCGGTAACTTTATATGCACTTGACTGACTATTTATTTTATTTTTAGATATAACAATGTTACAACAAAGCTGATGCTGATATATTCTGGTATATTAAAATTAGAGTATTTGTTTTAACAACTCGTACGCTTCGAAAGATCATCAAACATCCGAATTGTATCTCGTTTCACGATCGACGTAAGCGCAAAATTTACTGCTTGGCGCCGTTTCGCTCTTTATGGCGCAATATAATCAGCGCGCCCGTTCAATGAGCAAATTATTGGAGATCCGCATCTATTTCACGCCCGCGTTGCCCCATCTACGTCGCGATCCGCTTCGATTGTGTGGAGGATTTATTGCTCCGTGTTAATAGAAAAATAAACCAACGCTATTATAGATGTGATATATTATAACAAATATTTCAGAACAGAGAGCATAGATGCAAAATAAGACTTTATTATGATAACGATGGTGCTTAAAATACATTTGACACAAATCGTGTATCTTAATATAGAAGGTTAGGAAAAGAATCGGTAATTTATTTGAATAACAATGTTTACATTTTTTGCGTCGAGGAATTCAACGGACACGCCACTCGACGGCAAAGGAATCCCTTTTTATAGCAATCGGAATAAGTCATCAGAGTAGAAGACTATGTTTATGAAAAAAGTAAATTCCAGACGCTGAGAGGAGTTCAATTGTCGCTTCGTTTATTCGTTGAATACATAACGAGCAGTCTTGTGTCGTAATCTATGGCCTGTTGTAATATATTGAATGATATACTATACGGTCAATGTAAGACGTCATACTTTAAATTATTATTTATTGTGTGTTTCAAATAGCGTATTTCGTTCCACATAAATTCAATTTTGGAAAACCAATTATTACAGTCACACTTGCATTCAAAATATGTTCGGTTTGACGTAATCCTAAGAAAAAAAAACCACATTTTTATTTAATACACGTTCTACGTATTGGAAAAAAAATAGTCTTATGTTCACAATTCATTCATTGTTATTCGAGATAAGTGGTATACATAAATAAAACAAACTTTGGATTACATAGTAGTATTGATAAAGTCCATAACCGTTTGATTGTATTCAAATCAACCACCATTGTTTGTATTCTGTGATACCTACGTTATTTTTTTCCATTTAACGAATACTTAAATTTTGAAATATATGAAGAAGTAGCATAAGAATATTATGTTAAGAAAAATACGTAATAATTAAATTTTGTTTAAAATTACAAAAAGCATTGCGAGAAAACGTGATTTTAGGATTAATTTACTAAAATAATAAAATAAAAAGATATTTGTTAAAAGATACAATATTAATTTTAGTCAACCTGGACCCTCAAGGCTAACTCCTGACTTGGGGGTCAGTCTCTTCCTAGTTGGGCTATGTATTTTTTTTAAAATAGAGTTTTATATATATTTGAAAAACAAAACTGAATTATATTCATTATTATAAAGTTATCACCTTTAATGTATGAATCCGTATTTTTAATGTCGTCGATATCTTATATTATTATTACCTACCAAAACTATGTAGTATGTATTGATATTATTTGGTAAAATGTTCAAGTCTAAAACATACAATTCCGTTGCTGTTAGTGCTGTTTCTATACGTATTATTGGTGGTGATTGTACCGAAATTGCTTAAGTATTCAATATTACATGAAATATTTTTATACAAAATATTACATGTAAATGAATGGTGATAATAACATCGGATGAGCGCGTATCATAAGCTGATATGTTTTTATCTACTACGTAATGGACTACACTGATATCATGTTACACAACGTACTGGTCGACCACTTATAATATGTAAAATAATAAATTCGTGTGGACCTACACTAATGCATTGGTAAAGACTAAGCTTATTCTATTAACAACTGAACCAGACATACACAATAAATAATTATAGATTGAAAATACCGTTAATATCATCGTGGCGAAAGCCAAACAGAAATATTGTTACAATAAACATTTATTTTTAAAGTGTCAATAAAATAATTTATAAAAAAGATTTCAAATTTAGAGATTGTGCTTGATCACTAAATTTATTTTTAATTAAAAGTTTTTAATTATATATAGTATAGATACAAGCTATTTGAAACCTGAATAAGACGTTAAAGACTGTTCAGTTTTTAATTTTGGTCTGATTAATATATATAATATATATGATACCTATGTATTTTACAAAAATAACTTCATGAAATTTATCTAAGATAATAAGTTTTGATAAGCTTATATAAATATGAAGCGCACGCTATACGATAATTTTTAAAACGACACTGATTGCTACTTGTAATGTATCGTAGATTTTTTTGTTTTACTGTTTCGACGATACGACCTTAACAATTTTGAATATCAATTAAATTGCCATAGGATAACCTTGAAGCTATATTAAACCAAACTCAAAGATAATTATCAAAATCAATTCATCTATATCCATATTAATATATAAAGCTGAAGATTTTGTTTGTTTGATCCGGCTAATCTCAGGAACTACTGGTTCGAATTTAAAAAATATTTTTGTGTTGTATAGTCCTTTTATCGAGGAAGGTTCTAGGCTGATTTTTATTTATTATACGCGGGTGAATCCTTTGGCATAAGTAGTATTTAATAAAGCTTTAAATATATATAAAAATAAAAATATCTTATGTGAGAATGTGAACGGTATTCCCACTATGTTTGTTCAAGGATTCACGTCCATTCTATCTACATACAACATCAGATGGACACTTTAATAATCTTGAACGATTAAAGCGGTACTAACAATAGAGCCAAAGCCACAACAGACAACACTAATCTGCAAAGGGTACTCAAACGGAATGACACGTTTCCACTGATATTTAGAACCACAATTATAATTATGTATGGCAAATAAAACAGTACTGAGTAGTTGTTCTCGCTGCAGGACATGTTTGACCTGACCTAAATTCTTAGAAACATCAGCTGAAAGCCATGACTGCTTATTGCAGAGGAGCGCATGAGATGGTCTTTTTAATTACTGAACTCATTTTCTAATTACCGATCGCCAAATCGAATATCGTCAATGTGCTTTCAATTGAGTATAGTATCTTAATCTTGGGTGCACTGAATGTTAACAAGCCATAATCACCATACAAATTACGGGATTTACTGGAAAATACGAAATCTTGAAAAATATTGAATCTATGTGTGATACTAAATTTAGGGGAAATAGACATAGAAAAATATCCATATATGTAATGTGTATTTAAAATAGTCCAAAGTGTGCAAATTTATTATATTTTTTTATTTATACTTTATTGTACACCACAAAGGGAAAATAAATACAAAAACATGGATTCAGCCTAAATAATAGTAGCATACAATTTTGGCGACCTTATCGCTACATAGCAACCAACAGTGTTAGGAATAACCCATAGGATATGAGGTATGTGGTGCTGTAATCATAAACAAAATAACATTATAATAATAATCTAAAACAAACTAATAAATATATGTCAATATAAGTATAAAATACACATATAATATATCTTTATATAAATTTTATTATCAATACATACTAAAATTACAGGTATATAATATAAGTACATACAATATACAATAAATATGATAATAAAACGATAAATCCTCAAACAAAACAAGAAAAGAAAGAAAAAACAATACAAAAAAGAATAAAAATAAAATAAAATAATTGGCGATAAGGTATTTGAGACAAAAAGTTCAAAGACAGTCAGGCATAACATTAATGTAGGTATGTTTAAAATAATTACACTTCGTACTCGGTGTTGAAGTTAAGCATCCTTTAAAACAGATGAAATTCTGCCAAATGAGTATGTGCCCGCACTGGAGCAGCGTCGTGGAATAAGCTCCTTAAGAGAAGCGATGCCCGGCTATAGGCCATAGCTATGTTTTTAATATACAACAAATTGATGTTCGTAACGACGATTTTTGCATATAAAAGAGTGTACATTCGACAAACAGAATATAGAATCCCAAAAGATTATGCTAATTATTATTCACGGCAAAGTCGTCCAGTAGATTTTTGCATATGAAATTATTCAACACTATTCTTGGTCCAATGAATATTTATAATGTGATTTACGTTTTACATAATATAGTCTTGCACGCAAGTACGCATTACGCCTTTACAAGTATGACGTGTGATGAAGCTTGACCCCATTTCTTCTTCAACTAAAATGTTAATAATTATCATAATTAATAGGCTTGAAATTCGTTTAGAACAAAAACAGATAACAACTTGGATTTATGGACTTACGATTCATACGAATACTTAAGTCTATCAAAATATCGGTTTTAAAAATGAAAGCCATAGTTAAAACCGAACATCTATTCATATATAACAAATGCTTTTTGGTTGAACGTCAAAGTAAAAAAGTCAGATACACAGACAGAAAGAAATATATATATGACTAGCTGTTGCCCGCAGCTTCGCTCGCGCGTGGTCTTTATCTATACTAATATTATAACTAAGTAAAAATAGATTTTTTGTATGTTTGTTTGTAGCGAATAAACTAAAAAACTGCCGTACTGTTTTTAAAAACCTTTTTTACCTACAGAAAGATACGTTATCAGCGAGTAATTAGCTGCCCGTCCCGACTTCGTACGGGTAAAATAAGGATTTTATTATTTTTAATCAATAAGATATAAACATTTACCAATCGATTTATTCGCCCATCCAGTATAGTGTATGTGTGTTCAGTATAGGGCATATAATAATCCTACTTCTTACTAATATAATAAACTCGAAAGTTTGTATGGATGTATGGACGTTTGTTACTCTTTCACGCATAAACTACTGAATGGATTTTAATGAAACTTTACAATAATATAAGCTTAGGGAATACCAATTAAGTGGTACATATGGCAATAATGGAATATGTTTTTTTTATCCAAACATCACCAACATAGTGAAGTTTGTATATTTCTCCCTAATAGATATTGATATAAGATATTGCGTATTTTGAATTTCATTATTTGCACCCAACTCTTCCAAACAAAAATAAAAGTTTCTAAAAACTTTGAAATTCATGTTTATTAATTCAATCAAAAACTCAAATAGTATATTTATATTTTTTTAAATTTCTATACTAATGCTTTTACCCCGTTTCTCCCGTTTGGAGTTAAATTTCTAAAAACGACGAAATACGTATGCATAGCTTTAATACTAAATATCATTCTTCTTACACCAAAAGTGCAGGAATCCCCATACAAACTTTCAACCCCTTTTTTACCCTCTGAGATTTAGATTTTCAAAAACGCTGAAATACATTTTTATTTATTTTTAAGCTTGTTCATTAAATTTCATGCTTCTTTAAAAATGACTGGTTTCTAAACAATCGTTCAACTCTTTAGGGGTAGAATTTCCAAAAATCCTATCTTAGTGGGTGTTATAAAATGTATCAACTGCCAAAATTTCAAGTTTCTAACCCCCGCAGTTTAGGCTCTGCGTTAATGAATCAGTTAGGAAGAGTAATAATATTATGTGAATAGATATCAACAAAAATACGTATTTTTATAACATTTGATAGACTCAACTAATTTTGATGAAATAAAGGCTAAACGGAATCTTGAAATAGTTCTTATAATAATTCGGTTTTTTCAATTTTTGGACGATTAAAAGATACAGACATGCAGACAGTAAAAAAATAAAAAAAATGATTGCTTTGGTTTTGGTAAATCGTAAATAGCCATATAACCTTTAAAACAGGCAGTTATTTTGAAATAACAGACAGAAACTTCAATTTTATTTATATGTATGGATAATTTATTAATTAATTCGTTTTTGTTATAGATTTATGTTATTTTATGTGTACAATATAAAGTATAAAGGAAAAGTTTCTTCTGTCAGAGACTAAATAAAATCAGACTTAACCAAGGCTACTAATTTAATTAAACAAAAAAAGGGAATTAAAACAAATGTTTTCCATTGAACTTGACACACATCTGAATAAGCTGCTTAAGCGGCCATTTTATGTAGAAAAAATATATAATATACAAACAAAAGCAGCTATATAACAATTTTAATTAAAGTTTCAAAAGCAGTTATTTGACCGCTCTGGTAGGTTAAGTGTTAAAAATTAGATGACACTTAAAGCATATATATATATAAATATATACATACATTAGCTAAGTTTCCACCAACAATAATTACACAATCATTAAAATAATCAAAACATATATAAAATCAAACAGCTAAACCATCATAATCAGTAAAGGTGTAGTAAGATATATATTTTTTTATAATCAAATATACTTAATTACTTAATGAAAACACAAATTTAACAAAAACAAAATATAAATGAAATCACATAGCTTAAGCATTATTACATTGAGTAAGGCCAATAAAATGCAATAAATAAATGATATATATATTATTTATATATTTTTTAACCAAATACAATTAAAAGGCAAGCAAGAATATGACTACAGTACAAAATTTATAACAAACTTAAATATTGAATATTAAGATGGGTTGGTACATTCATTTTATATAAATTAATACATTTAATACATTATTATTTTTAACTTATTTATGTTATTTTTGCAGTGTTTTTTTTTTTAAATATATAATATCTATATCTGAGTACACTTAATTATATATTATATGCTCGCACAGATCTACTTCTTCCTATTCATGACTATGCTGTCGCAAGCTTGATGTAGCCAAAGACCAATTGAATTAAGCTGAGAGATTACAAAATACTTTTATTCGGTTTATATTGGGATGAGGCAAATATAACCACGTTTCACAATTTTGTTCTCTTCTTAATTAGTTGCCCGTCTGACTTCATAGGAATATGCACATCTTCTCTATTCTGTACTGTGTGTTGTTTAACCCTTTTACTCCCCCTTCATCACTTGATATTCATTAGATGATGACGGTGATGACGACGTCTCAGTGCTTTTATTTATGTGCTCCGTATTTTGTTGTTCGATCACTACTATTTTAGCTATCTCTATAGCTTTCTTTAGTGACAGATCAGACCGTTGTAATAATCTTTGATGTTTGGCGAGCTACTCTAACACATATTCGCTGTAAATTTATCACTGACCAATGACTATTAATTCAACGAAATCGCATTTTAAACTGTAATTTTCTAGACTCGTAATAAAGTTGGTTATATTTTCGTGTTTGCTTTGTTTTCTCATAAAAAATACATGTCAGGCCATAGTTAAATTTTTCCTCGGTTCGAAATACTTGTTACATTTATTAATGAGATCTTCTAAAGTAATTTCTGTTATTTTAATGTTGAACAAAATTGCTATTTTTCTCTATTTACACTTCTTATACATAACCAGTGGCTAATACTCCTTATATATATCCAGAGGCTAATAAATATAGTTCAAAATATGGTTGCCATTTTTTCCGCGTTAAATTGTTATTTATTTCGTTGTTTAGAAACACGAATTTACGAAAAAATTATACCTATTTAAAGTTTTAAGAAGTGATATACCGTTTATGTTTAAAGCAAGCACTTCTAAAACCATGTATTATTGTTATAGTTGTTTTTTAGGCTTTGTTTATACACCTATATACTAATTACGTATTAATTATTGTCACTGAGTTAACTGACTTGCTCACACGCAGTCTTAAAGCGTACTGTTATGAAAGATATAAGATGAGATCATAAAGATACACACAATATATATGCAATATTAGTTTTTATGCAAAAACAACACACGAAGCTACTGAAAACACGAAATTGTTAACAAAACTTTTTGATTTTGACAACTAACAGGTGCGCGTACTTTTCCTACAGATAATAATTTATTGATTTTTAGTACTAAACTTATAATAAATTAATAAAGAGATTAAAAATTATAGGACAAAATATAGGATAAATCATAAGCAAAAGTGTATATTACATGTAATATTTAATCTCTTTTCAGTTTGACCATAACCATTTTTTAATAAATGTTCTACGTGTATCTTTAAATTGACATAACTTTATTATTTATGAACCGATTGAAATAAAACAAACACTAAATGTTAAGTGAAGTTAGCCACAATACATTAGTGAACCGCACTCAAATCCGTTAAGCCGTTTTTAAGATTAGCGTGCACAAACGCACAGACAAACAGACAAACAGACAAACAGACAAAAAAATTATTAATCATTGTTTTGGGTTCTATTGTGTTTATAAAGACCCCCGATAAAAGTTTTACTCATTTATCTTCCATGTACAGACATCGACCAGTTACAGATTTATTATATGTATAGATGTTGATATATCTGCTCGAGATTAATACACTCCGACAGAATTTTGTCGATAACCACGAAATATTTTATAATATTTACTTTGTTGTGACTTGCTGCTAAATTGCGCTGCTGCTCATCAATTATATACTGTCCAACGACTCGCTATCACAACTGGTATATACATGAGCAGACCGGCCAACGTTCCCAGGGTTTTGCTAATACATATATAGAATGGATTCAACGATAGTTTACACGCACAATTGTCACGTGGTGGTAAAGATACAACGAAATTTCATTGAATCTTATTAATTTTATATCAGTGATATTACTTTTTTATTTACTTCATGTAAAACAGTTTTAATGATTAATCTATACATTCGAACTTTTCACTCGAAAGTTAAACTGTTCTTTATTCAAATTATACGATGTACGTATTAAATTAAATTTAAAATAAAATCATGTAAGCATTGAATTAAATGTAAACTATCGGTTCAGAATGTAGTCTACTTCATCATCTATGACCGTTAAAATCAAATCACATTTTTGTACAATGCATTGTGTATACATTTTCAATATAATCAAAAATGGCAAGATGGAAATATCGGCTCAATAAAATATTGTGATATATTGCGCCATCCCGTAATCCATTTTCATAAATCACATTCTCGTGCTTAAAAAGTTTCAATTTGTCTCTTCAATATTTGCGAGTATATGTAAGTATATTTTTAAAGTAAATTTTGTTTATTTTTGAAAATGATAGTAATAGGAGCATGTGTTTATAACGAAGCATAAATAAATATATTCGTGTAATTAAATTATCTTTTTGTGTCATAAAGTATGCAATATTGATTTTGCAATGTAGATTATTTCGATTAAATTAAATAACTTAATGGTTTAAAAGTACATAATTTGTATATGTTTTTTAATAAGAAACATTTATTTAAATTCTTTATTTTCGAATAAAAAATATTTTGCTAACGATAAGCTAATTCTTTTTTTGGGTTAAGGTAGACACATATTTTTAAAATTCTGTAATTGAATTCTCATTATATAAACATCAAATTTTAAATAAAATAAGCAGTTATCGCCATCTTTTATCAGATGAAATTCCTAGATCGCATGTAGTAATCAATCAAATGTATATAATATATTAGCATATCTAATCTATAGTTTGATGAGAGAGAGTGACTAATTACTTTCGTGTGGTTTCATGGATCTTTTGATTATAATAAAAGTCCCATTGATCAGTAACAGCACAGTAGCCTGTGAATGTCCCACTGCTGGGCTAAGGCCTCTTCTCCTATTTTGAGGAGAAGGTTTTGGAGCGTATCCCACCACGCTGCTCCAATGCGGGTTGGTGGAATACACATGTGGCAGAATTACAGTGAAATTTGACACATGCAGGTTTCCTCACGATGTTTTCCTTCACCGTCAAGCACGAGATGAATTATAATCACATGAAATTCAGTGGTGTTCGCCCGGGTTTAAACCCACGATCATCGGTTATGATTCACGCGTCACACTGGGCCATCTCGGCTTACTGGCCCATTGATTAAAGGCCGGCAACGCACCTGCAAGTCCTCAGATGTTGCGGATGTCCATGGGCGGTGGTAGTCACTTTACATCAGGTGAGCCTCCTGCTCGATTGCCCCCTCTTACATAAAAAAAAAAAAAATTGATAATGATTAAAAAAAATAAGATTAATGTGAATTTCCATGAACCATAGTATCAATTCACCATTGGTGGTCAGATCAATTTGCTCGTGTATATTCTTTGTTCTATCGTAGCTTGTAGAATTTCATGGAACACATAGTCTCCTTACAATGCTATCTCTACATATTGTAATCTCTACATATCTGTTATTTTAATGATTACGTGAAGTCAATACAGTGAGAACACACTTATAAATCAAAAAGTAAGGGAGTAACTATTTTGTAAAATATAATACCTGCATGCAAACACAAGTCATCCATTACGATATAGTTCCACGTGATGCCGTCAGTGCAGACAATTCATTACAAGCAGGGGATATGCATGCTCATATTAATGAAACAGTGTGTATTGTCGACGCATACCTTACTAGTATTGCTTATGAATAGTGAATAAGATAGACACTCGGAGCGACAGTCAGAAACGAGCACGATTTGAAATTGTTCATGCATATAGTATTCACCATTGGCACAAGACAATAAAGAACGTGCAAAAAAACAAAGATAGCAATTAGTATTGCAAATGAAATGTCGATTTGATGGACACTAAAATGACAGGCCCATCGAACTACTAAACTTAATGAAAATTATTGAAAGATTGTCTGTCGTCTGTGGAGATTTGAAGGTTATCAAAATATTTTTCTAGTATAAAGGCTGTATTCTTATGAATCTATGCGTATATTATTTATTGCACTTTAACAACTTAAAGAAAATATACAAGAAGAAATTAAATAGAGATGCAACAGGTGGCCTTATCGCTAAAGCAGCGATGTCTTGCGGGTAACCTTTGAGCAGATATTATTTTTTTATAAAATGTTTGAAAATATAGCCTTATTTAATATTAAAGTCATTTTAGAATTCCCTGAAGAACGAAATTTAATTTAGGACGGTTTCGACATATTTTCATATAAGTGACTGCAAACAGTCATTACATAATGTATGTAGCCGAAAACGATAAAAGGCCTACTTATTCGTCTATCCCAACCAGGTATCTCAATTTTATTTTTACCTCTTTGGAATATTTTGAACTAAGCTACGTCGTAACAGTGAGCTTGAAACAAAAAACAAGCAATATACTACAAGATTTACAGATTTTCAGACGAAATTCATATAGCGACGATAATGTCAGTAATCAGTTTCTACTACTAAATGGTTTTAATCCTAGGCTCTTTATTATATTATTTCTTAATATAATAAAGTATAACTGCAAATGTAGCCGTCTATAAACCTCCCACTGTTTGGCTAAATCCTTAACCCTTTTGAGGAGAAGGTTTAAGGCTCATATTACTCCATATGCGGGTTAGTATATGAAAATCTATCACCCTTGTGATAGATTTTCATACGACACGAGCAGGTTTAAAGTTCAGCCCGAAAATAATTATAAAAACCTACATCAGTTTTCAGTGGTGTTTCCCCTTCTTGGAACACGCAATCTTCAGTAAAGTTTTAAGTGTTTTAATCACTGGGTAATTTTGGCTATAACTGTAAACGTTGTACATATTTAAATGTAACTTTAAAATTTATTAAATAAAAACATCAGTCATCGCCCTTTTTTATTGAATTCACAATAGTGGTTTTATACAAGTTTAATAATATACCAGTATGCACCCTAATGAGTTTCAGTAATGTAGTTTTCATGTAAGAAATGAATAAATTATTGTTTAAGTTATGTTTAATGTTAGTTAGAAATGCACTTTGTGCTTGCATTTTGATTCTATTTAATGAATTTTAGTTTCAAATATCACGAACTGGAATTCCTGCAAAATATTAATGTGAGGATTATTATGTTATGGTTCAATCAGAATCAAAACAATTACGACGGGATTTTATGTAACTTACTTAATAAATAATCAAGACCTCTTTAATGTTCTTGATTTTTTATCAAACAACCATCATGTTTGCTAAGGTCTGTGTAGACAGTCATTGAAACGATATCTATTATAATATATAAAAGTAGTCGGCTCTAACGACTTGGTACGGGTAAAATAAGAATTTTAATCTGTGATATTTTTCAACCAATCAATTGAACTAATTTTGTATAACAAACAGCTATATGCTGTGATAACTATTTCTGTCTACATTTTTGAGGTATACAAAACTCTAACACAGTTTTGATAGCATTCTATTCAATAACGTCTGGATTACCAAATTTCGCGTCAGCTTATTAAGTTATATATCGAAAAATATGCGACATGCGTTTGTCCGATCAAAAAGTATAAACTAATTTTATATTGAATCAGAAAAACACAAAGCTTCAAAACTTACCTCTTTATAATATTAGAATGATTTCTGAGGTGTCTATCTTAATATATATTCAACGAGTCTCTACTTAAATGAAGATAAGAATCAATTTACTAATTTAAATTTTAACTAAACACATGTGTATTCCACCAAACCGTATTGGAGCAGCGTGGTCGAATAAGCCTTCTCCTCCAAAAATTCTCCTCAAAATAGGAGATGAGAACTTAGCCCAGCGGTGGAATATTAACAGGCTGCTACTCTAAAATATTTCACTGTTGAGCTAAATCCTTTTTTCTTCTTAAGTATACGGTCTTAATGTTTATTTCAACACGTTGCTCGTTGCTCGTTGCTCGTTGCACGTTGTCCCTGCTGGTTAATAAAACCACATTTGTCCACCAGCACAAGCAGACTTTACATTTTTCCCTGTACCTCTGAACACGAGTTAAAAACGTATATTAAGCAAATGAAGAGTCATTAGCTTCATTTGCGTTTTAATATCGCATTCTATCCATAAAACTATCTTGGCTCTTTTGTACCCTAGATATAGAGATGAAAACTGCTACGCTAATTATTTATTTTATCCCAAGTGATTGGCACGTGATTGGTCACGGAATAATATTAAACCATATTTAAATTATGTTATATAATAAATGATTAGTATAATAATTATCTCTTGCCTGCTCTTCTCAAATCTAATGATATGGTAATGATTCCAAAAGCATTAGGGGGGGGGGGGGAATTAGAAATCGGGGATTTTTTAAGTTTTTAATTTAAGTTTTATAAATTATTGTCATTTATTTAAGGAACAATATACTTTATTAGTATAAATTTGAATTTGTAACAAGGTAGATAGCCGACAGTTACTCTATAAATCTCTAAGACGAGCCGGTTGGCGTGGTTGATAAGATACTTGCCTATCACGTTACCACCACCACCAATGTTAACCATTGCTTACATCGCCAAAGCGCCACCAACCTTGGGACTTAACTGTGCTTGTCATTACACTGGCTCACTCACCCTTCACACCGGAACACAACAATAGAATGTATTGCTGTTTTGCGGTAGAATATCTGATGAGTGGGTGGTACCTACCCAGACGAGCTTGCACAAAGCTCTACCACCAAGTAAATGTGCGTGAATTTGTGTATGTGCATGAATATGTCTGTTTATCCTTGTCTGGGTGTAATTATATTACAAAAAGAAAAGTAGTATATGTAAGTATATCAGTTGTCTGGTTTCCATATTATCCATGGATTGCCTTGTGTGAATAATGTCCCAGGATATAATATATTATCTAATATATTAACATGAACTCGTCTTAATATTATTTTAAGTAAATATGTATTTTCATTTAATTTCAAGTCCGTTTTTATAAATGGAGTTCTTTAATTCAAGTAACTTATTTAGGTTAAAGAAATAATCAGAAATACAATCTTAGAGTACAAACAACATTTAATTCGTAAAGTATTTATTATAGTGGAAAAGCCGGTCCATTAAAACGAAAATGGTATCATTTAGAATTAAATTAGGTTGATAATTTTATTATAGCAACATCTATCTTGATTTTTTTATTTTTTATGGTTACCAACTTTTATTTCGAATACCAAGTAAAAGAGAAATTACAAAAGTTACGGTCTTGAAACATTTCTTAGCGACTGATTAGTTAAAAAATGCTTTGTATGTGAAATCAATAATGACAGAATGACATAAATCTGTGTTTAATTAAATAGCCGCAAATATATAATAAGTAAAGCTGTTAGTTTCCACAATTAATATAGCATTGTATACATTATATGTACACACATACACACGTGTCTCATACACGACAATGTGTAAATGAAGTATTAACAGGTTGATTTTAATTTCGAATTGTAGTCATTCGAGCGGAATGGACCCGATGGATGATCATAAGATGCCAGCGATTCTGTAACCTCTTGTAATCCTTTCCTTATATCATTTATATAACTGCCGTATTGGTTCACTCGGCTATGAATTAATCGAACTGGTACAAAGCCGTACTTACCAGTTGAAATATATTTGTAGTCATAGAATAATAACGCTTAGAAGGTGAGTATGCCCAAGCGGATTGAAGCCATTTCTATTCCTCCTAAATAGGTGGAATACGTTTCCCGTCATTACAATAAAAATATTGTCAGGTATGGAAAAAGTGTTTACCACGAGTGATAATAACAGCTAAAATGAAATAAATAATATAGCAATTAAATAAATTAAATGCAAATAAATGTATTTCATAATTCAAATTCAAACAGTATTAATTTCCTCGCTTTATGAGGGGAAATGTCTATTTACTTGTAACATAATTCGGCCGTATGTGTGTGTGTCGGTGAATGTAATTACGTGACATTGACGCACACATTAATTCTAAGGTTGCTTCAATTTTGAGCGAAACTTTATATGACACTATCCTTCTAAGCGTTATTATTCTATGTTTGTACAATCTTTTAATTAATGTTTACACACCTAGATATACCTCCATACAACCCTACACTCACTCACACACCTACCGAAACCGGCACACACCCGCACACACCCGCACACACCCGCACACACCTGCACACGCCTGCACACGCCT
This sequence comes from Nymphalis polychloros, assembly GCA_905220585.2. NCBI lineage: Eukaryota > Metazoa > Arthropoda > Insecta > Lepidoptera > Nymphalidae > Nymphalis > Nymphalis polychloros. The sequence continues at coordinate 13,438,558 of HG992243.1, read as the reverse complement.
GCACACGCCTGCACACGCCTGCACACACCTGCACACGCCTGCACACACCTGCACACACCTGCACACGCCTGCACACGCCTGCACACGCCTGCACACACCTGCACACGCCTGCACACACCTGCACACGCCTGCACACACCTGCACACACCTGCACACGCCTGCACACGCCTGCACACGCCTGCACACACCTGCACACGCCTGCACACACCTGCACACGCCTGCACACACCTGCACACACCTGCACACGCCTGCACACACCTGCACACGCCTGCACACGCCTGCACACGCCTGCACACACCTGCACACACCTGCACACACCTGCACACACCTGCACACGCCTGCACACACTCACAATACAATCTAAATACATTTTCACTGACGATGTACATGATATATGTTAGTTATAACAGTAACTTCCACAAAGCTGAAAATACAAAAGGTAATAACAAATCATCAATTAGACTTACGAAAGTAACCCTGAACTTTTAAAAATAATATTCTACGAAACAACAAAGACCGAGATTCCGTTAAATTATTATTCACGTGTGTTCAGTATACGTCAATGAGACGTAAACATTTCGTTGACTAAATTCAATCATGACATTGAATTACACAATCGTTTAATTGGCAAGAGCAATGACCTATCAGCGGGTCAACTTTGGGGCCACGTAGAGATTTATTTGTGATTCGCTTGCGTCATGACTAATTATATAGGCATGTCGGAATTTTCTTTTACGTTCTTAATATAAAGTAAAACATATACATACCTCTAGTATAGAGATAACATTGGGTAATAACTAAATAAGAAGATGAATGAGAAACACTATTTCTTTAGCTTTCAATAATATTTTAACTTACATGCTCAGTAGCTTCTTTTTTTTTCCAGTAGGTGTCTTTGTAGGCAGTGAATCCTTCTTGAGATATATTGAAACTATACAAATTCGGCCTCGAAATTTTATTATTATCGCAAAATTCTCATTATTTTATTATTCTTCAAAATTTATAAACAACAGCAAAGAAAAATAATGAAAATTCATGAAAATTATAAATGTTTACCCCATATTAGTTGTCTACTCTTATGGAGTCAAAAGATTATATAGGACGTTTAAAGTATTCAGTACGTTACGTACAGTAGTTACGTTTTATTTATGTGTCATGTCGCGTGCATCCGATGTAAGTCACTTGCGTGCTGACGTCAGCGAGCACGAACACGGAATGCGTAAACACTTACAAACATAAAAGGCTAACTGACTCGCAGGAACAGAAAACGAGTACATTGTATTACAATTTTTATTTAATTAAAATTATTTTTTAAATGTTTTAACTTTTACATAGATGAGAATGATTTGTCTTAAATGAAATTGGAACAAATTAACAGATCTCAGGATTTATACAAAACTAATTTGGTTGTACAACTCTACGATATAATGCCTCTATATCCTGTACATAGTCCGATGTCTGCTTACATGGAAGGAACTTATTTCCTTTTCTCATTTAATCGTTATCCAAATACTTACTATCGTACTTAAATAATTCCAAACATTGAAGATTAGCGAAGTCGATCGAAGGTTAATTAAATTAGAACTTTGATTTTAATGTCGTCTTCTGAAAGCAGCTTGTATTACAAACATAATAGAAATCGAACTTGGAGTGTCAGATACCATACAAATTAATTATAAAGTTCAAACGTTGAATTGTTAGAGTAAGATCGTTGAAAATTATTGACGATCAGACTTTACATAGAATTGAATTACAGTATCAGGAATAGTATCGCTTATTACTAAATATTAAAAACACGTTTCAAGAAATCTGTAACGATAATATGCTAAATACTAATATCTTTTTTTTTATTGTATTATTAGGCGAACGAGCATTTGGGCCACCTGATGGTAAGTAGTCACCAACGTCCATAGACAATGGCATTGTAAGAAATTTTAACCATCGCTTACATCACCAATGCGCCACCTACCTTGGGAACTAAGATGTTATGTCCTTTGTGCCTGTAATTACACTGGATCACTCACCCTTCAAACCGGAACACAACAATACAAAGTACTGCTGTTTTGCGGTAGAATATCTGATGAGTGGGTGGTACCTACCCAGACGAGCTTGCACAAAGCTCTACCACCAAGTAAAACCCACAGTTACTTCCCATTTTAAAAATATTAAATGTGAACTTGATTTATTTGTCATATTAATAACTATTATACTAAAACTATCAATTTTATTATTACCAGATGAATATAATTTGTATTTCGTTATATTTTATATATTAGCATTGAGTGTGGATACGTGAAGCGCGTGTGACACATAAAACATTCGATGGTTTATTAGTTTTGTCCTTAAAAGCCTCTCCCGGTATTGATGTTGAGGAAATCTAATTACGATGCGAGAGCCAAGACTGTACGAACCTCATATTATATTTTATCTATCTCTAGGCAGAGGCAACGGCGGGAGCTTAATAAAATTGTAGCTACATCTTCGTGCCATAACTGAATTGTGAGTGAAAGTACAAAAATAAATATATAGGTAGCTTTATAGACGATAAACTATAAACAATTTTTTTTAAGGTAAGTAAGATATAAAAAAATGGGCATTCCTTCGTATGATGTTATACCTCGGCGTGAAAGCCGTATTCGCATTATGTTAGTATTTTGTCAATTTACAAAATAGTTTGTAAGAAAAACATTGGTGCCGTAAACAATATTAACCATTCTTCATATCGTCAATACCCCACCAACCTTCGAAACTAAGATGCCACATCCCTTGTGTTCTCTGACCTTATCACTAATACGTAGACAGTGATGCAGGCGGTTTTGGACTGGGTCCAATTAAAAGTAAAATTGTTACAACTTTCGCAAGTTTCCAAATTCTAAAACTAGCGTATAATAATTATAAGTAGTATATAAAATTGTACATTGTATACATGTATGAAAGGCCAGGCTTCAAGGTTAGTTACATGATATACAGGCAGGTGAGATGACACCTGCTTTATAACATCTTGTACGTCATTTGACCTGCATGCATTTGTACATTGTCCTTGTTTGCATTTTGTTATTTATGCAATATTATTCATTATATAATCTTCTATTTAATCTTCGCTTAGAGTTACAAGAAGAATTTGTTGAAGTAAATGATGATCGTGACTAAATTAATAACCAGCTCATTCGAAATCACGTTTCAGCTGTCTGTCTACGAGGCTTTTATTTATGTATAGGAATAATATAAATAACACTGTTACGAGCGATATCATTCACAGAAATTGTGGACATATATTTAAAAAAACTGGACAAGTGCGAGTCGGACTCGCCCACCGAGGGTTCCGTACAAATTTGTAGGTACATATCTGGGGTTATGATTAATTACAATTTTTTTTACAAATTACAAAATAGGCAGGTATGCATAACGGTGCATACTGTTAGGTAATACATACACCAAAATGATTAGGTAACCTACCTATACTTATAAAAAAGGGAAAAGTTGTTTTTCATTTCATTTTTCATTTAATTCAAAATTTGGACCGACGTTTCTTGCATAAAGACCATGTTTTTTTATTTAATTACTAATGTATAGTTTTCAGATTTTTCCCTATACTTGTGGTGTAAGACGGTATTACTTGCCAAATTTTATAGTTCTAGGTTACCCTATAAATATTGATTCCCTTGAGAGTGTCGAAATATACGTTTTTTTGCGGCAAAAACAGCCGTATCTTTTTTTTACGTTAACTTAGAAGTTTAGAAGATTTAAAAAGAAATAGCCTATATTCTTCCTGTGGGTTCAAACTTGCTTGAAAGGTAAAGCTTAACAGAGACAAAACACGGACATAGTTACGCGTTTATAGTATTCGTTTAGATAACCTTAACCTTTTTTGTGAATTGTATAAAATAAATAATTTTATTTATTTTAACAAATTGGCTGAGAAGAAAATTCATTCACGTGTTCAATAGTATGTTTGCGGATTTAAAACAAACTGACGTAAAATTAGATTAATTGTTTCGACTGCATGCAAGCTTACATCAAACACGGGGGGCTTGTGGCCGAGTTATGGGTACAGTTTAACCGTGCTCACAGTCGCGTTTGTTATGTTAATATACAATATGCACAATACTACGAATATTAGTTTAATAATAGATCTTATACTCAAAGAGATAAGGATTAACTACCAAGCTCGAATTTAAACTGGTTCTACCGTAGTTTGGCGAGTCGGACAAATATTTGATATGATTAAAACTGGCGCCGTAATAATTTCGGCTAACTAGGTAATTTTAGGAAATACCCATCTAAAGCTTAGTTTAGTTTTTATTTATATTTTTTTTATTTATATGTGAAAGTTTTATTATTATTTTGATAATACAACTTGAACTAGTAGATGTTTTTAACTAGCAGCGAGCTATGTTTCTCGGACAATAATTGTTTTGGCCATATTATATAGATATGTATATGTCTATACTATACCAATATATAAAGCTGAAGAGTTTGTATGTTTGATCCGGCTAATCTCAGGAACTACTGGTTCGAATTTAAAAATTATTTTGTGATGTATAGTCCTTTTATCGAGGAAGGTTCTAGGCTGATTTTTATCTATTATATTTTTATTAATTATATGCGGGTGAAACCGCGGGCACAGCTAGTGTTTTATATATACACATATTTATTTTACAAGTTGTCCTTGGTTTTCTCTCGGCACTTAATTAAGGTCCTTGTTGGTACATACAGTTTTGAAATATTTATTTTGAAGGCCTTATTTGTTTAATATATAAATAGAAGGTAAAATATTTTATCCAAAATGTAATTCGTTAGAAACGAACGGAGAAATATGTTGTAAGTGTGTAAAACCACTATTATCAGCAAATCGTAAGATTAACTCGTTGTAGTCATTTATCTGTCTTGTATTGTAAAAACAGTTATTGTATTATATATTATAATAATTTTTATTAACATTGTGATTATATCGTAAATGTTCCATTTGAATTCAGACAAATCACTAGTATACGTTTCATATAAAAAATTCAGTAGCAAATATCATTGCGTTTGTGCACAAGGTCGTATTCATTCAGCCGCTTTACATTTACACAGATGGTGTGCATAATAAAACGTTGAAATTAGTTATTGAAGATACAGAGCTAAATATAGTTCTATGGAAATTTCCTATGTTCCTATCACATTTTGTAATCAGTCGCTACGATATTGATATCTATAGAGCTTTTATTTTCGTATAAATATTTGCTAGCAAATGGAAGTATACGGTTCGCATTACCTTGGTTAGTAAATATTAAGTAAGCTAAAGAGTCTGCGCACATTATCCTGCTCATAACTAGAGTTACTTTTATGTACATGATTCGTTTTAATTGACACTTTTCGGTTCAATTAATTTAATATTTTCAATAACAAAAGTTGTGTCAGTTATGACGAGTACGTATATTAAGAAAATGTATACGAAATCCAGTAATTGTTTTCAGTAATTTTAATTGATATATTAAATACCTATACATAATGGATATGTATAAAAATATAATAAATTTATGTTATGTTTAAGTTTCCTTATTTTGAATTTACCTTTTCATTTGTCATATGTTTGTTGTATGTTTTTTTTACGTTTATAAATAAAAAACAAAATATTATCGATTTATTTTATCCATTAAAGACTATTGCCTCCATAACTACTTGAAATTAAAAAAATAGATATCAGAACAGACTTTATTCAAATACGCTTTTTTGAATCGGCTTTTAACAAGATTGTTGTAAATGTAATGCTACTAATTACAATGCAATTTTCTTTCAAATGCAGCTTACCATAAAACGAAACATATTGCGTTTTAAAAGAAGAAAACGATAAGTAATCCCTGTGTTCATTTTTTTCCGTACTATGTAGGTCTCCTAACGATGTAATCACTAAAACAGAATGATTTATTATCCTTGTTCTATTCATTAAGGCAGACTTATTTCTATTATAAAGGAATGCCTGAAAAATGGTGTAATATATTTGTAAACATTTATCCGATAGACCTAAGTATTGTAAAGTACTATGATAGAGACTTTCACACTAGTGCCAGCAAAATCTGTAAAAATATACATGTCTATCGGATGAGTGATGCGTGAACGCATAGAAAACGAACATAACGCAAGTGTGCTATTCTTTTCCGTTTAACTGTACCAATACGAATTACATGGTCAACCGTTCGTCATTTCTTATTGGACAAAATATGTCTTGTCTATATATTAATTACACTGTGGTGCAATATTTACTAGATGAACGGCGAACTTGAGCCCAAGGTCGTGAGATCCTCACGCTCGTTGTTCCGCGAACAGTTTAAATGGATTCCTAAAAAAACTGTCGGTTTGTTTATGACAAACGTTTCTCGCAAGTAACTCTATGTAAACCGCTGTCTAAACTGTAAATTGAAAACAAACTTTGGTTCCATTTCCAGGAATTAAATACCGACAAAGACAACTAAAATAAAACAGCTGTTTTTAACGTCGTAAATTAGACTTCATAGCAGTAATGAGTAACAGTTCGCCTCTATCGAACAGACTCAAATGAAATACATCATTACATTAGCAATAATTTAAAATGAATATAATGAACTGTTTTGATTGAAGATTCATTGATAAAACGATTCCAACAGTTTCAATTAACGTTGTTTATCACTGTTGTAATTATTACGCGCGCTTACTGCAATGTATAGATTTTTTATATATGATAAATGAGCGTAAAGTACGTATTCGCTGACTTACCTATGTATTCTCTATATAATATATTTAATTAACAAAGGTTGTAAAAGCTTGTAAATGTTCCATTATTGGGCTAAGACCTCTCTCCTTTCGAAAATATTTGGCCTTACTCCACCACGCTGCTCCGATGTGGATACACGTGGCTGATTTTCATCTACCATAAGCAGGTTTTCTCACGATGTTTTTCTTTAACGCCGAGCACGAGATGAATTATAAACGCTAATTAGGTATATAAAACTTCAGTGGTTCACCTCGAACCGAACTCGAAATCATCGCTTAAGATCACATCTCCTAACCACTGGGCCATCTTGGCTCAATTTTAATTGTATATTATTGTACATTTCTACAAGCATGTTAAAAGAATATGATTGATCAAAAATTTTACGAGTTTTTTGCCGGTTTTGCCGGTTGGAGCTTTCCATTAAAGTTTATCTTGTAAGATGAGTTATTTATCTCATATTTATTCCAGAAAATCTTTCCGTCAGATATTCTTTAATGTCAATTGAAAGTAAGTAAATATTCAATATACTTTTGCACAAAAGAATCGCGAAGGCGTGGAGTGTGCTTTACAGACGCGACATGGCTCTCGGCTATTTCACTGATATTAAATCCTATTCGCGCATTTCGTGGTTAGTACACTAAAGTTGATAAAATTGTGTTAAGAAAATTTGTTGAGAAACATTTTAACATTATTTAAAAAACATTACAGTATAAATGACATATATCCATAAAAGTTTATAAACGATGACATCCGAAGTACATGACGTATTTATAGCTTCATGTTATCTATTACTGATCTATCTAGATTAAAATTACAAAATATCATAAAACGCCGTAACGTAATGAAAACGTGATGGGTAAAGTTATTATCGTACGTAGTAAAACATGTTTCTTTTATGCAGTGAACGTTTAAAAAAGCCTAACTAACTTAACAACTGACAATACAATCCCGTGCTTAGGAAAGTATGTATAGCCCTTGGTCCTGTATTCTGTGCCGATTGAGAGAAAACACGTGTTTGTCTCCATTTAGATAGTTTTTAATGCTGTTAAAATTCGATCAGAAGGAGATTACTAAATACTTGAACCACAACAAGCGTTTAACTACAACATAAAATTAATTCAAAGAATAAATACTATACTATACTATATAACAATGTACTTTTTATGGAGATTTCAACAATTCGAGAAACTTCGAGCTATTTCCATTCGTAACGCATAACATTAAATAACTAACCTTGACACTAACAATGGCAAAAGTTATTAATCCATCTACATACATGTATCGTAGTAACTTTACGACTGACACTTCTATCTAATTGCATTGAACCATGAAGTTTTATATCTAGCTGTATGTTCGCTACCTATTGTACATGTGCTCAAAGCCATGCGACATGTTGTCTTATAAACGGTCAAAGAAATCAATCACTAGTATGTCACTAGGTATGCATATCAATAAAAAATAAAAGTACATAAACAGCAGTACTTGGTATTGTTGTGTTCCGGTTTGAAGGGTAAGTGAGCCAGTGTAATTACAGGCACAAGGGACATAACATCTTAGTTCCCAACGTTCGTGGCGCATTGGCGATGTAAGCGATGGTTAACATCTCTTACAATGTCAATGTCTATGGGCGTGGGTGACCACTTACCATCAGGTAGCCCATAGGTTCGTCCGCATACCATAAATACATAAATAAAATAATATCTTTCGTTACGTATGTTTCGGTTCTTGACCTTGCGTTTGAGTTCATCAAACTTTATATTATATGTACAAAGGTATTACATGGTGGTTGGGCATTGTGCAAGCCCGTCCGTGTACGTACCGCCCAAACATCATATACGCTACCTCCAAACAGCAATGCGAATTATTGTTGTGTTCCGGTTGGAAGGGTGAGTGATTCAGTATAACTACAGGGACATAACATCTTAGTTGCCACGGTTGGTGGGGCATTGGCGATGAAAGGAATGGTTTAAATTTTTTACAATGTCAATGTCTATGGTTGGCGTTTATCATTTACTATCAGGTAACCTAAGGTACCTATATATTATAAAATATTATATAGGTGTACAAAATTACATAATAATTTATGACGTTCTGTAAAATAAAATGATTATATTTTATTTCTTATTATCTCAAAAGTCTAGTAACATATTACGGAACAGTAAATGTATTTTATAAAAAAAATATATTGAGTACATAAAATTCAGTTCTTGACGAAATACAAGATTTATTGATATAGTACAAAACTCACCGGTATAAATATTTTAGGTTTCGGAGATTAATATCGTCGATAGAGAAAATTGTACTGTATTCATATAAAGCATAAGATCTAATATTGTAATACGGTCTAAATTCAGTAATCTAAAATAGTGCGCTAATCTTTGTTTATATGGAATGGATTATACCAAAATCCTCTTATACATACGAGTATGAATTAATACGTTTTCGTAATTTCAGTGTTCATATTGATTTACATTATTATTGTCTGAAAAGTAACTTAATTATATATTTAATAACTATATTAATTGTGCCTTATAGAATATAAGTTGTTATATTCAGCGTGTTTGTGTGTGGATTTTTATAAATAACAGTAATAATTATTTTGCAGGTGGATGTTAGCGCCTCACGCGAATACCTCAACGAGATCGCGCCGCGCAGCCGCCCTTTGAATCGTAAGTTTTTTTTTTCTTTATTCAAAACATAGTGTTAAACATGAAACCTGCCTGATGGTGAGATTTGAAACCCGCTTGATGGTGAGATTAGGAAAAAGTACAGAACCGTGAGAATTAGCTCATTAGAGAGGACGTCTATGTTCAGTAGTGGATACTGGATTGATGTATTATGTAATATGATGATAAAGATAAAAAAAAATGTATAAATGTATACATATTTAATGACGGTAAAAAACCTGTTGCATATATTTTTGATTCCTTTTCGCCCGCGCGTATGGGAATCTGGTGTTGGGCTAGTTATGTTAAAAATAAGTAGGTTATGTCCTCTTCTGAGATTCAACCTGGCTTCATACCAAATTCCATCAAAATCGGTTCAGTGGTTTAGCCGTGAAAGCGTAACAGACAGACAGATTACTTTCGCATTTATGATATAAAATATAGACCTAATTTACTTAAGACATGTGTACAAAAGTAGACTCCGAGGATTTTAGATTTAAATTTGCTCGTATTATCTTTACTTGAGGGCCCCGCGCTACGCAAACAGCGTTAAGCGATCCCGCGTAGCTCATCCATCACACGTGATGTTTCCTTAACACATTCTGTAGTATTCACCGTAATCGTTTATGTACACTCATCCCGCTTCGGGACACGGAAAAATGGATGACTTGCAAGTTTAATATCTAATTTAAAAATTACGCTATAGTTTTATACAATTACAATTGTTTGAACAACTTCTTAGAAAGAAACAAAGCTTGTCACTTTTGTTAAGAAGCCGCAGACAGTAAAATTTTAGTGTGAATATTGTTACTGAGGATAATGTTTAAAAAATATATTCTTACCTTTGTCGTGTTAATTTTAGCTGCAAAAATGCCATTGTTTTTAAGATTGTTTTTTTTTTCAATAATTTCTGAATCTTAATTTAATAAAAATAGCACGTATTGTGATAATTTGTCAATACTTAGTGTTTTCTGGTTTTAAATTATTATATATAATTAATTAATATATAAGTGAATAATATAATTAATTATTATCTAAGTGAATCTTAACCGATGATCGTGGGTTCAAACCCGGGCAAGCACCACTGAATTTTAATGTGCTTATTTTGTATTTATAATTTATCTCGTGCTTGGGGGTGAAGGAAAACATCGCGAGGAAACCTGCATGTGTCTTACTTCATTGAATTTCTACCACATGGTGTTCCACCAACCCGCGTGTTTTTTTTTGTCTTTTTTTTTATCGCTGGAAAAACGCCTTGACGCTTTTCCCCCACATGAAGTGGGGGGTATGTGGGGCTCGCCGGCACTGAAGGCGCCGGAGTACCCACTAAAAACCAGCCTTATCCTCTCCGTCTGGTCGGGGGGCGCCACGGGTTCGCTTGCGCATGCTACCGTGACGTCCCGACGGTCGGCCCGCCTATGCGGGCCTCCATTTCTAAGGGGGTTCCCGGATACAGGGAGCCCCCTTAGCCCCGGCGGCTATTAAGGCGGGGGGAGAAGGTGCGCATAGCGCCTACGCCTCCTCCCCGGTCTTCTTTGACGGATTAAATCAGCGGAGGCATTTTCCTCGCGCTGCCGCTCCGCGGCCTCCTTCTGCGACATGACACTCTCGCAGAAGGACACCATTTCTAACCAGAATAACCCGCGTGTTACTTTATATACATATATGAGGTCACAATAATATTTTACACTTCAAATTATCAAACAGATCAATAAATGTACAAAAAATTGCATAACACTTGTTACTATGGAATCTGTATTTAAATTAATTATACATGCGAAAGTAACTCCTTATGTCCACGAAAGAAACACTAAACCGATTATGATAAAATTTGAAGCAAGCTTGAAACCCGAGGAAGTATATAGATTTTTTATGGCAACCCCTCCCTCAACACACACATAGGTAAGCCTTACCTACCATGCGGGCGAAGTCGCGGGCGATCACTAGTATAATTGTATATAATAAGCTCTGTATATTTGCGGTATCTTAAAATGTATTTTGATCGAAAGGAATGACACGAAACTGCTCATATCACTCACACCGGTTTCACAAACTGATCACCCCGGGGAAGTCCTTGGAAAACGAACTGAAGGTTGTCCTCATTTTCGTCGGGAGGAAATCTTGTCGATAATCTCCGAACTTTACCTTTCGAGTCGAAGTTTGTTTTACCGCTGTTAACCTCAAATGGTTGTTTATTTTCCATGAAATAAGTCACGATCAGATGAAAAATCTTCTAGAAAGTTCGGTATTTACAAACAAACTAAAAAAAAATTTTCGTAGAAATTTAGTTATATTATAAATTTATACAAAATATAAATGTTTTCATTGAATATTCAGTTACAGAAATATTTATAGGTCGTATAGAAAATTATAACTACTATATGCTTTAACACTAATTATTTATTTTTTTACGAAAATATCATAATTATTTGCAGTTTTTCCGATCTATGCCATAAATGGTGTATGGGGCTTAATATTAAATGTATTCATAAGTTTCAAATTACTCGTTGGATAATAAAACAGTTTCATGTAAACAAAAAAAATAATTGTTTCTAAAATTTTTTCGTTTTTGACACATATTATGACACTAAATTCCGGGTTGAGCAGATGAAAGATGATGGGATTTTTCGTTTGTTATTAAAAAAAATATATAAATACATAATTTATTTGCGTGTATATATAAATTATAGCGTCGTTATTCTTTAAGTAGCCATTATGCAATTACCTTCTATAGCGTCACATCTCACAGCAATTGGATTCCATTGGAATGCAACACCGTAAAAAGCATTGCCTTGTAAACAAGATATGCTAAATGAATATATAATGCATTCACGATCGATATAAAAATACCGCATCGCAATTAAGGTAATGGAAATTGGTATTGCAATATATATTACTTTTTTCTACGAATATCGGTGTAGTTTTCATTGCGCTATTTCATTCCCACGAGGTAACCCGGTCATGATAATGCATATATATGAAGGTACGACTGCCTCGTTGGTCTAGTGGCTAGATATAAGGCCGTTGACCCGGAGGTCCTGGGTTCAATTCCCAGGTCGGGCCAGTAAAAAGTTATTGGGGTTTTCTTTCAGAAAATTCTCAGCAGCAGCCCGGAGTCTGGAAGTTGGAAGTGTGTACACTCCCGTGCCTCGGAAAGCACGTAAAGCCGTTGGTCCTGCACCTGAATTCTTTCCGGTCGTGTCGGACTGTCATCCCGTCGGATTATGAGAGCTAGGGAATAGTGAGTGCACCTGTGTTTGCGCATACACTTGTGCACTATAATATCTCCTGCGCAGTTGGCTAATCTCTCTTGAGATTGGCCGCCGTGAACGACATCGGTCTGTAAGACGTTATTATGTATGTACTTATGTATGTGTAATCGGAGTTTATTAAAACTACATACGACTTGCTTGTAATGTTTTTTACTATTTAAAAAAAAAAAATTATATATGTAGTATACGTTCCTTCGGTCTGCTGAAGCATAAATGTTTTGTATTCTTAATGTTAGTAGATATTAATTAATTAAACGATTATTTAAAAAAATATCACCATATTTTGCATCTGTCTGTCTGTGTCTTGTGTCTGTTTGTGCGTTTTAGATATTTTTTTTGTTAAATTTCGCGCTTTATCTTCTTTAAAGATAACTTATAAATCTCCTTCTCTAAAGATAATCTCTTCTTTAAAGATAAATTAATGTATAAAACATATAATTATTAAAAGGTTTTCAAAGTATTTCCAGTAGGTATAGAAATTATTAACAATGATCGAATAGTCGATTATTTTAATTAAAAAAACACACTGAACTACATTTTAACAAATATATTTATATCATTTGGGATATTTGAAATATTTCTAACTTAGCGAAAGTTTTTTGTGTTTTTATTTTGACAGATCTCGATGTATTTCAGTCGCTTCAGTATGAGTCTGATTTTAAGAGGATGTCTGTATGTGCTTATGTAAGTTTTTTCTCTTTATTGAATTTATTGAAATACATATATTATACACTAATGCATTATAGGTACATTGAAAAAACCACAAAGGTTTGACCTCAATGCACATCGGTTTGAACTCTAGTCTATTAATAAGTTAAAAATGTTATACATACTCGTGAACTATTTTATCATTTTGCTAATCGGGAGATCGATAAGTGTTATCGACTGCAAACCGATGTATTTGATCTGATTTTGATATATCGAATTTGGTAGTTATTTGCGGTATAACATAAATTTTGATGCTGTTAAATATAAATTCGTTAGTGTGATTAGATCAAATCTAGCTAGATACGCTTGTAGTCGTATTTCGTTAATTTTTGAATCTTATAATTTTATTTCCCTTCCATATCATTTAATAAACACAGCAAAAATGTACGGTAACTTTTGATGTTCACATATAATATATCGAGTTGAGAGTTATCGAATATTATCAAGGACTTTGATGTTTCTGTAGCCATAGCACCGGATATTTGAAAATCTGATACAATATATCAATTACTTATTATGAAGAGATTTGGCAGACGACACTATTGTTAAAATAGATTGTGATCAAGTAGAATAATTAATGAGAAGTTGTATGAAAATCATTGATGTATGTGGATTATAACAATTTTGATATAAATATTATATTCTAGAATAGATTTAGGTTTTCAATTATGATAATATACCTATGAATATATCATTTTTAAAAAGGCTCGGTGGTTAGAACCCCTGTATCTTAACCGAAGATAGCGGATTGAAATCGTAAGCTCCACTGAATATTCATGTGCTTTATTTGTGTTAATAATTCATCTTATGCTCGGCGTTGCTGGAATACTGGAGCAGCGTGGTGGAGTAATCTACAAACCTTCTCGAAAAAGAGAAGAGGCTTGTATGTATGTGAATTATTACTACTTAGTACTTTTTATTCCTTTTTTTTTGTAAATAAGTCGATCTCAAATTTTCGTACATTATATACATTGTAAAATTGAATCATCACAATGTTTGAACTGATGTCGCGATTTACAAACAAAGACATAAAAGTCAATGTCCTTTGAAGTTAATAACTGGTACAGCCCTTGTTTTTAAAATAGCTTTAATTTAACGATTCAGATTTCTGAGGGTACAGGTATTACGGAGGTAGTTAAAGCGTCAGAATTGTAGGAATAAAAGAGACCCTTGAGTGGGTCGTTACCTGGATTGTGCGTCACGTCCAAAGAGTTATTAAAGAAAAATCTTAATCACCTCTCTTTTGCCCGCGCTCGTATCAAGCGAAAACGCCCGCTTGAATACTGCCCAGTCCAATTAAATGCTAATCAATTGCCGCTTCCGACCTTTTCAATTTATACCCTTCTAAAAAGGTGAAGGTTTTATATTAAATAAAAAAAATATGATGACGCATCGGTTATACTTAAATGTGCAATTCCAGTGTTTTATTGGTTCCTCGCTTTTCTTCTTACAAATAAATTTAAGTCCTATCTTATTTATTATAATTAATGTTCCAACTCCATCAAAATGAGATTACTTCTTTGGATTTATAATTAATAAAATTTAATTTTGTTTTGTGCGATGTAATTATATTTTTGGTAACAGTCAATTAAGAACATCAGACAAATTTTAATGGAACACAATTAAAGCGTAAGATAAATAAATTAAAATTTAATGAAGATCAAATTGTCTAAATACAAGATCAAGTAAATAATCAAAGTCAAGTGGGACATTAAACGAGTCGTGTAATTACGAAATCTTATTACGGAGCGTTGTAATTTGCGTATCGGAATTTACGAGCGTCTAAACTTTAAACAAACGATAAGTTCCAGACGTTCCAAAATGACAAATCCGAAAAGTAAGCCGAAGTTACATGATAATGAAAAAAAGTTAATTGACTATTTGTGAAATAAAAGGTCATGGTAAATAGGAATAGTAGATACCAACGGAAATATAAAGTAATTCGATATAAAACAAACAATCAGTATTTTATTTAAATAATATTCGTATGATATATGTATATAATGATGTAAAATTAATATTGAAAAGGCCGGTAACGCACCTGTAAACCCTCAGGTGTTGCAGATGTCCATGGGCGGTGGACTTTCATCAGGTGAGCCTCCTGCTCGTCGTGCTCTTACATAAAAAAACTCTTTTCTTTTAATATTCATTGCAGGATAAGAAGCGGTTGATTGACAATTACTTTCTAAAACGATTACTTGAACTCTTGTTATTTAATTAAGACTATATAAAAACTAGTGACAAAACTAGTTCCTTTAAAGGACGTGGGCGAAACAGTATGAACAATACGCGTGACCTTAGTCCAAGTTTTATGCAAGTCGCTTTTCAAATCGAATAATTAGATACGGCGGGCGGGGCGTCTCCATGTGTTTCTATTACCTATTTTGAAGAACAAATATCGCGTGTGATCGAAATTAGCCGATTCGTTTTCTTTTTACGATATATTATTAACATTTTTAAACTAACACAGTACCTAGTATCATTTGAATGATATAAGTTTTATTAACCTTCATATTTAATTAACTAGCTACCCGTCCCGGCTTCGCACGGACAGATTGAAGGTCTACATAGAACGTTTACATCATTTATATAGGTGTACGTGTAAATATAACTGTAATGGTAATACACGGCACACGTCAGTAAAGCTTTCCGACATCTTCAACTTGTCATATTTCAGCCAATTTTCACAAATCTTTAATAAATTATACACTTTAACCACCCTCATGAATCATTTCGTTCATTGGTGAAAACCGTATTAAAATCTGTTCGGTAATTTGTGTTATAATATGTAATTATACTACATGAATACATTATATCAAAGCTCATATTTCATTTAGTTTAATAGAATATAATATTTTACCTTGGTAATTTACATCATATTTATACACATGACACGGCATTACAATTTTAACAAGTTTTTTTTTTTTTTTTTTATAATTTAATAATAATTGACTCACAAGTGTCTCACACTTTGAGAATATAAAATTATCATTCTAATACAGTCTAACTGAAACCCACCCACACACACGTGCTACGTCTGGCCCACGTTTACAATTAAATATGTATACCTGTATCTTTTTTTGTTATAGACTTTTGAATAATGTATTGTTAAATATTCCATTTTTTACAATTTGAATGTTAATATTAAAAGTACATAGAAATAACCTTTACTTCAAATGAATGATATTAGAATTTCTATACTTCTTCTATATTATTAAGTTGAACGCGCTTATCTCAGAAGCTACCAGTCAGATTTTAATCATTTCTTATTGGATTACATAGCTTGCTTGTTGAAGAAACTTATAAAATAATATAATTTCATTTAATTCGGCTTTGGTCATGCACATATTTTGGAGTATATAGAAAGGCCAATATGTATAGTGGGTTTAAATTTGGTTAGGCTGTTATTTACTGCGACGTAATCAACCGCACCTGTCGCTCTACCAATACACTTTGTACACTTGTCACGTGACGTTTTATGAAACATTATCTTGAACGAAAAAGCGACGCTGATAAGTAGTAAAACGTCTGGGACTTTACTTCGGTATCAATTTATAAAACATTCTCGTTTATGTCATTTGAAGAATAAAACCATTTCATGTTTTATTAAGTAAATTGTGTAATAAACTAAAACTTATTCCAGTTTTTCAAACACAATAAAATATCTTATCACATCGAAACTTATTTATCCCATTTCAATAATTGTAAGGAATGCTATAAAATTTATTTGTATAATAACGTAGATTTAATTGCAAAAAGGGCAAATCGATATTTTTTTTTTAACTATTTAAGCTAGAGCTTGGCTGTTATCACACCTGATGGAAAGTGATGATACAGCCTAAGGTGGAGCGCGCTTGCCTATTAACTCTATACTTGAAGGTACCCATATTGTAGGTAAATCTATTTTATGGTTTATTATTATGATTAAAATATTACATACTAAAAAACTAATAATGTTTATGACTCGTAACAAAACAAATACGACAAAATTTAGATGGACTAATTACAACTATTACTAAAATCGGATATTGGAGATTGACACGATCTTGTCTCTTAACTACTATCTAACCGAGAGTCGAAGATGTCAAAGTGTTCATTTTACAACTATTCTCGATTCCAATTGGTTGTATTAAATACACTTTAAACTTGCTACAATGCAAAGTATTATAATTAATATTAATCAGAAATATGTAAACTTTACCAACGGGTTCATATGCAATCAAGAACTATAAATATTAAGAAGGATGTTAAATGCAAATGAAACGAGTAAAATTTATATCGAGTGAATTGTAAAGTCAGCGGCTAAATTATTATATATTGAGTTCGTTCTACCCTCATATTTATCTATTTTTTAGTAAAGAAGAAGTAACTACCGGATACCGTTGGTCTAGCAGTCTAGCGGCTCTACCTTTAAATATTGTATATCCAAAGGGAACACTTAAGTTAAATCCCGGGAAATTTTATTCGTCAAGAAGTTTTAGTAGCAACTAGGAGTTTGAAAATTAGCATTGCTGATACGCATAAAAATTGAACCCGTTGCGCTTGAGCCATATACAGAGATGGAATTTTGAAGGGATAGAGTTCACGTGTGCCTACGCACTCTTGTTCAATACAATCCCCTGCGTGGCTAAATAGTCTCCTTAGCTCAAATGGCCGCCGTGACCGATTTGATAAGAATGATGAAGGAGTGCACTGAGACAAGAAATAGTTTTCTCATAAAATTTCAATTGCTTACAATACTTTGATTGATTGATTTTGTTTATATATTCAGGTCGCAAACTTATCAATCTACGTGTATGTTTTCTCGGAAAAATATCAAACGAATCAGACTCGATTGTTAAATTAATTCAGATATTCAATATGACTTTGTTATACGAACTTTTAATGAGATGATTCGATTCACGAATTCAATATTAACTTTAGTATTTCATCTGAATTTTAATAAAACTTATGTGTACCGCCATCCAAACCAATTTCTAAAACCAACAAACAAAACAAAAAAACAACTTCTAAACCATCTTTCCAAACATTTGCTAAAAATATTCAAGTATTCTTTTTTTTTATTAACCAAATAGAAATGTAACATAATAAAGACTAAAATATGTAACAAGTATTCTTTTTTTAAATAAATTTAGCCATAATAACTATGTTTTTAAACGGTTTTATTTAGCTTGCCCTGGCTAAGGGCTTGACCAAAAGAATAGAGGTCACTATGAAAAAAATGAAAATCCAATATGGCCGCCAACAAAATGGCAGGTTCCATAATTATTCGCAACCCCGCTCAATATGGGTATCACAACAGTCATCACACCACTCTCCTCATCAATCTTGGGCATTGATCAGACAAAAAAATAAAATTGTTGAGCGTGTGAAATATTTATTTTCAATAAAATCGTTGAGCGTGTGAAATATTTATTTTCAATAAAATCGTTGAGCGTGTGAAATATTTATTTTCAATAAAATCGTTTTACTTAATGTTTTATTTTTACTTAATTTTTACGTCGTGGTGGTTTTGTGATTCAATAATTATTGGCACTTATTTTCAATTGGCACCATTACAATTGAATTGTAAATTATCAAATAAAATGTACGTAAAATCAGTATTGAATCAACACAACTTTTTTCTTTATTATCATACACATACAACATTTTCGTTTTGGCACTGTAGGTATTATAAAATGATTTATATGTACCAAATAATTTCTTTTACTAGATCACTAGTAAAAATGTTTGTGTTTATATCATACTCGGCTGTGAATGAAAAATTCATGAGTAAACCTGCGTCTCTCGGGTAGACATAGCCACATGTGTATCCATGGTATTCCACCATATTTTCTCCTCAAGGAGCGAGAAGGTCTTTACTTTACCCCAATATTTAAAATAACTCAGTTGAAGTTTAAACTCTTTCTTTATAAAAAGCAGCATTAGCTCAAAGGTACTGAAGTTGCCAAGTTATAAGAAAGTCGCAGGCTAAATCCTGATCCCTGGAGCTATCGTCGTCCCCGTTCGTAACGTTTACATTATGCTACATTAGAATTGAAAATAAAAATATTGCATATATTAATTTTAGACAATTCGAATAAAATGTATTAAAATAATGTATTAAAGAGAACAGATGATCTTTGTAGATGTATAATATTTCAGAATCATAGTTATTTTATTTTAATACTTCAGTCTCATAAAATCTTATATAAACGCTAGCTTGCTATTTAATTTACTGCACCCATTTAAGGTCGCAACATACATTGTTTTTAATTAGCTCATAAACGGCAGACAAGTAGGTATTTAAGGTTTTCTCAGACTATATTATCTACATGTTTTATCTTCTAATGTATTTATATAAAGATTATCAAATGGATACGGATAATTAATTTGAACCGTTTACTTGCTTTGTAGTTGCTGGTTTCTTTAAATTTAAACAGATGACATTGGACAATCCAGCTCTGGATTATAACGTTAGACAAGTCAGCTTATTGAGTAACAACTTTGTTACACATTTAATTGGCTAATTTGAAATAGCTCCCGTATTTGGTTACGATATTTAAAAATAAATGTGTACTATGCTTAAAGCGCTATGAATAACCGACAGCAGTGTAAATGTATAAAGATGAACGATTCTCACCACCTCAATGTCTGGAAATCCACGACAGCTCGCTTTTTAAGCCATTTTTTGCCTCGTATAACAACTCTGTGGAACCAGCTTTCGCGACTTTTCTGAAACGATAGGACATAGAAGACTCTTTCCTTACTCTACTCGCGTACTCTTTCCTTAAAGACCGGCAACGCACCTGCAAGCCCTCGGATGTTGCAGGTGTCCATGGGCGGTGAGAGTCACTTTCCATCAGGTTAGCCTACGGATAGTTTGCCCTTCTCTTACATTAAAAAAAAATTATTGTGTAAAAATGTCAATCAGACAATTATACTAACGTAAATAATTAATTATACAACCGTAAATAAAATAATCGTCTTGACTTATCGTTAGTAAAAACAAAAAAACCATTACTGTTACTTAAAAAAATAAGTTAAAAAAATTGCTGTGTGAAATTTTAAGGGCATATTTTGTGAAACTTAACCGAAGTACAGCTAACACTACATGTACTGGATTGACCTTTGAGCATTTTAATCTCACTTCAGTAATGTTGATCCCG
Organism: Nymphalis polychloros; assembly: GCA_905220585.2. Taxonomy (NCBI): domain Eukaryota; kingdom Metazoa; phylum Arthropoda; class Insecta; order Lepidoptera; family Nymphalidae; genus Nymphalis; species Nymphalis polychloros. Next base: position 13,418,031 of record HG992243.1, on the reverse strand, counting down.
TAGAAGCACGCTCACATGTAGAGTCCACATGTGAGCGTGCGTGTTGTTTATTCAAATTGGCATCTTCAGAATACTCCATAGAGCTTATGCATATCACTGTGTCCATTTAAAACAATACTAGCTACTCCACGTGGGCTCACCCAAGTTAATCGTTACTGCTCCACTCTCCTTGGTCGTAGTGTGATGTTTAATACATAGTAGCCCAACAAATGGGCTATTTAAAACAAAAAGATTATTTCAAATCGAACTGGTAGGAACTGAGATTAGAGAGATCATACAAACTAAATTAACTTCATAATATAGTGTAAACTCTTTATAACGTTATTCTTTATAGCGATAAACTCCCTAAAACGTAGAAGTGAGCACAATTTGGTTGGTTTCCCTTAAAACCTACTCACTACATAAAAAAATTTCGGTCCCTTGAGTTTCGTTATAAAGAGCATATATTACATTGTATATCATTATAGTATAGATTAATACGCTGTTATTATTTTCTGACAAATTACCGATTTACAGGTGTTTGTCGTCTGTATAATACTTACTTCAACTCTAAACATTAATACTTTGTTATGATCCGATTTGAAGGGTATGTAAGCCAGTGTAATTACAGAAAAAGAAGCAAAGTATAAAACCCATTGTTAGCGACATATTGGCAATGTAAAGTTAAGTTTACACTTTATGAAGTTCCAATGTTTTAATGTTAGAATTTCGTCTGTCTGCTATTCTGATGAAAAAACAACCAAGCATTCTCACCTTAAAAGTCTTTTAAACGAGATGAAAGCATTTCTTAAGATTCTTTTAACAATATGAAGACCTTAAAGTTAATTAAAACGATCTCGTATTTCTAATAGTACATCTCTGAAATATAATATAGAATTTTACTTTCGATCAATCTTCAGACGTATTATGTATTCAATTCATAACATCTTATCAAGTATTTTCAAGGTTTTCTACTAACATCAAAGCAAAATATATCTTAGAATATTATTAAAATGTTAATTATCTTGTCTACCGTTTATAATTTACAAAAATGAGAGTGAAAATTTAATATTTTTGTATTATTAAATACGCGATATTGTTTGAACAATTACTCGTAAAAAATCACTGCGGTCTTTTCTATTTTTATATATTTAACGTTAAATAATAAACAGAAATGACGAGTTCTAAAGCTGGATAAAAATCCCAAGAGTAATTTTAGATGTCAAATCGCATTTAGAATTCGTTTAGGTTGACGTGAAATTTAATAACAAAAGCAATTCTGCGAAGCCACCCATTCACCCGCCTCTCCTCTAATTTCACCGCCTACTAAAATAATTCAATAACATTAAATATAATTTTTCACGATGTTCATATCTACAATGTAAGTATAGAGACTCGCCATATTTTAATGTGAAATATTTTTCATAGTATCGTCAGTCAGTTTATTCGTGCGTTTTATAATACAACAAACTAATTTTCACGCATGTAAGGGTGGTAAAATTAGTGGTTTAGCCGGGAAAAAGGAAAACAAACAGACAAGTTACTATTATTCTAATATGGAATTGTGGGAGATAAAACTTTAATATAGATACAAGGCAAAGTCAAGTTTTAAATCATCCTGGCAGACGTTGTCCTGTCTGTGTAATTCTAATTGCTTGAACTGCCGTAGAACTAATTGCCAAAGGCTGAAGTCATCTAATGGTGAATTGTAACAAAATAGATATCAGAAATACCTTTTTCTTGAAAAAATACATTCATATATGTGATAACTTTCATAGTAATCAGTCGAGCGGTGTCGAAGTCTATTAATTACAAACATCCATTTTAAACTGGCTGTGCACCGCGTTTTCACCCGCGTATAATTAATAAAAATAAGCCTAAAGTCGATAAAAGGACTATCCAATATAAAAATATTTTTTTAATTCGAACCAGTAGTTCCTGAGATTAGCCGGACCAAACAAACAAACTCTTCAGCTTTATATATTAGTATAGATATATCAACATATCGACTTGTATGGTCAACATAGACGTGAGTACTAATTAAACCTAAATTCAATATATATGTGATATGACATAATGTATTACGATAAAAATTAATGTTGAGATGTTTGTTCTCTACACGTTCCTAAACTATTACTCAGATTTTTATAATTAAGTAAGTAGTTCGGTATGCTTGAAAAGGTTTTAAGATTTTTTCTTTGTATGTTGGTTCTTGAAATTCAAGTAGGGCCTTGTAGCTAGCTAGTTTACAATAAAAAATAGTTTTGAAAATTATGTAAAATATATTGCATACAATACAGCCATTCATCAACATGGATTTTTTTTTCTGAAAAAACATGAACTTTTTTATTTTGAAATAAACCGCAAAATGTACGCAGAACACAATTCGCTTCAAATAACGGAAGAAGCCTATACAACTCCTTTTCTCAACAAAACTTGCAAAACAGCTTGGAACTTCTTGCGGAGCTTTTTGTTTTATTTTTATGGATTCCAAAATAAGTCTCTGTTATGAAAGCAAAATAAATGGCCGCTGTTATTGCGAAGCAAGCCATTGTTTTGGAATAAAATATAACAATGAATAGGTAATGTGTTAATTGTTTGTTTCTTATTTATTTGTGAACACGTAACTACTGTTTTTGTTACGTTCTGTGATAAATATTCATTCCATTTTTAAAGTTGTGTTTCCAATATCAAGGCTCGGACATTGAGCGTGCAGTTGCATTAGTATTGCGTCTTATTTGGTTTTAGCCCGCGTGATGCGAGTGAAACCGCTGTAGGAGCAAGTCTAGCAACGGTCTTGCCTTGATTTTAGGCTCAAGTTGTCATTGCTGGAATCATTCTTTTTATTGGGTCCAGGCAGCTTATTATATCGTAACTTGCTTCCTGCTTCCAGTAACCTAGGTTCCCGGTCCGGATTTCAAGGATACTATTGGTAAGTATATATATTCTCCTATTCTTGGATTGACCAAAAGCGGAACTTTATATAGTAATCAAATTCGGTTCGAATTTATGAAGTTATTGGCACGAATTGACAGGTTCGTAAAATTGATACATATTACGTAGTGTATTGAATATGTATATATTACATTTTTTTGCAACTATCTGTAAATAATACGTAAAAAGTATAAAAAAAATAAATATTTTACTTAATAATACATACATACCCACAAAAGGTATTTTAAATGACACAAACACGCTTACAGCAACAGTGGTGGTACTACTCTGTATAGTAAATTAACCAGTTTTACTTCTTATCCTAACTGCCTCCTAACACGAAGATTCCAAGACGGGTCTTGATGAACAAAGATATCCAGTTGTAGCAATGTGTAGCCTTATTTTTAAAAACGTACTGTTTCTTTATTTAAAGACTAGGAACACCCGGCCGACGTGGTCCTGCCTGTCTACCTGCCTGAGTATAAAACTTGACTAAGTTATTAAAAATAATCTTATACGTAAGGCCTATTACTCTTTTTCTGAATATATATACTAAAAAAGCTTGGATGGCATGGATATAATTTGTTTTTTTTTAAATAGTGAGTACTGAGTTTCTCTTTTGTTCTTCTCGGTATAATCCACATGCCGAACCGGTGGCAGAGCTTGATAATTCACAAATACTTGTAAAAAAATATTTGAATATAAACATTTTCATTTTATTATTATAATTAATTTTAATTTATTCGTTTTTACAATATATTTTATTCATATATTTCATTTGTGAATTAACCGTAACATACGTATATATACGTCTTCTCGTATTTTTACAGGACTTGTATAAAAAGCTATATATCTCATACAATTGAAGCAAAAGCAGTCTTTTTAAGAAATGCTTTCGCTCGGCCGTTTCTTTGTCGACTTAAGTTGAAAAATTGTTCTCGACGACTTTTATTTTAACGGGATAATAATTTATAGTTACGTTCATTCAAAAATACTTTTTAAAGGTACTTAACCTTTAAGGAATTATAATTAAGATTTGTCAATATATTTTATGTAACAGCAACTTATGCACCACAAGTTTTGAATCTATTATATCCTTTAACAGGTTTCATTCTAAAGGATTATGAGATAATTTTGAGATAATATCCTAACTAATATTAATAAATATAAACTCAAACAACATTTACTAAAAATTAAATAACATAACGAAAAATACTATTATAATAATCATTAATAATAATAATATTGTTAATTAATATTTAGGTTCTTTTTTTTATGCTTTATTTATTGAAAGCTCACCTGTTATGATAATATTATCTTGTTTTTGTCTAGAAGTTTATATTTTAGTTTAGTTTTATGTTTGTTAGTTTAAGCAACACCCAAACAAGCTGACAAGGCTTATGGGTGCCAAGTATAAAAATAAATAGTAATATTTCAATATTAATAAATAAATAAATAAATAATAAATGTGAATGTGTTTGCTTGTTTCTTAAGCTTTCACGCCTAAACCACTAAACCGATTTAAAAAATTCTTTCACCAACGGAAAGCTACATTATCAGCGAGTAACATATGCAGCCTGCATTTTGTCCCTGTATTCGCACGAGAACGGGCAAACCGCGGGCAAAACGCTAGTATGATATAAGACTGTCATTGTATATAACTTATTAGGTAATTTAATTAATAAAAAGTGTACATATTATGGAATTTACTCAGTATGTTCTACATTGCGTGCGGTGGTAGCTTTACATTTAATTTGATATTATGATAAATTAATATATACTAATAAAATACATAGTATATTTTTGCCATATAAGACTAAATAATTACTTAATTTAAAAAGCACTTTTCACGTTCATTCCTTAAAAAAAAAATCAATTTTGAAACTCGAAGAAAATTTATGGTTTTAATAAATTGTTTGGAAATCGAAAAGTAAGTAGAAAATATATGAAAAGCCTTCAAGCAATGAACTTTCATTGATTGAATTTAAGCTTTAATCCGAACCATATAAAGTTATCATTTCTATACATTTCGATGTGGGTTCTACGATCGAATGCGTCAATCGATAACTTGTTCAGGCACGGTAGGATTTATTTGAGAAACGAACGCCGGAAACATAATTGACATTCAATGGTAAAGTGTTGAGCGTATTAGCACACGAAAGGAGCCGACCGTGCGAGCGAGCACGTGACCGCATTCAATGAATTTTACTATCGACATAACTTAGCGCCGAGATTCGCCAGCGGGGCCAGCGGCCGTAGCTCGAGTGCCAGCTACGTCTCTGAGCATGGTTTTGATTATGATATGAAGAAATATCATAAATGTTTATAATTGAACTTTCATATACAAATTGAAATATTAAAGAACCATTTGAGCACACATAATAGATCTTATAAGATATATAGATCGAGAGAAGTTATAAATTGCCTAAAAATATTGCATTTATTGTAGTAAAACAGTTTTATAATTTATATTTTTCACAAAATATTTCGGTTAAAAATGACATTATGACGATTAATTTTAATTTGTTAAAGTATTTATTTAAATTATATTATTGCATGTTTATAATCTTATCAATGACGTGCATTGTTAATTGGGCTTCAAAGTTTCTAGATATGAAGAAGATGAAATCGAATGAGAAAAGGCTTTTAATAATCTTATAATAAAGATATCATCAATTTTGATGACAGTTTACGAACGCAAAGAAAAATGTATATCGTTCGTTATTTATCCATTTTCCTCTATAGACGAAAAGGTCTTACAGACCACTTGATTCGTCAGTCGTGCGGATTAAGATTTGAGATTATTTTATATAAAAAAAAAAATTAAAAATATTCAAATTATGGACACTTAACAAATAAGTAATAGGAATATATATTTTTATTTCAAATTTAAATGATAACGTAGAATTAAAAACGGTCTATATCGGTACACGGGTACGGCGACATGAAAAATATGATATCCCAAAAATATTTAAAGACTGGTATTCAGAACAGAAACGGATATAGTCACTGAGTCATAACAAAATTAAATACAAATTAATTAGCACTAAATATTAAACAAATAAACATTCCATCCACAAATTAAAAAAATCTTGACTTATATTTTAGTATAAATATATTCTATAATTTTATACTGAAATACAAAATATTTCTAGAGTATTTATCTCAGAATGGAGTGACAAAAAATGTTACAGCAAAACGATATGGAGGACAATGGACCCAATAGTTCTTGAACACTAAACAGGTAGTCGACTAAAGCTCGTCATACACTTGCCCCGTTCAAAGTCAGTTGGCACGTGTGTTGGTTTGTTTGCGAACATGTTATATTCATGCAGGTGTTTCGAGTTAGTTCTCTAGCACAACACCGAATAACTTTAGTATCGATATGAACGCAAGCCCGGTCTAACTTATGTAGGTCATAATGTTTTAACTACAAACATGTTACAAGATGACAGTTAAGCGAAATGTTTTAACTACTACATGTATCTAACAAATCAGCTTTGGAGATGCAGATAGATACTTTTAATAAATGTTCGTTAGTTTTTACAAACCTACAATAAGTAATTTTTTAAATAACTTCGGATCTAGAACAAAATGAACTTTTAAGAAGATGGGTTACTTACGACTTGATTAACTGTCTAGAAATTCCGTTGTAATTTTTTTATACATAATTTAACCATATATTATATAATACATATGTCCTGCATGAACATCAACGACTAGTAACCCCATAGTTTTTTGAAATCATACATTATTATCGTGTAACTTATTACGTTTTAAATATAATTTTATAAGTTCACCATATATTTATTCACATGTATTCGTAATGCTAATATTTTACATTTGCAAACTTTATGTACCAATATATTTATATTTTGTTTATTGACCGTGCTAAAATAAGATTGATATAATTAATATGAAAAGGTTTAGCAAAATAAAAATGTTATTATTTTCGGGTACAAAGTAAATAAGGCATAACTTTTGTTACAGGTATTTATTAATTGCACAAAATATATTTTCATGTAATAAGTTAAAATAAATATAATCTTTAAGGCACGGTTCTACTAAAATAAGATAATTGACAATTTCTGATTTAACAACTTTTTATATTTTTTTCGGAAAGTTACTAATGTAGAAGACACAACAACATGTGGGCAACTTAAGGTACTTACATATACTGTCACCATCTGTCTGTCTCGTCGACGAAATAGATAAGGTTAGCAACAGAATAATTATTCCCTTGGGTTCATAAAAAGGCGAATTTTTATATACATATAAAAAAATAGTCCATTGACGTAAATACTTTTTTTATTTATGTTATTTTTAATGTCACTACGTTTACCACAGCGTCCGTGTTAAGCGTGTGCTAAGTAAACTATAAATATTTTGACGATAAAAATTTGACAGTGAAACTTAACTCTATATTCTAGTAATTATTATTGCTGACGATTTACTTTAACAATATTAAAATCGCTATTAAGATATCAATAAATTTAAAATAACCAAAAAGTAAGCTTAAATTTAAATTAAAATATAATAAATAAATATAATTTTATCGCCAAATAATTTAATAATTAATGAATGTGTTGAAAAACTACGCGCTAAAAATTGTTTAGATATAAAATAGGAATTTGTGTAAAGATAGTTCTAATAAAGTATGAAATAGGTAGACGCGAAGTATAAACAGAGAGCATTTCGCTTAAGTAATATAAATACAATTTATCGTTGCGAGAGAAAGACGGCTGTCCCCTTCAGGAACAAAGTTATTATTGCATTAGTTTTGACGCGAGGAGAATCCCTGCGAGGTTCCCTAAACGTTAGACTAGCTGTCCACTGATAAGTGATAGCGGTATATTTTCTTTTGTCAAAATAAAAGATTTATATTAATTTATTTAATGTAGGTATATTGAGCTCTCGAGATCAGTGGCTTGACTTCGGAGAGTCCAATTTCCAGCAGTGAACAAGAAGGGGATGATGATGATGAGCTACTTACGACGACGAAAGTGATTTATGACTTAAGATTTGTTGATAGCTGTCTAAAAATACTGAGTACATCTTTTCTATATTGTTTGGTATAATCAAATAAGGTCCTCCAGACCGATTTCGGCCACGGCGGCCAATCTCAAGAGAGATTAGCCAACTGCGCAGGAGATATTATAGTGCACAAGTGTGTGCGCAAAGGTGCATTCTCTTTTCCTTATCTCTCATAATCCGATGGGACGGCAATTCGACACGACCGGAAAGAGTTCAGGCGCAGGACCAACGGCTTAACGTGCTTTCCGAGGCACAGGAGTGTACACACTTCCACCTTCCAGACTCCGGGCTGCTACTGAGAATTTTCTGACAGAAAAACCCAATAACTATTTATTGGCCCGACCTGGGATTTGAACCCAGGATCACCGGATCTGCAGCCTAATATCTAGCCACTAGACCAACGAGGCAGTCAATCATCAAATAACAAATATATAAATTAGGATTATTTTCATTAAAATCATTATGAATAAGTCAATTGCTATAAATAAATATGTATTTTACAAACTTTTATTAAACTTACAATGTTTATTAGTTTGTTTTGGTCAAATCTTACTGGCTGAATTAGAACCACTTCTTTTTATCTTACGGAGTTGATTTAAAATCTTGGTTTATTTCTGATGACAATGCTTTTAATGGTAAACACGCCATGACTCTACATCTATGATTGACTCCAGACGAAATTTTGTGTATAGTATGTATAAATGTTTGTTCTTAAAAGTGTTCTTTTTCTCTATTCATTTATTATTTGTATATTTAAAATAAAATAAAAATATCTCAATGAAAACGTCGCTTATCATAGCAAGTCATATCCGGTACAGAATCGGTCTAAATATACCGTCTCTAATGATGGCGCTATGAAGAAATCTATTATCTTCAAGTAAGCATTGGTTATTTTTCATTCATCTTGGCTCTTTTATAAGAAGACAAACCACAATGTTATTTACCCAAGTGGACAAAGAAAGAATAATATAAAAATATTCACTACATTTTCTTCTTTAAAAAATCGCTTATATAAATATAAAGTTGTATTCATATAATAACATCATAATATTCATAACCTATTAAATTTTACTTGTTTTATTGGAGTGCGAGTTATATTTTCAATCAACCAGTTTTTTACCGTAATATATTTGAATTCACGAATCATGACTTAATTTGACCTTAAACTAATATTTCAATTAGAGTAATATTCAGGCATTTTATGATATATTTCAGGATTTGGAAAGATACACCTATCACCTATTCTTACCACCACAGGAATAAACCAGAATAAACAACTTAGACACCGAATTAATGCGATATCATTGGTCATCGATATTAATTGACGCGATATCATTGGTCGAGATCTTGGATTTATGATATTCATTATGGACTCGCGAAAAGATGGCGTTTTCAATGTCTGCGAAGTTGTAATCGCAACTTCGAAAGTTAAATTAATGTGGTTATAACTAGTTAATTGGAATAGTGTTGTATTATAAATAAGGGTAAATTAATCAAGAACTGTTTATAGTGCATAATACAGCAGAACAAGAAAATCACATGCAATTTATAAATCTACGGTGTGTTTACCTTTATTCCTACTCCGATTGGAATAGGGTAAACGAAATATTCGGAGCGTCACGGTAGCATGCGCAAGCGATCCCGTGGCGCTCCCGTTAAGACGGGAAGGGTACCGCTGGGTTTTTAGTGGGTATTCCGATGACCGGGGCACACTCGGTGCCTTGGACATATGGCGAGCCCCACATACCCCCCCCCCCACTGTTCCCGTGGGGGGAAACGCGAAATGCGCTTTCCCAGCTTCAAAAAAAAAAGGGTAAACGAAATATATGAATAAGTAATCCAGAGTAGTAACTGACATACAAATTTCAATATGTTATGTAACGATTTGTGTGTTAAATTAAGAAACAACTATATGAAAAAGGTAGGCACAATAATAACTGAATTTTTATATCTATGGAAACTTTTTTTTATATTTAAAAGAAAAAGGTTTTATATGTGCAAGTGCAGGTTGTTATTAGCGTGCAGTAAATTGAAAAATCGAAACTGTCTCGTAGCGGTTAAACGAACTATGTACGGTCAATTGACACGTTGGGTAAAACCTGTATACTTCTCCGTCAGTTTGAATAAAAATTTTAACAGTTTTATTTATTCATTGCGTTCAGAATATTATTTTCTCCCCATTCCTCTTATTTCTCTCTCAAAGATCTGAGGAAAATGTACATCATTATAATTACACTAATAATGTACATAATTATAATTTTGATCTTGATTATTACGGCATGTAAATTCCTCCGTCTGACCTTTACGAAAGTACTATTCAAATTCAATGATTCGTTATCAGATTTGAATATTAACATCGCAAATTTTCCTTCACTTGTCTTAATCATATCTTTTATAATGAAATTAATTTACTTTATTTCGTAATATTATATATCTAATGAAACATAAATTTATTTTAATAAAGTATAAATTAAATTTGAAATAATCGATTATGATTTATGATTTATGATTAAGTTTACTTGACGTACAATAAGCACAGCTTATCCTATTTCTATTTACAACTGTCGTAACCTCAAAGAGGTCAGACAGTGTTGACGTTACACTAGCCGTCATGACGCCAATTCCTTTAATAAATCCTACGAACATATTTCCACATTAACCCCAGGAACGTTAGGGTGTCCTTTTATTATATTTTGACACGATTTTATGAACGCCATAACAATGTTATATGATGTCATAAGGGACTTAGGGTCCCTTCAAACTTATTCGGGCTCATCCCTTCTAAGCCGATATCAAAAAACTCCAGCGGTAAAATAAGCCCTTTGGCTGTTACCGGTTAAGCTCAGTCAACGGAGTTGTAGATGAAAGCATTGGCATATTAGATATATTTTTTCATTAATCTGATGTGTATCTCTATTGATTTATAAAGAATACGTCACTACAAATGATTGAGAATAAATATAACGTAACCTTTTGGCTCTTACATCAAGGGCGACAGTGACGCGATTTATGATGTTTTATGAAAGGCGAAAGATTGTAACCCAACATTACAAGTACATTGAACGCTTAATACCAGCAATAAATAAGCAAGGTGGTCTTAAACTTCTATGAACCTTGACCGCGCCGTAACTGCCGCATACAATCCTAATCCATTGTGCCCGTGCACGGTTTTAATAGAGGACATAAAACGTGGATGGCACGCCTCGCCCTGGGATCAGTAATGAATATATTTTACAACCGTTTTATTATTATCATAGTATTTTTGCTTGTAGACTCATAAAAACTAGTGTTATATCCGTTACATTGACTGGACTCCTTGCATGTCTCATAATATATCTGTCTTAAGATATATTTAAATTACATTGTTATTAATTAATTAATTACGAACATAATATATTACTCGGTGGTAGAGCTTTGTGCAAGCTCGTCTAGGTAGGTACCACCCACTCATCAGATATTCTACCGCAAAACAGCAGTACTTTGTATTGTTGTGTTCCGGTTTGAAGGGTGAGTGAGCCAGAGTAATTACAGGCACAAGGGACATAACATCTTAGTTCCCAAGGTTGGTGGCGCATTGACAATGTAAGCGATGGTTAACATTTCTTACACTGCTAATGTCTATAGGCGTTGGTGACCACTTACCATCAGGTGGCCCAGATGCTCGTCCGCCTACCTATACAATAATGTTAATTTTTATTAAAAATCTGCAAAAACTATAGTTACATAATATTAACTATTTATTTTAAAGTAATGTCTATACAACCTACTTTGAAGATCAAAAATAAATACACTTTGAAATTTTTAACAACTATTTCTCATGAATATATACGTGTCAACATAAACAACAACGATTATTGTAGTCCACGTTTTTTGTATCTATATAATATATAATTCTTCACTAAAAATCTTCTTAAAAACTACAGAATAATTAATAATGTTAAATTGAATTCACGATACTTTTAATTTATGTAAATTAATTACAAGTGTCGTGGTACATTTTGTACCAAGAAATTACACATTTAATTAAACTATAGCTCATAATTTGAACAAGCCTGTCGCTAGACGGTACTCCACGATGCTAAACATACTCGTAAAATATTTTAGTGTTTATACTAGCTGTCTGTCTGATTTATGTATTATTTTATTAAACCACATAAATCCCTATCTAGAAGACCTCTCCGAATTTTCAATTATTTTCTTGTAATTAGTCGTCTCGAAAAGTAATCTATTCTGTTTTTTATGTCTCTCAAAATATAATTATCATGATCTCAAAATTTTTTGCATAGAGAAGATGAATTATTCATCTAATCTTACAAGGTTTCTTAGGTACAAATAGGAGGTCTAGGAGTTCGAAGACTGGACTGTACTTACTTGTTACAACCTTAATTGGTAATGCATTAAGAATATACGAATATAAACCATGTTTTACGGTTATAACATTCGTTGAGAAGTGTATTGACGTCTCGGTAGAATCTACTTTCCGAATTAGAGGCAGCTTTAAATTAAATTTACCCCATGTAAAATGACGATTCAAAAGTGCTTGTAATAAAGTATTTGGATTTTTAACAAGACCTGATGCAATGGCACAAAAATAATACACAATTCGGTGAATGCTTTGCGAATTATGCGAATGAAGATTAAGGTGTCAGTGTCAGCCGGAAAGATGAAGGTCTACAGATTTTAGGACTGGGTAGAAACTTTAATAATTGATTATGAGGAATAGGTATGGTACCTATTCTTCATAATCAATTATTAAAGTCACCAAATTGCACATTAATGTGACTGAAAGAAGCCATCAAGCAAAACGACGAAGGAAATTATAACGCCGGTTGTAAGTGTAAATTTATGGTGTTTGAGCCTTTAATAAACCCGGATATTTTTTGTATATTTTTCGTTGTTGTAATTTATATATTAATGTAAATATATTTTGTTTTTGAGTGTAAGTTATATCGCAAAATAACGGTGTATTACAATTCAGTCGAAAAGATTGCCTTACAAAAGGTAATTGTTAATAACTGTAATACTAAGTTCAGGTGTTATTTAAGTATTGACCAGATATTCCACCTTGTGTTTTGATCCTTTTGTTGCCGGTAATACTAATTAATTTTCTGTTGTTGTGTTCCGGTTTGAAGGGTGAGTGAGCCAGTGTAATTACAGGTACAAGGGACATAACATCTTAGTTCCCGAGGTTGGTGGCGCAGTGGTGATGTTGTTTTTTTTTTTAAGAAATATACAAATCACTGTCTATGGGCGTTGGTGACCACTTACCATCAGGTGGCCCACGTGCTCGTCCACTAACCTATACTATACAAAAAAAAAAAGAAGAAATTTCGGTCACTACAAACAAATATATTGGTATTCAAATATATTTTTTTATATTGCAAAATTAAAATCTTTGTATTAAAAAATATATATTTTGTATGTTATAAAAAAAGGAAAGTAACAACCTGTAAATTTTCACAGCTGGACTAAGTTCACCTTTAATTTTAAGTAAAAGTTTTGGAACGTACACCACAGAGGTTCAATGCCTGTTGATTAATATAAATATTACACTGTGAGTTAGTGTAACGAAAGATATCGAATTTGAAATGCATTTAAATGATGCAAGAGACCTCGGTTTCACCCACGATAAACGCGATGTTTTAAAGTCATTATAACCGCGTTCAAAATAAATATACAAACCAACGAAACAAACTATTTAACTTTTTATATTAGTATAGAAAGTGGAAAGTCTGCCTTATAACGTATAAACCTTTTAATTATATTTTTATAAATGATAGAAATATTGAAGAAGTAATCACTCACGTGCTATTAATAACGATCGTGCGTTAACATCTCAATAGATAAACTGCAAGACAGTCTGGGTAACAATAGTTCGACGATGAGACGTCGACGATACAATGGACGGCGACGTATTGGCGGACGCTCCGAGCGGAGGGAACACGTGAACATGTGCTTCTTGTTCTTGCACTACAATGCAAATAGAAACAACGCAAACACACACACACACACACACACATATATAACTATAAGACTATGACAAATATATTAGTAAATGATTTCTTGTTCGATAAGGTATTTAATAATTTCGCACCTTTAATTAAGCGATACTGAAACGTAAATACTAATTTCATAATGGTACCATTTGGAAAAATTCTTCTTTTCGTGGCGCGATTCTTTTTTCAGTACTAAATTATAACTCTTAAACACACAACACACTTCAAATTAAAGTATCATCCATTATTTTTAGCGCCCCAAGACAAATAGTTATAAGAAGAAACTGTATCTTATATAAGAATTAAAAGACATTCCTATGTTATAATTACATGTTTTTTATTAATACTTCAAGTACAGTTAGTTTGTCATATCTTACAACAGAATTTTGAAGAAGTTCGAAGCAATCGTACTGAAAGTTATATAAACTTTTGTTACTTGGGACATGTAGTGTATAAATCAATCAGTAACAGCCTGTGAATGTCCCACTGCTGGGCTAAGGCCTCTAGAATATTGTATACAGTTCATAGAAATAAGTAATATGAATACCAGATTCATATTACTTATTTCTATGAACTAAAATATATTTATTTATATTAAATCCCTGTGGTATATATCACGAGGGATGACTTTGTGGAATGTAATGTAAACTCGATATTGTGATACTTTAATCGTGGAAAATGTACAGACAGGAAAGTTAGAAGAGTTTCGTCTCGTTCATATTATAACTTTCGTATTATTATCCCCATAATATTTGCGCCATTTAAAATAGATTAAAGCGATATTGAAATATAAATTTTAAAAAATTACAATTATTTTAATGATTAGGTTTTTTTGGTACTTTTATTTGGTAGTTTAAATTATAGTTAATAAATTATTTGCCTTTCTTTTTGATTTGATAAATCAATAGAATAGGTACATGATTTTTATAACTTTATGCGTTGTATTGATTTTACATTAAAACTCATTTGGTCTTTTTTTTTTAGTGTAACTGCATAATTGTTATATTTCTCCAAAAGAACTTAATTCAATTTAATTGAACTTAGTTGTCGATGATGGTTCAAATTTGGTATTGACAAAAAAACAATAACTTTTTGCTTTGTACATTATATGTTATCTTAATATTACATTCTTAATATAAGTCCTTCATATAGTAAGGTGGTCAGCGCAACATAAAATTTTAAGTAGCATTGAGGCGTTCTAGTACTGTTCAAAAAGGTCTCTCAATTAAGTCAATAATTTTTGAATGGATAAGCTACTAGATGACAAGAGTGTAAGATGAATTAAATTAAAACCAGAATAATGATAACAGTTAATCTATGAATTATATATTATTTACTTGAATTATATTTAATTATATATAACAGTCTAAGTTTTGATTAAGTTTTTAAACCAGTTTGACAGAAAACCTTGTCGGCTTTACACGATATAAAACAGTTAATGCGATTGTAATGAAAGATGCTCGCTTGGCAATCGTATATATATAACTCAATATGACGGCATATAAACGAGTACGTGATATGACGTACATACATATTAGTGTCATATGTTATACGGTAAAATAATAAACCGAAAACGCATTAAATAAAACTCGACACGTCACAGTCACGTTCGCCCAGAGGATAGAGGTAAGTATTAAATGAAACACAACTTCCTATATATGTATAATTACTGTCCCATAAAGTCCATAAGTCCCATAAAGTAACAATTCTCCAGCTCCATTAGTATAATAAACTTAAAAGTAATTTTAATTTTCAATTTCTCGGTAGAATCAACATTTCGAGATGATTGCAGTTTGACTTTTAATTGACTTGATAGAATTGTTTTTTTAAAGTCAAAATTCTCATGTGAGTACACTTGAATAAAGAATGTTTCGATTCATTATTCAACAATCGCTCGCTGATTTTAAAATTAAAGTGAGTGCGCTTCATTCTGTCTATACATGAACAAAATATGTATGTGTATTATTCCTATGGTTAACAAACATGTCAACATTTTATTCAAAATTATATGATAAAGGAATTCCAATCAGTGCACTTTCATACAGAATACGTACAAATTGTGATAAATTGAGTTATTCTTGGTTGTTCTAAATATTATATATTAGTCAATCTTTACCGATGACACCTTAAGCTTAAGTATTTGGGTGTAGCAGTCAGAAACTTAGAGCATAACTTAAAAAAACATTTTTAACACAAGTTGTGTGCTTTCAGGATTAATGGCATTCTTTTAAACGTCTCGATGCTGTAGCGGTGTACAGTACTTTATCCCCGTAATGCGCTCCTTGATGGGTGTTTGTACTCGAGATTTCTCCCGGTACGCCCTTCATTCACAATAACACTGTACATATGACAGATTACATTACACCTGTATATTGCAGGGCTATAAAAGCGATGATATTACATTTTTATAGTGGCATTATTAGTACGTACACGGAAGATTTTGGGAACAGTCTTAATTCACGAACTGACAGCGGCATGTTATGCATTTGATTTCACGAGGTTGAAACGAAGAAGCGTTATTTTAGAAGCAACTTTTTAAAAATACAAACAAATAAAATTGAAATAGGTATCTGTCTGTGATTTCAAAAACTGCCTTTTTTCAGTTAATATGTCTATTTGCGAGTTAACAAAACATCATTTTTTTATTTAGACTACCGCTGCTACCTAGTAATTTAAATATGTTATATGCATAAGTCGAATACGTATTACGTACGTTAAAATGACAGGTTTTAAAGGATTTTCGTCCCAAACCGATTGCGGGTGAAATCGCGGTTTTTACTAGTTATAAAAACCAGCGCTTTACACTATAGTCTATATATAAAGTCGAAATTAAAAAAAAAATGGTATAAAAATGATATAATGGTGGTAGATAACTTACCTAGGAATAAAAATATCAGATAAAATCGCACATAAAGTTGCTGCACAACATTAAAATAAATTAGTGAGCAATTTTATTAACAATTGGAATAAATAATATAAATATAATTCCTTTTAGATATATCTTAGGTCTCCAGTGGATATAGGACCAGTGTACTTGGCTGACGTTGGGCCAACAACGTAGAGATATAATAATTACTACACTACAATTTATATGGAGGCTTTACAGCTTACACTAATGGTTGTGTTCTCACCGATACACATGGTTTGTGTCTACGCTTTTTTGATCTGCAATTATGTTAAGTCAGTACTTCAGTTAAACTTTTTGCTGAAACATTAATTTTGTTTCAGCAAAACCTTTCTATCGTTTTTTCTCTTTAATTTAAAAGTATAAAGTCAATATAAATGAATTCGTAAATAGTCCAAGCGTGGTTTGGTCGCAACTCCCAACCCTCTTGAGTAATCCCGGAGCAATTAAAATATATTGCCAAAATAATTTAATTTAAACCATCATGTAATTAATGATGTACTGAAAGTTTGCAGTAACAATATAAAATAGTATTAAACTTTTTTATAACGCTAAAAGAATAATGAAAAATCTGTTTCTCATAAATTTTACTAGACTGAACCTCACTAACAAAGAACTGATTTAACTTTACGAGTTAAAAGTTTAATGTCTAAACATCAATGAATACACCTCTATATAAGTAACTAGATATTAAGCATTTAATCCTAACTTTAAACAATACAAATATAAGATAGAATTAGAATTGTAAACAAAGAAGAAATATAAATAAAATAGTCTTACATTATTCACAATTATTGACAAAGCAACAACAAACAAACTGAAGAAAGAAATAGCCGCGGGCGCCATAATGATATTGATAAGAATCTGTCACATCTCATTTTGTTCACATTATTGACACAATTACGCGGTCGTATCGCACTAAGGGTATTCTTTGTATTGTTGTCGCAACCCCCGCAGAGTGATTTGTGAGTGATTGTACGCCCGTCGACAATACATTTAGAAGATTCTCGAATTCTAGACACGAGCCAATATTTAGTATATTTTCTTTCGCTTAATGAAAGTAAATTGTCTTCGTCAGGGATTCTGAACGTTTTTGCGAAAAACATCCGGCGACTGTTAACAATATAAAGCCATTATACTCTTAAGAAATAAACGCATTGTATTCATATCTCAAAATTAAGGTTTGTCATTGTGAACTTAGGTTTTAAAATCGATATTGCTTTAAAAGCTTCAAATGATATGGAAAGATCTTTAGGGGAGATTCTTATTTCTTTCATATGTTTTTCAATAGGCATTGGAAAGTTGCCTATTCAAATGAGTTAAGAGTGTGACTTAATAAATGTTTTTTCGTGTAGAAGTAAAGTATAATATACGACATGGTCTCGTGAGTAGTTTTTATAAGTTATATAATGAGCATATGACATCACACTTAATTAGAAAAGACAATTAATTAATGTACAGACTAATTACGCTGTTTGAGCTGGCCTCGTATGGATGCAATTAGAGATATATTATCTCTAAATCATTACTACCCTTCCTATATATATTATGACTTACATAACATCGATTATCTCTATATTAAAGTCAGAAGTCAATAATTAAGTTTACGCCAATGCAAAAGTATATTTTAATAATATTATAAAAATATATTTTATACAATCTTATTGTGATAACGTTCTTTGATATACTTATATCCTGATATATATATAAAACCATTGATACTATTAATGATTATGATAAAATGATTAGCTTTTATTGAGTGATCGTAACAATTGAACAGCTGCTTTGAGATTAGAGATAACAAAATGTTTGTATCCCGTTATATTTTACCGATTTTGATAAAATTTTGTAATGAAGCCTATTTGAATCCCTCGGACGGACATACGCTTCTTTATACCCAAATACGTGGGTAAATCCTCGGGCGAATACTATTTATCTATATATTATTTCATGATTATCGGAAATCGTCGTATATTTTTTAAAATATTTATTATAAGAGAAGTGAGAAGGGTTAAAACGACCTCACGCGATACTAGCATCTATTCATATATACCTAATATACTTATCACAAAAATGTCAAAACGTTTCCCTATCAATGTCGGAAAACCAATCTGAGATCCAATCAGTTCAATCTTTTCCGTAACAAATGCAATACGTCGAATCAAACTACCGTATAAATGGGGGGTAAATTGTTCGAAAGTTAGGTTCGTACCAGATTCGAAATACGTGTAACGTCTATTTCCGTATAGCAGCGTTAGTTGTTAACGTTGCGGTTTGCGCGGATAATTGAAGTTGAAAACAATTCCATGAAGGATCGTATCGGACGTACTCATATGTGGAAAAGGTTCCGGACCTATGATGTTAGATGTAATATTCCATCATTTTGTATAAACCTAGAAGTTATCCCTAACTAATACTATAAATGCGTAAGTGAGTGATGCGTATGTTTGTTTGTTACGCTTTCATGTACTAACTACTCAACCGATCAACATGAAATGTTGCTATCACGTTGTCAGAGATACAAACACAAGTACACAGACACACACGCGCGCACACACACATACATGCACACACACACACACTTGTCACTTGTCTTTCTTTTTTAAACTTTATGTACACATCTATACATATAATAAATCTGTAACTGGTCGATGTCTGTACATGGAAGATAAATGAGTAAAACTTTTATCGGGGGTCTTTATAAACACAATAGAACCCAAAACAATGATTAATAAATTTTTTGTCTGTTTGTCTGTTTGTCTGTTTGTCTGTTTGTCTGTTTGTCTGTGCGTTTGTGCACGCTAATCTTAAAAACGGCTTAACGGATTTGAGTGCGGTTTTCACTAATGTATTGTGGCTAACTTCACTTAACATTTAGTGTTTGTTTTATTTCAATCGGTTCATAAATAATAAAGTTATGTCAATTTGAAGATACACGTAGAACATTTATTAAAAAATGGTTATGGTCAAACTGAAAAGAGATTAAATATTACATGTAATTTACACTTTTGCTTATGATTTATCCTATATTTTGTCCTATAATTTTTAATCTTTTTATTAATTTATTATAAGTTTAGTATCCCTACTAAAAATCAATAAATTATTATCTGTAGGAAAAGTACGCGCACCTGTTAGTTGTCAAAATCAAAAAGTTTTGTTAACAATTTCGTGTTTTCAGTAGCTTCGTGTGTTGTTTTTGCATAAAAACTAATATTGCATATATATTGTGTGTATCTTTATGATCTCATCTTATATCTTTCATAACAGTACGCTTTAAGTCTGCGTGTGAGCAAGTCAGTTAACTCAGTGACAATAATTAATACGTAATTAGTATATAGGTGTATAAACAAAGCCTAAAAAACAACTATAACAATAATACATGGTTTTAGAAGTGCTTGCTTTAAACATAAACGGTATATCACTTCTTAAAACTTTAAATAGGTATAATTTTTTCGTAAATTCGTGTTTCTAAACAACGAAATAAATAACAATTTAACGCGGAAAAAATGGCAACCATATTTTGAACTATATTTATTAGCCTCTGGATATATATAAGGAGTATTAGCCACTGGTTATGTATAAGAAGTGTAAATAGAGAAAAATAGCAATTTTGTTCAACATAAAATAACAGAAATTACTTTAGAAGACCTCATTAATAAATGTAACAAGTATTTCGAACCGAGGAAAAATTTAACTATGGCCTGACATGTATTTTTTATGAGAAAACAAAGCAAACACGAAAATATAACCAACTTTATTACGAGTCTAGAAAATTACAGCTTAAAATGCGATTTCGTTGAATTAATAGTCATTGGTCAGTGATAAATTTACAGCGAATATGTGTTAGAGTAGCTCGCCAAACATCAAAGATTATTACAACGGTCTGATCTGTCACTAAAGAAAGCTATAGAGATAGCTAAAATAGTAGTGATCGAACAACAAAATACGGAGCACATAAATAAAAGCACTGAGACGTCGTCATCACCATCATCATCTAATGAATATCAAGTGATGAAGGGGGAGTAAAAGGGTTAAACAACACACAGTACAGAATAGAGAAGATGTGCATATTCCTATGAAGTCAGACGGGCAACTAATTAAGAAGAGAACAAAATTGTGAAACGTGGTTATATTTGCCTCATCCCAATATAAACCGAATAAAAGTATTTTGTAATCTCTCAGCTTAATTCAATTGGTCTTTGGCTACATCAAGCTTGCGACAGCATAATCATGAATAGGACAAGTAGATCTGTGCGAGCATATAATATATAATTAAGTGTACTCAGATATTGATATTATATATTTAAAAAAAAAAATCACTGCAAAAATAACATAAATAAGTTAAAAATAATAATGTATTAAATGTATTAATTTATATAAAATGAATGTACCAACCCATCTTAATATTCAATATTTAAGTTTGTTATAAATTTTGTACTGCAGTCATATTCTTGCTTGCCTTTTAATTGTATTTGGTTAAAAAATATATAAATAATATATATATACTTGGTGGTAGAGCTTTGTGCAAGCTCGTCTGGGTAGGTACCACCCACTCATCAGATATTCTACCGCAAAACAGCAGTACTTTGTATTGTTGTGTTCCGGTTTGAAGGGTGAGTGAGCCAGTGTAATTACAGGCACAAGGGACATAACATCTTAGTTCCCAAGGTTGGTGGCGCATTGGCAATGTAAGTGATGGTTAACATTTCTTACAATGCCATTGTCTATGGGCATTGGTAACCACTTTCCATCAGGTGGCCCATATGCTCGTCCGCCAAACTATAAAATAAAAAAAAAAAAAAAAAAAAAAAAAAAAAAAAAAAAAAAAAAAAAATATATATATATCATTTATTTATTGCATTTGATTGGCCTTACTCAATGTAATAATGCTTAAGCTATGTGATTTCATTTATATTTTGTTTTTGTTAAATTTGTGTTTTCATTAAGTAATTAATTATATTTGATTATAAAAAAATATATATCTTACTACACCTTTACTGATTATGATGGTTTAGCTGTTTGATTTTATATATGTTTTGATTATTTTAATGATTGTGTAATTATTGTTGGTGGAAACTTAGCTAATGTATGTATATATTTATATATATATATGCTATAAGTGTCATCTCATTTTTAACACTTAACCTACCAGAGCGGTCAAATAACTGCTTTTGAAACTTTAATTAAAATTGTTATATAGCTGCTTTTGTTTGTATATTATATATTTTTTCTACATAAAATGGCCGCTTAAGCAGCTTATTCAGATGTGTGTCAAGTTCAATGGAAAACATTTGTTTTAATTCCCTTTTTTTGTTTAATTAAATTAGTAGCCTTTGTTAAGTCTGATTTTATTTAGTCTCTGACAGAAGAAACTTTTCCTTTATACTTTATATTGTACACATAAAATAACATAAATCTATAACAAAAACGAATTAATTAATAAATTATCCATACATATAAATAAAATTGAAGTTTCTGTCTGTTATTTCAAAATAACTGCCTGTTTTAAAGGTTATATGGCTATTTACGATTTACCAAAACCAAAGCAATCATTTTTTTAATTTTTTTACTGTCTGCATGTCTGTATCTTTTAATCGTCTAAAAATTGAAAAATCCGAATTATTATAAGAACTATTTCAAGATTCCGTTTAGCCTTTATTTCATCAAAATTAGTTGAGTCTATCAAAAGTTATAAAAATACGTATTTTTGTTGATATCTATTCACATAATATTATTACTCTTCCTAACTGATTCATTAACGCAGAGCCTAAACTGCGGGGGTTAGAAACTTGAAATTTTGGCAGTTGATACATTTTATAACACCCACTAAGATAGGATTTTTGGAAATTCTACCCCTAAAGAGTTGAACGATTGTTTAGAAACCAGTCATTTTTAAAGTTAGAAGCATGAAATTTAATGAACAAGCTTAAAAATAAATATGTATTTCAGCGTTTTTGAAAATCTAAATCTGAGAGGGTAAAAAAGGGGTTGAAAGTTTGTATGGGGATTCCGTCACTTTTGGTGTAAGAAGAATGATATTTAGTATTAAAGCTATGCATACGTATTTCGTCGTTTTTAGAAATTTAACTCCAAACGGGAGAAACGGGGTAAAAGCATTAGTATAAAAATTAAAAAAAATAGAAATATACTATTTGAGTATTTTGATTGAATTAATAAACATGAATTTCAAAGTTTTTAGAAACTTTTATTTTTGTTTGGAAGAGTTGGGTGCAAATAATGAAATTCAAAATACGCAATATCTTATATCAATATCTCTTAGGGAGAAATATACGAACTTCACTATGTTGGTGATGTTTGGATAAAAAAAACATATTCCATTATTGCCATATGTACCACTTAATTGGTATTCCCTAAGCTTATATTATTGTAAAGTTTCATTAAAATCCATTCAGTAGTTTATGCGTGAAAGAGTAACAAACGTCCATACATCCATACAAACTTTCGAGTTTATTATATTAGTAAGAAGTAGGATTATTATATGCCCTATACTGAACACACATACACTATACTGGATGGGCGAATAAATCGATTGGTAAATGTTTATATCTTATTGATTTAAAAATGATAAAATCCTTAATTTACCCGTACGAAGTCGGGACGGGCAGCTAATTACTCGCTGATAACGTATCTTTCTGTAGGTAAAAAAGGTTTTTAAAAACAGTACAGCAGTTTTTTAGTTTATTCGCTACAAACAAACATACAAAAAATCTATTTTTACTTATTTATAATATTAGTATAGATAAAGACCACGCGCGAGCGAAGCTGCGGGCAACAGCTAGTCATGAATATATCTGAATGTATTAGGCCAGATAGTAAACATTAATTTTAATTCATATAAAATATGTATAGTTAGTATGTTATTTATGTTGATGATAATTAATAATGTGTATCAAATTGAGTGAGTTAGTTGAGCACAAACGGTTGACAAGAAATACATACATATTATACAACTTCCTCCTTTATTTGTTGAAAAAAATTGTTGGAAATTTTCAGGAATAAAATGAGAAATGAAAATATTGAAATACACAACACAAAGAATTCAATTTTTCAAAACAATATATTTAGTGAATTGGATGAAATCCGATTCGTTGAATCTGTCAACTTTCTTTTATAAACTTTCCCTGACAAAAATTGAACGGGATTCACAAAAACTCCAATCAGAGCGGGGTCACCGGTGACGGATGTTCAATAAAGGGGAATGAGATATAAATGTAAGAGTAAACATACGATGGTGAACTTTTATCTCGAGTACTGCGACCACGATGTTTCACAACGCGGATTATATGGTGGCCTCCATTTCATAATTGTATTTATGTAGCTTATCGATAAACCGACCAGAATGAAAAGTACTTATGTTATTAGAATATTAAATCCGTTCACCGTATATTTATTTAATGAGTGCGACTAAAGCTGTCGTCATATTATGTTTGTATAATCTGCTATCTATTGACAGTAAGGGTGCTATTTAGTATAGTACTGATAGTGAGATTTATATTGATAGAAATTATATATTCGTAACTTCCCATTCCTTTTTCTTGATCATAATTTTTACCTAACTATTTGTAATAATATATCTCTAACATAAGGATGATAATAATATAATACATATCATTCAATACATCTATGTGTCGAAGAATATGTCGCTATGTTGTCTTATTTAGTCGACGAGCCGGTTGGCTTGGAGCCGCAGGTCGTGGGTTCGATTCCCACCCAAGACCAACATTTGTGTGCGGGAACATGACTGTTTGTCCTGAGTCTGGGTGTAATTATCTATATAAGTATGTATTTACAAAAGAAAAGTAGTATATGTAGTACATATATCAGTTGTCTGGTTTTCATAGCACGAGCTCTACTTAGACGGGGTCAGAAGGCTAGTGTGAAAAAAAATATTAAAGGATTCAATTTCGTCATAGATGCGTTAAGAAATAAATGACGTCCAAAGTTTGAATCATAACATATGTGTTATTTTACTAATAGCGGCGATGTTGCAATGTTTAATGGTCACCGTGTTCCGTTGTTGGTGACCGGGCGACGCGACGATCTGATTATCCCATCCGATGCTACCCACGGTCGCCACTCGATCGGAGCGCGGAACTAGGTAATGATTGAGTGTCGAAATGTATCAAACTACAGGCTACGATAGACGTAGCGCAGTAATTGCTTCGTTGGCGAATATGTAACAGAAACGTATGATACAGATGTATTATTTGTACATCATTATAAATTTACGCCTATATAGTCTTACTGACGAATTTATGTTTTGCCCCGCGATGAAATAAAATATCGTATAGTAACTGTCATCGATATATTTTAAAACATGCCTTAAGTTTATAATATATTTTTATATATCTTGTGTTTATAAACTTCTCTCTTCTATCTTATAAAATTACTAAAATATACTTTAAACTTAGTATGAAAAAAAATAAAAAATATTTAGAGGCGAAATTAACGTAATATACACCATGATATTTTTTGTAAAATAAATATTCCTTTTTCGCATCGCGATAATACAAATATTTTATCTAAAAAATATACTTTAAATTAATGTTTCATTTCAATTTATTTTAGCTGTGTCAAATAAATTGAGCTAAGATATATTTACGTGTTTAATCTAAAAGTAAAATTTAAAGATTTATAAATGTTTATAAAAAGATAGATATCGATCAATTATGCCGGTCACGGACTTTGACATAATAAGTCTCAAAAAACACAACATATAAATATATTACGTATCATATATCTGACCTGAAACTATAACTTTATTTGGTGGTAGGTCGTGCAAGACAGTCTGGATAGGTACCACCAACTCAACACATATTTTATAGCCAAACAGCAATACTGAATATTGTTGTGTTCCGGTTTTAAGGATGCACTCATCCTTAAATCCTTAAAAGTCAG
This sequence comes from Nymphalis polychloros, assembly GCA_905220585.2. Lineage (NCBI taxonomy): Eukaryota > Metazoa > Arthropoda > Insecta > Lepidoptera > Nymphalidae > Nymphalis > Nymphalis polychloros. The sequence goes on along the minus strand of HG992243.1, from coordinate 13,392,264 downwards.
TGTAACTATAGACACAAGCGACGTAACGTCTTACTTTCTAAGGTCGGCGGCGCGTTGGCGATATTAGTAATGCTTTTTATTTCGTACTATCTATGGGTTACTTACTATTAAGCCCATTTGCCAGTCAGCATTTCTCCGCATGCCTGTTTTATAAAATAAAATAATATCCTAACATAAAACGAAAGATCCATATAATGTTTTGCATGAATACACAATAAACAAAAAAAAATCTCTGTTATAATAAAAAAAGAGTAAATTTTTCGTAATATTATTATGAATAAAAGCGACTTGTTAAAATGATAAATTATATTTCTTAAAAACGTATCGAAATAGTGAGATGGCATAACTATTTATTATCGTACAGCGATGGCAGATTTTAAACTAAAAATATGATGAATAATAACGGTAGATAAGTTAGCTTTTTATTTGATAAATAGATTATATTCCTTTTATCTTTCGGCGAGATCTTTCATATAAGATTTTATTTATTTACATCTTATAGTTTATGATACTGGATTTAGAATGTGTGTACGCATGTAGAAAAATATATGAACCGTAACAATTTGTTTTATGTTCTTTGAATGCAATATATATACAAATACACATATTGTTAATTTTGACAGAGACTAGCCAACTGCGCAGGAGATATTTCTGTGCACAAATTTGTGCGCAAACACAGGTGTTCACTGTCTATTCCCTCACATTCATAATAATAGTTTAAGCTTTCGACACGATAGAGTCTAGGCTTAGCACCGACGGCTGTATGCGCTTTCCAATGCACAGCAGGCACAACGCAAACTCGGGTTATACTAAAGTTGCAACTATTGCTATACTAAAATTCTAATAGAACTGTCTATGCGTAAATTTTTTTTAAAGTTTAAATTTATTATCGATGATATAGTATCACTCATTCTGCACAATATATAAATATATATATTTAGTATGTTCACGTGGGATGATTTTGATAGCAATTACTTAATGGTAGACTATTAATTAACAAAGAACATTATATTATTACGAAATATTCATAGCATCATATAGATTACTCAGTATGTTGTAATATATATAATATCTTGGTTATTAATACATACTACGTTGTTTTAGGGCGGTGCGGCTGCGCAGGAGTAGTGTGAGGTGTTAAAGCGCACCCTGGAGCCGCACAGGGAAATCTGTAAGTATAATTTATTTATATTAGTAATACGAAAGTTTGTGTGTGTGTGCTCGAACAGTTGAACAAATTTTAATATTATTTTACATAGTATTCAATGTTAAACATATATAAAAAATTTAACGTTGGTGTACCTGTTGGTGAGATTAATACATTTCGGCACCTATTGACCGATAACCGTAAATATTATGCATTGTTGGATCTCGCTGCTAGCTGACGATGTACGACATCAACACAGGAAGACCAACATACTGTAAATTTACACTTACCGTTAAAAAAGTGTTCATTTTGTATATGTCATTTGACACAAATTTAATTAATTACTGTTCTGTTATATTTCAAATTAAATCGTAAGTGAAGAGAAATTCAGAGAACTAACCAACGTAATTGTTAGTAATATTGCTCCATGTAAACAAAACATTTCTTCATGAATCACAAATTCAATTGGCGTCATAGAACCAAGGCTTGGCTGTCATATTTTTCAAATAATTATTATTCTTCAGTATTTACCTCGTTGGCGTCAATCGGTCTCAAATCATTTGCTAATTTCAATACGGACAAACCAAAATGTATACTTGTCTGGGATTGATTCTACGAATATGGTTCATTGTCTGTTTGTCATTTTCTTGTGTTTTCATTAAAAGTAAAGTCACAGACATCGCGCGTAAAGTTAGCACGTTGAAGTGGAAGCGGGCTGGTCATGTCTCCAAACGCATTGATGGTCGATGGAGCTGACACGTGTTCGAGTGGAGACCACGTTTAGGCAAACGTAGTGTAGGACGCCCTGCGGCAAGGTGGAACGACGATTTGAAAACGGTGGCAGGTACGGGATGCGGACTGCCCAAGATCGGAATGGTTGGCGTTCTATGGCGTTCTATGGGCAATAAGCTGAGTCTAGTCTGTTATGAAAAAACAGTGCAAATGGTCTATGGAACTGTGTCGGGGACCAACACTCAGACCTCGACAATGACCTGACATCAATGTTTTTGATGAGCGGTAATTGAACACGTTACCGTCAAGTTAAAAACTAGATTTAATTACTTACACATTATTCGATAATTAGAACTAATCTGCATCCAGTTACTTTCTTTGCTTCAATATAAACCCAAATATTGACAATAATTCTAATCGTTACAATGCAAAATTAATTTAAAAAGAATTTGGCCGAAATGTATTGCCTGCCGAATGCTACTCTAACGCCGGTTGTGCTTAACAAAAACATATCTTAGTCAGCTTTTATGACATCTTCGGTAGCAAATAAAATGCAAAACAGAACCATATTTACTTTTTCGAAAACTAGATATCTTATGATTTTGCTTACACTACATTGATAAATCATCGTCTTCATGTAATTTTGTTCAATGTAGCATAACGTTACGCTACATTCGCTAATCAAAGTCGTGACCGATGTTTGATTTAACAGAGATGTCGACGTGACATTAAATTGATTTGTTTCGTTTCGTAGCGTAACTAACACGTTCGGTTGAAACGACGCCGTTCACAGATACCGCATGAACTTCTCTCGTTTCCTGGTCTTGTCGCTACTGAGAATATTATTCACTGTGACATCATGTAGGTACGTTTTACGTCCCGTATTATCACGCTGTGTAACATAATTGCCACTCCTATTTATTACTCGATTGAAGTCATTCACCGGTTAGTCGAGAAACTGCATCTATCGAAGCGGTTTGCATTGTATTAATTAATATTTTAATGTAATATCGTAATACATTTGACGCGTCGAAACAATTATTTATTGATATGTGATTGAATTTAATTAAACCACTGTGTTGTATTTTCCTTATACGCTTCAATAATTCATTAATTTGTTGGATATCGGAAATTGTTTTATTATATTTACGGTGAATTAAATCTTTAAATTGTTACTATAATAGAACTCCATTGCATGGCGATTATCAATGACGGTGAAAAAAATGGGACATTTGACAAAGCAGGTATATTTCTAATTTTCTTTTTTTTGGAAAGTGCTATCAAGATTAGGTTAGCAATATAGGGCATTGCTATAGATGTTGTTCGCCAATATCCTAAGAGTGCTGTTGATAACACTTAAATAGTCCTTGCGGTTTCCGAATCTTTAAGAAGAATAGAATTAATTTTAATTTTCGTAAGTATAAAATATAAAACTTGAAATCAACAGCTGCAATACTGTGTTCATTATCCTCCTCGCCTTACTAATGATGATGGTTGTTACTAAATATTATAATTATAAACATATTGTCATTCCATATCGGTATATTATATAATAAATAATAACTGATTTAGGAAGTAACTAAATATAATTGAAGTCAATTTATCTCTTTAAGAACGAGCTAGAAACAATTCTCCGAGCGGTCTGCGGTTCTCAACGTGGCTTTAGCGTTAAATAAAATCAATTTCGTGTCGAATCCTAATGCTTTTTGTTATACAAGTGTCGACCCGCCCTATTTCGCAAGAGTGCCTAGGTACCTATGATAACAATAATTTATTTACTAAAACCTCCCTAGAGAAAGCTCGATTCGAAGGCAATTCCGAATTTTAAAGTGAAAAACATCCTTGGACGCGATGAACGTAAAATTTAAATATCGAACTCAACGCTGTATTTAGAAACGTTACCAAATGAAACGAACCCGACGACCCGACCCGACTTTTGTTTCATGTGTATTTTTAAGCAGCTCTTAATTTTTACATACATTAATACAAAATGTGTTCACGTCATTGTTGTAACTTAATGCTTGTTTCTTTTTTAATTATTGACAATCCTCAACGTATACGTCTAAAATATGAAACTCTTTTTAATCCATGGCTAAAATGCCTTGCCTGATTTCGTCAAATCAAACTGCTCAAACTCATATTTATGTAGATGTTTTTCAATAACAATTTAATACGCCGTTTATTATTTAATATTTACAGTTCGTAGACTGGTTCTATCTTTACTCGATACAATGTCTGCAAATATTTAGACACGGCAAGAGCAACTTATCGATTAGAATAAAAATAACTTTTCTACGTACATTTACGGCAGTTGAAATGTGAGGACCGAAATGTACCTGAGGAGCTTACTTCAACATCTTATTGTTTTTACGGATGTACTAAATCTTTGTATATAAATTGTAAATTAGTATATATAATATTTCGTTTCATTGCTTTTTAGAACTTGATCTTTATTCGAACACTGACTGACTGACTGAATACTTGCTAATCCATTACAAATTTAATGGTGACATTTTTGAATAGAAAACTACAATTTATGTACAACTAATAATAAGTACAATGATTTAGATTTGGCTTGGCTGAATATTTTTCTTTTATAAAAGTGTAATTTTATGGTTTTTACCATATAAGTTACAAGTAAAAACGAAAGTTACGTAAATAAATTCGTATATAATTTAAAATTAATTGACAAAACAAAACTGTTTGTTTTTGTAATTAATATAATGAATTATTATAGCATAATAATTAAATACATTTATTTCAAACAATTCCTCAACTATTTCCTCTAATTAGCAATGGAGTTATATGACATATTATGTGTGCGATATAAAATCACTACCCTCGCATAATTATATGGGTAATTAGTATTCTGAACACGCAGTTAAAACTAACTCGAGCTATTCACTTTGCTGGCTACATCATCAGATCAGCCTGATGGCTACTTGCAAAATTTCAAGTCGGTACGACAATTATTGGAAGTAGGTTAAAATTTACTTCCTCGTTAACATGCTGACAATTAACATTGCTTGCACATTCAACGAGAAATGTTTATATTAAATATTGCTAATTAATTAGTTAAAACTGTGATTTAATATTATTATGAGAATTTTAAAATATACTTCTTTTCATGAATAGATAGGCGGACGAGCATATGGGCCACATTGATGGTCTGTGGTCACCTACGCCCATTGGTATTGTAAGAAATGTCAACCATCGCTTACATTGCCAATACGCCACCGACCTTGGAAACTAACATGTTATGTCCCTTGTGCCTTTAATTACACTGGCACACTCACCCTTCAAACCGGAACAACAATAACAAGGACTGCTGTTTTGCAGTAGAATATCTAATAAGTGGGTAGTACCTACTCAGACGAGCTTACTCAAAGCTCTACCATCAGTAAACTTATTTCATTATATGTAACAGTTAATTTAAAATATATATTTTCATGAAATAACAAATGTTTTTCCTTTGCTACGTTAATATTTAAAAAAAGCCGAGATGGCCCAGTGGTAAGAACGCGTGAATCTTAACCGATGATCGTGGGTTCAAACCCGGGCAAGCACCACTGAATTTCATGTGCTTAATTTGTGATTATAATTCATCTCGTGCTTGACGGTGAAGGAAAACATCGTGAGGAAACCTGCATGTGTCAAATTTCACTGAAATTGTGTCACATGTGTATTCCACCAATCCGCATTGGAGCGTGGTGGAATAAGCTCCAAAACCTTCTTCTTAAAAGAGGAGAAGAGGCCTTAGCCCAGCTGTGGGACATTCACATGCTGTTACTTTACGTTAATCTTAAAGCAAGTTATAGCTCTAATGAGGGTTGAGCACACCTCTCATCCGTATAAGCAACAAGATCGGCTACGTTAAATAATATATTATTTTCTTATGAAGTCACTATTTTATAATTTAATGTAAAATAAATACTTTATTTTTCTAATATACAATTAATAATATACATATTACCTCTCCGGTTCGTGTCTGCTTAAGCTTATATTAAATTTAAGTAATGTTTTTTTTTCTATTATGAAAGAGCACCATTTGCGTGGATTTAATAGAATCCGTTTCAAGTGATTACATATAAACACATAAAGTATCGTGTTTATGATATTTTAAACATGTGTATATAAGAGCCGTCATTTTTCAAACGATAATACTTTGATTTTAATCAAAGATCGCGAATTATGTTATATATGGGAAAATATTTCGGAGTTTTCTTATACTTAATTTGTATTTACGATTCAACTTGTTCTTGTGAGGAAACTTTCATAAGACGATGTTATTCTGTCTTTTGAAAAACCTTCAAACCGTAATAGATCAGCTTGCTGGAATAAGCTCCAACTCCTTCTCCATCAGAGGACGGAGGTTTTTGCCCGGTACTGGAATAAATACGGGCTGTTATTTTTATACAAATATATTGTATAATATATACATATTTATTTTATTGTATAATTCTATTAATGTTGTTTTTGTTGTTAAGTGGTGCGGTGGGCGCGGCGGAACAATGGACGACGGAGGCAGCAACAAGCAGCGTCAGGCCACGCGAGTCTTCAAGAAGAGCTCGCCGAACGGCAAGGTATCATATTCGTACCCGTACGATCTTAAGATTTCTTAATTACCAACACGTCTTAAAATGTTTCAAAATAGTAGAGTTCGTAAGAAAAAATATCAGTTTAAAGCCTGATGAATACTGAGTTCATTGACGTTAATTGTCGCATTCGCAAAGTTTGATTATTTATTTATTATTACTTAAATAGCATATCAGTAATTAAATCAATTGTTGTTTTACCTCGTTACATGAATCACAATATAATGCATTAATTTAATTATAATGTAGTTAAAATTCTGACCTTTATTGTAATATTATTAACTAAGTCGTGCCTACGCTTTCATAAGCACGAAATCGTGTTACATTTGTTATTTACTATACTATATTACTATAAATATATATTAACTGCCTCAAAGGTCTTGAGGTACTGGATTAAATAAGGGACTAACTGAAAAGTTATAAAATGCTTTGGTTAATACGTACTCCAAATGTCTATGTCAAGTATAGACGTATGTGTTTTAAATGTGGATGCATTGGAAATTTTAGACACAACAGTTTTTCTTCGTATCACTTTATATTACAATAGATCCCTCGTATTAATGGATTCCCGGCAAAATATATGATGTTAACTGATTTAGATATAGTATTAGCTCGCTCTTTGGTATTGGGCAATATCTTTCCGAACCAGTTGTATATTTTGGATAAACATGTAGTAGAATTTCAATTAAATTAAATATGCACGTTTCTTTCCGATGTTTTCCTTCACCGCCGAGCACGAGATGAATTACAAACACAAATTACGGACATGAAAATTGTGCTTGCCCAGGTTTTAATCCGCGATCATCCGTTAAGAGACACGCATTCTAACCTCTGGGTCATCTCGGCTCTTCTCAATACGTAATATAATATTATATTCTAATTTATATGACATTTTATTCTTTTATTTTTTTTGTTACAATACAAGTATATATTTACAAAGGTGTTATTTACAACACTAAGTTAACGCCTAGTTTTCATTGTGACAGTATTTATAAAAGCATTACAAAAACAATGTCTTCAAAATGAATATAAAGTGTTGAAAGACAAAATGGAGAAACATAAAGGATGTTATCAGATCGTTCCGGACAGGAGATTAGTCAATTCAAACTTGAAACAGGCTTGGAACGTTTTATTTATGGCTATTAAAACTTATGTATTTATAAATATGATGTAATTTTTATATTTTAAGCTGAAATGGCCACATGGATTTTAACCTGGGATCGCAATCGCTCTTAATTTTTGGTTATATTTACACGATGATAATGAAAATTTATGTGAAACCTGCATGAATTGCATTCAGGTCTCCCACATGTATATTTACTAAAAATCTGTAGCATCGTGGCAAAATTAACTCCAAAAGATTTCCTTAGCGGGAGAAGGAGCCCAGTAGCCGTACATTTACAAGCTGTAATGTTTTTGTAACAAACTACAATCTGAATTTACATTTTTCGATTCGTCGTCGAGTAACTACTTTTAAAAATGTTAACGCCGAACTATTTCGTTTCATAAAAATAATCAACTAGATTTTGCCCGCGTATTAGTGAAGAAAACTTATTTCCTTGAGGTTGAAGCTTGCTTCATACCAAATTTCATTTAAATCGATTCATTCCTTTAGCCGTAACAAACTGTCAGTTACTTCCGCATTAATAATATTAAGTAAAGATAAATAAAAATATAAAATGTTTTTATCCTGTTTCAGATAACTGTATATTTAGGAAAAAGAGACTTTGTAGACCATATCACACATGTAGACCCAATTGGTAAGTTAATGTTCCTGCAATAATGTGGAGTGTAACATGAAAAAATAACATTGTAATGAAAGTTTCTGACTTTGTTATAGACGGGGTTGTCTTAATCGACCCGGAGTATGTAAAGGATAGGAAAGTGTTCGGGCACGTGCTCGCCGCCTTCAGGTACGGTCGGGAAGACCTCGACGTGCTCGGGCTCACCTTCCGCAAAGACCTCTACCTCGCAGCCGAACAGGTAACATTGAATTTTTTTTGCGTGTTTTATTACGTTACGTCTTTAAACAAGCCAAATCCAATCAAATGTATTTATTGAAGTAAACTTTACAATAAAGTGTATAAACTATTATAGTTTTACGGCCGAATACTGAAACGTCCCTCAAAATTAAACGCTACTTGACATTGAGAAGCTCCTAAATTAGTATGCCAAATTGTAAATTAACGGCGTCTCAAATAATTAAGTTGCATTTAATATTTAAGTGACGTTTCAGTATTCGGCCGTTAGAATAGATATTATTAAGAATGTTTTAATATGTTGTTAGTATTGGGGTGAGCCTAAAATGTTCGCCCAAATGTTTTACGAATTTACACGGAATTCTCTGACGTTAGTGAAGTCAGATCTACTCAGCATTACCGTTACCGCCAATATATTAGTAACCTGTCCACAGATATTCCCACCGACGAGCACTCCGAAGCGACCGCTCACACGGCTGCAAGAGCGTCTCGTACGCAAGCTCGGTCCAGCGGCACACCCCTTCTACTTCGAGCTGCCCCCGCACTGCCCCGCCTCCGTCACGCTGCAGCCCGCCCCCGGAGACACCGGCAAGCCCTGTGGGGTCGATTATGAACTGAAGGCGTTCGTAGCAGATTCGCAAGATGATAAACCTCACAAGAGGTAACGCATTATGTATATACTCTCACAAAAAGTCTCCTGTATAGGTCATAAACATGGGTAAAATTATGACATTCAATTTGGGGCTTAAAGTTTCAGAAATTTAATATCATACATATCAGCTTAACACTATTTCACATCGAGGCAAATGTCTTTTAAAAGTATAAAACGAGGTAGCTTTTCATGATCGGTCCGATTGTTTTCGGTACATTTCAACCAATCATTTTTATTTTAATACTTAAAATTCGCACGCGCATTCGTCTGATTTTAAGTATCTGTCGAAAGAAATGTCTGTCATGTGTCAGTCTATAAGTAATATTAATAATAGTAAAAATTAATAATGTTATTAAATTAATAATAGTTAAAAAATTGTTAATAATTTTCAGAAATTCAGTCCGTTTAGCAATCAGGAAGATAATGTACGCGCCGAGCAAGCAGGGGGAGCAGCCGTCCGTGGAGGTGTCGAAGGAGTTTATGATGAGCCCTAACAAATTGTACCTGGAAGCATCTTTAGATAAGGTACACATATTCAATTGCTCACACAGCCCATCGGTCCACCACTAGTGGTAGTGACACTCTTCGTCCAGAATACAGCTTCCATCACTGTTTCGCTCGCTGCTCGCAAATTGACGGATAAATACAAATTTCTATAATAACAATGTTGTTTTCAAGTTAGTCAAATAAACATCAACCCAAGGCTCTAAATTACTTTATCATACATGTCACATGATCATGTTTTCACCAAAACTTATAATATCTTGAAGTGGGTTTAATTTTATATATTTAAAATAGGTAGACATAGCGTTAAATGAACTACCTGATGGTAAGTGGTCACCACCCATATATAGGGTTTTCCATTAAGGGCGCTTGATCGCGCAGAACTTCCATCGTAGCGTGTGCTGTGTGGCACGTAGCGCCGTCCTGTTGAAACCACATGTTGTCCAGATCCATATTCTCGATTTCAGGCCAAAAGAAGTTGGTTATCATCGACCGGTATCGCTCACCATTGACGGTGACGGCCACACCATTATCGTTTTCGAAAAAATACGGACCAATCACGCCTCCGGCCTAAAATCCGCACCAAACAGTCACTTTCTGCGGGTGCATTGCCACTTGGTGAACCTCGTGTGGATTGGTCTCGTCCCAAATACGGCAATTTTGCTTGTTGACATAGCCATTCATCCAAAAATGCGCCTCGTCGCTGAAGATGATTTTTTTGCCAAAATCGGCGTCAACTTCCAACTGCTCTAATGCCCAGTCAGCGAACACACGGCGCTGTCTATGGTCATTAACCTTGAGCTCTTGGGTCAGCTGGATCTTGTACGGGTGCAGGCTCAAGTCACAACGCAAAATTCGCCAAGTTGTCGTCTGCGAAAGGCCGAGTTCCTGTGCGCGACGCGGAATTGACTGCCGCGGGTTTTCGAGGACACTGTCGCGCACAGCGGCGATATTCTCGGCAGATCTCGCGTTACGTTGACGCACGGGAACCGGCTGATTGTTAACTGACCCGGTTGACTCGAATTTGTCCACCAATCGACGGATAGTCGACTCGGCAGGACGATCATCGCGACCGTAAAACGGGCGAAGTGCGCGGAACGTTGCTCGAACTGAAGACCCATTTTCATAAAACAATTTTATGATTTGCACGTGGTGCTCGACACTGTAACCTGCCATGGTGGTTTGGGAGGACGGAATGAATATAACACACTGCATTTGACAGCTGTCACTCAAACAACATGGCCGCAATCAGCTGTCAAAGTTCAAGCGTCCCTATTGGAAAACCCTATACATTGGCACTATAAAATATATTGCCTATTAAAATCAATCGCTATCATCGCCAATGCGCCACCAGCCTTGGGGATGTTATGTCACAAAACAATAGTAAGTAATGCTGTTTGGCGCTAAAATATGTTCTGAGGTGAGTGGTAACTACCCAGACGGGTTTGCACCAAGCTCTACTAAAAAGTTAATTTGAGTGGGATTTGGTCAAACGATTCACGATGTGTAACTATTATTGAGTTCATTTTTCGATTACGTTTCAGGAATTATATCACCACGGCGAGAACATCGCTGTCAACGTGCACATAGCGAACAACTCGAATCGTTCCGTGAAGCGTATAAAGGTCTCGGTGCGTCAGTTCGCCGACATCTGCCTGTTCTCCACCGCGCAGTACAAGTGCACCGTCGCTGAGGCGGAGAGCGAGTGAGTATCGTACACTACATTGTAGCATTCATTATAATCGTGTTCATTAGAATTCATACATGTAGATTGCAAGATATCTTTATACGATTGTTTACTCGTGTTTTCAATCAATACATTCATTATTCAACTGCGTTTAATATATTGTTTATTGCGAAATATATGGAAAAGTATTGATCGATGTGAAGCGTGTTGAAAATGTAAAGAGCGCGGTCTACGTCGAGAAAATTATCACAATGAGTAATGAAAGATATCGAGCTAGTGATAGTAAATTAATAAATCGATTTCGGTTTCTCATAGTATACTATTAGATAGGAACTAATAAAGTTACCCATTGTAGAAAGTATCGTAATACGACCCATAGCAAAGTCCCCTAAGCTACGTTCTAGGCATTATGATGTGGTCGATGGTGGAGCATTTATTGCGCGTCATTCGACTGCGAAGTATTCAAAATGAAATCCTTGCCTTGAATAGATATTTCTCACCCAGGGAGGAGTCCGGGTGGAAAAATAAAATTCCTCTGATCGGATTATTCAATAGGAAATTAAAAAAGTCCGTGTAAGTTGATCGCGTGATATTCATTACGCATGTATTACAGACCTGCAAATTTTATCAGTTGGCACATTATTCGAAATTATGTTGCGTTACTAATTCACTCACCGGTTTGTCTTTGGCTGTAGCTTATGTTTTGTATTTTTTGGATTGCTAACTTGTATAAAAAAAATATATTTTGAAATATTGTTGCGAAGCATCATCATAGTTTGTATGAATTCACATACCAGTTTGTTATTCACAACGCTAGTATATTAAATAATTGTGTATATATTCAACGTTATTTGATTTAGTTATACAATTGTATAATTAGACAGTGTGGCGTGTTCTCAGGCAGAGTATAAGTTTGGTTGTATGTATTTGTGCATTCGGATTATTTGTTTCCATAAATATCAGCCGCCGTGGCTAGTGATGTGCTCTCCATAGCTCATGAGCACTGCATACCCACCCCTCTCCTGCGAAATATGTATATGCAATTTGTATTTAGTTTTTGAGATATGTCCGCGTACCCCTGTCCAAATGTATACGCACGCCACTGTTAATAATCGTCATACCGTTTGATATTTTAATTGGCTTTTATATTCAGTAATTGCGTTTGGTTATTTGAATGAAAGCGCATTTCCGAGGAGCATGTGACGTCACGGTGTTAAATTTCCTATGTTACAGACAGCTGATTCATTTGTTTTCGTTTATAATTAATTTATTCTCTTTTGCATCTTCGATTTAACATTATGACGTCACAAACATTTATGACGCGTTTAGTTATCTTACGTTTGGTATATTTCTTAATCAGTTTGTAAATAATTGTATATAATTTAATTTAAAAAAAAATTACAATATTAATTATAATAAATTACTTAAGGTATTAAAACCTTTTAGTAATGATTTTTCATTCAAATATCCAGTAGAATATCATCTAACCTGAAATGGTTAAAGTTATATCGACTTTTTTTTGTCTCCAGGGAAGGTTGCCCCGTAGGTCCCGGGTTCACACTAAGCAAGGTGTTCACTTTGACGCCGCTTTTAGCGAATAACAAGGACAAGTGGGGGCTCGCTCTCGACGGTCAGCTCAAGCACGAAGACACCAACCTCGCTTCTAGCACATTGTGAGTATATCGAGCGCCCGGGAGGCTCATGGAGAATAGAAAATAATATATCGCCTCGCAGTTTGTCAGCGGCTATTTATCACTTCGTATCGATTTTCAGAATCGCAGATCCGTCTCAGCGCGAGAACTTAGGCATTATAGTACAATATAAGGTTAAGGTGAAGCTATGTCTCGGACCTCTCGGGGGGTGAGTCGCACCGTCTTTCACCGCTCATAAATAGAGCCTTACGAACGAAATGCTATTTACCACATACATATGCAGACAACATTGACTGTAAACGTTTTCGATACGTGTGCGCAGCGAGCTGAGCGCGGAGCTGCCGTTCATCCTGATGCACCCCAAGCCCGACGAGGACGCGCCGCGCCCCGCGCCCGAGCCCGCGCCGCTCGACCACGACCTCATACAGCTCGAGCCGCGCCCGTGAGCACCCTACCGCTACTATGTCCGGGCTACGGCCAACTGCGCAGAACCTTTATAGGCACTCTCCGTTCCGTTGCTCTCGTAACCCGATGGGACGGCAATCCGACACGACCGGAGAGAGTTCAGGCGCAGGACCGACGGCTTTACGTGCTTTCCGAGGCACGGGAGTGTACACACTTCTTCCAGACCTCCACCACCTTCTAGACTCCGGGCCGCTACTGAGAATTTTATGACAGAAAAAACCCAGTAACTTTTTATTGCCCCGACCTGGGAATTGAACCCAGGACCACCGGGTCTGCGGCCTTATGTGTAGCCACTAGACCGACGAGGCTTATGTTATACGACCACACCGAACCCACGAGACGCATCGAAACGATATATGTATGCTATCTTTGGAGAGCGAAAATCGGCCTAATTAGACCGTTTCAATGCAAAAGAGCAATTTCTATGAACTGACCCGTAACCGGGTCGAGAAGTATTGCGATATAAATAGTAGCATAACTGGCTATTACGTAATTTTTATTTAAACGCTTTTCGGTTAGCTTTATGCAATATTATAGAGTAGACTAAAATGATATTGTTTTATGTACTTTTATATGTAAATATATACAATTTAAACTCACACATTCAGCGCAGGCCACGCTGAATTCTGGGTTGCTCGAAAGAAAATGTCACATCTAGATTAAAATTAATATATAATTATAACACATTTGCAGAGACGAAAACGGGCAGGAGCAGGACGACGATATAATATTCGAGGACTTCGCGCGACTGCGGCTCAAGGGCGCCGACGCGGACGCCTGAACGCTGGAACAACTCTTTGTTATATGGAAATGTATCGGATGACGTCACGACTTTATACGTATATCAGGTTTTATGACAAATCGATTAACCCACGTTCAGTACGAAGCGTAGTAAGCGAGCGGATAGCAGTGGATTTGAGATATCGCAAAGACAGTTCGCATGAATTATTCCGATCCCTGTACAGTGTATATGTTGACGATTTAAGCGTCTAACCAATCGAACATTTTTAAAGTATTTTTTCATAATTAAATATATATATATCTTCGTTTAAATTCATAGATATTTAATTCCAACTCTATAGTAAAATTCGTCGGATTTTCGATTCCTTCGTGTGAGTCTCGCTTTGCGCGGATTCGTATTTATCAAAGAAATGGACTAAATGAAATTAGGAGCCTCGTCGAAGTTGCGAAGTATAATCGTATCGTTATGATAACTTAATGTAACATTTGGTGTATATTATATGTGAAAATTTTATTTTAAATAGGAATAATTGATCAAATAATTGAGTACAAGTGTAGTTTTTATTCGTTTATATTAATTTAGAAATCATTGTCCATCGTGTTCGTTCGTTCGTTAGGGAATCATAGTACAATGTGTTTGGTAACGTGCATTTATAGAATAAACATGTTTTGTACCTTTAATGTTATTTACTTTCTTCGGTAGCGGTGTATTATGTATTTATGGGTAAATAATATACGGGCTTGAACATTTGTATCGTATCAAAGGTTATTCATGTGTGGCAATTTATACTTATACGTTTATGCACACAAATATACGTATTGTCGAAATGATAATGTAATTTATGTATAAATATTTTCTCTTGAGTATAATAATTGTAAATGTTTCGATGTAAATCACGTTTTATATAATCGTTTATAATTAACGATTGATGAATAAATTGATACTAAAACTAGTTCATTGTTTATAAAAGAAGTGTATTTTTTTCATAAAATTTCAACCGATTGTGTATTTGTAAAGATGAACACAAAATAAGTCGTGAATCAGCTCCGCTGACAATATGGTTGCATTTGGTAATATTTTTTTTTATTATTGTAAAGAATTAGTCCATGTGTCTAGTACTAACGTAAGCTCTCAATACCGCTGTTCCGCTGATACCATTGTCCTTTATGAACTACGACTGTGACTGCATACATTTGTTTCTTCTGTACAGTTGATAGTTTTAAACAATGTGTTAAGTAAGTAGACTCGCTTTTTAATGCACAAATTATTTTACTATACATGTTATATCTGTGTAAGGAACAAGTATTTTTATTATTATCTACTACATTATTTCTTTATACGCATTTTTATTTAATCAGCCGCCTAAAATATTTAATTTTCTGAATGTACTCTTCGAAAACAGTTTTTGTTGATTTGATAGTGGAATGATCAGACGTTTTTTATTTAGTGATTTATATCATCGCAGCTATGTGTAGTGTTAATGTAAGGATGCTAGTTTCATATTGTCTTTTGTATATTTTCAAAATCGATTGTATTATTCTGTTGTTGGAAGTTATTGTAAACTTTATTCAAATCATTATTATTAAGATTATTTTATTATTGATGTTTACTATTTGTATTATGTAAAGTGTTCGGTGGTTATAGTAATATTGAAATTAAAATTAAATTGAAATAAAATAATTTGTTACATCTCGACAAACGACGCATCTTTATTAGTAACGATCCTTATGTAACCTGTCCAGATCTGCGTCACGCGGAACTCCTCGTAGCAAGTGACCGATAGGAGAAAGAGAAGACAAACAGTGGGGCTGGATGGTCTATTGGAAACATCACATGGTCTTCTCAAGGCCATTGTAAATGACGCTTTGATGACCGACACCCGACACTATCTGATGTACCCCTAACTGATTACCTGTCGAGACGCCTAGAAATTAACGTTATAATGAGAACGCTAGCACCTGTTGAAATGGAAGCACGGCAAGCGCTGTCCGACCTCAGTCTATCTGTCAGACGAGAGAGTCCGCCAGGAGAAGGGTAAGAGGACTCATTTATGTACCAAGGTTGCTTGTGCATCACCGGCATTTTTACACCTGCAAAGTCAACCTGTTTGATCTTTAATGGCTGTTACCTAACCAAGTTTGCAAAGAACTCTGGATGGTCGTACTGGATGTTTCACGGTTCGTCTGTAATACAGCGGCATCCTGTCTCCATAGTGTTAGGCAACGATTCGCGGACTTACAGTGTAGAAACTTTATCTAGGAGCCTGAACCTCATTATGTCCCGTATGAAGGGATACAAGAGCCGATCAGGTTCATCCACGGCTATAAGTCGCTTCTCGGTGTTGTCATATTGTTATTGGACGCATAAGCTCTTCTATTTCGAGTCGAAATTGAGCTCTCCGCGACGCAGGAGGCAAGTTGTCTGTCGACTGAGGTATTCTGTTATAGGAATAGGCCATGGTTGTCAATTTCTAGTTTCTTTCCAGTCTTTTCCAACTCAATACATCTTCCACGGACTGCCCAGTCATTTAAATTGTTCAGTTAGGCAAATAAACAGTAAAAAAGATAAGCACGGACCTGAAAGAGTACCTATAGATAGCACAAGTATGTATAATTAAAAATAGTAAAATTGAGCGTCTCGCTTCGCTAGGTAACCGTTGACTGCAAAAGTGTTTGATCATTTCCGAAAGACGTCTTCCTTCGACATACGCGTATGCGTGATTTTCGGCAATTGTAAGATGACCTCTGCATTAACGCTACTGATTAAAAGGATTGCTACTAATAAGTGCGTTCCTTGTCGAAATGTTGTTTGAATTATTTTATTTTCAATGTAGATGATATTACTTTTATTTTAATATCATTATATTTATGATAAACATCTTAATAATAATGATGTTTAAGTGTGTAATAACTGTTAGGGACATAACTCACGAAAAAAAAAAACAACTAAAGCCAATTCGACACAAAAATGATAATATGAAAGTAGTTCTAAAGTTCTGCACAGCCTCATTGCTAAAAGACCGATTTTGCCATTCACGAAGCTAGGTGAAGTTTCTAGAAAAGTAACCCAAGTTTAGATGATACACCCAAAATACACTCATCAAAAGTTCATTACCATGTTATATTCCTGC
The DNA here is from genome assembly GCA_905220585.2 of Nymphalis polychloros. Classification (NCBI taxonomy): domain Eukaryota; kingdom Metazoa; phylum Arthropoda; class Insecta; order Lepidoptera; family Nymphalidae; genus Nymphalis; species Nymphalis polychloros. The sequence goes on along the minus strand of HG992243.1, from coordinate 13,374,979 downwards.
GACTCAGTGAACAGCTTGTGCAGGTGCTGCAGACGTGTGTGCTCGACCCATTTGGTTTTTCAACTCGGAATATTTTTTCGCAACACTGGACCGCATATACGGAAATCCGAAAAACAGAAAGGTGTTCGATGGTGGTCTTCGCGATGTCTAGATGTGAATACTTACCGGGTCTTTTGTCGAAAACATCGCACCCTGAAAAGCTGTGAACAAAGATGCGGATGTGCTTGAACAGATTTCTATACGGTCAGGTGTGGGCATTCAGTATATAGTAGTATTCATATATGTGCTGTGACGAGAGACTTTGTAAATTGCGACCGATTGTTCCGGTCAAACTGAGACGTCAGATGACACAGTTTGCGTTTATTATTTTATCTTTTTGCAAATGCAACTGCAACGCATATGTCTGATCGTTACGTGTGTTACGTGTTAAGTGCGACGCCATGTATATATCTATATTGTTCATATCAAGGTTCAGCGCCTTTTGCTGCGTATAAATGGCGGACGCTTGCTTTATCACCAGCCGTCACCTACATATATACTAAACCGCCTAAAACCAGCTTATATACCTACTGGGCCATTCATATAACACACATCGATCACACTACATACATTAGAGGCACCTCAGCAACCACTCACTACACAGACCAGATACACAACTCAAATGATTTACCACTTCCAATTGTGTTTCAATCTATTGCCGAAGATCATGCCTGGCTAACATATCATCGCCTTTGGGACGGATTCTGATGGAGTGTAACAGCTGTACAACTACGTTATTATCATTTGTATATTTTCAAATCTAATTATTTTATTCTGTTGCTATATATGTATGTTCTTAAAAGTTATCAATATTATTATATCAACACCATTATTATTAACATTATTTTTTATTTATATTTAGTATTCTTGTTATGTAAATTGTTTAGTAAATATAATGAGTAGAGTAAAAATAAATAATTAATTTAATAAACAACTCGACAAGCTACGCGTATTAAATAGTAGCGATCCAAACAAGTTGGCGGCGCCTGTGCAACAAGAGGCTACGCGATCATTGCCGAAGGGCGCGAGGTAAACCTCATGGTCATGCACATTCGTTGACTTCGTATTCCGCTCACAACGAACGCACATTGTAAATATTTATATTCTTCAGTTTGTCATTCCTATAATTTGTTTAAAAACTATTTTGATCAAATACCCTTGCAGCGGAAAATATGTTACTATTATATTGAGTGAACTGTATTATTATTATTTAATATTTAAGTGTTTAGAACATGTATAAAGTATTTACGACTTAATTAATTCTGTAATATGAAATAGAACAAAAAAGACCAGCACTTACCTTATATAGTTAGCCTATGTTTATCACCTGCTTTGAGTACTATGAAAATGCAAAAATAATATAACATTAATAAGAGGCTAGCCTGACGCGTAAAAATATTAATTTGATACAAATTTATTAATTATTTTATAAAAAGTATATTTCTAAATGCTGACAAGCAAGATTATAAGTACACAAAAATGGTTGGTGTCCATAGAGATAAGCAAGCGTCGAACACAAAAATGTTGAACATAAAACGCGCAAAGCTACACATTTGTTTTTTAATTTTACATCGAAAGGTTTTGATGGATATTTTTTCAATAAATATGTAACCAATAATGATGAAGTTTTATTTTCAATTCGTCTGACAGGGTCGGAAAATACGTAGCTAACTTAGCAGGCCAGCAATGAAAAGGTTAAGAGGGCAAAGGAAAGCAGATTTCGCAATAATTCAGATGGTTCCTAAGATATTTTCGATGGAAAATGCTTTTGGGTACCCAGCTAGTTGTTATCATTAAAAAATATTTTCTCTATGCAATAACAAGACTATATAGCTCCATATGGATTTGTGTGATGCCGCGTAGCAATGACTTAAACTTTGACTTAAAGTTGATAAACTAATACACTTACCCCATAATTAAAAAAAAAACCTTAATTTTGAGGTGTCTATATATGATTCGATATTTACATCATAAATCTGATTATGTTTTGCCCAAGTATTTTATATAGGGTTTTCCATTAAGGGCGCTTGATCGCGCAGAACTTCCATCGTAGCGTGTGCTGTGTGGCACGTAGCGCCGTCCTGTTGAAACCACATGTTGTCCAGATCCATATTCTCGATTTCAGGCCAAAAGAAGTTGGTTATCATCGACCGGTATCGCTCACCATTGACGGTGACGGCCACACCATTATCGTTTTCGAAAAAATACGGACCAATCACGCCTCCGGCCCAAAATCCGCACCAAACAGTCACTTTCTGCGGGTGCATTGCCACTTGGTGAACCTCGTGTGGATTGGTCTCGTCCCAAATACGGCAATTTTGCTTGTTGACATAGCCATTCATCCAAAAATGCGCCTCGTCGCTGAAGATGTTTTTTTTGCCAAAATCGGCGTCAACTTCCAACTGCTCTAATGCCCAGTCAGCGAACACACGGCGCTGTCTATGGTCATTAACCTTGAGCTCTTGGGTCAGCTGGATCTTGTACGGGTGCAGGCTCAAGTCACAACGCAAAATTCGCCAAGTTGTCGTCTGCGAAAGGCCGAGTTCCTGTGCGCGACGCGGAATTGACTGCCGCGGGTTTTCGAGGACACTGTCGCGCACAGCGGCGATATTCTCGGCAGATCTCGCGTTACGTTGACGCACGGGAACCGGCTGATTGTTAACTGACCCGGTTGACTCGAATTTGTCCACCAATCGACGGATAGTCGACTCGGCAGGACGATCATCGCGACCGTAAAACGGGCGAAGTGCGCGGAACGTTGCTCGAACTGAAGACCCATTTTCATAAAACAATTTTATGATTTGCACGTGCTGCTCGACACTGTAACCTGCCATGGTGGTTTGGGAGGACGAAATGAATATAACACACTGCATTTGACAGCTGTCACTCAAACAACATGGCCGCAATCAGCTGTCAAAGTTCAAGCGTCCCTATTGGAAAACCCTATATTTATGTATAAAAACATCAAGAAAACATGAATACGACCAGACTTATGTAAAAGCTAAATAAAATTATAATATCATCTGAATTTCATATTATAATTTTGTAAGTATGAATAAAGAAAATTGGAGAAAAAACCTGTAAAATTGGTAGATAGAATGACTGACTGGAATAAAAATGAATAGACGAGCTAAGAAAAGAATACACAATCATTACGTTTTAAAGCATAATGTTAATTTAATAACAAAAGTGAATATGCTATAACGTAGTGATTTTATTCTGTTCGAATAACGTTTTGTTTTGCTGCTAAAAATCCGACATATGAATCCGTCGTAAATATGTCATTGTATCCATATTATATTTTTCACAATAAAAGTTATAATTAAAAGCGATAGTCTGTTCTATAATATTAATCACATGATAAAACATAATAAAGGACATCAGACATTAGTAGTGGCAGATTAAAGCAGCCTATACTAAAAAAAAAATCCGTCGTTTTCTCGGAAAAGTACTCAAACTGTATAAATATCGAAAATAATCTTGATTAAATTCGCCGATTAATAATCTTTAATCACCGAATATGATTATTTTTTTCAAAACTGGTTAATTTGTTATCGATTACAACGTGTAATCCTAGATTTTGCTCAAGTCTTCTTAAAATCATAATAATTAATATATTAAGCTAAGTGTTTCTGAATTTTGTAGTTAAAGTAGTTACTAATATAATTTTATAAGTTCATTAAAAGTTTATTACTCCTAACTAAAACTATAGAAAAGTTGGATGTTGCAGTGCCCCTTTTTTACAGAAAGTTTTGGTACTGGCAACATTGTTTAGACTGTATAATTAAATACTTTGAGTGTTTCATGCAGTCTGTGGATATGCATTACGCATATTTGTTTTTTATGTTTACAGCGAATTGGAGGTTATGATTCGCAATTATTAATATAAAATATTTTTAACTTCATAATATACTGGAAATAAGCATAAAATAAGTGGTATGGATACCAAACATAAAAAATTATAACAACAAAAAAAAATTATGACGATTAGATAAGATGTATGTTAAGACTGGAATTTAACTGGACGAAAACAATTTCTTATTTCGTTCAGATTTCAATACTGTTCCAAACATGAGTAGAGGCAATTTATCAAAAAAGGAGCTCGAGGAGCTACGTAAAAAAGAGGAAGAAGAAGCAGCCGCGCATGTAAGTACAAAGATTTGAAGGAATAAGAACTATATCATAAGTAGAAGAATATGTACAGAAATTTAATTATTTTATGGAAATAATGATAATAAAGTAATTTGTCATTTACTTATTCTCATTTTGTTGTCCTACTGTTTTACTTTCTTTAATATTATTATATAGATTCGGATTTTATGGTAAAAAATATTGCATGTTTGCACTTTTGTAGGTGTTTAAGGAATTTGTGGAGACATTCCAGGAAGTGCCGAGTACAACATCTAAAGTTTGGGTTAAAGCTGGAACATATGATGCGGGTGCTAGAAGTAAGTTTTTTTTACATATTACAGTAATATTAAGTCTCATATATAATTGTATATTATAATATGTTGTTATAAAAATAATTTGAGCAATGTGAGTTATAATAAGGGAACAAACTAATCAGTCAACAAAATGTTTTTTTTAATTACTTATTAATGATTGAATTGTGCGATTATATTAACTATGTTCAATGTAGAATTAGTAAAAGAGGATTAATACATAATGACAAGTTAAACATTGTAATTTTGTATACATTGAAATATTTACTTAATTTATATTTGAATGGTAAATGGAACTGAAATTTATTTTAATTCTGCAAAAAAATTCTGTCATTGATATGCTATAAATGATTTAAGCAATTATAGTACTCGGACAAACATAGCTAAACTCTATTTTGAAAAAAAATAATGCTTTAAAATGTTTATGGTGTTTAGGTGAATTTGGATTAAACCTCATTTCAAGTTTATATTTTGTTTTATTCATTTTATTAGAGGAGGACACCTCAGAGAGAGGCAAGCTTTACAAGCCTGTGTCACGATTGGACGAGAAGCGCACAATCACTGAGGCAGATGTGGTACGAAATCTTGCACAGCGCCCTGAACCACCCGGCAGACCTAGGAATAAGAAGACTGGGGATAAGAAAAAGAGTAATTTAGAATTATTTAAAGAAGAACTGAGACAGTAAGTTTAAGAATTTAAAAGTACTAATCATAGTCTTATTACTCTTGTATTACCTACTAAAGTAATAACTTAAATGGGTTGTAGCAGTGGGTGAATTACCCACTGCTGGGCATATGCTTTTTCTCCTCTATGCCATTCTTAATTATCTTATCCCCATAAAATATGTAGACATCCATTGATTAAGATAGGTCAAGTCTACTAGTTGGTAAGGATTGCTCTGTTAAATAAAAAAGATGTGTCTATATGAAGCTTTACTTTAATATAAACCTAAATTTAGATATGGCTAGTTAGTGTTTTTTTTTTTTTCAGAAAACACATTAATATAACATCAATCTAAGCTTATAGTTATTTTCTAGAAAGTCTAAAATAGCTTGTCCTTGTGATCCTATAATGGTTTAGTCTTTTATTAAATGTGCAAATTACACAATAATGTTTTAAATTATCTAATTATAAACAAATAATAAAATGTAGCCTACATTATGTAGCAAGCGAAAATGGTGTTGTAATTAATTCTTAGCATAAATGAACAGAAAAACAACAATAAAAAAAAACCTTTTTTGATTTATTTTTTATAATATCAATTGTTAATCAAGAAAATGTTATTGATTAATCTGTGTCAGACATAGGGGAAAGATGTACTGACGATATTATAAAAAAAATATGCATCCAAGAATTCATAGATAACAATAATAGTCCTCCAGACCGATTTCGGTCACGGCGGCCAATCTCAAGAGAGATTAGCCAACTGCGCAGGAGATATTATAGTGCACAAGAGTGTGCGCAACCACAGGTGCACTATTTATTCCCAAACTCTCATAACCAGATGGGACGGCAAACCGACACGACCGGAAACAGTTCAAGCGCAGGACCAATGGCTTTACGTGCTTTCCGAGGCACGGGAGTATACTCACTTCCAACTTCTTCCAGACTCCGGGCGGCTACTTAGAATTTTCGACAGAAAATCTCAATAATATTTTACTGGATAGACAAACCAATCGACCGATTCGTAAATAATAAAATATGCGAATGAATGAACAAATTCTCAACTATATAACATTATTTTTTATAGAATTCAAGAAGAACGTTCTGAGCGGCATAAATATAAGAATGTGCTGCGCGACCGCGGCGTGGTGGGCGTTGAGCCTGTGGTTGACATGATGCCAGACGTGGGTTCATATGATACAGGAGACCCTAACACTACCAACCTGTACCTAGGCAACTTGAATCCTAAGGTAAATTATACAAGTATATAACATACTTGTTGAACAATTGTAAAATATTTTTAATTGCTATTAAGATTGTCATATGATTTTTTAATTATTTTATGTCTTTTTCTTTGTAATACATAAACATGATGAAATTATTTTAGTATAAAATTTGACTTAACGAAATAGCTAAGCGTTACCATATTTTCTTAGTGACTATTAATAAGTGTGTTAATTTGTTACCAAAGTATATGGCACTTTATCATTCAAAATAAATTTAAAATATTTATAATAATAAGAAATTGTACAAATAATATTGTTATTGAATAATTTATTTATCATATTGAGGAACACTAAACAGTTGTACAAAAAAAGGTGTTCAAAACTGTTAAAAATGTATAAAAGTATTTGTACCGTTCACAACATTGTCCATGGATAAATTAATACATTATAACATGGGACTAAGACAAATAGTTCAATCAATCAATTCAAATCAATCAATTGATTGATTGAAGACAAATAGTTAATAAGTTTTAATTTTTTCTTATATTAAAATAATGGATACAATATAAATTCTAATAAAATATTCAATCTTATAAATATTTAAGAAAGTTAAAACATTATGGGCCAAAATGGGAATTTGATAAATGTTTCATTATATTCTTCCACAAATCAATACAGAGGTGCTCATTTGTAGCATTGGAATGGCATTTTTTTAAACGTAATTTGTTTGCAACAGATAACAGAACAGCAGCTGATGGAGATTTTCGGTCGGTACGGTCCGCTGGCCAGCATCAAGATCATGTGGCCGCGCTCGGACGAGGAGAAGGCGCGCGGGCGGAACTGCGGCTTCGTCGCCTTCATGTCGCGCAAGGACGGCGAGAGGGCGCTGCGGTGCATCAACGGTTGGTACACCGTTAAGATTCCAAGTTGTTTTATTAACAAAACTTTTGTAAATGGTCCTCCTAACCGATTTCGGCAACGGCGGCCGATCTCAAGAGAGATTAGCCAATTGCGCAGTAGATATTATAGTGCACAAGTGTGTGCGCAAACACAGGAGCACTCTCTATTCCCTTACTCTCATAACCCGACGGGACGGCAATCCGATACGACCGGAAGGAGTTCAGGCGCAGGACCAACGGCTTTACTTGCTTTCCGAGGCACGGGAGTGTACACACTTCCAACTTTCAGACTCCGGGTTGCTACTGAGAATTTTTCGACGGAAAATCTCAATAACATTTTATTGGCCCGACCGGGTATTTGAACCCAGGACCACCGTGTCTGCAGCCTTGCATGTAGCCATTAGACCAACGAGGCATATACTTATATTTACAAAAGTTTTGCTTAACATAATATTCCTGGGATATATTGGTGATGGGCTGAATTTGGCTTTTAACAAGTCTAAAAGTCAGCTAATTCAGTCAGCTGCATTCTTCAATATAAAACGAATTCAGTCCATTTCTAGATTATACTTTGTTACATTTTTTAATTACTAAAATTGTAATGACCTCTGGAAGGAATTAAATAGTAGACTAATTTATTTTTTAATTACGAATAGGCAAGGAGATAATGAACTACGAGATGAAGCTGGGGTGGGGCAAGGCGGTGGTGATCCCGCCCGTGCCCATCTACATCCCGCCGGCGCTGCAGCAGCCCTGCAAGCCGCCGCCGCCCTCCGGCCTGCCTTTCAACGCGCAGCCGCCGAAACACCTCATAGGAAAGGTAGCACATTCGATTATGTGATGCTTATATTTAAACCTGGTGAAATCATAGAATGCCTAACTACATTCAGACATAAAAAAATTCTCCTCTATAAAAGCAAACAGCTTGAATTACTGGAGACAATAGTCAAAGTCAGGATAATACCTGTGACTTTCACACCCCTACACTGGTCAGCTATTTAGGCTCAGTTGTAAAAATATTTAAATATACCTTTTATTTAAATTGTAAATTTATATATAGGGTTTTCCAATAGGGACGCTTGAACTTTGACAGCTGATTGCGGCCATGTTGTTTGAGTGACAGCTGTCAAATGCAGTGTGTTATATTCATTCCGTCCTCCCAAACCACCATGGTCGGTTACAGTGTCGAGCAGCACGTGCAAATCATAAAATTGTTTTATGAAAATGGGTCTTCAGTTCGAGCAACGTTCCGCGCACTTCGCCCGTTTTACGGTCGCGATGATCGTCCTGCCGAGTCGACTATCCGTCGATTGGTAGACAAATTCGAGTCAACCGGGTCAGTTAACAATCAGCCGGTTCCCGTGCGTCAACGTAACGCGAGATCTGCCGAGAATATCGCCGCTGTGCGCGACAGTGTCCTCGAAAACCCGCGGCAGTCAATTCCGCGTCGCGCACAGGAACTCGGCCTTTCGCAGACGACAACTTGGCGAATTTTGCGTTGTGACTTGAGCCTGCACCCGTACAAGATCCAGCTGACCCAAGAGCTCAAGGTTAATGACCATAGACAGCGCCGTGTGTTCGCTGACTGGGCATTAGAGCAGTTGGAAGTTGACGCCGATTTTGGCAAAAAAATCATCTTCAGCGACGAGGCGCATTTTTGGATGAATGGCTATGTCAACAAGCAAAATTGCCGTATTTGGGACGAGACCAATCCACACGAGGTTCACCAAGTGGCAATGCACCCGCAGAAAGTGACTGTTTGGTGCGGATTTTGGGCCGGAGGCGTGATTGGTCCGTATTTTTTCGAAAACGATAATGGTGTGGCCGTCACCGTCAATGGTGAGCGATACCGGTCGATGATAACCAACTTCTTTTGGCCTGAAATCGAGAATATGGATCTGGACAACATGTGGTTTCAACAGGACGGCGCTACGTGCCACACAGCACACGCTACGATGGAAGTTCTGCACGATCAAGCGCCCTTAATGGAAAACCCTATATGTACTTAAAAATAAAGGAACTTTAAGCAAGTCATGCTTTAAGCATTACTTATGGTTTCAGATACCGAGAGTTCGACCCGGAGAATACTATCCCAGCGACCCCGATGATCGACAGGATTATGATCAAGTGATTATTAAAAACTATATTGTTTAATTATATCACAAATTTACGGAATTTCTAATGACTTATGTCACGGCTGTTTAATTAGACATTGATATCTCTCTTTCTGTCATCATTAGTTTGACATTTGAAAGAAGAAGACAGCTTTACAAATAACCCCCTAAACAACATTTGTAAGCATAGCTGTTGTTGTTCATATATAACTTAACAATAACTCATGTTTTATTTTTCCAGATTCTGTCACAGTCTATAGTAAAAGTTGCGATCCCGACAGAGAGGTTAGCTGTTATTTATGTTTCTTTTGGCCTGCGTTACCTTATCGTGGAAATTGATTCAGTTGAATTTTCATTTTTACAGATTATATTGTGTTGATGTCTTTTATAAAAGAATAATCTGAGTATTGACTGATTGTACTCTGATATACCAGATTTCGCTTTATAAGGAAAAAAAATTTTGAATGTGCTATGCATTTCTCTTTTAATTATATTACAGAAATATCTTAATGCTGATTCATCGAATGGTCGAGTTCGTGATCCGCGAGGGTCCCATGTTCGAAGCCATCATCATGAATAAGGAGATGAACAATCCGTTCTTTCGGTTTCTATTTGAAAACCAGTCGCCCGCGCACACCTACTACCGCTGGAAACTGTTCTCTATGCTGCAGGGAGACTCGCCCAAGCAGTGGTCGTTGGAAGATTTTAGGATGTTTAAAGGTAAATAAATACTTCACCACAAGAACTAAAATGTATATTCATAACATTAAATAGATTAACGCATTATACTATAAAAATATTGTTTGGGTATTTATTCGTCAATATATTTAAAAAATTGTTTTAAGGTGGGTCAGTCTGGCGCCCGCCAGTCATGAATTTATACACCGCCGGCATGCCCGACGAGTTGGTGGACGAAGAGGACGCCAAGGATAATATACGCGGCACACTCTCCACTAAGTGAGTACTTCCGTACAAACACATAGGGGCACATTCTATGTACGCAAAGAGTACGATATAGTAATACGAACGCTCCAATATTATAGTAGTATGCAACATCGGACATTCCTAAGAGCGCTCACTAGATTCAGAATCGAATTGTTAATCATTATCGTTACGACGACAACGTCAAATTCGATAAAATTCGATATCGTACTCGAAAGACCTGCAATAAAGTACGAACCCGGTGACCAGCCAGCGCGACCGGCTGGAGGAGCTGATCCGCGGGCTGTCGGCGTCGCGGCGCAGCGTGGGCGAGGCCATGGCGTGGTGCCTGGAGCACGCCGAGGCGGCGGGCGAGGTGGCGGCGTGCGTGGCCGAGGCGCTCGCCCAGCCGCGCACCGCGCCGCTGCGCCGCGTGGCGCGCCTCTACCTGCTGTCCGACATCCTGCACAACGCCGGCGCCAAGCTCACCAACGCCAGCGCCTACCGCGGCGCGTGAGTGTATACCGTACGCCCGAGGGGTATCCGACGCACACTAGCGGACGCGTCACGACTCGGCCCGTTCACAGCTTTCAGCGGCGACTGGTGGAGATCATGCGCGAGTGTCATCTGGCGTGGTCTCGCATGCCGTCGCGCATGCAGCGCGAGGGGTTCCGCGCGCGGGTGACGCGCATCCTGCAGGCCTGGGCCGACTGGGCCGTCTACCCGACCGACTTCCTGTTGCACATCAACGATGTGTTCCTCGGGCAGGATAAGGTGAGCACGACCTCACTCACATTTTTTTAAATTATGTTATTCCATTGGTTAGATTTTACCCTTATATGTAATTCGATCCGGAAATAGCTTCATATACTCGTAAATATATTATGTTTTAATCGATACTCTTTCGTTTCGTCAGGGCGAAACGCGAGCTGCCATGGAGGTCGACCGGTCCGGCTCGGGAGACGGGCCGGGCTCGGGCGCCGCGTCGCCGGACGGCTCCACGGCGTCCGGCGCGTCGGGCGGCTCGGGCGCCTCGGGCCCGCTGGACGGCGCCGCGCTGCGCCGCCTGGCCGAGCAGCGCCCGCCGCAGCTCTCCGTCCGGCCCGAGGTCAACGACATCGACGGCGTGCCCGGTGCGCTGATGTATAATATTTTAAGCGTGCGCTCGCACACGCAAACATGGCAAAAAATAACGCATAGAAAGATAAAAAAAAATGCCTGTTCAACATTTGTCTATTTCGAACCGGTATTCGTTATGTCTATTTTTTTATTTTAGTGGAGGAAGATATAGATGGCGTTCCGCTCGAGTTCGAGGGTGACACCGAAGGAGACGCGGAGGAACGAAGCGTGGCCGGCTTCGTACCCTCGCGGTGGGAGAGCGTGGAGCCGGCGTCGGCGCCCGAGCCGCAGAGGGAGCCCACGCCGCCGCCGCTAGATGGGTCGGTTTATGTGATATGTGCCATCGTCAAAATTCGCTCACATCCCCTGTTTATAATCGTCGGCGCTGCGTGCGAACCCAAGAAAGATCTAACTAAACTATCTGGTAGACTCGCGATACGCCGTTCCCGGACAGCATAGGTTATGCGTCCGACGAGAGTTCCCACGATCGGCACTCACGACGTCCGTCACCACAGTTGGAAATGGGATAGGTTCCATTCTACTTTGCCAGAATGACAGTCGAATATGTGGAGTTGTCACCAAAGAATGGTGATGTGAAGTTTCAAATAGCATTATTGCACCCTCAGCGGCGCGGAGTCCCCGCGCAGCCGCAGCGGCGAGGCACTGCTGCGGCGCGAGACGCTGCGCGACATCGAGCTGCGCGTGCTGAAGTACGCCGACGAGCTGGAGGCGGGCGCGCGCGCGCTGCGGCCCGGCCTGGCGCCGCCCGCGCAGGTGCAGCACTACCGCCGGAAGCTCATCAAGAAGGTCGCCACGCAACTCCTTGTTATGTTACTTTTTAGGAAACCAATTTGAATAAAGATTCCCGGTCTCCCGAGACCATCCCGTTCTCGTATAGATTACCCCAGTTAGATAGTAATAAGAGGCGGTCGTGTACGTTCTATAAAAATCAAACGCATACAAACATGCGACGAAACAGATCGGTTGCTGGGTAAGATGTTACAAAAATTGTTATTTATTTCTTTTGTACGTCCAGGCGCTCCGTGAGGCGAAGGAGGCGGAGGAAGTGGGCTCGCCGATCGCGGATGACGACGCTTTCTCTACGTCCTCCAGAAAATCCAAAAAGTCTCGCGAGCCCACGCAGTCGCCGCCGCCCAAACGTTCCCGGTATGAACTTTAAAAATACGAGCATATAGAAAGGTCTAATAACGAAGAACTATTTCGCTGTTAGTTTTTATTTTTTCTATGATTGATGATGAATACTATGAATTACAGGGTTTAAGAAAAGCAGAAATTTGTTCGATTCAAAATCTATTTTTATTACAATAAATAAATAATAAAATATATTCAATTTATTTGTTCACGCAGTGATCGCAAGTCCAGATCTCGGTCCAGATCACGCGAGCGAGAAAGAGAACGAGAACGATCCCGCGAGCGAGACAGGGAGAGGGAGAGAGACAGGGAACGAGAGCGAGAGAGGGACAGAGATCGAGAAAGGGATAGAGACAGGCGGAGACGTTCACCCGCCACGCCTCCTCACCATAGAAAGCACGCGAAACATGCTAAATATAAATACTGACAAGATATATATTATTAAAAAAATTTAAGTACTATCAAAATCTCTCATTTTCACTTATTTTAGAGTCGATTATTAATTTTTTAGCAAAACTTATTCTCATACTGTAACATGCAATATTGTTCCTTTTGAAGAAGGAAGTCTACGAATTTTACTATGAATTATTTTTAGAGATGTGATTTGTTAGATGATCAAATTAAAGGGTGAACAAATTATTTGTTTATACTATAATGTACACCACAAAGACAAAAAAAAAATACAAAAACATGGATACAGCATACAATTTTGGCGACCTTATCGCTACATAGCGATCTCATCCAGGCAACCACCTAACCGGTGTTAGGAATAAAACATAGGATATGAGGTATTTTATATATTAATAAATAAAAATCAACATTTATATTTAAGAATTAATGAGCATACAAGTTAATTAACAGTTTTATCAAATCAATAATAATGTTTTCTGTTATATTTTTTTTAATCCGTAATATGTAAAGGTTTTTATAAGCCACTACCCTAACAAAATATATTACAAACTAATATAGACAGAGGCTTACCAGGGAGCGCCGTGCATCGCCGACATACTTGCGTTCGCTGCAAATAATGCATATAACATCGCGGCAGTCGGCGCGCTTTACATATACGCGTAGGCACGTTTATCCTATGTATGTCCAGCATAAGCTGAACTCTATTTAATATGATTGATCATACAGATCTGAGCTCAACCTTCATTTTTTTAATTTTTATTCCTATAAACTTGCAATCATCACAATTTTACAGACTATCATTTATAGGTAGCTAAAGTTTCAGCCAATTCAGCTGAACAGTTATTTTATAGTATTTATAACGTATAAATGTTCGACATTATTCTTTAAATTGACATAACTTTTTTATTTATAAACCGATTGAAATAAAACAAACATTAAATTTAAAGTGAAGTTAGCCACAATACATTAGTGAAAACCGCACGCAAATCAGTTAAACATTAGCGTGCACAAACGCACAGACAAAAAATGTCACGATCATTGTATTGGGTTCTATAACATTGATAATAGTTTTACTCATATGCCTTTCAGATTACATAATGTAACGATCAGTTACATTTTTATTATATGTATAGACAAGTAAATACTTGGAATTGCACATCACTACGCAATCGACAGCCTCGAGTGTATGCGCTCGAGCATGTTTTTACCACTTCAACAGTTAGTGTTGCCACAGAATACCATTTCCTGTTAACACTTTTTTTAACGCCTCATCTCAAAAAAGGGAATTTATTATTTATTAATTTGTTAGGGGTGATACATATATACATTATGATATAGCTGTCGTTATTATCGACTTCATTAAGAGGAGGTATGAGAAAAACGAAGTTTACATAAAACGGATGTTTTTATTCAAAATTAAAATATTTTAACTAAATAAACAATACAAGAAACTCAAGATAAATCAATGAAAAAACGTATTTGTAAATAAAAATCTATTTATATAAAGAATACTTACAAACTTTGGCCATGAGTTCATAGGACATATAAAATTTTATTAATACATATTTTTCATAAATCTCATTTTAGACAATAAAGAGTTTGATAAATTAAACGCCACTGACAAAAAATTGTGTTTGAATATTTGCTTACAGAAATTATATATTTTTACATCATATTGAATTGTTTCGATTATAAACGTTTATATTTTTTAAGTTTAAAACATAATTTCATTGCTTTGACATTAATTTCATTCAATTTAAAAATGACTAGCTGTTGTTATTGAAATTTTACCGAAGCTCTATAAACGAAAACAATAGAAATATTTAAAAATATAAAACAAATTGAGATTCGTTACATGAATATTAAAAAAAATATTATAAAATATATTTAAATCATACAAAAAAAAAATAGTAATTTCACACAAAATAATTGTTCACACACTCGGAATCTAAACCTATATTGTTTCCTAGTGTTTAATAACGCTCGCCTTATATAAGAGTTCGTGCAAACAGAGAAAGCCTAGCATTTCTTGTTACGCGAAAAATATAATTTTATTTTAGCATCTCGAAAATACTACATGTAACAATATATAAACATTTATATAATGATGTTAATAAAGCTAAAAATATTCTCATAGCCTCGCGAAGACTATTAATAAAACATCTGGCCGATTGTAACGACCCCAATAGGAGGTAAAACGGTAATACTGAAAAAAGAAAAACATAAAGAACTAAATCATAGCCATAAGCCACTTTATATCGAGAAATACAAAATGTTAATAAAACTTGTAACACCAAAGTCTAGTCTACATTTCAACTTTTTACCGTAGCTTACTTAACTGTATAATGTTAAAAAACTATTCATTGTTATAAAATAAACTATGAATATGTGAGTTAATGTACCCGTAGCACAGGAATGTACAAAAATATAATTGATCGATTAATCACAGACTATAAGTAATATTGATGACATGATTATTGTTTGAAACCGTCCATTAATTCGGTTTATGGGGTTTCATTAGCAATTATTTATCAAATGCTGATGATACTAATATGCCCATCACAAAGAACGTTGCAAACTTTAAAAATTAATTAAAAAAGATGTTAATTCATCTAAATAATATCTATGACATTTAACTTAAAAATCTGTGACAAAAAACGTCGAATATGTACCAATTAATTGATAAGAGAAATGTTTTTTTTTTTTAATTGTGCGTCGTTTTGTCTTTTATGCTTGTCATCTAATATGTCGATCACCTTAAAACTATTTGCTTTGATTACATATCTTGCTACAAATATATTATCGCAGAAGAGATACTAAATGGCTAAGGCTGTATTTTGTATAAGCATTTTTAACTGTAATAATGTAGACAATAATTTATTATCCATATAAAGGCCATCCGTTATACACAAGCCGTGGTGACTATTTGTATAAGTATATAGTCTTTCATATATAATAAACGAATATTCGTTATCATCGCAATAACGCGTATACAAATTTCATAATTCAGTATTAAAATTTGTGAAAAAATTCAATGCCTTTTAAAATGCAGGTTTTATATTAATGATATGATTAATAAAAACAATCAAACGACCCAACTATATGGGAATTGTAAAAGTAGTTCAATGGAATGTGACAATAATAACAAAATTTGTCATGTCCGTCTGTGTTTCGAGATTCGTACGCACTATCACATCGTCATCACACAAATCACAATAGACTACGTCAGCGTCGACTACTTCAAGGAACTATTTAAATTTTTAAACATTTGTTTTCTAATATATATTTTTTTCACTCCCTATATTAAACTTTATCGTAATCAGTAATTACATAATTAATTGCCCTTTGCAATACCTAAATTCTTACCGTGGATTCTATCGCACGTATTCATTTACAAAATTTTCGAAGTTATCCTTATTTTGAATAGGAAATTATCGCTACATCTTCGAAAGACCTCTACGAAGGCTTCGAATATGTCATGACCTGCATCGCTCGGTATAGTCTCCGCGGTGTGGCGGGTGGTGGGTGGTGGGTGGTCGGCGGTTGTCACCGCCAGGCGCGCCGCGTGTGCGCGGGCGCGGGCGGCGGTCACCGCGCGCCCGAGCGGACGCGCCAGCGGCGCACCCGCCCCGTGCTGCGCAGACACACGGGGTACAGTACTCGTCGAGACGTTCATATAATTAACACAGTATCAGCTAGTTTTACAACAAGAAAACGTGAACTAAATTAAAAATAAACTTAGGCTACATTTATTTTAAATACAGTCGCCCAAAAGTCGACAAAAATACAAGCAAAAATGTTAGAACCACTCATAAAATTTCAAACTTAAATATTTAAAATTGTATTTTTAAAGGATCAAAATGTATTGAAGTCGTATTAGTCTTAGAGTAATATTGTAGAGCAATATTGTGCTCTGAAATTGAAATCCACAAAAAGCTAATAAAAACAGTAACAGTACCTAATGGTAGCTGGTATATGTAAAATGGACGACAATCTATCTAATAAAAGTAACTACAATGAAAGCTAAATTCTAAGACAATTTACAAAGACGGAGAGTATGTGATGTGATTAGTACTACATCGAAAGCTGTTTTTTTTTGTAGAGTAAAAAAAAATGTTAGTCACACGGAAAATAATAAGAATAAGAAGAGAACACGTCTAATGTTGATATCGACAGAAATCGATTTAGCTAAGCGTACATTGGCCGTTAATGAGAGTGGAGAAGCGGCGACGACGCGTGCGCAGCAAGCCGGGCCGGGAGCGTGCAGAAACACAACTGACGAATACTTACCGACGAACCCGACCAGGAACGAATCAATTTTGTAGTAAATACCGATCTCAAGAGTAAAGCGTGATCGTCGGCGGTGTTTATGCATCTGTGTGTGTGTGTGTGAGTGTTAGTGTGCGTGTGTATGTGTGTGTGTGTGTGTGTGCACCTGTGTCGCTCAGGGCTCGCTGACCAGTCGCCACGCGCGCACTTCGCCGCCGCTGCAACACACTCACATTTTAATCCTACGTTTAAGAATATGTCAGTCTGAAATGCCTCATTAGAAGATCAACCATATTATTGCAACGTTTTATGTTGCAATATCAAGTAGATCTATTAGTGACGTCATTGTTAATTTTCATCAGTTCTGTTTGTTGACGCTGTTAAACGTGTACTTAGATAAAAACATGACAGTTTGTTAGCAAGTAGCAATATTGTCACTACGTTCAGGTTTTTCGACCTGTATAGCGTAACAGGGTCACGGGGCTTGAAATGAGCTTAAGTGGAGATCGTAGTGGGATTGGTAGCTAATATTAAAACACAACTGAAATTATCGGCGCGGACTGAGGCGACTTGCGTCGCGCGCTGCTGTCCTGTTAAGAATCACAGATTCACTCATAGTTGAGGTCAGACGTCGGACGCTGTCCTCTGCGGACGGGCGGTTACCTGCCGGCGGTGTAGAGCGCGTGGCTGAGGGGGCAGACGGCCAGCGCGTGGGGCACGTCGGGCAGCGCGGCGGGCGGCGCGGCGGGGCGAAGGCCGGGGCTCCACAGGCGCAGCGCCTGGTCGCGGCCGCAGCTGGCCAGCCCCACTCCCACCGCGCACAGACCCGTCACCCAGCCCTTGTGCGCGTTCATCACGCTCTAGAAACAGATATATTTTTCATATATTTTCTCTATTAATATGAAGATAGTCAGACCAGTTTCAACAAAGTGTCCGTGTTGACATGTAACGGACGAAAGGTAAAAGACAATGGTAGGGTCGACGACGAGCCCGTACGTACGTGCGAGAGCGAGTCGTCGTCCAGCGACCAGCATTTGATGCTGGAGTCGCGCGAGGCGCTGTACAGCAGCGCGCCGCGCAGCACCAGCGCCTGCACGCCATCGTAGTGCGGCGGCTCCAGCGGGCGCCGGTTGCAGGCCTCCCAGCCGCCGCCGCCGTGCTGCAGCTCCAGCACGCGCACGCAGTGGTCGCGCGAGCCGGTGGCCAGCCGGTCGCCGTCCGGCAGCGCCTCGCGCGCCGCGCACATCACCGCCGCCGCGTGGCCCGACCACGTCTTGTACACGCACTCCAGCCTGCCAGTCGGTGTACCGTCGGAATATAGGTAAATCAGCCTTTTAATTAATGAATTGCCATATTTAAATCTTGGAAGAAGCATGAAATCTCACATGCGTAAGTCCCACAGACGCAGTTTATCCGCAGCGGCTGTGTAGAGGCGGGTGGTGGAGGCGAGTGCGATGGCGGTCACCGCCGCTTCTCCCCCACGCACCGCCGAGTTTGGGCCGGACGCTCCCGATGACCTGAAATAGGAATTCGAATTGCAGGGATAAATTATTACAATTCGATCGATTTATTTATGCTATGTAATTTTTTTAGCTCGTTAAAGTAGAGTAACAGTCCATAAGCGTCTCACTGCTGGGCAAAGTTTTCTTTCAATTTGAGAAAGTTTGGAGTCCATCACATTGAGCCGCTTCACTTGCTGTCGGTGGATATTATTATTATCCGCAGTATTTTATCCGATACATCCAGATTTCCTTTTTCCTTCACCGTCGAATCGCACGAGATAAACAATAGGTACAAATTGAGCATACGAAACCTCACAGGACCACATCGGAACCCGCAATATTCGCTAAAGATCCACCCATTCCATCTTTTGGATCATCACGCCCCTTCGTTAGTCGTGATCCTAAATAAATCAAATTTATAAAAGTACAAAGCCCTTGTCCTCGTTTTTAAATAGAATACACCGACGGTCCGGCGGCGGACTCACCAGAGCACGGCGGCGGGCCCGCCGGCGCGCGTGTCGAAGAGCCTGACGGCGGGCCCGGCGGCGGCCAGCACGACGCGCGCGTCGCCCGCGCCGCCCGCGCACAGCGCGCCCACCGCGCCGCCGCAGCCCGCGCGCCACGCCTCGCGCCCGCCCGCCAGGTCCCAGCCGCGCACCGTGCGGTCTGCGGCGCGCCTCACCGTTACTCCCTCGTATCGCTTTTAACACTTGTAAGTGTAATCCGTAGCGGTAGATCGGTAGACGTGTACATTCGATCTCTGAGTGGATATGCAGCCAAATAGGGTCGGGAGACATATTCGAATTTGTAGTGGAGTACCGTCGACAGATAAATAAATAAACTTTTAAAACCTTTTTTTTATTTCTAAAAATAGCACGACATAGTGGCATTAACTTTTCTTCAGCGAATATAGAGGATATAAAATATAATATTGTTAAGAGTACTGTGAACGCACCCACTCCGCCGCTGTACAGCGCGTGCGGCGTGGCGGCCAGCGACAGTGCGGCGCCCACGTGCCCCTCGGCCACGTGCGTGCACTGCAGCCACGCACTGCCACCGGTACCCACGCCGCCTACACTCGTGCGCTGAGAATTGTTAATAATTTTAATTACAAAGATCGTATATTATAATATATATAAATAGTTAACTTCAGGCTCCTACTTAACATTTCGTACCAGAAACTTTTATGGAGCGACCCGGGATTCGAACCCTGTAGTCCCATTCGACTCAGCTAGAGCGTGGAGTAGCTGCGAGGCTCACCTTGGGCGTGACCTCCTTGACGGTGCCCTGCGGCGCGTGGTCGCCGCCGGCGCCCGCCAGGCGCAGGAACACGTCGTCGTCGCGCGCGCGGCGGGCGGCGCCGGGCGACGCGGGCGGGGTGCCGTCGCCGCCCGCCTCTCTGTAAGCGAGCCTATTCGTTCCAATGTATGTCGTGTAAACGATCGTGACCCTATTAATTTGTTACTATGATTGCTTTCGATACATTTTGAAATATGGGTAGTATTGTGAGATATTAATAAAGTGTTTTAATGTGTTAGTGACGATTACATTAGTATTCAAATGTTATACTAAATACCGTGTTGATTACTAATAGATGTTACCGAAGGTATTGAAATGAATCCGACGTTTTTTTTATATGTTGACACCTTTACATGGTCTTTCAGTGTTTGAAATGTTTGAATGTAATGATATAATTGATTTGTTATATTGAGCTATTTATACGAAACTAACCAAGCGTAACCACATGAGAATAATGTCACGAACGATTAAACAGAACATAAAGGTACTTACACACACGATTAATTTACAAATATATATCACTGCCGGAAATTAATCAAACTATTTAAAAGTCTGTCAATGTATTTACATTATATACTTTGACACAATATTATATAATAATATATCACAGACATGTAGTATTAAAATCTATTGAAACTACAACAAGATATCGTGTACACACGATGTAAAATAGTTTTGGAAACCGACACGTTAAAGATTTTTTTTTTACAAAACATAACTAAGAATTTATTACATTAAAAATAATAGAAATAAGGATTAGGATTTTCGTTTTATATTAACATTGTCAGTATTTAAATTAAAGAACAAGAATAAATTGACTACCAATCCAAAACAAATAACTACGACATTTACACTAAAAACACAGTACAACGTCATTTTCATTAAAAAACAAGGGCATTAGGATACCATGCAGATGAGTAGCGTGCTCCATGCAAGGACGCAAAACAAACACAAGTATACTGGCAATATTTTATTGTGCTTAAGAATAAGGAATACAGGGATCTACAGCCGCCTTTACCAAATTATTTTACACCTACCTTACCTAACGTCCCAAAAATTGATTGCTTTAAAACTAAAATATTATTTATGTTAGCAATCAATGATCAGGTCTGTAACTGTTTTGCCATTTATGCTTAGTTTTATCCTTTGGTTAATTAGTGACACATTTTTCATACAAAATACTTTACAATTATATATTAATTACAGTTTATTTATAGATCAAAATTAAATTGACTTTGTAAACTAAGTAGCAATAGGAAGTTATTTACACAGATTATGGCATGCAGGAGTTCATCTCACAAACATAATAATCACCCAATGTACAGACAGCCTCAAATATAAGGACGTAAAATAGATAAAAATATAAACTATTAAAAAAGTTATGTTATTTTCTGTTTGTCTATGTATATATATTTATAAGGCTGTATGTACATGATATGGGCATTAGAGTCGCGCTGTATATAGAGATAAGATAAGCGCAAAATATTCTAATAAAAACTATATACAGGTTGAATAAAAAGGAATTATTAAAGGGTATATGTACTAATTTGTTACAGCATGCACGCCACTGGAGTATACAATTTATATATTCATAGCGCATAATTGAAATATCCACCAACAGGGTGTCGCTGGTAAATAGATCGTGTCGGTGGCAGAGCGGTAGGTGGTCGCCATCAGTCCTCCACTATGGAGAGGTCGGTGAGCAAGCTGCAAGCAACATTAAGTGTCACGCGCCTCCACCTCCGCAAGATACTACGAGGTCAGTGTTTGCGAAGAATTTCATAAAATATATACAGTTACCATAGATTCGAATTACAATATTTTTTTTGTATACAGAGTAAGAAAATAATTTTAATGGCACGTAAAACGGCAACACAATGATCAAAATATTTTATGAAAAGTACTAACAAACACTCGAAACTCTAGAACATGTGCAATCCAAAAATATCTACACAAAACCAAACCGTCACTACACTATTAACAAGGTTAGTTACAGACAACTACGTGTAAGATTCTAACTCTATGACAAACAATTCATAATAATAATATAGGGTCCCGTGAAAACAATGCAAAATATATGAGGGGGCTGGTCAGTAAATAGTTGTCTTACCCAACTTGAAAAATAATTTCGTTTAAAAAAAAAACAAACGTGTTATTAAGGATTGGTTATCTGTATAATTATTTGAAAAAATAATTGTGAGTTACGTGAATATTTCGCTGTGGAAATAATATTTAAAAAGTTGTTTCATAATATTTATGAATAAAATCGAAAAGAATTAAGGGTGCTAATAGGTTAGTGTCCCGTCACATGACGTCACCATTAAAAACCTAGATGACATTGGCATCCTTGAAAACATGTCTGGGATTACTTCGATGGCAAATTCAACGAATTTCATTAGGATATGCTTTCTTATATGATGTTGGATGACCATTATCATCAGATGTAATAGATTTTCCATAAGGTTTTTACCACTGGATGAATTCTTGAGGAAGGAACACAAAACCTTAAATAATTATACCAAAGTAAATTGTTAACGTTAAATTGAATGAAACTTAACTTTAAATCTTACACGGTAATTATCTGTAACAAAAATCCCTCTATTCAATATGATAGCACATTAAACCAAGCTGTATCATGCAGAGGCGATGCTGCGCGGTTGGAAAAGATCTACCAAAGCCGATTCACTAAATGCAGATTAAAAAAAAGAACTATAAAATCTCTATTGCAATCTATGTCAACACATAAACTTATCTTTCCGCTAAAATTCAAATTATTTAAAAATATATGTCATTAAATATGACATATATTTTTAAATAATTTGAATTTTAGAATTTTTTGAATTTTTAGTTAGGTACTCAAACATATATTATCGACGGTATGTAAATATACACTCGGCGTCAAAAAAATCGCACCTTTTGAAATTTTGACTTCAAGCGAATAATACTCTTAACTTATTTATTGTACCCTACCAAAATTAATATCATTTGAAAGCACAATTAATACACTTTAAAAACGCGTATCGTTCTTTTCTGTAAAAACAATAATCACGAAACGTTAGGGTCTGTTCTCGTCTTAATACGCCAATATATGTCGACACTGTGTCGTGCAAATTGAGCGAACATACTCGAAGACTGTATTACATCCTACAGATTAAAAATAATCTAATAATAGTCGACTACTATCTAATATAAATGTGATACCTGGAAGAAACAAAAATAGTCAAAGTTATAATGCTCGAAATATTCGAGTTTCTTTAAGACTTTTGTGTTAAAGAAACTCTCTAATATTTCGAACACGACTTTTTGACAGTAATCCAATCGTCGGACTTCCAAGTATCAGCAGTTTGCGAGCGGATTGAGTGCGTGTACGTACAAGGCGGCGGCGGGCTTGGCGAGCGCGGGCTGGCGGCGCGCGGGCCGCGGGCTCTCGGGGGCGCGGCGCGCGGGCGGCGGGGCCGCGCCCAGCGGGGTCAGCCCGCTGCACGGATACACACACGCGGTCACTTCTCGATACACTTTAACTTAGCAATTAATAATATGTCGACAATAAGGGAGGAGTCGTTACCGCAGGCTGCCGGGGGCGCTGGGTACGCGACTGAGCGGCGCGGGCCGCGGGCTGGTGGGCTCCACCATGGACTGCGTCATGGGGTCGCCCGTCGTGCTCTCGTCTCGCCCGTACACGCCCAGGTCGCGCAGACGGACCGACCCGCGACGCCCGCTAATGTCACGATATCGACCGTTACGCATAAATAATGAGAGAGAATACTTAAGTATGGAGAGTGAGTTAGACAGACATTTACATACTTATTATTCAATTTATTTAAAACATGCCTTTTAATAAATTAGTTTTGAATACACCTACGTGTTTCTGTGGAAGGGTGAGTTGCTGTTGTCGTCCGGAGGGGATGTGGGTGCCGTGTTCGACTCGCGATGGGCTGTTATATGCGGGCGGACATCCAAGAGGGCACTGTAAAAAAAAGTGTAATTGAAGCATGCTTGTTGTTGTGAGCTATGAAGATTTAGTTTGAGTATTATAATAATTTATTGGTAGTAAAGTGTCGACTCATGAATTGGCCGGATCAGTGTAGCGGTGGTTGAACAAAGTAGCTCGATACAAATGAGTCGGGGCTTATTATTAGTATAGGCACCTGTCAACGGGAGACACGGAACGCGTGGAGGTGCCGGACGAGACGGCCGCCAGCAGAGCCGCCAGCGCCGGAGCCGTCCACGGTTGCAGGCTCTGCTCCTCGGACGCGCGCAGTGCGCTCGCCGTTCTCTCCGACTTCTCCTCCAGCTGCGAGGGCCAACGTCGTGGAATATAGCGAGATCGTATAATTGCATCGTTCGATCCAGTAACTTACAGATTTGCTGATTTGCGTATCATAAATAAATAGCTCGGCGGGTACCTCGAGCAGCTGCGCGCGCGTGTCTGCGAGCGCCCGCTGCGCGTGCGCGGCGACGTGCGCGTGCCGCAGTGCGTCGTGCGCGAGGCGCTCCAGCGCGTACCGCGCCGCCTCCCCCTCCACCAGCTCCAGCACGCGGGGAAGCTCGTTCTCCTCGTTCTCTTCCTGCGAGGGTTTTTGAATGAGGAGTATTAAAATAATAAGTAAGCTAGTTTGTAAATAGTGATCTCGAGCGCTCGTCGCCTCACCTCGATCTGCATGATCTGCGACTGCGTGTCGGCGATGGCGTCCCGCAGGTAGGCGAGCAGGAGTCGCGCGTCGGGGTCGGCGGCGGCGGCCGAGGCGCGGTCGCGCTGGCGCAGCTGGTGCTCCAGCGCCGCCTCCAGCTCGCCCAGCGTGCAGCGCGCCGCACACGCGCGCGACAGCCAGCACTCCAGCCGGGACCACAGCTCCCGGCCCGATATCCGAGACCGGCCCCGGGAACGATCTACTCGACGGTATAGTTTCAATTAGATAGATTTGTTTTCATTTACTACAAAAATGATGTTGAAATTAAAACAACTTACGCTTATTGAAAATATCGAAAAAATGTTCGTTGAAACGAAAGAAAATAACTTAATCATAAAATTTATGTTAACAGAGATTTTAATTACCGTGTAATCGTCCAGCAGCCCGACTGCTAAGTTTATCCCGGTGACCTCTCCTTAGTAATGAGACTTCTTCCTGTTTCCGTTTCAACACCTGGTAAAAAAATATAATGATTTTTTAGTTTAAAAACATGATATATTGAAATACAATAATATCATAAATTTACAACTCACTTGTTCCTTCAGTCTTGTCTCCGCTTCTAGGCTTCTGATCAAATTAGCATTTTTACGAGATTCTTTCCGTAGCTGAGCGACCTAAATTTAAAGAAGTATTTTTGTGTCAAACGGAGCCGTCAAATATTAACAAATTTCGCATTTCAACCGGTGTTCAATGCGGTGGTGGGAAACTTCCCCACCAAAAAAGGGTGGGTCGTGGTGGTCGCGTCGTAGCTTAATATTATTTTATCTCGTAATTTACACATTATAATTTCAAAAGATAAGGGTAAGAGAAATGTGAGTAATACTTTATAACTAGTATCCTCGTACCTCTTTGGCCCGCGCGGCTTCTGCTTGCGCATGTCGTTTTGATTCGGCGCGCATGCGCTGTACTAATTTAACCTGAAAGTGTCAAAACCGTTCCGTTACTGACTGGACTGTCGTATTAGAAACGCAAGTGCGTCGGCAAGTCCGGGCTGCCGACCTTGTCCCGCTTGAGGCCGGCGAGCTCGTTGCGCAGCGCGTGTATCTGGTGCGCGGTGTGCTGCTGCGAGCGCTGCAGGCGCGCGTGCTCGCGCTGCGCGGCCTGCAGGCGCCGCAGCTCGCGCGACATGCTGCTCACGCGCCGCTCGTACTCCTCCTTCACGCGCTTCAGCTTGTCCGTCGGCGGCGACGCCTGCGACGCTGCGCGCACCGTACGACGGTATTAGGGACACGTGTCAAAGGGGAAAACTGTGTTTCAAACGTGCTGGCGAAGTTTAATGATTTATCTGGAGGAAGACGTCGTTTGAGATTATACGTTACTACGTGATCAATTCATACTAATTAAATAGTTATTTCAGTGCAATTATATTCATTCCAAATAACTTTTAGTTATAGGAGAGTATTTTATGTATTTCGATTCAGATTATTATCGTCGATAGATTTTTATTACAGATCGTTTATAGTGTTTGTATTCACTAGCGTGATTCCCGAGCGCGTACTCACCGAGCGAGGCGAGCACCTTGTCGCGCTCGTCGCCCGTGGCGCGTATCTGCGCGTGCAGCTGGTCGAGGCGCTGCTCGTAGTGCGTGCGCAGCGCGGCGAGCCTCCGCTGCGAGGCTTCCAGCTGCTCCACGAGCCTCGCCTTCGTGTCGATGTCCTCGCTCAGCGCCGCCAGCTGCTCCGACAGTATACGTTGACCTGCACACCGAAAGGTGTGTGTAATTGGTTCATAGCTCAGTAGTATAGCCATTTACTACAAACTATTTTGTGAATACGTACCATTCGCCTCCTCATCATCCGAGTCGCTAGCTTCCTGGTCCTGATCACCATCATTGTCCGAGGGGTCCGAGTCTCCGGCGCTCTCTCCCTCCGCTCGCTCTCGTTCACCAATTGGTTGAGCTCCTGAACTGTCAGTCAACTTTCGCTGGAATTCCAGCTCACCCATACTCCTCGCTAACAGTTCTTTTTCCTGTAATATAATATATAATTATGGGTTTCAAGCTGTTAACATTAGCACATGTAGGTATTTTTACATAGTTCTTATATTCGTTATTATAGCTCGCCTCAATACTATTGGTTTTTCGCGGGACCTACGCCTGTAGAGTTTTGTAAGTACAATATCAATAATTTTGTTAATTAGCTCGTCGTTGCTAGTGTATTAATTATTTTATGAATCAAATAGAGGTTACTTAATTTGACTTTGATAAGCAATTTAGAAACTGAAGGTAAGTATCACGGATCACCGTGCCTATAATTATAGGTATGAATCTGCTTCATTTGTGGTATGGTGGGACTCGGTGGTAGAGCTTTGTG
The DNA here is from genome assembly GCA_905220585.2 of Nymphalis polychloros. Classification (NCBI taxonomy): domain Eukaryota; kingdom Metazoa; phylum Arthropoda; class Insecta; order Lepidoptera; family Nymphalidae; genus Nymphalis; species Nymphalis polychloros. The sequence goes on along the minus strand of HG992243.1, from coordinate 13,347,919 downwards.
CAAGCTCGTCTGGGTAGGTACCACCCACTCATCACATATTCTACCGCAAAACAGCAGTACATGGTATTGTTGTGTTCCGGTTTGAAGGGTGAGTGAGCCAGTGTAATTACAGGCACAAGGGACATAATATCTTAGTTCCCAAGGTTAGTTGCGCAGTGGTGATGTTGTTTTTTTTAAGAAATATACAAACCACTCTATGGGCGTTGGTGACCACTTACCATCAGGTGGCCCACATGCTCGTCCACTAACCTATACTATAAAAAAAAAAAAAACAAAAAAATTTTGTTTTGTATTCCATCTTTTCATTAGATCCGCATTTCGTGGAATTGATGTGTATTATAATAAATATTTACTTATATTAGTCACGCGTTCCATATTTTTGTAAGGCATAGTTTCCCTTAGTAACTTTCTAATAATCAAGAAAATAGCAGTAATTTGTATGGCCCGGTTCATATAGCTTTAATTGAGTCCAATTATAGACTGTGTACATTGTTGCTTACTCATTGCATTATTAAAACATTACATATTCAGATTGAGTTCCATATTCCAAAATTTTACGCCGTTGTAATTATAAAGTTTCTATTGAAAACAGTTACAGTAACTGTAAATGTATAGTTGGAATATTTATCAAATGAAAAAATTCTTTTGTTGTACTTAGCTTTAAATGTCAATATTTTTTACATTAAATCGTTTTTCTTAATATAATCAAAATTGACATGGAACGAACAAGATATTGTATTATGTATAATATTCAGGCGTGTAATTGTTACCAGCTGAGTTAAGAAAAAATGCGATTAAATTTAATATTTAAACGCAAGAAAATCTAAACAAGAATATGTTTTAGCAAATATTTTTTTTATCTATAAAAGGACAAGTTACTCATCGCGCATCAAAATTATTTTTACGTATATTTCGTTACATCGTTTAATTCATATTCATATGAGCTCCAGGTCTTAGACAATTATGGCAAAAATTTGTGATCAAGTTTCAAGGCAGTTACTGTCACATTTATAATATTACTAGCGTTTTGCCCGCGGTTTCAGCCGCGTTGTTCTCGATCCCGTGACAATAAGGAGACAAAATGTAGCCTATGTTACTCGCTGGTAATGTAGCTTTCCATTGGTGGAAGAATTTTTAAAATAGGTTTAGTGGTTTAGCCGTGAAAGCGTAACAAACATACAAACTCACATTCGCATTTATAGTATTAGGATTCAAATAGTTACCTTGTATAGTTCACGTTTAGCATCATCCAGTATAGTAGAAGCGTCGAACAACGACGAATCGTGCCTCGTTCTCGTTTCACGCTTTCTGCTGGCCTCGTATAAAGCATTCGATTCCATTAACTGTGCCCGTAAGTCCTCGATTTCAGTGACATAGCCCTGGTAATCATTATCAATAATTATCCATACTTAAAAGTAATCATTTCAATTTAGGTCTCATTAATTGTCCAATTAACTAATTAAGTTAGCTGATAACGAGGCCGAATGTCGAAGTCGTTTATTTGAATATAGGCCTCAAATCTCACAAGTGGACTTTTAATTTCTTTCGAATAAAATAATTTTTGTTTTGATACGGAATATGTGCTAAGTAGCGTATTGTAATGCACAAGCACGTTGTGTCTTGTTAATTGATGTAAATAAGCTTGATTAATGATGCCAAAAAATTATAACATCATACCAATAGCAAAATGGGGTATAAATATTTGCGGCAGGCATAATTAGTTGATCAGTTATTTGAAGTATATATTGTAGGACTTTCTCAGTTAACTTTTTCTCTCATTAAATAAGAGCAATTCTTTTGTATCAAGTGTTGATAAAAACAGTTAAAACTAAGAGGGTCCTTATAACAAGTTATTTCTAATTGAATATACCTGTACTAAAGCTGTTAGAGAACAATCCGTCGAGTCAGGACTGCCGTCTTTCGGAGCCCATGTTCCTAAAGCTTTTTCAGCCACCAGCTCGCTGTTTCTCGCTGACAGCTGTTCGATTGTACCTTGCATGGCCTTCACCCTGCGTCGCAGGGACTCTACTTCAGCGTTTAGTATGGCGTTCTCTTGGACTACATCACTCCAACCTTCTTGGCCGTTTTCAGATACGACTCTTTTACCCTAAAAACATTTATAGGAAATCGTTAGGGATATATCATTTATGGTTTTGTCTTTATATTATTTGTTTTATAACAATTAGAGGAAAAATGTTTTAATGAAAAAAAAGACATACTTGTTTATATTCGGCCAATTCAAGTTGCAATCTTGCAACCTCATGTCGAAGTTGGCTAATAGTTCGTGATGTCAGATCTTGGTTCACGACGCAGCGGTTCTTTATATTGCGGGCACGATTGGCGTACTTTAGTGTATTTAAAGTTTCCATGAAGTCTCTATCACTCGGAGACACGCACGCTATCATCACGGTATTGCTATTACCTAAAAACAGAAGAAGTATAACATTATGAAACATTTTTCTTAAAAATGAAATGATAATGTTAAAATGAAGTTAATATTTTACCTCCAAGTGAATCCTGTAAAAGCCTTGTTAATTTTGAATCTCGATAAGGCACATGTAAGACTCTTCGCGACTTATCACCTAACGCTGATATCACATTGCCCAGTGCGAGTAAACCGCAATTTATTGATATTCCTTCCCGAGCCCTTTCACCGGTAGCACCTAAAATTTGCACAAATGAGGTTTCATTTTTATGTTTATGAGTAATTTATTGAAGGAGTAAATGGACCTACCCGTCCGCTTTAGACGTTCAGAGCCAGCTAAATCAACGAAGTGGAACTTGGCAGTCAAAGTCTCATATTGTTCGGGAGTTTCGCCATCTGTTTCTCGATCAACTCCATCTTGGTCAGCAGCGAGCCGCCTCTGTCTAAGTAAAAGCGTGAATACTGCGTGCGATCTCGACGACGATGAGTTCATGTTAGTGGCTGCTGTGGTACGAGCAAGAGCTCCGGCTCTTAGTGCTCCAAGGGCTTCCTTAACTCCTCTCACTGCGCGCATCGACGCTCCTACTATCCGTACACCGCCGCAACCGTCCTCGGTTATCCTAAGAGTACCCTAAAAATATGCATTTGTTTTAGTTAGTACATGTTAAAACAAAATTGGGTTATTTGGCGTTATATAAACACGTTGCTATACGTTTTGTGAAAATTCTTTTGTTTGTGAGTTTTGCGTGTTTTGATGCCTATTAAGCCTTGGCCTTCAATTCTTAATATTTTTCTCGGTATTTGTGACGTTACGTGAATATTATTACAATCACTCATATACCAAATTAGCTATAATCTTTATGAATACTGGCTCTGTTAGCGAAATAGGCATAAAATAATAATTTATATGCAAATTGAATGTTATTTAATAATGATATTACAATAGAAATTGGAATATACCACTTAACAAAATACCTGGTGAACTTGTCTTTAAAAACATGTTTTAAATATTAACTAAAGTTTTTAATCAAAACAAAATTTTATAATCAAAGGGTCACTAACCTTAGCAAAGGGATCCTTGGCTGGGTCGAGTAAGTCCACTATATCTTCATTATACAATTCAATAAACTGAGCTTGAACCGAGAATTCGGGGGGTAACTGTCCTTGAGAGCGCGCAATCTCTGCCCTCTCGTCAGCGCCAGCGAATAGGTCCCGGATGGCTCGGGGTATAATGCCCCTTTTTTCTTCATCCACGACCTCGCCTTCCCATCCACTCCCCATCGTGTAGGTCTTTCCAGACCCAGTCTGAAACAAAATTAATAAACTTTAGTTATAACAATTTTATAACATAAATTTAAGGAACACCAAAATTATATGAATAAAAAGGGTAGTTTAATAACTGCCTCGAAGTATTGCAATATCAATTTATTTTATTACTTTGTACAATGTTGTTAAGCAATTATTTTTATTAGCTAATAATATGTTTTCGAAAGCGTTTCGCTTATACTCGTAGAATACGTTATCCAAAACCTGTCTGAAGTTTACGTATATCTCTTACTATAAAATGATTAATTGACACTATTATCTATGATGATGATTTCCTCTCATTGAGACGTGTCTAATTTAAAAACAGAATAAGAACAGATTATAGATTACAGTAAGCTCAGATAGAGGTAAGGCTCTATTAAGCTATTACAAGCATAACCTCGTTGCGTGCGGTCCCGCAAGTAGTATGAGCAATTTTAACGGCACTCCGCCTGCCGCCCGGCGTCTGCCCGTCTGTGATGTCGCGGGCGTGACCACAATACCCGAGTACGATGTATAGACACGCCATCAATTAGGATTCGTACGCATTATTGCGTTTGCATACAAAACGTGTCGACAATAATATGGAGACTGTTCACATATTTCTCACCGTGAAATAAATTTTACCGGTATAGTTATAATTTGGTTGATTGTTTGAAAAATCCAAAGCCTGTTCCGATTCTGTACGATGAAAAATTATGTAGACAAATAAAAATGTATTTTTACGAAAGTTAATAGTCTTTGCTTCTCAATAATGTATCTATGTCATAAATTGTACGATTAAGCCTTTTTTTAATTTCCTCTATTACATTTATAATCTAAAAGTTCCAGACAACTTCCTCGCTTTAGGAGATAAGATCATCAATCAACCATGAGAAAAAGTGACCAGTCTGCTGTAGAATCAGTCATTATCAAATAGTTTGTCTACACAATAACATTTCTGTAATAGAGAATAGAAAGGTTTTTCTTTTCATGATGGATCTAAGTCCGATCTGATAAAGTAAAACAATCGTGAAAGTAAGACATTTGGAAAGATAAATATTCCTCAGAGTTTAAAAAGCAATCTTGAAAAGAATGCTTTTATTCTCACGACTTATGTAATAGCAACTATTAAGCGTCAGTACAACGGATCTAGGCATTACATACCGATTAACGAGTTCCTTTGTAGAATATAGACGTTTATATAATAAAATATATGTTTATTTGAAATAGGAAGACAGATAGGCAAGTTGGTGTTCATCTACGCCCATAAAAATTGGCGCTGTATTGACCTTGGGAACTAAGATGTTATGACCTTTGTACGTGTGTACAGGCTCACTCAACCTTCAATCCGGAACACCAAAACACTAAGTATTTCTGTTTCTGTGATAGAATATGTGTTTGAGTGGGTGGTACTAACTACTTAAAAAACCCTACAAACAAGTCCAACTATACCTACCATGAATTTACAAAGATGTGTGTCAATGATTGACCAATGGAAACTTACAGTTTAAAATTGTTTCTAATTTGGTTATGGGTTATACAACCATACAACATTGTTTTGTAATAATTTGGTCAATTATGTATAGGACGGATCGGATAATTTCGTGTATGCGTTTTTAAAACACGTGCGTACGGCATAAAAACGCACGCAAGGCTTTACATGTCGTTACGTATGTGTATCTCACGAAATTTGAATAAAACGAAGATTATACTTATAAAAATATGCCACGTCGTCGTTACCCTACTTTACTAAGTTATAATTTTATTTAACGACGAACGTGTTTATTAAACTATACCTAAGCCATTAATCATTTTCGTAAGCTGACCTCAGCATACACTCGTGTCATGTCGGTCCTATTTTGTAAATTACAACCAATAATTTGTCGTGGACAAAAGATTATTTTACGTGTTTTTATTCTATGACAGCTAATGTTAATGACACGTAAACATTATAATAATACTAACTACGACTAAAAGACTTGGTCGTTTCTAGAATTTTACAGTAGGTATCAGATCAGGTAGGTAGGTTTACTGTTACGATAGAGTTGTTTTGAAGTATTTTAACGAAACATTTCCAGTGTTCAACTTTGAACTAAATTCCATTTAGAAGATTTTATTTAACTTCGTATTCATGCTGTAAATGCGAGTCAAATTTCGCAACTGAATTTGAAATCAGTTCTATCAGTTCAGTGTTGGTGACAATACAATCTAGTATTCAACAGTGTATTCGTTTTAACTCTCAGTTTAAATAAAAGTTCGATTTTAAACAGGTTTTTTTAAATTGATTACTTATGTTTTATTAGCTCGACAGAAGCTAGCAAATATACATTGTATTTATTGTGGTTTAAAAAAATTTTACACCAAGCTGCATCAAAGCTGGAGGGCGTAAGTATATTTGTGTTAGAATTAAGAATTTCTTGTGTTCCATTTTTATATATCTATGTCATTTTTTCATGATATTTTCCTTCACTGCCTAGTACGAAAGGAATTATAGTAAGTAGCGCTTGCCACTAATTTAACCCAGTGACTTAAGATCCACGTGTTTAATCGTTTTATCGAAGCTCAAGTCAAGCCCATTAGCAGGAGAACTGTGATCAGCGGCGGAATATTGACTGGCTGTTAATGTACAGGAATACTTAAACGTGATTTGTTGCGTAATATTGATCAATTGACATTAATAAAAGCCAATAATAAACCGGACTATGAAACCAAAGTCTAATAAAAACATTAAAAAAATATTTCCAATGTTTTCGTTGAGTGTCGAAGGTCATTAAAAATGCAAATATTTTGTTAGGCCACTTCGGTCACTGTTATCATAGCTTATCACTTTATCTGAAGAGTGAGGATTATCATGACGGCGGCGATAACCATACAATAACACTACTGTATTAAATAACTTTAACGATACATGCAATAATATAAGAAATGTATTATGACATAACATTCAATATCGCTTGTATCATATTTTGTTGTAGAATTGTCGTCGTTACGTATTCAGGCGCCTCTGTATGAAAATGTCAGGTATAAAATTATCATTTTATCGCTTTAGAAGGAATCTACTAGTCTATTATGACTCAAAATAAGGTAACAATCGGATTTACGTCTGACAACATTGTTATGATTTAGCATCCAACTTTTAGCAATCTATGTTATAATTAAATATCTTAATATGTAATTGTTGTATTATAATCTCATACATACAGTTCGACGTTCGATACATCTTTTTAAAAATAGTAGTGGTCGACACCATTTGACTGGTTTACCTTATAAGTAATCAATGGTAATATAATATAATAAACCCAACTTCAAAAAGTATTTTATGAATTTTTATAAATAAAAATACCTCTTACACGTTGTATTTTAAGTTAATTAGTTTTAAAAATTGAAAATTTTAATTTTAATTTAATTTAATTTTTGTTTATATTATCTTTTATTCTATTGATTTAAATATACACTATAAGTAATGCTATTTACTAATATTTATATCAGAATTCACATTTTTTTTCTTTTCATTAAGATAAAGATGTTTTTTTTTGTTTTGTTTCTCGTCAATTAGATTTTTTTATTTTTTAAATGTTAAGTTGGCCTTTAATTGTATATTTTGTTACAATTTTTTTATACATGTAATTAGACAAATGTTTTATAAATATATAACGTTGGCTTCCTATTGGATAAAATAAAAAAAATAGATATTAATACTGACATATAAATATATTCTATATACTTGCTGCTGTATGCAAAATTTTATGATTATCTGTTGATTAGTTATGGCGCGAAAGCGAAATAAACAACTCACTTTCGCATTTATAATATTAGTAAGTGCAGTACGTCGTTTAAAAAATAAATCAAATCGACACGGATGAAACGACAGGGCACAGACGCGACACAGATTATTAATATATAATAATTCACAAATATACGAATTTAATATTTTTACGATATATTTCCATCATTAAAGTTTGTTTATATTGTTCAATTGTTTAAAATATAAATTAGTAATTAATATAAAGCTTTGAAGTTCCATCCATTAAAAGCATAAAATCGATTCCATTAAAGTGTCAATAATGGCGTAAAAACACGTCGAAATCGAATTAACAGCTACATCCGCTGCGTCGGACATAAAAGGATATATTTAATTGGCCCCGTGCCAGTAAGAGGACACGCGTGAACATAAAGCCACCCACATACATGACTTAATACCAATACTCAATTAGTACTACCACAATGAAACGGTAAGACGATCGTGTCGCAAGGACACCGTACACCTAAGCTATACCCTATTTCAATTAAGGAAAGATTAAAATAAACAATGATTTGTTTACAGAGCTATTAACAAAACGCATGGAATATCACTATCTCTCTCTCTCTCTCTTTATCGTTCTCTATATTATGCGATACAAAGAGTTCTTAATTAATTAATATTTATTTATACCACAAGACTATTCCACTTAACTACCTAAATGATTTCGCGTAAATTCAATGTCAAACTTGTTTATTTACAAATAAACAACAACTGTGGTTTGGAATAGATTATACATATTAAAATATTACATTAAAGTACGGTCAACGTCGGTGTTGTTGGTAAGCTTTATTGTTTTACTTCCGCGTCAGTACATATCGCAAAACAAAGTCTCTCCGCCGCGTCTGTTTGTCTGTCTGTACGCGATAACCTCAAAAACTATCGGACCGATTCTATTACGGTTTTCAACAACGGAAGAAGTGATTCATGAGGAAGGTGTATTTGTGTAATTCATTAAAGTTTTATGTAAATTGTATACAATCATGCCGACTGGGAGTTTCATCGCGTAAACCAACAGAGTAACGATAAAAACGTTTCATGCAGACCCTAATTCTACTCATGCGATGACGGAACGGTTAGATAGATAAAAATAAAATTATAAATTTATTGAGATAAATATAGGTGTTTATCTTGTGTTTAAATTGACTTAAACAAATATTTGGAAAGAGATAATACGAGTTTAAACACGTAATATAACAAGGATATATGTATTACGAAATATGGTACTTATCTAATTTTAATATCAAGCTATGAATGAGTTACCTGAAACGAGCGATTTTTAAAACGTTTAATTGTGATATTCTGATTATTTTATGTGATTATAATATATTTTTTAATCACAGTAAAGAGTTTCTAATCAAACGACTTTGGCGTTCTGGTATTTTTACCAATTCCTTTAACTATTAGGAATTTAAATCTAATTAAGTATAATTAATTGACATTACGTTTCATTAATTATTTTAATTACAAAGTAAAATTACTTTCAAAATACTTACTTCAATAAAATATGTTTTAATTTTCAAACAATATTATTTACTTAAAATAAAACACTTCGAATTTAGCTTAAAATAAAATATGCATAAATTAAAGCGTAGTAAATTGATTCGTTATGTATATAAGGTACAAATAAAATTAACTCTTATTCTAAGAAAAAAAACGTAGAGATCTAATTGACGAGCCGGTTGGCGTGGTTGGTAAGATACTTGCCTTTCACGCTGTAGTGGGTTCGATTCACACCCAGGACAGACATTTGTGTTCATGAACATGTCTATTTGTCCTGAATCTGGGTGTAATTATCTATATAAGTATGTATTTACAAAAGAAAAGTAGCATGTGTAGTATATCAGTTGTCTGGTTTCCATAGTACAAGCTCTGCTTAGTGTGGGGTCAGATGGCCGTGTCTGAATAATGTCCCAGGATATTATTATTATTATTATTAATTCTAAGCTGCGGCTTGCGAAGACATGACAAGTCATGTCTTTTTATTATTATTTCCTAAAGCCAGAAAAAAAATAAAGAAATCAAATGAAATTAAATTAGCACCTAATAAACTCTATGTTGTCCGGATTTAAAAACGGCTCTAACAATTTGGCTCAAATTTTTAAGTTAACCTTTGTAAGTCCTTTTTTTCTAAAAATTATCAAAGAAACCGTTGGGTCACCCAGGTACTATATATTATTTGAAGAAGGCAGACAATCAAATGAGAGACGTGACTGTAAGTTGCCACTATCGCTGGTAGACAAGCAAGAAGTACATAACACCACCGTCATTGCGACGCCATCCGTATGACATTTATGTCCCTCGTGACCCTAATTACACTAACTAACCCCCTACTTGTGTTCCCGGAATAAGCTCAATACAATATATTGGTGTCTTCCAGTAGAACTAGTGAGACGGTGCTATTAGACAATGTATTAACTTTTGACTTTGTATTAAATATTTATGGCTTTATCTGAATATTGTAGTTATGGTGCTTAGTTAAGCAATGCATCTTCTTCTTTCGAATGTGAAATCAATGTTGACAGAAAGAGAGGAATCAGTGTTTAACGAAACACCCGCCAAATAACGTGTATAAGTACTGTTGATTAAACTATATATAGCTCCCCTCTATATATTTGTAAAGTGGACATTACCAACTACAACAATGGTTCGACCCAGACCCCTCTCTATTACTCTATTGTCGGTGCAATTCCATGTACAAATAAAAGTTGGAACGATTTAATTAATAATAACCATGTAAATAGAGGGAGCTTTAAAACTCGACAAAGATTGCACAAATTTTATTTTTTTATTTTTTGTAATTTGTAATAAAATATTTACAGATGAAACATCTTCGTGTTGGTGTGTTTTATTTTCTACTAGCTGTTGTACGGGACTCCGCTCGCACTTAAGTATAAGTAAAGGATAAATGATTGTTTGAAAGTCTGAGATTTTAAAGTAAGAGCCACGAATTGTCACCCGATCATCTATTCACGCTGTTGGATATAGTTAATATCCTGGGACTTTATTCACACAAGGCCATCTGATCCCAAACTAAGCAGAGCGGAAACCAGACACCTTATATATTATATACTACATATACTACTTTTCTTTTGTAAATACATACTTATATAGATAATTACACCCAGACTAAGAACAAACAGACATGTTCATACACACAAATGTCAGTCTTGGGTGGGAATCGAGCCCACGACCTTTATACTACTATCGTTTTGGTTACTTTTAAATATTACATAATAACTTTCTAACGTCGTTACTATTTTTCTTTACCTCTTTCACGAATTTAAACACAATATATAATCTGTAACATAAACTTCGAATCGAATATTGCGTAATCGAGTTTGAGTACAATGTACACAGAATGAAACGATTCCAACTTAAAACTTACTCACTTAATTTAATAATTTATATTTAACGTTATTATTATTAATAAAATAAAACTATATGATCATTGTATATGGTCATATTATTATCATTACCTAATCTCGCACGTAACACAACCCTCTTACAAATACGCTGATGCTAATAAACAAATATTAAAAACTCAAACATTACATCGCTACCGGCCTTGGGTCGTGGTAGTGCACTATTGACATAGAATATTGGTACTATTCATTATACTTGTTATTCGTTTAATTATACTACAATTTGGTGGTTGATTAAATGATCAAAGTGACTCATACTACACACATATTCTTCATGACGTAGTGACGAAAATCAATTCCAGGGTAGGTACCACCCACTCATCAGATATTCTATCACTAAACAGCAATACTTGGTACTGTTGTTTGGTATTCCGGTTTGAAGAGTGAGTGAGCCAGTGTAATTACACAAGGGACATAACATCTTTGTTCCCAAGGTTGGTGGCGCATTAGCGATGTTATTTTTTTTTAAGAAATGTATAATAGCCGTCGTGACCGATTTCGGCCACGGCGGCCAATCTCAAGAGCGATTAGCCAACTGCGCAGGAGATATTATAGTGCACAAGTGTGTGCGCAAACACAGGTGCACTCTCTTTTCCTTAGCTCTCATAATCCGATGGGACGGCAATCCGACACGACCGGAAAGAGTTCAGGCACAGGACCAACTGCTTAACGTGCTTTCCGAGGCACGGGAGTGTACGCACTTTCAACTTCCTCCGGGCTGCGACTGAGAATTTTCTGACAGAAAAATCCCAATAACTATTTATTGGCCCGACCTGGGAATTGAACCCAGGACCACCGGGTCTGCGGCCTTTTATCTAGCCACTAGACCAACGAGGCAGTCAAATTAAAAAATGTACATTGGCATTGTCTCTGTGCGTTGGTGACCACTTACCATCAGGTGGCTCATATGCTCGTCCGAAAAATCGATTACATTTTTTCAGATTATTTATTAGGAACCCAACGTTATATACTAAAAAATACTTGTCGTACATGCAAATAAAAGTTGCTCCTCACTAAAGTATACTCTAATTGACGAAAAACAAAAAAATATGTCTTTAACTTATAGCAGTGTGTGTTAACAAAATATATAACTGAATCGTTGACATTAACTATAATATGTCATAAGGTAGGAAATATTAGTATGATCTAAATAAATAAGTAAATATGAAAAAAAAAAGTTAAAATTTACTTAATTTATTTTAGTTTCATTCCATTCATAGAACTTTATAAAGCAATATAATAATATATTTTGAGTTTGGCTTATATAGCAGTTTAACGATTTATAGTTTTATATAGTCTAAGATCGTTATTATCGTGGTTGCTATTAGTATTATTGTCATTGACTAAAAATTACAGCTAGGTGAAACTGAAATTTAATTTAAATATATTATTTTTTTACGCTAAATTAATAGCGATTTGTATTGCAATTAAATAAAAAAAAACAAAAGTTCAAATGATTCCAAGTCATTACCTTAAATTGTTTATAATATGTAATATATAATATAATATCTATAGCATGTCTCAGGTATTATATTATTCATTCATTGAATTACGGAAAGCGTATGCTTATTGACATATGAAGAGAGAAAGTAAGGGCCGTTGACATAAAGTTTATTAACACTATTTAAGAAAATGAAACCTTTAACGTAATATTTTAATCACCGTTTGTCTTTGTTACACCAGAACAAAACTTTTCATATACATAAGTTCTGTCAACCTTAGCAAAGTTATAAAATAATTGACACTCGACGCTCGTACTTGTGAAATCGTAAATTGAAAACCAATTTTACTACTATTGACATTTTCAGCTTTTCTGACATTTCACATCGTGTTCTATGTCGAGTTCCGAGTCATTTATTACAGAATAGCTATGAATACAATTAATAACAATCTAGCTACTGTAAATACTTGGTCTCAAAAATTTGGAATAATGGTCAATCCATCTAAATGTCAGGCGATCATTATTGGGAGCTCATGCCTTGTAATTAATCTAGGCTTACATCTTTGCCTCCCGTTTTATTCAATGACATCAACATTCCTTACCGCCATAATGTAATAGACCTTGGTCTTCATATTGATTCCACATTAAGTTGGTCAGTGCATATCTCTGAAATCAGCCTCTCAGTCACAGCCACGTTAAGGTGTCTGTATCGACTTCGTAATTTACTTCCCATCAAGACTTAAGATTTTACTTGTGCACGCTTTGGTCTTTCCTATAATTGATTATGCAGACGTATGTTATTACGACCTCAACGAAATTCATCTGAATAAACTTGATCGTCTCTTAAATAACTCTTTGCGCTTCATCTTCAGTCTTCGTAAGTTCGATCATATATCTCAGTATCGTGATAAATTAAAATGGTTCAATAATTCGACAACGTAGAGACTTCCGATTACTATCTTCTCTTTTCTCTATTCTCTTTGATCCTCTCTCTCCTGATTATTTGAAAGGAAAATTCAAATTTCTGTGTGATGATCACTATCGTCAGCTACGTTCTCAGGATTCTTACCTTCTTTCTGTCCCTATTCACACTTCTGGTTTCGTTTCTAACTCTTACTCCGTTCAAGCTGTCCGATTATGGAACAAAGTACCCGATAATATTAGCAAAGCAGCCTCTAAATTTATCTTTAAGACTCGTCTACGTGAGCACATATTGTCAGAAGGTTCCTAAGCCCCTTGTTCTCATGACATCTATAATGCACTATTATTTATATGTTTTTACTATAGTGATCATAGATTGATATTTATTTTGAAGACACTGTGCGTATGTATGTATATGTTTATTTATTCTATAGTTTTATATATAAGGACGTGTATTGTTGTGTAGTGTTATTTATTAATTACCGCCTTCGTTGATTTCTGGTTGACCTAATGTTTGACTGGCAGAGAATGCCTTCAGGCATTAAGTCCGCCTTTTGTTCCATGTACTCTGTGGTGGTCAATAAAGATTTTAAATAAAATAAAATAAATAAATAGCTCCACAACAAACATAATAGACCCGTTTATGAGCGGAGTTTATAATGAGTTAATAAAGAGTCTATACATTCGGCTGATATACAAAAATTGTTATTTAAACATATTTATACCTACATTGCATTGTTAGGCAAATTTCTCATCTAAAATTTTCGGAATATATCAAACCATTTCGGGTTTATGTTTTGAAACAAATCCAGTTTGAACTGGTTACAATTTTGTCCAGATGGACTGCGATTTGACTTCAGGAGTAGTTGTATTATGCAAATGGAATTTGTAAGGCAACTTTTTTAAATAGGAAATTAAATATAATTAAATAGAAACTAATTAATCAATGTCACAGTCAGTCGACCTCACATTGCGCTAATGAGTCAACTGGATAGCAATCAAGCATGGACCGTTTAGTATGTAGGAAACGGCATGGTATGCGCGGACCACGATACACATCAAGGAGCGCGCGCCGCCTGCCCTTCTACGGACTATGGCGCATGGAGCCATAGAAGTCCTCCAAGAATTATGGCATTATTATATCTATATAACCTTAATTAAACCTTATACCTTTGGCATAGTGACAGTTTTTATGTGTCAGCTAAGATACTTTAATTAGCTTATGATACAGTAGAATTGCACAAATGTTTTATTCACCAAGTCATCAGTTATTGTTTTTATTTATATTATTAATATGGATTAAACTAACTTTATATCTTTATTAAATCCTTAACAACTATACTACTCCAGTCCAGTAAATTAATAAGTTCTGTCCAGTAAATTAATAAGTTCTGTCACAGGGCAGATTCCGTTGACTACCACGTATTTAAAAAAAAACAAATCGCACACCTTTTAAAATATAATATTAAATGAATATAAGTAATTATTTAACTGAATTCGTCTATAGCTAAAAATCTACGATTATAACGATGAGATTAGTTTAAAAAAAGTACTTCGAGTTACTTTTTTTCTAGTCAGTTAGATATCTAAAATGCACCCTTCTTTTTACTATGTGTGTTGTGTGTGTATTTATTGAGCTTTTATAGTGCAAAGGTTCGGAGGATTAATCAAACAATGAAGACTTGATAAAAAATTTATAGTATCAGTGAAAACCAATAAGGTTCCTGCTGAGCAAAGACATGCAAGGCTAGACTTCATACATAGAAGATTTTCGTCAAGATCTAATAACAAAATAAGGGGTTTTCCAATAGGTACGCTTGAACTTTGACAGCTGATTGCGGCCATGTTGTTTGAGTGACAGCTGTCAAATGCAGTGTGTTATATTCATTCCGTCCTCCCAAACCACCATGGCAGGTTACAGTGTCGAGCAGCACGTGCAAATCATAAAATTGTTTTATGAAAATGGGTCTTCAGTTCGAGCAACGTTCCGCGCACTTCGCCCGTTTTACGGTCGCGATGATCGTCCTGCCGAGTCGACTATCCGTCGATTGGTGGACAAATTCGAGTCAACCGGGTCAGTTAACAATCAGCCGGTTCCCGTGCGTCAACGTAACGCGAGATCTGCCGAGAATATCGCCGCTGTGCGCGACAGTGTCCTCGAAAACCCGCGGCAGTCAATTCCGCGTCGCGCACAGGAACTCGGCCTTTCGCAGACGACAACTTGGCGAATTTTGCGTTGTGACTTGAGCCTGCACCCGTACAAGATCCAGCTGACCCAAGAGCTCAAGGTTAATGACCATAGACAGCGCCGTGTGTTCGCTGACTGGGCATTAGAGCAGTTGGAAGTTGACGCCGATTTTGGCAAAAAAATCATCTTCAGCGACGAGGCGCATTTTTGGATGAATGGCTATGTCAACAAGCAAAATTGCCGTATTTGGGACGAGACCAATCCACACGAGGTTCACCAAGTGGCAATGCACCCGCAGAAAGTGACTGTTTGGTGCGGATTTTGGGCCGGAGGCGTGATTGGTCCGTATTTTTTCGAAAACGATAATGGTGTGGCCGTCACCGTCAATGGTGAGCGATACCGGTCGATGATAACCAACTTCTTTTGGCCTGAAATCGAGAATATGGATCTGGACAACATGTGGTTTCAACAGGACGGCGCTACGTGCCACACAGCACACGCTACGATGGAAGTTCTGCACGATCAAGCGCCCTTAATGGAAAACCCTATACATGCTTTGAATGGGTTAATTTTTATTAGCTCACATTAATGCGATATCAATAACTAAGTTTATTTGAAATATTAATGATGGAAATCTAATTGTTGAATAAATATAAAGTTAACTTATTGCATATTAATGTTGCGTTGTAATAAATAAATAATTTAATACGAATATAAAATATACTTCCAGTACAATGAAAACTTATTGCAATTATTTTATTTGTTATTTCAAAAGAAACATGTTTGTATTATAATTAAAACAAGTAAAAACTTGGTAATGAATGGACGCCTTATTTGATTCAATGTGATTGCGTGTGCGACGATTTCCTGTTGCAACACACCCACACTAAAATATTTTGTACGAAGTTGAACATATTGTACAAAACTGGACAACTATACTTTAGTTTGGAACTACGAATACGACAGCAATAAAAAAAGTTATGATGCACTCCGAGTGGCTTACACACATGACGGAAAAACGACTTCAAATCTTATATTCGCTTATTGATGGTATTATTCAACAAGTGACTAGAACAAATGGATACAAGTGCTGGCCCGCATATGTAAAGGTTAGTGAGTCTGATAAAGAGCCCTGTTCAAGCAGCGGAAATCCGTTGATAGACTACTGATAAAGCGAAACGCTGACTATTGTTTTCTGTAGGATCTAAGTAGGTTTGCGCTAAGATTCTTTGTAAACTAAAAGCAAAGTTCTGGAAGCATTTGAAATCGTTTGAATATAATATTAAAGAAAGTAATGGCTTCACTTATTGTTCTCGATCAAATATTGTCACATAATACAATAACCGATAATAATTAAATGCTGGTGACATTTGAGGCTCCACCATTCTGAAGGGATTATAGTGAAATGATATTAATAATAAAAAAACGCGCATTCCAATCGAATCCTAACACATTTTTATTTACACGATTTTTGCCGTATTTGCTTGAAACTGTTGCTTCTATCTTCTAAAAAGTTAAAATATCAACTTTTATGTCTCTCAGTGTACATTAAGCCCAAGATTCCATAGACAAAAGCATTTGTAATTAGCACCAAATCCGTCATGGTACCACCAACCGGTATTCGACCGCCAAACGATATGGTCCTTATCAATTACGTTTCTTATGCAATACTTGAGGTCAACACTAGTACTGTCAGCAAAAAAAGAGTATTGCTTTTTAAAACATGGGCGTTATGCTGTGAATTTCAATGTAATGAAACCTCAACGATTGTTTTCTTTTCATTATCTTATTAACGATAAAATTCATTATCTTATTAACGGAGAATATACATATATGTAATAAGCAAACGTTAAATACTATAACATAAATAATATGTGTTTTTTAACTGGTCGGAAGAGTACCTATTTGCCCTGTTATTTTCGGTTGAATTTATCTTCGATCGAATTTCAAATTCATTTTGTCAAATGACAATTCAATTTTGACAATTTTGACTTCAAAGTCGCCTTGTTTTTTTATATATCATAAACAACATATTTTTTCATACAAGATTATAATGCAGTTCTTTATCTTTATCGAAATATGGCTTAAGGCTGATATTATATTCCTAATGATGATGAGACATTGACTGGCATTTATTTATATAAACTGTTATATATTTTCCATCGAAGTTAAGTTGTATATATTTCATGTTCTAATACATAACTTTGACAGCTATTCAAATATAGAACAAACAAATAAATGCGAATCGAACTATATTTTGCGTTCTAAAAACAAGTATTATTTTTAAGGCAAAGATCAATACCATCGTGAGCTACGTATCAGGTGGGTGGTCCAGCAAATACCTTGGTTGATAACACTATTTTAAATAACGTAAGGATCATTTCAGCTTATCGATAAAATACGTTCTATTCTCATTCTATGTGTGTGACGCCACATGCAAATCATGATCGGCACTCGTCATCGGTACGTTTTTGTAAAACAATTACGAAGTGCAGTAGGTGGTTTGGAATTCGGACACCGTTTACATATATTAACCGTTGCCATTATAGATGAGCTATTATTGGCTATAATGTTATTGATTCTGATGTACACATTCTTTATTTGAAAGGATTAAAAATATTGTCGTCTCCTTCACCTGTAAGAAGTCATGATAACCAGTGTTATAACGCTACCAAATAAGATTAGTTCGGGGACTATGTTTAGATGCATTTAATTTAACATTGTATTTATTTTTTTTAGTTTATATAGTTACAAAAATGATAATAGTAGAATGCGTTAAATATGACAAAGTTCCGTAAAATTAATTTTATTGTACATTTTCGGGACAATGTTTGAACATTTATACATATCATTATATTTTGTTGTGCCATATTATATTATGTTTGACTAAAATATTTCTTTATATATTCCACTTCAATAGTTCTTTTACCCTATCGTTAAACGTCATGTTAAAACGTCCTTGACGAGATCTCGTCTCGACAGCCACTCGAACACGAGGGCTTTAAAAGCCTACCTGAAAACCTGGTCGGGCTAGATTAAAATAGAATACATTAAATGTATAATCAAATAAATGTATGTGTTTCATGAATAATATTATTTCAAAATTAGATTAATTATTATTTACTTAAAATTAATACTCAAAAGGGTAGGCTAAGGCCTAAATGTTAATTTTGTAAATTATACAATTGTGTTTTTATATAAGAAATTAAATAAGCTTTTATATAAATATATATGAATGGAAATCTCTGTTCGATCTTTTGGTGTATCTTTCAATTATTTTTGATTAATGTGTCTGCATGTTTTTATTACCAGGCAACAACGCAATCGAAATTGTAGGTAAAATATATTTTTTTTTACTATTTTAACAAACAGGGTACCTAATACAAAGTCTGGAAAGATAGCTAGTTCAAGAACATATGTTCACAAGTGTAAGGACGTGTTATTCTCTCTATGCATATTTGTGTCGCATTACATAAGGCATTATTAATATTAATGCGGTTTACTATTAAATTATACAAGCGGATAATCTATTTCGAATACGGGAAGAATACGAATGAAACACGTGGGTCGCTAATTGAATATTGTAATGAGAAGTCGAGAATTGCAATTAAATGCTGTACAAACGATTTGACGGAGTGTCATTGTCAGCAGTGTTATTATGTAAAAAACAATGCTGAATCCTGGGTTATAATTTTTATAATGAATACAAGCTGTCCTAGAGGTTAGCTTCGCATAGGTCAAATTTTAAATAAAATGTTGATATCATAATACACAATAGTTCTTAATGCGGCGCTCATGAAGAACTAAGAAGTTAGAATTCTTAGTTCTTCATGCAATTAGTAGATTCATTCTTTAGTAAGGATATTTCCATTAATAATAAATTAAATAGACACCTAAGACATACAAAAACATCATAAGAGACAACTAGGTACTCCAAAGTCAAAGGTTGGAAAATGTTTGTTTATAATTAATATATTTTGTAAAATAATTGATATGAACCAAGTTATGTACTGTTTTGCTGATGTGTCAAAATCGAAACCTACTTAAATATTTGGATTTTTATGTAACTAAATTTACTAATATATTGTGAACGTTGGGAACGAAGAACACTTTTATTGCATAATTAATCATGAGTTTTTCAAGAAAGGTTTATGCGCGACGTGCGACGAGTTTATCTAGGCATTTTTTAGAATATGCTTTTATTCGAATATAATCACTATTTGTAAATAAAAAAATAATATATTATTTATTCAAGTAGGCTCATAAAAGCCCTCTAAAAGTTATTAACCGGTTCGGAATTTAGATAGAGTAGTAGGTAGAAACCTACTACTCCCTATCTACTTTTCCACCGAGAACTACCGGCTAAAAACTCAGTCCTACTGCTTTCCACCAACTTACATACGTAGGTATGTTAATAAATTATAATTAAATTTATAATTTGTCCAGCATTAAAATAAAAAAAAATACTAACTACTAAGCGAAGCTAAAAATAACTGTGGCAACGAACAGATCTAGTCATGTAATTATGATCAGCTGACTTTGCGTATTTACATCATATTCAGGATATTACGGGAACTGAATGAAATTAACTCATCGTTAGCTGACGCCGCTGTAAGTTGACACGGGTCATATTAAACACGGGCAAAAGGTCATATCATATGACAAACGTCATTTCCTTTAACATTGAAAAGTTTAAAGTGTCTTATAGAGCAAGAGCCCGCGACGGCCAGACCTTCGTTGTTTTATAAACGCTGAAAGTTTTTCTGTGCATGTCCCCTATACAGGTAAGAACGACCAGCGACTATAGAGTTTGGGTTGTGGTTACTTGGGCAGGTAACAGGTAGTAACCGTGGACCGGATGGAGATGCTGGGCTTGAGGGTCTCCATATCCAAAACGGAGGCCCTCCTCTTCCACGGTCCACGAGGGGCGAGTATCACCGTCCACGGGACGGTGATCGAGGTGCGGGCCCAGATGAAGTACCTGGGCCTGATCCTGGACGGGCGTTGGAGCTTCGGGCAGCATTTCGTGCAGCTCGGCCCGAAGCTCGTCAATGCCGCCGCCGCCTTAGGCCGCCTCCTACTCAACGTGGGAGGACCAGAATCGCTATGCCGACGTAGTGAGGTCGACGGCACTGTACGGTGCCCCGATTTGGGTGGACGCTCTCACCGCTTCAAACCGGGCCCTCCTGCGAAAACCGCAGAGGGTCATAGCGGTAAGGGCGATTAGAGGTTATTGTACGGTGTCGTGGACAGCGGCGACCCTCCTCGCGAGCGATCCGCCCTGGGAGCTCCAGCCGGAAGTGCTCGCGGAGGTATACCGCTTCCGGGCCGAGGCGAGGGAATGCGGCGACCGTCCAGGGTCGGCGGAAGTCGGGCGGATCAGGGCTCTAGCCCAGCAAGCACTGATCACCCGCTGGGAGGAGGACCTCGGGTCCCCCGCGGCGGGCCTGGCGACAGTGGAGGCGGTACGTCCCCACTTGAGTCGTTCGGTCAGAAGGAAACGAGGCACGCTCTCGTTCAGGCTGACACAGGTGCTTACCGGACAAGGATGCTTTGGTACCTGCACGAGATAGCACGGCGGGAGGTGTCACCCTCCTGCCACGAGTGTGGTGCGCCATTCGACACGGCGCATCACACCCTAACGGAGTGTGCCGCGTGGGGGCCCCGGAGGCATTCCCCGGCGGCTGTTGTAGGCGGAGACCTCTCCTTGCCGAGGAGGTGCTGGTTGGAGATAGTCTCCTTCTGCGAGATTGTCATGTCGCAGAAGGAGGCCGCGGAGCGGCAGCGCGAGGAAAATGCCTCCGCTAATTCGATCCGTCGAAGAAGACCGGGGAGGAGGCGTATGCGCTATGTGCACCTTCTCCACCCGCCTTAATAGCGCCGGGGCTATGGAGGTTCCCTGTATCCGGGATCCCCTTAGAAGTGGAGGCCCGCATAGGTGGGCCGACCACGGGGGTCAGGGCGTCACGGTAACACGGCGACACGGTAACACGGTAACAATGGGTATTACGGCGCCTTCAGCGCCAGTGAGCCCCACATACTCCCCCCACTTCGTGTGGGGGAAACGCATAAAGGGGTTTTTCCAGCGAGAAAAAAAAAATGTAATCACCATTAAAACTGTCCGGCTATTGAGGTTACATTTTTTTATAGGTCCCCAAGTAACATGTATATATAATTTAGTTTTTATACTATATCGAAAGTATAATTATAATTTATTAAACTTTAGGGGTGTCTGGTAGGGGATAGCAACTGTCAGAAGTGTCCGGCAATGGATAACGAGATTTCTTAAGTTATCTCGAAGAAAATATAAAAAAAATTAAGCTTTATACTTTAATTAATTTTAGGTACCATTTTATACACGTTTACTACCTGTTACCTGCCCAAGTATCCACAACCCAAACTCTATAGTCGCTGGTCATTCTTACCTGTATGGGGACATGCACAGAAAAACTTTCAGCTTTTATAAAATAACGAAGGTCTGGCCGTCGTGGGCTCTTGGGCTATATATGTTATTTCTAGAAATGTACATTAGAGTTACTCATAGTAACTATATCAACAATTGTAGCATATCAATAAAAACTTTACTATAAAATTTTCGAGTTTCTTTCGCCGGTTCATCTCAGGGCTGGGTGTTTCTTTTCCGAGCCGGTGGTAATTTTTAGTTTGACTATCAATAAGCAAATGTAATGCTTCAATGTTGAATAAAGTACTTTGATCTTGATTTTGAAATAAATAAAAATATGTTTAGTTATATGTAAGGTTTACTATATAATACAATATTATACAGTTAATATGAAAGCGTGTAGTTAATATTCGCTGTTTTCCATACATTATAAATAAATATAATTGTATATATGTACATACATGGTTGGCTTTATATGTCATTTGATAAAGAGTTTATATATTGAGGATCTTTTTTAACTGTCAGACGTGCGGGTAAATTAGCCATGTTATGATAAGTGATCACCATCGACTATAGACTTTGATATTGTAAGAAATATTAACCATCCCTTACATTGAAAATGCGACACTAACCTTCGGAACTAAGATGTTATATCTTGTGCCTGTAGTTACACTGGCTCACTAACTCTTCAAATCCACACCTACAAACAATACAATTTAATCCTATATCATTTCATTCGAAAGTGCTTCTAAGAGCGTTCATGGATAAAGTATTTTATTTTGATATTTATTTTAATATTGCGATAAGACTATAATAACTTATTTCATTTGTGAATAATAAAATTTAAAAATAAAACTGTGTTTAATTATTTGTGAAGTGGCGTTAAGCTGTGCCAAGATAGCGCAGATTATTTTGCACGTATCACGTAGTATACATGAGACAAAAATATTACCTACACAGATCGTGAGTCAGATCGTGTATAAATTATGTTTTATTTTTAAAAAAACATTCAAAGTAATTTCTTATGACGTTTCCGTCTATAATTACATTGGATTATTTGGACGGAAGATTGGTTCAAACTCGGGCGAGTACTGCGATACTCCCGAGTTTGTTTATAATTTTATTAATCTCATACTCCCGCTGAGTATCAAAAAAATATCGTCAGGCAGCCTTCATCCATGGAATAAAATTCTATCACATGTATATCCACCGGATCGCATTGGAGTAGCATGGTAGAATCTGTTCCAATACTTTTCAAGAGAAAAGAAAGCCAGTCGTAGGAGGGCTACTGGCTATAGTTCCCTTTACAATTTACTTATAGGGTAAATTGTTTGTTATTAAGGAAGCCATACAATTATCACGCATAAATAATAAAAACATTTAAAAAGCACAAAAATCAAACACATCTCTACAATTATCACAAACACACAAACAGAATCAGACGTGCATAAAAAATGTAAACTAGTTAAGCAACTCGACGAATTTATGTACGATGAAAAAACGAGTTAAAATAAAAGTAATTTACGAAAAAAAACACACCGACAGTAAAAATACTACAGTAACTTTTTATTTCTAAGTCAATTCAAATGATTGGTATTAACGGCATAAATTACAGATTATAGCAAAAATGTTAAGCTAATATCAATGTACATCGTACAAGGAAGACAGCCATTGACCTGTTTACGTTGGACATAAGAATTTTTAATTGTACCTAAGCTTGTCGATTGCTAATCGTAGCGTGAAGAAATCGGACACGCAATGTTTAGAGAAAATTGGTGGAACAATGTCTATATAGATTGAACTAGCAAAGTAATCTAATACAGAGTAGCATTCGAGTGTTCATTTAAAAATAAAATGAAATTGCTACTCATATTATATATATTCGTATCAAATATTTAATTAAAATTAGGAACACACGAACTCTACTTGAAATCTCAGCAAACAAATGTGACTTTTCACGTATATCATTTATTTCAAAATAAACGTGATTCTTTTATTTTAATTTTTCAGAGATACATATCTTGCGCTAAATAATTAAAAAACAATATTGAAAACCACGATACATGTTTTTTTCTTTTTTTAAATTATATTTTGTTTATTATTAGTCTGAATTAAAAAAAAAATTCCTTTGCTTGTCCTTATGTAATAAGTGGATTTACTGAACAATAAAGTTATTAGAAATAATTAAAACTGCACTCAGTTTTAATTATTTGCAATTTTTATTTTCTAGCGATAATAGAGCACTTCACGCCTCCGCTTTGCTTTAAATATATCCACAAAAAAGAATACGATAAGTATTAAAATCGTATGGAGCTCGTATTACTGACTGTTTCGTAATATTCAGTTGAACTGCGAATATTAAATGTTTTTAACAGTGGTCAATACACGTGAGATTGTTTATATAATTTTGGCGATCGATCCGAAAAGATAAGATAATATAATTATTTATTATCGAACGCGCTGTCGTTATTTTTACTTACACACTGTATTTTGTTTTTATTTCATTTTATAATTATACTAATTACAAAGCACACAATGTTTTTTGTATAATTTAATTACAGATAAATTTATAATTTTTCATAGAAATCTCGGTGAATATATTGAACAACAAGTACAGTTTTTGCCAACAAGAGAATATTTACATCATAAAATTATTATGAATTTTGTAGATGTTATTAAAATAGCATTCAAAGAAAACATTTATATCAAACGAGTATAAGAAGCAAGGCTTATTACGCGTCAAGAAACAGAGAAACTCTTAGGGGCACGTGAGCATTGTGTGATGACGAGTGTTCTCGGTAGAGCACTCGACAGCGGCTAAAATACACCGCGAGCCAAATGGGTCAGGGGGAGGATTCCGAATATCCAGGGTTGCTGGAACTGAAGTTTCTGTTCGAAAGGTAGACTGATTGGAAACGGGCGTGACTATTTGGTTTTAGGCTTTAAGCCAAAGGATTTCTCCTAGTACAGCTAAAATATTTCTATTGATTGAAGAATAGAATCTTACTTGTGCCGTATAATTTAAAACGAATCTCCAGTTATTTTAATTGATATTATTAGAAGGTACTAAAATAAAGTTATAGAATACTATTTTACGAGTTAAGAGGACAGCCTCTTGAAAACACTTGTGACATAGATACTAAATAATAAATAATTCCTATAATATATAATGCTAACATTAAATTTATGTATTCAATACTATATTTGTTTTAACTAACCAGAAGTCTACATATATATATATATTTATATATAGATATATATATTTTAACGGCACTTGTTGTTTTTCCATATTGTACAAAACCCCTCGACGCGACCGATTCGCGGTTGGCGTTTTTTTCTCTTCAATGAAATAAAACCGGTTTGTAAATGTTCTGCGTTTAACTTAACAAATATTTTTAGCGTCAGTTTTACGTGGTTTATGATTAACATGATCTGTGGCATTTGATTAAGAATCAATTAACTTCATTATATTAATATTATTTATTAGAACTATTTATTTTATAATTACTCTTTATTTTTAGAGCCGAGATTTCCCGGCGTGAATTTTAACTGATGGTCGCGGGTTCAAACCCAGCCAGGCTATCACTAAATCATATCGTGCCCGGCGGAGAAGTAAAACATCGTGAGGAAACTTGATGTATCAATATTGTGGTGGAATGAGCTCGAAATCTCCTCAAAAGACGATGTATCATAGCCCAAAAGTGTGACATTCACTGGCTATTACTTTATTTGTACGTAATTTAGAGGAGAATAAGCAAATACCACTGAATTTTCATTTGCTTTATTTAACACATCGTGACGACGCCAGCTTGAAATTATTCTACATTCAGTATCCGTGTGAGCGAAAAAACTTAACAAAAACGTCTTTAAAAAAGATATACTTTCGATGATCGCCCTAAGATCTCTCATGATATATTTCAAAAGATAAACGACAAAGTTTGACATTATTTAACTACTACAGTGTATTTACGTCGCAATGGGAACAGAACTTAGCAATTAGCGTTGCAATCTGTTATACCTGTATTTCTTTACACAATATGGTAACGTTAGTTATTACGTGAGATAAATAATCATTTAGAATTGTAAACAACATATTATTTAACATTTGAATAGAATTTTGTTGAGGAAATCTATTTATTGTGGACAAATATGGCGATTGTTATATTCCGCATTTTACAGCCCATTGCGCTGATCCTTATTTGAGTTGGCTTTATAATCAGAAGCTCTTCTACTTGACTTGTGTTCAGGAGAAGGGGCCGTGGGATGTATTGAGTTACTAAGACTAAGTATTAAAACTAGACCAGCTGTTTTGTTTCTTTATTACAATTTCTACCTGTAGTACGGATTTTTGAATAACAATCTGGTCGAGTCTTACTTATTTATAACTTATTCGTTAAACGTAAAGATTTGGTTTATGTTCCGGTTTGATGGGTGAGTGAGCCAGTGTAATTATAGGCGCAAGGGACATAACATCTTAGTTCATTAGGTTAGTGGCGCATTGGCGATGTTTTTTTTAACGGAATAAACAATGTTACTGTCTATGGGCGTTAATGACCACTTACCATTAGGTGGCCCATATGCTCGTTCGCCTAACTATACTATAAAAAAAGTGTTATCAGAGGCATAAGGGAAAAGTGGAAAGATTGGAGGTGCATTGACTTTGCATCGAGTGAATTGTCCTTATAACACATACACTGTTTAACACCTACGGTGAGACTTTATACCATTACGCAGCTGTTTGTTCATTAGCCTTCCGAAATAAATAAACAAAAACAAAATGGTGACGTCAACATAAAAAACAGATTTCTAAGTTAGACTAAAACGTAAAACCAGAATGATTGTCTGCAAAAAACTGATGAATCATATTTGATGTAGTGTTGAAAGCGATGACTGTTTTCAGCTAATAGAAAGTGAAACAAATCATGAAACGTTCCAACTGTGAGCAACAAGATGTCTACACTGTACACTGCATTCTGCTAAACTGCGCTATTTAAACTCACCTTTCCGTTTGCTTTCTGAACGAATTATGTATGTGTGACTTTGATATCATTGTTTATTTTTTGTTTTAAAGGTTTGTTTTGTATAAAAATCCGTAATAATATTAAAATTTGTTTGTTTGTTACGCTTTCACGTCTTTAACTACTCAAGCGATCTTTTAGAAGTTCTTCGTACACGTTGTTAAGAGTCCAGAAAAGGTCATACTACCCAACTCAACCTTACACGCGGGCTTAAGCTAGTTTTTGTATAATTAAAACAGGTTTCGAATAAAATACAAGTATAAAATAAATATAAACTTTAGTTACGTCCAGTGTAAAATATTTCAAATATTTTCTTAAGCAGCTGACCCACTCCCTTCCCTTCTGAGTTCGTACTTGACCAGCTGTTATGATCATCGAAGTGGCACTAGTACGGCTTCAGAATATCTTGCACCTCATATTTATTCATTAGACCAAGTGAATTTCCGTAAAGCGTTCGATTCTGTACACTGTCATTTAAATGTGCAATACCAGGTATGTGAACACAATTAGAGATATATGTATATAAGGCGTACTTTATGTTTAACGTTTATACCGGCGTCACGACTTCAACAGTGAAACTGCTAAGTCGGTAACTATTTACCCAAATATGTCTACGTTGCAGGAGTCATATCTATGCTAAAATAATATTTCGATCATTTTGGCGAACAAATAGTTTGGTTTGGTTAATATTCTTTATACAAACCTTTTTGAGTCGAGATGGCCCAAATTTAACACGTGCATCGTAACCCAAGATTAGGGGTTCATCATCAATCATCCGGGTTTTACCCGGTATTACGCTTAAAGCGTCAATAAAATTTCATTTGCTTAATTTGTGTTTATAATTTATCGTGTGTATCCAACAACACACGTTGGAAAGGCATTGTGAAAAAGCTCCCGTTTTCCTCAAAAGCAATCCTTGGTACAACAGTGGGACCGGTTGTTTCTTTACTTACGTTTACGAACTGTAATTGATGTTTGTAAGGAAGAGAGTGTTTTAGATATCTACCGTTGTTTCATTATCACACGATTGACAAAAAAATTAGTGTAATGTTTTCAGGCTTCATATGTGTATGCGAGTTTCCTTATTCCACCATAACTGTTATATGTATGAACAGATTTGAATGAATCGTTAGAATTTTACATCAATGCAATTCAGACTTGATTTATATTCATTCATTCATTCAATCATCGAGGCAGTCAAGTTTTTTTTGCTATAAAGAAAACAAAATAGAATAGAAGACTCGTAGAACTAATATAAGGAAAAATGTACATATCATTTCACATTCGTGTCACCGTTTTCCACTGACAATAAATTTCAATTATAAAGCGATCAATTCAACTCGTGAATAAATGTTTGTTAAATAGCGCACCAGCCTTCACGGTATTTTAATATATCGGTTGTAACTTTATACTTGAGCCGTTTACAATTGTGCATTGCGAAAAACTTACATTTACTAAATACCATTGCATTTGTAATCATACTCAACACTATCGATGTTTCAAGTTGTTGACGTTCATTTATAAAATAATTGAAGCAAATTATAGTTCAGTCAGATTACCTTCAAAAATTATTTGCAAATTCATTTAACCATAACTAGGGTTCTACAACCCCATGCGGCATAATGACAGGTGAGCAACCGCATAGGTTTAATTACGACGCCGGTTGCGTGTCTCGAACCGACAATACGACTGCGGGGCTGTATCATAACGGACATGAATATTGTTGCGAGTTGGCACTTTTCTGAATATTTAAATGATGAATATAGTAGTGTTCTAGGTACTGCGCTGTCTCGGTTTTTTTAGTACGCTGTAATGCGTAGGTACAGCAAGTCTGTATCAGTCGATCCAGTAAAAGGTCGCCACTCGAGAGGCGAGAACAAAGATGATTTAAGACACAATTTACGCCTCCCACACCGTATTTGTGAGAACATTGTGCCAATTTTTAACTATTCAACTTTAATTAAGTAACTATACGTTGAAATTCATGATTAATTGCTCATTGCCGTGTAAATAAATTAGTATAAGTAATTTTATAGTACAAGTTATTACTCATAACAATCTTTTTTGTTAACCTAAATATAGGGTTTTCCAATAGGGACGCTTGAACTTTGACAGCTGATTGCGGCCATGTTGTTTGAGTGACAGCTGTCAAATGCAGTGTGTTATATTCATTCCGTCCTCCCAAACCACCATGGCAGGTTACAGTGTCGAGCAGCACGTGCAAATCATAAAATTGTTTTATGAAAATGGGTCTTCAGTTCGAGCAACGTTCCGCGCACTTCGCCCGTTTTACGGTCGCGATGATCGTCCTGCCGAGTCGACTATCCGTCGATTGGTGGACAAATTCGAGTCAACCGGGTCAGTTAACAATCAGCCGGTTCCCGTGCGTCAACGTAATGCGAGATCTGCCGAGAATATCGCCGCTGTGCGCGACAGTGTCCTCGAAAACCCGCGGCAGTCAATTCCGCGTCGCGCACAGGAACTCGGCCTTTCGCAGACGACAACTTGGCGAATTTTGCGTTCTGACTTGAGCCTGCACCCGTACAAGATCCAGCTGACCCAAGAGCTCAAGGTTAATGACCATAGACAGCGCCGTGTGTTCGCTGACTGGGCATTAGAGCAGTTGGAAGTTGACGCCGATTTTGGCAAAAAAATCATCTTCAGCGACGAGGCGCATTTTTGGATGAATGGCTATGTCAACAAGCAAAATTGCCGTATTTGGGACGAGACCAATCCACACGAGGTTCACCAAGTGGCAATGCACCCGCAGAAAGTGACTGTTTGGTGCGGATTTTGGGCCGGAGGCGTGATTGGTCCGTATTTTTTCGAAAACGATAATGGTGTGGCCGTCACCGTCAATGGTGAGCGATACCGGTCGATGATAACCAACTTCTTTTGGCCTGAAATCGAGAATATGGATCTGGACAACATGTGGTTTCAACAGGACGGCGCTACGTGCCACACAGCACACGCTACGATGGAAGTTCTGCACGATCAAGCGCCCTTAATGGAAAACCCTATATATGAAGCAACACAAAAAACAACTAACAAATCATATAAAATGTATTAACACATATCAATATTAATTGTAATCCCAAAACCTATTTTTCCTGGTATCATAATATACTTATAATGTTAATCATTAATAACTTAAAACTTCGTTATTTATATGTATAGTAAGCGTGTGAGCTGTGACGTATATAACTCACCTGTCCATAAGCAAGAACAGTTGCATTGTATCCATCCAGAGCCGCCTCCACGAGTTTCCTGACGCAGGTGTCATACAGCTGCTGCTGGTCGGCCGTGGGCTCGAAGGCGTAGTCGAAGGTGAACGCGCGCTCGGAGCCAAGCGCCACGCCGCCCTCGCCGGCCGAGCCGCCCGCACGTGCACACACACCGCATCCATCGACCACTTCCGCTGGCGTTTGTGGACGGATTCTGTAATGATTTAGAGCTTTCAATTAATTTTATCGACACTGTCTTATGTAACTATGTACAAAATATTTTTAACAAAATCTATTATTACTGTGGTTTATGAAATTATAACAAACTCTTATGTATTTATTTGTATGGTATAACTGCCTCGTAAGTATATCTGGTTCAGATTGATAAAAGGTTATGTTGTCATGTCAATAGACGTTTGAAGTTAGCAGTGTTTAAAGTCACGTGCCTCGAAAGCATATAAGGTCGTTGGTATTGCGTCTGAGCTCTCTCCGGTGGGCTCGGATTAACGTCCCGTCGGATTATGAGAGTAAATTATAAAGGAGTGCATCTGTAGTTGCATTATAGTATCTTCTGCGAAGTCAGCTACTCTCCCAATGTTGTTCATTATAAATTTATACCAATTTAAACCATTGCCAGTCAATATAAGTAATATTAGGAAGCAATGTTTTTCTGGAGAATAGTTTACAAACTGAATAAATACATAAATGACAAAATTATATCAAATTTATATTATATAGATAACTCGCTTGTTTGAGAGAAAATAATATATTTATCGAATGAACACTATAAGTAAATGAAAGGTATTTATAGAGCGTTAAGGGCATGACATTTATACTTGAAACTTTTTAATACCCGTTGCAGACGTGCGATATATCTTCAATACCGCATTAAGAAGATAGAGTTCTGATGGATGTGACTAAGTACTTGTAATATTAATATAAAGCATTTATAGTGTGGATGTAATTGAGTTTTTATTAATAAATTAGTCAGAACGACAGCTTGGATCATAATAATCTAAAATTTCATGACAAGATTATTCATGACACTGAAGTTGAGTTGATTGGATATTCTTAACACAAAAAGAACTTTTTGCCATAGTTGAACGCTTGATCGTTATTATTGTGGTGGTAGTAGTTAAAAGTAGAGATAGGCCTTCAAGATTATAAAGTATACACACTGAATACTAATGATACAATATAAAGTTATGCGTTAATAAAAGAGGACCTGACGCAATTGATGTGATCTCCAGATAGCATTAAAAGTAGCTTGAATACTTGAAGATTTATAATATTTCAGAAACAAAAACTTTACTTAAATTGAGACCATTATATGATAATGTTTAGGGTACATAGTCGTAATTGTGAATTTCGCCGTCATAAAAGAAATGTAAAGATAATTTACAAAACAACAAATATGTTTTAATAATATTACTTCTCATATGTAGGTTTCAAAAATAATGACATAGTTAACAATATGTATCAAAACTATTAATAGAATAAAGATTAAAGTTATTCGTCGACTTACGCAACATAAATACGCAATACTGAGATTTACAGTAAAACCTATCGCGAACGAGTAGTAAATCATCAACTGACGTGCTATTATTTAACTTAAACCCTATAATTCAATCTATAATGCAGCCGGAAGCGCAACGCTCGCCGCGCAGTCTGGGAATAGCGAGGGATGCGTGTACGCATCTCGCATTTATAAGGACATGTTCACAATCGCACGAGGCGATCTTATATAAATGAAAATAATCTTTCATAGTATCCTTTAAGCTTAACTTTCAATATTATCTCAAAACAAATTCGATTACTTTATAATAATACAAAAAATCGAAATTTGAACTTTGATTTCTTTAAGTTTCTGACGTTATGACTGTTTGGCCAAGTATACTTGTAAATATATTATATATGTAAACTTAATATGCATAACCAAAATGAGCGTCGTACACATCAAACATTTAATCTATACGTATACGGAATTCGGAATAGACATTCACGTCTGTAACAGGCCCTTCCGAATCGAATCGAACGGATGCGACACACATAAATGGTCACATGATGTGTTTGCTAACAAGTTCCCGAAATATATTCCAAACGCAGGGTGAATAACCTAACCTAATTATTTTTTTATTTTTATATTTCATCGAAAGTGAATAGTATTGAAAATGTTGTTTTTACATGTGAGTTACTTTAAAAAAGTAACTTTTTTGTGTATATTTTTTTTAAATTTCGAATGTTAAATCATTGCTACTATTTGAACATCTCCTATTATGTATAATTGAACTATATATATTAATAATAGCTTGATCAATACATAGTTCAAATATTATTTCTTTTTTTTATTGTATATGTAGGCGGGCGAGCATGTTGGCCACCTGATGGTAAGAGGTCACCAACGCCCATAG
The DNA here is from genome assembly GCA_905220585.2 of Nymphalis polychloros. Lineage (NCBI taxonomy): Eukaryota > Metazoa > Arthropoda > Insecta > Lepidoptera > Nymphalidae > Nymphalis > Nymphalis polychloros. Next base: position 13,315,377 of record HG992243.1, on the reverse strand, counting down.
ACATTGGCATTGTGAGAAATGTTAACCATCGCTTACATCGCCAATGCGCCACCAACCTTGGGAACTAAGATGTTATGTCCCCTGTGCCTGTAATTACACTGGCTCACTCACCCTTCAAACCGGAACACAACAATATAAAGTACTGCTGTTTTGCGGTAGAATACCCGATGAGTGGGTGGTACCTACTCAGACGAGCTTGCACAAAGCTCTACCACCGAGTAAATATATGATAATTATATGATATATGATAATTACATATATTATATGATAAAATGCCTATTTCAATAAGTATTTCTTAGAAGATGAAACAAAATTAAGTGAATGCAGAGAAAAATAAAATAAAGTATACTTACTCAATATATTTTCATCAAAATTTACAAAGCAACAAAACTGATCTTACTGACTTATCTACGGTTCGCAGGAAGTTAGCTATTAGATCCATTGATGGGTCCTTACGCAATCGACCCCAAAACGACAAAAGTTAAGTCAAAAACCACACACAAAGTAATTATGAGTGCATTTCGTCGTGTACGCGAGTTACACTGCAATGTTTTTGTTTATATTTGCTTGTTTTTAGACGCAGAGGCTATTGACTGCACGTACGACGGTTACACAATGGGGTAAGCGAACAATCGAAGATGGCCGCCGCACGCTATACTTAAGCTTGGATAAATATACGCCGTCGTATTAAAATAACACCTGAAGAACGATCCTGGATACTGAATATAGCAGTTTTATTGCAGCCACCGTCAAGCTTTCATTAAGTTTATACCGTAACAGAAAATTATAAGTAAATATGAAATTCTATTACATAGAGACGGTATATTGCTATCATTTCGATATAATTTTATAACTTCTCATTATCTAAATTTACTAATAATATAGAGGACAGACTTGTTTTTTATCGATAAACTAAACTGAAGCGATTTTAATAATTCTCATTTTCCATTAAAATGCTACTTTCAGTGATAATATGATAGCTTGAAATAATGGTATTTGTAAATCAAGTAAGAAAAGCGCAACTGATTATGAGTCGATTTATAAATATGCACTGAAGAAATGGATTTACACTTGTTGAGTATAACAGTTCTTTTTTTATAATTCAAACTTATTTACACATTGTTCACGCTGTAAATCTCAACCGTAAAACAAGTATGTATGTTCAAATAGCACGTCTTGATCTATAGTGACTACTAGACAAAGTGTCAGGAAAATGTATGAATAATATTTTATGTCTTAAAACATCTACACTGGTATAATTATTAATTATAATAAAAATGGAAATAAGAAATTACCATCAATTACCGTCCGTATCCAGTTTTATTATTTATATTTTATTCACGCATTAAAACTTTTTTTTGTCATATTATAATTATAATTTCACATTATAATAAGTAATTTGTTTAGACATTATTTTTTTCTTTACTTTCGATTACGTTCGTTAGCTTGTTAGCTCTCCTTTTAATTATGAAAATCGACAATTCGAAATTTAAATTCATCAGTTCTTATACAGGTAATCTTACCCGTATAAGAACCTTGTAAATAAAACTATATAACGAAGGAAACTAGTCAAATCACTCCATATAATTGGTGTGAGCCAGTGTAATGACAGGCACAACAGACATAACATCTTAGTTCCCAAGGTTGGTGGCACATTCGCGATGTAAGCGATGGTTAACATTTCTTACAATGCCAATGTCTATGGGCGTTTGGGGCCACTTACCATCAGGTGGCCCATATGCTCGGCCGCCTACCTACAATATATTTAAAAAAACGTTATGAAACGTACAGACCACCTACAAACAGACGTTGTTTTTCTACGCTAAGAACTGTGCTCTATATTTCTCGTATGTGATACCATTTTCTTAATTAACCTCAACCTAAAAATTGTTGACATATTTAAAAATGGAACATTATAAGCATGTCATTGAAAGTGTAACAGTATACGCCTTTGTTGATCCAGCTTTTACAGGAAAAGGAGCAAAAGGCAAAGTCATCATCATTAGCCGTGTGATTGGCTGGGAATGTATAATGCGGGCAAATGTAATGAGATGGAAAAACTAAGGCGAATCAATCACCTCGTACGTTGTCATAGAATTAACAGTATAATTACTTTATCCGAATAAAATATTTTCATCAACAGTTCACTAACATCAAACGTATGTTTGTCTTATGAAATATGTAAGTTGCGGTTCCAAAATCATTCGCATTTATTCTTTCAAATGATATCTAGAGTCAGGTCAATAAAAGTTATTGGGTTCTTTTCGAGATATTTGGAAGTTGGGTGTGTTTCTATCTTTTAGCGGTGGGTCTTGGATCTCTCTAACGGCTTGTGTTCGGACGGCAAGTTTATTAAATAAAGACTTATTGGTCTTACGAAATTTCGAAAAAAGGTTAAATGTGACCAAATATATCGCACGTACCTAATATTGGCCTTACATAATAATTTATTAACATTAACGACCATGTTAAGGCTTATTATAAATGTTAGAACTGTTAAGGTTAAATGGAACATGCGTGGGCGATATCTAAATATTTTGCTTTTCGCCCACAACGCTTTTATACGTGGGCTTGTTACTACAGCCTCGTGCTCGCCTCTTACTGAGAATTGATATGAATGAATCGAGTGCAAATGTAGCAAGGTCTTAACGAATATAAATTGGTGTATTATGTTATTATATTATTGGACGATATTTTATTTTCAAAGTCAGACAAAGCCTGTTATATATACAATATTCCTGTTCTATTAAAGTTTATAGTCCTCGTGAAGAAGATAAAGTTTTTGAAAAATAATAATGATGTCCTGCTGACCGATTTCGGCCACCGCGGCCAATCTCATGAGTGATTAGCTAACTGCGCAGGAGATATTATAGCGCACAAGTGTGTGCGCAAACATAGGTGCACTCTCTTTTCCCTAGCTCTCATAATTCGATGTAATGGCAATCCGACACGACCGGAAAGAGTTCAGGCGCAGGACCAACGGCTTAACGTGCTTTCCGAGGCACGGGAGTGTACACACTTCCAACTTCCAGACTCCGGGCTGTTACTGAGAATATTCTGACAGAAAAACCCCGTAACTGTTTATTGGCCCGACCTGGGAATTGAACCCAGGACCTCCGAGTCTGCGGCTTTATATCTAGTCACTAGACCAACGAGGCAGTCGTTTTTGAATAAACTGTTATATAGAAATAATAGTGTCAAAGTTAAAAGACAGTTCAGTTAATATAAAGAGTTAGATGTATGCACTACGCACAATAATTGTTTCTTTATTGTCGCCAATCTCATTGTTTGTAAATGATAAATAGTTGTATGCATCTACGACAAAAAGAAACTTAGCATAAGAAGGAAAAAATGTCGCAAGAAAACCTTGACAAATGCGGCCTCTCGACGTCGGTCGTCGTCGGATTTAATCGCGTGAAAATGAGTGGGTACTCCGGGGTTTAAAATGTTAGGTTTTTCCGACTAATAAAACCTTACCATCGGCGCCGTGTCGGGGAAACTTGTTCCAGGAATGGAGGGAACGAATTCATTATTATTTAATTCTTGGCAATATTTATAAAAACGCTAATTTGTGAAAGTAATTGTTTTTTTATATGAGCAAATAATTTGTGTTGATTAAAAACCTAAAACATTATAAGGCACATTACACATTATAACATATATTTAGTAGAATTAGTTGGTAACAATTATTTTTAATTTATTCTTAGTAAAATGTTGCCAGCTAATAAAAGCCAGTTAAACTTAATGCAATTAAATAATTTAATCTACTCGTAAAGAAGCTGAATGATTCTTTAACCTTAATAAGCAGGTTTAACTTGCATAATCGTACAAGAACCTTTACTTTACCTACCTTAAGTCGGAGTTTGTTGCAATACATTTTCTACTAAATTCATTATGCTTATGCAATATTACTATGATAATTAAGAAGTTTATATTATTTTAATCGAACTGTAGTTGAAGCCCACGCAGGGTATTCAAAATGAGACTCATAACTTTCTGATATCTTACATATACTCAGATAGATGGAAAACTTTACCATCACGGAAATTGCAATCATTCTGCGTTACATAGTGATGGTCGTTGATAGATAGGTCGGTATTGATTAAACTATAATACCTAAGCATATTACACCAGGAATCCTGTCAATAAAATTTGAATTTGACTTAAAATATTTGAGAATTTAGAATCATTGTAAGAAATATTTAACCAGTTTTATCCAGATTAGTATACTTAGTGACTTCCTTACCTCTTGGACTCTCAACTCTATACGATTACATCTAATCACTCGGTATTAATTTGGTACATATTATTATTAAAAGCATTCAGCAATATTCTTGTATCATGTAAACTTGCAGGTCGAATCATAATTAAAAACATTTCTGCCTTCATATTTTTTGCATGATTTTGCGTTAATTCGTAATGACACAGTATCACGAGGCGGTGGTGAAGTTAGTATTTACCTTCGTAATCATATACCAAATCGATAATAGACCTTTAATATTATTTAAAAAATTAATACATTGTTGAAAATTATAAGAACGAAGAAAGAGAAGAAAAATGTGGTCGTACATTTTGTTTAGTGTTTAACTTTTTCCTCAAAAAAAGAGATTATATGGTGGAACGTGGAATACTGTTACTTTTTAAGTTTATAAATAATATATTTATTTGCCTTATTGGTTACGGTTATATCCAATCAATAGTTTACAATTACGTTTGTCCCTCACTAGCCATCAAATATTCAGACGAGGCTACGACATTACTAGTTGTCAAGGTAAATTTATATAAATTCTTTGTTTTAACAATTATATATTTTTTTTTACCTATATATATAATACCTATAAATTATAAATGTCCATCGGACCAAATCGCTGGACTTCGGTCTCGGCGGCAGATTAGCCTAGGACATATAGTGCGTATGTATGTATGTATGTAAACAGGTGCATTATCTACTCTGCTCGTACATCCTCTTCCTATTTTTATTATTTATAATAGATAGGCGGACTGACGGGCCATCCGATGGTAAGAGGTCACCACTGCCCATAGGCATTGGCACAGTAAGAAAATATTAACCATTCCTTACATCGCCAATGCGCCTCCAACATTGGGAACTATGAAGTTATGTCCAGCTTTGCACACTGGCCCATTCACCCTTCAAATAAAAAAAGTAATATGTAGGTGTTGATAGGATACCTACCCAGATACGCTTACAGTAAGGCTTACCACCAAGTGAACTTACTTTCATAGTCCGATGGAACGACAATTCGATACAACCAGAAAAAGATACGCGTACCGAAATATATTATGTGTAATTTGTGTAAGATAGATACGATATGTACGAAAATGTACAACCAAATTAACTAACTTATTATTTTATTTGTTATTAACTGAGTTAATAAGTTATTAATCAACAATGATGGATATGGGAAATGTTTGTAAAATTTTATTACAGTAACAGACTGTGAATGTCCCACTGCTGTGAAATTAGACACATGCAGGTTTCCTCACGATGTTTTCCTACACCGTTAAGTACGCGATGATTTATAAATACAAATTAAGCACATGAAAATTCAGTGGGTTTGAACCCACGATCATCGGTAAAGATTCACGCGTGCCAACCACTGGGCCATCTCGGCTTAAAAAATTATAATACTCAATGTAAACATTGTTCATACTTTACGGGATGAACCTTTCTAATTTTCATCTCCCAAATGTCTATATTAGGTCCTTACATATGAAATTGGCGTTTTGTACGGGAGGAATATAAAGTCTATTTTTTTTTTTTTGTAAAATTTATTTAATTAATCAAAGTATGCACCGTTGTTATCTATGCACTTTTGTCATCTCATAGGTAGTTTATTGATCCCTTTACTAAAAAAACCATGGGGGGACTGCCGCATCTGAGTTGAATTTTTTTCCTTGTAAGAAGTTGTCCAAATTCCGGAAAAGATGGTAATCTGTTGGAGCAAGGTTAAAGGTCTTAAGCTATATAATCGTTTCAACTGTCTGCAAAATCTTATTGCAGCATGGAGTTTGTATAACGATCTACTTTACTATTTCAATATATGCAGTGGTTATTGTTTACTCTATCGGCCTTATTTATAAACGTTGCTTAGTTACTGTTTAGCTAAACACTGATTTGTCTCTTTCTGTCATTATTGATTTGACATAGGAAAGAAGAAGACAAAATATTATTTAACTAATCACCAGTTAAATAAAGTTTATGAATAACGCAGTATATCTCTAAATCTCCTGGCTATAAAAAATAACGTTTTAACTTTTAATAAATCTAAAGATTGTTTTATAGATGATAGAGTATTAAAATCTTTATAGGCAATATTCTGAGTAACATAAAATCGCGTTTAAAATAAATAATTTTCTAATCCTGATTGCATATTGGTTATAGCCTATAACGAGATAAAATTATTTTAATGGACACCACGTATTAACATCCTTCGCGCGGTCGTTAATTTGTCAATTTGGGTGGCCTAGGGTCGAAGAGTTTATAAGATATGGTATGAGTATTTTACGTATTTGTTAAACTCAATCAATGTGATTTTATGCAGGACTTAATACAAAATCTAATGTAGATGATAACTGACTATGGTGCACGACCAAAACTAGTAAGTCTAGTAAGTCTTGAAATTTGGAACATAAGTGGTTTTTACTGAAAAGAAATAAATAATATTAATTAATATTAATTAATACATCCCCTAAGAAAAGGACTTCTTTTCCAAAATTTTTAAAATTTTACCCGCTTGAAATCAGCTAGTTAAGTACATTTTTTTTGTACTGAAAAACTCAGAAGGGTTTTTTTTTAATTCATAAAATCTTGTATAACTTGATACGAATCTGTTACAAATAACACATTTACCATTTCTGGTACACTCTAATCTTTGGTGACCGCATTTCGCAGATTGTAGATAAATCAATGTAAACGCAATTACACTAACAAAGTGCCGCTGTAAAGCAAGCACATGACAAATTAAGTGTTCACCGAAAATCAGACCACCCATCACACCGTTTCTTATTTTTCATCAAAATAAAATCCTGATTTAATTATTAATGAGGAAACAAAACAGCATATCGCAGTGTAAAGAATATGCTCTAATACTAATTTCTCAAAAATTCGATTTTTTTTTAGTAAAATACATTTTTAAATTTTCGTTATATCTAAAGATAAAATTACCATAAAAAATATTGACCGCATATACGAATATTCGTAGAGTTGCACTGTTAATCAAAAACTCAAATATATAAAAAAGGGGCTAGATACCTACTATATGATTCATTCATAGTTGTTTTACAGAATTCTCTTAAAACGAAGAAAATGGAGGAGACGGACTTTATGAGAATTCTTAATTTTTATACGCATGCTGATCCTGAATTGTTTATTAAATACGTACGTACGTACATTGACCACTGAAAAATGGTCTACTAACATATTGCCTCTGAGTTTTCAATATGATAGCGCTGAAAATTGTGTTATAATAGACATCGTTGGATATTGACTGCAGATGGATTATAAGTAGGAAAAAAGTTAACGCAGATAGGAAACCCTATGACTAAAAAAAAAAACAACGCTCTTCCAACAGCCGAGTAGAGAATTCAGCGTTAAAAAAATTACAATTAAAATATATGCAGCCGATAACAGATATATCGGCGTGTTTTTTCGTATTAAATTATAATGAAAAAATATAAATAAAATTAATTATGCGCGAATGACTCAGAGCTACTTAGTAGAGCTTTTCTACATTTTTATAACTAAGTTAGGGTACGTCTCAAAATAATAGGTACAGAAGTTTAGACGTCTGCCTCGTAGTTTTCTTCGTTTTTATGATAATTTTGAACAAAAGCAGACAAGTATGTGAATACCCTTATTACGTTTTTACAAATATTGACTAGATCAAATGTTCTAAGCTATAATCCTCATCATATAACGAAATGCTCGCTAGCTCCTAGCTAGAACCATAGAGAAAAATATTAAGAACATTTTACGCAATATTTTCGATAAGCTTAGTTAAAAAATAGATGAGAATTAAAATATAATGTATAATTAATAAAAATATAATGAATAAAGATCAGCTTAGAACCTTCCTCGATAAAAGGACTATACAACACAAAAATAGTTTTTAAATTCGAAACAGTAGTTCCTGAGATTAGCCGGATCAAACAAACAAACTCTTCAGCTTTATATATTATAGATTAGATATAGTATAGATTTAAATTGTTGAAAAAAATTTGTATGCATGGTCGTACTGCAAAAAATGATTAAAATATTTATTATTATAATATTGAAACGCTGTTAGATTATTATCAGTTAATAAATAAATAACTTATTTATTATATTCTCTACATTTGTTTCAATAATTCGATTTATACTATTCATATACATACATATGTGACTTTCTAATGAAGAAATAGTTAATCAATTTGATTTTTTTTCCTGCAATTAGAACCTAATACATTAAATTGATATCGAAAGTAAGAGATTACATTGTTTGAGAAGTTTTCGGTAATGATAATATTATGACATATTTCATTTAATCGTTTTGTGCAATTCTCAATCGCAATAATTGAATAATTAAGTATTAATTACAAGATAATGATTAGGTAATAAGGTATTATTAACCAACAAATTAAAAATAGCTCGAAAATGTCACAGGTTTGTGTAGTTAAGTATGATTATTATATTTTGTTTTAAAAATGAAATGACTCAATTTAAAATTTCCAGTAAAAAACTCTGATAATCAAAGCATATTTTGTATTTAAGTAATTTTTCAACTTGATAGTTATATTTTTTAAGAAATATTCTTTCATACATATATGAAAACACACCTATTACGTCGTATAGAAATGTTATTCTTCCAACTCGATTTATTACTAGAAACCGTTAGCTGGTCGATATATAAGACAGTAAGCAGATAAACCGGCACACATATATATCAAGAAAGGTCCGTATTTTTCAATATGTTAGCATTGCAAAGAATATCTCGATGTTTGTAATGATAAATATGTACGATAGTTGAGAGTAAAGCCGGATCGAGGGTAGATCGTTTTTTTGTTAATAATTCTTAAACTGCACGCTGTCACGATGCTATTTTGAAGTATAACACTACACAGTGCCAAGACAAAATAAATAACCAACTAAAATAAGAAATCATCAAGACAATTTCATGGTACGTTTTGCCACGGGATCTGGTACTGCTCCTGCTCTACGAAGGGAAACTAAATTAATACTTATAACTCAGAAATTACTTTAATAAATCACTATTAATACAGGGCCTTACTTATAAACATTTGTTTAACTAAACAAGAATTTCCGTCATTATTAATTTTCCATTCGAAAGAAGAAGACATTTATGAGTAAAGCTGATATAGTTTAAATACGACTTCATTCTTACAAAACCGTTAGTTAAAGATTGCATTTTGTAATATATATATTTTTTTAAATCTTCGAATTAAAAACAAAACAAACTACTAAATCAAAATATTTAATTATAACCAATACCACTTTGTCGAAGTGTTTCATTTTGTCCCCTATTTTATCCTACCGTTATTTTAGGGGTTGTGTTAACACAGCAATATTTTTAAAGTACCCAATAAAAATGTATGTTCAAATATCGTCATAGCAGAAAAGTAACCGGTGTGATTATAGCCGCAGTTAGCGACGGAGGATGTTCGACAGGTCACAGTTCACGGCTACCGGCTGTCGTTAGCGATGACGAACGACGGCACTTACATCAATACAAATTCAGAAAAATGTTATCATCCATAATACTTTTTACATATTTTAACAAAGGGCGTGTCGTTCGTTCTGTTAAAGTCACTAAAAAGTCATCGATTTAACTTAATGCAAATGGTATTTCATAAAATATTTTTACTTTGTGCAAAGGCTTGCAGGCTTCCATTATTTTTTTTTGTGTCCAGGTCCAGTAAATTTTATTAGATGAACTAGTCACATTTGTGTATTTCATTAATTAGAGCTCCAATACCTTATTATGATAGACATATAAGGTCCGTGTAACTAATAAATACATCAGATGTAACATTACAACAATTCAAATCTGACTATAATTCAGTTTAATTGTTTCTTTTGTCGCCGTCGACGTCTATGTGTATAAACAATAATCAAGAAGTTATAATCATCGTCGAAATTTACATAAAAATTGCTAATTATACTACACAACTATGTTTTTAAATATTCATTCGTACATAAATTACAAAAACAGGATCTCAATAGATATTATTTATGTTGGTTTTCTATTGGTATGCAATTAAACAGTTATTAAAATTAATTAATATTATCGAGAAGCGATGGTTTAATCATGACTAGTTGATAAAAAATAACGAAAATATACTAATTAAAAAAATATTTTGTTATGAAAAAATTACATATTATATATAATAAAGAAAAGTACCCGCGCCGCGTCTGTCTGTCACTATGAACTCAATTACCCCAACAATTACCGAACTGATTTTCAAATGGTTTGTAGCAATGGACGGATTCATTAGGAAGGTTTAGGTGTATAATTCATTAGGGTTATATGTAAATTGGATGTCATTTAACGTATTATTATATGTATATAATAGAATAGGTTGGCCGACGAACAAATGGGCCACCTGATGGTAAGTAGTCACCAACGCCCATAGACATTGGCATCGTAAGAAATGCTAACCATCGCTTACAACGCCAATGCGCCACCAACCTTGGGAACTAAGATGTCTCTTGAGCCTGTTATTAGACTGGCTCACTCACCCTTCAAACCGGAACACAACAATACCAAGTACTGCTGTTTTGCGGTAGAGTATCTGATAAGTGGGTTGTACCTACCCAGATTATGATAAAAAAATTATGTAGACCCTTATTCTACCCATGCGAAATCGAGATGTGTAGCTAGTAAAGTACCTATATGTATTATGAATAAATTATCATTTGATATACTAATCGAATTTTCAAATAAAGAATTTCTTAAAACGAACGCAATCGATCATTCAGTATAGAGACAGATGCGAGGGCGTCAAGTCATTGCACTGTTACGTTTAAAAATAAAAAATGTAATTGTTAGTTATTTTGGTCCACTGGATAGGACAGACGGTCACGTTTTAAATATGACATATTCGTTTTTAGTGCTTAATTTGCTTTTGTGATTAATTTCGTTCTCTGCAAAAAAAACTTAATCACGTATCTGCTTGCAATGAAAAGTGTTACTGATTTGGCCCCAGATCTTGTAACAATCAAAAAATACCTTTCACTTTTTAACTTGCCTGGCCCGACCCAGGTTCGGTACCCAGGACCTCGGAGCTTGTAGCCTTTTATGAAAGCCTTTAGAAAAACAGCTTATATGGTATTATTTATATTGAAATAAGAATGTAAAATACCAGTAAATATTTTAAAAATATCAAGACAAGAGCATCCCGCATTGTGACATAACTTTAACAAACAAAAAAAAAACCTAAGTTATTATGCAACGTTTTATTGCACGAACGACATCGTCTCATTGTGAATGTGAATGACTTTAATGGTTATTTTATAAGCATACGTTCTTGATAGTTCGCCGTTTTAATATTTTGATTTTAGTTATCTATAGTAGTAAAGTTTATATCGATGACATTATTTTTCTCAGTAGATCATTAAAACCTTATTTATGTAAAGAGTATGTACCTTATGTATGTATAGAGTAGGTATTATTACGCTAGATATAGACAAATCGTTTGTGATTACATTCATGTTAGCAGCTTGTTTAATGCGATTTCTATTCAATACATGTTTGTAATTTATCGTTTTATTAACTCGTGTATAAGAATTTATTTAAAATGCATTGAATACAGAAGGCCAATTCCACTAATGTAAAACGTTGACTAGCGTTCTCGATTCCATTCCGATCCAGCTTCGACTATTCCTCATAAAACCGAATCAGTATGATGTACATATACAAAAGTCAAAAAATCATATCAAAGTCAAACTTAATTGTTAACTTTCGTTGATTGTAACGTTCCATAAATGACAAATCGAATCGCAAATGGATCGTTGTATTAGTTGAATAGGGAAAAAGTGATATGACAATTATGTTAGTAGAATTCTCCTTTGTTAGGTTAAAATTTTCAATATAATTTAAATGGTTGTCAATGACAATCATATGTGTCACAATAAAAATAGGTTGACTTTTGATGGGGATAGGGTTGGATATATAATAAAATTTAAATGCATAAGTACAGACACAGAATTATATATCTATCTATTTTTTTTTCTTGCAGATAACACATCTGCAAGAAAAAAAAATGGATAAGGACAAACGAGACAGACTACGTGTCTGTAACATTCTAATTTTTTATACAAGTGAATGGACAATAGGAGGAATGAATGGATGAATGGAGAAATAGAAGAATGGTATTGTTTAAAAGGATATGGTAGGAATGGAAACTATTACTTACGATTGCACATTCATTTATATGACTAGTTACATCGTTGATTATTATTACCCATATAATATTTACGTATGTATATACATATGCTAAAAGAACAACGGCTATTTTTTTATTAATGATTGACATTAAAATTAAATATGTATTGACAAAGTAGTTTAGAAAAGAATGAGCATTATATTTGCTTTCTCTTTTAAGAACTTTGTTATAACACGCTTAAATAAAACTTTATTTATGTACGCGTGGCGTTTCGACATTAACAATCATTAAGCTCTTGATTTAACATTCTTTTTTCTTATTGTATAGGTAGGCGGAAGAGCATATGGGCCACCTGATGGTAAGTGGTCACCAACGCCCATAGACAATGGCATTGTAAGAATTTTATATATCGCTTACATCGCCAATGCGCCACCAACCTTGGGAACTAAGATGTTATGTCCCTTGTGCCTCTGATTACACTGGCTCACTCAGCCTTTAAATACACCAATACAAAGTACTGCTGCGGTAGATTATCTGATGAGTGGGACAACAGAGTAAACTTATATTATATATGCGAAAGTAACTCTGTCTGTCAGTTACGCTTACAGCTAAACTACTGAACCGATTTTGATGAAATTTATATCAAAGCAAGCTTGAACCCCAAGGAAGGAGAGGCTACCTTTTTATACCGAACACCTTACCAGTAAACCAGATGAAATAAAGTGCTTTATAAATACAACAGATATTTAATGAACGTATAACGTTCGAGCTATTCAAAACGTTGTCAAAACGATAAATTATCTAACAATACAGTCATTACGAATTTACAATTCTATTTTGCCTTGTTTCCATCGTAAAAGATGTCTTCATACATTAAATATGAATAATTCAAACGTGACATGTTATTTTTTAAGCAGTGACCGATGTGATCATTGAACAGTATAAACATAAGTTACATCACATCGACCACACCTCGATTCTACTATATATTATACTAGCGTTTAGCCCGCGGCTTCACCCGCGTAAGCCGCGTTCCCGTGGGAATATGGGGACAACATGTAGCCTATGATACTCGCTGATAAAATAGCTTTCCATTGGTGAAAGAATTTTTAAAATCGAATTTTACAAACGAATAATCTCGCATTTATAATATTAGTTAGGAGTAGTTACCGTGCGCGGCTTTACCCGCCTGTGGTTGGGGGGGAGGCTTTGTCTGTCCTTGGGTTCTAGCTTGCTGCGTACGAAATTTCATCAAAGTCGGTGAGTGGTTGGGCAGTGAAAGCGTTATTGCATTTATAATATTAGTATAGATTAGATTTGTTCTATGTATCTGTCTTGCAATGATCTTGAATGAATAAAATAAACTGGATGTACACAAACTTTTACGTCCTAAAAAATATTAATGCATTTTTTTTAAATTCAAATATGCTAAGTGGTTAAATAGAAATGCACATCAAATTTTAAATAAATTATAATTGAACAATTTGTTGACAGATTAAAGACTTAATAATGGCGGGAATATTTTTTTAATTACATTTTTTCTTTCTTTTATGGCGTGAATCTTTAAATTGTCTTATTATGATCAGATAAATGAATATCTTTATTACTCTTCATTTTTTCCACTTTATTTAACGTACACAATAGTTAATATCTAAATCAAACACTAATTTAAATGTGCGACGCATGTTGTTTTGACTTTTTATCATTAGTAATCTATTATACAAATATATGATTCATATAATGATACCATATCAGATAGACACCGAAAAGTACATGAGGTGGTACAAAAGTCTATGCAATTTTGCGTTTGGGATATTCGAAAGTTTTTAAATATAAACGTGCATTATGCACAGGATATTAAAAGCAGGGTTGTATTAGGGTAGGGCGCGGACCGGCCGTCCTTCAGGCGCCTGTGTAGGAAGGGTGATTTTTTATCGATGAGCTTGTTGGGAAACACCGCTATAAATCACGAAAATATACATTTCATGTTTGTCTCCTATTCTCATATTTTATCGACTGTCAGCAACGATAGTTTCATCTACGATGTTACTATTTATAAACATACATGCAATAGTGAGTAGTGAGTTTGTCTGGTTGTTACGCTTTCACGTTTGAGCTACTCAACTGATCTTCATGAAATTTCGCATACATCATGTCAGGGATACAGAAAAGAACATACGATACCTACTATCTCCCTCTCCCCTCAAACACGGGCAAAACCGCGGGCGGGACCTAATAGTAGTAATTCAATAAGAGGAGCTTATTCGAATATTGTGTTTTCGGTATGTGATGAAATGGACTGATTTCGATCAGGTATTGAATGAGTTTATATAAGATACTAGGTATTCGAATGATGGATGGCTATAAGTTTTATAGGCGATCAAGAGTTTTATCGTTTAAGTTATTGCTATCTTTTACCAAACCTACACCTGATTGATAGTCAAGCAAATATACCCCAGAGTAATAATGTCTTCTTATAAATAACTGTTTATGTTTTCTTATGCAGTCTGTTGTATGAAATTTTCGCAAACCTGCATGTCAAGCGATTGCAAATAACACGTTACATTAGTGTTTGTCGAAACAATTACTAATAAGCAATGTTTATGTTACATACTTGTCAAACATTCAATAAATATTACGTAGTTACTACTTTGCGAAATTCGTTTTAATGTCAAGATATAAAGAAATATATTAGCTAATGTTTATTCAAACACCAAACTCTTCCAGCATATTATTGAGCTCATAGGACCTATAAACATTGAACAAATACTTCTTTTTTTTTCTGTCGTGTATCTACGCTATTTGAGCGCAAAATATTCTGCCAATGTCACGTATAGGAGAGATGAATTGACACTCCTAATTATGTAATTAAGCGCCAGCTCCTTGTAATGTTAAATATTGGGATATTTTCATAAAAAGCAATAATTAAATGGAATATACAGATAAAGGCAAGTATATAATAAGAAAAACTTTTTTATACAACAGACTCCAATGGAATTTGGAAAATTATTTTTGTATTGTATAATATGTAGTATGATGGTTAGTTTATTACAATTATTTATAACTGACCCCTAACTATAATATAATTATGATATGTTTAGTCTGATTTTTATTAGAAAGTTGTTCATTGCTAACTACTTAACCATCAAATGATTTTTATGTTACAATATTAACCTATATATAATATAATTTTCATAAAAGTAATGATATTTTAGAAGAAATAATTATGTTTTTAAATGTAACAATAAATTAAATTAGGCAATGAATTTACTTTACATTCATTTGAAAAACTCAATTTCATCTTATAAACGGTTCATCAATCAAAACCTTGTTAGTTAATTCTGGAAATTAATACTATCTTTTAATATTCCTTTGTAAATAAAATAAAGACTTTCTTTTGTTTATTTAATTTATTTTAAGCTTACACTTGAAATATAAATAGCAAAATTAAAAATAAATTAAGCGATAACACAAACAGGCTATGTATAAACAGAAAATTAAATATAGAAAGATTATAAAAAAGATAAGATAATAATTATAAGTTGCAAGGAATATTAGTTTTATATGGTAGAAAATTATGTTCAGAATATCATGCCACCAACCTGACAGCCACTCGTACACTGGACTCTTCACTAGACATTGCTGCATCTGACCACCTGTGCAGAATTGGTACCATATTAATACATTATATACAAAACACCATAACATTTTATATAATTACAAATGCTTTGTAGTATATTAACAATTATTATATTCATACAATAATGAGAAGAAACTTTGACTAAGACAGGACTTTTGGGTATTTTATTTTTTAATTTTATTAAACAGAATATTTAAAAATATATCGCAGTATCTATTTGTTGGACATAAATAAAATACCTATAAATATTTTTAATTTAGGCTACAATGTCATAATTATATTGATAAGTTTTGACTTAAACAAATCTTGTTTATATGTTATTATCAGATTCACACGAGTTCACAGACCTCTACAATATATAGTACAAATTGAGCAATTTACTTACTATACTCGGTAGAATCTTCACTTTTCGCTTAACTAGATCACATTTCTTTTATAACAGCTTCAGTATGACACGCTAAATTAACACCGACTGAGATTTCCGTCCATCTTTCACTAGCATAATAAAACAATTTAATATAAATTAAATTGCGACAATTACTTTTAGATAAAAAACTATATTAATGATTTTTAAAAAATATAATTCATTTCACAAATTTACGAAGCGTCGCGTATATAAACAATCAAATTTAGATATTAAAACGATGGACACCACAGCCCCGTTACCGCACAAAATGACACTGACAGCAAAATTCATAAACTTCGATTTCACTTGATATGTCATTGCGACGTACATTACTGACAACGACAAATAGCAACGTTTGACATTGACAGATAAAAATTATACTTTATCTGCTTTTTTAGAGTCAGTCAGATCTTTTTATTTTATGAGTCGTCAGATATACTATAAATTAATCTCAAAATATATATTTATATTTAATTAATAAAAATATATGTTACAGTAACATTCTTAATTGTATTACTTAACACAAACTTGAATGCTATATTGTACTAGATGTCAGCTTCATTTCTCAAAGTGATTTTTAAGCTTTACCATAGATGGCGCTATTATTAAGACCTCTATAACTAACCGTTGTAACAAAATATCCTACCATTACAAATTTAAAACATCTTAACAACAAATTAAGAGTCATATTCTCATTTTCCGTCAACGCCAATGAAAATATGGTAGTGCTTTAGCCTTTAACTACCAGTAACAGTAACAGCCTGTACACATGTGGCAACATTTCAGTGAAATTAGACACATGCAGGTTTCTTCACGATGTTTTCCTTCGCCTTGACGGCGAGCACGAGATGAATTATAATCAGAAATTAAGCACATGAAATTCAGTGGTGCTTGTCCGGGCTTGAACCCATGATCATCGGTTAAGATTCACGCGATTTTACCACTGGGCCATTTCGGCTTACTACAGTTAGGTAATTAATACTTATTAATTTAGTTAAAATAGTAGTGTAAGTAATTAAAAAAATATTTAGAAATTATATTTTGTTTAATTATAGTTTGTTCAATCTGCTTAAATTGACTATGTATATGCTATTTTTTTGTATTGTCTGAAGCTCCTAAGTCCTGGTGGTACAGACTTATATGGATTACATAATCATACAGAAAAATCTTAAATTATTATTTTTAAAATATACGTGGAAGTACAATACAAGTATATTACAATAATTACAATAGGGATTAATGATTATTATATTGTACAACCGATACTAATATTATAAATGCTAAAGTGTCTCTGTCAGTTACGCTTCAAGACCAAAACCACTGAACCAATTTTGACTGATGTAGGTAATTTTTTTTGGTATAGGTAGGCAGGCTGACGTGCAAATGAGCCACCTGATGTTAAGTGGTCACCATCGCCCATAGAAATTGGTGATGTAAGAAGAAATATTAAACATTACTTATATTGACAATGCGCCACCTGCATGCACTGTGCACCTGTAGTTGCACTGGCTCACTCATCATTTAAATAGGAACGCAACAATACCTTTGTATTGTATATTGCGGTTGAACATTTGATGATTGGTAGAACCCAGAAGGGCTAGGTTGGCGTGGTTGGTAAGATACTTGCCTTTCACGCCACAGGTCTTGGGTTCGATTACCACGACAGACATTTGTGTGCAAGAACATGTTACAAACTAAATATTCAAGTATTTTATGATATTACATGGAAATACGATAAATTTTTGAAGAACGCGATACATATTTAATTCTATACGTATATATCAGTACATATACATGGGTGGAAATAAAGAGGAACCACAATAGTGAAATATTGTAAGCGTGCGTAAGGTTCAACATTTAACAACTTATTTCACCTCCAGCAATACCTATTTAAGTATTTATTTTATGGAGCTTTAAGTAACTAGTTTCTTTTTGTTACTTTAACTTGAATTATTCTTAAGCGTTGACTTTATAACGCTGTTATTGTAAATGCTTGGACATTCTTATATAAAAAAAGAAATAGTATGGTTGCTAGTAATGCTGCATAGGCTATTAAGCTACTTGAATCAAAATAAAAATTTTATACTTTTTGGCCTTGCTATTATTAAGTTTTATGTGATTTTGAATGTCGTAAAGATTTAAGTAGGTACTTCGTATAAGATATTTTATAACCGAATTAATAAATGATGTTAGTCATACGTGGAACGGCACTTCGACTTTAATGGTACATATATAATCATATAAAACATGGAGTATAATAGGCAGGATGTTTCTTATAATGGGCACAAAATTGTGATTGAATTCAAGTCCTTATCAACCAAGTCTCAGACTGGAGCCGATTAACTTGGTCCAATTCAAACGCTACAAAGTCACTATTTGTCACTATTTGTCATATCCACTAATATTGAGATCTCTCCCCTGGTTGCTACAAACATCGGAATACTTGGTGTCGACATTTAGAGCGTCGTTCAGTTCCGAAACTAAGAACTGAGTAAGAACTTACTCGGTGGTAGAGCTTTGTGCAAGCTCGTCTGGGTAGGTACCACCCACTCATCAGATATTCTACTGCAAAACAGCAATACATTCTATTGTTGTGTTCCGGTGTGAAGGGTGAGTGAGCCAGTGTAATGACAAGCACAAGGGACTTAACATCTTAGTTCCCAAGGTTGGTGGCGCTTTGGCGATGTAAGCGATGGTTAACATATCTTACAATGCCATTGTTTATGGGCGTTGGTGACAACTTACCATCAGGTGGCCCATATGCTCGTCCGCCTAACTATAAAATAATAATAAAAAAAGAAACCATATTGGTTTCTAAAAAGCTTTGAGTGCTGAGGAAGACGACTTCACGTTGGCTTATCGTCTAAAACTTTACAAGGCGCAAATTTAACCCCTCGTGTAGTTCCTGCTCTCATCTTTGGGTGAGACCTCCCAAGTAGGAACGCGCTGAATTCCTATTTGACATCGCATTAGAATTCTTCTATTCACACCACCTCCACCTCTGGAAACCCACAACGCGCTGATTTTAAAGCATTTTCTGCCTCGCACAACCACTTTGTGGAACCAGCTTTTGCCGGCGGTATTTATTGAACCCCTTACTTATTCCTTAACGGTCACAACCGTCCCGACGCACCTGCAAGCCGATGCTGCAGGTGTCCATGTGCGGTGGTCACTTTCCATCAGATGAGCCTCCTGCTCGTTTTTATAAAATATAACATAAAACAGTTTTGACAATAAATTTCAAATTTAATTTAATTTAATTTTCATACATTATTTATTGTTATCATATGTTATGTATTATTGATTATAAAATTTAATTAATGTTCTATAGTGGTTGCTCAGTTGATACAAAATTAATAATAAGTATCCTGTAATTACGTATAAATAAAAGTGCGATTAATCTTGTTTAGCATACATTATATATTACTATGTTGTAATATTATAACTTTTGTTGGTAGTTCGATATTAAATAAATAAATAAACATTATGAATCAAAACTATTTAATTACTATGACATTTTTTTTTAAATATCCTTTAATTATACGTAATATAATATTATTTAATACGGTATTATGCAAAAGTCTTGGATTTCAATCGAATGTGATTTTGGTTGCATATGAAAAGTGTAATTTCCGGGGTTAACTAATGAATTTTAATTTTCAATCCTAAAAAAAAAGTAATTCGACACCGAAAAACAGAATAATTTGCTAACAATCCGGTCAACTACAAACATTATTCGCAACGTCATTTGAGAGAAATTGTGGCAGTTATTAATTTCTCCAGGAAAAAAAAATTGTTTCTAAAATAAAGTTCAGTACAGTTTCTAAAAAAAACCTATAAACGTATCTATAATACTTTTTTTATTTTAATAATCACAAGAAATATACTGTTAACAAAAACTTATTAAAAATTTATTGGAATTACATTTTTAAAATAGTGGCTGTACGACAAATGTTACATTATTTTATAAGCAGATTCTGTAACATTTTTTATCCTCCAGGTAAGGTTTGGACAAGATTTCCAGGTTAAATTTACACTGAAAATACGAGGACGATACCCTACGCTACATTCGTACCAGTTGGATATAAATAATGTCGATACGAAGTCCGGAAGCCTAGATATGATCGACTACCTAAGTAAACTTGTTATTAACATGAAGGCTGCCCGTGGCTTTTCTAGTAACATCTAAGTCCGCAGCCCACTTACAAACATCGAAATGAAACAGCATGACTTGGTAGAAAACCTAATCATATACAATACATAAGCAAGAACGATACACACAGATAAAAAATGCGTTATTTGCGTTATTGGCGTAATCATGACGTAGACATCATAGACTAACTTTATAAAAGTTTTAAGCATCTAGCTAGATATGACTTTTGTTTATATATTAAACAAAATTCATAACTTATATTCAATTAATTATTTTAAATTATATACTGGGATAACATGATTATGAGGCTTTTGATATATCTAAAATTAATAACTAAATATATGGTTGGTTTGAACGGAACTAATTATATTTATGGCGAGTTCTTGCCGAGCCCCATACATTTTAATCTTTGGCCAAATACGTGTTCGAAACTACCCGAAGACATGCAACTTTGCGCTTACGGTACAATAATTTATTTACGTGGTCTCTGTAGTATAGGGGCAGCTTATAATGCAACCACGAGGTCTTAGGTTCATGACCCGATTCGGGCCCTTAAAAATATATTGATGTTTTTTGTTAAGAAACTATCAGAGATTGAAAATGTTTACTTTTCGTGTCTCAGAAGTTTCTAGCGGCGGTAGGGTTTTATGGAAGTCCGCCTGGGTAGATACCATGCACATATTCTAGCTCTAAACGGAAACACTTAGGTATATTGGGTTCTGGTTTGAAGAGTGAGTGAGCCAGTGTACAGTGCCAGAGAACTAAAGGTACAAGGGACATAACATCCTAGTTCTCAAGGTTGGTAGCGCATTGGCGGTGTAAGGAATGTTTAATATTTTTTACAGCGCCAATGTAAGCTAATTTACTATTATTATTATCTAATTTATATAGATAAAAATATTCTGCAGTTTCTTCATATAAAAGTAACGATACATAATGATGCT
Organism: Nymphalis polychloros; assembly: GCA_905220585.2. NCBI lineage: Eukaryota > Metazoa > Arthropoda > Insecta > Lepidoptera > Nymphalidae > Nymphalis > Nymphalis polychloros. The sequence continues at coordinate 13,293,832 of HG992243.1, read as the reverse complement.
TTCAATATATATTTATTGCATAGTTCAGTCGCGCTTTCATTATACACTTATATATCGATATACGTATCTATTAAAATGACTTAAAGTCGACGTGCTAATTTGATGTATTCAATATACCAATATACAGTTTCACATAAATTTTAGTTTACCCCATATCTGCATACTCGTAAATCATCAACTATGTATTGATCAACATTTCGGGTTGAAATCGGAGTGCCCTCAGGAATTAGCGTCCACGACTTACGATCACAGTCACTAATCCCGATAGGCCAAATTCTCGACGTTTCTGACATTGTGATGTATGATTGGATTTACAATATACAAACGGTGTTGTCTATATATATTGAACTTTATTTTCAATTGTTTTTGGCATGGTCGTTTGGTTTTAATTATCAGCGACATTTTTATTTAGCAGGATATAAATTGTCCTAAATGTCAACGCATGATGATGAAGTTGCTTCCATGCTGAGTTTCATTACAAAACAAATATATCGGTTTTAACAATTGTTTTTTATGAAGGCAGAGTTAGTGGTTTACTTATATAGTGGTCATACATACAGCACTGCAAGAAGTACAAACCACTCAATACACCGTTAAAGTACTGGTAACCATAAGATCGAAATTGTTATATATTGTTACTGTAATTAAACTGACTCTTCACTCTTCAAATCGAAACGTGTTACGAACAAAGGATAATCAAAATTACAATAATGTGTTACGTAACTCGATTAAAACAAAGCTTATTAACAGAATTCTGACTTTTTTTATATTAAAAATTGAATTCATACTAAATTCCCAGACGGTAACGAACAGAAACAAATGATATAGGAGCGGATGAGAGGTTTTTTATGTTATAGGGCAGACGGGCCACCTGATTGTAAATGGTCACTACTGCTCATAGACATTGTCGTTCCCGTTGTTTTTAGTTCCCAATGTTAGTGCATTGACGATGTAAGGGATAGTAAATATTGACATTGACAGTGTATTGAAACTCCCAATATGTGATCACTTAACATTAGGTGTCCATTAGCCAGTCCGCCTACATCAAATTTAAAAAGAATTGCTTGATAACAATATCCATTTTATTTTGCATTAGAATGACTACTTTGCATAGAATGAAATGAAAAAGTTAATTACAGGTATAATTAAGATTTAAAATTACATAAAAATAAAAAATAAACCCAGGAGACATGATATAGCATCTTCCATGCAAACATCTTTGATTTTAATCATTAAAAACTATAACATGATTTTAATGTGACTCCATAAATTTTCTCATATTCGCCATCTTATCTTACCAATTTATAGGACAGGTTGACATCTGTATTGTTCAAATGAGAGAAAAGAGATTTAAGGGTATTAAAAAAGATTTATTGACGTATTCATATTTTAAAACAAGTTCGCGGGTCGCGGCGTTTTCAATCGAATCTATTAACGACTTGATCTGCGTTTCTTACCGTTTCGACCATTAACGTAGAATAACCGTGTTAAAGCGATAAAGATGTCCTTAACGAGTGAAAGATCTACATTATTATAACAAGAATAGCTGATTTTGTTTGGGTGTGATAAAGTCACGATCGGCCGTAACGGATTTAACCTCTACATGCGTAGAAGGGTCAAAAGACTTATAAACAACGAAGTTATTATGTTTAGATCCAGCTCGGCGTCGCGTCGGTTTGATGTTATAATTCTGGCAATTTACGAATGAAAAACTTTATAATTAAGATTTCCATATATTTTATTTATTTTCAAATTGTAGAGTCCGAATTTGTTTAACATTTCGCGGCGCTACACTATCAAAGTACAAGTTTTATAGTATCCCGTTTTAAATTTATCTCTTAAATTAAAATGTATCTTGTCGTAAAATACGAATACGCTTTATTAAAACTATTAATATAACGTAACATTTTTATTGCCTCTCATTATAGAGGTTTGTACATAAATGAAAAATAGTATTATAACTTCTTGAAGTGCTGTCTAAACGAGTAAAATTTACTTTGCGGTAAGTTCAGAAAGTATTGTACTGGCTTGGCATTGTGAAACACGTCTGCGGGCGTGTTTGTTCGGCGCTCGGCGCTCGTGCGCGCCTCCATTATACTCTTAATACATATTGCACGGTTCTTACCACTTAAGAAGCCGCATTATTTCCTGGTAGAGGATATGTCGAAATGCTGTATTTGTTTCCATCTTTTAACTGAAGAGGTGAGTGCTAATTAGAAGCTTATAAGTAAGCCATCTTTTATTCGAGTGACATCGTCGTTCAACAATTATAACAACGATCAATTGATGTACTTATAGGTGCTTTTTAGATGTTTGATAAAAATACACACACACAGATACACTAGTAAGAATCACTAGATTCTTACAGATCACAAAACAAAATAACATTTACGTCGCCGTGTTAAGGTTTTATGGGCATTTACTTATAAAATAGCATTTTGTTATCTGTACTGTATAATAATCAAAGATTGGATTTCTAAAAGGATGGCATTTTCTTCTCTTAAAGAGATGGTTTGTAACTTATACGAATATAGTATATTTAGTTTTTGATATTGAATTATGTTACCCAGACAAGATAACAGGACGTTGATAGCTGGATTATATCCTAAATATGAACCAGTAGATATTAATCAAGATCTCGCTGATTAAAGGATGATGTAGCCGACGGAAACCGTTATCCGCATATCAAATTTGCATCAACAAGTGCGAGGTATTAGTAACATTAAAATCAGGTTTCGAGATACACGCTTATATCTTTAATATAGCCACGTTGAATTCAAATGTTATATTCTAAAGCTATGGTGTTTAATTATCCATAAGAACATTTACATGTCCAATTTCCTATAGAATTGTGGGAATGCAAATTAAAGAGAAAAAAAATCGAAGTATTACTATGAGCCTAGTTATTTATTTGATATTGAGACTTAGTTATATTTTTTTTATTTTTAGATAATAATATTATTATTACTATTCATAATTATATTAAATAAGAAAGTTGTTTGACACGTTCAATTTACAACAATTCCATCTTGGTCAATTTCACTACACGGCAAATAGATTTATCTGTCTATTTCCTGTAGTCTATTTCCTGTAGTCTACTTTCATTCAGAATGATAGTACATATATTTATTATAGAAACGAAATGGGAGAATACGTACATTTTAATAAGAATTAAAAATAATTGTAATTGAATGAAAGGTATCAATTTATCGTATATAGTACACAATAAACTGTTTTCAGTGTACCCACTATTTATATTATACAATCATAAGATGTCGACTCGAGGTTTTTATTTCTCAATAAGGTTTATTTATTCTGAGTACAACTCTGTACGTATCTTAACATAATATTTAACGTGTAGGTTTGTGAAGGAGCTAATAGGGTCATGTGAGGGTTAGTTAAATAATAGGACGCATTGTTTCCCGCGAGGCCGTTCGCCTCGACATGCGTTGGCGCACGCCGTGTGACTGTCGCTCCGCTACACTTGGCAACTTAACTTACATTTATTACAATAAATTTAAGATTTATGTCATATAATAAGCATTTTATTTAATATGTACATATGAAATTAGCTTAAACATCTTCCGATAAATTATTGCCTTGATTTGCTAATATGCGACGAGCTGCTGACGGAAACGGATGACATAACAACTAAAAAAATGATATATCTAATACATAGGACTTTTTTTACTGATTAAAAATATATTTTAAAAAACACTAAGCTAACCGGGCGAAGGAAAAACAACTAAAAAATGTTGTATAAAATATGTATGTTTATATAAAAAAAAAATGGCTTGTAGTAAACCTACGTAGTCTTATATACGTTTTGTAACTTATATGTGTACTTACTATATGTTTTGTATAAAATGCGACATTATAACTAAATTAAAACAACTTTCATATATAGTGAAAAGTATTATTGAAACCTGGTTCAAGATTTTCACGAGCGTGTAAAATTTAGATCATAAATTAGATTACGCTGATTAAATTTGATCCCTTATGATTTTTTTAAATATATTTCTTGATCAATTAAACAAATATTATAATATAAAGGTACTAATATAACTATTTTGTTAAAGCTCGTTTAAACGAAATGAATATTAAATGTAGATAGATAATGTACATAGGTATAATACATATTATATTTAGATAGAATATATATATTAAAACTATTGTACATATTATATACTAAACTCGGACGTATAAAATGAACAATTCCATCGTTGTCTCGCTTAATAATTTTTTAAAAAGCTTAAATTTAAAGTAATATTTTTTTGTGTTTTTATTTTCACTACCACCCTCACAAAACCAATTTTAAAAAGTCCTAGAATTAAAATTATTGGAAGTTGAAGACTATTCATATAATATCTAGGTATCTACCAAATCGAATCAATTTATTGGCATGGGTAGATGTATTTATTATATTATTATGATTCTGTTTAGCGCAATTGAAACATACACGTTAAAGATCGATTTACAAAACCTAGCTACAGCTTTTAATATCAATTCTATGTATATCACAATGCATGAAGTCATGGAAAACCTGCTAACTTAATTATCTAAAGTTTAAATTTAGCGAACTATACAGTTTAAAATACAATACCGTCCACGATTTGAATATTAACTAAAACTCTATTATCTCTTTGTGTAAGCGTTAAAAAGACTCCCGTATCAACTCGCCGAGACATGTGAACAGGTACGATTCCTTCTCTTTCCGGTTTTCATTATAAAATCAGCCGCACCGGAGTTGCACCGTCTAAGGCAGCGATATTTACACGCATAATTATAGTCTGTCAAAACTCGTGCACACTCCGTGCGTAGCCCTTATTACGTAGGTCACAGAAACTATATTCAAATAACTTTCATTAACAGGTACACAGATGAATATATCTTTTCAAAATTCATTGAGACTAAGATTAAAAGAAGCGTTTTTTGAAGCTCGGTTGAAAGTAATGAATGAAATTAACTAAGGGCTGAACTTAAACGACCAAAGAAATTTGAGATGATGTCATCATTGTGTTTTATTTTGAATAATTAACGTGTTTTGATAATTAAAAATATATATATTAAAAAAACATTTTATATTGTTTCTTTATATACTGAACACAGTTTCTAATCCATAAGCAAACAAATATATCGTAGCTGTGAAGGTTTATAAGGACGGGGTGCGCGGGCGTAGTGGACGCGCGGAGAGGGGGTGCGTTGACCTCGCGTCGGGTTTACGAGTGCATTTGCACAGTGACACCCCCCCGCTACCCGTACCCGCCCTCGTCGCAGACGTGCGTGCACGCAGCGCGCCGATTCTGGAAATCGCAAAAACCGACCAATTATGATTGATACCACTAGCCGACGACCGACAGTACGGAGAAAAAGTTAAAAATTCGCCAACCGAAATGGATTGATGTTGACTCGATTCATCGAGATATAAGAAGTGCGCGGTCGCTGTAAAAACCTTTGATTTACGATGGGACGATGCGCTCGTATTTACACGTATATGGCACAGGGCTTGTTCGCGATCTCATAATAACCGTAATCAGTCTATTACTGTTAGCTCAATGAAAGTGTCTCTATTTAACTGACGGCACTCATATGGACATTTTTCTCATGTTTGCAACGACATGTTTACAAAAACGACACAACGATAGTCGTCACGTGTCTTCTGAAGAATGTTCAGTGTCATAATCACTCCTTTTAATAATTAGTGGATAAAATTGTAAGATTACTTTTATCCGAAAATAAATTACATTTGATTGAAACTGTTTCTACGGGAATTAATTGAATTATCATCGTTAATAAGCAAAATAATAAAAAGTAAAACGGACTTTAAACATAAAATAATTTACATTAAAGTTGAAAAATAACCGACTTGATTTTCTTTTAAAAGATTATAGATCTAAGACGTGAACGGCTATGATGAGGCGGATGATCTAGAAGTCTGTGTTATACTCTGGCTTATGTGCCTCATACATGACCAATTATATTTTATCTTTTCGTATATTTTTATTGTCCTTTTTTATGTCAATAATTAGCTAATTATTAATTGTTATATATTTTAATTGTTATTTTTGTGATTGATTCTAATTCTAATTATTAATGTATGTAATATTATCGATGTGTGACTTAGAATGTATCAAATGTGTATTTTTGATACACATTATGTATGGGCCTCGATGCCTGAGAAATAAAATAAATAGGCAAAAGCTGTCTAAAGGTGCCAAGCCCAAATAATTTGCTACTATGTTTCACTTATAAACACATAGACATACAACACACACAATCTCTTACATACATAAATAATACTAACTACAGATTTACACGTTTAAATATTTATTATTGGTTAAAAATTTAATTACCTAATTATTTGTTATAAAAGAGCGAAAGCTTGTATTTCATAATTACTAAAAGATCTCAAGCTGTTAGAAATAAGGAAGAAGTGAAATAAGGACTTTTATTTATTTTATTTCGTTTATAAACAAATTCATTTACATATAATTATAAATTTATACAACTTATGTTCAATAATAATTTTGACCTTTGATAGCTTGCGACTTGCATTAATATTTATTGGCTTCGGCTCTTGTAAAGTTACATATATATATATATGTATTATTAGTATTCTTTACATTTGATATTTATCGTACATTTATGTTGCTCTTAGTAAAGTGGAAATATTAAACGGCATTGCAATTAGTATCAATAATAAAATTACTTAGAAAGCAATAATGATCTACATAAAGGAAAAATATATAATATCCAATCATACTCAAACTTTCACCTACACTTAATACCTCTTGACTTTATTTCTAAAAACGAGGGCACAACGACCACACACCAAGCCATGACCGTCAGTAGAGGTTACTGTAGTAGCTGCGAGAAAAAAGGTAAAGAAATAGCTTCTAGTCGGCGTTGTTTGAGCAGGCGCAGGCGCAGGCGAAGAGCAAACACAGGCCTCGTATTGTCCTCTTCGCCTTCTTACATAATTATGTATTATGCATGTTGCCTAATACTTCAAAGTCAATATTGGTGGATATAAATTTCTAACGATCTATACTTTCATTGGCATGTATCTTTCGTTCATAATTTTTTTTTTTATCAAAGAAATATTTTCTAAAAGTAATTGCCAGTTATAAATATTGGCCACAGTTGGGCAATTTTTTCTCTTAATTTCAGGAGAAAGTTTGGAGCTTATTCCACCATGCCGACCTCAGGCAAGTTGGTAACATGTGGTAGCATAACATCTGACAAATGCAGAATTCTTCATGATGCTTACCTTTAATTAATTACATAAATTTAGCCGATGAAAACTCAATGGCGGTTTTATTCACTGGGCCATGACGACAGAGCTTGCAGTAACAGCCTGTAAATGTCACATTTCTGGGCTAAGGCCTCTTCTCCTCTTCTGAGGAGAAGGTTTTGTAATCAATAGCAGCCTCTGTATGTCCCACTGCTGGGCTAAGGCCTCTTCTCCTTTTTTGAGGAGAAGGCTTTGTAGCTTATTCCACCACGCTGCTCTAATGCGGATTGGTGGAATACACATGTGACAGAATTTCAATGAAATTTGACACATGCAGGTTTCCTCACGATGTTTTCCTTCACCGTCAAGCACGAGATGAACACGCACATCAAATTCAGTGGTACTTGCCGTGGTTTGAACCCACAATCATCGATTAAAATTCTCGCGTTCTTACCATTGGGCCATCTCGGCTTGTTTCGTCGACTGAGCTTAAAAGTATTATATTATTATCTTCAGTATTGGTACAAAACATTGAAATTTAAATAAATCGGTCTCAGGCAAAACTAGCTGAGGCGAATCTATTCACATATGTTTTGTTTTTAGGTTAAGTGTAGGCAACAGTAGCAGTAGCATATCTTTGAGGACATTTTTTCAAAAGGTAGTACAATTGTATCCTTTTTCTCTGTATTTATAAATTAAAGTATATAATTAATTTTCAATCCGTATTCTCAAAAAAAAAATACATATATTTTCAAGCATATCATATCAAATTACATTTTGCATATTTTCTTTCCTAACATACACCTTCAATATCTCTAGAAATATGTCATGTAGAATTAATCTGAAGATCAATCGATGGCAGAAGCGCTCTTCGGCGCGCATACGTGAGCTTTAATGACACTTCACTTCATACAGTATCCGACTAAAATATTTTGGTCGATCAAATTTGAACATGAGTAGAGGGGTATCGTAAATATTTAACTACCTTGTTGGTCTAGTAGCTGGCGTATAAGCCTGCAGATTCCGAGGTCCTGTGTTCAAACCATTTCAAACCCCGAGTCGGGCCATTAAAGTTATTGAGTGTTTCTGTCAAGAAATTGTCACTATTAGCAGTTCCGTGCTTATAGAAACAATATAAACTTGTGTCTTTGGCCCTGTGCCTGAACTTTTTATGGTTGTGTCTGATTCTCGGTCCCATGAATTATGAGTTAGGGAACAGTGAGTGCTTGATTTGCGCACACAATTTAGCACTATTACATCTCCTGCACAGTTAACCTTCAAAGAAATAGGTCAAAAGTCATCGTCATCATGTCTTGTCTCTTCGCGTAACTAAATTTTGAATATAATAATTAATTGGCATAGAAAAAATAATTTTAACGCAAATATTATTGAACACAATTAACAAGTGATTAAGGGATTACAAAATACAAATGAAAACTTATAAAAACTAAAAATATAAATACAACGATAATGTATTTATCAAATGTTGTAAAAATATGTAATTTGGGCCGTGACCAAAGATTTGCAGTTGTTAATATTTATATGATGATGATTCTTTATCTTTTGACAATTGAAGGGATTGTTAATATAGATTCATCACAGTTCATTGACGTTAATTGTAGGAAGTCTATACATAAGTATATTATACTCAGTCTTTGGACTGCGCCACTAAGCTTGACGGAACATGCCCAAACACGATCTCGAAGTTATTTTGACCGCTGCAGGCGCTGGCAGCGCTGAAACAGAGAGCGGTTCTGTATGGTTCCTACATCTTTATACATGTGTTATGATTTGTTATGGACATCTTAAAAAAAACGAAAATTATCTAATAGTAGCGACATTTATTGTTAAATAAAGGGTTCATTCATTGATTTTAACGAATCATGAGAACATGTTGTAACATAAATTTTAAAAATATTGACTACATGTACAAAAATTAACCTTAAAATTTTTAATGTAAGAAATATTACTAAATCTGTTCAGATTTTTAAGCCAACGCGACGCGACGTATACAGTTGACCAACTCAATACGAAGATATACAACCTACGCACTAGTTCAACAAAGAACACAACTATAAGACAACAAAAGAGTTTCTCGAAGCATTTGTTGCAAATGCTCAATAGTAAGACGATATCTCAGCATAAACAATTCTCTGGTGTTTTATTTCTTAGTAGAAACCTTTTGAAATCTTGTTACTCGTATTATGAGTTATGCGAATTTTCCATAAACAATATTTAAAAAAAATAAAAAATAATGTATAGTTAGGCGGACGAGCATATGGGCCACCTGATGGTAAGTGGTCACCAACGCCCATAAACAATGGCATTGTAAGAAATGTTAACCATCGCTTACATCGCCAATGCACCACCAACCTTGAGAAGTAAGATGTTATGTCTCACCCTTGAAACCAGAACACAACAAAAACAAAGTACTGCTGTTTTGCGGTAGAATATCTGATGAGTGGGTGATACCTACCCAGACGAGCTTGTACAAAGCTCTAACACCGAGTGAGTATAGATATAAAGACTGACACATGGGTGAATAATCTACATTCAATCGGAGCTTCATTCGCCTATAATTTGAAATTTCACCAATGAAAACAATGACGATTTAAATTGAACAAACAAGTGTATGCATATATATGTAGGTTTAAACATACCTATGTCAACTATTTGCACAAATAAATGTTATTTATTTAACTTCATAACTGTTTCAATAAAATGTCAATGGGAAAAGGAGAAATGCGTAAAAATAATAACACCAATGCCAAAGGATTATTCATCAACGAATGAAAATGTAAATAAACAGAAATTTTAATTGGAACTGTTTTTTATAAACCCAATTCCGATTTTATATTTATACGACATAATCAGAATGAAATAATTAATTATTTCTTTGTTTTAGCATGAAAAATTTTAAAAATTAATTTTTTTTAAAAAATTTCTAGTTTTCAAAATGGTCCAGTGAATAGTGCACCTGGAATCATCGTTAAGATCTTGGCTCGCGTGTTGAAATACACTATGTATAGGTAATCTTGATATTAGCCGTTCAAACACGGCAGTTTTGGCACGCTCGTCAAATGTACAAGAGATCCGACGCACCGTTACGGACTTGTTTGCGCTTCCACAGACGGCTGTCTTACCACGGTGCATCAGTGCGGTCTGGTCCACCTCCGTTCGTAATAACACGTACCTCAACATTTTAAAACTTTGTACAGATTTTTTAAAAGGTTTAATATGATATAAATTATATCCTTCAAACGACAGTGTTAGTACTTTATCTAATAGTAGCGATATTTATTGTTAAATAAAGGGTTCATTCATTGATTTTAACGAATCACTATGAACATGTTATAACATAAATTTTCGGCCGCGGCAGCTACATTCAAGATAGATTAGCCTGCATGCATGACATATTTATATTTCACATGTGTTTACGCGAAAAACATTCTCTAAGGCCCAATCTGGCGTTTAAATCCAGGATTAGCCTTATTAGCCAATAGAGCAACGAGATTCAAAAAGGTCTAAAATGCGACTAGCGCCATTTATTAAGCAAGTATAAATGTATTTTAGTATCCTGTAAATTCGTCAACGACACCACAAGACCGTCGTCATAATCTTGTTTTATTACACGAAGAACTAATAAATATCATTGAAAGGAAAATGCTACGTTGAAAGCATACAATAAAACCACACTACGACCCTGTTTTTACCACTTAAGTAATGGACTTATAGCTAACATTTACAGTACGTAATATCAGTAGAAGTGATAAAATTAAAATAATAACATGGATATTATTATGATTTCAAATCATCCAACGTAACAAGTTTCACAAAAACCATCTACTAGGATACACCGTGGCGAGACCATAAGCCTGCAAAAACAAAATGTAAACCACTATATCGCGACAAACACCCACGGTCTATAATATTTTCTATGAACAGGTATCAATTCTGCTACCCTTAAAAATGCAGACGCGAACCAGATGACCAAGTAGGGCTGTATACGGTTTTTTATGATTGTTATAATATTCCTCAATTTTAATTAATGTTGTTCTTAATTATTGTAATATTTCAGAACTTAAAAATAGCTACATTTTTACATTTTTTCACTATAAATTTATAATTAACTTTCCCAATCGCAAGAATATAAATAAATTATATTAGTCGATTTCAAAAACGTTTGTGTTTTTGAAATTTACAATGTCTCAAAAGTTTTAGATTTTACCAAATAATGTTTTATTTTTGGTAAAATCCCATAGTCCAGTCATTATATATACATTTGGAAATGCAAATGAACCGAGAAAGCCAAATTTTAGGAATTTAACTCTTTTTTCAAGATGGCGGAAAATTCACAAGGCAATTTTGGTCGACAAATCGAATTAAGCTTTTTTAGCCCCTCCCCCCACGTAATATCCAAAATTTGGCTTTCTTGGGTTATTTGAATTTCGAACCCGTTTTTTCCGACGTAATGACTGGACTACCAGCTATATGACATATAAAGGTCTAGGTTATTTTATTTATGATTAAAAAAGCCGGTACCTATAGAACCTTATAGTTAAATGTGTGTATTAAAACAAAATTATAATTTAGACACTATACAAGGGACGATGCTGATTTCCCCTGGGGGCTGATCTCGTCGCTAGCTTAGGTACCGTTCATCTGTCGCAAAATGTAAATTGCATATGGCATGTGTCTCATTTATCTTAAAACAATGATATGATTTACATATGATCTAAATTTAACACAAGCATAGCTGCATAGGTAGTATATTTTCTGTTAAAACAGATTTTATACTGTCGTCGTCGAAAATGTTGTCTTAGACAATGATATTGTGGATTTTATTTCTATTGATACTTTATATAGTACATAATTACGTACATTAAAGCCGTATATAAACACAAATAAAATGTAATATATAATGTGGAAAAAATATACATATATACTTCATATTAATATTAATTGCCTAATTTCGTACCGAATGAGCTATATACTTTCACTAGCAATTAACATATGCTTAGTGTCGTACGACAGTGTGTATGGTAATCTTAATTAATAATTGCTTTTTTATTAAAAAAAAGGGAAATTTTATCATTTAAACATGATTTAGACCTATTACATAACTTAATCTACTTCTCCGCCAAATTAAATCTGATGAGATTGTCTGATGAAAATTAAAACTCTAATACTATTGATATTACAGGTATTACAGATACGGAGGTGCTACAGAGTTCGTCCAAAAATTAATATAATGTGTTTCGAAAGTGTGGCGTTACGCCTGCCACATTGAGATGCACTGCTTAGTTTTAAAAATAATTTGAATTTTTACGAGCATTAATTAATTTTCATAAAATAATAATTTGATTAAGAAACATACAAAACGAAAAGTATAATGTAGATTCATAATATACATATTATGAATCTACATTATACTTTACGTTATCTTATAAGATAAAAGTTCAGTAGCAAGAACCTAAATATTTTTGGAAATATATTTTGTGACGTTATCATATATAGGATGTTAGAAAATGTAATGTTACCATGTTATTTTTTTTCAAGCCTTTTATTTCCGAATTATGGGTGTATTACACTTATTGTAAAAATGGATGGAACATCAAAAATCAAAGCAATTCGGCGTGCCTCTTAGCATAGGCCTCCTAAATCTCTCTCCATTGTGCCCTATCTGTCGCAACTCTAGTCCAATATGGACCCAAAGTTAGGCGGATATCGTCTACTCATCTTGTTATTGGATTACCCGTTTTCTAGAGCCTAACCTTGACTACCATAGAGTTTCTCGTTTATTCCACTTGTTCAGTTCGCAACGCAGCATGTGTCCAGCTTAGTACCATGATACTTAAATTTAAATATTCAAATGAGTTATGTTTTATTAAGAGCAATTTGCCACTATATTTGGTGAATACAATTTATGAAAAAACATATTTGTAACCTATTATATAAAATGAAACGTCGAAATGGCCATCTTTACCGTGATCGTAAATAGCAAAAATTTATTAACTCATCTTGATATTTCTGATGTTTTACCGAGATGAAAGCCGGCCCTTGGGCGCTAATTCTGTTAACATGCCTGCGACGGGCAACGCCTCGGTGGAGTACATTACTAAATGAAGTAATAAAAGCATCATGCCTACAATCTCGTTTATGCGGTGCTGTGCGTAAACAATTCTCATTAACAATTTACATGGTATTGCTATTAACCAAGTATTGCTTATCTCGATTTATATATAAAATTATACTATACATAATACTTGAAAGGTTACTTATAAGTGTGTCCAGGTCTTAAAATATGTGTATATAATATGAAAGCTTATTTAGTGTAAGCACACGTTAAGTACAGTTTCAAGACGATTTCATTATTTGTAGAAAGAACTATTATCTCATGATTAATAATGACATAAAAAGTATTGATTTTTAAGATTTTGTTAATCTGATGAAAAATATTATTCGTTTCTTTCTAAGATCGCTCTCGTTTTTGTCTATCGTTTTGTATGTACGTGTCATAGGCGGTTCTCTCTAGTCTACTGGATGAATACTTCCTGGTAGATTCAAAACATAGAATTTAATATTTTACTTCAAATTAGGGCACTGAGTTTTTATGTGCTTAAATTTTTATGATATAAATATGTATATTTATATTATATCGTATCAAGAGTGAAGGGAAATGTCGTAAGCATACGCAGGTTGCATATTTATTCACCAAAACGCAGTGGACCAGCGTATTGGAATACGCTTCAAGATTTATCCTTTACGGGGTGTCGCTCAAATATAAAAATAAAAAGGCTGGTGTTTGATGCGCAATTAGTCCATGCCAGAGATGGTAATGCTGTACGAGGTCCAGACGCAATTATGCTGATAATTATGATGGTATAAAGTTTTATCATATTATCTAGACTATATTCAATAATTTCTAAGTTTTTATATGATGAATATTAAAAGTATTACAGGGCCAAATTTCATTATTATTTGAATGACATGCAGAATCCATTCATTGGATCTTATTGGCAAAATGTCTTGCTTGACTAGTCTGTTGAAGTGTGATATATTGACTGTCAGATTATGATGTTATATTCATTTCTTTTTTGTAAGCCGGCTTCGTAAAAAAATTGCCTAGACTACATTATCAATACATTTTTCAACTTTGAGAGACCACCACCAATAGCTATAATTTTATCACCATTTCCAGGGCTGATTCATATTATTTCTTACAAAATCTAAACATGCATTCTTTAACATTTTTAAAGTATGCATGTTTGTGTAAGTGAAGTAGAGTCGAGAAGATGGTGATATTATTTAACAACAAAATATAATTTACTCAAGAAAACTCGACATATTTTAAATAATGAAACAAATTAATCCAAACCCAAAAATATAAACTCGTTATAAAGTCGTGAGCGTAGCATCGATCTGTTAATAGAATAGCCTATATTGACCTCGGAGTGAGACATGTCTACACACCTGGCAGTTGGCATCGTCTAGCTGGTTTTTATGGCAATGTGCCCAGTTGTCATTATGTATCTAAAAGTTCAAATCGACTTGTTCCAGTGAGGCTACAATTCAACTAGTATTTTAAAATTTACGAACCACTGGAGCATATTTTAAACAAGAGTTCTTTTGAGATATAATAATTTTAATTGTACCTGTCAGTTGAAAACATTTTTGTATGTAATAAAATTTGTTTAATTTTTTTATGTCCAAAATGAGAATGTACCAAATAACAATTTTATTTTTTTTATTCAAGAGATTTTCAGTTTATGAAAGACTTTATAAAAATAAAAGGTATGTATATGAATTATTTTCAAATACATACTTAGAAATTTCTTGAAAACCATATTAAATCAGATCTACCTCATAGACCATGCTATGTAAACATACCTTTATTTACTGCTTAATGTTGTAGCTCGTTACCGACTACAACATTGTCAACAGATTCAGATCTGTAACCAAATCCCTCCTCCAAGTTACTCAAGTTTATGAGGAAACAACTAAAACTGAAATCGTCTTCGTCAAATAAGATGTTAGCATTGACTATTAGAAAACTGATGTGATGCACTCTCTCTGAGTTGTTGAGCAAAATCGGATCGAATCGACCGAATGTACTTCTCTTGTAAGTCAGATGCCTCAACTGACCTAAAGTAAATAGCTTTTATGAGCAGTAGAACGCTTTTGTGGCATGTATCAAATGAACACATTCAAGGCAGCATGCATACATGTAGCATGCTATGTAGCGCACTTTGGTCGGATATATATGAAGGATAATATTAGAGGTGAGTTTATTTTTGAAGAGTAATGAGCTAGTTACGTATGTTGAAGGGCAAATCACCGTTGTAGTAGACAAAGTGAAAACTGATGTACAGCATCGGTACACCGATGACCTGAAGATGTTAGAGATCCGACTAAATTAGAAAGGTTGGAGAAGTAAATATAATAAACATTATTATACAAAAAACATTATAATATAAAAAAAGGAATAAACATGAATGACCGATACTAACATTTTTCCTCAGTGATATTCTAGCTACGAAAGCAAGTTTGCAGTAATTACTAGACTGCTTTCTACGAGTCGACTATCTGGTACAAAAATAGATTTATAATTTACAACTTTCACAAGAAATATCAGGTGCTGTATAAAAATAAATAACGATTTGAACACTGAACGCAAATTTGAGAACTTTTAAACGTTATTTGTCAAAATTTTCATTCTGATACAAATCTTCAAAAATGGGAAGTTAAATATATGGATCAAAAACAGGTTGCTTAAAGTCTGGCCTTTTTAAGTTATAGCGACCCGCCCACACTTGGGCCATGTTTATTTGATATGCCATTCGGTTATTGGCCTGCTAATGAGTGCCTGCATTATCAAAATTCATATCTCTTATATAGATATGCTAAAACATTCCATGCTTTTTTTATAAGAGTTTTGCAATTTATTTAAATTTTAGTAAAGTTGAGAAATAATTTACTAATGAACCTTTCTATAAATAAATAAGGAACCGATAAAAAACGTTTCTTTCTTTCAGAGAGTATCAATTACTAAAATGTGCTTTTTTTATACAAATAACAAAAGATAGTTCTATCTTTTGTTATTTGTATAAAAAAGCGTAATAACGTAAAATATTAAATTAAATTATAAATTGAATGAATTACAAGACTTTTAAAGAACGCATAATATGACAGTAGAAGAAACTAAATTATATACACCGCCTTTTACTATCCATTGGTGAAATAAAAGGACTAGTTCATTTTTCTTCTTATCCAAAGAACAAGACTAATAAGAATAATTTACTCGGTGGTAGAGCTTTGTGCGAGCTCGTCTGGGTAGGTACCACCCACTCATCAGATATTCTACCGCAAAACAGCAGTACTTTGTATTGTTGTGTTCCGGTTTGAAGGGTGAGTGAGCCAGTGTAATTACAGGCACAAGGGAGATAACATCGTAGTTCCCAAGATTGGTGGCGCATTGGCGATGTAAGCGATGGTTAACATTTTTTACAATGCCATTGTCTATGGGCGTTGGTGACCACTTATCATCGTGTGGGTGGAAAAAAAAAAAGAATTGGAATTACTAATCAAGTAAGACGAATTAAATGATAGTCAAATATAATATATTTTTAATTTTCTCATTAACTGCCGCATTCAAAAAGGTAAATCCAATTAGTCTTAATAGCAATAAATCTTTTGATAAACATTTAATCTCAGATACAAATTTAAGTATTTATTAACTAATATCGATATAAAATGTAAGTAGGGCAAAGTATCGTAAAATTACTCAATCAATAAATTGGGTACTCATAAAAATGCTGATACTTAATAAAAAACTTTATTTTACTTACTTTTTACGTAAATGTTTGCGTTTATCTAAGCAGCTATTCGTCATTGTAATAATTTTTTTTTTATAAAATATAAAAAAATATCAGACGCTAATGGAAAATTAACTGACTAAACTTATTGATTATCAATATAAGGAGCGCCTTAAGTAGCCGTCAAACGTCTCTGAACTTAACTGAAATCTTTCAAGACTGTAATTTGTAATTTTCTAAAAGATAAAATATATTCATCCGAATGGCGATAGCATCGACTGGTACATCATTTTATTTAAGGTCATATAATATCCCGCTAAGAAAGCTTTAAGTTGTGCGAGACAGTTGTGTAATCACTATATACACGCTAACGGCCTCGGTGGTCTAGTAACCGGCTTAAAAAGCGGGCATCCTGAGGTCTCAGGTTCGAATCGTGGACTAAGCCAGTATAATTAGTTGAGCTTTTCTGTCTAAAAATATTTTGTAGAAACCTGAAGTTAGAAAATTAGCAACGTTATGTGTTTGTATTTCGGAAAGTACTTAAAGTTGTTTGTCCGGAATCTGATCCCTACGATTTGTCGGATTGCCGTCCAATTAGATTACGAGAGTGTTGGAACAGTGAGTGCCTTTGTTTCCGAACACTCGTGCACCTGACCATTCTGTGTAGTCGGTTAGTCTTTGAGTTCAGCCACTGACGCCGTAATTCAATTAGGACATTGTAAAAATGATATGAATGTGTTTCACTTAGTGGTAACAAAGTAAAATTATCAAGCTTAACTTAGATAATTACAGTAGTTTAAGTTAAACTATTAAGTCACAAGCTAGGAGCACGAACAAAACGAATTAAATAGTGATAAAGAACGAGTTTATAGCGTGAAGTTTTATCGTATTACGGTCTAGTCACCACCTCGACCCGCCCATCAAAGGAAAGTTGCTTTATAAGATGATAATTGCTTGTAACGTTACGAATACGTTATAGAATACAATAAATAAGTAAACTACAAAAATATGTCGTCGCAAAAGGAAAGGAAATTAATATCAAGCACGTTCCTTACAAATCAAATTACTTATTTTTTCTGAAAGCAAATGTCACGCTTATTTAAAGTGGTCAGACTTTTTTATAGTCATTGCCAATTGGTTTCCTGTCTTTGGGCTTTATTTGTTGTCTCTTGTGTCTTGTTTGACTTAAACAATGGGCAAAATAATTTACATTGCATATTTTTTATTTACAATAGATAGGCAGACATTTGGGCCACTTGCTCATTAAGTGGGCACCACTGAACTAAGATGTTATGTTACTTGTTCCTAGGGTTACACTGGCTTACTCATCACATCTAGTATCTACTCAGACGAGCTTACACAAAATCCTACCACCAAATGTACACAAATAAATACCAATAACCTCATGTACAAAAACAGAAAATAAATAATTCACTACCAAACACGCGCATGCACTCTACACAAAATAAAGACTTAAAGTTTGTTCACGATGATTGATTAAGGCTGGAGTCGAGTTAAACAAACAAATCATCATCATCATCATCATCATCGTCATGCCTTTGTCGTCCACTGCTGGACATAGGACTCTCCAATGGCACGCCACTGAGCTCGATAAAAATCGAAACAAACAAATACTATACGTTATTTATTACGTGACAAGCATACTGAATTTAACGTTGCATTAATTTGGCCTTTCTCGTAAATTTTGATATAACTTAAATAAATTTCTAATTTCAAATTATAATAAGTATTTCGTTCTGAAACAAAAACAAATATAAATGAACAATAAACCATGACATGATATGTCTATTTATCAAGATAATGGTCAAGAAAACGATCTAGTTACATATTTGGAAGTGTTTACCTATCTCGGGATGAGAATATTTTGTCTTAGTCAAACAAATTTTAGCCATAATACCACATCTCGAATCTATCTTTATCGTGAATAATATTCACGGGAAAGATTTAATAAATATATTTTTGTTACTATTATAAATGTAGAATTTAAATACAGATATTTCAAATACATTTTAAGAATCAATTTAAATGAACAGGATTTAAAAAATTCAAATATAGATTCTTAAACGAACGTGTAATCTGTCTCTCAATAAATTCTAGTAGTGAACCATGAGCCGTAATGAATCATCACTTGGCTATCCTACTGCAAACTATCGATGCGATTCCCAATAAGGTAAATTACAGACGTAACGTTTAAAAACTTATGAATAACAAATATTTAATAATTTCAAGCAAAATCTTTAAAATGTATGTCTCTAAAAATGTATTTACAACTTTTTATTATTATTTTTAAATATTCAAAATAATTTCAATTTAAAACTGGCTAGATTGATTTACTTTTATGATTACTTTAATTACCATTTAATTTACCAGAAATTTTATTAAAATTATAAATGTTAAAAGTTTTCAAGGTTTTATTACTCAATCACACTCAAACGTTTATATAGATTTTCAAGAAATTGAACACTCGAATCATTCGAACACGTCGAATTATGTTCACAATTTCAAACAACGTGAACTAAGATTGAAAAATATAATAATAATTAAAGAAAAATCTATTTAAAAGAATATTTAATTTACATTTAAATGTAAAATTTTATTTTACTGTTTTGGTTCGGCGTCAGCGGCTGTGCTTTTAAGCGCACAGTTTGAAGTGTACTTACTATATGTAGAATTCGACCTTCGCCAACCATTCACTGGTACTCTATATTGTCTTTATAATATGTTAGCTTGGGCTTAATTCAGACTTGGGATTTATTCGCTCAGATATTTATAATCACATTGAGGTTTAAAGTGCATTGTATTATCTGGTTTTTCATATCATGTTCGAAAATTAAAGTTGAAAAGTTCTCAAAGCCTAAACCTTACCCCAATACATTATCAACAATATAATATATATTTGACGGCGAAACTATGGCGTCATTGATTTCGACTATTTGAGACGAGAGTGATAGCAGACTTTTTGTTTGCTGTATTACTCTGGCGGAACGTCAAACGGACAGCCATATTTCGTGGTTGTACGTCATCGCCGTTAATTTTAATTACGTTTGAATTATTCTATAGTGTGGATTACAATATAAGATGGATTTACCTAATGTCTATATTTACATATTGTCTACTGATAATAAATAATGACAAACTTCTTGGACCATATAGTATTCCGATTCTATAATAATATTCACCATATAGGGTACTAAAAAGTACGTTCACCAATTAACAAATTTAAAGCTTATGTTAAAAAACATAAGGCATATTATTCTATACAAGATTATATTGATGATAAAAAATCTTGGAGATTTTAATGTAAGATATACAAATTTTATTGAATATAATTACTACTAACATGTAATTTGATGAATGCAAAAGGAAAACCACTGATTTTCTTGCCGGTTCTTCTTTCTTTCTCTTTCTTTTTCTCTTCTTTGTTTCTCGTTATAATCTACACTGAGCACAAGTGGTTGCTTTACATTTAATTTGTCTTGCAAATGACTTAAAAAACGGCTATAAATAGCTGGTACAGG
The DNA here is from genome assembly GCA_905220585.2 of Nymphalis polychloros. Lineage (NCBI taxonomy): Eukaryota > Metazoa > Arthropoda > Insecta > Lepidoptera > Nymphalidae > Nymphalis > Nymphalis polychloros. The sequence goes on along the minus strand of HG992243.1, from coordinate 13,273,244 downwards.
GCTGCTTTCATCAGTGTGAATTAAATTTCAATTTTTTTAATGTATATTAAAAAAAGTACTGTATATTGTTCCATACTTATTAGAATTCGTTCAGCTGTTCAAGATTTTTTTAATCACAAGTTCCTCTTTTTATATTTCGCTCTAACTTTCGCTATAGTAAAATTTACCTTACACTTCACCTTAACTGATACATTTGTTAAAAGCAGGGAAGGCATTTCACTAAAAGTAGCATCTTGTATATGTTCCACTGCTGGGGTAAGATCTTATATGGTTTGAAGAAAAGGTTTGATATAGGTACATATTAAATACAGATTTTCATGCAGGTTTCTTTACGATATTTTTCGATGTTTGATAGTATATAAACTATACTATATAGCTCGGGTTTCAACCTGCAATCGTCAGTTAAGATTCACGTGTTCTTACCACTGATGAATCTCGGCTCACTTCACTTTAACATCAAATTTAAAATAATTTGAATCATTACTACATTTAATTCGATACACGACGCGAACCACTATTACAACACATATTGCATACTTGCACTACAGCGATTTAAGAAAAGTAAGGCGTGATTGTATTATTGTAGCATATTTAACGTCACCTACTAACTGTAATGTCACATTGCGTAAAGAAAGCTAAGTGTAATTACTCGCAAAGCCACGTCTTCGGTGTTTGAGTTGGTAGGCATTAGCAACGTCAAACGTAATCCTTGCGTTATTAACGTCGTGAGACCAACTTGAGTTGAACTATATATAATGATTCATTAACTTTCTAAGTAAATATATATAGGATAGCATGTTTTTTGTACTGGGATGATATTGCCAATATTATCTTAAGTCTTAAGCCATAGCGATTACAGGACATAGGATAAAGAGTTTATTTTAATGCAAAACTTATTGGCATATTGTTTGCATAAATATGTAAGGGGTTTGTATGTGTTATGGGTATCACAACTCAGCTTCGTTTAGGTATCATTACATTAAATTAAATAAATAAATAAAAATCATTTGTTGAAGCAGTAAAATGGCTTACACAATTATTATTTGCACTTACTAGGACAACCCCTGTTGTGGTAGACATTTCCTTCTCTTGCAATTATAATTACTTAATTGTAATTGCAAGAGAATTAAATGTAATAATGTAAGAAAATGTGTATATTCTCTCGTTTAATTCAATTCCAATCGAAAGATGTATTTATTTTTATTTTACGAATTTCTCTTATAATTGGTAGACATTTCCTTCTCTTGCAATTATAATTATGTAATTAAGTAATTATAATTGCAAGAGAAGATGATTGCAAGATAATTATGTAAAATAAACGTAAAATATGAATAGTTTTTTATTTTTACAAATAAATAAATATAGGGTTTTCCATTAAGGGCGCTTGATCTTTGAAAACTTCCATCGTAGCGTGTGCTGTGTGGCACGTAGCGCCGTCCTGTTGAAACCACATGTTGTCCAGATCCATATTCTCGATTTCAGGCCAAAAGAAGTTGGTTATCATCGACCGGTATCGCTCACCATTGACGGTGACGGCCACACCATTATCGTTTTCGAAAAAATACGGACCAATCACGCCTCCGGCCCAAAATCCGCACCAAACAGTCACTTTCTGCGGGTGCATTGCCACTTGGTGAACCTCGTGTGGATTGGTCTCGTCCCAAATACGGCAATTTTGCTTGTTGACATAGCCATTCATCCAAAAATGCGCCTCGTCGCTGAAGATGATTTTTTTGCCAAAATCGGCGTCAACTTCCAACTGCTCTAATGCCCAGTCAGCGAACACACGGCGCTGTCTATGGTCATTAACCTTGAGCTCTTGGGTCAGCTGGATCTTGTACGGGTGCAGGCTCAAGTCACAATGCAAAATTCGCCAAGTTGTCGTCTGCGAAAGGCCGAGTTCCTGTGCGCGACGCGGAATTGACTGCCGCGGGTTTTCGAGGACACTGTCGCGCACAGCGGCGATATTCTCGGCAGATCTCACGTTACGTTGACGCACGGGAACCGGCTGATTGTTAACTGACCCGGTTGACTCGAATTTGTCCACCAATCGACGGATAGTCGACTCGGCAGGACGATCATCGCGACCGTAAAACGGGCGAAGTGCGCGGAACGTTGCTCGAACTGAAGACCCATTTTCATAAAACAATTTTATGATTTGCACGTGCTGCTCGACACTGTAACCTGCCATGGTGGTTTGGGAGGACGGAATGAATATAACACACTGCATTTGACAGCTGTCACTCAAACAACATGGCCGCAATCAGCTGTCAAAGTTCAAGCGTCCCTATTGGAAAACCCTATATTTTATTACATACAGTGGTGGCCGTATAATTAGAAACACTACCAACGGTTCTTGACATTAAGGTCCTCCAGACCGATTTCGGCCACGGCGGCCAATCTCAAGAGAGATTAGCCAACTGCGCAGGAGATATTACAGTGCACAAGTGTGTGCGCAAACACAGGTGCACTCTCTTTTCCTTAGCTCTCATAATCCGATGGGACGGCAATCCGACACGACCGGAAAGAGTTCAGGCGCAGGACCAACGGGTTAACGTGCTTTAGGAGGCACGGGAGTGTACACACTTCCACCTTCCAGACTCCGGGCTACTACTGAAAATTTTCTGACAGAAAAACCCAATAACTATTTATTGGCCCGACCTGGGAATTGAACCCAGGACCACCGGGTCTGCAGCCTAATATCTAGCCACTAGACCAACGAGGCAGTCATCCTTGACATTATGTAAGATACTTCACCGCAATCGTTTTTATTTTGAAATTAAACAATAAATAGGACAACAATATGTTCAACGATTTATCACTTATTAGAAAAACAGTATAAATCCCATTACACAAATGCAGTTTCAATATTACATTACGGACAAACATTTAAATCAGTTTTAAGGTATTAACAATAATTGTCAACTAATTAGAAACAAAAACAAAAAATATAAAAAACAATATTTTTTTAAGTATTACTAATTAGTATTGTTATTTACGAAATAGCTACTATCCACAGTCTACCAATAATTTATATTTAGTGGCGTATCCTTTATTTTCAATAACAGCACTGCAACGACGTGGCATTGATTCAATCAATTTCATACATTTTTCTAGGGTGATTGAATTCCATGCTTCATATGCTTAATATAGTTCGTTTAAACTTTTCTTGAACTCTTCGTTGAGACTTTCTTTTAAACAATATACCAGAGATTTTCTATATAGTTTTAAATCCAGACTATTTGCTGGCCAGTCTAAAACGGATATACGCTGTTCGCTAAGGAAACATTTGACGTTATTGGCCGTGTGTTTAGGGTCATTGTCATGCTGAAAGATCCAGGTTACAGGCAAATGATCGTCCGAGTAGGCAATCATTGTGTGCTCTAAGATATTTTTGTATTGCCTTTGATCCATTGTACCTTCAATCTTCCGAACGGGTCCAACTCCACATCCGGAAAACTCCTCCAAACTTTAATGTTACCGCCACCGTGCTTGACTATACTCCTTGTGTATTTATAATTAAAAGCATTGTTTACAGGGCGTCTAACATAGCATCCACTTTCCATCGGAATTTGCTATATTTATTTTTGTTTCATCTGAAAATAACATCTTTTCCATTCTCGTACCGTCCAATTAACATATTTTTTAGCGAATAATAATCGCTTCTCTCGGTGTTGCTTGGTAAGAAGCGGTACCTGTCGAGAGATTCTTCCAAACAAATTAGCTTCCACTAATCTTCGGCGTATCAGTCTTGACGAGATGTTTCTCGGGTCATCAGGCGAAAAAACTTTATTTTTAATCTGGTTGGAGCCTATACTTGGGTCTTTTTTAGCAATACGAACGATTAGCGTATCTTTTCTGGGAGAGGATTTTCTTGGCCGAACCTTTCTAAGAACATTTTCAACAGTTCCATGTGTTTTATAATGATCAATTGCATTAAAAACTTTCTTAACAGAACAATTTAAATGGTCAGCTATTTTTCCGTACGCCCACTTATGATCTATATGTAAATTAACAATGATTTGCCTAGTTGACGCGTCACTACTTTTATTTTTGCCCATTTTGAACAAAATAAAATTTAGATTAAATTTTGAATTGCCACCAAAATAATAGAAAAAGCCAAGAAAGAAATGTTATTCTCCAATTTCAAAAAAAGAACGAGCTATGGATGCTTTTTTAAAATGTTTCTAATTAAGCGTCCAAGTGGTCACTAATAGAAAATAAACCACTACATGTGTGAGACTCATTTTGTAATTAAAAGTAAGATATGTTTTATATTTTATGCATTTAATGAGTTTTTTATTTGAGTGGCTATATTATTGCATGATTATTAATTATTGAATGCGTATATTTTTTACGAACATTTGTACGTTGAAGTTATACTTTCTTTATTCATAAGAAGTGCTTCTAATTATATGACCACTACTGTATGTATAAGTATATATTGCAGTTAATTGTAAGGTTATATACGAAATAATATTATTACCATAGAAATTATATTAAACTCTTATAATAAACGAATTAAAAAAACCGGCCAAGTGCGAGTCAGACTCGCACACGAAGGGTTCCTCCGTACCATTATCTATAAAAACGGCAAAAAAATCATGTCTGTTGTATGGGAGCTCCCCTTAAATACTTGTTTTATTTTAATTTTTTTTTTAGTGTGTTATAATTATTTTTAAATATATAACTAAATTTTTTGTGAATATTTCAAGCGTCTACCTGTTGCCGTTATCAATGTCGGTAATACGTTTGTTGTATAGGAGTTTATAAAATTAAATATTTATTTTATTCTGTTTTTTAAGCGGCAACAGAAATACATCAGCTTTGATCATTTCAATTGTCTAACTATCACGGTTCATGAGATATATCCGGTGACAGACGGACGGACGGACAGCGGAGTCTTAGTAATAGGGTTCCTGTTTTACCCAGTAGGTACAGAACCCTAAAAAATAATGTTTTCTTACAACGCACGATAAGCCAACATTGATGATTTACGTAATTCGGTGATGACGTTACAAATTATTGCAAATCATATATCATATCGGCTTAAACTGGGAACGCAGTTTAAATACTCCATTATTATTTCCTGAATATTTAAAACACCTCAAAGGCGATGCGGCATTGCAGTGCTTCATTATCGCTAGAAAAAAAAACGCGATTCACTCATGTTTAATTAGTTTTAACAAGATAGATAACATTTCTATAACTTCGTATCTTTAAAGTGAAAAATGAAATCTTTTCGATTATTTTTTTATTTATTTTTTATAGGAAGCCAATACAATGCACAATGTTTATATATATCGGTCCTAAAAATTAACAATTTTAAATAATGACATTTACTAAAATCGCAATTATAGGCTAACTCATCATGCAATTATACAAATCTAGTTTCGCTCACTTCAATGTTAACAACATAAAAACAAAAAAAAAAAATAATAATAATAATAAAAATGTGTAAAAAGAAACATGCATTCAAATAAAACAATACGTATAAAAATATAATTAAAGATGAAAATAATTTTCGATTATTTTTCAATACCCTTTAACTAAAAAATCATCCGGAGTAAATACGGCTGTTAATAAGTTCGTTCTTCAATTCTATTAGCCAAACATTTTATCGAAGTCCGAATTTTAAAATATAAGTATAATGAACTCAAAATTTATTGGAATTAAGAACTCGTTTTCAAAATCTGGTTGCATATTTGCAACTTTATTTGGTATAAATTTACCGGACTTGTTGATTTTATATAACAAAAACGCAAACACACATTTGTATAATTATAATGCCGTATAATTGGTTCAATTATGTTCTATACGGAACATTGCGATGCTTGGGCTCGGTGCATACTGTTGACATATTTACCTTTCATTAAGCTACGGATTCAAGAATTCGTGCTTGACATACATGAAACGCTAGCGAGAACACGATATCTAATGTTACGTACTTCAAAAATTTTAATCACTAATGAATTTACGTTCGTATAAGCAAATGTTTATTGTTTAGTACTCAGTGGTGCATGTCTGGGTTCTATGTAGTTTTACCAGAGTCTTAATGTGTTTCATTTATGTTTAAAATTCTCTAGTTCGACGGTGAAGAACGTCATAAAACTTCCAGTTGTCGGATGAAATTCTGCCACAACTTTATCCCGAAACCTGCATTGGTAGCGTGATGAAATAAGCTGCATAACTCATTTAGAAAAGAAGAGGACTTTGACTAGCACTTACTTTTTTAACTTTACTTTATACTTTATTAGAATTTTTGCAAAAACCCAAAGCAACGCAACGCTTATTGTTTCTTTAAAACTAATGGTGTAAAGAAAATCAAAAATTATAATGTATAATAAATTTATTATTTAATTACTCTACTTAAAAACTAAGATTAAACAAGAAAATAAGAATAACAAAATTAAATATTTATTGCACAATAAGCTTAAAATGACGCCACATACGGGTTGCTAAAATATTGTTGGTTTAATTAAATATAAATAGGTTGTACAAAGTTTCCAAATAAATAAAGGCTGACTAAAGTATTGAAAAATTCCATACATATAACATTACTGGGAAAATGTGTCTCTTTTGTTTAGTAGTAGAATATTCCACGACGTTGCTTCGCTGTACGTCGATGGATATCTTAGAATTCCTTGCAATTTTTCTCAGGATGTTTTCCTTTACAACCGAGCACGGGATCAAATAAATTTAGGTCACGAACTCACTAGTGCTTGCGAAGATCAAAACCCACAAACCGTAAGACTCAATATTAAACCCATAAATATTAAAATAGTTAATGGCATAATTGAACGTTAAATATTTAAAAAAATAATTAAACGAATTATTGTTTAATCTACCGAAGTTTGTGTCTATTTAAAAAGTTACATATATATTTTTTGTTATACAATAAAATCCGAAATGGTAGTGGCTAACACACGTGAATGTCAACTGAAGATTAAGGGTTCAAACCCGAGAACACACCTCTGAATTTTCATGTGCTTAATTTATGTTTATAATTCATTTCTTTTTTTATAGGTTAGGGTGGCTGATGATTACATAAATATATTTAATCATCCACCTGCATAAGATTATTTTCGTATAAATTCAATGAAACTAAGAGCTTATTTTATGAAATTCTACGTATAACATACAATGGAATCGAAATAAAAACGCTTTACATTTGTTTCGAATATCGATAGATTTTTGTTTATAAAAAACAAGTTCGCAGTGTCGGGTTTTGTAGACGTTGGCGTCGTTATCACGTCGTCAATACTCGTCAAATTAACATTAATGCAGACGGGGTCGATGACCGCATTTGGCGAGCGAGCGTGGGACCGGCGCGAGCGCAGTTTTTGCAACTACCCGCTACGCCGCCCGCGCGACCGCGCAGGTAGCTACGCACCCGAATATAAGGACGGGTTCATATTCATCTATTTAATAAAATATCACGAAAACCAGTTTGATGCTAAAAACTTGGACAAGTTTTTGTATAACAAACTAAGTCAATACAATTTTGTGTGTATTTAATATGCTAATACAAGGTCGGTCCTCGACTTATTCAAACGTATTGTAACAGAATAATAGAACCAAATATAATTGGTATTAAAGAGATATATTAGAAAAACAAGATATAATATGTCGTAAATATAATATTATATGTCAAACGGTACTAAAACGTGTACTGAATAACGCTAATAGGCAGGTAATAAGATTTTTTGCAACTTCAACTTGTATAGCTATTATAAAAGTTACAATTAAGTAAGCTATTATTAATTTCAAAATGTTTTACATCGTGACGCATGTAAGGAATATTTTATATTCTAAATATACTTGATTATTTTTTAAAGTAACAACTTGTAAATGCTCCACAGCTGGGCTAAAGCGGTGATAAGGATTTTTGAGAAGTAGGCTTGGAGATTATTCCACCACGCTGCTCCAATGTGGGTTTATAGATATACACGTGGCAAATTTGTATATCTTTACGAAGTTTAACTGTATCACTGAATACGATTACTTGGTGGTAGAGGTTTGTGCAAGCTCGTCTGGGTAAGTACCACCCACTCATCAGATATTCTACCGCAAAACAGCAGTACTTGGTTATTACAGGTACAAGGGACGTTATGTCCCTTGTGTCTGTAATTACACTGCCTTACTCACCCTTCAAACCGGAACACAACAATACCAAGTAATGCTGTTCTGCGATAGAATATCTCCAATACATACATACATAAATATTTAATAAATAAGTCACAAAAACTTATTTTATATTTCAAAATAACGGTAAGAAAAAATGAGAACTTTGGTTAAATTTTTTTAGATATTAACAAACTTTATCACATAAAAATATACCATATTTCAAGCATTTTCCGAACAGAATATGTGTACTAAAGAAACAATTATAAATTACAGTTTATATTTTGCAATTTAAACCAGTAATGCAATAGGTATTACAAGATACTTGAAGTTATCTGCTCTGACTGTAATACATCTTGTATTACATTACGAGTAGATAATTGGTTAGCGCGATTCTGATTGTATTATAACATTTATTTATTCTTTAATATTTATAAAACTAATATCACAAAATAAAACTTCATATCACTTGTCCGTAGTCGAGCTAGTGCTGTTATGAACTTTACTGTAATATAAATCATATTTGAATAAGAAAATGGTAAAGATCTCGTCGCAGTCTACCAGTCGTATATAATAAATATTTTGATTTATATTGCTCAGTTAAATAAACCGAACATAGATTAGACCGAGCAACTATTTGGGAGTTGTATGACCCAATTCGTAATTGTGCTAAGCGGGCAGCCTTAGTATCAATCAAGAATAAATTAAAAAGTAAATTTTGGTTTGTTTAAAGTATTTCAATCAAAATTTTCTTGTCCGATTTACCTGAATCTTTTATGTTGTTAACTATTAAAGTTATATATCAGTATATAAAGTATCATAGACTATTGTTATAGCTCTATTTTAAATATATTATTACGCTTTAATAATATATTCCTCTATAATAATGTCCTCCAGACCGATTTCGGCCACGGCGGCAAACTCTTTCCGGTCGTGTCGATTTGCCATCCATCACAGATTATGAGAGTAAAGAGAGAGAGAATAGAGAGTGCAACTGTGTTTACGAAAATACTTGTGCACTATAATATCTCCTGCGTAGTCGGCCAATCTCTATTGAGATTGGCTGCCGTTGCCGAAGTTTGTATACCTACATGGCAAAACATTTTTTGTTTAAAATGTATCCGACAGAAGTATTTTATTGTAATTTAATTGTTTTTTTTTATATGTACAGTCTTAACTAGTGATCCATTTATTTGATAATTTAAGATCTCCAAAATGCCATTGACATATCGGTAATGGACTGTAGTAGTAAGTAATTACCTACATTTTACTATAGTAGCATAAGCATTATAGTTAAGTTTCTTGTCTCCCCTTTAAAATTATATTTTATTTTTATTTTTAATGTATTCAGAAACCATCAACTAAAAAAATTATATAAAAACGTGTTAAACAAAAGATTCGATACAAATTAAGGAATTTCTTATAAGCATAAAACTTGAGTGAAAAAACTTGGTCCTTTAAACATCGAAACGCATCACAAAGATGGGTGAAAAAGTAATAATTGTCTCAAAAATCACGGTTGCAATTTTCAGAGGCCGCTTGATGTCGTTTTTGTGGCACGTCGTTTGGGAGAGGGTGAATGCGCGGCCGAGTAATAATTGGATCCACATACAAACCGACCGACGACCGTCGACCGGCGGTCTGGCTATAAACAATTATAACCTGTAATAAAGATTTGCTTTTTGTTTGTGCTGTTTTTGAAACAGTGTTGACTCAAACTGTACGTATTTTATTAGGAAATTGCGGGATTGTAATATTTTATCTAAAACAAAAAAGAGGTAATGATTCTAATTTAAAAAAAAAGATTGCAGGCATTTTTAACACAATATCTAGATAGCACAATATCCAGAATGCAATCTTTGCAATAATAATAAAGTATGACATAACTCCTTGTCTTACCGAGATTCCTAATTTTTGTTCCTACTACACAAAAATATCAGGGAGTATTGTGTGATTTCCCAAGAGTAATACGTTCAGTTTAGGACTCAATGCACTGCAAGTGTACCTTTGTACACACTTATTAGGTGCCTTGTCCTCGTACTCCTATAGAAATTGGAAATTTATCGACTATTCCTTAAAAATATTTTCATAATTCCTCATAAAATTACTATAAATGTTGATTCCTTTCATAAATCAAAATCCATCTAAGTTGACATTGTTACGCATACGTCGCAATACGCCTTTCCACGTACTTACAAATTGTGGGATGATCGTCGTCCCAAGGTTTACCGTGAGCCCTATAATAAGGGGGTATTCAAAGGTATATATTATACCCTCGAGGCCGGAAACGTATCCGCTACAAAGCTCCTTAAGTTGCAGACGTTTATAGCCAAAGGTGGACATTTACCCGTTCGTCCTATTATTCCAAAAATATATAAAATAATAAATATAATATTAAATAAGGTTTGTTTTGCTTTGTTTATTGAGAGCTCGCATCAAATATATAAAAAAATAATACATAATGTTTTTTTTTATTATGTTTGATGTGTGTTTTTTATTATATATGTTAGTTTGTCTATGCTTAAGCAGCACCCAAACGAGCTGACAAGGCTTATGGGTGTCAAGAATATTAACATTTTGTTGTTATAAATAAATAAATAAATAATACAAAATTAAAGAAAAATGTAATACATCATAAATGTCTGCATGAATTTCTTTTGAATTTTAACCAAGGTGATTTATAGGGAGGCTTAGATAGATACGGAAGATGCATTTAAACTTAAACGTTTTCCTGTAATTACGGTTCTCCTCCCACGAGAGTTCAGAGATGAAACGACGCAAGATCAAAAGTTTCATCCGGTAAGTGGGTCAAAAGATAAAACTTCTGCAACATTGTATCAGAAATGACATTTCACGATACGGCAACAAGGACTGAAAATTTAACTTTTTACATTAAACTGTACGTCATATCAACGAGATAAAAATATACGATTTCTTAATATTTCGCGGAGACTTTTAATGAATTAATATATCTTTCGTACTGAATGTAAACTGACAGACTGACAGACTCGAATGGAGGCCACGAATTGGAAGAAAGAGCCCACGCTGTCCCTGGACGATTTGAACTGACTACCCAAAGTAAATAACCGCGGAATTTAGAGAATACAGCGAATCGTGTGGTTAGTTGAGGTCTATGTCTAATAGAGGACTTTTAAGGGTTGGTAGATGGATGGAATAATATTATTATATTGTAAATTATCGAAGTGAAAATGATTTGAGAGATGAAAAGAATATTTCAAGGTTCAGTATTCAGTGGAACTTTTGTGATAAGAAAAAGGAAAAGAAAAAGTTTTTTTAAATTCTTGTGGAAAAGGTTTGAGTTCCAGGTTTAATTAAATCACGTTATTTATTTACGAAGTTTTTAAGGAAGCAATTGGAAATAAAAAGAAAATATCTAACAAATCTACAACAGACAGAGGTAAGTTTTTTAACTCTCATTATATTAAATGCGACAGGAGCTCGGAGAGTTTACTTTTTTGCATTACCTTACACGGTATTTGTTTTTACTACTTCTACATACGACAGTTTTAATCACAACATTTCCTTATAAACCTCGCTCTATATCGTTTAAAACATCACAAATAGAAGTAAACATGTGCCTACTCATTAGTAACGACTAATGATTTTGAAATACTTTGAAATGTTTTTAATGACGTTTTGGAAAAAGTAAAAAAGGCAGATTTTGCATTTCTACTGGTAATAGTCAAAGTACCTACTAGTCTGTATGTAACTACTTCATTCGCATCAAACTTTTTTCCTGTAATACCATAATTTATAAGGACATATCCAGGTACCAAGCTACATCTGGTCTGGTTTAATCGTAATGAAGTAATCGATAGAGTTACTTCCGCATTTATAACATTAGAATAAATCAAACTATGAAAAAATTGTTTAGTACCGAAATGGTCGAGAAGATGACTCGACATTTTTTTTTTAATATTTTACTCCACATAATTGCCTATAATACATTGTTGTTTTATTTCTACAATTCTATACATATTTTATATCGCTAGCTAGATAGCTAGTTTAAACAGCTGTAGATCCCGAAGTTTCGGGTTAGAATTCGTTTAGTAACATATTTGGTCACGAGTGAATTAATGAATTTACAGCCAGTGTAACTCGGAATCGTGTTAGGATTCTAACGTTATCCCATACATCCGAATCTGTTCAGGCACTTAAAAGTAATGGTGGCATAAATAAACATGCCTAAAAGAACACTTTTTGGGCAGTCGTGTAAAAATATCCAATGATTTTTATTTATTGCGTAAATACTTACGTCTTTCATAGTACTTTTTATCCATATTCCACATGTAGCGTATATCAAGACAATAAACTGTACAAGTTATTGCATCTCATTTTCATAGATTGTAATATTAATTTCTTAATTAAAACGAAGTAGAATCGGTAATAAATATGCAGCTTTATTGCGAAGCTATTACCAGGAGAGTAACCTCACCCCGCTGATGTCAATATTAGCCTACATAGACGGTATCTGGTTACACAGTCTTCCTATAACAATGTGTATTACTCAGCAATGTAGCATAATATAATATAGTTACATGTAAATATATTATATACGTAGAGCTTGGTTCTTTATCCACGGCTATTATGATTTAACTTATTTTATATGAACGCAGTCGATACTGAGGTTATAATATTTTATAGTTCTCGGGTAATGAAAGAAGGTAAAATATGCCTTTTTACTTTATAACGCAATGCTGCCACACTTACGCAAAAGACTATTTTTAATAATATATTAGATTAGGTTTAACTTTTATTTAAGCGTAAAATGTTTTGATCAACGGCACGTATGATAAAGAAGCGACGTAGGAGATTGATCGGTTAAATTATGAAGTTTTAATTGTTGATATGTGTAGAAATAATGCAACATGACATTTAAGTATATCTCCAACCGAAATTAATATTATATCTACAGTCTGAGATTTAAATAGATCTTATCAATCGGTATATCGATCCTAGATCTAAATTGGCTATTTTAATTCAACTTACAAATACGAGTAGTAATTATTGAATTGACTCTATTTTAAAGATGTTTATTTTACAAACAAAACATTCACAAACTAAAGTACTGAAATGTTATCATTTATTTTCATTAATCTATTGAAACAGTACTCTATCAATCTTTAAAATTCCTTATATTGCATTTAAACAAACAAGGGTTATAATCATTTTATTAACCAAGATAAACCAGGAGGTGGATTAAGTCTTCTATGAACTTCCCTTACTGACTAATCCGAAGAGTTTGCAGGATAGGTTTTGGTTATTTCTGACGATGGGAGGAAACGCTAACAAATGTTAGTCTTTAATCTACTTTTATTCTAATTTACAATTTTATTATTGAATCAAGAATTTTATTACAAAACTAAAAAAGCTTATCGCAAGTAAAATATATTTTTAATTAACCTTCTTAGTTATAAATAGTTACTATTATAGTACAATTTTATAGTGTGTTGGTTGCTAGTAAAATGGAACATCAAGTGTCTAAATGTTAGCTCGCGTTCGCAACAAAACTCGCCTATCCGTATATGGATTCATTGTAGCTTCTTTGCGATGCCATTTTAATATTCCTAAGGATCTACTAACTTGAATATTACCTTTATTTTTATTTAAAATGACGCAGTAAATTAATCATCTTATGTCAAGGATAAAGTAACGAAGGAGTAAAGCCGTCAATAAATACTTTCTTTTGTCTCGCTGTAGTTTAATTCAACTAACTTTGATGCATAAACGATAAAGAAAAAAACAGTAAAAAAATAATTAAATATTAAAGAATTATACTTAAATATTGATTGTATAGTCTAAACTAAATATAAAATACTATCAATTTGAAAAGACACAACTTAAATTTGAGAATAAACGGTCGAAGATAGTCGGCGGGGTTATTGTTTTTTAATTTTTGTATATATTTGTATATATGTAATATACATACATATACAAATAACACTAACACACTATACCTATATATACAGTGTTTCTAGTGTTTGAGAATTAGTTACTATTTATTGTTATGTAGAAATAACGTAGTAGTCCGGTGAGGTAGCAAAGGGCAACACCAACAGAGCACGTGTAAATATTGGTCCACTCGTGCGAGAACCCACCTGATCACACAGCACTCCCGTGTCGCAATGACCGCAACAATGTCACTTGACTGTTTATATTGGAATTGGGAATGACTTCTTTATATCTCTAACTTCACTTGAATCCATATTGCATGTTTTACATTTAAGGATTAGCGAACCTATTCAAACTTGTCGTCGAATTTGAACGTAAAACTCGAATAGAACAGTTGAACTGGTGACTGTATTGGACCATATTTTATATGTGCACTGTAACACATTCTATGCATAAATTATTTTAGCCAGTATTTGTATGTTGAATATGCATAACGAAAATGTCAAAAATGTTCAAATTTTGATTGAGAAAACATGATAAAAAAAGTTTCGTTTTATTTATACAAACTAAAATTGAATACAAAACAAACACCGCTTCAAAATCCGCTCGTATACCTTTTTATAGAGACAAAAGCACATTTGGGACGCACTTACATTAAAAAAAACGTATATACAATTTACATTACATAAAATATGCATGATTTTTATAAAACCAAAAAATTGAATGCCACTAATAAAGCTCTGTGTAATCTAACTATACTATAATACTAACTAAATAAATAATGGCGGCCATTAAGCCTTCAATACGAGCTGTAATCGTCTCGAAGTGAAAAACAAGACAAGATCGCTAGCACTGCTCAGTGTGCAAGCCAGCATGGGTAAAATGTGCGGAGCTGTAAAAACACATTTATCAGTGCAATTTATCAGAAGCTAGAGAGTACAGTCAGACAAAAAAATAATACTCCAAATTGATATTTCAATATATTCGGAGGTATATAAGATACCCTCTTTCTCTTGTCTTTAACAAGAGAAAGAGGAACATTCTAACTATTTTGCTGTTGCTTATGCAAGAAAAATGACATTATGTAATTTAATGCTTGTACAAAGTATGATAAAATCGACACAGAGGATAAATGTGACGGAAATATAAATGGAATTTTAATATGCTACAGCACATTAATAGCGCTGATAACCTTTTAAGGTAGATTTCGAAAATTAATTAGTAGTTAAAAAGCTTACTTGATATTTATAATACCTTAAATAATATACTAAGTCGATATTAAAGATATAATAATAATGCTTTGGATGTCATTATAATTAACAAAGGCTGTATATTCACATACCCTAATCTATTCACAATGGGGTAAATGAAACATACATGATTAAAAAAGTGACGTGACATTATAAAACATTTTATAATGTCACGTCGATTGTCTATAATATTGATGTCGTTTAAAGTACTATATACATTGGCAGAATATTTTGCGCTCAAATAACGTAGATACACGTCAGAAAAGGAAAAAAATAAATTTAAAAAAAGTACAATATCGTATATGTATGTATGCATATTTTTTTTCTATATAGGTAGTTGGCGATGCGAGACATAGGTAAACGTATACAACGCTCTACCGGTCGCCATGACAACTATTGTTATATTGACAGGACAACGTCTGCAGACTGCAGGGCGATCAGTCTTTCAGGTATATATGCGGTGTTATATATTTAAACCATAGAATAATAGCGTTATTATTCGATGATTTAAACTATTTACTCGTGAACATGCCCACTACTAATGGGTACAATATACTAAAAATCCGGCGAAGGCATTTTCAAACGTTTTTCACCAAGGGACTAACTGACCCATGAAGGTGTATAATTCATTTATGTTTTGAGGTTGGTAAGGAGGGGTGTAAATTGGGTGAAATATGATGATGATTGTTGACGATGTCAGAAAAAATCATGCCGACTGGGAATAGGGACCTTATTGGCAATCAACAACAATATAAACATTTTATGTAGACCTTTTTTCTACCCGTGCGAAGCCTGAATGGGCAGCTAGTATGATATTATATCATACTAGCTGCCCATTCAGGCTCATACCTTACGACTGGATTCAAACTATGACATGAAAGTCCATGTGAATACGAAATACAGTTTTTACGTCAATCTAATAAAACATAATTATTTTATAGATAATTTATATAGTTGTAATAATCAACTTATTCCGTACATTTTTTATGATAATAATTTGAATTTATGAATAAACAAGAAGCATCTTGCTTCGTTTTAAATATTGTAAAATTGATAAGAAGGTAACGGTTTCACTATTTGTGAAATTTTCGCAATTTTTTACGGAAATATAGTCGACGTGGAGTTAATATTTCGTCTTACCTTTATTTTCTTTAGGATATTTGTATTTTTTATGATACAATACGATATGATTAAAGCTTAAAAAATACACTCATTCAATAATCAGACGCCGGAAATAAAAAAAAATAACGATTTCCCGCCTACGTAATTAGTCATTACATTTTTTTACATGTACAAAAGTTTTTTTTGGGAATAAATTAAGAAAGGTGGATATATTATAAAATTATTTTAATTCTATTTAATTAGCATATATTTTATCTATAGTACGTATCTTGTTGTTGTTTTAGTATAATAAGTTTTATTTAATGAAAGCTTATAAATTTTTAGAAACTTACAATTTAATTTTGTACAGTGACGATTAAAAACTGCTTATAAGAGTTTTTTATCTTCATTCTGGACTTGAATGAAGTATATTTTATTTTATTTGGATAAAATAACCAACATAAAATAAAATATACTTCATTCAAACTAATATTTATGACCATAAACATAAATACAACTGCAAGCAAAATGAGATCATAAATCATATCAAAATATTCGTTCAATAAACAAATATTACAATTCTTATAGATCCTCAAAAATCTATCACCGATTCGGAAAGAAACACCTCAGAGCTGAGAAGAACCGGCGACAGAAACTCAGCGGGATAATATTCATTGCCGATAATATCTTCAGTAATATCGTACCATTGCAATGGGAACATTGGCTAAACAAGCAAGCGTCCTTGTCGTTTGAATCGACATTCATATCTGTGGCGTATTGTACTTGCAACAATGTAAGGACCCGGCCGGCCGACATTTTGATGAACAATTTAAAGCGGTCCAAACACAAGAAGCTAACTGTGAGCGAAAACGCTTAACGTTTGATGATAAAATAAAATAAGGAAACACCTCACCCATAGTTTGTATTTTACATTGTTTGCGTTTATAATTTTTCAATAAATATTTATATGATTATATATTGATATAATGAATATTTTAACAACTATTTCTCTTTTTGCCTATCAAAAGAAGAAAAAGGTTCGGTATTACAATATAATTATTCTATTGAAATTAAGTATTTACTAGCTAATAATTTTATATAATATCAGATATTATATACAGTATGTCTATATATTTTGGCGGTATGCGGAAATACATACAATAGCAGGTGTACGAGAACTGTATTTTATAACTGTAAGATTAGAACTTGATTAGAGTTTTTTCATGAATAATAATTATTTGAAAAATTATTAGTTTGACAATTTGCCTATACTGTCCCTGGGCTTAGAAAAAACATATGAATAATATATAAACAAAATAAAAATCGAACTACAATTATGTATATATTATTGTATGTTCGTGTAAAAGAGTGTCGTTGTAAGAACGTAAAGAAAACTCTGAACGGCATCACAATAGACGAGATGAAACCGGAGATGAAAAACACTTTGTCTCGTAGAACCAAGAAACTGGAGCATCGTGTATATCATTATGTATGTCTTTTTGTTACGTTTTTATATAAGAAGTATTATATATTTTTAAACAATATCAAATTCATATTTAATGATGCAAATGTTGGATTTTTTAAATATTATATTATTTAAGTATGGCGAAATAGACAAATATAGTAAAAAGACCTGAGATCGCTGTTTGTTTTTAGAAATAAAGATCGCCAGGGACTGAAAATGAGTAATTCTTTTCATAATAGTATAATTAATGATTTGTATCAAACATTGCATCGTACATCACAGAACCATTTATTAATTATTAATTTCACTTGTAGGAAGGTATCTGCATATCAATGAGATGCTCTCTCTTGGGAACACACATTGCTACGCAGATGATAGTACAGTGCAGGGGGGAAACCAAGGATGCGCAGTAGCCGGACGGGCGAAAACTCAGGAGACGTGGAGAGATCTTATTGTTGAGGACTCATTGCCAAATGGGGCTCTGATTATCTTGTTGAGTTTAATGGCAAGAAAACACAAATATGCGCTTTCACAGCGAAAAATTCATAACTTTCCCCTCTTCCTTCCCTCTGTGGCACTACGCTGGAGATACAAAGCAAAGTCGTCATACTGGGGATTGAAATTCGGTCCGACCTCAATTCAATGGATCACACATCGAGGCTGTTATAAAAACAGCCTCACGAAAACTCGGAGGCCTTTACAATTGCGTCTAGAGATAGCGGCGTTGAGCGCTTTCTATAGACTGTATCACTGCGAGTCCTCTGAGTAATTATTCTCCCTCACATTGTATTCACCACATTCACCAGCACACATGTCCCTCTCTCAATGTCAATCTCTTATGACCTGGGTTCCTTCAAACGAGTCGTGAAAAGGCATCTTGCAGGCTGGCAAGGCGGGGGCGGCTAGTGCAATTCATTCTTCCCAACTGTACGTCCGTCGTCGCATTTGGACTTCACTACCATTTACCATCAGGTGGAGTAGAGTCATTTGACCTCGCAGTAACTATAAAAAAAACTTCGTTATCATCGTCAACCCTTTGTCGTCCACTGCTGGACATGAGCCTCTCGAAATGGCATGCCACTGAGCTCAATCTCTCTCTCTCTCTCTCTCTCTACACTAAGCACGCCACTGAGCTCTCAATCTCCATCCGCTGCCAGCCGCTTTGCGTATATCATCACTCCACCTAGCTGGAGGGCGTCCAGGCCTTGGCAAACGTACACTACGTTTGCCAAGGCGTGGTCTCGAAGACTCGTTTACTCCAATGGTTATCGGTTCTGCCACAAGTGTGACCAACCCACTGACACTTCAGCTTACTAATCATTATATAGCGCAGCGTATAGAAAACTCGGTCAAGTCCATTCGTCACAGATACTGCAATGCTTGAAGACAAAAGTCTTCAACGAGTGCGTCTTACCGGTTATGACCTACGAAGCCGAGACGTGGACACTGACAGTGCGTTTGGTCAACCACTGTAAGGTCGCTCAGCGAACTACGGAAGAAGGTACTTGGAAAATTTAAATACATTAAGTACCTTCCTAACCTTTAAATAAATATTTTAATGAATGGTAGCTATGATTTATTTTATTATTATAATTAAATTTTATTAATATGTCTTGTTATATTCAATGTTATAATAACGTTTGTTTCCAGAATAAATGAATAAAAAAATGCTTATCTGATGATGATTATGATGATAAGAAAATAAAGTATGCACACTGGTAGTAGTAGAAGCAGTAGTTGTAGTAGTAGGAACATTAACGGACCACTAAAGTCCCATCGTTGAGCAAAGACCCTTCATAGTGACTGCCTCGTTAGTCTAGTGGCTAGATATAAGGTCGCAGACCCGGTGGTCCTGGGTTCAATTCCCAGGTTGGGCCAATAAATAGTTATTGGGTTTTTCTGTCAGAAAATTTTCAGTAGCAGCCCGGAGTCTGGAAGTTGGAAGTGTGTACACTCCCGTGCCTCGGAAAGCACGTAAAGCCGTTGGTCCTGCGCCTGAACTCTTTCCGGTCGTGTCGGATTGCCGTCCCATCGGATTATGAGAGCTAAGGAAAAGAGAGTGCACCTGTGTTTGCGCACACACTTGTGCACTATAATATGTCCTGCGCAGTTGGCTAATCTCTCTTGAGAATGGCCGCCGAGGCCGAAATCGGTCTGGAGGACCTTAGTGACAAACTGTTTTTAAATATATTGTATTAGTATGTTAAAATTAATCTAAATTAAGTGTTACATATTAAAATACAGCAAGTCAATAATAAGACACTATTTTATGATTTTCTGGTTTTGCAACTTTGATCCTGTTTATAAATTATGCTCTGTGGTAACAGAGCTTAGCTTTCTTAGCTCTTACTTAGTGCTAGTGCTCAGAGAGCGAGGCGATCTCTAATGAAAGCACTTTTGAAACGTACATTCCATCCGTATTTATTATTCTTCAGTTTTTTATAGTGATAAAATGTAATATTATGCGTACCATGAAATACCATAAGTCACCGAGTAAAAGATCTTTGTAATAATCGGATATATCAATTATTACAATAATACGAAAAACATTGTTTAAAATTAATTATTACTAATTAGTTTAATATCATAATTGCAAAAGTAACCATGTCTATGCTTCTTGCCGATCTACGGATAAACCACTGAAACGATCGTAATTAAATTTAGCATAAGTGTCATGTCATCTTGGATACTTGGAAAAATAATTTTTATATAGATGAAGTCGCGGGGTCTTATGATATTAAAATGATAGCAACTTTTTTATTTTTGTCATATTCGTTTTGTTCCAAGTAACTTAGTAGTAAGGCTTTTGTGCATACTGGGTAGGTACTACCTACTCATTACATATTCTATTGCTAAGAAACATCCCTTGGTATTGTTGTGTTCCAGTTTATAAAGTGAATGAGCCTGTGTAACTACAAACACGCAAGCAAGAAACATGACGTCGTAGTTTCCAATGTTGGAGAAGCGTTATAGATGTATAGTGTCAATTTATATGGGTAGTGGTGATCATTTACTTTAAAAAAAACATCAACAAAATTAACAAAGAAATTATAGTATAGCCGTGTTGTAAATCCCCGTCCGCTTGGATTCTTCAAAGCCTTATTTTTTACTAAATAAGACTTGTGTCGCCTCGCAGTGTACAATGTAATCGATGACTGTGTAAAGACGTATCCGTCTTTGTTTATATTATATTATTGACAATGTATGTATTATTTTTATTTAATGATATTGCTTACAATACATTTAGAAATAAATTAAAAAGTTAAAAACTTAGTTGTTTAATTAATTAAAACGATATTTTTATACTACAAAACTGTCAGAAGTCGATGCCAATTCCGAAAAATTTTAAGCAATATAAACAATTTAATTTATTAATAACGGAATAATTATATAATGATATAAATACATTTTTATCAATCAGACCATCAAAGTAATCGACAAAATATTATATCCAAAAAATAATATAAATCCTTCCTAGTTTAAAAATCGAAAAAATATAATTATTGTACAAATCGTGTCCGCGTAAAATGGTGGAAATAATGCTAGCAGCATTTCCAAGTTAAATCGCAATTCTGATTTTCTGGGCGAAACAGTTCTCCTCTTCCAAGTGGAGGCAATGAGGTGGTGGTATTGTTTATTTTTTGCTCTATAACTTCCATCTTTTATTATTTCATATCTTGTATATCATTTATACTGTACCTCACATGGAGTATAAGGATGTTTTATTAACGCATTTTAATGTTCTGTACATTGCAGATATAAGTATTGTTCTATCGGCAACAATCTAGCTTACATATTTCAAAGAATTTTTTTGGTATTGATTGAAAATAATATATTCATGTAATCTTAAATTTTACGATTCTGTATCTATACATATAATAAATCTGTAACTGGTCGATGTCTGTACATGGAAGATAAATGAGTAAAACTTTTATCGGGGGTCTTTATAAACACAATAGAACCCAAAACAATGATTAATAAATTTTTTGTCTGTTTGTCTGTTTGTCTGTTTGTCTGTTTGTCTGTGCGTTTGTGCACGCTAATCTTAAAAACGGCTTAACGGATTTGAGTGCGGTTTTCACTAATGTATTGTGACTAACTTCACTTAACATTTAGTGTTTGTTTTATTTCAATCGGTTCATAAATAATAAAGTTATTTCAATTTAAAGATACACGTAGAACATTTATTAAAAAATGGTTATGGTCAAACTGAAAAGAGATTAAATATTACATGTAATTTACACTTTTGCTTATGATTTATACTATATTTTGTCCTATAATTTTTAATCTCTTTATTAATTTATTATAAGTTTAGTATCCCTACTAAAAATCAATAAATTATTATCTGTAGGAAAAGTACGCGCACCTGTTAGTTGTCAAAATCAAAAAGTTTTGTTAACAATTTCGTGTTTTCAGTAGCTTCGTGTGTTGTTTTTGCATAAAAACTAATATTGCATATATATTGTGTGTATCTTTATGATCTTATCTTATATCTTTCATAACAGTACGCTTTAAGACTGCGTGTGAGCAAGTCAGTTAACTCAGTGACAATAATTAATACGTAAATAGTATATAGGTGTATAAACAAAGCCTAAAAAACAACTATAACAATAATACATGGTTTTAGAAGTGCTTGCTTTAAACATAAACGTGGTATATCACTTCTTAAAACTTTAAATAGGTAAAATTTTTTCGTCAATTCGTGTTGCCTGTCAAAAGTTTTAAAACGGCAGATAAAAATTCAAACATTTTACCTACCGAAGGTTTTTCTAAACAACGAAATAAATAACAATTTAACGCGGAAAAAATGGCAACCATATTTTGAACTATATTTATTAGCCTCTGGATATATATAAGGAGTATTAGCCACTGGTTATGTATAAGAAGTGTAAATAGAGAGAAATAGCAATTTTGTTCAACATTAAAATAACAGAAATTACTTTAGAAGACCTCATTAATAAATGTAACAAGTATTTCAAACCGAGGAAAAATTTAACTATGGCCTGACATGTATTTTTTATGAGAAAACAAAGCAAACACGAAAATATAACCAACTTTATTACGAGTCTAGAAAATTTCAGTTTAAAATGCGATTTCATTGAATTAATAGTCATTGGTCAGTGATAAATTTACAGCGAATATGTGTTAGAGTAGCTCGCCAAACATCAAAGATTATTACAACGGTCTGATCTGTCACTAAAGAAAGCTATAGAGATAGCTAAAATAGTAGTGATCGAACAACAAAATACGGAGCACATAAATAAAAGCACTGAGACGTAGTCATCACCCTCATCATCTAATGAATATCAAGTGATGAAGGGGGAGTAAAAGGGTTAAACAACACACAGTACAGAATAGAGAAGATGTGCATATTCCTATGAAGTCAGACGGGCAACTAATTAAGAAGAGAACAAAATTGTGAAACGTGGTTATATTTGCCTCATCCCAATATTAACCGAATAAAAGTATTTTGTAATCTCTCAGCTTAATTCAATTGGTCTTTGGCTACATCAAGCTTGCGACAGCATAATCATGAATAGGAAGAAGTAGATCTGTGCGAGCATATAATATATAATTAAGTGTACTCAGATATTGATATTATATATTTAAAAAAAAATCACTGCAAAAATAACATAAATAAGTTAAAAATAATAATGTATTAAATGTATTAATTTAGATAAAATGGATGTACCAACCCATCTTAATATTCAATATTTAAGTTTGTTATAAATTTTGTACTGTAGTCATATTCTTGCTTGCCTTTTAATTGTATTTGGTTAAAAAATATATAAATAATATATATATCATTTATTTATTGCATTTTATTTGCCTTACTCAATGTAATAATGCTTAAGCTATGTGATTTCATTTATATTTTGTTTTTGTTAAATTTGTGTTTTCATTATGTAATTAATTATATTTGATTATAAAAAAATATATATCTTACTACACCTTTACTGATTATGATGGTTTAGCTGTTTGATTTTATATATGTTTTGATTATTTTAATGATTGTGTAATTATTGTTGGTGGAAACTTAGCTAATGTATGTATATATTTATATATATATGCTATAAGTGTCATCTCATTTTTAACACTTAACCTACCAGAGCGGTCAAATAACTGCTTTTGAAACTTTAATTAAAATTGTTATATAGCTGCTTTTGTTTGTATATTATATATTTTTTCTACATAAAATGGCCGCTTAAGCAGCTTATTCAGATGTGTTTCAAGTTCAATGGAAAACATTTGTTTTAATTCCCTTTTTTTGTTTAATTAAATTAGTAGCCTTGGTTAAGTCTGATTTTATTTAGTCTCTGACAGAAGAAACTTTTCCTTTATACTTTATATTGTACACATAAAATAACATAAATCTATAACAAAAACGAATTAATTAATAAATTATCCATACATATAAATAAAATTGAAGTTTCTGTCTGTTATTTCAAAATAACTGCCTGTTTTAAAGGTTATATGGCTATTTACGATTTACCAAAACCAAAGCAATCATTTTTTTAATTTTTTTACTGTCTGCATGTCTGTATCTTTTAATCGTCTAAAAATTGAAAAAACCGAATTATTATAAGAACTATTTCAAGATTCCGTTTAGCCTTTATTTCATCAAAATTAGTTGAGTCTATCAAAAGTTATAAAAATACGTATTTTTGTTGATATCTATTCACATAATATTATTACTCTTCCTAACTGATTCATTAACGCAGAGCCTAAGCTGCGGGGGTTAGAAACTTGAAATTTTGGCAGTTGATACATTTTATAATACCCACTAAGGTAGGATTTTTGGAAATTCTACCCCTAAAGAGTTGAACGATTGTTTAGAAACCAGTCATTTTTAAAGTTAGAAGCATGAAATTTAATGAACAAGCTTAAAAATAAACAAAATGTATTTCAGAGTTTTTGAAAATCTAAATCTGAGAGGGTAAAAAAGGGGTTGAAAGTTTGTATGGGGATTCCGTCACTTTTGGTGTAAGAAGAATGATATTTAGTATTAAAGCTATGCATACATATTTCGTCGTTTTTAGAAATTTAACTCCAAACGGGAGAAACGGGGTAAAAGCATTAGTATAAAAATTTAAAAAAATAGAAATATACTATTTGAGTTTTTTGATTGAATTAATAAACATGAATTTCAAAGTTTTTAGTAACTTTTATTTTTGTTTGGAAGAGTTGGGTGCAAATAATGAAATTCAAAATACGCAATATCTTATATCAATATCTCTTAGGGAGAAATATACGAACTTCACTATGTTGGTGATGTTTGGATAAAAAAAACATATTCCATTATTGTCATATGTACCACTTAATTGGTATTCCCTAAGCTTATATTATTGTAAAGTTTCATTAAAATCCATTCAGTAGTTTATGCGTGAAAGAGTAACAAACGTCCATACATCCATACAAACTTTCGCGTTTATTATATTAGTAGGAAGTAGGATTATTATATGCCCTGTACTGAACACACATACACTATACTGGATGGGCGAATAAATCGATTGGTAAATGTTTATATCTTATTGATTAAAAAATGTACGAGATAAAATACTTATTTTACCCGTACGAAGTCGGGACGGGCAGCTAATTACTCGCTGATAACGTATCTTTCTGTAGGTAAAAAAGGTTTTTAAAAACAGTACAGCAGTTTTTTAGTTTATTCGCTACAAACAAACATACAAAAAATCTATTTTTACTTATTTATAATATTAGTATAGATAAAGACCATGCGCGAGCGAAGCTGCGGGCAACAGCTAGTTAAAAATAAAAAGCTAATACAAGTAGTATTTAAATGTTGTAGAAATCTTTTTAAATATCGTACAAAGTCCGAGGTTGTTAGGCAACTGTATAAACGGACGGTGCACTTGCAAAGTAAGTTGTGCGACGATTCAGGTTGTCAACGGAGTGTCGGCGTCGCATCCGCGTGAAATCGGCAGCGCGACACTAATAAGCGTCGTCTCGCCTCGATAATACACCCAGGCTCACCCAGTCGCAAACACGTTTCCGCGTTTATTCAGATGTATATCGAAGTCATAACACTATAGTCTTAAACGTTTATTTTAAACGAGTCAATTTAAATACACTGTGTATGTTTTTATTTTGTTTGAGGCTTATGCATTTGTTTTAACTTTAAACTGATGATATTATAGGTTATTGAACCCACATAACGTTCTAATGTTGACTTGGGGTTGAAAGAGACTTTATTTTGGAATAAGTCCGTCTTTTTACATTATTACTCTAAATTAGTATAATAATGGACTGTTGTATATAATTCTTTGCATGCTTTTATGTGTACTATAAGAAGAATATATTTTATTATATCTCAATCTATATAATGCTCTGATTGGAGTAATAAATGGATATATGGAAGCAATAAAAGGCATTAAAGATCCAATATTACAAGGATAACTAAGATTGCCAATATGTACAGTTGCTGGCATAAATATACTTTCAGCTGTTACGCTACATCTCTCCCTAATGACATTCGATAAGGTACATTCGATCAAAGTGTGACCCATTTTGCGGAGACCACGAGGCGTTTGAATATCTCTAGGTCATGCATTCAAGACAAAGAAAACTATAAAACTTAGCATGTTTGAAAAATGTAGGAGCGAGGTTTATCTACTCTAATAAATAATTTAACTAATTGGACCATTAAAACCTTTAGCGATAACATCGCTAAAGGTTTTAACTTTGATTGAATTATTTTTATTATAATTTTATGTGGTTTAATCAATTAGTATGTAAGTAAATGTATTTGTTGAGCTATTAAAAATCAACCACTCCAATGCTTTCGCAATAAAATATAAGTAAAACGATTGTCACTGTGATCGCAGTGACAAAGGGATTATTTTTAATTTTATTTTTATTTTATTCCATATGGTATTTATAATCTATGTTATACTGACTTTATTCGGTAGAAGTGTTGTGTTCGTTTCGCATTATTTATTTACATAATAGTTGTACTATATAATAATATGTGAATTTGGTATTTTAGTTTTTAGTTTCGGGAATGCATTTCAAGTAGTGGGTTACGACTGTCTGGTGAATAAGCTGAATTTATCATGTTTCTTACTTTACTTTAAAAACTTTGCAAACAAATAATTATCATTGCATTTAATTTAAATGCAATGATAATTACGAAATTACGAATCTCCGAGATCGATAGACCCCTTGTTTCTAAGGCAACGGTTGGAAAACCCACAAACATAAGTTACAGACCGAGCTAACATTTGTATGGCCAATATTATCCGTTCAGAGTGGAAGCCAACATTTGAAATTTGGCTTGTCTTCTTGATATTGGTAGGTTATATGGTAGTTTAAAATTTTAACTTATACATCGAGCGGGTGGTTGTTACTTTTGGTCATGTTTTATAACATTAATATTATTAATTAACTAAATATTAGTAGGAAGTATCAAATTATCCAAATCAAACCGCAAATAAGTACGCAATAGTTTCCAATGTTCCATGTCATTTGTGTCAAAGCGTCGACAGAATCAATTTTCATTTACAATTAAGGAAACTCAACCCTAGTTAGTGTTGCGGAAATCTAATTGACCGAATTGACGTGCCCTAATATCTTATATTAGTATAATAATTGTTAATTAGTATACCCTAATAAATCTTTATTAATTTCATTTTAGATCAATATTTGAATTGGTGGTTCAAACTCGGCCAAGCAGCGCTAATCTGTCACATGCTTAATTTGCTTATAATTAATCTCGAGCTCGGCGGTACACATAACCATAATAAGCATATTTTTTATGACAGAAAATCTATAATTTATTTTCAAAATTCTCCTCTTGTTCTTTGTTCAATGTTTATTGTACGTTTGCAGGTGCTTTTAAAATAAATAACTATTTTAATCTTATGCTATACGAAAAGATAAGGATACAGGCAAAAGGCAGTCGTTGCACGAAAGCTTCGAGATAAATTCACGTGCGAAGGATTTATTGTTCCGCAGATGGTGTTTAGGAATAGTGAATAGATCCACCGCGATAACGCTCGTGGAGTGATAGCCGCATTGCGCATGTCGAACTTGGCCTTTGTGCTTAAAACTTTGCCAATTTAACTTAATTTCCCGTTCAGTTGCCTTTAAAACAGCAGTTTTTCTTAATTATTTAAGGAAAATAATCCTGGAAAACTTTCTATAATAAAACCGACCGATCTTTGTTCTAAGATTTAACCGTTGAGGTACAAATTTTATTTTTTTCTATACTTATACGACTATAAGAATTATAAATATATTTTCATTTTAATCGGCTAATAATTGAATTTAATAATTTAACGTTTTGATCATGGCTTAGATATTTTTATAGTGGTCAGGTATGAGTGGACGATAAATAAAAGACAATTGTTCTTACACTATATAACTATACTTAAATAACAAATAGAGTCGCGCGGTGAGATCACTGTTGCTGTTGCGGCGGAGCGAGACGTGCAGCCAATAGAAGGATATCGCGTTTCTCTTTAGGGAAGCGGAGTTCGCGAGCCGCGAGCCTCGCTGCGCGGAGTTCGCGTTCCGCGCGCGCGAGCTCACTTCGTAACACGCCGCCGCCCGTCGCGGCCGCTTCCCGTTCCCTCGAAGCCCATTCGCGCGCCATCTGCTCGCGCATGGCGTCGTCCAGCGCCCGCGCTGAATAATGCGCGACAACCTCCTGCCTCGAACACTGTCGCTCACGCATCGCTCTCAGCGATCCGTTCCAATGCAAAAGCTGGAACACTGTCATCAATTCCTGAAATTCCAGCATCGTGCGACCCTTGTTTGCTTCCAGCATAAATCTATGGACAATAATCACATTTTCATCATTCTGTTGATTTTTTTTCTTGATTCAATTATTCGAATTCATAATATAAATGGTATTTATTTAGCTAACGAGTTTTACATTTGGTAAATTTACCTAAAGGCAGCTATTCCAGCGCTGGGATCCTGGTGGGACGCTGCGTCCCCAGCAAACGACGCCCGCGCCTCTGCCACCGCTTTTTCGATGAAGTGCTCCGATATTCGACGCGACTCGTGTTCGTTAAACACGCTGTTCATTAGTGCAATTTTTGCAGCACTCCGCCGCGCCTCAGCCTTTGTGGGACAATTCTGTGAGTATAATGGAAATAATATTATAATTCATTCAAAGTACAAACTCTGTAAACACTATATTATTATTTAATAACAATGTGATGTGGTAATGACAACCTTCTAACCGAATGCTGTTTGCATTTAAAATACTTTTGCAAAATACATTAAGCAGACATAATTGTACACTCATAAATCTGATTAGACCCAAATGTTCAAAAGAAGAAAGTTTAGGCGCAGGACCGCCGAAGCCGATACTTTATGCACAGCCAAATGTCAAACTCCAGGCTGCTACTAAAAATATCTTGACAGAAAAATCCAATCACTTTTTATTGCCCCGACCTGAGATTTGAACCTTGAAACCTGCTGCCGAACAAACTAGTCACTAGACCAATTAGGTACGTGGGAGTCTTAGGTACCACTATATCAACATATATATTCCTATGTATAGTTAAGAAAGTCGACTCATAGACTAGAACATTGTTATTATTATGTTAACAATCTACGATGAGTTTGTACCTGAAAGCTACCGAAGCAAGCGCCGCCTGGTAGCGTGACATAGCAGACGTATGGTGGGTGCGCGGCGGGCACGGACTCATAAATAACAAGCGCGCCGCTGCCGCCGCTGCCCGCACCGCCATTTCTCGACGCCTTCACCTGCCAGAACTCTTGCAGCGCCTCTACTACGTTCACCGTCGAGAGAACTCCGTCCGCTGTAGAAGATATACACATTTAAACAAATAATAAAATTAAAAGCTTTCAAAGCATTCTAAGCTACAATTTATATTTTTATAATTTACTATTTATTAGGAACCAAACCAAAGGATATTAATATACAGAATGTAACAAAATTCGTGTCCGACCCGTGAAGATGAAACGTAGTGATGTATTGATCATTTGGTTTAATTTAATAATGATGTGCAGAATAATTCTAAATCAAATATTATGTTCGTTAACTAAATTGTTAATTACAAACCACTAATTATGAAATTGATTGGAATGTAAACCACGCCATTTAGTTGTGTTCTCGTGATTTATACTAACAGACAGTAAGGACGCTGTATATAAACTTTATAATTTTGCATAAATAACGTTGTTCCAATAACCTATTTTCAGTAAATAATTTCGTTTAGCAATCAATATTCTCCTTAAAAATTAACTCATTTTTTAATCATCAAATTGTATTTTTTTTTAATTCTTCACTAGTTTATTATTATAACTATAAGACGTTTTCTTTTTATCTCCACAGATCTAGAATCTGTGTCTTATCGTAATAAACTCGTTGAAAGTATAAATAATTTAAATATTGTGGAAATTAATGAGAATGTTAATGATGGAAATTTATGTAAATACTAACAGTATATAGAAATAATATAAGTGTATTTTAACTATTATTTATTTAAGTTAAGCTGTATTAATATATTGTGCCGGTTTTGCAACAACTGTGCATTTTGATGAATAAAAAGCTATATAGTAAAATAGGAAAGAATTATTAGTAGGAGTCCCAATAGATGTATAAATTGGACAAATATATTCAACAGTTTCAAGTTTCTACATCTATCGGCAGTCCCTATAACTGTATGTTTTATTTTCTAACTAAAACAGACAGCTCGATATTTTAAGTTCGTTCTTATTTAAACGAAAGAACTGTTCCGACTGTCTCTTTAATGTCATAAACGCTCATAAAGTTTAATGACTCTTGATTGTCTCATCTATGTCTTAATAATAATTATATCGCTGACACCCATATAATAGATAGCCAAGTAATTTTTGACTGGTGAGCAAAGACCGTTTAGTGGAATTCCACGAGGTTTTTTTTTAATATTGTGTACTCGTGTAACTGAGGCTAATACTAATTACTTCGAATTAAAATGAAAGTAACGTTACATATTAATAACAGTTAATGACCAAATGATTAATACTAATTCCCTGTCACGACTTCAAGAAGTTAAATATTCAGAGATGTTTAATCCCAATAAATACAAGAATATTTATTTCTCTTGATTTATTTAATAAGACGCCGCATTCGAAACACTAACTGTTAATAGCTGAGATTATTAAAATATACTTTTTCTACAAAATACTTTCTTAGTGCACATTACATTTGAAAACGAAGGAAATACGAAGTTCCATGTTTAGACAGAACTTGGTAATAATAATTTAGTCTTGATAATTAAATAATTACTTTTAAGTAACATAATTATATTTTTACGAATGATAATGATGATGCAATACATAATAATGATGTATTTTGTATGTAGTGTACTTTTAGCACATTAGGTATATTAGCCATAGCTTAAATTAAAAATTTCTATAAAAGTTGCCATTTATAATCATCCTAACACTTAATAGTCGATAGTAACGTAATAGAAAGAAAACGTAAACGGTAAATGAGGAACGTGTGTCCTAATCCGAGGAAGCTCCATATTTTCGTTAGTTTTCATGTGCTTCATTTTAGTATATATAAGTTAACATCAACCCGCACCAGAGCAGCGAGTTGAACCGCGTTCAACTATGATAAGGAGCTTATGGCAAGGGCAGTAAATCTTTTGAAGATTTTTCTCCTAAAAAAGCTCTTTCTCCTCAAGAGCAAAGTACGCCTTAACCCAGCTGAGCGACATGTCACTATTCTTATGGTAATATAATTAGATATAATAATACGAAATATATAACGAAATTAACTTAGATTAAAATTTATTTAAAGTTTTATTAGCGCAAGTTATGTTATAAAATTGAATTTATTAGAATATGTTCATTGAGAATCGCACATACAAACCTAATATCTTATATGATACGTATTACACATTAACATACATTTAATACTTAATATATTATTAAATGTAATTCAATTCTATGCCCAGTATATTATAACAAGACATAATACGTACGAGACCGACAATGCTCTCAAGTTTCGCAAAGTAGAAAGTTCTGTTCACTACACATCTAGCGAAATCTTATTGTAGATATTTAATTGTGGCCTGTACTTTACAACATACATCTTTGTTTATTATACTGAGAATAATATATGATTAAGTATTTGTTGTTTAATACTACGTAGGTTTAATGAAATAACAAAATAAACTTTATTCAAGTATGACTCACTTTATTAAGAAACTCATTAGTTATTCTGTTTTATTAACTAGAATAAATATAATTTAAATAATTTATATAAAGATAAGTAAAGTAACAAGCCTGTTTATGTACCACTACTGGACTAAAGCCTCATTTCCGTTTGAGCACAGGTTTGAAGCTTATGCCACCACGCTTCTCCAATGGAGAATTCTCCAATATGAGGCAGAATTCCATTAAAAATAAGACACATGTTGGTTTCCTAACGATGTTTTCCTTCACCGCCGAGCACGAGAAAAATTGAGGACCCAAATTAAGTGACGCTTGTCTAGGATTAAACCAGCAATCATAGGTTAAGATTGACGCACTCAAAATATTGGGTCGTCTCGACTCATATCATCTTCGATTATCTCGGATCATTTATAAATAACACAGATAAGGCACAGACAAATATTGGGACGATATTATGTCTGATAATATAATATACGTAGCTACGATGTAATGTTACTATTGAATATTTGCTTATTTCATGAAGATCTTCCTTTCACTCAACAATCGAAAGCATTTGATTATAATATTTAATCACAAAATTATTAATCGAGTTTAATTGAATCAAAAATGAAACAGTTATTTTTTTGAGCAGGAGACTCATCTAATGGAAAGTGACTACCACCGCCCATGGACATCTGCAACATCCGCGGGCTTGCAGGTGCGTTGCCGGCCTTAAGGGAAAGCGTACGCTCTTTTCTTATAGTTGACAGCATCTTGTTTTTTATTTAACTGGCTTTCGCCCGCGCATTCGTCCGAATGTTAGAAGAGAATTCAGATGGTCAGATGTTAGGTATATAAAAGTATTTTTTGTCCTTCCTTGGGACTTAAGCTTGCTCCATACTGCATATAATTAAAATTACGTCTTGAAAGCGTTACAGACAGAAAGAGTTACTTCCGAATTAATAATATTATCGATAGTATCTAATTTTATAGTATAGTATAGATTATTTTGCAATCTGTAAGAAAAAACTCGAAACTCACCTCATATTTTATATTAACTATTTTAATATAATGTTAAAAGATACACGCATCAAAACACGTATCACAGTAACATTACACATGTTAAATACAAATTGAGTTTTTACAGATTTGTGCTACTGGTTTAGACATATTATGACTATAGCTGTAGATTTCACGAAAACAATACAAAATGGTTTGAAATCTAGCGTGCGAACTGTTCATACGTCAAAAGCCGTTTTATTTTTTCAAACGTCAGTCTTTTTGACTCTCGCCTGCGACCAGTGATGTGCATAACATTACCTAGTTTTTTTTTACGTAGATATATCGTGCTCACTACTCTTTGTGTTTGAAATTTTTTGTATATAACACATATATCAATGGACGTTTGTAGGCTAATTTTTACCGTATTTTGTATCATATTAGAAGATTTTGAGTTTTAATTCGCATAAAAATCAAAATGTAAAGTAGAAATAAATAAAAACTCTTCTTAGTGATGGGATTTAATTTTGGGTACGTAACAATATAAAATTCGCAAGTAATACAAGGTTATTTGTATATATGCGACTTTTGATTATTTATTAGATTTTATTTTCATACAAAAATAAGTATTAATTTAATTTCCCTCTTGAAAGTTTATAAGTCTACGTCTCAGGATTGAAATATAGACCTACAAATGTCACGACAGTACGACAAAAACTTGTAAAATCTTTTCATGTATTGAGTTATGTCCGAAGTCGTAGAACAAAAGTTGTTGCTTATGTTAGCTATCTAGTCCTGCGAGGTTTCTGGTGTGTTACAAATAACCCTTTATATTGGGCTATTAATGGACCGAATTCTAACATTAAAATAACCATGTATGACAAATCACATACATAAATAAGAGTTGTACTATTTTCCCGATCAACCGACTATAATTGTTAAAGCTTAGTTAATAATTAGCAATTTTACTTGAAACTAGTGACATGGTAATGATCATAATTAAATGTATGGAATGTTTATATAGGTTTTCCATTAAGGGCGCTTGATCTTTGAAATGCAAAAAAAAATACATGTAGGAGAGATATTTGCGATTTTTTATTTGGAAGGTCTATCGACCCCATTATGTATGGAATATGACATCATTCAAATGACCGCCACGGCTTCGGTTGGTGGCGCGCACACGAAAGGTCCAATTTTCGATGACTCTGGCGCACAAATCGGGCTGTATTTGATCGATGGCGTGGCGTATGTTGACTTTGAGGGCATCGGTGGTTTGCGGCTTGTTGGCATAGACCTGCGACTTAAGAAAACCCCACAAGAAAAAGTCCAGCGGGGTCAAATCGCACGATCTCGGTGGCCAGTTCACGTCGCCTCCGCGCGAGATGACCATGTCCAGAAATTGCTCGTGCAGAACTTCCATCGTAGCGTGTGCTGTGTGGCACGTAGCGCCGTCCTGTTGAAACCACATGTTGTCCAGATCCATATTCTCGATTTCAGGCCAAAAGAAGTTGGTTATCATCGACCGGTATCGCTCACCATTGACGGTGACGGCCACACCATTATCGTTTTCGAAAAAATACGGACCAATCACGCCTCCGGCCCAAAATCCGCACCAAACAGTCACTTTCTGCGGGTGCATTGCCACTTGGTGAACCTCGTGTGGATTGGTCTCGTCCCAAATACGGCAATTTTGCTTGTTGACATAGCCATTCATCCAAAAATGCGCCTCGTCGCTGAAGATGATTTTTTTGCCAAAATCGGCGTCAACTTCCAACTGCTCTAATGCCCAGTCAGCGAACACACGGCGCTGTCTATGGTCATTAACCTTGAGCTCTTGGGTCAGCTGGATCTTGTACGGGTACAGGCTCAAGTCACAACGCAAAATTCGCCAAGTTGTCGTCTGCGAAAGGCCGAGTTCCTGTGCGCGACGCGGAATTGACTGCCGCGGGTTTTCGAGGACACTGTCGCGCACAGCGGCGATATTCTCGGCAGATCTCGCGTTACGTTGACGCACGGGAACCGGCTGATTGTTATCTGACCTGGTTGACTCGAATTTGTCCACCAATCGACGGATAGTCGACTCGGCAGGACGATCATCGCGACCGTAAAACGGGCGAAGTGCGCGGAACGTTGCTCGAACTGAAGACCCATTTTCATAAAACAATTTTATGATTTGCACGTGCTGCTCGACACTGTAACCTGCCATGGTGGTTTGGGAGGACGGAATGAATATAACACACTGCATTTGACAGCTGTCACTCAAACAACATGGCCGCAATCAGCTGTCAAAGTTCAAGCGTCCCTATTGGAAAACCCCTTATGTATGAATTCGCTGCACGAAACTGGGATATGGCATAATTTTATTCGGTTATGTCACGTTACATGTAGTTTCGTATTTAATAAAAAAGGTTCATAATGACCCAAAGACGTACCGCTATAACCTAGTGAATAAAACACGTAGAACTCAACCAAAGGCTGCGGGATCAAGTTCGAAATGGTATCACAGAATTCGAAAGCATTACCCACTTCTCAATAAAATTCGTGCTGAGTAAATGAAAATATCGTGAGGAAACTTGCACGTGACAGGTGAAAAACTGCCATTCACGATGGAACGAGCTGCAAACTTTCTTCCTAATAGGAAAGCAAGTCTTTATTTCATAAAAATTTTTTGAGTTTCTGTGAAAAGTTAAAACAACATAAAGCTCACGTACGTATCTTTGTTGTCCATTATTTTAGGCTTATCATTACAAATAAATAAATATGAAGATTCTTTCTGTGATTTCAAAAGCGCTACTTTTTTATGTTTATATGTAGTCATATTATATATACTAGTTACCAAGCAACCATTTTTTTTATTTTACACTACCGCTGCTATCTGATATATAATATAAATATATGTATAATTTAAATTAGCATGTATATAATATTTTAAAATGTCAATGTGGATTAGTTTAGTCACAAATATATTTACTGTTTACCTAGAATGAATGAGAATACCCAGGAATGAATCAGATCTGCTCTAGTCTCAAATAGCTTAACAGATCTTTTACTTTGATTACCTACATATATCTACCCGGAATACATAAAAGTAATAAATATAAAAGCTACATGCTTATTACGGTAACATACAAAATTAAGACTAACTACTTAATATTTTTACGCAATATAAAATAAAAAAGTATATACATTTATATATCTTAGTACATTAAGATAATACATACGGCTTCATCGTCAACATTTTTTACGATTGTTTGTAAAATTACCCTCATAAAATACTACCAGCTTATTTTCCTTTTGCCTAATAATTATTTTGATATTTTTATTACGTATAAGAAGCAGATTTTTTAATTGTTATCTTAATATTAAAGTATATAAAAAAAATCTTGACATTCAAATTGAAAATATACCGATAAAACCAGTGGTTACGGATCGCTTCTACTGAAATATTTGGCAATTTCTGTTTTGACAACTGTTTACAATTTTAGTTGACAGCTTATATTAGTCAAAAGTAATACTTCATTATTGTTTTAAGACTTTGTTACCAATTCGTGTAAGGCGTTGACAATATGACATAGATCCAGATTTAAAAACCATTTAATATTACATATCATTTGTAATAAGTGTTGAAGTATTTTGTCTCGTAAGATCATTTATACTTTACCCTATTTTCAAGTTAAAACATGCTGTAATTGTATCGAATTATGCTTAAGGTCTACCCACGTCCTACATTACGCGTTATAGCTCGAGAATAATATATGAACATTTTATACGTATAGTATTTTTCCCGGTTATTTTTTATTATTATCTAATATAAATGCTTTAATCCAAAATACTTTTATTATATTAATATACTTTTTATACAATGTTTCATTGATAATTGTGCATTTAAAGTAAGTATATAAATATGTAAATTTCAGACATAAACGTATATGATTTTATGACATATTTTTATTATATATTTTTAAGATTCATCACGCAAATAAACGAAATAATCTTAGTTATAGTTTGTCTTTGTCGTGTCGTTGTCGTATAGTGTAGTTAGGTCTACATTGCGTAATGAGCCCGCAAATTTATATTTTCCGCACGTTTGGCGATGCGTATCGAATCGTCGATAACGTACTGCTCAATGAAGTTGGTGAGGCTGCTGCATTTTCATTGTTCTACTGATATCGGCAAAATATTTGTTGTTTTTCATTTAATTTAATCTTGTAACATGGCTATTCAAAAGAGCTTGTAAACGCCTAATTCCGTTATAGTTTTAGCTTAGTATTTGTGGTTGCTTGACTTTTGACAGCATATTGTCAAAATATGCGCATTGTTTGACATTATGGCATTGAATATAAATCGCAGAGATCGCGGATTTGCTAATTACGCTTCCACGTTTACTCGTCTACAAACTACACAAATGATCATCATGAAATTTAGCATACACGTTTTCAGAGGAATAGAAGAGGACATAGGGTACCCAACACCTCATGATTGAAACAGCGGGAAGTTATTATATAATACGCAATAATATATAATACGTAATATATAAAACGCATAAAGAAACATTTATGTCTCTAAA
This sequence comes from Nymphalis polychloros, assembly GCA_905220585.2. Taxonomy (NCBI): domain Eukaryota; kingdom Metazoa; phylum Arthropoda; class Insecta; order Lepidoptera; family Nymphalidae; genus Nymphalis; species Nymphalis polychloros. The sequence goes on along the minus strand of HG992243.1, from coordinate 13,235,683 downwards.
TAGGATATACGCAAGAACAATTTCGGGAAGATCCTCTTTTGTTATATTCTTGAAAGTTTAAAAATATTCAAACGAAAATCTCTCGGTTAGAACCTTCGTTCCATTTAATATTCCGTTCGATTCAAACGTTTTATCTTTATGAAATTTCTGTAGATAGTCTTTGGAATTGATTTGCAAATAGGAACATTTAGCGTGTCGATAGACTGATATTAAATGTTAATTCGAAAATGGAATATTAATTAAAATATTAAGATTAAGCAATTTACTTAAATACATAAGTGACAATTGTTATCGCCTGACATTTACGATTGTATTTTGTGACAGACAACAACAAAATCTTATATTTTACAATATAATCTAAATTGCTTTCAATTAAATAAGCTAATCTAAGCCTTGATAAGCCAACTTTGAAGCAGTTAGCAGATTCCAGAGGCTACAACGTATCAATCTTAACCGGAGATTGTGAGTTCAAATTCAAACGGTGTGTATAGCGATTTTTATTTTTTAGTTAAATAGAGCACTGGCTTTGCGTGATGTGCAATACGTTTGTTATAAAAAAATTAAAATGATATTTATCAAGTCATAACTAAGCAATACCTAGGTCATATAAAAAATCTAATGAGTACTATAATTATGAAGACTGTATAATCAGTGTTAACTTGACACAACTAAAAAACTTAATAGCGCTTACTAATTGAAAATAATAAATGACAATTCCACATATGTATCAAGCCTCATTCGCATAATAAAAACAAGTCTTACTCGTAAGGTCCTCCTCCAGACCGATTTCGGCCACGGCGGCCAATCTCAAGAGAGATTAGCCAACTGCGCAGGAGATATTATAGTGCACAAGTGTGCACGCAAACACAAGTGCACTCTCTTTTCCTTAGCTCTCATAATCCGATGGGTCGGCAATCCGACACGACCGGAAAGAGTTCAGTCTTACTCGTAATAAAAATACTAAATATCTTATCTTATAAAAATATTAATAATTTCTATGTTAAACTATATTTAAATATTTCTTAAAGTGTCATTGTCTATGGGCGATGGTGACCCATACGCCATATGACCCATACGCCAGGCCGTCTATCTAACATAACATAACGCTTTACATAACCTTTTCTCGGTGAAGTGAAAATTTCGAATGAATTATATTCCATTTCTATTGATATAATAAAACACTTCAATCCTACACTCAAACAGATAAATGGCTTGCAAATAAAACCGAACAAGAACACATTATCGCAACCTCGCCCACACAGCGCCGGTTGCGGGGCCCGACATGTTTATGCAAGTCGATATGCCGATCCGTATTTCAGCAATTCATTGAATTTTGAGGCTTTATAATAGTAAAAACATTATTACGGTATAAAACTTGATGCACAAGTAACATTCGAATCGTATTAGCTTTACAACACATATTATATTATATTTTATTAATATATCATGTTTTATTGATAAAGCGAGGTTCGCAAAACCGGCCTAGACGGAAACAACTCGGTCCGGATCGTCGTATGTTAGGATTAAACGGAATTAGTTACAAAATACAATGCAAAAAATATATAGGTGCGTCTATATAAATGTTTTACTTTTTACGAAATTTTTAAACGAAATAAAATTATTACATGAATTCGAAGCTTTTATCTTCAACTCAACTGAAATAGAGTTGACAAAATATAGATAAAAAAAAATGTAGTTCTTTTTTTATAATCCTGTCTGGAGTCAAAGGGACAATTGTAGGATTTGCGGGGATCACTACTATTTTTAATATTTCATAAACAATAAAAAAGTCTGACATATATGTATGAATAGTAATTTTACATTACCCGTTTAATAAATCACAGACAAAATAGCAACCGAAATTTATACAAAAACTCACAATCTCTTATTACTTTGAACGAGTTATGATTATGTATGTATATAAGTAGTTCCACCTTGATGTGAATAACTGATAAGATATTATATAGATTTTTTTTTTGTTCCTGGAACTAGTTATCATTTATTGACAGCAATCAGAATTTAATTATTTAACCTCCTTTTTGATCATACGAATAAAAAAATTAACAAAAAAATTGTTAAGTTTTTGTAGAATGAGTGAGTCAACGATCGAAACGAGTAGATTACGTCAGCGACTCGATCGCAAAGTCACCTGCATTTTATGGAACCACGAAAGTTCTTAGAAGTCATTTAAAATTTACAAAGTAAAGTATAAAGTATTTTAATAATAAATAACTACTAAACCAATTTGAATGTTAACCATAATTATTAACCATGTATAATTTTTTAATTACGTGTATGTTTTAATTAATTAAGGCAAAAGAAAAAACTAAAGATCGTATATTTTATATTAATTGTTTAAGAAATCGATAAGTAACAATAAGCTTTTTAACATGAATTATTATTAATCCTGTTCAATATATGCATTCCACTTGTCGGGGAAAAACGATATAGCTACCCAAATAGAAGCATAATATCAAAGAAAGATAAAATATATACATACACCTGAGTGGGAGTAAAATGGCAGACGCGATTACTACGCCAGACGAACGTCAAACATAACATCATAATATAATGAAAACTGCGCATACATTTGCTGTCTATTACATATAGATACAGGTGTCTGTGTGAGTCAGAGGCGTCTAAAAATAGCCTTAAGGAACACAAGAACGTATTGAGTTGACTGTTTACAAATACTAAAACATTAGACACGTCGCTTAAACGTAATTTAATTATACGTCTGTAAAGAATAAACTGGCTACGAACATTTAATGACTACAAGGCTATTTAGTGAGAACAAATCCAAAACTCGTCTGTATAACGTTGAATCTAAATAACAGAATCTAATATGCGACATTGATTATAATAATCATGATAAATAATGAACACAAGAATCAAAATAGCATATCAGCAAATGTAAATTTTTGACATTATGATGTGTATTCAGCGACTTTTGAGTGTGTTTCTATAGACTAGGTTTCTGATCGCGTTTTATAATTAGTCAAGGTTCAGCATGAAACGTTATATCGAAAGCAATTTGAATCGTAAGTTGTAACTACGCAATTAGGTTATTAAAATGTACCGTGTATTTTATTTGAATCAAATCGTTTGTAAGATTATTTTTATAAAATAAATATGTTAATTTAAGAAAAGTATACAAACCATCAGTATGTATTTTTATTTAGTGTTTGTGTGTTTAGTTAAAATCTGAATTTACGACATATTCGATTCTCTGTCATCAAGAAATGATGGTCGATTTTATTTTATATATTTGGTTGATTTTTAAACATAAAATAATATTATATTATTAAAAAAAAATACGACAACGCCCATGCAAAATTATTCGTCATATACCTACTCATAGTGGGTTAATAGAGCTTGGAGAAACTCCTTTTTGGTAAGGTATCAATTCGGCTATTTTTATACGCATTATCTTCATCTATTTCGGAGAAATTAAAAAGGACATATTCATCTTTATGATTATTATATAGATATTTTTACTATTTTAAATAGAAATTATATTTTATAGTGTCCTAATAAGCTTTTCATTAGCCGAATAATCATATTATGTATAAATATTTTCCGGTTATGATGTTAGGCCCATAAACGTATTGATAACAAAATTACACTCGATTTAACATAGTTGCGGGCTTTATATTCGTGTAATGCTATGTTGTTTTATACATCTGTCACATAAATATGCCAAAAAGCTTACTGGTCACCAAACGTTTAATTTATTTATAAATACATATGCAAATCCTAATTTCTCGTAATCGTGATATTTACGAATTAACATTGCCAACATATACAAACGCTTTCAAAGTTATTATGAAATTCAATTAATTAAACATTACTTTAATTCTCTAACATACAAAGCGAAATGAACTATTGTTTTAATTATAGCTAAAAGCTTGTCCTTTTGGCTTTGTTTGCGATATCAATACAATTAATATTAAGTAAGTAATATCAGTAATTTTGGAATTTTCGGAATAAAAAAAGATATTACATGAACCATTTATTGATTAACGGACACTGACTGCTAATAGAATTTAACTGACTCCCAGATATGAATTCCAGCTCAAACCGGTAAACATATCCGTTCCTAAGTTTTTTTTATAGTCTAGGTAGGCGGACGAGCATATTGGCCACCTGATGGTAAGTAGTCACCAAAACCCATAGACATTGGCATTGTAAGAGATGTTAACCATCGCTTGCATCGCCAATGCTTCACCAACCTTGGGAACTAAGATGTTATGTCACTTGTGCCTGTAATTACACAGGCTCACTCACCCTTCAAACCGGAATACAACAGTATCAAGTACTGCTGTTTTGCGGTAGAATATTTGATAAGTGGGTGGTACCTACCCAGACGAGGTTTCACAAAGCTCTACCACCAAGTTTTTCTCTTAATTTATTCTCAGTAACAAACGTATAGTATTAATAGTATATAATTCCATACATCGTTTAACATCTTTACTTTATCAAAAGATAAAACAAACTGTAAAACACAATACTAAACCTTAAATGGGTAAATCTTTTAAGCTTTACTGGGCTTAACTTGCGAAAAGCGATTTTAATCCAACTTCATTAGTGTGAAACCGTTTAATTCGCTTCGAACAGTTTTGTCTTAACGACGAAATCAAATTGTTCATAGCTTAATAAGGGGAGAGATTTGCTATGATAATGACGATGATGATGTCACTTAAAAAGGTGTGCGCAAACATAGGTCAGTCTTTATTCTCATACTTTTATAGTCCAACGGGACGGCAATCAAACACTACCGGAGAGAGATCAGGTTCAAGACTATGCGTTTTACGTGATTTCTAAAACGCGTAGTACTACCCCCTAACTCCAAAAATTTAGAGATTTTATTTACGGAAAACTCAATTATTGCTATTGGCCCGACCCGGGATTCGAATCTGCAGCCGTACAAGCTAACCACTACACTTACTGTAACAACAGATTTTCACAGTAAATACGGGTATATTCACATTAAATATTCAATAACGATAATTATTCAAAACGAATGAAATTTAGTATAAATTTTAAAATCGAATATTTTGTTCGATATTGATAATTTAATCTAATAAGCTAGAGACTATCAATATGATATGAAATAATAATAATATCCTGGGACATTATTCACACAAGGCCATCTGATCCCAAGCTAAGCAGAGCTCGTACTATGGAAACCAGACAACTGATATACTACATTTTCTACTTTTATTCTGTAAATACATACTTATATATATAATTATTACACCCAGACTTAGGACAAACAAACATGTTCATGCACACAAATGTCTGTCCTGGGTGGGAATCGAACCCAACACCAACCACGCCAACCGGCTCGTAATATAACTAGCACAAAAAGATTTGTTTACGTATTTATGAAAGTTAATAGTGAATTTACTTTTTTAATTGTTAAAATAAAAAATTTAGATAAAAATGAGAAAAAGAATAATAACTAATTAACTATTTGTCATGATTATTTTGACTATGTATTAAAAACTTCGTTAAACAGTTCATTCCCGTCTTTGCGTAATTCACTCGACGCAAGCAGGAAGTAACTGGAAGACGATGTTAGTGGTATTATATTTCTGAGAAAGTCTGTGTTAGCGAGCTGTCTAAAGGATTTGTTTTAATGGGCTTATGGTGTAACTGTGGATTTGTTAAGCGCACACACACGAGTCGATGAAAACGGTTCGACTGGCTTGGTGAAGTGAGACACGCATGTTTACGTTCATGGATGTTTTATTGTTTTTGTAATTTGTTGTGACTAATAATACTTATGTTAGTTATTTTTTATGATTTTCTGTTGGTCGTTATACCTTTCGGCTCCGTGAAGTTGAAGCTCCGTAAACTTTACTCTTAATAGTCATTGCAACTTCGCCTAAAACTACTCAGCAGAGTAAAATTTATAAAAAAACATTAACAGAAAATAGCTCATACAAACATATCATGAAAATTATTTTTCTACTTCTTTCTTTATTTTTAATAAAATCCACTACATTTCGTTTGACTAAATTGTTAATAAAATTTTATATTATAATATTCATTTTTGCCAAATTGCTCGAATAATACAACTAACCTAGAGCAACTTTAATAAGAATCTAACATTTAAGCATGATTAAGTAAGAAATAACCAAACAAAAGCGAAAGTATCGCACTTGAAAACAAATAAAATGTAATACAAATATTTTAAAAAATCTTCTTTTATAACATACTTCTACGATCTATCTTAAAAATGCGCCTAATTTATTTATTTTAAGGTATTTACCTGAACTTATATTCAAAGACCTTATCTAATTGAACAATTACATTTCATAACAACGTTTTGCGACGCGTTAAGCCACGTTATTAAATTTTCATCAGGGACCAATATTTCATAAATGTCGGTGTTTCAAACGTTTTGAGAGCTTATTAAAATATCGATTGGACGCACCGAAGCATTTTGCATAAATCGTTGTATAGATAAATAGTGTATCATAATTTATGTATGAGCATTCGATTTAAAAAAAGAACTTGTCTTCTTTATACCAAAAAATTATACGAATTCGAAATTTACTATTTTGTCTAAAATGAATTGATGATTTATTCGATAATTATTTTGATTTTTCTAGACCGATTAAATCAATTTAACGTATAATGATCAACAATATATCAAACGATAATCAGATTATACATGTAATTTAAAACAGCATTAGCTGGATTCCTATATCTTTTTTGCATATGAATAGAGCCGTGGGAACTTGAGATAAAGCGGTTATAAACCTAAACTATTACTTGAAAACTTTCTATTCACAAATATTAAAATTCTATAAGTCAGATAAATGTGAAAAGTTAATAATATTCATATCTATAAAAAATATATATTGTATTTAATGATAAAAGCTATTAAAATCTAGTTCACATTCGAGCTTTCTATAATAACCGGAACCGATGACGCGAGATTTGGATCAATCGCGATCAGACATTAACGGTCACCCACCGAGTAACTGACCTCAGTTAACGCCACTTAACCTGTGTAATCGGTCAACTTGTGCCAATCGCTCAACTGTTGTTTCAAATTTGCGTGTTAATGCTATAATTGTACCAAAGTTTCAATCCTTCAGCAAAAGTAGAACGGATGTGACAGTGGTTTTCCTATTAGAATCCGATTTTAACACTTGTCCATTTATTGTTTGTTGGTACACTTCACTATATTTGAATGCTTGTATCCGTAACTATTTAAAAACTTTTAGTTTGATTAAAACAATAAGTATTCTATATACTCAACAGAAACTCTACATCTCGCAATTATTTTGAAATTAAAAAAATAAACATGCGGCTTAAGTTTCTAGTTATAATTAGTAATACAATTAGTTTAAATTAGTAAAAGTAAACAAATCCAATTATTTATTACATATGTTAAGTCAAAAAATAAATAATATGTAAATATAAAAACTCTACTTTTAGAGAAGAGAGACATTAGTTGCTACAACAGTGACAGATATAAATACAGGCTTAGAACAAAGGATGCAATTCGCGGTACTTGCAGTGCTGACCTCGGTAGACGTCATCGTAGAGGGGCGCTAGCGAGTCGGGCGCTCCCCAGCGGGATGCCTCGGGGTACACCATGGGGGCTACGACATCGCACGGTCTGCCAGCGCGTGCGTCTGCGCTGGCGGCTGCGCGCACACTGAGGACTGACACCTTGTCGTCGCACAACCAAACTCAAGCTTTCTCCTTCTCACTCTGTCTCTCGCTCGCTCCTTCGTCACCCCGCCGTCCGCCTCGGTCTCCCGCCTTCACTTTCGCACGGTCGCGAACCCGTCGCGACACTAGTTTAATTGCAGCGGCTGCAGAACCGGATTTATTGTCTCCCGTCGATATCGCCGCTGTCATGGAACTCGGGCGCAGACGGACGGAAATTACGTGTAAATGAACTTAAATTTCGGACTGATGCGTGACCACAAAAATTATTTTTTTGTTATGAAAATAATTTTTTGTAGTATTATACCGACCTATTGATAACACGTGACACAATAACAAGCACAATAATTAATGTGAAAAACACGAATACTTAATCAAGATGTTTAGAAAAGACATCAACGCGCTCGATGTAATTAAAAATAAACATCTAGTAACAGTTTGCTACTTAATTCTGTTGTGACTGTAAATTTTTGTTTTCTTAATAATTCAATAGAACTCATTTCGGTTAATATGTGCTTTTTTAATAAATTCATTTGGCTTTAACAGCTGAAATTGCAAATAATCATTCAGTTCTAGGTTCAATTTCAAAACTCTTTTATTTATAACCCATTTCCTTTGCCATTGGTCTAACATATAAGGCTGAAAATCTCTAGGTTCTGGGTTCAAACCCCAGTTCGGACAACAAAATATTAATTGGTTATTCTGTTAAAATTCTCACTAGCAGCCTGAAGTTGGAAAGCATGTAAAGCTAATAAGCCTGCACTGGAACTCTCTCCGATCGTGTTGGGACTGCCGTCCCATTAAATTATAGTGATCAAAAAGAGAGTGCACCTGTGTTTGCACACACACTCATTATAATACCTCATGCGTAGTTGACTGTTCAACTTGAAGAATACCTTATTCTTCAAGGAGAACATCCAACTAGCCTTAAGTAGCCTAAAAAAAATTGGCAGACGCCATATGCTCTATTTCTAAATTCGTGAAAATAAATAAAATCAACGCGATATACAAACATCGTATAACACAACTTATTAGATGATGAATATAAAAATTAAAATTATTTTGTAGACTTCATTTTACAAAACGCAGATAATTTTAGTATCACATACGATTATCTCAGGTCATGTCGTTCTAATGATATGTGACTAATGCGACTAATTATAAAATATTAGTAATTAAATTGTAAGACATATTTTATCATTTAATTTACAGTAATAGGCCCTATTTGGGGCCTATTACTGTATTATATATTGGGGGTAGAAGTAAGAAGATGGTTTAAAGTTTACTTTACAATCCTGGCCATTCATGACAGAATTTCATCTGACATGAATATTAACAATAATAATAATATTATTATTAATATTAATAATAATTATTATTATTATTATATTATTATTATTACCTCGTGATATTTTTATTTAGAGCATCAGATGATTCATAAGCACAATTTAAGCATAGGAAAATGCACTGGTACTTGCTGTAATTTAAACACACGATCTTTTTAAATTCCATGTTTTATCTCCATTGTGACATCTCGATTCATCTCACTGAAAATAAAAATATTTTCAAGGAATAATTCAAGTAATAAAAGGAATAGTCGATAGATTGAACTTTGTGAGTACTTTTAATTCATTAAAATTAATGAGGTCATTAAAAGTTACTAAATTTTCCCGCCAAGAAATGCAGTTTGGAAGATCCCATTAAGTTATCAAGTGTTTATACTTGATTACTTAATGGACGACTTAAGCAGTAAGCAGTAATGCTAGACTTACATGAAATTTTTGCACATAATTTTTCAACATATAGATGTACTGTAACTAAATAGGAATTTAAACATTTCATCCATTAGAAAGCTAAGTAGGAGATAAAAATTGATAAAGAAGTTCCTCGTTTAGTAAGTTAGAAATATGGAAAAATAATGGATACAATAGAGTTTAAAATATAAGGAGAGCGCCATTTTTGAAGTTACAAATAATTGAAAGGATCAAAGTGGACAGAGGCGTAAACAGCATAGAGACCACGAAACGCTGATGCGAGAGTGTACGCGCTACTTCGCACAATGACTTCGCGGATGAATCAATGTGCAGTTTCGCAGATTCGCACGCTTTTTCGAGCGTTCACGCACAACATAGACCACTGTCGGTAAGTATGAAAACTGTGTGAGCATACACAGACTCAGGAAAGCAGTTCGTGCTAGGGCCTACGTAAAAAATTAACAAACGTCTTGATCTTTATTAATCTATCGTTGTAAATAGTTTTGAATGAATAGACAACATATTTTTCTAATCCTTTATATTATATTATGTTATACTTTAAGTTGACTTTTGTTTCACTATTGTGTAAAAGACTCACTTCAGACATTGTTTCTATATACAAAAGTAATACACATATTATATATCTTACAATATCTCAAGTGCCTTCAGCTATATAAGATACTTCCAAGTTCAAATACAAAATTCTTTTTTCAATATAGAAGCGTTACACTTGCTTATTGATTGTCATAAATCTACCACCGGTTCGGAAATAAACATGTCAGACCTGAGAAGAACCGGCGAAAGAAACTCAGCGGGATTTTTTTTTTAAGCTTATTCTTTACAATTATAATTGATTAACATTATAATATTCTTATTTATTTGAAATAGCCTGGATGCGATCGTTTCAGTCCCAAGGTGTGCAATCATCTAAGAAGTTATTGATTGCGTAATATCCTTTAGCACATAAGCGTTCCTTAACAACTCTTTTAAATTTCACAATTGAATATTTTTGAACGCTTTCTGGGATCCTGTTGAAGAAGCGTATACATTGTCCCATAAAAGACTTACTAACCCTGTGTAATCTAGTAATAGTGGTTGTAAGTTTATACTTGTTCCTGGTGTTAACAGTATGTACGTCACAATTTCTGGGAAAATCTTTAATGTTTTTGCGTACATACATAACATTATCAAATATATATTGAGAAGCGACAGTCATTATTTTAATTTCTTTAAATTTACATCGTAATGAATCTTTTGGGCCCATGTTGTAAATTGCACGAATAGCTCTCTTCTGCAGTACAAAAATCGTATTTATGTCGGCTGCATTACCCCAGAGTAGAATGCCATAAGGCATTATACTGTGGAAATAGCTGAAATACACTAGGCGAGCCGTATCAACATCAGTCAACATTCAAATTTTTTTTTACCGCGAAAGCTGCACAGCTGAGTCTATTTGCCAATTTATTAATATGAAGGCCACATTGAAGCTTAGCATCTATTGTGATACCAAGAAACTCTGTTGCTTCTACAGAATCTAAAGGTTCCCCAATCTTTCTCTAAGGAATCTAAAAGTACATTCGTTTTTACAAATTTCACGCTGGGAATAGTGAATTTAATACATTTTGTCTTTTTACTGTTTAATAGTAAATTATTAACACTAAACCAATGTACTATTTCAGAGAGAGCATTGTTTACCTCGTCATATACCGATAAGCGTCTTTTAATTTTAAAAATTAAGGAAATGTCGTCATCAAACAATACTATCTCATGTTTATTATTTAAAAGATGGGGCAAGTCATTTATATAAATGAGGAAGAGAAATGGACCAAGAATAGATCCTTGAGGGACCCCCACACCATCTGGAGCCCCGGGAGATCTCTTTCCATTTATATCAACCCTCTGAATCCGATTGCTCAAATACGAATTCAGAAGGCTGAGTGCTTTATCTCTAATGCCATAGTGACGTAGTTTCCTGATCAGCGTTTCATGTTGCCCACAATCAAAAGCCTTAGATAAATCACAAAATATCCCTAAGGCACCCTGTGACTCTTCCCAGGCTCTGTGAATATTTTTAACGAGCTCGACACCAGCATCGGTTGTCGAGCGACCCCTTGTAAAGCCAAATTGTTTACAGTGTAGCAACTTGTATGTGTCAAAATGTACTAACATCTGATTAAGCATTAATTTTTCAAAGTCTTACTAAGCGTTGGTAGTACAGAAAAAGGTCTATAATTGTTGGGGTCTGAAGTACTACCAGATTTAAAAATAGGAATTACCTTACTATGTTTCATAAGGTCAGTAAACACGCCACTAAGAATCAATTGTTAAATATAATAACAAGATAAGGTGCAATCACATCAATAACTGACTTGACCACCTTAACAGAGATTCCCCACAGATCGGCCGTTTTCTTAACATCTAATGAATTAAAAGTTCTTATTATATCTTTAACACTTACACTTACAGTTAAAGCAAATATTACATTTAGTTACATTGTTTTTCATTAACGATTCAGCAACGGTAGGAGAGGAATTGAGTGATTTAGTGGTTGAAATTGGAATGTCAGCAAAGAATTTTTCAAAAATACTAGCAACTTCCTTGTCAGAAGTAATGGGCTTATTATCGATCGACAGATGGTAATCAGTGGTGCTACTTTTGTCTTTTGCAGTTTCGCAATTAATAATTTTCCAATTCATTTTTATTTTATTTGGTGCGTCTAAAATTTTTTTTTTTATATGCAACGTCTTGGCCATGTTACATACTCGTTTGAACAATTTAGAGTAAGCACTAACATGATTAATGAAAGGAAGAGACCGGTTGTAAGTTCTTTCATTAAAAAGTTCATACAACCTTTGCCTACTCTTATGAATTCCTACAGTCGCCCAATCATTAAATGTGAGATAACTCCTTGAATTGCCAGTCTTTGAAGTAAATATGGCATTGAATTCATTTTTAATGAATTTAAAAAAAATGTTATAAAACATATTAGAATTTTCATGTAAGGGTAGATATGAGAACTTTGCCATAATATTACTTCTGAACTTCTCCATTCGATTCATATTGATTGGAACAAACGTTTGTTTTAATTCTTTATTATTATTTTTTATTTGTGAATTAAATGAGGCCAACTGTCCACAATGATCGGAACTTAACAGATTTATAATACATTTGTGACGTGGTACATAATTAGCAAATATGTTATCAATACATGTTGCAGTGGATTCTGTGATTCTATTTGGCTCTAGCAATAAGTTAACAAGGTTATATGAATTAAATAGAGATCTGAATCTTATACTTGTACCACGGTTTTCTAATAAATGTATGTTGAAATCACCGCAAACAAAGATATATTTATTAGAACCAGATAATTTCAACAATACATTTTCCAATATTTTTTCAAATTCATATAACCCACTGGAAGGTCTGTTTATGCATACAACAATGATCTCACAAACACATTTTCTAAAATAGATGTAACTTTAACATCCTCGCTAATTTTTAAAATAACTACTAGTAGTCTTTTAAAAAGATTTCCAATTTTCAAAATATATTTTACATGTACATTAAAATTTACATAAGCTCAAGGCGATGTTGTTTTTTTAAGAAATGTACAAACCACTGTCTATGGGCGTTGGTTACCACTTACCATCAGGTGGCCCATAAGCTCGTCCACTAAACTATATTATAAAAAAGAATCATCTCTTATTATTTCATCTCGATTTATAGATATCGGCTTTGTAAAAAGGAATAGTCGTTCTCTAAATTGCCAATATGATCCAATCATTGGGTCTAAATTATTGTTTCCTTTCTGTCTTTGTTTTTGTGTGTTTGTATTTTTATATAAACATTTAATTGGCATTGAATCACACGCCAATACCAATGTTAAAAAGATAATGCATAACATTTTTGGTACAAGCTTAAATTGTGGCTTAATTAAATGCAACACATTCGCATGGATCCTGACAACAAAAATGACAATGAAATCAAGATACATATATGAAATGTATGTACCTACACAACAAACTAAAAAAGGTTTCAAGTAAATATTTCAGCTAAAACTCTTCGGGTCCTTGTCCTTAAAATATGTGTAATATGCTCAACAATGCAAGTCACATAAATCATAGATGCGCCTGCCTGTCCCTTGACCCGACGCCATCACCCGCGCTTTACGAAAGAGAATAGTTGAACATTAAGTAACGTTACGTTTTCTCGTATATTTTATTTCAAATATGTATGTAAAAGCTTACATTTTTGTTGAAAATGATATTTATAAAAAGAACACCACAAATGTGTGTATCAAATGCCTTCTATTAAAAACAATATATTTTTGACAGCAGATTCAAAAAAGTAATACTTCGCAATTTGAATATATATATTATACTTTTATTTTTAATTTGATATATATACTTTTTATTCAAATTAAAAGAACTTTTTACTGATATATAATAGGGAAAATCTAAACAAAGTTTTGCATTTCAACATGCACCTTTCTAAAAGCTTTAAAAGCTTCAGTCATTGCTCCATCCTTTAACGAAACGTACCGTGCATCAGATCTGTACTACTCTTGCCTTTTCATAAAACCTTACAAAACGGTGTCTCTACGATGCGGGACCGTTAACCCTAACTAGTTCAGATTGAATACGCATTGGTGCTCTTTTACACAATTTGCGGAAACAAATCTTATTTATTGTTTATGCAAATTTGTCTATATTGAGTTCATTCTCATACATGGTTTAGGAATAGTATTTAAATTTAGGAATAGTAATTAAAATGCACCTATAGTTACATACAAAACAGATATAGGTACAGTTGTAAATGAGTTATGAGGTATGCAATATTGTATTTTTTTTAATTATAATATTTTGGCGAAAAACATAAGCATTTTTTCTATTGTTTTCCAGAATAAATCCCTTAACAACGATAAGTTAAGTGACCATATCACTTCCAATTAAAGTAGACAACCATGAAACATCTCCCGTGTAAAGCGTGACAAGCTAACCTATTTACGTAACAAAAGCACTAAGTAGGTGTGACAATCGGTGCGACGCGATGGTTGCGCGGGCGCACGGGAGCGTTGCAGCGCCGGCGCAGGCATCGCGGGAGGGGGCAGCTACCGCCGCAACCAGTTTGTTTTAAATTCGCGATAAAAAATATCTGCAGCGTCGTGTCATTAGCCGCGGTGTCCCCCGCCCCGCCTGCATTTATTAATCTTATTCGGAGAAATCGGCGCATCACCCCCTCTCCCTCCTCGACCCCTTGATACCCACATCCCGCGTTTGACCAGTGTAGCGATTTGAATAAATTGCGCTATCGTTATCGATAATATGACTCGCCACTAGTAATTGACACCAGCAAAAAATATAGTTCGTTAGTTGCGAAATTGAATTTGATTGTTTATTATGCTTTCACGGTTTAACTTCGCAAGCGATCATACGATTTTTACATACACGTTGGCAGGGCTACAAAATAGGACATAGGGTACCTCCGCTCCCATATCATTCACACGCTGGCGGTAACTAGTAAAAAATATTTAAATAAATATTGTGTACAATGTTAAAGTAACAATTTATTCTGATTTAATGTTTTCAAACATATTACAACATTACAGTACAAAAAATAACTAAACACGTTGTAAAAACTTCGACATTACTTTTTCATATATATAAACATTTCAGTCAGTAAGGTAAGAATTACAATAATTTTCCTTTATACGTTTGATTTTTCAGAAGATTGATGATATCGATAAACGATAATCAAATTGAACCATCCCTATAGTCGTTCACTCACCGTGCGACATTACCTTGAATATGTTACCCACATACGCAACACGCAATATAAGTTCAAATAAAAAACCGCAAACTTCACCGAATTACAGTGAAGTCGACTTCGGAAAAAATTTAATCTTGGCCCAAAAATAAAGATTGCCGTATTGGTACACTCGCGAGATAACTGATGGGCTGTTGCTCGTTTTCGTTTAAATTTATTTATAAATATTTATAGGATATATTAGTAAGAACACGAGCTTACATTACAGAATATATACATATAAGAACTTTAATGTAATACCAATTACATAAAGTTAAATGTTTTTATCTCTAACAAAAATCCTTCTGATATTTACATACATAGGTATTGAATTTTTTTTCTATACTCGTAAATAAAGTATTAAGTTATAGTTTGATGGACTGAATAATTCAGTACTAAAATGTATATTAAATATACAATACAATAATATATCTGAAAATAAATTAACTACAGTACAGTAATTACAGTTACAAAAATAAATTTGCTACCCAATCACATGTGGCAATTACATTATCACACCGCACGGGTACAACGTCGATGTTTTATTAATGAACTCAAACAGCCATATATAGAAAAGCCAGATTAAAATACAACACGGACTTCTCTGATTTTCGAGGTTAATCCAAAATAGTCAGACGTTTGGGCACTTTGAATATCAATAATAATGAATTTACAAATATTATATAGAAAGTTTCGATGTTTTAGACGTTTTCTAATGCATGGAAAATTACTTAATCGACGGTCAAAAAAGCTTTCGCTTTATGATAATTAAAATTAATGATGAATATATAGTATATTTAAATATAGCCTTTTTGGAAGTTGAATCAGATTTAAGTAATAAATCAAAGGCAAAACAATATATAATAACAATTTGAGTATAAACAATTTTCGAATTCTAATAAAATCAGTCAGTTCAGATCAACCGAATCGAATCAGTAACTCAATACTCAACTCAACTGTAAACTTAGTTACATCGCAAAGCCTCCTCCTCACTTACGAAGGTTTTTAAGCACATTCCAATAGGTAGCTCTAGTGCCGATTAAGGAATATTATACAAATGACGAAAATGGCATCCTAGACGGATTATAATTATACTTGCCCGCATTTATTAGATTTATTTTATACGGACTCTTCTACCATATTTTGATAAAAAAATTAAAACATTACTTAAAAGTTAATGTATTTATTTATTACGTTAACTTGTGTTCCTGCCTCGCAAAAGCACCCTTTTTTTCGCTGCAAAAACCCATTTATGCATTTCTCCCACATGAGGTGGAGGGGTAAGTGGGACTCGCCGGCGCTAAAGGCGCCGGAATACCCACTAGAAAGACAGCGGTACCCACTCCGTCTTTTCGAGGGTAGGATGCGCAAGCGATCCCGTGACGCTCCGACGGTTGGCCGCCTAAGCAGGCCTCCATTCGCACAACCACTCTGTGAAACCAGCTTTCGACACAACTTTTCCGAACACAAATGACATAGGAACCTTACAGAAAAGGCCGACAGCGCACTTTCAACCCCTCCGGTGTTGCAGGTGTCCATGGGCGGTGGTAGTCACTTTCCATCAGGTAAGCCTACTGGCAGTTTACTACTCTATTACATTAAATAAAACAAGTTAATATCAATTCAGCATTCATAATCAAAATATAATTGTTTTGCAAATCGGCCATCTTGGTATGTGCTCCAAAACATACATGGATGAAATATACACAACTCTTTAAACAGTCAATGCATCGACAACCATGGAGTATGAAGATTATATCCTGCATGAATTATATGGACTCACTTGGCCACGGTAACACCGATACAGAATATTGCTGTTTTACAATAAATCACATAAGTGTATATTACTTCATACAAAACAATTAGAAACAAATATACCTAATATCATAAGTAATTTCAAGAAATATATTAATTATATGTTTACATTTTTGTAGACATCTTATATAATGTACGAGTAAACTGTTTTTATGTAAAAACTATGTTTAGTGTGCTACTAGTCTAACTTTCTTTCATGAAGTTTCTAAGGTTGCCTGATAGAAAATACTTTCAGTATAAAACACACCATTGTACAATATACTTAAATAATTACTTTTTTATTGTGCAATAAATAATTAAAAAAATTAATATTTTTTTCTATTATGATTTACCTAGAATTATTATGAATTATATCTACCTACCTCAGATTCTACTCAATCATCAATATTTGATGAAATCTAATTAGATAGTTAATATAGTTTATAAAGGGATTAATAACTACGATCGAATATTTTTTACACTTTAATATAAATAACAATTTTTAAGAAGTACAGTTTACCTATATTTACATCGCAATATAAAAATTGTTTTGTTTTTTAATTTAAGACAGCCGTGCGAAATGTTTAAGATTATAATATGTTTAATTACATATGAACAATATTCCTCATTAGAACTTAATAAAAGCTACTTACACATACAATACAATTACAATTACAAATACAATTTGATTTTTAATTAAAAACAGCTCAAAAGAGACACTTCACACAGCCTATATAATTTTATGTTATATTGTTATTTTGAAGGCACAGGCGCTGTTGGAGCAGCGGCTACTCTCTGCTGAGCTGCAGACAGCTGCGGAGTGTCCTTCGCCAGTGACCGCAATTGCTGCTCAGCAGCTTTATTGACCATCTTCGTAACAGTAGCCTTCATCTTATTCTTCTCTACTGCTTGATTCTTACTACGGACTGGGGCGTTGCTTCTTTTAGTTACGGCTTTTCCTTTGGACTTTTTTGTTTTGTTTTTGGCACCTGAAGGCAACTTACTTTTGACTTTCATTTTACCTTGAGCCATTTTGATTATTTTTTAAGGTGCTAAAATAATAGGCAAGTATCCAATTATGTACCCAAACAAAAGGTAGCGTGGTTTTGACTTTGACAATGACAAATAACAATTGACAATACCTTTGAGTTTGACATTAGATGTTTGTCTTTTTTAATTCTTTCCTCTTAGAAATGACAAAGATGCGATAAAGCCCCATCTTTCTTTTTATTTGATAATATGCAAAACATAAAATTTTTGTAACTATATGTATGTTTTTCAAGAGGATAGACCTCTGTCTGGCCAGCGTTAAGAGTAAGTAAAGTAAAAGTATTAATGGGTTTTTACATACGAATATTTATTATTTACAGTTATGTTATACAATATCATATGTGTACACATATATCATTCCGTATCAAATTCTGAAGTAAATATCCTCTTTTTATTTCGTATAATATTACGAATTACGATTGCAAATGTAATCAGATTAACGATTACGATTACAACGTGTAATCATAAATTACGATTACAGATTAATGCAAACATGACCCTTTTTTGTTTGTTAACAAGTTTTTGCTCTTAAAATTTTAATAATTTGATTATAATCTAAAATCAATAATCAAAAATAAACAATTTTTTATTGTTTAATTCTTCCTTATAAAAACTATCATACCAAACAGCAACTCCTTTAACATATACGGCAAAGGTAAAAGATTTTATAAATAAATATTATTAAAAATAATAGGTAATAATATGGATTATTTTTTCGTTCTTAGACACTACATACGATTATTGTAAGTCTTTACAAAACTGTAATTTTATGTAAGACTATTGTTTTAACTGTGAATTTGTTTTTTGTGCTTTATTATCAATTCCCTTTAATTTAACTTGAAATTTATAGTAAAATGGTCATTAATATATACACAAAAACTATTTTTGTTTTAATATCTCAACAGTTCTGGTGTTTATTAACTCATTATACTCAAGCTTTTGTATTATGTAAATACGTTAAAAAAATATTTTCTTTTTCATAAAAATAATTTAAAAGTTCTTTAGTTGTTACTTAGTCCTATAGTTATAAATTAATTATTGTTGTGTTTGTTACTCTCGGTAATAAATCAAACAAAATCATATTATAATTATTTTATTCATAAATCGACTGTCGTAGTATATGAATTCGAGTTTTAAGTTAAGAAATATACATAATATATTATATCTAAATATATTTTATGTACAGATAAATAGAAAAGTAGTCGAATATAATAATCAGCTATCGATAGACCCGAGCGGCGAGAGTGCAGACGACCGGCGAGAAGCAGTGCGGACGAGGGCGCAGTTCGCCATAAAACGTTTAGAAAAATAGATAAATCGCTCAAAAACGTCAGAATCAGTCGAAAGGATAGAAGACTCGAGTGTGGGCATGTAGAAGGCGGTCAACGTGTCTACACGCTGCCAGAGCCCGCACTTTACGCATACTCCGTGTCGGTAGACAATGACCGCTCAGCGGGCGAGCGGCGGCCACTAGTCTCCGCTACCGCTGGCTCCCCTGCTTGTGCCTGGGCATAAGCTAGGCTCTTTTGATAACTGAACAACTGTCGTTCGAGTGAGTAATTCTCCGCCTGTAGTGCAGCAATCTCGCGCCTGAAATACATTTCTTCTTTAAGTTGATTACCCAAAGTATCTTTAAAAAACCAAAATATATATATATATACTTTACCTCATTTGATGTGCATGTAATCGACAAAGGTCATCGTAAACGTGATAAGTAGCTTGAAAAAGGAGATATGTGTCGGTCCATTCAAGACGCACTTGAAGTTCTCCACCTGGATGTAAAAATGGACACCCGGTTCGAGACAAATCCTCAACCCGTAAAGCCGTTTCCATCATAAGTCCTTCGTCCGCACTCTCTTGAGCATAATAGTTCTCGAAAGGTGCCCCGGGTAACTCTTCGGCCTCTGGTTCACCCGGAGCAGGAGCAGAACGCACTAACCATGCTGACCAACTCACATAACGGAGATGATTGCGCGGCACATGGTGAACATCGCGGTATAACATATGAAGTCGTACTGTTTCTGAATGCGTGTCACAACGCAATGCCCATGCTTGCTTATCTCGATCATAACATGTAGCAGTACGGCCAGCGACTGACACCGATAGCTCCGCTAAGGCTCTTGCTGATACCAATTCTACCATTAGTCGAACACCTTTGTGAAGAAGACGATAAGGAGGACGAGGAGTCCACGGTGAAGTGCGACCCTCTGTGTCGCAAAGGCATTCGAGAGGACCAGAGTGTATACGTCTCTCACCTTCACCGAGAGCAAGAGCATAACGAATACGACAACGCTGTCCCTCACCGGATAGTCTAACAAGACGTAGTGTAAGTGGTTCCTTACCAACGCCGCCCGTCGCAGACACTGACCAATCAAATCCGGCAAAAGCTATCGGTGGCGTATCCAAGCGAGGAGCTCGTAATTCCCATGAATACAGAGTTCGAACACGTGACATACTCAGTTCTAGCTGGAATTCGCCACGTGCGTCCGCGAACTTGGCATTGAGTTCAGCAAGTGAAACGCATCGTCCTCGTCCTTGAGCTGCACATCCCGCGTAAAATCTAACTTGCTTGCCGGAGAAACCTTCATTTGCTGTAAAGTGATCACGACTAAGCAAGGTGAAAGTGAAGTCGACGTAAACTCGCATGCCTTCGCATACACCCCGCCATACTAGGTAAACACCTGTAACAAAAATATATTTATCTATTAAAATATTGCTCGAAATATAAACAAGATTTATTATATTTTATACTAACCCAGTGATGCCTCGGAGCGATTGAACGCGACGGCCCATCGTTGGTGCGAGCAACAGAAGTCCTTGGAGGTGACGTCGCGGTCGGGCTCGCGGGTGACGGAACGTGTGACCACGAAGGTGAAGACGTGCGTGTCCGCGCGGTCTTTAAGCCGCGTCGCGCGGTACAGCAACGCCATGCACTCTCGCGCCGCACGCCCGCCCCGCCTGCGCCTGCGTCTATATGTTTGCAAATTACACCATGAAACTTTATCAATCAAAACTTCTAAGGAGCTCATTTACTTTAATGTCGAAAAACATAACGATAAAATCTAATTAACTTTAATATAATAAAACATAAAACCTCATTTTCCCCATTGGAAAAGTAAATGATCCAATTTATATTAGATGGATTTTATATTAACATAGATTATCCATAATACGTAAAGATACCAAGGATAAGAGGCCCATAATTTATCCAGAAAATGATTTTTCCTTTTAAGAATTTTCATAGAGATGTTTTATGGCAAATAATTATTTTTCTAAAATTCATTTTTTATTATATCTAAATATATACAACTTTTACAAAATGACTTTAAAATGTATATACTAGTTATAAAGTGACTGATATACTATATAACATAAAAACTTTTCTTTGATTTTGATTGCCTTGCCTCTGATACAAAATAAGTACGCGTTGAATTCAACTTGAAAGAATCTCGGTATTTGTGCATAAAGGATAGCATTTATATTTGAATAGCAGAATCAACATGACTGTCTAGCATTGTAACCTACATTCCACATAGGAAGCGAACGTAATTGAATCTCAAGTAAGAATAAAAATTGTATTTACATTTTCATCCACATTCCTCATATTTAAATTTAGACACTCCTAAAAGGTTTTTTATTAATTTTAATTATATTGTTGTTGAGTGTTTCATTTTTATTTAATTTCTGTAATATTTAAAAAAAATGTTAGACATTCAATAAACTAAACGTGATTGAGCGCTTCTCACTTAGAATCTTTGAATTATTTAATGCTTTGTTTTTATTTGGCATGTCTAATAAAACTATTTCACTCAAATTAAAGAAGTTATACATTACGTTGACGTTAAATTAAAGTATTTACGCGAAAAATAAATAAACACTTCCAAAATAATGAATTCATGAATTCGTAAGTTTAAAAAAAACCGCGATGCGCCAAATTTATAATTTATTATAATTGTAGGTGAAGTTTTAATTTGTAGATACTTTATTATATTGTACACAATAAAATTAAAAGATTGTTCATTGTTCTTATAACATTGTAACATATACAGAATCTACATAATGGTAAGTCTTTGTCCAAGCCTATGTTGTCTGTGTAGCTATCGTGACACCACTTTTATCAAATATTTTACCGCAATGCCATCAACACTTGATATCACGGTCGTATACACAGGTCTTGCAACTGAGTCCAATTTCAGTGGTGAGAGATGAGGTGCGAATGTGTTACAACTGCTAATTCGCAATACCATCCGCTTGAGGTACTACGTCGCTGCTATCGAAGCTGATATTTTTCTCTCCCAAGTATCGTGTTATTTAATCATTGTTATATCGTTTTGTTGAGTTTTGCAGATTTTTTGTTATTTTTGTTTTGTTTTTTAACTGTTTTGTTTGGATTTGAAAAAGTGTTCGGGATAGTTATTACGCGAATTGTCATACCTCTGGCGGCCGTAAATTGAACTTAACAGCGTCATTATGTCAACGTACCCCATATTGAAGTTGCAAGACCTGTGTATACGACCGTGCTTGATATGAATGAGTTCCGTTTTGAAAGGTGAATAAGCCAGTTTAATTACAGGCGTAAGAGGCATAACATCATATTCCCCAAGGCTTGCGGTGCATTGGCGATGTAAATAAGTAAGGATGGTTAATATTTCTTACATTGCCAATGTCTATGTGTAGTATGGCAGTAGTGATCATCTACCATTAGGTGGCGCACTTGCCAGTTTGTCTCCTAATACAGAAAAAAAATTGAACAAGTCAAGAGATGAGGCATTAAGAGTGTTTAATTGAAAAATGTATTGATAAATTAAAAGAAACATTTTTTAAATAATAATATAGGTACTAAGTACTAAAGATTAAATGGATAAAATATAATAGTTTACAGTATTCTATATTTAGCTACATAACTATCACAACTTTCATAATTATTACTAAAAAAAATTTGGTAACGTGATCTACCATGTATACGTTTAAAAAAAAATCGATCCATTTCTAATATAGCCGATGGTATAGGGAAATGTCGTGATTTATAACAATTTTGTATGTTAAATGTGTTGCCATCAGCAACGCCTGCAGCAATTAAAAATCAAATCGTCACGAACGCGCTATACTAGAAACGTATTTACCTCCGCCGCTAGCAAAATTGATTATTACCGAACTCGACGCACGTTTTGCTCCGAAAACGAATAATCCGAACGTATAATATGTAATACCATGATATAGTTAAGCGACAGCGCCAAATTAATTCCTTATTTTTTTATCTAAAAATCAGATTATTATTATACGATATAACAATTTTAACATACGAATTCATAAACAGGGTATTTTTAAATATAAATTTATTTTTGTAAATAGAATAAAACCACTTCATAACTTAATTTCAGTCGCAATTGTCAATTGATGTTAATGCTTCGACGCTTGAAATTTTTTGGTGATCTTTATTATGAGGCGACTGTATTACAGTTATTACTATAGGAATATACATATGTATATAGACTGACTTATAATTATATTATTATAGTCACAATAAATAATGTACGGAAATCTTTATTTGCCTGTTATTTTATATGAATACAAAAAAAAAGGATTTCAATTATAATATATTAAAGAATCAACAATAATCAAAGACAAATCAGTTCAGTGCCTTTTCCTCCTCTGTTTGTCAGCCAATTGTTTTTTGTTTCGTAGCTAATAATGAAATTTAGTGTTATCAATATAAAAAAAATGTTTTCTTCAAATTCAATAATGATCATGGTCGACTTTGATTATAGTATAAATTGATTCATATTAACTATTTAAATATGATTTATGCAAGTGTATTTCCACGATAAGAACGATTGTAACACTATCGCAAACTAATAAGTTCTTGAATTATCCAAGTTATTTCTAAAACCATTATGTCGTATCCGCGAATATTACGCGATGTGGCTACGACTTAGTATTAAGATAAAGCGATAAAGTTTTTTTAATACGTTAGATATTGTTATTATGTTTGAATTAAACTATAAACAAATTATGCACAAAATATAATTAGTATAAAAATTACCATTTTAGTCTCGACCATCGTCTGAAACGATCCTTAATAGCAATCAGAACTCCTATGAATAAATTATTTTTGAAATTTCCAAAACTAATCCTAATAATAAAATATTTAACATCAAATTCAAAGTGTATAACAACGATGATTAATTTATTGTTTAATTATTTGAACGCCCAAAGGTTCAACTTTCAGAGGTCACAAGAAGCGTACTGTATTTCAGTTTGTTAACCCTTAACAAAGCTTATCAGCAAACAGTCGTCTTAGCAACTTTGTTAAGCTTTATAGTACGGGAACAAGTTACCGTCAATGGTCAACATAAGGTATAGGTGTTCAACTTCGAAACTTGACGAAATGTTTTGAGTGAACTGTAATACAATGAAAAGTTATATACCTCAGACTTGGTCATTTCCCTCGGAGTTGAGATTAAAATATTCCCTCGAAGATGAAATTAAATTATAGCATTAATGTTACTGCATTTGACTTTATGTTAATAAGTGCGAGACTTTTTAAAAAGTATACAGCCTCAAATTGAAGAGATGATGTTTTTTTGTTATTTTTACGTACCTTTTATGTTGTTTACTAAGTACCTAAGCACCTTAACCGATATCAACAAGTGGGGTAACGTTAGATTCGTAGTAATTTCATGTGAAGGCTATGCGATATTTTTATCGCATTTACGCTAATAATGACAGACGGTAAACATTTAAATTTATTCAAGTCTATCCCCAAAATTGTATTGTAACAGTCTTTTGTTAGAATTTATTATTTAAAAAGATTAATTTTATACTTTTTAAACGTTAATACCACTAAATTTTACTGGAGCTCAATTCTACGGATCCCGTTAACGGAATTTCTAAGACATTGTCGTAAAAGTATAAAAAACAAGAAAATAAAATTTGACAAAGTTTTATATGAGTGCTGGTGTTGTTAACAGCAATTAAAGAATTCATTAAAATGTTATACATTATAAAGCAATGAATTATAATTCTCAATGTTTGAACCAAATTTAATGCTTGAGCTGATTTAAAGTATTTGTCGTTTGATGTTTCAAACGATTCTAAAAAACTTTTAATTCATATCTGTTAAAATGCTTGTAATTTCAGTACAACTGTAATTAAAACTGTAATTAAAATATCTAGCTTATCTAGCAGAGTTCAGCGCATTTCCGTTTAAGCTAATTACTACTGGGAATTTATATTCTAATACTAAATGTCACATTTTATCTGTTAAAGTCATTAACAAGTTTTCAGTAAGTGCTATAACTCAAAATTACTAAATTTAATTTGGTACCTAAAAGCATGTACTAAGGAGGTACCGCATATACGAGTATTTATAAGGGTTGCTTTGTTTTGCTCTCTTGCGGTAAAGGGTTAAAATAATTTTGGGTACAAAGGACGTTAAAGCTTTAAATTTTAGAGAAGATTGATGTCACTTTAGATCTTCGGGAAGATTGATTCATATTTTTAAGTTCTAACATTTTTGTAGTTGATACTGTTATTCTATCAAAAACATATTATGAATATCACTCATCTTTTTATATAATTTGTTTGTAATACGCTAGCTGAAATTAAATACTCACTACCCATATACAATCATAAAATATGTCATGATCCTTGTGCCTGTCCTACTCTGATTCACTCACTCTAAGCTGATACACAGCAATACAAAATATTAATGTTTGATGGTAGAAACGAAATGAAATATTCAGTGTTATTTTAAAGTTGGCTTAACGATATAAAAATAATAAAATAATTGAAAATTTCAAAAGAAAACAGCGACGATATTTTTAACAGTCATTGTTCAAGTTTCATGAATCAGTTCATAAAAAAACTCCAATGACTGGTACTTATGCGGCTTTTATTCGTCTCCCGGCGATTGCGGTGAAACTTCCATTGTTTACTTTAAAACTTTTAATTAAAAACGTTACGTGTACTTAAACCCAATTTATTTTCCCGGCTTATTTCAATGTAACGTTATTATCAAACAAGAGATTACTTTCTCGTAACTCTTTTATTCCTAACATGCATAATTCAAACAATATTTTCATGATTTTAATTTACGTATGTATAAATCGAATATTAGTTGTTAATTGAGATTTTAATTTTTATTGGTTTAATTAATTTAATTTTGGATGACTGACAAACAAATTGCCCATCGGATGGTAAGTTATAGGCAGTGAAACTTTTATTGTTACATGTTTTATTTCAGCGCAGATAAAATATAAACACATGAAATTGGTGATTCTCGTAATCTAACCACTGAGCTGTCTGGGTTAAATTAATACTAAATAATAAATCTATTTACCAAAAATTATAACGCCACTTCATTAACCAAACATATCAACGCAAAACAATTATAAATGAGCATATTATTATAATTTAACGAACTTGGAATAAGCAAAAACATGTAACCTCAGTCATAATTTAAAATAACATCCATTTAATTAACCAAAACATTTATTTTGGTTCCATTGCATGCACAATGTATTTTTTTTAATGTAAGACTTTTTTGCTTGCAAATTTATTGTTCTAGAAAATTAATACGACAAATGAATATATAATTACTTTAACTTCTTTAAAAATTACAAAAAACTTCAATATGTAAACCAAAATGTCACCAAAATTATATAATCAATTTTGCTTTACATGTTAAAACGAATATTAACAGTATTTCCCGGTTGAATCGCAATCCCGATCATATACTATCAGTTAAATATTAACGACGACTATGACGTCAACTACTTTTCATTATTATTCATTACATTAGCATTATCAGACCATGAACAATGGAAATGTGATAACAATATGTCGTATGACCTACAATCGAAAATCAAATTTTTATCATCACAAACAAAATATAATTCATAAGTTTGCAAGTAACAAAATTTATAGACAAAATCATTACACTCGTAAACACGTTTATGTAAACAATATATCAAGGGAACGATACGTATTAAACCCCTGAAATTAGGGCACGGAAACCTATCTCCAGATATAGGAACATTATAGGTTCGGAGAGTGATAAATTCGAAGACGTTACCGCGGATCCAACCCACCTCATTACTTTGTTTTAAAAACGAACGTACAACATTCTATTACACAGTTAACTTATGTGCGGCTGAAATCACATATGACTAGCGGTTTCGGAGAAAGGAATGCTACGATAAACTTGTAAAATAAATGCATATAAATATGATAAATTGATAGCAGAGACGTATACATATGACTACCTATAAATGTATTATTTTATTGGGGGGTTATTAGTTAAACAAAAAAATTTTATTCTTGTTTTGATTGTCAGATACGTGACAGATAAAGAGACATACGGAACGTTAATACAAATCGTTATAATCACAGGTTGTTAATAGCAATTTTTAGCTCGAATTAAAATATATTTAAAAAAATAATTATGTATCATTCCTATATCGTTATTTATATTTATTTATAACTTTGTTATTCGACAAGCTTTTATTTAATTCGAACCGCACCTCAAAAGTTCTAAATTTAATTTTAAGCGACCGGTTCACGTTTAATTTTAAAACTTGACTATACTAAATTTAATTCGTTTCAGGATTTAGAAAAATGCCTTGTTTTTTTAAAGTTTTTTGATGTAATCGAAGGAACATAGTTGAAGAAAAAATTTTTTTTCATATGTTTGTGTGTTATTCCAAGGTACATAATAGAGTGATAAATAAATGAATAACTTTACCGTTGATGTAGGTACGGTACTATATGTGCCCCATCTTATCCTCTACCTTTTATAAATTTTATACGACTACAATGATTACATAGACTTTTTATAACTCTATTGGGACAAAATATATGTCTAATTTCATGTAAAAACTATTTAAACAATTATATAATTTTTTTTTTACTATTTATTATTACCGGTAGAATTATTTTATGCACAACTGACTCACCAGTTATTCTACTGCTAATCAACAATAATCTATCTTTCTGTCTGATCAACTCAATCATTTGCCTCATTAAATAAATAAATATAATGTGACGTCACAAACAATGAATTAGCCATAGTACAGTTACAATGGCTATGATGACATAAGAATTCATTACTATTTTTTATTTATATACATAACTTCGTCATATTTTCATTTATTTTAATATGACCTTAATATCCTGGTAATTACAAACTGTACGATGATAAATTGAATACACCAAAATGTTTTTGTTACATTTTGACATTAAGCACATATCAATATATTAGATTCTGTCATCAGATTCTTCGTTAAATCAACAGACAATGAATCTTAAGCGCATTGATTTTACATATCTTCGTGTATATGATAATGTGGTATTGTAAATATGTTGACGTTTAATTTAACATGGCAACGCTATTAGGGTGACTTCTTAGGGTGAGTACATACTGCGCTGTAATAAATGATAATATCTATGCCTCCATTGTAATGACATAGTATGAGCTTGAATTTTATTACGCGCGACAAATTGAAAATTGAGAATCTATTTCGAACGAGTTTGTCGAAATCTTAGTAATTGATAAAGTGTATTATTTAATATTCAGAGTTGGCTATATATACTGTTGCGCAGTGTAGAACCACCCTAATAGGGGTAGTACATTTTATGTGACATAAAATCTATAATAACTTCGTACAATAATTCCACACGACACGATATGTTAGGCTGTGAACACATTACCTCGCTAAAATCACTTTTATATAGTCTGTATTTTATAAGCTAAATATATATTACATTATGGTACTGTATTTTCAACAACATTTGGTAATGTATTTTCTTCCATCAACTATTTTCTTTTCTTTTTTTTTCTTATAATATCAACTTACAAAAATAAAACATATAATATCACATTAAGCTGGCAGTAAGAATAAAATTCCTATCCTGAATGTGAGAAGTATTTTAGAAATGTTAAAATTATGTATGAATGAGATGGTTCGGTTATAAAAAACGAGAATGTATAATCGAGTGTTTCGCGCCAGTAGATATCCCACTGTTGATCAAAGGCCATCCTTACTGTTACTGTTTCAGAACACGAGATTATTAGCACAAATTAAGCACAGGAGTGCTTGACGGGGTTAAGATTCATTTGTTCTAACCTAAAATATTTTCTACAAATAGTGTAGTAAAAGTACCAAGATTACTACTGCGACTACATTTTGTCATGTACACGAAAAATAAATTGTTTTTGAGTCGTATTTGTATGACTATATACTCTTTGGGACTGCCACGAGTCAACCAAAACCTCATTTGCTTAAAAAGGTTGAAGTGTTTACGCTCTAGTTGCTAACATACATACAAGCAAAGTAAATTGTATAATCAAAGGCTCAAAGACTTATCTAGTTAAAAATATGGATTTCCGCTTAAAATATAAATAGTTGACATAATTCTTCGTAGCGTGATTAATTACATCATGTTTTATTTGAAAAGTTACGAAGTTCTACGAGCTCCCAAAAGAAATTTATATTAATTATGAAGGACTCTGAAATATTTATATTACGAATTTATTAAATAACGCGGGCAAGCACCTTTGCATTTCATGTGCTTAATTTGTGGTTATATTTCATCTCGTGCTTAACGTTGTATATTCCACCAACCCGCATTGGAGCAGCGTGGTGGAATAAGCTACAAACCCTTCTCCTCGAAAAGAGGAGAAGAGGCCTTAGCCCAGCAGTGGGACATCCACAGGCCGTTACTGTTATATTATGACCTCTGGTATTTTAAGCATTCTTCAAATACCTAACATAAATCAAATAACTAGAGCGATATAGTTATAAATATAAAAATAACATTCAAAATTTAAACTGTAATATATTGTTTGACAGTTTTTATAAAAGCATATTGAGTCATTAATGCAGTCCATATAATGTATGCAGTCGCTGTAGTTAAATCCGAATCAACCAAGTATTTCAGAGTTAGTTTATTGACAATTATTTTCACTCTCAGGCTCATATTATGAATAATATGAGCCTAAGAGTGACATAGTATAACTTATAAATAAATGGTGCCTACCCAAAGAGCTTGCATAACACCCTACTACTAAACTTAAGAGTAAACAATTGAAAACGTAGTGTGACTAATACTTAAAAGAACAAAAGATAAAAACTATGACTTGTTTTAATAGATTTATTTTTTATTCATATTTAAATGGAAAACGATTTAATGAAAATTGAAATATAATATTCAGGTCAAGCTAACCGGGTCAATAGCTATTCATTTACTTTTATATCTACTTAATTGAGTGATTTAGTTTTCATTTCTTTAAAAGCTTCTTTAACATGGAATATGCTATTTTGGTATTGGTTGTTGATATATTATAACATACATACGAATCTCATGCATGTATGTATCTCATTCATGAAATGTACACTAAAGACTTCCTAGAAAATTAATTAACAAAGTGATTTAAATCAAAGGCGACTTTCTACTGACCTTATTAGTTATGTAAATAATATAAATTACAATAATAACCAATTCCAAATTCAGAAAAAGAGTACTAACGACTATTTTTCGACCAAATAAATAAAATTTGTGTCATGCCCGTTTGAAATGTACTTCACTAAAATCAAATAGGTTGGTTGGCAGACTGAGACTTAGGATATCAATATTTATCTCCCAAACATGACGTGTGGCACCAGAATATATCTGGTAACAAACGTGATGCTTCGAGTACAAAGTATTCCAGCTAAATTGAATTTTCTCTTTCTACAAAATCATTTTACACATTAAAGCAAAATTTAAAGAGGAGTTTTCTAGAACGTTATCTGAAAAAAGCATTGTTGAATAATGACTTTCCACAAGATAACATTCTGAAGAGAGAAAAAGGATTTCTTGAAGCCAAGCGCTAATTAGAATCTTATTTTGAAGATAATGAAACGTAAAGAAGGAAAGTAATACAGTAACTTTATGAATATTAAGTGTAATAAACTCACTTATAATTTTATACTCGAATATATTTAAATTGTTGTTGTGAATTTAGAAATTGTTTATGAAATTAAATTTGCCAACGTAAACAACATGGATAGTAAACAAACGATATTATTAAGTGTAAAGTAATAATCTATAAATTTTGGTTTGGTATTTCAATTCATATATTTTTATTGATCTTTTATATTATTATTAGACAAAGAAATTCAACGCAAGAATGAAAATATGAGGAAGACTCTCCTATATCATAATGAGAGCCTAGCCTCTCTTTATGATATAACTAGCGACCCGCCCCGGCTTCGCCCGGGTAGCGGAGTAAATATTCCTAAAAAAAATCTGTCGTAGTATTGTATCAGCTATTGGCCACAGTGAGCGACAGCGGGGTCGCGGGGGCGCTCGGGCCATTCCGTTTTTATAGCTTTCCAATTATCACATTATTATGTAACCATTTTTTTAAACATTAAAATGGGTATAGTTAGCTATCCATAAAGGATAGACATATGCCATCGCGGACTTTTCTGGATCTATGAAACGGGGAACAATTTCTACCATACATTAATATGTTATATTTCAAAGGGATTTTACAGCGTTTTCGATGAAAGCTCCCAATGGGCTCGTTTTTTTCCGACTTCTTCAACAATTATCGTCATATTTCAACAAATTTACAGAAAACATTAATAAATTATACACGTAAATCTTCCTCTTGAATCACTTTGTCCATTGGTGAAAACTGTATAAAATCCGTTCAGTAGTTTTTTAGATTATCGCGTTCATACAGACATACAGACGCCGCGGGGGACTTTGTTTTATAGTATGTAGTGAAGTCAAGATCTGTAACAAGATTTATTGTATATCTTGACCAGACAGGCGTCCGTACTTCGAATACAAAAGCCACTAGTTTTCTTATTCCTCCCTCGTATTGTCAATCACGGTACATATATAATTTGATGTACCGCTAGTACCTTCCAATACAATCGCTCATTAATCCACAAGTAAGGAAGTTAATAATTAAACAATCAAAATAAGAACTTTTTTGCGGTGGAAAAAAATGTACCATGTAAATAATATCACTTTTTTACGATTACGTCTTAACTCCTTTTTAATGTAAAGGCACAAATATTCTTCCACCGGTGTACTGCAAATGTATTTCGAGCTATTTAAGCATTTAATTACTCAGCACCCCTAATTGGCAATCCATTGTCGGTAACAAGGAATAAGCTAATGTAAGCTCAGCAATTAACCGACGGATTACGAGAATGTAAACTTAATGAGTTATAATGGTTACGTATTGGTAAACAATTGTTTTTATTTGATCTTTTATAATGAAATGAAATCATATTAATACATTTTTATGTAATATATATTTATACTATATGCAAAATAAAATAATTATGTTATAAAATGAAATTAATAATGAAGACACCCGATATTTTGCACAGGTACAAAGCATCCACAGCCATTAATCAAAATATTGTATTATGTGGGGCGACAGACCCAATTATTGACACTCTAAGTCGTCTAATTTCAATGTACCGTACATTTAAATTACTTCGGCGAAATAGCTAAGTAACATAAAAAACCGAAAAACTACTTTTTGAGTCACGCCACGATTCCTATTTTAGGCATTCGTTTATTAATTATGACAATTAAAAAAATTACTTAAAATGCTTTGCCAAAATGTACAACATAACTTGTTTTTGATTTATGCGCTGTGGTGCTTATAATTAGTGCAGTCCTAGTTTTTGAGAACCCTAATCGCCCAGTCTTTAGAAGACGAGAACCTTAACTGATAGTTACGAGTTCAAACCCGGACAAGCACCACAAATATCCATGTACTTCATTCATCTCGTATTGAACGATGAAAGAAATCGTGAGGAAACTTGTATGAGGCGGCTAAATCTGACACGTGTCCACCAACCCGCATTAGCACAGCGTGGTGGAATAAGCTTCAAAATCTCTCCTCAAAAGGGGGGAAGGCTTTCTCAACAGTGAAATATTACCAGTCTGTTACTTTACTTTAAAGTAAAGTACTTCCAGTATTAGGGTCCGTCACTTTTAAATTGCCATCATAATCTCATTACCCATCTCTGCTTCTCTGACTCAAATAACCAACGGCTTTTGTTTGTTTTTTCTTTTTTTTTTAAATAATACAATAAGAGTACTACTGTTACGATATGTACGTTAAAGTCTACTAGAATCTGTGTTTTTGGCAACCTTCCTTTTAGTACACATTTTTGGCAAAGTCTCCGCCCAATTAATATGTCATTGTATCAGGAACGGGTTATATTATTTACATACAACAAACCATACGTATTATATTTATTCATGAAATCTATTTATATATTTTATCTAAGATGGGCATAAATTACTACGAAAACATAATACATCGCCGTATACAAGATTGCCGTGGGAAGGATTCTAATTAGCTAATATATTATTATTATTATTAAAAAAGACAAAGAAGTTATAAAATATAACAGACACAATATCTTTGCGTATTAATCGAGAACGAGTAATGTTACAAAAAATAAAAACTTTATTATTGTTTTGGTTTATTTCTGAATACTAAATTTGGTAATATATCTTAAAATATATAAAAGTAAGAATTGAAAGTAATCGTATTAATTTAATCAAATATCAAGAAATCTGAAAACCAATGATATTTCAACTTCACGAAAATTCCATTATCATTTAAATTGCTGCATCTAACAGGTATGTTCTACAGATTTAAATAAAATAAGCGAGGGAGGCAAATTGAATAATATGTTGTAAATTTCTCTTTGAACCTTCCCAAAGCGAAATCGGAGTAGTGGTTTACTTACGAAAATTAGTGTATTTATATACCAGGAAAATTTTGATCTAGGATATATGAAAATCTGGTGGTAATTTAAAAAATATATATGTATTTAGTTAGGCAAGGTAACACCATAAATGCCCCATAGCTGGGCAATCTGTCTTGTTAGGGAGCAGGTTTAGAATTTAATGAAACACATGCAGTTTTGCTAATACTGTTTTCTCGCGAAATTAATAATAATCATAAATTAAGCATATAACAATATAGCTTGCTTGGATTTGAAGTCACGATCTTCAGTCTATATTTACATATTCGGTCTACTACGTCTTTTCTATGGTTCAAAATGAATATATTAATAACATTGTAATCAAATCAATTTTACATTATATATATAAATCATTATCATTATGCTTGTACTAGTAATACCTATTCTTAAATATTATTAAATATATATCTCGCAAAAGATTCACCCTATTCCTATATTTTTGCTCATACGAAACAAAACCATAAATTCTAAATTATTATAAACGAACCAATTTGAAATGAAACCATATATATCCGATTTCGAATAAAACGTCAGAACATTAATTAAATTGTTAATCACATTAATTAAAGGCCCGAGACAGAATGTTTTTATGCTCTGCTTGCGTTTAATTTACGTATGAAAATGTAGCTCTCAGCTAGGAAGATGATAAAATGGGTGCCAGTACGGACACTATCAGAATTTGCATTTCACAGCACGAAATATAAAATACATTTTACAAGAACTACAGATAATGAGATAACGAACGAACAGTTCGTTCGTTCGTTATCTCAATGTCTATTGAAGACTATCCAATCGACATTTAAGTAAATTGTTTTTAAATTTATTTTATTATTTCCACTTCTCTTTGTTTATCTATCCATCTACTTTTTGTGTTACGAAATTATAATAAATTAAATATTGATTAGAGTTTCATCTGAAAACCTGACAATTTAAAACATAACACAATACTTAGTTAAATCAAAGCTCTCTTATTGTAACCACGTTGGTCTAGTGGCTAGATATAAGGCCGCAGACCCGGTGGTCCTGGGTTCAATTCCCAGGTCGGGCCAATAAAAAGTTATTGGGTTTTTCTGTCAGAAAATTCTCAGTAGCAGCCCGGAGTCTGGAAGTTGGAAGTGTGTACACTCCCTTGTCTCGGAAAGCACGTTAAGCCGTTGGTCCTGCGCCTGAACTCTTTCCGGTCGTGTCGGATTGCCGTCCCATCGGATTATGAGAGCTAAGGAAAAGAGAGTGCACCTGTGTTTGCGCACACACTTGTGCACTATAATATGTCCTGCGCAGTTGGCTAATCTCCCTTGAGATTGGCCGCCGTGGCCGAAATCGGTCTGGAGGACCTTACTTACTATTGTAACCAAATATAACGCTGACGTTAAAATGTCGCTACCAAGAGACACGTCTTGTGAAATAATAACATACATACATCAGGTAGACTATAATTGAAATAATAAGCTGATGACTGAGATAATATGTATGTATTTATAATGACGAAACGTTATTCTATGGTGCACCGACATACATTGAAAATTTTAATACAAGCAAACACATATCTACAGCTACGCTTTGAAAAATAACACTCAAACAAAATAACTAGCATAAAAATATAAAATTTTCGACGAATCGTAGTTATTTTAAAGCCTTCCGTTATAATAGATTAATTCGAAAAGCACATTTTTAATTTATTGATCACTATATACAATATGTTCGCAAGTCTACAATGTAAGCGAACACAACGGAGAAACGCTTTGTTCGACATAACGTAACTCGTTATTTAAATAGGACACTGTTAATGATTTTATGATACATCATAAATCAATAGTGTAATACAATATAAAAGCACTCGTTTAATATTACCGCCCGCGAGCTGGCTGTAAATAAAACATGCAAGTGCATAAATAACTGTACGATCAATATTTAATTTGCATTCAGTGCTAAAAAAATAAATGTAAAAGTGTTTGTTATTTTCTCTCTACTTTAACTAACATTGTTATACACTCAAATAAGAGTTTATAAACAAACTACGCTCTCAACTTCTTTCGCATATTGAAATGACTGGGTAAAGGAAACTGTTGACTTTCCAGGTGAAAAAATATAATATATGGTAAACCAGAATATAGATTATGATTATGACTAATTATGCTTAATCGTATTAAGATACACATACGGACATACGGCACGAAGAGGTAGAAAGTTATTTAAAACATCTGAAATTGATACTGAATACTTGGTTTTGTAGACATAACCGTTTACCAATTATTTTGATCACCATATCAAGAAAACGAATATTTTCACTGCCCCCTGATTGGATGTTACTTTTTCTTAGTAACTAATTTCCTATAAATAAATTATGCTACAGCAAATAAAACTTTCAAGGAAAACGGACGGATCAATAGTAGACATATCGGCTTAATTACCATTAAGTCAGTCGTAGTGAAGTAATGTGTAATAAAAGTGATATTAAAGTTCCTTTTTAGGGCTGTATAAGAACCATTAAAAACTTGTAATAGGACATTGTTTTAATGCCTTCAACATGCTTACAACAATCAATCGAGATCATAACAGTAATTTACTTGAAAAATAACCGAAGCGGCTGTATAATAATAATGACAATATAATAATGTCATCTTTTTATAAAACTTTCAAAGGTTATAATAATGTTTTTTAACTAGTGTTCATATTGCTTGAGATTTAAAATCATTATTGGGCTACCCGACTAATGAATACTTGTTTATGCCTTTTACTTTGTAAAATGGTAATCACCAATGTTTTTGATAATATTTTGTTTCAATATTGATTAATTATTTTTCTTTGACAAATTATACATGTATTTACAATTGCATTGTCTAGATGAATGGTTTTTAAATTTAATTATACCTTACCTAATTAATATTATGATTATTATTTAAATATAATCATAATATTATCATGATAGTTGTAGTAGATAGATTTTTTTATGAAAAAGCAATCAACAAACGAAAAATAATTTTGAGCAATGCTGAGCCAATATGAATGATATTGCTACGCTGTGTTACAAGTTTCATTTTCAGTGATATTGAAATTAATATCGGAATTTATTTTTAATGGAAAGTATTCGATTTCCAGTTTTCATAAACATTACTATATTTTGTAAATCAACACCTTAAATTTATTTTGTATATACGTATAAAATAAACGCAGTCACGTCTGTAAATAAATTATTTTTGTAAAGGTAAGTATTGATTTTATTACCGAAGGAAACATCTGTCTGTTTCTCGTAATTATTTACCTACACATTAACCTCATGAAATATGGATTCTAATAACATAGAAACAAGATTAGAGTTAATTTTATCTATGCGATATAACAGATTTTTCAAAGATATTCTACATTCTCATCAGATGTTCTACCGCAAAATAGCAGTACTTTGTATTGTTGTGTTCCGGTTTGAAGGGTGAGCGAGCCAGTGTAATTACAGGCACAACGGACATAACATCTTAGTTCCCAAGGTTGGTGGCGCATTGGCGATGAAAGCGATGGTTAACATTTCTTACAATGCCAATGTCTATGGGCGTTGGTGACCACTTACCATCATGTGGCCCATACGCTCGCCCGCCTCTCTATGCTATAAAAAAAAGATAAGAAAAAATATATCTATTTCTATATCAGTGTTCACTAAAAATATTTTGTTCTGCTTCTGAAATTAAAAAAAGAGACCTTATTTGCTTTACAGTAACAGTGATAAGAGACCGTGTATGGATTATGTTCATTATTATTATATTACAAATATAACACCGTCTACGTTCGTATAAATAATACAAACGCTTAAGATAATGTTCACAAACAAAACAAATTGACTAATTAGATTAATAAAGGCGTTATAAGAGTAATTAAAGGGCGGAAAAGCGAGATAAGACACTGATGTGACATTAATTGTTTCTTAATTAGGACTTACGGTACACGACACTCAATGTTCTCAATGTACTCAATGTATATTTGTTAGTTTATATATGGCTTATTCTTGAGAGCTCACGCTAACGATGTAAGCTGTTTCCGAGAGTTATAAACGGCAATTAGCTGGCATAGCTCTGACAAACCATTGTTTCAGAGATGCTATTTATAGTAGTAGCAGATTTAGAGTATCTTCACTCATAATAATTTAAAAAAGAATCGGATTTGTTCTTTAGGAAACTACGGAAATGAATTTCCTGACCCAAAAATTATGTCTTTTTTTTCTTTATAAATCTCTGTTATTTCAATTCCAAATTATATTTTCCGTTTTCTTGAAAATAATATAGATTTTATAATAATATTAATGTTATACATTATAATTTTTTTAATAATCATCGTTTAAAAGCAATGATTTTGAATAAAGTAAAATCGCTACAACTATGTCACAATTTAAATGCAGAGATATTGATACTATTTACGAAATTAGTTGCTTTTCTATTTGTTTGAATCAGATAACTGGCTTATTTCGCCAAAAAGCTAGCAATAAAAAAATAAGGACCTTAATACGCTGCCAATCATGGCATCTAAAACCTTTTTGCCCTGGTGTCTGCAATTTCACTGCTTCACTCGTGTCTTAAAGCGCAATGCTTGCTGCATTAAAAAAAATATTTATATGGTGGGTGAATAATTGATAAATACCAACTCAGACTCAGACAGGCAGGCTTACCTGAAAAAACCTTTACCGCTGGGTCTTTAAGCTTTTGTCTATTTTATGTTGTGTCCAATTTATGTTATTATTACAAATATTACATTTTTTAAATAATATTTTGACTTTTAAAGAATATGAAATATCCGAAAGCTCTGCTACGGTTGCTACAATAACGTCTACGAAATTACTACGAATTTAACTCTTATTATTTCAACGATTTTTTTAGATAGAAGTATTTTTTTTATAATTGAAGAAATAAGATTTATGTTTATACATTATCAATAAAAACAAATTTATAATTTTATTTAGAAATATTGAAAAAAAAATCTAACCTGCAAACCTAGTTGGCAGCTTGTCTTGAGTCTTATTACTTAAGAGAAATACTGCTTCACACTGATCGTGGACAAAATCATAAAAGATACATAAATATAGATAGACAAGGCGTAAAGCTATAATAAAAGAGAAGGCAAGAGTAACATATATTAGTCGCGTAAAACATAAAAAGGCAATTATGGGACAGTTCAAAGCAAAAATTTCCCCGGAGGCGGTACTTGTTAAGGAATAAAACGCTTAGCTCCGTAATTATGGCCGACAGAGTCAGTAATTCACAGAATAAAGTTAGTATCATCCACTTTAATTGTCCCGTATTTCGCAGTTACGGTATGTACTGAACAATTAAACACAAACCAATCCCTCACGTTGCGCTGTGTTAATATTTGTGTTTCGTCTACACTTAGATATTTATTCAGTTGTTGATTTTATTGTCTCGCTCTACAGTTAAAGTTTTAACAACATTATAAAGTTACGTGAAACTGTGGGACCCGGCTCAATTGACAGTAAACATGGATATTGAATCTAATATGAAAATTTACATTTGTTACAGTGAATGAATAATTTGATCAATAAACAAATGATAATCGCGTAACATTCGTTTTGACAATATCATCAATGGATTCGATTGAATAAAAATATTTCTGAAAAATGCTATAAATTGAGATTGGGCTTACGCAGGAAAAAGGAAGCTATTAAAACGTTCCACCATAATTATCTACGTTGCCCACCTGCTACGAATGAAACGGTTCGCAGAACAAACGCAGCAATAAATATTTCACCTTGGCAACATAAAAAGTGGACTAATATAAATACTTTTTTTTTTCGTATTTAATTTATTGAAAAACTCCAAAAATTATAATTAATATTTTTAAATTACAATATTTAATACAAAGATTACTTGTACTTTTTATACTTTATACTTGAAATTATGTATTCTATTAACAAAAAATATATATTGCATAAGAGAAGCAGTGCAAGCTTATCAATTAATAGCGTATTGTTT
Source organism: Nymphalis polychloros (assembly GCA_905220585.2). NCBI lineage: Eukaryota > Metazoa > Arthropoda > Insecta > Lepidoptera > Nymphalidae > Nymphalis > Nymphalis polychloros. The sequence goes on along the minus strand of HG992243.1, from coordinate 13,195,825 downwards.
AATAATTGATATACATACATACGTAATTGGTAAAAAAGAGCTCTTAATCCTACCTAGACTTATTATATATAGGCTTATAAGAATTTGTAGTATTTTTTTAAATGCCTTATTTCATTTAAAAGGGTGCTGTAATTTCTTAATGAACAAATTATTTTATTTTATTATTATATTAACGAACAATAATAATAAAATTGATTTTAATTAATTAATTCTACAAAACCTTTTTAAAGATTAATTAAGATAAGTTTGTTTGGCTTAAGGCTAATTGTTTGCTCTAATAAAATCTAAAACGTAACTCCAAAGAATAACAAATAAACGTCGCGATGAATAATAATGTAATCAAAAACACATTTCTAAATACAAATAACTTGATTTATTTTGCCGTATTTTGTTGTTAAATAAGATTCCCTTTTCAGTTCTGGGATTTTATTATTCAATACGATCAAATATTTTCTTTCCACTGGACTTGAATTAAACTGTGAAATCCAATTAATATACCACAGAAATTACGACATTACTTAATTGATAATAATATATTATATGTATAGATGAAACACAAAAAATATTGATTGTTCTCGTTGTAGAAAAAAATTATTTGCTCTTTGAGAGATATTTCAATGAAACTGACAAACTGACAATGAATTTGACAGAATTTATTACTTAAACACATAAATAAAATTATTAAATATTTTCAGAATAATATTACGTAATAATGTCATCTATTCTTTATTTAATAAGTAACGTCGCACGTCTCATCAAATATTAAAGCTAACACAGGATTAAATTGGGTAAAAATCTTAAAAATAATGTAACATTGGTACCACGTATTTCTTTGTTAGCAAAACATATACTATTTGACTTTATATTATATTTAGTAATTCAGTTCTTAAAGCGCATGTTTTCTTTTATATTTAATTTAAATTCAAATAATATTCGAAGTACAGAAATACAACTCACAGCGCTTACCAGGAACACACAAAGACTCTACTTCTGAATTAAAGTATAGTTTGAAAAATACTTATATATTTGTAAATTATAAGTATTTTATATTATTAATCATAATAATGATTTTCTTTCGGTGTAAACTTTACAAGTACCATATTGACAATAGATACGTTCGAGCGCCAATTAACAAACTTAAATGCAGCTTAGCTTAGGAAACAACAACAAAGAAAATAGATGCGTAAGTTAGAAAGCGCGCGAAAAATACTACGCACTGTCTAAAAAGCTTAGGAGAAGATGTTTAAGGTAGTGAGAGCAAGGGCATTAACATAAACATTGTCGTGCAGTGCGCAACAGGATGGCGCGGAAAGCGAGTACCTGAGGGCGGCCGGCCGGGACACTGCGGAGCGTTAAGCCACCGCGCCGCTTCGCGCGGACTAACGCAGCGCGCCTTCAGGACGCGCCCAGCCTGTGCATTGGTGTTGCTGTACTCCAACTTCAAACTCCCCATTTATTAACAATAACATGGAGAAAGTTGTAAAGTTTCACAATGCTGGTCGCTTGTATTGTTAAAGTTTAAAACTAGCATTTGTTAGGGCACTGTTATACTACTTATTAAATTTGAATATACAATAAAAAATGTGTTAATGTTAATATACGCTATATAACATTATTTTTAATTAACGCACCAAAAACAATGAGACTGTACCAATATATAGTAATAAAGTGTTTTTTCATAAATTTTAATCATTGTTTTCATAAAGATATTATCTTTACAGTGTTTCTATTTCAAACTTAGGATGTCATGTTTCACGGAATGTAATAACGGATTTCCTCAGGAACGTACAAATGGCATGTTTCATTACCTCGTACCCGGAATAAAAGTGCCTTTGTTATTGGCAACCCTGTTTCCCGCCCCGCGCCCCTACGACCCGGCCAGTTATAATGAAGGTAGGGGAAGGGGAACGGAAGATACTACCCGTGCCGGATGGCCGGAGTCACACGCCCGGATCTCCCTTACCTGCATCCCTTTAAAACGGCACGCAATAAAAATAGACGAAAAAGAAAACCTACTATAGAGCTCGTTTGTCCGATTTCAACATCCTGAAACTAGAAATAAAACTCGAAGTTATACTTTCATCCAAAAAAAACAGCCTCAATGGTTTGTTAGGCTGAATGCATTTGGAAATAGAGCTATCTATAATATGCACTATGCAGTGTTGTTTAATTTTAGACGATTTTCATTTTATTTTGTTGACAACGAATAAGCTGATAAAAGCGAACTCAATCAGTTTCACGAGCGACAGAATCTTCGACAATTTCCTAACCCATTGAGCAACGTCAACTTTGATTGACATTAAGTAACAAATTCAATTATTCCTATTTATACATTACCAAATTTATAAATTAACTAAATTTAGTATGATACGTGTCACGTCTGCATTATTTTCAATAATACTAATTATGAATACTTTATTAGTGATATAATAAATATACTTATTATTAATACTTTGTTAGTTATATAATTTAAAAAACATGCACAATTACTGTCTTACAGTTGTTGGAGTGACTGTTTTAATTTAATTATATCAACAAATATTTATTCTAGTTTAAAAGAAAGATGATCAAATGAAATTTTTTACAAATGACTGTCTGATACAACTGCTTTTAGTCTTAAAAATAATCATAAAATCTAATTAGTTTTTTTTTTCTCATTACTAGCTATCAAATTAGCAGTATTTGTGCCTGATTCAGAGTGCAAAACGCATATTGTCCACAATATTTAAAGAGAGAAATTTTATTAAAATATATTTGCTTAACACTTCGTACGCCGTATTATTATTCTAATGAATATGTATATGTTTAACTTCTAAATTCATAATATATTTCAATGTTAAGTATATTATGAATATAATTACTGTAATATCTTCATCCTTTACTGGTTTTACCTTCTCCGTATACTTAATAGCTTTTTTCATACTTCAACAAAGCTAAAGCGAAATGGGAAAGGAAAACTTATGAGTTTTTTTGCAGTGCCTACTTGGAACTCTGACGCCGCCAGTTTGATCAAATATCTTAAGGTATCAATTTCAAACAATATGCAAGGAGGCCATTTGAGACTTTAATGGGTAATTAATTATTACTGTTTTCTTTTATTATTCCTTGGCTCATAAATAATGTATAGACATTAAATAAAGGTATATACTTACTGAAACTACTATGTGGGCGCCTGTTTCAATACGTATCGTTATTGATTAGGTTTCTAAGTTAAACATAACACTACGGTAATGGAACCTTGTCGTTTCATGAAGTATTTTTAGAAAAGTTTACCTTTGTTGTGTTTATAATCGATATTGTGAGTAACGTTACGTTAACACTTTGAAAATAAACTCTAGATAGGTGTCTGTTTTTTTCTGATCAAAATAACTATATGATAGAATTCTATAGATAAATTAAATATATAAAGTGCTATGTTTTAAATGAACATTGATATACTGGAGTTATATTTAAATTAGATACGCGTCCGGACTTCGCACGAGTAAGATTCAAGTTACACAAAATAATAAGTTTTATCGAAAAAATATACAACATACATACATGTATATACAATATTTTTCTGTCTTAATGCTACGAGTTACAATGATATAAAAGTTCCATATCAATCTTATTATAGTTTTTGCAAAAAAAAAAGCAAATTTACCTCTTAATAATAGTATACAGTTCTTTTGATAGAATTTCGAGTCACTCTCATAATCCAATGGGACAGCAATCTGACACAAATGGTCAGACACGACTTTGCACAGAGCGGTGCGGTACGGTGAATACTTTCAACTTCCGAACTCCGACTGCTACTGCAATTGAAAATAAACAGAGAAAAATATTTCCAAAGCTAATAATAATCCATCGTATAACCAATAGCCACTAGATAATCTAGGCAGTGTACATTTGCATAACACGGTTGGGATACGTGCAGTAACTCGAAAAAGTCTTAGAGTTAACGAAGGATTATAAGTGACTACAGATACATGATATGCAAATACTTTTATTATCTTTACCGATAAATAAAGTTCAAGTGTATGTCTATGATTTCAAAATAACTGCCTCTTTTAAATTTATTATGGCAATTTGCGAGCTACCAACAATAAAACAATTTTTCTTTCGTTAAGTTTTGTACATCGTCTTCCCCAAGACAATTTTGGAATGTATTAAAACTTAATTACATTGTCAATCAACTGCCAGTCATGCTATTAGTCTGAATAAAATTGTTGTCTAATATTAATGCATCATTTATATTATTATGTTTTTAACACAAAATAAGTTCTACTTGTGTTTAAAATAAAAGAGTCACAAGACTGTAACATTTTTATATTTAAAATACATATAATTCTATTAATTACGCTAATACATCGAAAATTTTATTGCTAATACTTTCTTCGAATATAAGCTTTATTAGGACATTTTTAAAACAATCAAAAGTGAAAAAGCGCTCTTTTATAAAAATGACTAAATACATGAATAATAAATACTATGAATATAACAATATTACCAAAAAGTGTAGTGTGAGACACACAGTATACAGAATAACTTGAGGGCAAAGCGCGCAAAGAATATTCTCTGGATTACTGGTCTTAAGCCCTCAGGGTGACTTTACGCCAACCGACGTCCACCACTCTGCAATGCAGAGATATTTTATATATGCTCTTTTGAATCAATGAGTAGTTTTACAGCATAAAAGACTACACAAGTCTCTTTATATGTCATAAAATTGTGTATCTCTAGCCAAATGTAGAATGCATTTTTAATACGTGAAATAACACTCAAAAGAATTGCTCTTTCGTAATGCCAGAATTCAGAAACTTCAAACTATGAAAAGGAAAAATTATTGAATCGTTAGTATTGTACTTTTAACGAAAATATCAAACATTAATTGAATTTTCACAGAATTCTGTTGGACGAAGTCATCGAAGCTTAAAAAGAATTGCAATTAAAAAGAATTAAAATTTAAACTCAAATGTTATTTTACTACAGAAAATTTTATATTTCACCGAAGTAGTAGCATTTAAAAAAGCATAAAAAAACATCTGTTCAAGTCCTGGTATAATTTTTACGAGCGTTATAAAATTTAAAACATGTAACAATTTCTGCTTTTCCGTCCAAATAAAACAGTCCTTATTCAATTATAATAAAACGAAAATTTATATTCAACCGGAACATAAGTTTTAATAAAACGAGGGCAAATTGTTTTAAAGACGTCGGAACTGTCCGCTCGCTTTAAAATTTCAATAAAGTTTAGTTAATATATTTAAATTCATTACAAATCATAAAAAAATATATTTTCATAAAAGTTGAAAATCAGTTCGTATATATTAAAAATTGTTGTGAGACCACGACAAAGGTTTCTTAATGTGGGGTGTGAAGTAAAAAATATAAGTAAATGTAAAAGCAAATTAAATATATAAAAGCATATAGTTTTTAATATACAGGTGTCTCAAAATTATATCGTTTCAAAACAAATGAAGTAGTAGTTGTTACAATTGGAGCGACTGAAACAATGGTTTTAATGGAGCTCTTTGTGAATTGTACCGAAAATATACGACACGAGATAATAACTATGCGATCTATAAATCTATTTACTTTCTATAAAGTCTGTACTTAATTACCATGTGAACCGATTTTCTTAACAGACATTTTTGAAGTGATAACTTCTTATGGGAGGGTAAACCGCTTCGTAACGTAACGCGTTACGGTGCCACTATTACCGACGCGGACTGCTTTACCTGAGAGTTACCAACTTAACGCCATCTAGCGTATACAGATAGTACTTATAATAATTTAGTAACTCTCAAGTACTAATTTAAATTATATTTAATATATTATAATTAATAATAAATATTATCACTTCTGTCGAGCGTCCCGAAAGGCACACGTTTTTTTTTATTCATTAGCGCTGTACTACTATTCTCTACTCTTACATTTGATTATTGTTCTCCTAACTAGGCTACCTCCAATCTCAAATATTAGCTACAGCAGATATAGTGCACAAGTGTGTACATTTGAAAATTCCTTCACTCTCATAATCTTATGGAACAGTAATCCGACACAACCAAAGATACCTTAGCGAATTGCAAGACTTCAAGCTTTCTTTGCTTTCTGAGGCACGGGAGGGTAACTTCTCAACTTCTCTCTTGGCTACTGCTGAGAAATTTACTACTTTGGCTCTGGATTCAAATGTGTCTCTTCGGGATCTGCTGCCATATAAGCTAACCACAAAACCGATGAAGCAATTCATATTACTTATAGCGCATATATTAAAATGTATTTCGTATCTGAGCAGTTATATCTTTAATATAGAAATAAGTGGTAATTCTGATCTATATCTTCTATTAGACTATCTAAATTCTGTATATAACCGACAATAATACGCAAATAATCCCGGCTTAATTTATGCAAATAAGCTTTACGTGGGAACGTGCATACCGCTAATACCGCAGTGAGTTTGAATTTAAATGTTTCTCGCTTATTTCAAAAGCAACCAACAAACTATTTACACCTGAAGTTTTATACATATAAAAAGTATATACACATTCAGCTTTGAAATTTGTTTTCAATTAATGTAATATTTGTGTTTTTTATAAATAAAATCAACTTGTCTAAAATATATTTTATTTGAATCTTATAACAAATAAGTTCGATGATAAAGATATAGTACTGTAGTCTTCGAATACATTGAAATATTTAAACATAGATATTCTACAGAGTATACATAATATATTATCATTATCTACAGCTTTCGAATTCAATATATGGCTTTCGTAAAACTCTCCCAGGAGGAAGATGTTTGCAGGAAGCCGTATAATATGTTTTACATCCATGTACATATGTGTATAATAAATATCTTTTATGGCTGTGACATTATTTTAAGGTTGGGTTTCTTCATTATTTTTAGTACTACGATGTGACAATCGCAACATGATTTAGGCTTTATACTATATTAATTCATATTAACACGTAAAAACTGACAGTTATTCTATAAAATATTATAATTAATCATTTGTTGGTCAAGCAACTAGCTTATACTGCTGTTGATCAAGAGATCATGATTATCAATAAAATGTCGGCATTTAAAAAAAATATTGTGATTTTTACATTTTGAAGTTCTGCCAACTCAGCTGTTCTCACAGCCTGGAGTTAGATAGTAGAGAAGAGTTGGCAGTATTACACTCTTGTGCTTTGAAAGGCCGTTAGTACTGACCTCTAGTGAAAGGTCCTCTGGTCTAAAAGATATTATTTAGCTTCTTCTCATTTATATAATACTTATTCCGAATAAGTGAATTTCTTTAAGGATTCCACTCTCAAATAATAGAAACAGCGTTATCCTTACAAAAATAATTTCAAAACAAAACGGATTATAATTCTGAAAACTCTTTGTTACTCGTATGTTTATTCGTTTTATCATAAAAAAAATTTACATCAAGAAAAGCAATTAGTTTTTTAAGTACTTAATTGTAAGTTTTAACTCTAATTGACCGGTAACGATAGAAACCGTTAAATATAACGGTTTTTTATTGTTCTAAAAGGGAATAGTTTATATGACCTATAAATGCGTACCTACCTTATTGTGTATTTTAAACATTTAGGATAAGTTGTACCAACAGAATTTATATATGAGATTCACTTTCTTGAAATGAGTAAATACATACATTTGAAACATTTTATTATTATTATTAATTATTAAAAAAAATTGAAAAATGCGACACTGAAAATTTTCAAAACAATTCATGTAATATTCATCAACCAAAATTAAGCCAGATTATTACACCCATATTAAACGATGCATAAGCGTACATTATAAATTACAACAAATTTATCAATGCAAGAACGTAGTCGTACGCAAAATTCTAACAAAAATAATTCTTTATTCCTGTCCATAAATCACGCCGGTGGGCTATTATTTGACAAATTTCCCCGAAAACTCCAATAATGCCATGAAATTATCATGAATTCGAAAATGACATCTTGTCGAGCAAGGAAAGTTTCATTATTACATTTTCAACTTTACAAAATGGTTTAAAAAAAGCTGAGGAAAACATGAAATGAAATTCTGCCTCTGTCAAATCTGAAAAGTGAAAAAACGAGTAAATATTCCCGTATGTAAACATACATAGCTACGTCGTTCTTAACAAGTAAAGGAGTCCTTTGTCTAAGAGAGAGAACAATTAAGTGCTAATAATATACTCATATATCGACCTTGCTTCTATAATATCCGCCCATTACATACAATGGTCGACCACAAATAATAACAGCAATGTAATCGATGACACAAATTATTTTAATGATCATGCTTATCTATGATAGTCATTAAATTGATAGTGTAATATGGAATTTATAAATCATAAAAAAAGCTCCGTTTAGTATGGGTAAAGGCCTCAAACAAAAAAATAAGACGAAAGCATTTCGAGGTAATTTTATTTCAAGAATGCTAGAATCAAAACGGCACCAAAAATTTAAACTCGTGTCTACATTTATGTTATTAACATTTCTAAAAACCACGAGGCCCCGTTTTAATGCATCTGGTGTCACGAGGGTACATTTTCATCGAGTGAATCGGAATTGCAATTAAAAGAGGAATCGCTGTTAGCATTCTTGCCTCCATTCCACACGTTCACGATTTGTTCACGAGCTATTTTAAATTTTGATTTGTAAGTATTCATTCAAGCCTTGAAAGTTAACATTGTGAAAACTGAATGTTTAAAATAATCCTAACTAATATTATAATGCCAAATTATTTTTAATTTATTTGTTTCTTTGTTACGCATTGACGTCTTAATTAAAAATGAAATACATACATTTTGTTATGGGTACCGAGAAGGACCTGAGTATCTAACACCTGGCAAACCAACACCTCCACCCCACACACACGCACACACATAAACATACACAGTTGGAAACTAGTCTCTAATCAAGAGTCCGTTAAAAGCATATAGTATTTAGACCATTTTGGAATTAATACATTTTATTTATGCATTATAAATAAAATGTATTAATTCCAATATTTAATTAAACTGCTTACAAGAATGGATTTTGCTTGCAATCAACGTTTGAATTTAATGAAATATCATTAAAAAGTTAGTAATATTTATCAAATAGAATTAGGACTGTGCACTTATCTACAATCTTGTCACAAACTAATTAGTTATTAAAATAAATAATAATAAAAACTGTAATTTATTGATAAATAAAGTAATATCTTATGAATGAAGAATACATATGTACTATTTTATTTATCGATGGTTCAATATTATTTAGTGTAACAGTAGAATGTGAATTAATTCTCAAAGACAATTGGAGACTGTCATGAAGCACACAATATTTATCAAATATTGTTCAATTTCCTAATAGCCTCCTGAATTGAATTTCCTTCGTTGATTCCGAATAGATTGACGTGTCTCGCTGAAATAGTCTGAAATCAGTTATCCATTTGGTACACTGGTGGAAATGACGCGTCAGTTTCAGATGAGTAGTTTTAGTAAACGGGAAATCAATCATTTGATATTTAATGGTGCTTCACGAGAATATTGTTATCAAACTTCTTACTTACTAATATTATAAAGTAAGTTTTGTTTGATTGATTTCCTCCCGATATAGAACTTTCATATGATTTCCGTTTATAGTTTCAGGACGGATATAGTCTATATGGTATGATAATATGTTTCACATTTCTTATATGGGGTTTTCCAATAGGGACGCTTGAACTTTGACAGCTGATTGCGGCCATGTTGTTTGAGTGACAGCTGTCAAATGCAGTGTGTTATATTCATTCCGTCCTCCCAAACCACCATGGCAGGTTACAGTGTCGAGCAGCACGTGCAAATCATAAAATTGTTTTATGAAAATGGGTCTTCAGTTCGAGCAACGTTCCGCGCACTTCGCCCGTTTTACGGTCGCGATGATCGTCCTGCCGAGTCGACTATCCGTCGATTGGTGGACAAATTCGAGTCAACCGGGTCAGTTAACAATCAGCCGGTTCCCGTGCGTCAACGTAACGCGAGATCTGCCGAGAATATCGCCGCTGTGCGCGACAGTGTCCTCGAAAACCCGCGGCAGTCAATTCCGCGTCGCGCACAGGAACTCGGCCTTTCGCAGACGACAACTTGGCGAATTTTGCGTTGTGACTTGAGCCTGCACCCGTACAAGATCCAGCTGACCCAAGAGCTCAAGGTTAATGACCATAGACAGCGCCGTGTGTTCGCTGACTGGGCATTAGAGCAGTTGGAAGTTGACGCCGATTTTGGCAAAAAAATCATCTTCAGCGACGAGGCGCATTTTTGGATGAATGGCTATGTCAACAAGCAAAATTGCCGTATTTGGGACGAGACCAATCCACACGAGGTTCACCAAGTGGCAATGCACCCGCAGAAAGTGACTGTTTGGTGCGGATTTTGGGCCGGAGGCGTGATTGGTCCGTATTTTTTCGAAAACGATAATGGCGTGGCCGTCACCGTCAATGGTGAGCGATACCGGTCGATGATAACCAACTTCTTTTGGCCTGAAATCGAGAATATGGATCTGGACAACATGTGGTTTCAACAGGACGGCGCTACGTGCCACACAGCACACGCTACGATGGAAGTTCTGCACGATCAAGCGCCCTTAATGGAAAACCCTATATATATCTCAATATGCCGATGTAGTCGGGGAAAATTGCCGATCCAGACACTTACGCTTCCTGGACGAACTATAAGAAATATCCACAATTACGTTGTATGAAAAATTTGTAGATATACACAATGAAAATATTAATATATAAAAAAAACAAGTGACCCAGAAGATACAAACAATATTTACATTTCACAGAGATTCAATTATGAGTAATCACTAAAAAGGTTTTTAAGTGCGTCAAACCCTCTGCTTAAATGGTAATTTACTTAACAATGATTTATTTAGCTGTTACTTCACTGGAATTTATTTGCATAGGAAATTTCTAGATGTTTTATAAGAGCTTCAAATATACGTTTTTCCGGGAAGTTATCAAACTTCTTAAAGTCAGCCTGTCTAAAGAAGTTTGGAAGCAAATATAAAAATATGCACAAAACGAGAAAAGTTTCTTAACTGTTAGTTTGATGACTTCTTTGCTTTATTGAAGTTGGTTTAAGTTTAAAGTTTTAGTACTAAAACATACCGATGACTACACCTCTCAACTCAACTTAAGGTGTAATAAAAGTTATCGCAATAGAAAAAGTATATAAAAATGGTACAATATTAAATTTACTTACAGATGAATGATACTTAAACCAGAATGAGCGTTTTTCTTGTTTTATGTTTATTTATTTGATCTCTTTAGGTGATTGTTTTGGACTTGTAAGCCTTTAACCTCTGAATACCAATAATTGCACGTTATTATTATCATATTATTTTATAAAGGTAGCAAAAGATTAGCAATCGTCATTGAAATTTCCCAACACAGAGAAAAATGTTTCTTATATACATATATCTATGATAATACATCTACCCTATTTATCTGGAAAGCCGAGACTAGTCCAAACAAAGCGATTAGAGATTATAACTTGAAAATGGCCTTAATTAATAAAGAAAACGCTGTGTTGAGGGTTGCGGGATCCATCATCCATAGAACAAGCATCGTCGGTAAAAAACACACCTGCGTTACAAAGACGTCATTCGCGAATTGCAGATCTGTGTAGAAAGAACAAAATATATTTTTAAAAAAACGATTATCATAAGCATAAATGGAGGTTCCATTTATCGTCCATACGAACGAAATTGCGGGTAAAGTACTCATATATATAATGATTGATTTGAGATAGCAGGACAACTCGTGAACACTCGGAAACAGCGTGGAACAAATTCCAGATCCAGACGCTCTACCGTTTACCAGGTCCTTAACAGAAGAAAAAGCTCAGCAGTGGGACTTTTACAAACTACTACTGAATCTGAATCTTTATTTATAAAACTAAATAAAATATGCTATCCAATAATATTCTATTGTCATTAAAAAAAAATGTTGTTTATAAGTTTATATGATTAACATAAATTTGTGTCATTTATCATTATGACTTTTTTATATTAACGTTTTAATCTTATTTGTATTTTTTTAAGCTAATAGTGTGACGTTCAACAAAAACTAATGTTTCATTTCAAAAGAGTTCACATTCCGTAATAAAACATTTTGTTATTCAACAGATATAAATAATGTATACAGTATTAAGGAAAGCAATTTATCAAACGGAATCCGTAGTCTAGAACTATTAAATCCAATACCGTTTGCATAGAAATCCCGCTGCACTTGATCGTCGTTAATTGATAACTCAAGGAACATAATGAAGAACTTCATTGGAAAGATAAATTATATTAGTTAAGAAACTTTTGAAAACCTAAACCTCCTGCTTACCTTTAAATTAATCGGTACACAAACTCACAAATTTCTATAAATTTAAAAGAAATTTTGTTTCTTTTTATACTGGAGATTCATTACACAATACGGATATTATAAAGTGGTATTGTTTATTTATTTTTTCTAGATTCACGGAAAAACCTGTCTTGCCTAGCGATTGGTATCGATCTTTTATACTATTTTGTTTTTAGATTATATAGATTGATTTATATAGTTGATGACCCCATGTTTGTGAAGGGGTAAGTGATAGATTACGTCCTTTCATGTAGCCCTGACAACGTGTATAAAATTACCTGATGATCAGGTGAGTAATTAAGACCTGAAAGGGGAAAAAACAAACAAACTAACTTTCGCTTTTATATTATTAGTAAGCATTTCACGTACAACATTTTTATCTTATTGACTGAATTAAAGTGAGGTAACTTTTAATTGAATACGTTAATTACAATTTGATTTTATAATCACTTTTAAATAATGTGGTAGTATAAGATTAGATGTTCATATTTCTGATTGAGGTTAATTATGAGTTGGCAATTTACATAATTGCCAACTCATAATTTTTAAATATAGAATGTTCTTATAACTCATACTGTCGTTGTAACTCGACACTAGGTAGCGCCGAAGCACCTCAAGTTGAATACCGGTCAATCGATTGTCATGACAATTGGTATATGAGTATAAACACAAACAAGACCAGTGCTGGGTTTTGCTATTATTATTCAATTTAACTATTATTATCTTATACTGCGTATGATTAATCACCCATGATTATTTTTGGATAAAATATAATATTACTAATTTAACAACTGATCTGGCAATTATTATACCAAATGAGCGTGCCGTCGAGATATAATTATATCTGTGGTCTAGTGGCCTGCCTCGTTGGTCTAGTGGCTAGATATAAGGCCGCAGACACGGTGGTCCTGGGTTCAATTCCCAGGTCGGGCCAATATAGTTATTGGGTTTTTCTGTCAGAAAATTCTCAGTAGCAGCCCGGAGTCTGGAAGTTGGAAGTGTGTACACTTCCGTGCCTCGGAAAGCACGTTAAGCCGTTGGTTCTGCGCCTGAACTCTTTCCGGTCGTGTCGGATTGCCGTCCCATCGGATTATGAGAGCTAAGGAAAAGAGAGTGCACCTGTGTTTGCGCACACACTTGTGCACTATAATATGTCCTGCGCAGTTGGCTATCTCTCTTGAGATTGGCCGCCGTGGCCGAAATCGGTCTGGAGGACCTTATATCTGTGGATTAAATCAAGAACACATCGTAGCCTTAATTTTTATTTACAATAAGCTATCTCTCTTTGTTTTACAAAAACGAAGAATCTTAACCAACCACCAACATTTTCATCACAATTGGATGAATAGTTTAGGAACGCATAAAAGTGCTAACAATTATATAAAAATATCTGCTCTGTAATTAAACCACATGACAATATACTACACTTTGTGTAGCATTATTAAAACATAATTCTGATACAATCAGGCTACATATTCTCTGGACTACACTACATACATACGTTAGGGAGAGATTAGGATGTCAGGTCGCTGACAGCCATTGCCATGTAACTAGACGGACATATACGTATACCATTTCGTGAGTACTCGGATAATAATTTAATCTACATGTCTTGTTCAACAGGGACATACTTAAATTAATATATATGTACTATTACATAATGCTAAATAGTTTTTCTTTGCACTAATCTTGACAACGGTAAAATATATCTTTAAGATTATATGACAATACGACAGACGGCCGAAAAGAAACGCTTGGTGACACAGTGCGTAGAAAAGTCGGGAAATCGCAAACATATATAAAATTCACGGAATTCTTTAAACAAAAATGACTACCAAACAAATAAAGTTAAAGAAATTGCCACCTAGAATCTATTAGTATTTGAACACATTGTATTACTTACAGATATTATAAATTCTTAACTTTATCACACCATGGAATTCAAACAATTTGATTATCTCACTATAACCGAGCAATTTTTAAATCTGAGTCGTTTTTAATTCGAAATTGAACTCAATACTAATCTTTCACATATTTTTTTACACGGCTTGAGTATGTAGTTTTAAATTAATATTTATGTTTGTTAGTAGTTCGATTTATAAATATTAAATCGTTTGAAATTAAACAGGAATGTCTGTAAAAGTTGATTGAAACATGATGAAACTATATTCATATCATAAATTAACCATAAATTAATTTCTATACCAGTGTTTACAACGCTCATATTGCTGACACATATGAAATAGCTATTTGATATTCGCTGTGCAACTCTGCATGTTGGCGGATATGAGGTTTGGTTAATGAAGTTTGGAGCTCATACATGCATAAATATAATGTAGTATACAACTACAGAGCCGAAAATTCTATTCGCGATTGGTTCTTGATCGATAATTCTATTTTCATAAATTTTGAATACTAATACTGCTGAATGGAATGTTTGCATAATGAAAAATAATAATTTAAAATTCGAACAATAAATAAATTATTTTCTTCCGTAATAATTATATATAAATATATTTTTCCTTAACGTAAATTTGACAAAATGTAGGTTCTTTGTTAGGATTATCTATACTAATATTATAAAGAGGAAGAATTGTTTTTTTTGTTTGCTGTTTGCTTGTTTGTTACGATTTAACTCAAAAACTACTGAACGGCTTTAAAAATTCTTTCAGCATTAGAAAGCTATATCTTTATCATAGACAATATTATATTTTCTAAAAAATTGATCCCTAAAATGGAACAATGTATTGATAATATAATTTATATATAGATATATTATATGTGTATTTTATATTTATATTGACATGTATTTATTAGTTTGTTTTTGGTATATAATATTATTATAATGTTATTTTATTTTGTTATTACTGCACCACCTACCTCATATCCTATGGGTTATTCCTTACACCGTTGGTTGCCTGGAAGAGATCGCTATGTAGCGATAAGGTCGCCAAAATTGTATGCTACTTTTATTTAGGCTGTCTAAGTTTTTGTAAAAAAAATCTGTTGTGGTGTACAATAAAGTATAAATAAATAAAAAAATAAAATAAATGTAACCTAAGGCATCAAAATGTTGCCTATAAAAGTAATTAATTTGCATGTGCTGCGAAAACTACTGACGATATATAAAATAGTATTCTATATATTAATAGTACTCATGATTGCTCACAAAACAAGTCCGCGATGGTATATGCCCAACTATTATAGTTTTTGTTTAAATTATTATGTTCAAATACGGGTGGAATCGAACAGTGGTGGTATTGGTATCATGTTATTAATCCTTATCCATTTAAATAGTTTGATAATTAAGGTTGATTATGTACGTGTAATCGTGTAGTCTTTTGGTTTAGAAGTTATGAGTTAGGGTATAAAAATTCTCTTAGTAAGAAAAATGACACGGTTTGAAACAAACTGTATATGTAGTATATGTTAATAGACTAGTATTAACATATACTAATTTACGTATTTACATTTAAATTAGGTTTTAAATTTTCACGGACGACTTCGCGGGCGAAGTGCTAGTAATAAATAAGACACATATAAATAAAATTAGTCTCTAAGCTGACACAACACATATAAAACTTTTGCCAGTTTCAGATTCATATTTTTTTTATTGTATAGTATTTATGCATCATGTAGTGTTTTAGTCATGATTAATCATCACAACCATTAACAATATGACAATTATTTTCAATTCAAGTAATAAGTATGTTTTACTGTTGGTACAACCTGGTGTCACAAAACATGTACCAGACAGAAATAATTTCCGCTGACCCATATTATAAATCACTAAATATTACGTCAATGGTAACTTTACACGATTCAATATTTTTGTATTGTAACACTTTAAAGTTTTTAAACACATTAAATTACTTAGAACAAGAGAACATTCAATTAAAAGCTTGTACCTCACTTAGTTAAAATTCAAATGCGCCAAGAAATCTTCGAACTACGTTCGAGATAAAACTCGCACCAATGAAAGCCTGCCAACTCCACGTCGGATTTCAAAGGATGTTTTATATTCAATATTATAAAACTTTTAAACTGAATTGAACCATGAAGTCTACTTGAGAACTACAGCCAGGAGTTTAATTATAGAATATAGTTGAATCAATTAATAACCAATAGAACTAGAAATACAGAATATATTTTAGTATTTACAGAACCCTTAACTAGATTTTAAATGAGATGTTTAATTTCCTGGTTATGGATATTCGTGTGTGTATAGTAAGTGTACACACACATGGCAGGCATGAACGTCACAACTTATAATCCATGTCATACCTGTACATGAATCATGCTGTATGACACATCTATTGTTAAAAATATGGAACAGATAAAAAAAATTGAAAGTATTTTTCCACTACTACAATGATAATACTGTCAGATATTGTTTTAACTGTTTCGTATTTGCACATTGCGTGGGCGTGGAAATTCAACACACATCGATATTTACATATTCCACTTCTTGATTTGGATGTGAGTTTGTAAATTAATATTTTGCTAGCCTTAAAGATATATAGTACTACACTAAAACCGCAATTGCCTCAGAAAAGTTTTAATTAATAATCTGTTTTAAAACATAACCGACTTCAAATAAAATTTGAAGAAATTCCCCTATTTTTTCACCCTTTGTTTAGGGTGGAGATAATAGGGTAAACGAGAAGTAATGGAATCTCACAAAAAAATAAATTCGATGTCAGTTCAAAGGTGACGGAGTTCTGAGATAGAACACATAAAAAATTCAACCGTATTGAGAACCTTCTCTTTTTTTAAGTCGGTTAAAATTTGTTTTTGAAAATACACATAAATGGCGACAACATTATTATTATTGGCATTTCGGTCTTTTTATTACAATTCTGATTCTGAAACATTGCGTGGGTAGAATTATTTAGTTAACAATTTTATCTGTGTTACGCGTTAATAATATGAGCAAGTTATCTATCTTTCCTTATTATATATCATAACACTATAATAGAATTGCGTTGTCCGAAAATTCCCTCTGAATTCTTGCTATCATTTATGACTTCGTTTCGGAAGAATTAACAATCTTAGCAAAGTTCATTAAAGAGATGTGACATGAAATTCCTTTAGCAAAAGAGCAATCAGTTTAATGGAACATGAATTTTATGTTCCATACAATAAAAGCTACATTTGCATCAATACTACACACGCTTTTTAGAAATCATAAACTGTATTTCATTGTAATAAAGTTCAGAGTAAGTATTAACTATAAAATATATAAGGCTGTCTTCACATACATAACATTCTCGAGCACAAATGACCAAATCTTATCGAATACATAATTAAATATATACTCTCCTAGTCATATTCTATTAATATTTAGTAGAATATTAAGCTTAAAAAAGTGAAAAAGTAAATCGAATCATTTATTTTTAAAAGTTTTACGTCGTTACTCAAGCTCATTATAATCACTAAAGTAAACAAAATGTAATGCGATTCAAAAACATTTTTTTAACAAACTTATTAATACAGCAGCAAAAATAAAGGATTGTTATTTGGTGTATTTTGACCAACATTATACATACTTTATATTGTTCTTATGACATTTTTAAAGAAGCATAGTAACAAATATATAAATAAATAATTATAACCATAACCATTGTAATCTATACTTGAATCTTAATTTAATTGTGCTACGGAAACACTGCCCTAACTAGTATAGGGTGAAACGACGCTTCCGCTCACCACGTCATCGTTCACGACCGTCATTTCCGGCGAGGCAATCATTTCAGGGATTCAGGGCGCGATCAGTGATGTATGATACACGTGCTGGTATCTGGATGCTCAATTTGTAAAGGTAACGTACAATACAAACAGTACATATATTTTACAATAATAAACGCTGTAACACAATATTCGATACTTGAAATATTTCTAGTTTATTTAAAAGACACCCATTTAAAATGGGTCATTCCGTTCACAATATCTTAATATAAGGACTTTAAAATATTCTTCTTATATATTCCTAACGTTCGTGCATACAATTTATAACCTCATGAGAAAAATAAATGGAAACATACAGTGTACCTAAAATTCGTGATGTATTTGTTACGAGCTGTTGACTTTGTTTTCGTAGGTTTCTGACATAAAAATACAGCTTTTTACCTTATCTTGATAAAGGTTGTTTTCATTGATATAAATGATTATATGTATATGTTTGATAATTTTAAGATCGTAGTTTATGTATATTATATATAATATTTCATCTTGCTACATTCTGAGATTTATAGATGACTAAATATTGGACTTAAAACATTTATCTTTCATTGTCGAATTAAGTCAAAAGTATAAATATTATGTTTTATAATATGGTTATTGAAATTATATTTTTATAACAAATATACTGTAGTCAGTTACATACCCAAAGTGTGCCTTATCCTTTATGTCGTATCATGTAAGTTTTCAGGAAAGTTTATCACGAATTATCAAAAAGTATACCATTTAGTTATAGCCTCTGTATTTTTATTATTATATGATCATTAAAATATATTACTATATGACCTTTCAAAATTATTGAACAGTTACACTCGCAACACATAATAATGTAAAGTAAAATAGCGGCCTGGTTTTTATATGCTTAATTACCTAGGTTTGAACCAGCAATCTTCGGCCAGGATATATTAAACCGCTGGATTATCGCGGCGTTTTTCAAACGAATAGGTACGTATACATTTCGTACAATCCAGGATCAATAGAGATATAAGTAAAAAGTTATATTTTATGTGACTATCCTGTCATATTAAGCAAAATTATAATTTTGTTAGGTATAAATATCAATAGAAACAAACGAAGTAACAAATCTTTACAAGCACACGATTTATAACTCAACGTAAACAATGATCCTGAAAATGTCTTAACGGAGCGTTTGATTGACGAAGGTTATGCATTGACGGAGGGATTTGTATAAGCAGAAATGTCAATAGTCAATGACTTATAATGTTGAATAGTATTAATAAATCTGCCAAAGCCTATGGATACATGTGTAGAGGCAAAAGGCGCTTCACATATTTGCTTTAATTGACCTATTATATTATGTTAATAGAATAATTTATATGAATACAACAAGAAACGCATACTAAAATACATGCTTTCATCCATTGTTAGTTTTGAGTTACACATCAAAATTAGGTAAATATTTGCCTCGACCGATCACACTCACTCGCTCAGTAGCACTACAATGCTCTTGTGAATTATTTTGTGAATAACTTCGAAGAGTTTGGCCTATTTGCGCGTTCAGTTAATATGTGGTTTATTTATGATGTTACGTCACCCACTGACTCACTCTAAATTCAAAACGGAACACAGCGATACAAAGTTAGTGGTGCTTATGGTACAGTACCTACCTTACTACCATACATACATCTGATTGCAGTTAAACATATAAAGCAAATACTCGAACAAGCTACACTAAGAGCAATCATAATGTGCAGCATTTTCAGTATTGACATACCAGTATAAATAACATTGTTGCAACCCTTGTAATTAAATTTGTATAAATTGTAGCATACTTAACATATTCGATAAACAACAATATATGGTAGGACGAGCAAAATTCAGCGTTTAATAAATGAACATAACAATTTCAAATATTTCAAACTTGAAAAAAGAGTACGTAATATTCTTACGTTGTTCATAAAAAACGGTAAATGAAATGTGATCATAAAACACAAAGCCTTATCACTGTCATCCACATGAATAGGTAGGTGCCGTATCTGATACGTGAAATGAAACCAGTAACGTCTTTCGAAGGTTTCATATGATATATTTACTTGTTTAGGGATTTCCAACAAAAGACTCAAAACGAATACTACAAATGACGCTAAATTACAACACAATAACACAATACAACTGTTCCTTCAATGTCAAAATAACAAGTTGCACATATGTTAGTAATCAAATACTTCATCTGCTATCTATTAAATATTCGATAGTCATTTTCTTGATTATTTAAAGTCCGATCAAGCACTAAATTGAAAAAAATATGTTCAAAATAAGTTATTACTAAGCTCGACAGCGATGGAAAATATCGTGAGAAAACATGGATGTGTCGGATTCTGAGATACTTACATATGTAAGCCAAAATGCAGAGAAGCAGTACGGGGAATTTATCTCCTCTTCGATGGGAGGCTGTCTGCAATGAGTTTAAATATGTATACCTCCATACAACATATGTTGGTACTTAAATTGTATTAAATATTGTCGATAGAAGTAATATTCAAAAATAAACACATTATTATAATAAAACACCGCTTCTCTTAATGATTACTTCAAACTAAAAGGACTACTCGAGTGTACTCAAGCGCCGTTGAGCTTGAAAAACAACGGCATTTCTTCTAAAGACGCGAAAATATTACTGCATATTTTATTCAACGTTTTTACTTTATTGTAGTACTAGAAATACGTGTATATTCTGTATGATAATGTATTGAACATTGTATTGGAGCGCATTTTATTTGTTCTGTTTTAATACGACTTCAATTTTTATTTATCATTTACCTATACTGACGTTAATTTCTGTACTTCTCCAGTTTTTATTTCTTTTTAATAATTAATGAGGCGAGTGAGTGAGATGAGCTTGTACAAAGCCCACTGGGTAAGCTGTTAATTAATTGCTCATTTAGGTGTTATGGGCAACTTGTTAAGCATTTTAACTTTCAATTATTTGCCCAAGCTATAATAAACCGAACAAAGATAATACAAATATTTTAAAAAACTACGATGAAATATTTAAAAGTGATGCTTTCGCTTCTCTATGATGCCTCCTTATAGAGCGCACAGAGCTCGTTTATTTAAAGTCATTGTGCTAAGAAAGAATGCAGACAAACGAATTTCCAGCTACTATTCTACATTAAACAGCATTTGATTTCTTCGTTCTTGCAAACTTAAGTATTTTATTGCTTTGATTATTCCTAACAATTCATACTAAATTGTTTAATGATTATTACCGACATTATAATATCAATATATGTATAATGCTCATTAATTAATGCTAAAAGTTAATTTTATTTTTAATTATCATAAGTTGTCAATTTAAAACTATCTTAGAGAGTACGTAAATCCTCATTGGACTATGTAAATGAAGGTGCACCAGTTTTTAAGCCCTCACTCGCCCCTTATATTTTTATATATTATATATGGCCCTTAGCAGAAATTTGTATAAGAAGATTATATTTAAATCACAACACTGAATTAATACAATTTAAAATAAATATATATTTTATTTATCATGCAAAATGAAAAGAGCCCAATGAGAGTACCCCACTTCAACATATGTGCAAAGGATGCAAATAGAGGCCATATATAAAATAGTTACAACTAAAAGCCATAACAGCTATTTATTTTATGTAGTTTGAAATTTATAAGAAAATACTGCCTAGACGATGATCGAATACCGCAGGTTCTATGAATATATTTTAACATTATAATAGGAAATCTAACAGCAATTCTGAAATAACACCAAATAGCTTTATGATGTTTTAAACAATGTTATTAACATGAACTGTATGAATATGTATGTACAGACGAACTAATATTATGATAACATACATTAAAATTAAAAATTACTTTAAGGTCATCACTATATTGGTCACCGTATCTCCCCATTCAATAACTTTAATAAATCAAATAAATATATTAACCATGTTAATATTACTTAACAAAATATTATATATTCCTATCACGAAAACTCGTCTTGGGAAGGTATCTCCGACAGTGAGTAAATGTTTAGCAAACATAACGAATTCGCAAAAATTATACATGGCATTGACGTCTTTCATGACTTTTTCAATACTTTCAAAGAAAGCTCATCGATCGTTATAAGTCAGTTACTTCATCATCATACTTAATATATTACTTTAAATTCCTGTTGTTTTTATTAATCATGTTTACGCGTTAGTATATAAATGTTATATACACTTAACTATAATAATTATACTTATATATCATAAATTGCTTGTGTGTGTTTGATGTGTGGTATTGTGTAATATGTTTATCATTAAATATTCTTATCAAAATTACGACACAGCTCAAACGAAATACCAAAAACAACTAATTCGATGATGAATTTGTTATGTACAAACAGTAACAGTAACAGCCTGTGAATGTCCCACTGCTGGGCTAAGGCCTCTTCTCCTCTTTTGAGGAGAAGGTTTGGAGCTTATTCCACCACGCTGCTCCAATGCGAGTTGATGGAATACACACGTAACAGAATTTCAGTGAAGTTTGACACAAGCAGGTTTCTTCACGATGTTTTCCTTCACCGTCAAGCACGAGATGAATTATAATCACAAATTAAGCACATGAAATTCAGTTGTACTTGCCCGGGCTTGAAACCATGATCATCGGTTAAGATTCACGCGTTCTTAACACTGGGTCATCTCGGCTCAAGCCGTATAATTAATAAGAATTAAGAATTATGGTTTAATTACGTAGAGAAATAATCTTGACCGTCCAATTAAACTAAGTATATATATTTATCGTTCAATTTCTTCAATAGCCAGCATCGCTCAAAGGCTACAATAATTAATTAAAGATTAAACGGCAACGGAAAGCCTCTCAAAAGCAATGAGTAAAAGCGAGTTAAATATAAATTTATAGCTCAGATTATCCTTAATCGAGTCTTCGCACGCTGGGAAAATACAGGAATCGGTGTTAAAAATGAAAATGTGTATGCAATCTTTTCCCGAAGAAATTTATTGGATTAAAACAAGCAATTTCAGTTGCGGGTTCTCGTTCTTTCTTTACATAGCATTCAAACTAAAATAACTATAAATAATTAATGAGGTTAGGTTCAATTTAAATGCAAACTCAAATATAAAAAAACGCTACTAAATATTAACTTAACTAAATAAATTTACTTTAAACGACACGGTCCTTTAAAACTCTTATTTTTATAGCATAGGTTGGCGGACGAGCATTTGGGCCACCTAATGGTAAGTGGTCACCAACGTCCATAAACATTGGCATTGTAAGAGATGTTAACCATCGCTTACATCGCCAATGCGCCACCAACCTTGCGAACTAAGATGTTATGTCCCTTGTGCCTGTAATTACACTGGCTCACTCACCCTTCAAACCGGAACACATCAATACCAAGTACTGCTGTTTTGCGGTAGAATAACTGATGAGTGGGTGGTACCTACACAGACGAGCTTGCACAAAGCTCTACCACCAAGTATTAGAACACTTATCTCAATACAAAAAACAATATCCATATATTTATTAAGTACTTCTCATATTACTAAAAATATACCTGCAGTTAGGACTTTGATGGAGCGCTTGAACAGAGCACAATAGCGTTTGCGCTGTTGGCTCGTAAGCGAAATGATTGATCCAATATCCATTACTATCAATTAACTAAAAACACGATGCCATATATAACAACATGCCTCCAATTTCGAAACGATGATATCAAACATGTTGTTTTATTTCATGAAAACAATTCCAACGCGACTCTATAAAACAATACCATACATAAAATAAACTTTAGAAACAAATGCTATTAAATTGTAGTGTTTCAGAGGAAATTTTATTGATTTCATGCATTATGTTGGATACGTTGAGTTATTAAAAAAAAAACATTTTATTCCGTTTTCTAACATTTATTTCAAGTCAGAATTGCCGTCTCTGTTAGCGTCTATTTTACAATTCACTCCATTTTTGTCTTAACGTCATTTCATTAAATTATTTGAAAACAGAATGGCACCTCTTATGATAATAAAAACTCCTTAGTAAATTTACAATCCGTTATTATTGAATTACTGAACAATTGCAATTGCCTAATAAATATTCATGAAACTTATTATTCAAATATACGTATTCTTACAAATAATAAAATAAGTGCTTAGAAGTCAACCGTCGTTGATATTGATATTTGTACCTTATAGAAAAACAATTAATAAATTAACCTAACAGTTATAACTAATGCACATAATTGAAGAATTAACAATATTAACCTGAATATGTTCGGTAACTACAGAGCTTTTAGAAATCACCTTAGATTAATAAAATAAGGAATCTTTATTGGAATAATCAATCATCCCAATCACGAAAACTCACCTCAACACTCATACACGCTTGGAAAAGTTAGATAAGTAACCGATATTAATGCCGCTCTCGACTATTATTAGTATTCGATATGTCTTACTCGTACTTTGAAATAATGCTATAGATATTGAAATCGTATTTATTTCAGAGCCATTGAAGTTTGTAATATTGGAGACTTCCTTTGGGATGTTTGTGATGAAATAAGAATACTTATACTAAAATATTATTAATTTTGTGTATTTTCGTAGAAATAAAATTATTCCAAAGATGAAAGTATTATGTGTGAATTCAGTAAAAATAAAAAAAATAATTTTCTTTATAACCCTTGATAAACATCACATAATGAAGTTATTATCTACTCAATGTATCTCGTCTGCGTCTAATTAATACCGTGTTACATTTATTTCGACAGCTCTTTTATGATAGTCATTCATTACGTCTAGACTCTCGTCAATAAATACACAGGTTTCATAAACAGCTTATTACTCGTAATAGAGCATTGTACAATCGCTCCTAAGAACCAACCATTCATCATTTACTACCTCACGAAATATAAATATCATGTAATATTTTATTTATATAAAAAAAAAATATGTATAACAGTCACAAGTCTATAGCATCCTAAATTCTAAAATGAATGAAGAAATAAAGTATTTATTAATTGTGTAAGCTAATGCGCAAAAATGACCACTCACACTTAGACGACCTGTTTGATGGGCTACCTTCCTCTTCTGAATTTACATAATATGTATATAAAATATCAATGAAATCGCAATAAAAACTATAGGAACGATGATTATGATAATAATAGAAGTGAGATCTGCAATTGTGAACATAAATAATGGAATGAAGTATAAAGTCCATTCAAAGAATTTATTACATTGAAACTCAGCAAGATAATCTTCCATTGAGCGCTTTGTATTGCCACGGGAGTCATTTAGTGTAGATAAAGAAAGATTCTAAAATTATTTTTGAAATACCTTGTGATTTGTTATAGAAATGTTAATGATGATGATAATTAAAACAAAAAATGTTCTAATATTTACTTTTATACGCAGTCAAAATATTTTGATTATCAGACAGATAAAAAAAAATTAAGTAATTGCGATAAAATAAAATAAAAACCATAAGCGCGTATTATGCATATTTATATTAGTTTTATATAAAACGTTGAAGCAAAGAATATTACTCGCCAAAATGATAATGAAATTATAGGCGGTTTGCCCTGTCTCACGTTTCTATCTTGTATCCTAATTATTTTAAATAATTTTACTTATTATTATAACTTCAATATAATATATTTTTCCTGGACACTTTATTATTAAACTTATTTTACATTTAATTTCGTATCATCTCTAAATTTTGGATACTTAAACACTTCTGTTTGAATTGATTTTTCTTTTTTTTTATCGAATTATTACAATATCTATTTTTTTATCTGTAAAAGTTTTCTGACGCTAACAAATAAATAACTTTTTATCGACGCGATTCATATTACATTCGTCTAATTATTACTTTTGACACTTGCCTATAGTTTTTTTTATATGCTGGAATTTTTAGCAATCTTATTTGTAACTTAATTTCCGCTAATTACGTCTAGAATAATAAATTTTAGCACCTTAATGCATAACTGATGGATCGGCTATCGCGTATAAAAAGTACTTTTATTTATAATTCTTTTATGGAAAAGAAAGTTAACACACAATTGGTTTTCATGCAAGTATTAACATGACGAACTATTAAATCTGTTTCACGTTTGTGTACATATTCGTTCATTTTCATGTAAAAATTCATAAGAATGTTCATTGATTTTTAAGTTGTGCATGATCACTTATTTTTAAAGGACTATATGTACATATACATACATTTGGTTATGCTAGTGTTCAGTGTAATGTCGTTATCGTATGTGATAATTTAATAAAATCTGCTTGTATAAACACCTAGATTCATAAAGCTTTTACCTGCCCCCCACAAACCCACAAGCACGTATCATCAGGGTACTTAATCACGTTCAGCTAGATTTATCATACTGTTCACATACGCGATGTGGCCCACTGGACCGAACACGGTGCCCGTCGACAATCCCAGCGAAATGTCCGGCTCTGCTCTGCTCGTCCACTCGTTACATCGACTACATTGCAAAGCGGCTGCTCAAATAACTACCTATATTGCTGCAGATCTATAATTGCAATTGTCAGGGTGGAATACCTGTTTCTAGATAAGTATTATCAAATCCTATTATTTTTTTCAATATCGCCATACACAACCATATATATATATATATATATAAATATAACTAATATTTTTCACAGAGTTTTTGTTGTGGAATATGTTTATTCCTATCTGAAACTTTTTGGTTGTTATACTAGATTGTTTTGATTTTTGAATTAAATAACTGAGTAAGTACATACATTATACATGTCGCTTTTCTATTTTCTAATTGTATTAATTATATTATCTATACTTGACTTTAGTCTTTAAATCTCCTTTACATTAACTCATTTGTGCTCGTTTCTCGCAGCGTTAGCTTCTTCACCTTTTGTTGTTTAGCTCTTATTCAAATCCGACACATCACACTTCCATAGCTAAAACGACTAATTATTTTTCGTCAATTCGCTTTTCACTTATCAAAGACAGAAATTCACTTATATACAGTCTTTCGCTTATTATTACAAATATGAAAGTAGTAAAAAAAGATACAGCTTAGTGTACAATATAGGACTGCTTTCTGTAACATATTTATTTATTTAGGGTCATTTACAATTATCTCCGCCAAATACCGACTATTTTGTATAATACAAATTCATAAACTTAATTATAGTGCAACACTTACTTTATCATCCCACAAACAATCTCTTAGTTTTCTTTCAATTTACAGCGGCTACGATACTTCTCAATTCCTTTTCTTCTCTTTCTCGATTCTATTCCTCATAAAAATAAGCCTCAATTGAATCGCAGCTGGGTGCCAATTCTACTAATTTATTACGGTTACGATAAGTTTTCGACTCTATTCCGATTCAACTTCGACCGATCCGCAACTGAATCTTTGTGTTAACAGAGTAGGAAAACGGTTAAACGGCAATTACGTTTCGATTCGATTGCGATAAAGTTACAAATTGTTAGTATAATTGACTCCAGTTCCTCGTTGTTATTGGAGGATCATCCGGTCATTATGACACTAGTCTTACGACCATCATATAGTTATCCGATAACAGGCATGTGAATGCAAAGTGAGCTACACCTTGTCTAATAGTCCAGACATTTCAGGCCAGGCATTTATGGCCACAGTAGTTCAATTATCACGTTTCTATTGAACCCAATGATTGAACTAGTACGTACGTCCACATGAATTGATATTTAACCCTATACTACTTACCAAAACATTTAATAACGAAACAGTATTGTGATGATTTCTTCAATTCACATGCTCTCTCATCTCAATGCTCTTTAGTATACAAGTAACGTTTAAGATAAGATATAAGCGACAAAATATATACGAGATTTCCATATACTCGTACATTATTACCAAACATTAATGCAACGAAATTTAAAAATTCATTTAGCCTTTTTGTACGTACTTAATTTTATGTTAAGCAGCACAAAATTGTTTTAATTCAAATTTAAAAACTTGGCATTTCTAATGAGAGCTTAAAACTTAACGGATTGCTGAATGCGGTATAGTTGAAAACGTAATAAAATAACTGAAAAGTTTCTGCTGCTTTTCATAATTAATAAAAGTTACATTTTTATTTTTTCCTAAACCTACATATGTCGGAAATTATTCAAAGCAGTGAAAGAGTGCAACGAATAAGGTCTATAATATTTTTAACCGGATTTTTCAACATAATAATACATATGTACATGACAGAGTAGATACATATGAATATTAAGCCGACTACTGTGCATTTAGCCCCACTTTGGCTAAAACCGCGTTCACATGAATCGATTTTAGTCGATAGTCTACTAAATCGAAAGCGATTTGAACCTTCTGAACAAACTTTTAATGTTTTTGCAGACACAAAAATTGATTCAATAATACTCTACCATTTAACGACTATTATTGATTCAGTTTCTAGTAAATTACCTTTTTTATCTTAGTAAGTTTATTGACATGCTTAAACTAAAGTTTTCATACTGAAACTAATCTCTAGTCTACAATTCGAAGTCCAAAGATCTTGTTTAAAATATATTGTTATGTGATCTTGTTTAAAATATATATTATAGTAGTAAAAGTAAAGGTGAGGAGTCGTCTTATTGCGGAAGAAGGTTTGAAGGGTACTCGCACTTCCGTTGCAGGATACACGGGGCAGATTGACATTCGACAGATACAAGTTCCTACTCATTTTTTTCACGCAACGCTAGGCACAAGTTGAATTGTAAACGCTAATTAAGCACATGTAAATGCTGATTATGATTAATTATAATATATAATAATTATTCCTTATATATTATAATAATTATAATTAATTTCGGTCAATATTCAATAGATCAACTACGAACATCGTGTTTCACTAAAATGATCACAAATATTTGGATTCTAGTTGAAGTATTGTTCAAATATTAGTTTAGGATAATTATTATATGAAAATTTTAACAATACTGGCAGTATTGTTCAAATACATAACGAATTAAAATAAATAGGACCCTATTTCAGTAGCATTAAATTTTAACGAGAATATATTTTTTTTAATTTGTTTGGAATTGATTTCATTTTATAAAATAAATGTATCCACAAAGTTGCTTTAAATTTAAATTTAAGTAGACTTTAATTACAATCCATGTTTTTCTAAAACTGAAATCAATCTAACATTTCATCAATTTTAATTTATTGTTCAAATACACGACAGTCCATTTCAATGATT
This sequence comes from Nymphalis polychloros, assembly GCA_905220585.2. Lineage (NCBI taxonomy): Eukaryota > Metazoa > Arthropoda > Insecta > Lepidoptera > Nymphalidae > Nymphalis > Nymphalis polychloros. The sequence continues at coordinate 13,166,527 of HG992243.1, read as the reverse complement.
TTTAAAATTTAAATTATCAATAAATATTTAATACAATATGTTTATAAATATTTACGTGAATTTTACCTCTTTTATAAGCTTTTCACCTTTTATACCGCACCCCTCACCCCAGTTGATATGTAAATGTGTTTCTTTTTATATGGTTCAGTAGCTAGTAGCGAGTAATCCGATTATAAACAACTTGTCCCCAAATCCTCTTTCATACCAAAGGTAGGGGATGAGTGGAAAAAATATATAAAATTACGTTAAATGTTGAAATGTTTTATCTTTTTTATAATTGAGTTAGGTGGCCGGCCAAATAGACATTCTGATGGTTAGTGGTGACTATCGCCCATAGGTATTGGCAATAAGAAATATAAACTAATGCTCCACCAACGCTTTTGTGTCTTATTTGCACTAAATCATTTCAATCGGAACACAAGTAGTAAGTACTGCTGTTTGTTGATGTTAGGTTGCCGATTGCGCATGTGATAGGCCCACTCATCACATGTTCAATCGCCAACCTACCCAGACGGGCTTCGCCAAGGCCACCAAGTAATTTATTGACTAAGAATAATTTACAAAAAAACCTCTTTAAATCGCAATAGTGATTCTTTAAAGTTAAAACGAACAATGAACTCACTATGTTTCCAGTAGAGGCAATAGCGCAGCGCTAGTATGTTTTAGAAATCAAATTTTGACAGTTAAAAAAAAACATGTATTTATTTATTTATTCTTTATTTTTATTACAAATAATAATTAAATTAGTTCAACTCACACCACTAGATCTAAGGCATACACGAAGTATAACTTAGAAGCATTCCAAGATAAATGACGAAGACAGCTGTGCCATATACAAATTTGTCTTCATAACTTTCCCGACCTGCTTTCTTGATTAATTTCTATACACTATAAGGTATGTAATTTCAATCTCAATTTATATAATATTCATTTTATATTATATTAAAAATAATAATAATCATTTTTTCATTTAGATATATATCTAAACGTTCGTTGTAGTTTGTTTTCGCTCAGAGAATCAGAATTCTTGCCACCATTCCACGCGTTCACGATTTGTACAGAACTATTCTTATTTGTATTTATTTGAGGCTCTAATGTAAATAAATATTTAATATAAAATAAAATGCACACCAATTATTTAAACAAACTTAAATACTTCAGATTGCCCTTTTCAAGCTTTTAAGAAGGTAATTATCTTTTCCAGAGATCAACTTAAAACATTTCATACCAAAAAATAGACGATGAAGGTACAATTTCAGTAAAATCAATGTTTTAATACTAGGTATTTCTTACCATTGCTACAAGAAAATTTATTATCGGTGTTTAGGATTATCTTATACGGACATTCTCAAACAAAACTGAACAAAATATTATAATACATTTAACGTATTGCACGCGTGCACAAGAGTACCGGAGCTTAGTAACACTATGTAAATACTGCTAACTTCTAGTCACTTTTTTTTATCAAAATAACTCAATTACTGTTTATTGGCCCGACCCAGATCGACCCGATCTCTGCAACCCGAAAACTCCCTTAGTAATTGGAAGCCCGAAGAGGCGAGCCAACCGTGGAGGAGTCACGGTAGTATGCGCAAGCGATCCCATGATGCCCTCCCAAGAGACGGACGGAGTACATCTGGTTTTTAGTGGACATAAGAGTGCACTAAGTGCCAGCAAGTCCCAAATATCACCCCACTTCATGTGGGGGCAACGCATAAAGGCATATAAACCAGCAAGAAAAAAAAGAAGGACTTGTACAGAGGAAAAATATATTGATTGAGCTTTTCAATTATTGGACAACAATTATTGCGTATTGAGCACTCATGGTAATAAATGCGTGATTGCGTGACTAACTCGCGTCAGACATCAACCACATACATAACGTCTACAATTAACATATATCTTCTAACATGTAGATATATATAAAACTAGCGGTTCACCCGCGGCTTTGCCTGCGACATAATCAAAAATAATAAAAGGGCCAAAATATATTTTAGCTGTGATAAAGCTTGAAGAAGTAACATATAATCAAAACTCACACGATCTTTCGTATTTATGATATTAATGTTGTTTTCGTTTTGGTAACTCGCAAATATTAATTAAGTATTAATTAATTAGAGTATTTATTTATTTATCTTGATTCTAAAATACTCAGATTAAACGAAACCATTTAACTCACTGAAAACTTTATTTATAATTTATAATGCTAGTGCACCTCTTTGTACACGATTCTTGGTGTTTTCTTTTGGGACTAAAATTACTTAGCTACTCGCAAAGCTTACTCTGGAGCACGCAACATGCTATGTGAAAACAGTCCTCACTTAAATCAATGCCGGTCATGTTCAATGACTGGCCGTTAAGAAGGAATTACATTCTTTGAAATTCGAAAGAATAATCTGATAGAGGTAAGTTTTTATTCTTGGAATCAAATGGAATGAAAACCTCCTCGAGCACATCCTTCTATAAATGTATAGGAATTGTGGCTTCGAGACTACCAAATAAGTGGTCCTGTTCTGCATTACCTTCTATTGTATTGTTGGCTCTATAAGAATTACCCATTTGCAAACATTGATTATACTGTGTAATGCAGAATGCATGCGTCCATGAAATGTTTGTGGTCAAGATGCTGACCGTGATCAAGCTATCAAGCGGTCCAGGTAGAGGCAAATAAGCCGGAAGCTGCACTTTACCAGCAATACTTCACTTTGGAAGCGAAGTTTTGTATAAAGAAACGTATTTTTTGCACCTCCCTAGAAGATATTATCTTGAGAAATTGTGCATTTTATTATTTCTACCCAGAAGTATGTATATGAAGTTTTTTAGCGAATATGTCGAAACAAACATTCTAACCCTTCACAACAAAAACAAAAATACCCCACCCGTTTCGGTGGAATTTCCAAAAGATTGAAATACGTGTTTATCAATTCATTCAAGAAATACAAACAGTAAATATCAAGCAGATCAGACCATGTTTTTATACTAATGTTTTAAACGCATTTCTCGCGTTTGGGGTTGAATTTTCAAAAATGACAAAATACGTATGCATTTATTTTTGCTCAGAAGCTTTAAAATTTAATTTTACTTTACTTACATAACAAATGACAGACCCGCAATACAAACTTTCAACCCCTATTTCAACCTCTTAGGGAAAAGATTTGCGAAAACCCTAAAATACATATTTATTTATTCTTAACCAGAAGCTAGAATACAAAATTTCATACTTCTTACATCAAAAATGACGGACCCGCCAGTAGCTTGTGTATGAAATACCAGGTCAGCCCTTATTTCACCCCTTCAGGGGTGGAATTTCCAAAATTCCTTTCTTAGTACGTGTTTTCATTATAAAATACATCGACTGTCAAAATTTCAAGACTTTAACCCCTGTGGTTTAGGCTGCGTTGATGAGTCAGTCAGGACAAGTCTTTTTATATATTAATATATATAAAGATAACTTAAAAAGTATTAACTCTTTTTTAAAGTTATTTATTTATGTTTTTGGTAAATAATACTTTTTGTTCAAAGTAACATTGTTTCAGTGTAAAGCTTTCTGTTAATGAGAGCTTAAAACTTCAGGGATGGTTTGAGTATTCTTGAGCGCGGGCTGAGTTAGAAAATAGCCAGAAATTAGTGATAATAAATAACCAACAATTTACTTTGAAATTACACTGAAGTGGTTTATTACTGGTAAATACTTTTAAGTATTTAAGTACATTTATTTAGATAACGAATTCAGATGCTCCGTGTTTAAGAGTTAGGTAAATCGGTAAATGTTTTTAATGGCATTGATATTACAATTTGTTATAAAGTTAAATAGTCTATAAATATCTCAATACAAAGGCCTCCTCTCGGGGAGAATGATTGAAGCTTATTCCAATGCAAAATCTCCATGTTTGAAGCTTATTCCAATGCGGGTTGCCATTGCGGTAGAATATAATCCGTCACATGTACATTTCCTCGTGACATTCTTTTAACGCAGAGCACGAATTATATTCCAAATTAAGTACATAAAAATTCAGTGGTGTTTGCCCTGGCTTAAACCGCAATCTTTGATTAAGATTCACATGCTTTAACCATTGTGCCACCTCAGCTCTTAGAACCTCCCTTCATACTATTCTTCTTCAAAAATTGTAAGCTTGTTAATTTCTTTGTATAATTATAATGTTCTCTTTAAAAAAAATATTACATAAGTTACAGGAAGAAACATCAAAGAAACTTCGTTTTCGAGATGATAGAAATAAAAAATGAGCTTATTTTTTATAACTGAATACATTTTATTTTAAATCCCTATGCTCTTTATTATAAAAATGGTACAACGGTGAATAATCTGATAACATTCATGCGTACCATAATCTCGTGTCAGAATAAAAATGAATATGAAAAGCTGAAAAAAACATTATTTTTCTTATACGGTTAAATTCTCCTAGTTGTTGTTTTTACTATTATTATTATTTAAATGTCAACATTGATAAATCTTAGGTTTTAAATCAAATACCCAAAAACGATACATTAATTTAGTATGTATATGTACATACTAAAATTGATATAAATTGAGGTAAGAACGCGTGAATCTTAACCGATGATCGTGGGTTCAAACCCGGGCAAGCACCACTGAATTTCATGTGCGTAATTTGTGATTATAATTCATCTTGTGCTTAACGGTGGAGGAAAACATCGTGAGACAACCTGTATATGTCAAATTTCAATGAAATTCTTTCACATGTGTATTTCACCAACCCGCATTGGAGCAGCGTGGTGGAATAAGCTCCAAACCTTCTCCACAAAAAGGGTAGAAAGAGGCCTTAGCCCAGAAGTGGGACATTCACAGGCTGTTACTGTATGTACATATGTTATTAGGGTTGGTTGATATTCTATAGTCTCACAATGTTCAGCACTAGCAATATCGACTTGAAATCAATTTCGCCTGACTACGTGTCATTGCATTATGAACACCTGATTACGTTTTTATTAAATGTTCTCTTTGTCATAAAAACTGTTGAAGTCAAAAAAGACTGGAAATAGGATTTATTTATATATATATTTTGATGTGAAACATCTATTAAGACCGACTATGCCGTGACGGCACACGGCATGACACTCTCTTATGCCATCATATGCCATTCCGCCACGGGTCACTCCCTTATATGACAAATCACTAATCTTTTTTTTTTTAAATGCTCGAGCATATTATTTACGATTAGATTAATCTGAGCTCTCCACTTCATAACACCTAATCGCTGTCTCAATTTTTTTTCTCTCATTCCAGTTATTTCACCTCGTCTTTTTACATTTATACGTTGTTTATGTGTATCCAAATTTTAGTAATCAAAAATAAAAATAATAAAATGTGTTTAAAGTTACTTTTCGTTTCAGTGATGGTAGCCTTAAAAAAGTGTTATATAAATAATGAATTTATTAGCAAAAATTCATTGACAATAATGATCACGATATATTAACTAATATAATAGAAACTGCAATTTTCATATTTTGATTATGTAAACATTGCTATTAAAATTTTATTTATTTTAAGCAACAATAGATTAATTCTCATTTGTTGCCATAGCTAAGAAATAGAATTCAAACATCGAAATTAAATCGTTTTCGAGGGGTGGGTGTAAATTGTATTTCAGAATGCCAGCTTTTTAATCTCTTGTAAAACAGGTTCATTCTATTTTAATAAAAAATAAGTGGGTTTCAATTGAAATATGCCCTCCATTACATAATATCAAAATATTATATAAATCTTGAAATTTGACAATTGAAACAAACGTTTAAATATATTTATTAACACAAGTCCAAGTTTTTTTGGGTCAAGTTCTAAATCTAAAACTATTTAAATCATTTGTACGCTAAAACTTTTAAAATTAAATTAAGCAAACAAAAACGTTTTTAGCGCGTCTAAACATGAAATCTGATTTCTCTACTTTTTCTGACCAGCAGTATTTCATTTTTTTCTTTTTGCTTTGCACATATTTTACAAATTATACCTAAGAATATGGTATAGTTTGAACTAAATTATGATAAGACTAAACTTGTACCTATGCATACATTTATAGACAATTCAAATTTTATATATAGAAAAGTATTCAGATAATCTATTAAAAGTATACTTGTTCAGGGTATACTTTTAAGAGCATATCTTTGAGGTATTTATAGCATAACTATGCTCACCGTGTGTGAACATTAGCTAATGAATAAGCAAAGATCTCAAGCATGCTTCTAAGCATTGTCCTCTCTTACAAGCCTGAATAAACATATTCAATCCCTTATATTTTTAAAATTTCTTATCTTTAAGCTCTTTTATATTGAGACTACGTTTACTTTAATTATACTGTGTACTCATTTTAAATGTTTTTTTTGTAAAATGTCGAATGTGTCTTCCTCTATAAATCGAAGCTAAGCGATATGATTGATGCTGATGTCCTCCTGACCGATTACGGCCACGGAATCCAATCTTAAGAGAGATAAGCAAACTGCGCAGAACATTATGCACTATAATACAAGTGTGCGCGCAAACAAAGATGCACGCTCTATTCACTCGATCTCGTACTCCGATGAGATGTTAAATCCGACGCGACCGGAAGAAGTTTAGGCGCAGGCTTCACGTGCTTACCGATAACACACTTCCAACTTTCAGACTTTGGACTGCTACTGAGAATCTTCCATAAAAAACCCAATAACTTTTTATTGACCCGGCCCGGGACTTGAAACTAGGCCCACGAGATCTGCGGTCTAATGTCTAGCTACTAGACCAAAAAGGCTGTAAAAGCGTTACATAAATACTATGAATTCATAAGTATATATTGCATGCTTTTGAGCAGCTACGAATATTAATAATCCTAAATCCAGAATCCGAACCGATATGACATTGAAACCTTCAAGAAAATAGCGTGATCTTTCCTTAAAGGCTGGCAACGCACCTGCAAGCCCTCGGATGTTGCAGGTGTCCATGAGCGGTGGTAGTCATTTTCCATCAAGTGAGCCTCCTGCCCCCACGCCGTAATAGCCGCTTGGGCTAGGTGGGCTCCCCGTATCCGGGAACCCCCCTAGAAATGGAGGCCCGCAGAGGCGGCCCGACCGTCGGGGCGTCTCGGTAGCATGCGCAAGCGATCCCGTGGTGCCTTCCGACCAGACGGAGAGGATACCGCTGGTTTTTAGTGGGTATTCCGGCGCCTTCAGTGCCGGCGAGCCCTACATATCCCCCACTTCATCATCCAGTGACAAAAAAAAAGCTGAGCCTCCTGCTTGTTTGCCCTCTCCCCTCTTACATAAAAAAACATATCCTAAGAAATTTTTGTAACATTAAGTCCTGAATAAAAAAGACTTGTATTAAATTTTACTGGAAAAGATCTTAAATAGGGTGTTAAAGTTGATACTAATAAAAGACGACGCCATAGCTGCGGGCAAAACCGCTGGTATTCACATTTTTAAGCAGAATCTCATTTATTCCTAAGAAAGTTATTCATGTATCTTTACTCCATAAAAGGTAACCTTATTGAGGAAAATATTTGAGTTTTATTCAAACCAAGTCAGAAAGAAGTCCAACTTCATAGTATTGTTCAAGTTTCTTAAAACTTTTACAATAGCCTTTACGCCATGTCGTGAATATAACTTTTCCCTCTACGGTCACGCTAAATGTAAAAAATAACACCGTAAAAATATTGTAACAATAAAAACACTTTTATTCCATTCGTTTCCATTATGACGTTTTCAATGAAAATACGTTAGTTATTTTCATTTAATAAACTTTGTTATTTTTGTGTTCTGAGAAAGCAAACCTATTAAATGTTTATTTAACAACAAGTAAATAAAAATGAGTTTTCATCAACACAATATTATGTAAAAGTGTACAATTACACGAACAAACAAAGATAATTTTCTATTTATGAAGGTAATTGGTATTTGATCCTTTTCAATCAAAACAGAATTATTATACCATTAAATTAACCAAGGAAATCTGTTTCCCAAAAGCCACTTATCGTCTTATTCGTCTCCTAAACGGAGCTGAATAAACTATGTTGCTTTATTACGAATTAATAAAATTTTAAACGAATATATAACAATTTAATGATATATATTTAGTGATTAAAAAAATACAGCTAACCAATATTTCTTTCTTATTTTGCGAAATAAAAAACACGTAATATTATCGTTGCCATAAGAAACTTCGCCTTTTCCTAATGTCTCGGTACTTAAAGAACTACTCAAGTGGGCTTAAACACGATAGAGCTACAAAGCCGGGAAATACCTGCGCATGAAAGCGCCAATACAAGAAGTATCTAAACTTAAATAAACTCGACTTATTATATTTTTTTCATGCAAATGTCTAATTGTTCGTTGTATTAAGAAGAAATTTAAGAGCTTTAAGAAATATTATTAGGACTTATCATATTTCCTGTCTTATAAAAATATTTTTGTAACTTCGATTCATATTCTCACAATAAACGCCTGAAAAGTTATTTACAGTAAAAGAAAAGCTCACTCATCTTAGTTATTAAAATAATTCTTCTTGTTAGGATAAACTACAGATCTTTCCTGACGTATGGAACGCTTATTCATTGTACGTTCCTGTGTTAAAACACATTTCTCTTAGTAAAAGTCTTTGTTCCTTAACAGTCTACAACGCTTAACCAGGCAATTACTTCATGTCACATTTAACTCCAGTCTACTTTTACTAGTATTTCAAATGCTCTTATTTATAAGGCGACCGTCCACCGTTGAATCGTTTTATAAAAAATATTGCTTTTAAAAGATTTTTTTATAATTATTTTTAAACGAAAACAATTTTGAAAGTTTCGATCGTTAAATTATTACGTAATCTAATAGTTAAACAAAGCAATAGTATGTAGTAGGCAGTAATTTTTTGAATTTTGGTAAAAAACCAAGAAAGTATGGTAGATTTTTAACAACCTTAAGCTTTTGTTTCGACCTTGTTGAGTTGATACCATCACCTCACCAGTCATTCCACCGCCATGCAGGAATAATTGGTATTGCTGTGGTCCAAGAGATATATTATCTAAGCTTCCATGTTCTTTTACGCCCCAAAAAAGCATGGAAGTAAAGTAACCTGATTTACATGTATGCGACTTTGTATAATACAATTCAATAATTTACCATGTACCTATATTTTGATGATTATATTCGAATAACGAATAATTAAGTAAATAAATAACTATGACGCCTTCATGACGTAAATTTCTTTAGTTTTATTCTTTATTTATTAATAAATTTTACTTTAATTCACCAAATTTTATTCTTGACATAGAAATTATAGGGAAATAAGAACAATTCCTCACTATAACGAATAAAAGATGAGGTTCGTATATATTTTGTTGATTTTTGTATTTGAAATAAACAAATAATCATAAAGTATATATTTATAGATATATATATTTATAGATTTTTATGATAGATATATATATATATATATATCTATCATAAAATTTAATTATTAACATATATATATATTTATTATTTAGACTAAATAAAATCAACTTTAATATACAATATTTATTCATAATACAAAAACTAATGAGTATTCTTAGACGAATCACGAACACAGCTGCGCTACATATGAATTCATCACCGTAACATTCGTAGCCGGCGAATGTGATTATGATTTCTCCTCACTCACAATCGTTATTCTCGATTAACCATTGTCAAACTCTCATGAAACACACTGAGATGAATCAAATTTCGTTAATTCATCCATTCTTCATTCTCCGTTTAAACATTCATCAATTTACTGAATGACTTATTTTCGACGGCTCAGCTTCGAATTGTGGACGGTTTCCCTATTAATTATATTTTTAAATATACTTATATATGTGCGTAAAAATAATACGTAAAAGTTGTTACAATCACATGTTTATAATTGTTGTCTTATAAATAGTGATTTCGAAAAATCAACCATGTATAAAAATACATAAATATGCAAATAATTGTTTGACAGACATACCCTTTTCTCGATAATGTATATTGATAAAACAATTTGCTAAGTTTCTTTTTGTCGAGACTAAGCTTAATAATTGTTTACCTCTTATATTTTTTTCTAAATCAATAAATATAATCTATTTCATTTATTTTCTGTGGAATCTAGAAATTTAAGATTTGAGTCATAATTTTTTATAAGGATTAAAACAACACGAATAAAAAAAAACATTAATTAATGAGAACGCGCTATAAGGTCCTCCAGACCGATTTCGGCCACGGCGGCCAATCTCAAGAGAGCCAACTGCGCAGGACATATTATAGTGCACAAGTGTGTGCGCAAACACAGGTGCACTCTCTTTTCCTTAGCTCTCATAATCCGATGGGACGGCAATCCGACACGACCGGAAAGAGTTCAGGCGCAGGACCAACGGCTTAACGTGCTTTCCGAGGCACGGGAGTGTACACACTTCCAACTTCCAGACTCCGGGCTGCTACTGAGAATTTTCTGACAGAAAAACCCAATAACTATATTGGCCCGACCTGGGAATTGAACCTAAGACCACCGTGTCTGCGGCCTTATATCTAGCCACTAGACCAACGAGGCAGTCAGAACGCGCTAATGAGAACGCGCTAATGAGACGACGAACAAATAACAGCTAATTTCAATATAATTTTATAACCCTAATCATCATCATCATATCAAATATTTTACACAATTCAAGATAAAGGTAATTAGATATTAAAAAAGTAAGAAACTAGCTCGTTAAGAAAGAAGAAAATCGAAAGAAAAATAAGAAATGGCTGAATATCCTTCCCCCTGTGTACAAAAAAACAAAAACTGAACACTACGTTAATGAAAAAGTTTTTGCAGTTAGAAATGCGTGCTGCCCAAATAAACAAGGAAATAAAACAAGGCAGTAGCGTGAAAGCTGACAAACGCTTACAGAACAACGTTTTATAGTTAAATGTTATTATAGTAATGTAAACGTTTATTATTAAAATTACGTGAGTATTATTCAAAAATTTTATATTAAAACCTTTAAACAGTTGTTCGATTGATTCTTTTCAAAAATAACCGAATTATAAAACGAGTAGGTATATATCCCTAATTATCGATGCTAATTATCTTGATATTCACACTCCACAAACATTAATGAAATGAAATCGTTTTACATAATGTGTTTAAAAGGTAAATATTGCTTATTAATTTGCAATTTTATGGAACATAAATATATCGTTTAATTAAAAACAAAGCGGACCTAAGCCCATATTTTCAATTATCAGAGCACAAACATTATCACTTTTAATTGTTTGACTAATTTATCAAATTAATTAACTAATTAATGACAATTAAGATATTTAAGATATACATTAACTAGTTTCTTTACAAGTTTTCTGGTGATCTAAGAGCTGGCGCTTATCTTGCTTAAAGACTGAGCCTAGCAATTCCAAGAGATAATAGCACCAATAATCACGGTACAATGCCAAAAAACGATTTTTGGAAGCCGTGTATTTTTAAAAATTGGTATATATATTAAACATATACTTTTAACGTTTTTAACTTTTAGCTTTTTACATAATTTTATTAAAAAGGGGAACTAAAGCAAATTTGCTTATTTTTTTATTTGAATTTATGAAGGAAAATCTTGTCAGATTAAAAACATAAAATTATAAATACTTCCCATACTTCAAACCTATATTTGTTTTTTTATCAGTCCAAGTGTTTATTTTCTCTTTGTCAGTCGCTGCGGCGCTGTCGAGATGGGTGGAATACTGAAAGGTATTGACACTCATTTGTATTAATTATCATATTTTAATTAAAATAATATTTTAATAATATGTGTAACACAAATAAAATATAATTTAAAAGAATATTGTCTGTCGTTGTAGATAGAACATCATGGAAATTAGATCGCGAGCCGAAATCGAAACCTCATGAAAACGTGGGCTAAGTGTTTTGTATATAATATGTAATTTTTTATAGAAAATATTTTATAACTAAACGTTGCATTTAGCGTATTAATTTTATTAATTTATCGCGAATACCATTTATAATAAATGTCTTTATAAAGCTGTACCAAAGCATATTTTCCACATTGTATATGATTAATACAGTTCATTTCAAAACCTTTCCTTAATTAGTACTTTAATTTATTAATTAAAATACATATGAAATGAAGAATAACTTGTATATTATATTCAAGGATTAACTATATCAAATCAATTACTACTTACAAAATACAAGATTAAATTATTCGACCTTTTACACACAACAAAATAAATTACGTTGTAATCTTTGCTTCATTTTAGTACGAAAGAGCTCTTAAGCCACCAACACTAATAGAATTTAGGCATGTACGTAATCCGACTATATCCTATACTTTCACTAACAATAGTGGTAGAAAGATAAATCTTTACAAAATATAATCTAGAACGAAGAAACTCTTTGCTGTACCATTATTTATTTTTAAAATTAATAAAAATATCTTCATTATTATATATAAAATGGAATCATGATATTTTATTGAATATCATTATTTTATGTTATAGAAGCATCACCAACGAAAATCCTATTTGTTTTGTTTTCGCACCATGCCACATACACGTATCATAAAACTCATCAGTATGTGTAAAAGAATATAACTCGTTTTATTGCGCGTAATTTCCGCCATCGACAATTTCCATCCGCCAAAATAAATCTACGCATTCAAGCGAGAAAAAAACAAAATAATGAATTCGAATCATCACCAAATCCCCTTTTAAGCTCCGGCAATGAACTTTATCGGAAGGAAAGAAAGGGAAGTGGATCTGGATGCAATATGAATAACAACGAGGCACTGATCACCTGCGGAATAAAACAAAAGTTAAGCGAATTGCACTGAGAAGCAGGAATAAGAACGGAAGTAAACAATAAGATGTACCGTATTTCTGCAATGAATTAGTATTCATTCTAGGTATTTTTTAGCGCGTTAATAATAAATTTTATTTATAACCAACTCATTCAAAGTAGGTCAAATCAGAGTAACATTTGAAGTATTTTCAGAGTAAGCTGTAGAAGAAAAATAATTCAAGCAAATTCGTGTCCGATTAGGCTTCATTAGTCATGCAAATTGCAGGAAACAAAATTGAAGTGCTTCCACCTGGTATGTATTCTAGATGGGAACGACTGCAGTATTATTTGGCACACTAAATTTCTATGTATACTATTGACGGCATTACTTGTTTTCGAATTTCTTAGTGTATATTATGCAAATGCAGGATTTGTTAATGTTGTTTATTTAAGTAAAGAAAGAACTTAACCGCATAAATCAAAATTGTGAATATTTTATTTTATTTTGTATGTATAGAATCAGATAAAAAAAATACAAAGACTGTAGCAATATAACCAGGCAAACGGGCTTAAGCTTGGTACGTTTACTGCTCCATTATCATACCAAATCGATTATACAAAATTGTGGTATTATCCTCCGAAAGACCCATACTTACATAGATATAAATCGATACTACAATGAAAAGTAGGTCAAAATCGACTTCCTACATTTTTCTTACATTTGTTGAAAACACTTAAGTGAACCATATTGTTATATTATTTTTCTAATAATTAAAAGCATGTAAAATTATTCTTGAAATCTCAAATTTATTTTATCTCTTCAAAAACATTCTACATAAACACCTGAAAATATTAAAGTATGGAAACGTCATCATCAAACAAACTTGTTATAAAAGATTTTTTTATATATTTGTTCAAAATTATGAAAGTTTATAAGACCCTAAATAAAAGCAAGTATGTTAAATCACTGAGATATACTTTAATATGTCCAACAAAAAAAAAAAAAGTGTTTAAAAAGTGTTTAATCTGAGCAGAGTTTAACTTTTTCATCAATATATGATGATGAAATATATCAATACAGATTCGCGCCGATTGCTCGTTTTAACTCACATGTACACTTTTTTAATTTCCTTTCCAGTTCGCCGAAAATACGAGTGTCTAGTTTGTTGATCACGCTCCAATTTCCGTCTGTGTCGACCACCTGCGCTCGTTAGTTTGTAAACAAGGTGATCGATGCCGGGCCGATCACAATCAATGGCCGACAACAGCTTTACATTTATAGGACATAAAAAAGAAAAAAAATGTGTTAACAAATCATTAGACAACTATATTTTATATACAAATATTTTTTTTTTATTTATTTGAAAATATTGTATAATTTTATATTGATCATTAGATCAAGATAGTTTAATAAACTGTGAGATAAAAAGTTATAAACGAAAATAATATTTGAAAAAAACTATCAGATATAGTGTATGTAATTCAGTGTTATTAGTCTGAAAAAAGTACCAATAGATGAAATATTGAAGATTAGCGTGGTATGAGCATCTGATGAGGTGGGATAAAAAGCATGTTACTAGAAGGGTGATGAGTATGAATGTTAATGGGACGGGGGAGGCCGAAGAAAGTGTGGATAGATTGCGTAAGAAAGGATATGTGTATGAAAAGTCTAAGTGATGAGATGACGAGTGACAGAAAGAAGTGGAAGGAAAATACATGTAGTGCCGACACCACCTAGTGGGATAAGGGTAGAAAGAAGAAGAAGAAGATATAGTTATTTACAATTATCAAATTTCAAATATATGTATTATTTTAAAAGCATACGAAAGTCTTGTGCATCAGTGAGGTAAACAAAAAAAAAGTAATCATAATTCCCGACTTTTTAAAAGAATGAATTTCGGCTTTATAAATTTTGTTTGTGTCCCCCGATATTTTTGACTACTGTGAACTGATTTCAATGATTATTTTAAGGGATAGGTTATGTTTCTCGAAGGTGAACCAATTTGAATTGGCCCAAAAAGTCATCCTTACTTTCACGTTATTTAAATGATTATTTTAATTAGTTAGGAGCACAAAGTAATATTGCTTGCTTAATTTATGGATGAATCCAGTTCAAAGTTAAAAAATAACAAATTTTAAAATGCTACATTATATTTAGAAGGGTTGTGTTATATCAAAGGGATTCGAAAGAAGGGTTCGGTGCTGATCTTAATATATAAATAATATAAATCAACTAAAATGTATTGGGAATTGGCATACACGAACACCTGAATCGAGACAGTAGACAGTACATCTTAATTGCAATCGCATCGAAATGGAACAAGGTGTTTTAGAAAGCGGATGTACAACGCAGAGCACTACGAGCTTGTTATCCGATTCTAGACTTGGAACATGCTTTAATAAATAAGAGAACAGGACAACACCTACCGCAAGTTCGGGACTTGAACCTGGAAGCATGGTTAATTTCGGGTGGCAAGTTTTGTTAACAGATTGGAATTAACAGGAACGGAACCTACTGATGTCAAGCTGGCGAAGTTCTACTATCAACACCTATAAACCAGCGTGGCATAGATGGAAGAAATAGTGTGAGTCTCATTCAATTAGTTATAAGTATAAGCTGAACAAGTTACCTAGCACATCTACAATGTATTAAATGAAGCTCCGGTCTTTCAGCCTTAAATCAGCGTTTCCTGTTTCCTCTTCGTTAGTGGCGCTCCCTTTTTACTGTTTTAATCTTTGTTACCTTGTTACCTTGGTTTCGCACCGGGTGACGTTTGTCATTGTAGCACTCATGATGCACCAGGTAGACCTTACCTGGATTCCGGATATTGATAAAAAATAATAGGTAAGTTTTAATTTTAGGTAAAACTCTCTATTATTTGTTTTGTATCAATATCCGGAATCCATCTTGAGTGAAGTGTTTGTTATCACCTGGTGTTAGCAAAATTATTGTTACTCTATTGACGCTATAATGTGTAGAAATAAGAATATCCAAGTTAAATAAAATGTATTCAATGTTATTAAATATAATTATTAGAATATTTATAACATTAAATTACAAATAACAAAGCTATAATTTATCAATTTATTAACAGGATCAAAGAAATTTGATAATGATACTGATTCATTAGATTTGAAGGGGCTTTCATTAGTTAATTCTTTTATAGTAATTTTGAAATGTATGCACCAATTTCCAGTTACTATTTGCAAGAATACGGTCTGAGGGGAAATTTTCTGTCCAAATTAGGGAGGCCACTGCTGATCTTACTGACCCTAGAGTTGCCTCGATATTAGCATCTTTTAAAAGAGATTTTACCCAGCATGCAATTATACTTCTGGATGCAGGCTTAGCTATACCTCTTGCTGTGATAAACAAATGATTAATATTTTCTCATCGACTTAAAGATAATGTTAACAATTTTCTTATCCAAAATACAACATTTAAATTATTATTAGGGTGTTCTTTAAGCCTCCATCCAGACTGTCTATAATTAAAAGTATCAGTTTTATAATAGCCAAAAGCGGGTCACAAAGCTATGACAGAATTTTCATCAATTAAACTATTACTGTCAGTTCGTAATGAAGTAAGATCATGAACTCTACGACCTGATGTTAATAATAATATGGTAGCAGTTTCTCGAGATGCTTGATAAAGTTTATTTTCATCTGGACTATGAGTACTCATATATTTCAATAACATTTTTGGATTCCAAACTGGTGGTTTTGGGCGGGCAACTGATATAGCTTTAACCATATGTTTTATAAAGAAATTTGAATATATATTAGAATTTAAATGGGTAAAAATCATAATTACAGATTTGTGCACTAGAATAGTTCTATATGTAAGACCTATATCACATTGTAGATGTGCTAGGTAACTTGTTCAGCTTATACTTATAACTAATTGAATGAGACTCACACTATTTCTTCCATCTATGCCACGCTGGTTTATAGGTGTTGATAGTAGAACTTCGCCAGCTTGACATCAGTAGGTTCCGTTCCTGTTAATTCCAATCTGTTAACAAAACTTGCCACCCGAAATTAACCATGCTTCCAGGTTCAAGTCCCGAACTTGCGGTAGGTGTTGTCCTGTTCTCTTATTTATTAAAGCATGTTCCAAGTCTAGAATCGGATAACAAGCTCGTAGTGCTCTGCGTTGTACATCCGCTTTCTAAAACACCTTGTTCCATTTCGATGCGATTGCAATTAAGATGTACTGTCTACTGTCTCGATTCAGGTGTTCGAGGAATAAATTAAATAAATAAATAATTAAATAATTAAATGTTCATAGCATAGAACATAGCATAGGCTATATGGTTTCCAAGTACTGACTTTCAATGTAAATAAAACACTATGCCATTTTCGGTGCTAAGAATAAAAATACCTAAATTCGAATCCTTAAAAATTAATAGTATAAACAGCAAAAGACACTGAATAATATTTAGCTTAAATATGGGAAACGGTAGATAAAAATCAATACAAAACTATTACTAACTACGCAAAATAAATTAATAAAAGTATTATTTAATTAAGACTAATTGACTTCAACAATTACTGAACATAGAAAATACGCACACATACTTTACATGTAACTTAACTCGGGCAAAACTCTTAAAATAAATATATACATTCTAATATACATGTCAGTACAAAATCAGAACAACAGTTAAAATGGCTAAGAAACGTAATCAATATACTACGCTCACCAATAACTACAAATAAAATAAAAACATCATATTTGTAAGTGTACAAAACAAGGTTCCAAGCAACATTAAAAAAAAATATATATATATATATATATATATATATAAAAAGTTTTACAATCTTTCAAAACTATGTTAAAAAACCACATCTATTGCGAAAAACAAAATTAATTGATCTACATAATTTATATCTAGTTAAGCTTCATCAGTGTTTTATCCTACATTGTAAAGCACATTTGATATTTTGCAATGTTTGTAATAATGTATTTTCGATTTTAGTTTAATGTTTTAAGATTAAATTGTATTGCTTTGTACTCTCGCATTTGACATAAGTATTATTTATTTACTTAGGATCACCAACATGACAATACATTTGAATCTATATAAGGTCTCATGTATGTGAACTTAATTCTTATAAGAATAATTAAGATCTTTAACCAGAAGGCTTTCGTTTTGTTTTTATAACGATATAAAATAAAATAAAAAAACAAAATCAATCGCTTTATTACATTTTTGGCGCTTATTACATTTTATTTCAAAATTACGAGGGATTATAAAAAAATATTATCAAACACAAACTCAGGTGATAGATTTAACCCGATTACAAGGATCGAATTTTTTACATCTTCTCGAAGTGCTTCATATATAATGGCATTGGAAAAAAGTACGGCGATAATCGTAAAACGTGTCACGGGCGAAGCTGGCCCTCTTTATTGGCTAAACTTCATTGGAGCTAAGGACCGGACGGAAAAAAACACAGTTGAGAGAATAGTTGAAACGAAAAGCTTTCGATTGAAGCTCTCCACAGTGTCTGTGAAAATGGAGGAGTTAAATTGAGCTGTTAAATCTTATTTGCTTAACTTAAGTATAAGGAAACTCCTTTTTTTTTCGATAGTTTTGGTGAGATTTTCAATATTCTCTTTTTTTGTTTTAAAACAATTCATGACGCTAATTTTTATAGCGTTTAAATTCATAACTATTCATATTCATTCATATTTTGATACACGAAACTTGGCCACGCTTAGATTATTGTGATTTTTATTTGTGCTTATATGTATAGTATATTATTTTAGTACCAACTTAATAAATGGGAATAAAGCCCTTATACCCGATTTAAAGTTTTAATGATAAGGAATGATGATCACGCAATATGGCTTTATATGTCCGACATAAATAATTAGCATGGTTCGTGTTTTATATATCGCTTGAAACACGTTGAATTTATTATTTCATCGTATTCCCGAACGTTATAATAGCTGGTTGTAATAACTATGACATTTAATATTAAAAACTGATTAATTATGGCGCAATATTACTAAAATGTATACATATGTTATTACTGTGTACATTATTAAAACAATCTTTAGCCTACAACATACCAACATTATTTTTGTAATGTAATATGAAGAAAAAAAGTATTACTTTTTTGTTTTATTTAATTGTTTACCGATCTCATATATAACATTTGCGCCATCACGTGTTTTTTGTGTGTACCAATTTTCATCAAGATTGGTCAAGCCGTTCTTGAGTTATAAGAAGACATATACACAGACAGACTGACAAAAGTGAAAAAAATAGTATAATTAAAATAGTATAAATCATAAAAAGATTATTTATCACAAAAGTAGGTGAAAAAAAAATATGTACAGATAGAACCAATAGATTTATATAGTAGTATAGATTATACAAAATATATCGACCAAAATAATAGCTCGTGGTAAGTGTCACATTATCGGATACGAAGCAATTGTGAGACTACATCACTACAGGAAGCGAATAGAACACAATGATGAGAAAAACAGATAATATAATGTATTTCGGTACGCAAATGAGAAGAACGATAGATTCTGATATTCCTTTCTATTTGGTACTATTGTCTGAGTAACATTATTTATTTATCAATCGTCTATTATTTATTTAAAAATTAAAAATATATACGCAGCACACATACACTTAGGAAAAATCTTAGAATTAATGTTTTCTTCAAACCTAAGTATATAAGATACCTAAGTAGGTAAGATTACATTAACTCAAGGTTATAAAGTAACTTTTTTTTTAAATTCGAATCGAAAGTTTACTAGCTACAATGCTCCTAACCATAATGACAATTCTACATTATTTCTCTTATGATAACATTTATTTTATATCATCGTTAAATTAGGTTAAATACACGAAAACACGCAAGAAAAACAAAAGGAAAATGGCGTTCTCTTGGGATATATTTCAGAAATATTTGCTTACTCTGATTTATATAATATTCATTAATTTAACAATACATGAAATAAAATGTGATCATGTTTATTTTATCTTACACTAGCTGTGCCCCGCGGTTTCACCCGCGTATAATTAATAAAAGGACTATCCAACACAAAAATATTTTTTAAATTCGAACCAGTAGTTCCTTAGATTTGCCAGATCAAACAAACAAACTCTTCAGCTTTATATATTAGTATAGATTGCATGTTATATATTTTTATACATATATTTAAATCGTACATGATCCATACCACATGTAAATGAGTGTAAAATTAGTAAGTGTTTATTTATTATATAAGATGCTATAATAATGACAGTATAGATTTTGATAATATTACCTTCATTATTTTCATTGTAATGTTTTTTTTTTCGTATTATAATCATTATTGGAAATAATTCTAATATATATTCATGAAAATTTCACTTGCAACTATTCAGGAACAATTCTAATTTACAGATATATTAATATGCAAAACCCATAACACGCTATTATTGTGATAACGTTAAAAGATAGTTCGAAGCACTATTTTAACACTGCCTTTATAATGTACGCGACGCAAAAGACTTAGAAATTTCAATATCCTTATCGTTCAGCCCAGGCGTGACGGCAGAGAAACTACGCTAACGACGTATATACGCTACGAGCTTCTATTCAACATCGCTCATTGTTAAGGCTTTACATAGAAATAATAAACATAATATCTCAACTGTTTTACATATAAAAAAAAAATCTACATTAGAAGAAGTAAATTTGGAGCAATGATTTCGGACACGGGTTGATGTCCTGATTATTTAGAATATAGTAAAGTTTTACCAGGTGGTAAAACAGGCTTTGTGCAAGGCTGTCTGTAAAGGTACCACCAACTCAATAAATATCCTACCGCTAAACAGCAGTACTTAGTATTATTGCGTTCCGATTTGAAGGCACAAGGGACATAACGTCTTCGTTCCCAAGTGACCGCTTACCATCAAGGAGCCCATTTACCCATCTGCCTAACTATATTGTAAAAAAATAAAAAGGTACATTTATAACACTACGTATCCATACAGTGATATATATTATATACCTCTAATTGTATATAACTTAAGGTAATTTTATTTTAGAAAGAGTTTATTGTCAGTATTTCTCGATGAAATCTACATTCTGAACTATTGATAGCTTTATTCAAATTAATCCTATAGCATGACGGTTCATATCATCGTCAAATAAAATTTTAAATTTTTCTTTATGATCTTGCAAATACATCTGCTATATTTGCATTTCTATCTGATAGATTTCTACTATGAAATTGAAAGCAAAACTATTCAGTTAGAAACCAATTCTATTCTGATATTGAATTCAGTCGCAATACGTCAATGAAATCTCTTTGTGGACAACGAAAACCATTTTGGTCAATAAAGAAAACTGGTTGCTGATGCTGGTTTTCTTTATGTATTTTGTATTAGAAACGTCGAATTTTGACATTAGTCTTCGAAATTCAACGTTAATTTTCTTAAAAGTATAAACATTTAGAGCCACTAGGTTCTTCCGGAATTTTTTACAATTTCATGCTGAATATAGGAGGTAGAGCTTTGTGCAAGCTCGTCGGGGTAGTTACCACCCACTCATCAGATATTCTACCGGAAAACAGCAGTACTTTGTATTGTTGTATTCCGGTGTTCAGGGTGAGTGAGCCAATGTAATTACAGGCACAAGGGACATAACATCTTAGTTCCCAAGGTTAGTGGCACATTGGCGATGTAATCGATGGTTAACATTTGTTACAATGCCATTGTCTATGAGCGTTGGTGACCACTTACCATCAGATGGCCCATATGCTCGTCCGCCTACCTATACAATAAAAAATAATAAGACAACCTTAAGTTTATTAGCATAGAATAGTGTTGTCCTTTGTGTAAAAAAATTCAAAGTTTTTGTAACTTTGACGTCATGCTAATGACGAACGTCTGTGCTGCTCGACGCTCAACTCGTTACCAAAATTATAATTAATTAAAACAAAGCTGAACCATTCAAAGTGAAAGTTAATTGTAATTAATCATTGAAGTATTAAAATTGATACAAAAAGTTTTGTGCCGTAATTAATAGGACGGTTTTAATTTACTTCAAACTTTCTGCTAAAGTGACCGAATAAATAAAACCCGGATATGACAGCAAAGATAAAAATAATAAATATAAAAATATTTTGTGATTACATTTCCTCATGGCAAAACTCATAGCAGTACTTCTATGAGTTCTGCGATGCGGTTGTTAGCCTGTCTGACTCTTAACTAAGTTTCCATTTTCATTCCTTAGAAATGACAAAATCAGTATATATTTAAGCTTCTTATTTAATGAAATCGCTATGCAATGCTATGCCGTATAGAAAATATAAGAATCTAAAATTCATCTTTAACTCAACAAGAATTTTCACCTATATATATTTTTATTCTTATACTAAAATGAAATTAAATGTCTGTCAAGCATTTTTAAGCTCAGAAACAAATAAATATTAAAAACAATAAGAATTGTTATGTAAAAACTATCACGACTTTTTTTAAATAACTATCTTAGCTTAAAAATTCAAGAAATTACATTTAAATACAATTTATGAAATTGAAACCGCAGCGAGTCGGCCGACATTTCAATTTCGAGGGATTGTAAAAAGGAAAGTCATATACATTTCGCTGGTACGAAATGTGAGAATGCATCCGAACAAAATATTTTATACCACGCCGAGCCACTAATATTAATTATTTTCTGAAAACTGCGCCTGTACAACAATGAAGAAAAGTAATGTAAAGTTAGTATAAAAAGTAATTCGCAATATTTTTACAAAATGGAGGGAACATTTTTGTTGGTTCATATTTTAGTGACAACAAAAGCTAAATCAAAACAGTATAAACATAAGCCGATTATTAAGCGTATGGTACGCATAAATAGACCGTCATTTGCATCCGTCAAATTAATGGTACTTGCCCTGTGTACTGAAGATATCGAAGTACGAAGAGCGGGGTCACACCGAGCAACAGGCGCCGGCTGATCAATGAGACATCCCCGCACCCCGCACTACCCACCTGCGCCGCACTTGTTGCGCGCAATACCCATGGATATACCAATGCTTTCAAACTTCAAACTATAATACACCTTAAGCACCAATGAATACGAGCTAGAAAGTTTGTAAATTAATATACATGGGCTTAGCGTCTGAGTGCGATTTTCCTCTTCTCTAAGCCCTCCTCTTTATGCAGCTGGCGTCACGCGCCGTGCTCTATCAGGATTCTATGAGCATTTTAGCAATTGAGATAAGGACGTGGCGGACTTTTTTTAAAAAGGAGGACATTTACTAAGAACAAATAATGCTTAATAATGTATTTTTCTACGAAGCATAAATGCTAAATTAGCTATAAGGTAAATCAAACCTTAATCATGATCGCCCATGACCATTAGTTTAGTGACTATATTTTGACATTTGAGGTGTTAATATTAGATTTATCCTTCACATATCTGATATAAGGTAAACAGAGAAATATATAAGAAATACATTTTTTCGCATTTCTTTCCTATATATTTATTTATTTATTTTTATATTTTATATATTCTGCTAAAAATTATAAAAATTTATACCACGACCACAAATAATAAAGTTGCACAAAACTTATTTTTTGATAGTGAATTTTAAGAATTTAACGCAATCTACTACAAATGTATAACTTGGTTTTATTGAGTTAGTAGTATTACAGTTAGTAAACAATAAACTAATAATCAATTATATTGACTATGATTTGACTTCTAAATTAATTTATTCAAATTGCATTATAATTACCTTAAAACAAAAGAAAACGTACAACAAAATTTAATATTCAGACACATTATCTAGTGTAAAATCTGATCAAAAAGCAATATCAACGCGAAACAAAAACAGCTATTCTGTTTCATACACTGTTTCTTTATGTTTAAAACTTATTCAAGTATTAACTGTTCTAACTTACAAGTTTGCTTTTGAAAAAAATACGACCATGTATTTACAACTATTGAAATATTTATTAAATATTTATATTTTGTCCGTTAATAGCCCGAATAAAATAGCACTTCCCCGTCATTTCCATAATTGTCGTCAGAGGTGATAATGGAGTCGAGAGCATCGTCCCCGTCGTTTTCGACCCCCGTACTTACGCATTAGCACAACAGCGTCTGCCCAGCGCGTTAACTATAGGTAATTTACCCAGATATATACATATACTTCCGTTTGCCGGCAATCAAGTCCCGAACACAATAACTGAGGTAGTAACAGCGGATACGCCAAAAGACAGGTAACTTATTTATTTCCACTTTAAGGTAGCGTAGGTTTTCTGTTCAAAAATCATATGATTAATAGCAATGTGAGAGTCAGTAGTCCTACGTCTGAAAAGTGCCTTAACACCTGAACATGATGTTGTAGTCTTAGTATACTTATAACGCCAGCGCGCTTTACTTAAGCGTAGGTACATAGCTTGAAATGAGCAAATCTCCAGGTAATGATTAAAACAAAACAGCGAAGCGTAAAACAAACAAAACTCTAGTCACGTAGAAGCTAACATGCCTTTTTGATTCCATCAACCAACAAGGCATGACTCCTGAAATGCAGATCGAAATTGAAGTATTAGTAGTTCTAAAAGAAAGGTGATACAAAGCTTTGCTGAAAAACTACTGACACATGACGCTTTTATGTCACGTATATTTAAGCTGTTCTCTGTAAGAGTTGCCACAATACGTGTCTTCAGACTTCGATTGACAAACACAACTCAAAGAGCAAGCTTGATTTCAACAACAGACTGACCCTTTCCGCGAACTAGCCATATTTTGTTCTCTCACACAGTCGATTGTCTTACAACAGATTTTATCAGAAGCTTTCAGTGTAAACCTACTCGACTTAATTCTGAGTCTAAACAATAGGCGTAAAAGTATAATATCGATGACAATTCCGTGTTGACGAGACAAGGACAAAATCATCTTTAGCTATTTATAAAATCGAATTCTTGCCGGTTATGATTTTCATATTGAAAACACAATTGAAAATCCATTCATAAAGGTAGAAACATTTTATTTTATTTTATCTTATTGGTAGGCGGACGTGTATATGGGCCACCTGATGGTATGTGGTCACCAACGCCCATAGACATTGGCAGTATAAGAAATGTTAACCATCGCTTACATCGCCAATGCGCCACCAACCTTGGGAACTCAGATGTTATGTCCCTTGTGCCTGTAATTACACTGGCTCACTCAACCTTCAAACCGGAACACAACAATACAAAGTACTGCTGCTTTGCGGTAGAATATCTGATGAGTGGGTCGTACCTACCCAGACGAGCTTGCACATAGCTCTACCACCAAGTAAATAAGTGACTGTATATAAGTGACAAAATATAATTCTTATGTTGAATTTAATTTCACGTAGATATGAGTATGTATATATTATGAATCGATTATGTATTAAATACTCGAGAGACGGATTTCATTTTACGTGTAATTTAATAAGGAACAAATAACTCAGTTTGTAATGAAAATCAATTAAACAAATCAATTTATAGTAAAAAATATACGTTTTGATGCCATTATAGTCACATGAACCACATTCCGATTATTTTTATAACTGTACAGAAACTATACAGATACAACTTATACAGATCAAACAAAAAACAATGCTGGGATAACATCGTAAATTGCGATAGAATGGAATATTGTTATAATATCAGTTACTCATCAAACGTTCAGAAAATATTGTTGGTACTCCGAATAAAAAACATTCTCAAACATAAAATAAGGAATTTAAAAAAAACAAAGTAAGTATAGAAGTAAAGGCAGTAAATAAACTCTTATTTATTTATTAATTAAGGCGTATTTCGATCGAAAAGATATTTATTCCAATTTTAAAATGTTTTTTCCTGTCTGTATTTATCTATTACCAGAAATCAAACAAGTTTATTAATTGTTACCGGTTCATCAGCTAGATTTAATTATACCAAAAACAAATGTTGTACAGACTTTATAGTTTATGTATAAAACAAATACATGTTCTAAGTATTACAACTATACTGTACGACATTGAAATACCAGTTCAATAAAATAAATTCGGTTATTATTTAAATAATGTATTATGTATAATAGATTCTACGGAGTGATCGTTGTGATTCACATTCTTATATGAGTAAATATTTAATCTACAGCTACACATTGTTATTACAATTGATTTACGTAATATTTACGAACAATGTGTTCATGGATATTTAAAATATAGATGGATAATAAAACATATATGTATATTTTATAATTTCTGTAAAATTTAATTAATTTTTAACCAACCAAAAAAAACACTTCATCGTCATGTTTTTTTGTAACACTTTTGTTTTTCTGTCTTCTATAAGTCTGTCTTTCTGTTATTCTACATCGCCTAAAAATGCTGAACAAGATAGTCTTTGCTGCTTGCACTAATATCTTCCTTTCATATGAAAGTAAGTTGTTTTTGTTAAAAAACGACTTTGTGTTCTGGGAAGCACGGAGAAGGCGGAAAGGATTTAGCATGTTTTTCTAAGATCCGTATGTTTTCTTTACCAATCCGACTATGAAGAAGCTACGCGAACAAAACATTTGACCGAACGATTTTCATTTAAAATTACTTTATAATTAACATCAAAAAATGTATATTTACGAGGATTATAGTTACAACTTAATTTATATAACTATACCAGCATAAATATATATATTTGATTGTAACGACAGAAAAAAAGAAATGTTTTTATTTTAGTGTAGAACGATAAAATAATTTTGAAAAAATGTTAAAATATTTAACATTTTTTCTACGAAAAGTCATAAGTTGCCTGTAGCAGTGTGCACTGGTGCCATATTAATAATACCTAAAACATTAATGAAATACCCTGTTAACGATTACAACTAAAAACGTCAACTTTTAAGCACGAAGGGGCAAAAGAATGGCATTATAAATCACAAGTCACGCAACAGTCTTAATAAAAGAAAATCATTAAAAATACACACATAGGACAACTTTAAAACAATTAGTTTTAGAGTATTATTCACAACATTTTACTCGGTGGTAGAGCTTTGTGCAAGCTCGTCTGGGTAGGTACCACCCACTCATCAGATATAATACCGCAAAACAGCAGTATTTAGTATTGTTGTGTTCCGGTTTGAAGGGTGAGTGAGCCAGTGTAATTACAGGCACAAGGGACATAACATCTTAGTTCCCAAGGTTGGTGGCGCATTGGCGATGTAAG
Source organism: Nymphalis polychloros (assembly GCA_905220585.2). NCBI lineage: Eukaryota > Metazoa > Arthropoda > Insecta > Lepidoptera > Nymphalidae > Nymphalis > Nymphalis polychloros. Next base: position 13,139,557 of record HG992243.1, on the reverse strand, counting down.
CGATGGTTAACATACTAATTGTATTGTTATTTACGAAATAGCTACTATCCACAGCCTACCAATAGTGATAATTAATATTTAGTGGCGTATCCCTTATTTTCAATAACAGCACTGCGTGTCATTTATTCAATCAATTTCATACATATTTCTAGGGGATTGAATTCCATGCTTCAACAAATGCTTCATATAGTTCGTTTTGACTTGTGTTACGTTTGTTTGAGACTTTCTTTTTAACAATATACCAGAGATTTTATATCAGGTTTAAATCGGAACTATTTGCCAGTCTAAAACGGATATACGCTGTTCGCTAAGGAAACATTTGACGCTATTGGCCGTGTGTTTAGGGTCATTGTCATGCTGAAAGATCCAAGTTATAGGCAAATGATCGACCGAGTAGGGAATCATTGAGTGCTCTAAGATATTTTTGTATTGCCATTGATCCATTGTACCTTCAATCTTCCGAACGGGTCCAATGTTACCGCCACCGTGCTTGACTATACTCCTTGTGTATTTATAATTAAAAGCATCGTTTACAGGACGTCTAACATAGCGCTTTCCATCGGAATTTACCATATTTATTTTTGTTTCATCTGAAAATAACACTTTTTTCCATTCTCGTACCGTCCAATTAACATATTTTTAAGCAAATTATAATCGCTTCTCTCGGTGTTGCTTGGTAAGAAGCGGTACCTTTCGAGAGATTCTTCCAAACAATTTAGCTTCCACTAATCTTCGGCGTATCAGTCTTGACGAGATGTTTCTCGGTTCATCAGACGAAAAAACTTTATTTTTAATCTGGTTGGAGCCTTTACTTGGGTCTTTTTTAGCAACACGAACGATTAGCGTATCTTCTCTGGGAGAGGATTTTCTTGGCCGAGCCTTTCTAAGGACATTTTCAACAGTTCCATGTGTTTTATAATGATTAATTGCATTAAAAACTTTCTTAACAGAACAATTTAAATGCTCAGCTATTCTTCTGTACGCCCACTTATGATCTATATGTAAATTAACAATGATTTGCCTAGTTGACGCATCACTACTTTTATTTTTGCCCATTTTGAACAAAATAAAATTCAGATTTAATTATGAATTGCCGCCGAAATAATAGAAAAAAAAAATTATTCTCCTATTTCAAAAAAATAACCAGCTATGGATCATTTTTTAAAATGTTTCTAATTAGCCGTCCAAGCGGCCAGTAACAGAAAATAAACTCCTACATGTGTAAGACTCATTTTGTAATTAAAAGTAAGATATGTTTTTTTTTTATGCATTTAATGAGTTTTTTATTTGAGTGGCTATATTATTGCATGATTATTAATTATTGAATGTGTATATATTCTTACGAACATTTGTACGTTGAAGTTATACTTTCTTTATTCATAAGAAGTGTTTCTAATTATATGACGACCACTGTATAAGACTTACACTTGTGCCTCTCGTGCACTCCCGTGCCTCAGAAAGCACGTAAATCCGTTGGTCCTGCGCCTGAACTCTTTCCAGTCGTGTCGGATTACCGTCCCATCGGATTATAAGAGCTATGAAAAAGAGCGTGCACCTGTGTTTGCGCACACACTTGTGCACTTTAATATCTCCTGCGCAATTGGCTAATCTCTATTGAGATTAGCCGCCGTGGACGAAATCGGTCTGGAGGACATTATTATTATTATTACTATATTAGGTTGGTAATCCTAAATAAATAAATAAATACCATAAACTTTATTTACTTTGAAAGGTTCCGTATATTCTTGTAAATTAAATGTTTTTCTTTCATTATTTGATTTAAAAAAAACCCATTTACATTTTTGACGATGCTGGAAATATTATAAGGACAGGCCATAGCATTAAATAATATATTTTTTGATCTGAAATAAATTATAAAAATTAAAAAAAAAAACATAATAACTTTAAAAAATTGACAATTATTTGAGGTGCACAGTAAGCGTTATGAAATAATAAGAAATATAAAGCCAAATAACAGTTTGTTCCAGTTTAAGAGTCAAGGTATCCAATGAAATGTTCAGCAATTTGGGCAACGCTGCTTCTGCAGGTCATCTGTCTTTATCCCTATAAAGATAAAAAATAGAAAATGACGACGTATTTATGAACTAAATACAAACGATTTATTTTAATGATAAAAGTAAATCTCACTAACGATTAATAGTTGTAATAGATTAGCTGTTTAATAATGGTTTTAACTATTGTCATTAAAAAGAAAATCAGTAATTTAGAAACATTTTTTCGCCATCTGAAAAACCAAAACAAATATCGATTAAGTACGATTACCAGTTACGATTCTGTGCGAACATTGATTTGGGATGAATAATGAATATAGATTTGATACCGCTTATTCACAATAATTTATAAATAAAAACCATAGACAAGCTCTTCAAATTAATTTAAGAACAGTTTTAAAAAAGTGTTTCTGTTTTTTTTAAATATTTAATTAATAGCGCCTCTGTACACGAGTTTTTACTGTCTATTAGAAATATTATCCAAAAATAATTTAACTATTAGTTATTACGTTTTATTATTTTCTATCTACGTTTTAAAGTTGCAAGGTTAAAATAATATAGCCGGCACATTAAACAAAATTATATCTCTTTTTATTTTATTTCAAAACTTTATGGGAATTGAAATGAAAAAATATAGTGTTTATAAATATTAAGCTTATGAATTAACAGTTGACTATTAATTAAAACGTCATTGAATTAAATTGGTGTATTATCAAAACGCTAGGTACATAGATAATATAAAAAATATATATATATTTAACGTTGTGTGAGTAAATGTCAATTTTAAAGCTATTTTTATATTCTGTAATCTGTAGTTTCATCTAAAATCATTATAGGGTAATGTAAAAACAAACTTATCATTTATCTTTTACGTTATACCACGTTAGATAAAGAAGTACGATTTTGACAAACTAAGCGCAATAAATGATACGTAAGTTTCGGCCTTGTAATATAACCCTGTCGCGTATAATGAGTTTTATTTTATTTAACATTAAAACCGGAGTGTCATCGGTATAATGATGAAAAGAGCAATCGAAAAATGTTGGCGTGATTCTGCTTCGCTGATAGTGCTTGCTAAACGGAATACGGATAGTTTATCGAGTGGAAACACTGGTGATAGTAACTACGATATCTTGTTGCAGACTCGGACGCTTGACGCATCTTTCTCGAACGGTGTTGTGTTTCCGGGCGGTGTTAAAGAGGAGGCGGACGCCAGTGAACGTTGGCTTCACCTCCTCGGCTCTTTCGGCTTCGATCAGGGGGACTTTGAAACACTACATCGAGCTGGTACTACGATCACTCCTATTTTTGCAGATAACCCTATAAAAAGGTAAAAATTACAACATACGATATTTAAATCACGATAATTTTTTTATCATATTATCTACTTTGAGTATTTCAATTTTAACATTAAATAAATTTATAATGCAAGTAAAATGTTTATGATAAATTTAAAGATTATAATAAGTTACTTACTATAATCTTTAAATACTGTTTGAAGCACAGTAAGTTCATCAAAAATCTATTTCGTTTTTACTAAGTAAATGATATAACTGTATAAGTGATTCTGGTTTTTTTTTGAATTACATTCAGTTTGACCTTGACCTTGTGTGGGTTTTTTTATATAAAAGTTAATTGTTGACAGACACATTGCATTAAGAATAACCGCAATAAGAGAAACATTTGAGGAACTTGGTTTGCTTATCTGCAGCTCTCAGCATAAAACATCGAAAAGCTATAATTGGGCGAATTTTATACCAGACATTGATTTAAAATATTGGCAAAAAAGGGTGAGAAACTTGTTAATGTCCCAAACAAACATTAGTGTATTTTGTTAATTACAATTAAAATATGTTTATTTAGATATAATGAATACTTCAATTAGGTAATTAAAGATAATCAGTGTCTTTCAATTCTTAATTTTAAATATTAACAACACACTTTATAATGTAGCATATTAAAAAAAAAGTTTATTAATATTAAAGTGTAGATGAAACAATTTCAGGTGAGTGAAAATCCCTCTGAGCTTTTTAATCTGTGTAAGGAGCATAATTGCTACCCTGATATATGGAATTTACACTATTGGAGCAACTGGCTATCTCCTGTTTTAATACCAAAGAGGTTTGACACAGCATTTTTTATCGCTGCATTAGAAAACAAACCAACACACATCAAAGCTAGCTCTGAAGTATTTAAAGTTGAGGTACGCTTAATGTTTCAGTTTTTAATTTATTTACATGAAAGCCTAAAATATATATTAAAATTTTAAAATCATGAATCAAGGAATTGGCCCAAGAATGCTAGCAAGATTGCCCTAATATGATGCTGATGATTTATAATAAGATGATGTGTTATAATTACAATAAGGTCCAACTGCAAACAGAGCGAAGATGTAACTTATTGATGAATATTTGTAACATTTTTTCAATTCGACTTTTTCCGTGGCGGCTCCAGTATTTAACATTGTTTCCTAATATGAGACAGAGCGAGTGTGTTAACGCATGTAGTGTCCCTCTAAGCTGCCTCTGCTCAGGCTCTAGGCCTGCCTTTGTTGACAATGTATAAACCAGTATAAGTCCATCAGGTCACTTGCCATAATCACTCCTAATTCCACTGGTCTCAATAAAAGCAGGGAGTTCAGTGGTGTCGGTAGCTCTTTTTAATGTATCATTAAGAGAACCGTGGTGGAAAAATCTGCCTAAAATCCTTGTACAGGAAAGACCTCTTTTCAACATGGGCCTCAACAAACAAAGTGCACAATTTAATTTAAGCTTTATTCTTAGTCCTAATAGTGTCATAAGAGTGTCCCAAGATTTTTAAAGGTTAATGCCACAATGGTCATTTTAGACAAGACATCAATTGCACAAATACGATTAAAGAAAAAATATTGTAACATGTATTAACCATTTACGGCCTTATGCATAAACATTGCTTAGTTACGGTTTAGCTAATTTGTCTCTTTCTGTCATTATTGATTTGACATACGAAAGAAGAAGACAAGATATTGTTTAACTAATCACCAGTTAAATAAAGTTTATGAATAAGGCGGTTAAAATATAAACATGTTTTATTTTCTAGTGGGCATCTCCTGAAGAAACTTTAGAAAAAAATAAAAAAGGTGAAGTTGAATTATATCCACCTCAAAGCTATGAATTGAATCGATTATCATTCTTTAAAGACATTGAAAAATTAAACAATTTTGCTCGAGAAAGAAGCAGCCACGGTGATGAATTGTTTTATCCTGTTCGTATACGAGCTAAAGATGGCATTGTGTTCCTCTTACCAGGTTAAGTTTTGTTCTTACAGTTTTCAGTTTTTTCTATATATACATAAGCGAAATACCTCTCATCTTAGATCTCTAATAACCTAACCTGATGTAGACGCTCACCATAAATGGATTTTACCCAAATCCTGTCCATAATACATTTTTCTTCTTCTCTAACTGTTCGAAGCCAGATCGATTAGCTAGTATAGTATACAAATCATTTCTAGTTCCACGATAAATATAACATAACACATTATCTCTATAAGTTGCATTTTGTTTTATAAATGTATTTTATAAATTTGAAGCTTAATTCCTTTTTGAATTTTCAGGTGACCACCTCTACCCATCGAATGTAGACCTGAATAATACCGAAGTTATTAAAGAAGACAAAACCTTATTAGCACTTAGAGAAACGGGTGATTCACTTCATCGTGTTGAAACAGATTTAAAGAAAAGTGTTATTGTAAGACAAAACTACATACCAAAAAACCATATCAACATGGGTGACCAAATGATCCCTGCTTTTATTAAAATTCATAAACAAAATTAAATAATCTTATCCTTGCCTTAATCATTGGCCTTACTACTAGTACAAAAAGTAAAATATTTTACAAACAATACTCTAGATTGTGTACCCAAGTAAAAAACAAAAATTAAAATGGCGAGTTCAGGTCACATGTGGCCAAACAGTCAAGATGACTATGAGCTATTAGAAGTAATCGGTGTAGGCGCAACGGCTGTAGTGCACGCCGCTTTCTGCCGTCCTCGGGGAGAAAAATGCGCTATAAAACGAATCAATCTAGAAAAATGGAACACCTCTATGGACGAACTCCTTAAAGAAATCCAAGCCATGTCTAGTTGTAACCATGAGAACGTCGTAACATACTACACTAGTTTCGTCGTTAAAGAAGAGCTCTGGCTCGTTTTGAGACTTTTAGAGGGTGGCAGTCTATTAGATATAATTAAACATAAAATGAGGATCTCCAATTGTAAACACGGCGTCTTCGATGAGGCAACTATAGCTACTGTTCTGAAGGAGGTGCTGAAGGGCCTCGAGTATTTTCACCAGAATGGACAAATACACAGGGATATTAAAGCTGGTAACATTCTTCTCGGAGACGATGGTATCGTTCAGATTGCGGATTTTGGCGTTTCAGCCTGGCTGGCGACGGGAAGAGATCTGTCGAGGCAAAAGGTGCGACACACGTTCGTCGGCACACCCTGCTGGATGGCACCCGAGGTCATGGAGCAGAACCACGGCTATGACTTCAAAGCAGACATTTGGTCCTTCGGCATCACAGCGATAGAGATGGCGACGGGTACTGCACCCTACCACAAGTATCCTCCTATGAAGGTGCTGATGTTGACCCTTCAAAACGATCCGCCGACACTCGACACCGGCGCCGAAGATAAAGACCAATACAAGGCCTACGGCAAAACATTCAGAAAGATGATATCGGAGTGTCTTCAAAAGGATCCCACAAAGAGGCCCTCGGCGACAGAGCTGCTCAAACATTCGTTCTTCAAAAAAGCGAAAGACCGGAAATATCTCGTGCAGACGCTCGTGTCGATCGGGCCCAGCATGGAGACGCGCGTGCACAAGGCGAGCAAGCGGCAGCCCGGCACGTCCGGCCGCCTGCACCGCATGGAGACCGGCGAGTGGGTGTGGGAGAGCGACGAGGACGACGACGACGACGACGGCGAGGCGGGCCGCGACCGGCCCATGAACCACCTGCTGCGCGCCGACTCCTCCGACAGCGACAGCGACGCCGAGCCGCGCGCCGGCTTCAGCATCGGCTCCGTCGAACCCGAGGACGCGCCGCAGATCAACCTCGTGCTGCGCATGCGCAACGCGCGCAAGGAGCTCAACGACATCCGGTTCGAGTTCGCGCCGGGCAAGGACTCGGCGGACGGCATCGCCACGGAGCTGGTGGGCGCGGGGCTGGTGGCGGCGGCGGACGCGGGCGCCATCGCGGCGCAGCTGCAGCGCCTCGTGGACGCGCACCTGTTCCCGGGGGGGGCGCCCGCGCCGCGCTCGCTCACCTTCCGCCTGGAGTCGGCCGACCCCGCCGAGCCGGCCGACGAGAAGGGGCTCATCGGCTACGCGCAGATATCGATCGTCGACTGATCGCCTTCCCCGCCCCCGTGCCTCTACCTCGCCTCTCTCGTCCGCCCGGATCGTCTTATGGACAATAATATTGGTAGTCTACGTGAGCCGTATTCCCTTTTTGTAATATTATGTAATCGAATTTAGATTAAGTGTATCGACCCGCGCTCGTCGTCTCGCCGCTTTATAATTTGACGCGAAATGACGTATCGTTAGATGCAAATGACTAGACCATGCGAACGTACCGCATACGAGAACACGGCTGTCGGTAAAATTTAATTATGTTCGCTATACTTTATACGAGCTCGTATATTAAGGTAAAATTACGCGCTCTTATTTTATAATTCGTAGTATCGTAATGTTTAAACGCTATACTATCATATAATGCTGCGTCCTAATTACAGATATTTTATGGAATAAGGAATTCATTATTAATGTTACTTTTAGCTCAAGCTGATAAAAAAATATATGTAAGAATGAATCTGAATATATAAGTTTTATATTATTACGTGTTTATTTCGCTATTCTATAATTGAAACACTGTAATAGATTTAACTTTTAATTTATGACGCTCAAATATTTTTTATTGGAATGTATATCTTATCGTTAGTTAAGGAAATCGCTTCACTTCGCAAAAAATTTAATTTATAACAGAATATATTTTATACAACACTGTGTCACACAATCGCAACTCGAACGGAAGTTTGAGTCTGTCGCTTGTTCGTACTACCTTGGTTCCTCTAAGTAGTGCCATATTTAGTTTTTCTAAATATGTACATATGTGATAAATATTGAGGTTTTCAATACTGTATTACCGAGCACAACATTCTGACATAATTACAGTGTTGATGTGTACACCATGAAATGTTTTCAGTTGTTATTTGTTTGTTGCTTATTTTGGAATTATTTTTTTAAATAATAAAATGTAAATGACATTGACAGGATGTTTTATTGGAATAATAATTTTATGTATACTTTTTTTTTTTACTTCTTTATTAATTACATTTGTGCTTAATTTATTATTACAATGATAGTCACAGGCAATGTTTTCGTGTGAATAACTACATACAAATTTAAAAGCGGGATGGCATAACAATCTGGACTGTATTGCAATGTGGATGAAGTGACAGACAAAAGTCTGAAACTAATTTGGCCTCTGCATAGCCAGTCCTTATAAAAATACGTTCACCATAATCTTTCGCTAGCTTATTACAATTTAACCTAGACTAGTAATATCAAAGTCGCCGAGTAACTAAAGACATCGTTCCAATTTATAAAGCGGTAATAAAAATACAAAAATAAATTTATAGCTGGTACAAAATAAGTAAATCAGTTATCCACAAACAACACGGCAATAAAATTTTCAACTATCACCGCAAGAAACATTCTACGCTATGTTCTTACAGAGTAACTTCTAATTCTGTACACTATGAGTTATCTATTTAGTGCGCATGTTTGACACTTCTTTTATTGCTTTATTATATTATGGATTTATCTAAAATAATTCTATTGTAAATTAAGTTAAATGTTTCAATAAGATTTTCCGCTACAACGCTGGGCGGCTCCAGGCAATTAAAATGATATGGCCAATTTAAAAAATAAATTTGTAAATGGCAAACGATTTTCTATACAATTGTCAAAATACTCTAGCTCGAACCTACGTCATTGTAAAAGTAACTCAAAATTATAACAATGAGATAACGCATTTATAAGATTTGCAAAAAACAATAACATTTTTAGAAAATATGAATAGCTACAGAATTTTTTATATAAAAATCAAGTAGACAATAATTGTATTGTATTTGCGCAGATGATGGACTATTCCAAGTGTGCGCACTTAACAAAGCCTATTTTAGGATACAATTTTATCAAAAAATTGATTATACGTTGCGTATTTTGTAATAAAATCTTACACTAACATTCTTAACCAGTTCTCACAGAAGAATATATAAAAGTACAATGAATCATTTTGTAGCAAGACTAGCAAGTACCACACAGACAGTGGCGTAACTATAGGGTGGCAGGGCTGGCAAAACGCCCCGGTCCGAGACGCCCTAAACTCAGAAGTGTCTTAACATTTTTATGCCTTTTTTTGTAGTCATTTTCAATAACATTTTACGAATTTTTGCTTACTCAGATTGAGGGCAATGCAAAGGATTTGCCACGGGCCTCAGTTGGTATAGTTACGCCACTGCACATAGACGTATTTCTGTATATTTACTTGCGTATATATAAAAACAGATGATCTGTATTCGATGACAGATGCGGCGCCCGTTAATAGTTGTCAACAACGTAAACCAAAACTAAAAAAAATTATAATCGTTCTCAAATATTATATTCGATGTATAACAATTTTCATTATGGCAAGTTGAACGGTATAGAAGTTGATGTTCAGCGCAATCTTGTGGAGTATTCAAATAAGTTGGATTAGATGAAATTCTCCATTAATAAACACCTGTGGCGAACTTTATATTGATCGATTTAACGGTGTCACAGTCTTATCATCTCAAAAATATATACCCACATCCATTTTTATATATATATATATAAGATAAAAAAAACAACATACTTTATTTTGGTATTACTCGCTAGCATTATGAATATGAGAACATAAAATGCCATGACAGAAATAAATTAACCATCTGAAATTGCTTCACAAAAAAATAAAATAATGGGGCATGAATCACAGCGACACTGTTCACGAAAACATAAATAATGTTAATATAAGCGTAATGTTTACTATAATATTTGCTGAGGAATATATCATAAGAATATTTAAATATATAATTGGGTATTTGAATTTTCTTTTAACATAAACGGAAAGATCATATAAATTTTATAAGAAATCACTTTTTTTACATACGAAGTGTAAAGTTACATCAGATAAAATTTTACCTACTAACGGTACCGATGACGCGCGAGTGACGTCACAATGGTTTGCCACATATTAACTGAGAGCTTCGTGTTATTTCCGTTATAGGTTTTTGTTCTTCTCATAAATACGTTAACATTATAACGTCACAACATTCGTTTGGCACGTTTTGTAATTACAATATAATAATAAAAATATAATTCGTACAATTTAATTTGTAAATGAACATAAATTTTTAATTGTTCCAAAAAATTACCATGAACTCCAATATATTTTATGACAAACTACTTATACAGAATAAGATGTAAGATTATTATCATTCAAATATCCAATTATAAATTAGGTTTCCAATATTCATTTTGCATAAATTTTATTTTATTGGATTTTATAAGGATTGTCTTATTGCAGTCTTAATAAAGTTTACATGCCACTGGTAGAAAAGGTTTAAATATAATACACAAAAAACATAACTATTTCCGTTTTTAGAAGTATGAAAAGCTCATAGACATCATAGTTAACACCAAAGAGAACATTTTATCAAATGCAACTTAAGTACTATTAATAATAATAAAAGACAAAAAATTGTATAATAATAATAAAATTGAGATATACATATATATCAGATCACTTTGAATAAGAATCGAAGACTAACTTTTCTACATTTAAAAAAGTTTATTTATAATTTGTGACTAGACAGAGAAGCGTTTAGGCGAGCACTTTAAGTAACACAACTAATAAAGCCGAGGCTGACCCAGCAGTGCTTACTTTCATAAATATTAAAAAGCATAATGATTCTAAAATATATAAATACCTCCGACGTATAAATTTAATAAATAAAAATGATCAGTAATCTTACTTACTGTTTTACATATTAACTATTAGTTTTATTGATAATAAAACCTTTTTATGTTTATTGAAATTTAATTCACCGATCGTTTATTATGTGAAAGAAGTACTACTTTAAGAAAAATCTAATTATTTCCACAAAACCAATTATTAATTTTCTTTTAATACTTGTTTTTTTTTATCGGTTATATATATATATATATTTTTTTTTTTAATAGACAATTATGTATTGGTTCTCAATTACAAAACACTAAAATAAAATTAATATTAATATCATATTATTGCATTTTCATACCATAAAGTCATAAAATATGTTTCAATAATAACATATTTGATGTTGCGTTTTCTTTTATATAATATGCTTAAAAGTAAATAAATGCATTGTTTGTTAATATTTAAAGCTAAAAAATATATAAATATATTTAAAAAGTAGTTAAGCTTGGAATGTTACTTATTAGGATTTGAGATTCATTATTTATTAAATAAAAATAGGATAGCTGTTCACTAGAATACAACCACTTGTATATGTATGTAATATAAGTTAAGGCATACTTTAAAAAGTAAATAAGTACAATCATCTTAAATAAATGTCGTATCGAATTTTAAGAAAATAAATATTTCCGTATATATATGTAAACCTGATCCTGATGTCGTCAAATTGTGCAACTATTTAATATAATAATTACGAGTCCGGAGCTCTAAACTAAGAAAACTATTTCGAAAGCTTCGCAAACTCAGACATGCGGATTAATAGAAGTCACCAGGTACTTTCGACGTATCACTCGAACGATACCGAATGGGAACGGCGGGCGGCGCCTACGATCAGAACAGCTCGACGACCTTCCGCTTGACGTAGTCCTTGAGCGGCGCGTAGTAGTGGTGGCGCAGCGACACGAGCTCCGGCTTCCGCTTGAGCGCGCGCAGCGGCGCCCAGTCCGTCTCGAACAGCAGCAGCGCCGCCAGCGCCAGCGACAGCCACACGAACACGAAGGACGGCACGAAGGCGCGCAGCAGGCTGAAGGGGCGCGGCGGCGGCTGCAGCGCGGGCGGGCGCCACTCGTCCGGCGCCGCCGACTCGGTGGACGAGCGCTCGAACGCGTCGGCGCGCCCGTCGTCGCGCGCGTGGTCGCAGCACGCCAGCGCCACGTCCACGGCCGGCCCGCCCAGCAGGCAGCCGTCGCACGCCTCGCCCTCCGCCGCGCCGCTCTCCTCCAGCGGCGCGCTGTGCGTCGAGCGCGGCAGGCTGCTGTAGCCTGTGCGCGGTTAACGCATATCGGTTAATATCGATGGTTCTTACCGAATCGTGCAGATGTGCGAAACAAAAATACGACCACATTTTTTTTTTCAGATTACAAATATTTGTTAATGACTAAATGGTCTGGTGGAATGGTAGCTCTGGCTCAGATGCTATATAAATAGATCTAAAATTACCAAAATCTCCGGTCATCGGTGTAGAGGGCGTCGCGGGGACGCTTGACGCTTTCCTCTTGCCACTTGTACTGGAGCCCTCCTCCTGTGTGGGACAAACGTTATGGTAATAAATAATGAATATTCCTGGCCTGAGATAAGACAGTAGGTACTCTTGTAACTAAAGTACATAAACTGTATATATGAAAAAATAGTGTAAGCAGTTCCACATGTGACGTGTTTTCCAACATGATTTTTTTTATATGTATAGCCCGCTTAGCTTCACAATAACGAACCACAACAGATATCAGTAATATCACATTTGAAATTTTAAAAAAGTCCATTGAACAAAATTATAAACTATCTTGCTCTTTCGAAGGTAAGATCAGTAATGACAGAAAGAGAGAAATCACTGTTTAAATAAACATCCAATAACAATGGTAAGTAAGGCCGAACGTCTTTTACTAACCTGTGAATCACGGGGTGTAAGTAATCCATCTCTCTCTAATATTTCCCGTTCAGTTCTACCAACATATTTGAACTTTGTTCCCCACGAAAACAAACCGCCTCCAGAATATACACAGGCATCAGACGACGATGGAAGGCTATAATCAAATATTTATTATTTTACTAAATAATTAAATTAACATTAAATTATATTTATCCCTATAGAAAATCTTATACTTTATGATATATCTAATTAAAAAAGTAAAACATTTAAAACAGATTAAATTTAGTATACTAGACTGTAGGTAAGATGTGTTCAAAATTTCAGCTCCATTAGTTGGATTAAACTAACATTCAGTCGGTTCTGTCTATGTAATAATTTTTAAAATACTAAGCAAAAAAATTACTTATAAAAATATATTAATTGTATTTAACGACACTGTTGGTGGTAAAAACGTGGACTACTGAGGTCATGACCTCGTGTCTCTTAGGTACCCGATAGGTAAGAGCTATCGAGTGCTATTGACCGCACCTGTGTTGCCATGTAATTTTCTCCACTTAATTAAAAAAAATAACCACTTCACGGGTCGGACACCAATTTTGTTACAGCCTGTATAACCTATACTCACGTAAAAAACAGCATTTGTTCTATGGCACAACACCAGACATGACGGCACGCTGCACCGCTGGGACATTTAAAACCAACTGTATGTTTTTTCTGAAAATAAAAAAATATATCAATTAATTATAAATAAATATTTGTATATCTGAAAATTTAACTATTTTCTTTTCCCACTCTTAGAAACTATTTCATTTTTGTTTATTATTATAAACATAGTTTCAAGATGAAAATAATACAATAAATTTGTATGCTCTTCACAAACTTTTAATTCATTTCAAATAAATAAATGTACAAAAAACATCATATTAAATTGAAAATTATTTTGTAACAGGGAAAACTCATCGTAGCAGTCTAATCAATACAAAAACTCACTTCGGGGTAGTTCAAATGAACGATAAACATGCGGCCTTCAAAGTTAATCTTATGTACTTCAGACCACTTAAAATGATGAGTCTTCCGGCTGCCTTGAAACGTCAGTATACCGCTGTGATTAATTCCCAAATACAGTTGATTGCCTCTGTGATCCTTAAACATATATAAAAAAAAATATGTTAGCAGACCAGGTCATGAGTTAAAACAATATATTGACAGGAAATCGGCAACAACGCCTTTTGGTGGCAAGTAACTAGGTGAGCCAATTAGTATTGTACAACAAAAATATTTTATCATAATCAGCCATCGAGCCGTTGAGAATTACGAACACACGCACACCGAAAATTTTAACATAAAGATTAAGGAACATTTTATAAAATGAGATAAAATCAAATAAACGAAAAATACCAACACAATTGTCCAACCACATACCAACTTACTAAATAATATCATTTTTTTGCTAACACTTCTAAAAGTATCTATATTCAGCCTAAAAACAATAAAAAAAAACATTTTCCTAATTATAATTTTTATCACTCTTATAAATATTTCATTTTAATACTTACTTTGACAGGATGTGGATCAACTCCATACGTATCTAGTTGACATGCAATCTTCACGAATGTCCTCTCCGCTTCCTGCGTGGACATGCCCTTGACTCCACCTGTTCCACCTGGTGTTCCTTCCATTGGATCTCTATGTAGCTCCTAAATAATTAAATTATCATTGATTCTTTGGAACGTTATAACTGATACAAACATCAACAACATTATTTATCTGTGTATTATAGTACAAAAGTAAAGAATAGATCAATTCCAATTAAAGTCATGTCTGGGAAAAGAGCTTAGAAATCCCTATACAAGAGCCTTTCAATCAAATACATTTGAATCTAAGTCAATTGACAGCATTTCGAATTTGTGACAAATAAAGGGCGCGTTAAACAGTATGCACAAATCATTTAGTTATTAATTATGGTAACCACTTACCATCAGGTGGTACATTTGCTCGTCGGTCCATTTTATTCCACACTTTATTTTCGTTATTATATAAAAAAAAAATAGTCATACAAAATAATATAAATAAAAATAATATTATTACTTGTATTCTTGCTTCGATAGCATCTGTTTGTCTTAATAATAGCCTCATTTCTGTGACGTAATTCCCAACATGTATATTAGGATCATAATCACCCAATTCAACTGAAAAAAAAATTACACACTTATATTAAAACTTACGAAATCAATTAAATATTCATTGTGCAATTATTACAGAAAGCTTTTCACAACTTGTGCAATACTCATTCATTCAAATTAATATTGCACAATATTACAAACAACTGCTTTTCGAACTATTAAGCGTAGTGATATTTTTACACAGAAATACTCCATATAACTTTAAAATTACATTCTTTTTATTATTACATACTAATGTTTTGCCCGCGGTTTCACCCGCGTAGTTCCCGTTCCCGTATACGGGGACAAAATGTTACTACAGGGGCTATGTTACTCACTGATAGTGTAGCTTTCCATTGTTGAAAGAATTTTAAAAATCGGCTTGTTGGTTAAGCGTGAAAATGTCACAAGCAAGCAAACAAACTCACTTTCGCATTTATAATATTAGTTAGGATTGTACAAAGAAGTCATTTATAAGTTTGTCAGTGAATTATTTAATTTGCTATTAATATTTTTTAAACTTAATTTACATGCTCTATATTTACCATTATATTATAATTTACATTATTTCACCTGTCAGTGTTAACATAAACCATCATTATTATTAGAATAATATATTGTGCAATGATTCACACTTGAATTGGACATAATAATTATTCACATTTGTATAGACGTTTGTCCATTATTGATGTAAACATCCATAAAGGAAGCTTAATGTATTTGTACTAAATGTGTACAATAACAACACTTTATAGTATGGATGTGTACAATTTGACCTTGCATAGAAGTTTTCAATGCTAGATATTTTTAGTACTTGTTGTTTACGTGTTTAAAAATAAATTGTTTCTAATATTAACACATGTTATCATTTTTGGTCTATATACCATTATCAAAGCATTGATCTTATGTTATTTTTTTTTTTACTTTTGTGAATAAATATTCTTTAGTTTATTTTAGAATTGGACATTAACCATTGATCTTATGTTATTGTTTTTTTTTTACTTCTGTGAATAAATATAACTTATTGTTTATTTTAGAATTGGAAATGTACTAAAATAATCAGTTACCATTCTGTATGTTTATTTTTTTAAAAGCTAAGGCTTAAAATTATGATTAGCACCGTACAAATTTGTAAGACATACATATTTTGGTGAGTAGATTAGTACTAGATTTAAATTGACTAATAAATCACTTTTGATTATTTATTTTCACTATGGTATTGGAAATTGTATTATGTACTTATCGTTTTTTAATGTCAATTTTTTTTTTTTAAGACTATACCTTTTGGTTAGGATTATTATTCTTATCATATTACTGCTTTGTTTTTATTATTTGATACTATTACAATGAAAGATGTCCTTCCTAAGTTTTTTTCTAACCACCAATGTGTATGCAAAATTTCAATAATGAGAGCATAATAGACAAACTCATCAAGTCCACTTTTTGTACCAACTATTTAATATTGGTTCAAAATTTAAAAAAATCATAATCTTTAATGAATTTGCTAGACTTACTCTGTATGATAAGTGCACCAAGCATAGCAGCTTCATTTGATGTGCAGTAGAGTCGACCATGTAGAAGGTCTCTCTTCAGCTGCAGATATATCTGGAATCTGGTTACATCTTCCTTTAATAGCAATGGATTTGGTGGATAAAATTTCACCCGAAAACTAAATAAGATTGGTGAAGCATCTGAAAAAGATACATTATTATTATTTTCAGGATTTTTTAGCAATGTATATTTAAAAATAATTTTAATTACCTTTTACTTGTTTTAATATCAATTTAGCCAAGTGCAGCCAATGCTGAAATATATTTTACATCATTATTACATAAAATACTTAATATAGTTAGTTTTTCCATTTTTAGCTTCATTAATATTACATACCCTCTGACCACCAGCATCAACATATCGCAGCCCGAAATAGTCTGTCTCAGTTAAGTTAAGTTGCTGGCAAACATGTTCTAAGAGAAATTTACCTTTATAGCTTGGCTGCAAATAACATTAATAATTGTGTAAATTTGAATCGATAAAATAGCTCCAATAGAAAATAAACAGTACAATTTTTTTATTGTTTTACATGTAGGTAGCTTGTGTTATTTTTAAATTATGAAATCATTAAAATTTAATTTATACGAAAATATTATTTTCTGAGAATTTTACTAGGTTTTTATAACTAACCAATGTTTTAACTTGTATATATTTAAGATTTGTATATAAACTTACGTGAAATTCACATTCTAATATTTCAGTATCTTCTAATAATCGTACAGTACATTTATAAACAATATTGCTATCACCACGACTTTTGAACATGCTGAAAATTTATGTATTCTTCATTCGATTACTAGAACAAGCCCTATCAACTACTCATTTTATTGACTGCTAGTTTTAACTTGGAGACTGATTTTGAAACCACATACTGAAAAATTGTTTTATAGGAAATACCTAAAAAGGAAAAACATTTTCCACCTTCATTACTATTTTCAATTCTTAATAGTTCGTCAAATTTGACACAAGATCAAGAACCTACCACAGAGACATATACAAGTCGGTGTATTTAAGTAACAACACTTAAATAAAAAACAATTATAAACTTTTCGTAGGTCGGTTAAGAAACAAATACATGTCTTTTTTTTCTTCTTTGCAGCAATAATATAATAAAATCATAAAACCTTTTACGTTTTTAATATTTTATAATGGAAAATAATGCAACGTTAAGGTAAAATGAGAATACTAGATGTGGCTTGAGAGAATATTGTACATTTATATTATTTTCTCAGCTTAATGTTAAAAAAATAAAAATATCTTTTATTAGTGCATTCCGCATTAGTATAATTAATAAGAAAATATATTAAAAAAATAGGTAAACATACGTTTTAAACGATTAAATTAGTTCTATTTTTATTTTGCAATAATCATCACAGTCAATAATCAATTTTTTTAAATTATATAAAACATAATAACATTTTGATTATGTTGCAAATGACTAGCGACAGACACACGTGGTGTATTAAAACCACGGTCGTATACACGGTTTATACGACCGTGATTAATGACTGCATTGACAGTTTTAGTTAGAAAATCCTTAAACAGTAAAATATACAAATTTATTGCTTCGATTTTAATAATATTAAATTACAGTATTTTAAATAAAATTAGTACAAAAATAGTTTTTGGGATATCAGTAGAAATCATAATAATTATTTTTTTTTTACTCAAATTACATTTCTAGACGTAAAACAGGTCATGACGTCAAAAACATAAAATGTTTCCAACTACAAAAAAAGTATCTTCCTCAAGGAGAATCAGCGAATCCTTTATGCCGTGGAGATGCACCACGAAGCCCTCCAAGAGGCTGTGCCCGGAGACAAACTGAATTTAATATTTTACAAATAACTTAGTTTAATTAATATCATTTGTCCAAGTGAAATATTGCACTCAATATATTAAAAGATTTTTCTATCCGTAAACGTACATCTTTATTTATAAATAAAATATATTTAATAAATTTTATTTATTAATATGTTTATCCAATGATAAATATTCTATTCAATTTAAAAAAAAAACCGAAAATGTATTAACTTAATGCATATCGTCGTACATTACATTATAATACACTTATTAAATTACATTATGATACATTTATTCGTCGTTTTGGTATTAATATGGCTATTCGAAAGTTACCAAAAACAAAAATAATCGTTTTATTTTTTATTTTTGTCTGTCTGTTTGTCCAGGCTAATCTTTGAAACGTTAAAAATTAATAATTTAAAAGTTTCACAAGATAAAAATTATTATATATTACTATTTATACTTCAAGAAAAAAGTTATTTCAATGGCACGACAGCAACAGTACCCAAATTATAAAAATAAAATCAGCATTGCTGGGCACGCACCTCTCTTTAATATGAGAATTGAGAACAGTGTGGCCACCACGCTATCCCTAGGTCTTGGTTGAAGGCAATACAAACATTTGAACAGTCTGTCAAAGCACTGCTCAAGAAGTGCGTGCCGCGTGAGATCGAGCTTTTGTATTGCAGTAAAACTTCGCCTCACTATACCACTGCTTCCTCATAATTAATACATTATTTTGATATCTAAACATTTAATTTAAGTACATCATAATTAAGAAATATTAATAAACAAACTAATCTGAAAATATAGGTATGAAATTTTGAAAATACTGATATGACTGACAAGTGGGCCACCTGAAGATATGTGGTACTGGTAGGGTTTGCCGAGCCATGGATACCAGCTATAACAAGTCAACGATATAATTATTAGAGCTTTATTCTATTTAACAAAATAAATAAGAAGATTAATATCTTAGTCGTGGTAGCACTTTGCGCAAGCTCGTCTGGGTAGGTACCACCCACTCACCCACCTGTGATGTGTGAGGGAGTCAGTGTAATTACAGGTAAATATAAGCTATGGTTAACATTTCTTACAATGCCAATTTCTATGGGCGTTGGTGACCATTTTCCATCAGGTGGCCCATTGCTAGTCCGCCTACCTATACTATGAAAAAATAATATTTACTTACGACTTACCCATGTAAAACACAAATAACCAACTGGCTTCTCAAATTGCGATATGATGAGACAGAATTATTACTTAAACGATTAATATAACATTGACCTAACTTAATTTTCCTTCTTCCCCATCCCTTCCTTACTATTTACTTAAAATGTTTTTGTCAATTTTATATTTTTTTAAATTAAATTATATTTTATTTTATTTTCACATTGAACAAATTATAAATAAATGTGCTGATAAATTGGAGGGCGTTAGTAGCTACGACACAGTTTAATACTGATAGTTACTATCGTATAAATTGGTTATGATATGGATTAATTGTTCAAAAAAAATAAAATAAAATAATATAACTGAGAACTGGTCACTAACACCCATAGACATTGGTTACTATAAGAAATATTAAGCATCCCTTACATTGTCAATGTGCCGCCAATTTGGAAGTTAGTATCTGACTATAGTTGCCATGGCTTACTCAACTTTCGAACCGGAACACAACAGTACTAAGCATTGCTGCTTCGTGATAAAATAAATTATTCACAAACTACCCGGTATGTGAATAAATGGCATTGTACAATTCCTACCACCAAGTAACATTGATCCTTTCCTTGATCCCCACGACTACAAATGAGAACTTGGAAAAACCTATTCCTACCTAGTTCATATTTCCCACAAATATACTGCATCCTAAAGTGTTAAATATTAGCTTTAAGTTTATTACATTGCGTTGCTTCACTATGACTGATGCAGGACTCATATATTACTGAATATAAATCACTAGTTACTGCACGTGGCTTCGTCCGCATGTTTGAGGGTTGGGATAACGTGTTAGATACCCTATGTCCTTCTCTGTACCCCTGACAACGTGCATACATGATGATCGGTTAAGTTGATAAAATGATAAACAACAAACAAATAACCTACTTTTGCATTCATAATATGATTAAGGATAATTTAGTCAACATTATTTAATTAATAATATAGGTAATGCATTTGATGTTCTTTTAGTAAGTATATAAGTATAATCAGCTTCAGCTTTAGGGATCTTGTATTTTTTTAAATAAGGAGTTTTAAGTTTTTTATATAGCCACACTAAGCAGCGGAAGTGACTATGACCCTTTCCTTCCAGGCGAAAGAAAAACCATTTCTCGTCCATTCTGTTGGAGTCTTTCTCGGATAATACACGCTATCCGTGGTGAGTGTCAGAAGAATTTAGTGAAGTGATAAATCCCCAAGTGCAAATAGTATTGTCTCTTATAATATTGAGAAATTGTGTTAGTATTAAGATACATTTTAAATTAATAACCCCCGTTATATTAAAGTTTACGTAGTTTCCGTTATTATGGTGTAATTGTAAAACATAGTTTTCTTTGTGTCTCATTAGCAATATGTTACAGTTGTAACTTTTAAACAATTAGTATTCAATTGTTTCTTTAATAGCCGGTATTTGATTGCATTCCTTCTTTAAAATAATACTTGCTTACGCGTCATATGTCGGCACACCGGCACATGTTACCACGTGGTTGTAATATATCTTTCTAACTTGTCATTATAAGCTTACTTATGTTTTAATATTTTTTTTAAATAATTTTAATCTAAATTTGCTCTTCTATTCGTTAATTTACATATTTTATACCCATAATGGCCGACATCCATTGTGAAGTGTCAAGATAGGGCGAGGCGACCATGCGGCCGCCATATTGCCGGTCGCATATTATACCCCGTGCATGAGGCTATGACCTTGTAGTAGTGCATCTCAAATCCGTGTTTTCATCGTCATATCAATAAGTCTAATCTAGTGTAATTTCTTTCTTTTTAGACTAACCAAAAATGGGCAAGGAAAAGATTCACATCAACATCGTCGTCATTGGACACGTAGACTCCGGCAAGTCCACAACCACCGGTCACTTGATTTACAAATGCGGTGGTATCGACAAACGTACCATCGAGAAGTTCGAGAAGGAAGCCCAGGAAATGGGTAAGGGTTCCTTCAAGTATGCCTGGGTGTTGGACAAACTGAAGGCTGAGCGTGAACGTGGTATCACCATCGATATTGCTCTGTGGAAGTTCGAGACCGCTAAATACTACGTCACCATCATCGACGCTCCCGGTCACAGAGATTTCATCAAGAACATGATCACCGGAACTTCACAAGCCGATTGCGCTGTGCTCATCGTCGCTGCCGGTACTGGTGAGTTTGAAGCTGGTATCTCAAAGAACGGTCAAACCCGTGAGCACGCTCTGCTCGCCTTCACACTTGGAGTCAAGCAGCTGATTGTGGGTGTTAACAAAATGGACTCCACTGAGCCCCCATACAATGAGAGCCGTTTCGAGGAAATCAAGAAAGAAGTATCCTCTTACATTAAAAAGATCGGTTACAACCCAGCTGCCGTCGCTTTCGTACCCATTTCTGGCTGGCACGGAGACAACATGCTGGAGGCATCCACCAAGATGCCCTGGTTCAAGGGATGGCAAGTGGAGCGTAAAGAAGGCAAAGCTGAAGGTAAATGCCTTATTGAGGCTTTGGATGCCATCCTTCCCCCAGCTCGTCCCACAGACAAAGCCCTGCGTCTTCCCCTGCAGGACGTTTACAAAATCGGTGGTATTGGTACAGTGCCAGTAGGCAGAGTTGAAACTGGTGTCCTCAAACCCGGTACTATTGTTGTTTTCGCTCCCGCCAACATCACCACTGAAGTAAAGTCCGTGGAGATGCACCACGAAGCCCTCCAAGAGGCTGTGCCCGGAGACAATGTTGGTTTCAACGTCAAGAACGTATCTGTTAAGGAATTGCGTCGTGGGTATGTCGCTGGTGACTCAAAGAACAACCCACCTAAGGGAGCTGCTGACTTCACCGCACAAGTCATTGTGCTCAACCACCCTGGTCAAATCTCCAATGGCTACACACCTGTACTTGATTGCCACACGGCTCACATTGCCTGCAAGTTCGCTGAAATTAAGGAGAAGGTTGACCGTCGTTCTGGTAAATCCACTGAAGATAACCCTAAATCCATCAAATCTGGTGACGCAGCTATTGTAAACCTCGTACCTTCCAAACCCCTCTGTGTTGAGGCCTTCCAGGAATTCCCACCTCTAGGTCGTTTCGCTGTACGTGACATGAGGCAAACTGTTGCTGTTGGTGTCATCAAGGCTGTCAACTTCAAGGAAGCTGGTGGTGGTAAAGTCACCAAGGCTGCTGAGAAGGCCACCAAGGGCAAAAAGTAGCTAGCGCTGTTAACAGCTCAATTCTTTATTCAACTGCGATACTTCATTCACCGAAAGGTGTTCAGAAGGAAAAAAGGCTACAAACTCATTCCTTTTCTATATTTTTTACAAGGCTTATACTGTAACATTATTTTATAATTTATAAGGTTATACATATATCTGAACTATTTTGTTACAACAACTAAAATGTAAATTCATAGAATAAAGGTAGCCTCCAATAATAAATTTATTTGTTTTATTGAACCTGTTACAATTTTACAAAGAATGTTAAATTGGTTAATCTTACTGTACTAAATGTTATCGAATTATCTTTTTAATATATATTGACACTGGTTACATGGTATAAACAAAAATTATAAGTTTTATTTCTCATTTCCATCGGAATAATTAGCTAGATTACTGATGACACTTTACTTTCTCTCTTCTAATTAATCATGTTAGGTGCACTTAAATAGAGAGTCAAATATGAATGAACTTATTTTTTCTGACATCAATAAAAATTACATGGTCAATTATTTATTTAGTTTTTGGTTATCTTACAGCTGACTTTGTATTCTCAAGAATGAAGGCATGTCATTATTTTATATTATGGTGAATAATACTTGTTCAATGTTACCTTCTACACTACTTCAACAATGTCATATTTTTTATTTTTATTCAATAATATCAAATAGAAAAGTTTTTTCTGGATGACATGAAAATTATACTATAAAATCTGTATAGATGTACATCATGAATGAAATTTAAATTAATTGATTCACAAATAATAAAGGAGCATGGTGTAGCATTTTCTCAAGAAAAGTTATTTGATTCAATACCACCGGGCACCAGTCCACAATAGCATTGTGTTAAAAAAAGCTCTACAGCTTTTTTTTTGAAATTTTGATCTATGAAGAGGGTTGTCCAGCTCTATGCTGTTACTTGTAGTAAATTTATTTTAGTTTATAATAACAAATATGTGACAATGTTATATACTTTATTTAGATCCAGTTAAATTTTACAAACTACATTTATTTACATTTTTCTTGAAATAAGTTCAAAACAGTAACTACATAAATAGCACATAAAATTACATAAGTATAATTTAACTTTTCATTAAGTTAAGTAATAACTAAAGAAGTATTTATTTATTCAGTGGCATTTCTCATATTTTCTTCTTGTTCTATTAACGTATTAGCCCAGTCTTCTGCTCGAAGATGTCTCTGTTTTCTAAGATAAGGCGATAAATATAATTTGTGTCCTACAGCCAACATCGAGGTTATCGATATAGCCATTAACATTTTCACAATTGGACTGGACGAAGCAACCCAGGTTCTTAGCATACCCATTTTATTGGTTTAAAGGATTTTCAGTATCGCTCTTAATTTCTTTTTTCTTCCTTGGAAAATGTTCATCAAATAATGGTCTCCAAATATAAATGCCACTAAAGACACCTAGAACAGTTACCAACACAATTTGACTATTAGATAACCCCCGCGGTCTATATATCTTCATATTTTATTCACCAAATTTTAATAAATAGTTTTATAAATTGTGGATCGTATCTTCATTTTCAAATTCTAACCTCAAAAATTATTAGGGATGATCTTTGTACTTGAATCGATGATTACAATTATCGGTTCAGATATACATAATGTTCGAACTAACAATTTACGATTTTAAATCCGATAGTGCTCGCCATTGTTTATTATTTTTTTTAATCATATATTATTACTAATGTTATTCATAACAAACAATAACTTAATATATTCCAATCCATGATATTGACAAAAAAATAATTATCGCTTCTGTACGCGTTTTCAATAATTTATTTTACGAGAAAAATTATTAAAGTGGCGTATAAAATAGAAAATGTAAAACAAAAATATGAACTCTTATGAACCTGGTTCAAACCACGGACTTGTTCGCTGATCGGGTGATAGAAGTGTCACCCAGTTGTTTTGTCGCAATGTGCGCGCATCTCCATACATAGTACAAGTCCATGGACTTGATGAGAGTAACGAAACTATCATCGTGACAAAAGTCACCTGTGCGCGCATAAGGTAACATTAACACTTGTTAGTTGTCAACTTTTCAGTAGTCACAACTCAAACTTCCATGCCAGCTTGCCATGTGTTTACTGTTTATTATTTGTAATACTTTTTAGGCTTAAAAATGGAAGTAATACGAAGAACTCAACCCAATATATTGATCACTGGTTAGTAATAGTTTTTATATGTCAAAAAAACTATTTGAATAAAGAAATGTTATTTTATAATAACTACCTATAATAATAAAAGATGCTTTATTTAATTTCAGGTACTCCGGGTGTCGGCAAGTCTACTATTTCCCGTCTACTCTCAGAGAGGACAAAATTTTCATGGAGAGAAGTATCTAAGCTCGCTGAAGAATACAATTGCTTAGATGAGTATGATCCAGATTACCAATGCCCATTTCTCAATGAAGATAAGGTAATATTAAATTATAAAACGAAAAAAATTATACTTTATTACTTATTAAATTACAATTACAAAAATATTTTTTACCATATTTGAATTGTTTTATTTTTTAAGTTTCTATACATATTATTTTATGATTTTATTTATAGTTGTTAGATATAATGGAGGGCATGATGGCAAAAGGAGGTAGCATTGTTGATTACCACGGTTGTGAGTTCTTCCCAGAGAGATGGTTTGATGGAGTCTTTGTCATAAGAACAAATAACACTGCACTGTATGATAGGTTATCAGCTAGGTAAATATCAGGTTTAATAATAAGGTAGTTATTTAGCAATGGCCATTTGTTGCATATTTCACGAGTAAACTAAATGTTCATAATTATTTTATTGTAACTTTATATATAATAATAAAAATACCTATAAGATCTTAATGTCACTTATTTCCTTATTTATTCCTTTGGACATAAGGGTCAGTTTTAATTAGAATCTATTAAGTGTAATGACAAAGATTATATTTGTAAAAATAAAATTTTGTTTAAATGTGTAATTTGCTGCTGCTTCTTACTCAAACTTATTTCCTTTCGACGTCAATTTTAATTAGTATCCATGAAGTGTATTGACAAAGTTTGATATTTGTAAAAGTAAGATTTTGTATAATTGTCCAGTTTTCTGCTGCTTCTGCTGGACAGAGATTTCTAATATATCAGCATTGTAAGCCCCAGTTTGTAAATATAAACAAATTTTGTCTTTAATTAATTTTCTCTATAATCATTATTTATTTGCAGACTTGCTCATTAGTTAGAGAATAAAATTTGAAATATTAGTAACAGTTTAATAAGGCCTACTTTATAATGTTGTTAGTATCGTGTTTGTTAAAAAAAATGTTATGTTTCAGAGGTTACACTGGAAAAAAATTAGAAGATAATATACAATGTGAAATATTTGAGACATTGCTGGAAGAGGCACAGTCATCATACAAACCAGAGATTGTTCAACAACTACATAATAACACTGAAGATCAGTTGCATTCCAATGTTAATACAATTGTTGAGTGGATAGAGAGGTGGAAAGAGGAAAATATATAAGAGATTCTATATCTATATTATACTTATTTTTTAAATCTTTCTTATAATATAATGAGCATCGTCATGCTTTAAACAGGGGATAGCACATGAGGATCTAATCAGATACCAATGTTAACAAAAACGCAAAAATAAAAATACATGTTGCATCAGATGTACATTTCTTGGATATTGAATATTATGAATTGTTCTACACAAACTAAATAGAGATAGTTCACAAATGTGGAATGATTTAAGGATGTAATAGAAAAGTAATAGCTCTAACCAAATTATTATGTTAATCTGTAGCTTTCTATATTTTCATTGATACTTTCAAAGACCAGTGTGAAAGTGTGTAAATGTCCTAGTATGGAAATGAACTTCCTATTTTGCTCATTCTGACTAAGTTGCACTACTATATGAATGATATAGTAATAAATATACTATTTATTAAAATTAATATTGAATCAACTGAACTGAATAAATGTGATACACTAAATATTTGTGTATTTAAATAAATTAAAATATAATAAACAAAGATTTTTCTTCAATATATTTTTTTTAAATTGTCATTATCATGTATGACAGTTCAAATTAAAAAATGTAATCATTTTTTTAAATACAAATTTCTTGACGAGCTTGACAGTGAAAATGTAAGTTCATGGTTATAATTATTCACTCAAAATATATATGTTAATGAAACCTTAGCTCCTGATCTATAAGATGTAGGTAAAATGAGCCATAAAATACCAGGAAAATATAATCGGTTTTTATGAGATATATCAAATTTACATAAATGTATGCAGAAGACGAGTACACGGCAGTGAATGTGTTAATTAGTATAATCATGCAAGATTTTTAAAAGATCTTCAAATATCTAGATGAAAAACCATATTTTTTTGCGTGTATTGAGTTATGTCCGAAGTCGTAGTCGTAACAAAAGTTGTTGCTTATGGTGTTAGCTATCTAGTCATACGAGGTTGCTGCAGTATTACAAATAACCCTGTATAAGTACCCTATTCCAATCAGAGTAGAAATAAAGGTAAACACAACGTAGATTTAAAAAATTGCATGCGATGTTCTAATCTTTCTGCTGTATTATGTTCTTTAAACAGTTCTTGATTAATTTATCCTAATTTATAATACCCTATTCCAATTAACTAGTTATAACTACATTAATTTAACTTTCGAAGTTCCGATTACAACTTCGCGAACATTCAAAACGCCATCTTTTCTAGAGTCCATAGTGAATATCATAGATTATTTTAGAGATCAGCCAATGATATAGCGCCAATTGATATCGATGACTAATGTTATTGCATTAATTCGGTGTCAGTTTTTTATTTCGGAGAAATAGGCCATATATCTGTTTAATGTGCTATATACAAAGTCTACTCACTGTAAAAGGTATTTTATCATTTGTATTATATTTAATAAATGGGTCATACAATAAAACAACAAATTTTATAAATATTCCTAATTTATATTATTTTCACTGTCAAATAAGAAATGCGTAAAATTACTGTATTTCGAATTTGATATTTGGAGATTTATCTATGAAAATGCTTGGCATATCACAATGTATGACATACAGTTGACATACATAATATATCCATTCCATTGAATGTGCGTATTTTTTCCATTCATTTTCATTGATAAATTCTAAATAATTGGTAAACTCATTCATACAAACGTTGGAATGAGAAAAGTTAGTCCTTTACGAATTTTGATCATTTTTCATTTCTTGTAAACTACTCTTACTATAAATCTTATATATTTAAATCAAATTTGCATAAATGAAAATTATCTTGCACGCAACAACCACTCATTCCATACACTCACAGATCTTTCATGGAAAGTTTACATCACAACATAAGTTTTTACAACTCGTCCTTGACATTTCCTTTTCTGTCCCAGCCCTTGAGCTCATTGGATGCATTGTCTGCTACATATTTGATGAAGTCTTCAACACCGCGTCCTCCCTGTGATCATTGATAGAATAAATGTACAAGTTTTAAGTAGTTTTTTTTATTTTTTAT
Source organism: Nymphalis polychloros (assembly GCA_905220585.2). Lineage (NCBI taxonomy): Eukaryota > Metazoa > Arthropoda > Insecta > Lepidoptera > Nymphalidae > Nymphalis > Nymphalis polychloros. The sequence continues at coordinate 13,111,140 of HG992243.1, read as the reverse complement.
TATAGCATAGGTTGGCGGACGACCATATGGGCCACCAGATGGTAAGTGGTCACCAACGCCCATAGACATTGGCAGTGTAAGAAATGTCAACAATCGCTTACATTGCCAATGCGCCATCAACCTTGGGAACTAAGATGTTATGTCCCTTGTGCCTGTAATTACACTGGCTCACTCACCCTTCAAACCGGAACACAACAGTACCAAGTACTGCTGTTTTGCGGTAGAATATCTGATGAGTGGGTGGTACCTACCCAGACGAGCTTGCACAAAGCTCTACCACCAAGTAAGTATGTACTTATTACTTACATTGTATCTGACAGGTTTCTTAGAGCTGTCCTTGGGTTTCCAGTAGATGGTTGGGAACCCAGAGACATCATATAAAGACTTGGGCCAATCATTGGCAGTAGCGTCAATCTTGACAATATCGATAGGTTCGTCTTTCAACTGTAACAGAAAATAGCAGTAATTAGAAGCTAATCCTCCTTGCTGTTTTTTGCATTACTATTTAAATGATATTCAAATGACCCACTTGGATCTTACTTGCATTAATTATTTGTTTATTTATTTATGAAGTAAAGCAGTTACTTAAATTTCATATCTTATGTTAAGTTTTTAAAACTCACCTTTTCACCAAGTTCCTCCCACACTGGTGCAAGTTTCTGACAATGTCCACACCAGGGAGCGTAAAACTCAATAAGGGCATCTCTGTCGCTGTCTGTAATAAGCTCCTTGAAGTTCTTGCCGACTGCTACTTTAACTGGACCATCGTTGCTCGCAGGTACGGGTTCAGATTTGATGAAAGGCTCCAATTTACCATCAACGAGGTCTTTAGCGAAGGCCATAAGGTCTGCAATGCTGTATGAAATAAAAGAAATCTTTTTAAACTGCATAGGTACATAGTAAGTTTTAATTAAAACAACAATTATTACAAAACAGTATGAATCAGATAATTACGAGAGCGTATTTCAAAATACAGAGGGGGGGGGGGCAAAAAAAAGCAAATAAACAACTTTGACATTGAATTGATATTATTGATCAATCTTCAATAATATATGATATTAATTGTGGATTCGCGAAACAATGGGTTATTGAGAGTCGGCGACATTGTTATCAGAATTTTGTAAGTAAAATTAAAGTAGGTATAAGTAGTCAAGTGTTTAACTGTTGTATTATTAATAAATAATATATTCAGTAAGAACTGTTCATATTGCATAATAAGAGCAGAGGTAAAATTAGTAAGTAAATTGCATGGAATATATAAATCTAAGGTTTAATCTTTACTCATTCGATTGGTATATAGTATAGTTTAATGAGTAAATTAAAGATTTTACTGCAGCAATAAATCATAGAGATACAAAATGTGAAATAGCCTCTTATTGAGATATCTACTTATATACAGATGTTTAATTTTCTTAATTAATTACCTGAATTCGGCACTCATTACAAATTTGTTTCCATCGCTATCCTTGCCAGCTACAACGGGTTTGTCGCCCTTCGCGAAGTCGATGCCGTAATCATTGAGCTCGTGCATAAAGTCATCCTTATCACTGATAGCGAAGGTCACTTCCGACATTTCCTTTGCAACCTGAGGTAGAAAATAGTTACAGTGTTATATTATAGTAACAGTTTGTGTGTCCCGCTGCTGAGCTAAGGCCTGCTTGTTATTAGTTAGGTAAGGGGATAGTTTGGAGCTTATTCCACCACGCTGCTTCGATGCTGGTCGGTGGATACACATGTGGTAAATTTTCATACTCTACATAGATGTTTTCTTTCACCGCTGAGCACTAGATAAATTATAAACATGAACTAAGCACTGGTGAAAATTAAGTGATGTTTGCCCGGATGGTTAAGACGCTCTTATCTATTTATATCGGTAACGTAAATAAATTTATTTCTAAGGATGAGGTAATTTAGAACATTATATATATCTATAACGACTACTTCAAGTTAAAGTGGCAAGCGGAGGAAACATCGAATTAAATACGTATTGCGCTGATGCCGGTTATATTGACCTCATTGTTATAGCAACGCAAAACATACGTAGTTCACATAGGTGTAGAAACACCTATGTCAGTATTACTATTTGTACGTTTTTATCTACATTTATTATATTTAAGCATACAATAAGTTTCATCAATCATAACTAACATTACAAATGCAAAAGTGTTTTGTATCTTACGCTTTCACGTCTGTTGTGTTGTTAACACAATAAACTGTAATGAAATTTTATATTCACGTTGTCAGGGGTACAGGGTACCTAAACGTACCCCCCCCCCCACACACGAAAGCGAAGCCACTGGCGTTAAGTAATCATACATAGAAAGATTTTTTGAAGGAAATAGTAAGCAAAAATAAAAAAATTAATAAGTTGAGTACAATCTATGAATATTAAAAATAATCTCCACAACTTATTTTACTTGTTCTTACAATTAGATAAAAGTCATTGTTCTATATAAGAACACCGATGCAATCTTGTATAAATATACTTGAATCTATCGAATGAATCAATTTTCATTTGTAAATTTTAAATACCTTTAGAACACGGTTCCTCCAGTAGTTGGTACCCTTGGCGTTCTTGACGTAATCGACATCGTAGTAGGCTACAACGAGCGGGTTGGCGAAATCTTGGATGTTTTCCTTTTGACGAATGCCGACCAAGCCGTGGCTGTTGTAACGGACACAAAGAAAAATTATATATACACTACCGGCGAAGTTTCCGGACAAAAATTCAAAAGAGTTCCGGTCGGAAGGTCTGACGGACGAATGGAAAAAAAAATTGCTAAAAAAATCTGAAACAATTCTGGCCAATTCAACAGAATCCAATACAACTTTTTACCGTCTTGAGGTTTTGATGTAAACCTCATCGTTTTCGTACTCCGGAGCATTTTTCAAATAATCATTTATTTCTGAAAAAACTAAAAATCTTTGCAAAAAAAATATCGTAGAAAAATTACTTAAAAATGAAATTGAATCTCGGGCTTCCCCCTTTATGCTTTCATTCGAAGAAATGCATGAAAAACATTTTTACTAGAAACGGGGTCCACTCAAAACAGTTGAAAAAAAAGACAAAAAATTGTCGTTTTTAAAACGGAGTGCTGATTGTAAAAAAAATCGGACAAAATTTCAAAAAAGCCAAATTGAATTGGCCTAGGCCAATTACCGGCGAAATGGCACGAAAAACCGTCCCGCAATCTCTTTTGAATTTTTGTCCGGAAAATTTTCGCCGGTAATGTATATATTTCTCAACAATATCTTAAGGAAAAATATTGCATCATAATTTTTAGAACCTGTTTGTTATTTTCAACCTTGAATTATTAATTAATATGCTTTAAACAAAAACTATTGATAAAATTCACATAATGTTTGTAATATAATAATAAAACCTCCAAAACGAGTGTTGCTAGCAACGCCGTTTGGAACAATAGACATCGGGGTTGTATTGTTTTAATCAATGTTTTCCGGAACGTATAAACCTTATCTATTGTCCAGGATATAAGTTATCAACATGACGGATTTCATTAAAATCTGTCTAGAGTGATTTCCTCCTCGCGATACGTTCACACACACACACACACACAACTTATTAAGATTCTACATGGGGTTTGATTCCTGGATTCATACCCCAGGTCGGGCCGAAAGTTCTTGGAGTTTTCTGTCGATGATTCACAGTAACAGCCCAGAGTCCGGGGGTTGGGAGTGTTTACACTTCCAAATGCCTCGTAAAGTACTTCCGGTCGTGTCTTGAGATTGGCCTTCGTAGCCGAAATCGATCAGTAATACATTATCAACGTGATAAACTCAGTACAAATGTGTTACTTACTAATTTGCTTTGATGAAGCCCCTCAGAGACGGCTCGCCCTTGTATTCGACGAAGTCACTTTCGAATTTGTTGTGCAGGCGCTTGGGACGGTACAGAACAACATTGTCCCTGGAGAATAGAAATAATACAACATTATTCGTTAAGCTTTGTAATTAACTGTTTAAATAATATTTTGTATTAACAAAGTATCACAAACTCTGCCACGTAATCGTTTTAACTGGATAATAAACGAAACGAAAAAAAAAAATACAATTTCTGTTATCTTTTTAACAATAAATCACTATTGGTCTACGTTAGTTAAATACTTCGCGCCATTCTATTAAACGCAAGAATGTCAGTCACGAAACTTGAAAATAATTTTCATATGAATAAAATAAAATGTAATATACATTCTAATAATAATATTAACATTTGCATACCGTACTCGTTTTATGACGTAAATATTTTGTTTGAAAATTAGATAAGTAAATATTTACGAAACAATTATTTTTATTCAAAATTATGAAAAAAAAACAGATCGATTTTATTATTCGCTAAAAGTAAAATTTATCGTAATTATTAAACTTCAAGAATATTAAAGCCTGCATGAATTCCTATTCGTGCCTGGCGCAACTATATTTTTCAATATTGCGGTTAATGTAACTGTAATCGACGTATTTGCGAATTAATTAAACATGTCAAAATTGCAGGCATTGCATTAAAAAGTTTTTTTACCGTTTAAAGGTTTAAGTCAACTAAAGCAAATCAACATAAATCAAACTTTTTAATATATCATATTTAAGTTGGTGAAAAAGTTTAATATATTTTGGGCTAATTTTATCTAACATTGATTAAACCTGAGCAGATAAGTTTTAAGATTCTCAACTTTTCATTACTCATTATTGATTATTCGGTAACAGTAATTACATCACCATTTAATCAGTTTTTAAAAATAACAACAACTATTTTAAATAAATATAAATAAGATAAAACAACCATTTGTGTACTTAAGTGTAATGGAATTGTTTTTTTAGTATGTATTTGAGTGTATACATTATGTTAAACTAACTAATACACACAACTGTACAACTGTGTAAACATTTCACTTAATTAATTTGTTACACAAGTTAAATAGTTACAAGCTAATTTACTAAAAAGCCTGCTGAATATGTAAAGCGATCACCCCACTCACTGCCTATTTAATTCCAATGGGTTTTTTTTTTTTAATTTAATAATGTGAGCATACTGTGTAAAAAGTTGTATACAAAAATGTATAAAACTTTCACGGGGGGGGGGGGGGTAGCATGCATAAAATGCAAATATTATATAATTAGTTGTAATTATATTGTACATGGTTAAATGTATGAAATAGTAGCACAACCGATGATGATTCAACCGCAGATATTAAGAGATATATATTATGTTCTCAGTGCAAAGAAATATTTAACAATATCTATATGTCTTGGTTTACACTGTTGTCCACAAAATGTCCACAAAATTGTTGTTCAATTATTTATAGGCTGCTTGTTTAAACACTTTTTAAATTAGGAGTTGATTTTCTAAACAATCTTAATTAAATATATTCAATAACTAAGTATTTAGTTTTTGATGGGTTTATAGTATAAAAGTGGCATAAAATTGGTAAATTTTATCTAATGTTGACAATGATAGCATATCACTATACTTCGAAGTGTTTTAATATGTTGTCATGACAACATGAAAAAATTTAAGTCTACATAGGCTCCATCAGCCTTACCTTGTTTTGTGAATGATTACTTAAAAAGTGCTGTCTTCTTCTTTTAAATCTCAAATCAATAATGACAGAAAGAGATAAGTGTATGACTAAACAGTCACTAATTAATATTTATGAGTAAAGCATATATTTTTTTATAGGTGTAATATGTGTATGTACATATTTACTTGATAGAAAGCTATTAATAAAGTACAGAAAATAAGCCAAATATTTAGTTTAGTAACTTTAGTTAATAATATGATTATATTTACCATATTTAGTTTTAGAAATGTCAGTCTAAGCAATCAAAAATTATAAATATAAACTTACTTGTAACCAGTCTTTTCAAGAACTTCTTGTGCTGATGAGTGTGCAAAGAGGACTTCTTCCCTCATTTTATCGGCTGTCTTCAGGAATTCACCCTTAAGATCAGTCTCTTTCTCAAAGAAACCGACAACCACAACTTCGTCCTTAGCAATGATGTTTTCAAAGCTCTGAATGGTAAGCAGGTCCTTGGAGCTTGGGCCCACTTGAGCACGCATGTATTTGACAATGCCATCTGTGGAACACATCTAATTAATTATTTATAAAAACAAAAATATATATCAACAAAATTTAATCATTACAGTATTACTTAAATAAATTAGCTGTTTAAATACTACAATATATTTTTTATTTCATATTATTTGATCAATAATATTAATAATATTTATTGAAAAGATACCTTGGATTAGCTCAGGATATCACTTTCGACATTATTGTTCGTTGAACTTAAAAAGTTCAATGAACTCCAGTGACTAAGATAATAGGACATTTCACTTACTAGATTCTCTGGGGCCATTGTAGTCCTGTGAAAGCTCTCCCTTTCTGAAAATTTTCAGTGTCGGATATCCGGACACAGAGAACTTTTCACAAGTACTTTTTCCACCTTCAGTACAGTCTACTTTAGCCAGAGTAACCGGGGGATCATCGCTCTTTAGCGCGCCGGCCGCATCAGCGTATTCGGGTTTTAAGCGCTTACAATGACCGCACCTTGTACGAAGTATAAATAAATTAGACTACAAAATAATGTTTACTACGATTTTAAGATAGTTTATTGTATAAATTCTTACCATGGTGCGTAAAACATGACGAGAGCGGTATCATGTTGAGCTATGGCGCTAGAGAAATCGGCGTCTGTGAGATCGAGTACATCTTCTTCGGCGGCTCTACACAAATAAATTACTCCTAAAAATAAGGCGATTTTAAGTGACCCTAACATTTTAAGCTTTCACTCTAAGTTACTCGTGCCCAAGTCTTCGACGCTCAAGTGCAACTATGAACTAGTCAGAATGATGAGGACAAGGACCGGAAAAATACACGTATATTGCCGCAGATGTGACATTACCCGGCACAGCGTTGGCCGTTTTTGATTGGCTTATTATAACTGCGTTCTTAAATACTGTGAGATTATTTACCGTTACTTTTTCACAAAACATATAAATGGAAAAATATTCCTTTTTAGTATATAATACTGTTATTTAATTGAAAATTAAATAGTATTGTTTCGATTGTAAATTTCATGATATGATTATTTTTCTTATAATAAACCGATAAAAGCATAAACCGATACCATAGTACAGCATTACAGAGCGTGCCTAGCATTCAACATAGCTTTGTTTGGCAGTTAGCTTTGCTGTCAAACGGAAAATGGCAGCGACGAGTGTTGTCGTTCTCGACAGAGGCAACAATACAACTTGTACCGTAAATCTTTTCGGTAAGTTTAATTGATTAAATTTATATTTCTAAATTCGTAACTACATACTTATCGGACGTTAAAATTAATGTTATATTTAATGTCTTTTCGAAGAAAACCGCATAACCTGTAAAAGTTTTTTTGTTTATTTTCGAAGTAATGCGCGAACTTTGAAATTGTTATTCTGAAAGTTTTAAGATTTTATACAGCGGCAAGTATAAAATCACTTTACTTGGCAATTAATTTTAAGTGTTAATATTATTGCATGATTTTTGAGGTCGTGTTAAGTATAATAGGAGGTAACAAGTTTTTTTTTCAATGAATAGACTAAGAAGTTGTCTGCGGCGATATGACCTTGGCTATTGGATTGTAGGAAGTAAACTGTATACTTGCTTCTAAATTGTAAGTGGTTATTTGATGTACTCACAAAAAATGTTCATAAGCTGTCTAGCAACATTAATAAATAATTAGGAAGTGATTTGTATTATCACTACGCCAGATATTATTAAACTCATGGTTAAAAATTTTATTCTAAACATTCATTTGTATTGCAAGTTTTCATTTAATTATTGTACAGTAGATAATGTTGTATGAAATTTATTAATATTAACAATTTTATTCACAAATACCAAAGCTTAAGATATAATTTAGTTCTCTAAATCAGGAAAACACTAATTTTGTTTAGTTTATATAATTTTACTATGCATTGAATATAACATTATTCTTTTATAATTTGTTGTTCAAGGTGATATGTAATTGTCAATTTATTCTCTAGAAAAAAGAGTAAAACCAAAAATGTATTCATTTTACAAGTACATACAGTGTTTTTTGAAGTTTTAATACAATATAATATATTAAATAATAATAAAAATAAACACTATTTAAATTAACTTGTATCTTTGTTACAGGTGCAACAGTAGTATCATGGCGGGTTAACAATCAAGAACAATTATTTGTAAGGTAAGCAATTTAATTTATATACTTATTAAAATCAAAAATATTTACAGGCGAATTAAATTTTTTTTTAATAAATTATATATAATGGTTATATTGTATGGGTTAAATCTTGTAACTGAATTTTTAATCAATTCTGCCCCACTAATTAAGGGAACATTTGGCACACAATTGCATTTTTTTTTATATATTATTTACTGTATATTGGGTAATTTTATAATAAGTAATATACATAATACATATATCTAGAATTAATCTTGAAAGTATTAATATGATGGTAATATTATATTTATTGAAATATTTTGAATGTTTATAATAAGTGGTTAGACGTTTGTGTATCATGATATTATAGACAATACAATATACAATAACATAATTAACTCTAACAGTAAAATCCATACTAAAATATTTCTGGGTTTAGATTAATAAGAACAAGTTATTTACAATTTTTCATGTTGATTCTCATTATCATATCATATCATATCAGTTGATTATCCATATTGTAATGAAAAAATATCATATGTTTGGTCGAGACACACTTTACAAGTTTCCTTATCATACATTATATATTATAAAATGTTTGTGGAATATAATGGCTTATTATTTACGAATTTACAATGTGACATTGTCAAAACGAATACAAGAATTTGTATTAATATTTATTTGTTTATAGTTCACTGTCTGACTACTCAATATATATTAAACAGAATACTTGTTTTGTTTCGGCTTAATTTACTTCATCCATATGATTTGATGAAGCGACATTTACGTAGTATCGTCTTTCATATTGTATATTTTACTGAAATTAAACATATTAATATTTATATATGTATGTGTATACTGCAAAAACCAAATAAAACGTAAAATTAACGTGCCTTAGACCTATAAATCACATTTTATGTCCTTTTATCGTCAAAACGCAATGATATGGGATTCTAACGTTTTGTACAATTTTCATATTTTTTTCGTTATTTATTAGCGTTCATTTAATTTGTTCCATAATTGTCACAGTAATTAGAATAAATGTATGTTCAGTTAGTTAATTTGCTAAAGTAGGTAACTACCTATCAAACTATATAACTATCAAAGAAAATAAATAATTGTATACCTACTGTATATCAATGATTGAATCAATAATGTACATTAAAATGCTAATGGAAATCATACTTATATTTAGCATTCTCTTCAGGATATGGACATTAAATATATATATTTTTTCCTTATATTTATGCCGTTATTAAACTATCCTTGTAATGTTTGATCTTCAATAAGATTCTATTAACAGCTATTTCGTAATGGATTTAATATTTTTATATACGAATATTAATATATAATAATAATTATACTTTAGTCTTAATAGTTGATTGCATGACCTTTTCGTTGTATAAAATTAGCATCCCATCAATAATGATCCACGGAGGAAATGAGATGCACTGAGCAGTAATCACCCACGCCTCGTCATCTCGACTCTTCGTTCTTTGTATGTCTTTCCTTCTACAAACTTAGACTCGACGTACTTATTTTCTCATTAGCATTGTTTCAATTTCAAGTCTTAACTGATTTCTGATTATAATTCTAAATGATATGTTCAGTATATAATATGTATATTGAGCTGATATAAGGTATGTATATATATATATAAATATATATTTATAAACTCGTTATCTTGATCACTCGACTAGTTAGAGTGAGTAATTTTTTTATAGGAAAATTTATGCATTTGTACAACCCAGAACAAAAAATTGAAATATTGTCAATTGTATAATTTAAAAGAAATGTTGAGTAACGTCTGTTAGCTAAAGGTTAATATAATACTAACGACTTTATATATGATAACATATTCGCAATGAAATGATCGCCTCCAGGCCGTATTAAATGAACAATAATAATTATATTTGTAAACGTTAACTGTTAACTAACAACAATGACAATCTCGCCGAGTTTCCATCGTCTCTTCTCAGGTCTGAGAAATTCCTACTTATTCTGATAATAATAGATTTGACGATCAACAATTAACTTTAATGCTTCTTTACTGAATAAAGTCTTAAAGCTCTCTTTAGTACGGTTAAAACATCCCCTTAACTTACAGTGTATCCACGCCATTCCTCTATATTTTTATTTCTCCATTACTCGATTCAAATAATATAATTTTATACATAATTTATAAATCGTCATTACACATATCAGTTCAAAATGTGTGACATTTAATCGTATATAAAAATATCTTAAGTTATTATTTTAAATTGATTTTATTACAAATCTCGGAAATTACAGTCATTATAATGATATATTTTATGCAAACTACTTCTTATAATTTCCGATATCCGATTATCGGAATTTAAGTCAGTCTCTTAGTGAGATTTTTATATATTATTCATTATTATTCTTGCAACACGGTATTAAGCTTAGCAAACATAAAAAAACACGTTTTTTAGTTACTCAAAAAGCTGAAACTTACGGTGTAAAGTCGGGTGATTAGTTAAACAATGCCGTATCTTCTTGTTTCGAATGTCAAATTAATAATCACAGATAAATAGTTTTAAAAAAACGGTTAATCATCGTTTTAAAATAAAAGAAATAAGTTATTATCGCTCTATAGCAAATTAATCTATTACTTAAAAGGCATTATTGCAATTTCAAAAGAATATAATGTTTTAGATTCTGTGAGCTTGAGTTGAATAAATGAGATCAAAAAAACCGACCATGAATATATCCGTGTAGGGACAAGCGCTTCCGCTAATGAGGCAGCGTCGATTAGTGAATTCGGGCCTCCAGGCCGACCAGTGACCGAGGGCTTAGCCATTTGAATAATGAACTACTGTTCATCTGTTATTCTTTTTGACGTGCTCGAAGAAACTTCGCTAAACCGAGGGTAAGGCGATGAGGATAATAGAAGTATTTCGGCAATACAAAGGCTTTTAGGAATTTAACATTTTCTGGCTATGTTGTGTTACAATAGTTTAAAATAAAACTACACAGTACAACATAATATAATGTTAGATTAGTTATTTTGATAATAGTTTGCTTTTAAATTAAACCTTTTTTTATTTACGTCAAAACTAATTATTAATTACAGACTTCTGATGACAGATTATTATTTTAAATAATTTTTATTGGTAAGTGAAACTTATATACGATAAGTTTCACTAAAATATTATCACTCCGTGCAAAGAGAAAATTAATGTTGATGATTTGATAATATAACATAATTAATCTATTTTTATCACGATATACGCCTAAAATATGTTCTGAATAATTTCGATGTTCGTCGTAGGGTTGCAAACTTTACTATTTTACATAATATTAGTCATATAATTTTATAAGTAAATATTATTTAATATCTACTCACACACACCTGTTCAAATGACTATAATATTGACATGACATTTCTATACTTTATATTGGAATGTACGCTAAAATAAGTCATGAATAAGATATGAATTTTACTCGGTGGTAGAGCTTTGTGCAAGCCCGTCTGGGTAGGTACCACCCACTCATCAGATATTCTACCGCAAAACAGCAGTACTTTGTACTGTTGTGTTCAGGTTTGAAGGGTGAGTGAGCTAGTGTAATTACAGGCACAAGGGACATAACATCTTAGTTCCCTAGGTTGGTGGCGCATTGGCGTTGTAAGCGATGCTTAAAATTTCTTACAATGCCATTGTCTATGGGCGTTGGTGACCACTTACCATCAGGTGACCCATATGCTCGTCCATCTTCCTATACAATAAAAAAAATAAAAAAAATTAATGTTCACTTTACGTTTTACGTTAGGTTAAATTTTACGCCGTACATTTAATTATTGTTGTAAAATGACGACTCCAAGTGGACTCTACTTATATAAAGTATATTTTAACTTCGATTGTGAATTAATGTGTGTAACTGTTTAAAGATAAAAGATGACGTGCTATTATATCAAAACCAAAATATCAATGTTTTTTTATTTATTTAATTCATAATAGACGAGATGGCCTAGTGATTATATATCGCTCAGTAGTATATGCGGGTTCAAACACAGACAAGCCACATGTATTTATACCAAACCATATTTAGATCAGTGTGGTGTGGTGTGGTGTGGTGGTGGATCTCTTCGGCGGTAGTACATTAACAGATTTTTAAAATTTTTATTCTTCAAAAAAACAGTTAATATAAAGAGTTGCCAGCCCTAGTTTGTTATGTATAGGTTAATTTATATTTGATGAGTATATTTTAATCATCTAGTTTGTAAATAATCCATGTGTTCGCGTAAACTGGAAGCTATCGCGCCGTCATTTTACTTCGAATGTCAAACTAATTACAGAAGCTATTGTATTTTATGATACGCGTGGATTGGCGTAGTTATTAGTGAGGTACTTAAATATGCATTTTTATGGCATAATAGGATTAAACGTTAATAATTTAAATGTCTCAGCGACACCTGAAAGTTTTTAACGTTTTAAATGGCTATAAAAAAAAAAAAGGGAAAATATAAAGGGACTTATGTAACTAAATTCGCACAGTTTTTAAATACTTTTTGGGGCAAAATACGTAACATTATCTGGGGATGGATTTTGTAAAAGGCAAATTTATAATTCTATTACATAACTAATTGATTCAGAACTTTGTTAAGCTAAGCAGCTGCCGATAGATAGATAGTAATTCGGTTAATTTAGGAAGAGTTACACGAGCAACTTTGTGGTCTATTTATAATTTTTTTAGAGATTATTAGAGATTTATTTGTGTTAGTTACTCAAAACAGAAGTTATGTGAAAACTTGTTTTAGGATAGGAGGTTACAGTCTGAAGGAGACGTGATATCGCGCGTCTTCGTAGATATCGCGTTTTGAATATCGGTGAAGTTAGTATCGGGACTTTGGAAGTTAAATAAAAGGATATATTTAAGCTATCCCATAGCATTGTATGATAAATAAAGATAAATCGAGAACAATAGTGTAGGGCATAATATAGCAGAGCTATTAGCAAACTCCATGGTATATATAAAAATTAAATCTAAGGTTTGTTCGTCTTTTATCCTTTTTTGATCGGAATAGGCTATAGATATTATTATGATAAGAAGATAGGTAAAGACGATATCCATCGAATACAATGAATAACCGCATGCATCATCATTCATGTATGAACTTATTCAATTCTTATTCCATTGTCGATATTGTACGAAACAAGAGGCTTGATGTAGCTTATGCTACTTCTAACAAATGATTGCTTAGTAATATCATGTGGGATTTAGGTAGTCATTTGTTTTTTTTTGTTGTAATTATTTGAAACTTGATTGTATCTTAATTATTAAACAGCATGTCAATTGTTTTAAGCAGCATTACACCAATTATTCTACAACAAAATAGATACTACAAAATAGGAATTAAAAGTGTAAATCTAAAATATTTTTAAATCTTTTTAAAATAAAATAGTATAAGTAATTAAATTAGATTTTAATTGAATTACTTATTATATTTCTATGAATATACTATTATTTTAGAAGTAGGTGTGTTTTCTTTGTGTACAAATTGAGAGGAAAATACTTTGTCATTGGGAAAATCTCAGATAATGTGTATATCTGCCGACTACAGAGCAGCCTTGTGAATTTTGCGGTTTTCTTACTAATGAGATGTCTTCCACTGTTATGTCACAGATTTTTTACACAAAGCTCCAAGAACACGCATAAATGACTTCGTCTACTCAATATAATACTGACGCCTTTTTGCTCATCATTTTTATAATAAAAAACGTTATAGAAATTTATTGCGTATCACGTTATGGATATTGTATACAGTTTGTAATTGAAAATAAAGTGTCACCTAGCGTTATTTGATTGCAATTAATTCTGAATCAATTTGTAGTCACGTATTGTGCGCTGCGCGGGGTGTGCGGGTGCAATTTGGCGCGTCGACAAAAACGCGTCTCGGCCGCGAGTGGCTATAACAAACGACTGCCGCTAATGATTCTATGCGATCCTAGGGTTGGGCTCTACTATAGGAAACTTCATTATTTTGTATGCTTTTTCATTTCCTCATTTCTGAATTCGCTTAATATATTTACAAAATACATAGTATTTACTTCAAGTCAAGTCGCTTCGCTTGTTACTTAATGAAAGGTTAGTTTAAAAATTGGACCATGTTTTATGTTATATAGTAATGCATATAATGTTTTGTTAAATGGCTATTGTACTTGTTTTTTTATAAATATCTAACATATGTTTAATTTGCGAATTATTTAAATTGAATATCAGGAAATTTAGGATATGATGAAAAATTTAATTTCGATTGTGTTAACCCTTAATGCACATTAAAATATATACGTTGCAAGAAATTTATATAGAATAATAGAAGTTCCTCTTTAAGTATTTACACTTAAAGAGCAACGATTACATTAAAATAACTTGTTGTTTTGTAGAGTTTGTTGTTTGGAGAGTTGAGAGAGTTGGAATTGAATGTTATTGTTCGTTAACTCGTTTATTATTTTAATTTGTGAATATTGATGTTAAGTATCACGAATGCAGCTGTCATAACGCGAGAATAAAAAAAAAGGATTATATTTTTAAATAATACAGCTTCATTGTTTTCGTTATAACATTTTTATACAGAAATTGCAATTGATCTATGCATGAAAGTGAAATAAAAAATTATTCCAGTTGTCTTTTAACATAAATTATCTCTGTTTCGAAATGTAGATTCTGCTGTGAAGATCCGGTAAGATACTCAGTAGTAACTTTACTGAATTATATATAATGTTATACGTACACACATATTTATTGTAGATCCGGATTTCATGTTTGTACATTTTCAGATCGATAAGTAGATTTAACTTGACGTACATAAGGTTACTTACAATTCATGTAAAAGTTTAGGTAGTGACCTATTTATGAATATATTATCTATTACTACAATATTTTTGATAATTAAATATTATTACAAGTTTAAGTTTCTATTCACATAAAACTTTTTAACAAAAACGTAAATATGATGTTGCTTATATTAACTTCGTAATTTATTGATATTAATATATTCCACGAAATATTTTTTTATTTATAATGCGTACTTCAGATATTATATTTCAAGATTTTTAATCATAAAAAACCCGAGATTATCCAGATACGTTTTATGAATTATAATGTTCAAATTATTTACGTAATTAGAAACGTTAATTATGTACATAATTATGATTTTAAAATACGCTCCCACCAAACTTACGTGAGCAATAAAGCTGTTGGATTAAATCTCTAAAACTGAATTTGTATCTTTAACTCTGTACACATCGCCGAAGTGTTTGACGTTAGAGACAATGAGAATATTCAAACTAATTTGTAAAAATGAGATAAAAAAAAATCCCGCTGAGTTTCTTTCGCCGGTTCTTCTCAGGTCTGAGGTGTTTATTTCTGAACCGGTGGTAGATTTATGACAATCAATAAGTAATACTTGAATATTGAATAAAGATTTTGGACTTTGACTTTGATTAGTTAGTTTGAATATTCTCATAGATGGCTTTTTTTATTTTCGTTTTCTTTCGATCTTACTATCTTATCTCCTTTTTTGTATGTGGTTTTAAATTTACAAAGTTTTGTACAAAACATAACTTGCTTGATGAAGTAGAGGGAAAATAGTTTCCATTCTAGTAAGGAAAACTTATCCCATGAACTGAGCTTGCATTCATATTATTTGTTTTCACAATTAATATGCAGTAAACTATTTTATCCAATAAAACATTAATTGTATTTCTGTCACACTCAGAGACAAACTGTTGCTTAACTGTTGTTGCTGTATGTTAAATATAGGATATGAAACTACTTATTGAAAGTTAACTGCGAAAAGAAGATAAAAATAAATAAATAAAATTGATATATATTTATGTATAAGTCTGTACACAAGAATCTTTTTCTATCATTATCTTTTTCTTTGATATTCTAAAATCTGATAAGTATATAGATTACCACAGAAAGTAGAAAGATAGTTTTTGAAAACAAATAACTTGTACATTTGTCGTGGAGCAATTTTCAATTCGTTTGCTTTGTTTGAAATTGATATTTGAAATAGCTGATTTAAACGAATATGAAGTCGCATTTAGGTATAACACAATAAAATATAAAGTGAAAAATGTAAGTTTGTATAAAACTTAGGACTTCAACGTAAAATCGTTCTATTCTTAATAACTCAAATATAAATTTTCCTCCATAAATTTATATGAATTGCAACTTTTATATTATGAAAAAGTATATTGGAGCATTTCAATGCGACATATTTGTTTCGTTCCAAAAATATATACCATGTGTTAAAAAATACACTACGGACTATTTACCTATCGGTATTTAAATGACATAACAAACGAAGTATTAATTTCACAATTTTGTTTTTCTGGGGTCTTTATAATAAGAGACTAAGGTCTCCTATTCTTATAATTGAAGCTGTGCTTTGATAGGCATTCATGAAATACATTTTATAGGTATATACATATTGTATATACATATATAAAAAAATCACAACCAACAACACATGATGATTAAAACACACACGGTTATTATTATAACACTATTTAATTAGCCTGTATTTAATTTTATCTTTTCAAAGTTATACATTCCACTTATACATGGTTAGTGGATGTTTAAAGCCTGTGAAATTGAATAATTGACGAGGGAGTAATTTGCGATAGCTGATTTTACATTAATATAAGTGAGCTCGGTGATGTTACTAACGATAAAACTATCATTATTTATTGATTCCAGTTGCAGTGCAGTTCAGTTAATAGATTTTGATTTTAGGAATTAAAAGCTATTTCATTTGGTTTTTGTCCATTTTAAAATAAAAGTAACAGCCTGTGAATGTCCCACTGCTGGGCTAACGCCTCTTCTCCTCTTTTGAGAAGGTTTTGGAGCTTATTCCACCACGCTGCTCCAATGCGGATTGGTGGAATTCACATGTGACAGAATTTCAGTGAAATTTGACACATGCAGGTTTCCTCACGATGTTTTCCTTCACCGTCAAGCATGAGATGAATTATAATCACAAATTAAGCACATGAAATTCATTGGTGCTTGCCCGGGTTTGAACCCACGATCATTGGTTAAGATTCACGCGTTCTTAACACTGGGCCATCTCGGCTTTCAAAATAAAAAATCAATAAGACTTAGGTACTTATTAATTAATCACATAACATAACTCTTGATATGCAGATGGTTTATAGCACGTGAAAGAATGATATGGTACACAGTCTTACGTTTTCATTCTTATAGAAAAAAAATCCTCGGATTAGTGCAATGTAATGACAAATTACTTATATTCGTATGAAATAAATGTTTATGTTATTAAACTATAAAATAAAGTTATATATTTCTAATTTTTGTATTCCAAAATTTAATAAATATTTTGTCGCAAAATAATAATAGGTACTACGTAAATAATTTATTTCATAGGATTACTCAATTTTGAAATTTCATATTTCATTATGAATTAAATTACTCAGAAGCTAGTGTACGTCGACGAGAACTCGTATCATTGGCAAAAACTGAGCCGCTTTCCGTTTTAATATTAAACATAGTTTCTGTGCTTTTTGTGGCGAGGGACGTGACGCGCCGCTTGACCCTTTTATGGCCGGGATTTCGGCAGCGTGAAATGACTCAGAGGAATCTAATGGATAGATTCGATATGCTTAAGAATTGTTAATCTCAGGCTGCGTTGCCCCATGAGTAGAATCCACGCGAATAAAGTAGATAAAAATATTGGGTATTTTATATTGTTTAAAGTAAATATTTTATAGAAATAGTATGTAGGTTTTTTATTAAGTAGTGTGATACAACACCAACAACCACAATCGTGTAGAATCTACAGTTAAATTCAGAATTCTAATGAATCACGTTAAAACCAGAGCTTCGCTAATCCAGTGCAAACAAACAATTTATTACTACAGCGTAGTTATAGCGGGTAGCTTCGCCCCTACCACATCTTGTTTTTGTGGTCGCGTCTGCAGCCCCGAGTCGCCGCCACTTTCTAACTACCCTCCCCTTCCGTCCCCCTGCGATGACAAATGGTCCACCCCGCTAATGCCCAGATAATTTTATGCGGCGATGCAGGCCGAGATGACCGTGTGATTACTATCGATCGACGCGCGTCAATGGGTCCAAGCTTCACATTATGCGCCACTTCACGGATCAGTGGTCGCTGAAACGGGTTTATCGCGTCATTAGATGGGAAATTATTTCTATCAGTCTCCGTATTTGGTTCTAATATAGGTTTAATCTGTTTTAATAATTTTCAACTTTTGTTAGGATTCCGTATGTCTCCTCTTGTAATATGTAATATCCTCTAAAACAAATCTAATACACACATATTATTGAAAATCTTATTGAAAAAACGTATTTCGGTTGAGCTTATTTTAGAAATTATACATAACATAAATAATAATGTAGTCTAAAGCATTAGTATTGCAATAGGTAACCGTCTAACCATCAAATAAGAACAACGAGATTGAAGCCGGGAATGTCTGTCACCGCCGACCTCAGTCACACACCAATGCCTCTGAATAGCCACCCGTCGTATCACCTTCCACGTGATCTTGATTTTACTCACGGAGTGATACTGATTGCCAATGATTCTCATATTCGAACATAAACAAAATTAATAATAATATAAAGGGATAGTCGTTGAGGTCATTTTTTTTATCATGATAAGTCAAAATATTGACTATAGTTTACAATTAATAAGAATACTCGGGAACATCTCCGCTATTCTAGTATAAGTATTTCTTGGAACTAGTTTGACGTGTATTTTCTTGCTATGATTAATTACGTCTTACTGTGAAGCATATTTAAATTACAAATTGCGCAATTAATATTGCAGAAAAATTAGAGGTTCTTTTAAATGGATTTATATATCCCACGGTGAGTAATACCGATGCTGTCGGTATTATTATATTTTTTAAATGTTTACGCGTTAAAAAAACGCATAAGCATAAGGAATGCCAGCATCATGGCGACCTCTGCGTCACACGCCACTGCTCTTGAATAGACCTCATATCTCCTTCCACTTGACTTCAAATCAACTCGGTGCGTAAAGCGGCCGAATATCGGGAACTTCCTTATTTATCATCAAACAACTTTTTAAATTAACATGTGTTATCGAAATCTACTAATATAATTTATAATTATTTATAATAAATAGATAAATAGCTTATTATTATTAGTTAGGAATATGTAGTTACTAGGTATAAAGCAATCGAGTGACATATATATTGCGTAAAGAATGAGAAAAAAATAATGTTATTGTTTAATAAGTATAGCATTAAATAAGACCTATGAATAAAGTCGAAATAAAAAAGAAGCGGCTTCTCTTCAAATAAATAAATTAACATTTTAATAATACTTATTATAAGATTTCATTAAATTAAATCTTTCATGATTATGCAAATGACAATATAGTTACATGGTTATTAGACTCTGAAACGCCGCCAACTTGATCTTAAATGAGTGATTCGAGCATATGTTACGCGTTACTGTCTTTGTCTATTCGATAATGATTTCTTACTGTTATCGTAAGCAGAAAGCGTCGGTGCTCTCCGGTACACGTGCTCATCGACAATGTCCAACACATGTTGCTTTTTTTGTTCCTTCGGATGACACCCAAGGCATCGATTGTTCCACATGATAGACAGAAGACAGCTGCTATGAAATATTAGACGCGCCGATCCTACTTAACGGGCCAATTTGTGCTTTAGTAATCCTCCCACTTATAAAATCGTTGCTTGATTCGTTAATGTCTGATTTAATACTAATTCGTGTAGTCATTCGGATACTATTTTAACTATAATAATTTGCGGGTACGAGTTAATTACCATATATGAGTATGATTTATAGCAAGACACGTTGAGTTATATATAATTTATTTGACCTTTGACGTCTTCAAAATGTGTATTCATGTTGAAGATAAATTAATTAAATGAATTACTAAATTTACCTTCTCAGATTTCATTTACTTTATAAAACTTCTACTGAATATCACGTCAAATCATCGTAATGATTTTTCGATCCAAACATAGATATTATTTCTCCGTCTGGTAATGTATACATTTTCTTACCTTATTATCATCCTACGCTTATATTGCGTGGTGATTATAATTTTCGTCAGTTCGTGATAGCTAGCTCATTTTGTTTGGGCGTGTAATTATGTAGGTACGTTACGTCTGATGACGACGCCGTCGATCTGATCATGCGATTGTCGACTTTGCTGTTCTTAAGATACTCGATTTAATCGCAGGAAGTTATATTTTATAGTTAAGTAAGGAACACGCGATTGAATTCTAAGTTTGAATGACATCACCAAAATTTGTTTCGTCCGGCCTTACATGGTTGCATGTTGTATGATCTATTGATTAATTACTTTGAAACAGCTGACATCGCTTATGACGTGTTAAATACGAATCGTATATGGCCATAGAGATATATGATGATACTGTTGATAATACTACCGTAGAAGGATTTGATTTATTTTGATGACGCCTTATGTGTATTAAAATTTAATACATTACATAATTATCAATTTATTAATTGTATTGATATTTATTTATAAACACAACATATGAATAGTATAAACTACAAAGACATTACAAAATTCCCCAAAACACATCCCCGAGGTTCGTAATCGGCTTATCAGGCGGTGTTAAATCGACCCGGGGTGAAAATTAATCGCCTGTCCGTAGCATCTGCGGACTGTGGTCCACCACTGACCCCTGTCGGCGACTACCTAGATGTTTGTCTCTGTCCGCTCCTATCTTTTCTCTATTTATTATCATTTCTGGTTGTTTCGTTGTTCTCAGAGTAACGTTACAATATTGTAAAGTATTAGTTGTAATTTTTTACGACTAACGTTGGAGAAGTAAAAAGAAATAAAAAAAATATATACATATGTCATATCATATTTCGCTCCTGCACTTTTTTATATACGATTACAATATACTTTACCGTACCATACCGTTCACATTATATTATAATACGATATCACTTAATTAACAATCTCGGAAACCTGTTCAATATGTTACATAATATCCGTATCTCATGTAAAGTCATAACTAAAGAACTCCTCGTAAAAATATTAGGTACGAAACTTTAGCCCACTCCAACCAGAGAAGGAGTAAAGAAAAATAAATAACGTTTTCATTTATTTGACGCGATACAATTGCTCGAGATCTTGGATAATCTATGATTTCATTATGGATTCGGGAAAGAATGGCGTCTTGAATATTGACGAAGTTGTTATTGGATCTTTGGTAAATGAAAAGTAAAATTAAAGTAAATGTAACTAGTTAAATGGAATATTGTTGCATTATCGTAAAGATATATTAATGAAGAACTGTTAACATAAAGAGCTCGTGCATAACATAGCAGATATGTTAGTAAAATTGCATGAAATATGATAAATCTAAGGTTTGTGTATTTTCACTCCTTCTTCGATTGTAATAGGCTACGTGAACGTAGTTGTTTTTTTTTTTGTAAATATTTACTTACTATGTGTGTTTTAATGAATATTTTATAATTTTACTTTGCTAGATTGAATCTTACCACTTTTATTTTTTATTATAAAATCACGAATTGCAAAATATTTTCAACTAGTCTTCGCACGCGGCTTACGTGATAGGTATAAAAAGTAGCCTATGACCTTCTTTGGGTTACTTTACTATTGGTTTAGCCGTGATAGCAAAACAGACAGACAAACATACTTTCGCATTTATAATAATTCTAAAGATAATGATTTAAGTCTATGTATACTATTATGTACACCTAGTTATTTTTTTGGTTTAATTTTAAACGAAATATACTTGGTTTAAGTAGATAGTCTCTTATTAATACTTCTTTCTGTACCGCCCAGTACCTGTTCGGGATGTAGGTTCTACCGAGAAGAACGGACAAGAAACTCATTAGTCCTCATAGTTACTCCAAGTAAACAAAATATCTACCCATAATATAAATAATAATATTTACCCATTATAAGAAAACCGTTCTAGTGGAAAGCTAAACAGACTCTTCTCTTTTTCTTATCGTTGAGTGCGTATTTTTTTATTAAGTTTTTATTGTACTTTTCCTTGAAATTATATCCACACAATATGTTATTGTATGTACATATGTGTAGACAATTATGCACATAATCAATACGATGTAGATTGTAGATGTTTGATAAGGGACAAGTATTACAAAATCCGTGTACGTAGTGTCTCGAGCACGTACTTGCTGCGCCTACGCCTGCTTCTGCTAAATTTATAATACTTTCAATGGCCGTGGTATCACGAAGGTTACTTATGATATAATATCGGTCCATGTTTCATTTCCTATACTCGTAGTTCATTTGTAAAACCGGTTGGACAATAATGCAGGTCATGGTTTATGTTAATTGTAAATTATGGAAAAGTTTCTAGTTTTAAGTATGGTATATTTGTATGAATTCTTCGTTATTGTAGTAGCAGTTCCTAAAAGTACAAATTAAGGGCTCTTCTTATGTTTAAGGAAGAGAAGAGGCCAAGTTTATATCTTTGCTATGCCGCACCATTTCGGATTTGTTATGTATGTGGCAGAATTACATTCGACACATGCAGGTTTCCTCACGATGTTATAACTGATTAGGACGTTGATCTGAGCTTTGTATATTGTTTTCGTATTATATGGGTATATTTATTTATTTACTTTATATCAATTTATTATGTATGTATTAATTTTACACGTAATTTATGATTTTAAAACTTAATACGATTAACTCGGTTGACAGGCAGGAGATCTCTTACTTTTTTGAAGTCCGATTACGTACTTTTGTTTGTGATTATTTGTAATGTAATGTCAAATATAAAAAGAATAAATAAATTAATTAATAAAAGCGAAGTTGTGAAAATTACAACTCGCATTCTTAGTATTATATAACATCCACGTATTTCTACTGGATCACCGCATCGTATTTTATTACAATTTTTATATAAAACTTGGTTTAGCATATATCGTCGATCCATAATTCTTATAATTTTTAAGTTTATGATATTTCAATCTAATATATATAATAGTATGAGCTTTAATGTTGTTTTCTTAAGTAATTGTAAGTCTTAAAGTCGTTACAGTAATTGTATACAAAGACACTGAAATTATAGTTTAATTGTATCTCACTCCAGCTCCACCCAGTAGTATCGAGTGTCGCATCACTTATGCGACCTTTTTTGTTTGTTTCTGCACAGTAGCACCAACCTTTATCAACTAGTTTTTTTTTAATAAACCTGTTTATGGCCTCCTCTTAATATGTCAAAGTAACACGTTTCAAGTCATTAACTCTGGAATACTTCAAATAGGTTTTACTTACTTTTTTATAGTTACGAGGTAACAAGAATGTTCAAATAATTAGATTATTAAGTTGATATTGTTTTAAAAAAAACTTCACGAGACGAATATGATGCATTGACACTATTCTCTTATTTCACTGTTCAATAGTTTATTTCGATAAGGCAAGTGAAATCCACGGGATTATTTCAAGATACATATATGCGTTGTTCATAACAGTCACCAATCACAACTGCACTACACGTAAGAAGTATTTTGTGAACTATTAAAATATTATCAATACTTATAAAATCGTTTGTCCTGACTGACTAAAGATAAAACTAGCCGACGCGCGACGCAACGATAAAACTATTAAGTCTAGTAATCTGAAAACTGGAATACAGGTCTACTTAATATTGTGAGCATTTTCTAAGAAATGATTTTTGTAAATTTCAAATAACAACAACGGGCTTAACTTTATGAATTTCACAAGAACGAATGCTTGTCTCGCAGCGTATTATTATAAAGTAAGTGAAGAATAAATCTTAAGCGTTTTTGTTTTTATTTACATCAATAATATATAATAAAACAAATTTAACTATAATGGGTGGTAAGCGGCACAAATGTGATATGCACTTGAACGCTTTATTCTTAAACAATTTGGTTACACCTCATTACCTGGATGGCGAATTTGAGACTAATTGGAATCAATGATTTTATGAGCGACTTATTCTACTAAGCTGGTATATCATATAATTCAAAACAAACCTTTTATATGTATGTTACCAAGTGACGCTTATTAAATAAAGCTTATATTTAAAAAATATATATAAAAGGATCATTCGATTCACATAATAACGCATAAAATTTCATTTATCCTTATGATTTATTTTATAGTATTGTATTAAATTAAGGCGATTGACAAAATTCTGAGCAATCATAATGTGAAATTATACCATAACGGACTAGATGATTGACTAACTGCCACACTTGGTGGTAGAGCTTTGTGCAAGCTCGTCTGGGTAGGTATCACCCACTCATCAGATATTTACCGCAAAACAGTAGTACTCGGTATTGTTGTGTTCCGGTTTGAAGGGTGAGTGAGTCAGTGTATTAATAAATTATAGGCACAAGGGATATAGCATAATAGTTCCCAAGGTTAGTGGCGGATTGGCGATGTAAGCGATGGTTAACATTTCTTATACTGCCAATGTATAAAGGCGTTGGTTACCACTTATCATATGCTCGTCCGCCTACCTATCCTATAAAAAAAGACACTGAGAAATACTTAACGATTGGTTAAGGCGCAACTTAACAGTAGTCTCCAGTATAGCACATTAAATAATAAGGAGTGGCCGACTGACTTAAACATTAATAAAGGAATTTTTAAAGATTTTAAAATCAATATATATCTTAACTAGATCTTACGCGTTGATATAATACAACGTGACAGCCGTATTTGTTTACATATACAACTTTTACATTTTAAATGTGATCAATCTATAAATAAACAGGAAAAAGATAAAACAGTTCAGTACCATTTTCACAATATCAATCGATTTTCTTTTTCTTTGTTCGGTATTGATGAGCTCTAGTGTTATCATTTAAACTCTAAGGTAGTGATAAAGGCGATGAAAGTTTGTATGAATATCCTTCATTTTCAGTCTTCCTCGATAAAAAGACTATCCAACACAAAAATATTTTTTTAATTCGAACCAGTAGTTCCTGAGATTAGCCGGATCAAACAAACAAACTCTTCAGCTTTAAATATTAGTATAGATTACTCTTACCACACGCCTGATACTCTTACCACACGTCTGACACGCCTCATCAGTCATCATATGCTATATAACATTTAACAACTTTACAACTCTCAACTTTAAATCAGACTAAAGTCATTATTTCAATGTATTTATTATATTTAAATAATAAACTTATTATAATATAATAATTATTTTTGCTTTTACATTATTAAATAAGAGTTGTCTGTCTATTCTAGGAGGTTATTTTTGTTGCCAGCATTGCCATGCAAGGGTTTTTGTCTGACATAATATGTGTAATATTATATCTATATTATAAAGTGGACCTTCCGATTGAAATAGTTTTTTTGTTAGATAGTCCGTTTACCGAAGGCTATGTACCATAATATGTTCCGTCCGCGGCTACGCCCGTTTGCAAGGGGAGAAGTGTCAGAGTACCAAATTTTATCAAAATCGGTCCAGTGATTTGCCGTGAAAGCGTAACTGACAGTTATTTTCGCATTTATAATATTAGTATAGATAACGCCAAGAGCCAAAGGAGTGAGGCAGTAATCATAAACGACAAGTATCTACTTACGTTGTTTATGAAATACATTTAAATAAAATAATAATAATATCATAGTGTGTAGTAAGAATTGAACGCGACTGATACCATAGGACATAGCTAGCTATAAAATTATTGTCGTTTCTTAGTTTCCAATGTCTAAAAGGTGCAAATTTCGATCTCATTAACCGCTGCTTATTCAAATAGGTGTACTTGTTTTCCGTAATTACTATGATAACTTAATTCTAGTATTTATATCCGAAACCACTTAATAAAACTTGTAAGTAATTGACTCTGCAATTTTTATTAAAGTTTAATTTTTTTTCTGTTTTATAACTTCCCGCCCGGTCCGACGCGAATATATATACGGTTCTGTTTTAATAAATGCCACTTGTGTGTATAACGGAGCCTCATTTTACCTACTCTGTTTAATTGTATCGAGAGCTTATCTTTGAACAGCTTACCTCTTCACTAAATTAGTTTAACTTAGTAGACAACGGAAAATGTCAAAACTTCGTGTGCTTTTAATAGAACATACTACTTTGTTTAAATTAATTAATAAATACTATATTAAGTGATTATGTACGTCGAATCTTTTTTCGTTGAAATTTTAATCTTAATAGTTTTTTAGAGTAAAATTTAATAGTGGGGAAATGAAGTTTGATAGGTGCCACCGTTTTTGAAGTTGGATTAAAATTATGAACACTACCTACATATAATTAATATTTTCCCAAATAATCACGTAGAGTTATTTTAGGCGAGCTACATTTTAGCTGTCTTACGTTGCATAAGAGTTAAGTTTCTGAACGCTACTGAAGATCTCATGAGAACGGATACTTAACAACAATGTTGAGAAGCAATAAACAGCTCGTATTAGATTAGTTCATGAAAGCGTGCAACAATGGGATGAAAGCGCTGACATTGTTCGCGGTGCTCGGTTTTTGTGTTATGTTTATAGCTCACCGCATGGGCTGATTAGCCAGCCTTAGAACTGATAAGCGTTATCTAGAATTTATAAACATTAAACAGTTTAATATTCGAATGCATTTTCAAAATAACATTTACTGCATACCAAATGTCCATGTTATTTATAGCAGGCTTCAAACATACATATTTTACTATTAAATAAATGCTATGTATTTTGGTTATACCTAAATATAAAATAAGTATAATATGATTGTATTTTTTTACACGCTCGATATTAGCTTTACTTGTATGTGCCTCATGTATAAATAATTGTCATATCGACTTAAAACTTTCCAAGTATATATATGTATTTCGGTGCACAATAGAATAATTTGATAAAATCGAGCTGATGATGATGTAGTCAGGATTTGGATATTGGAGCTATTTAATGTTTATTAATAAATCCCATACATTTTTGAATTTTTAATTTAATTTTTTTTTTTTTTGATAATTTAGATATTTCACTATCAAGTTGTTTTTGTTTTGAATATAATTTATTTATAACAAATAATCATCTACAAGAGTTATTTATCATAGATTATAGCATCTGGTAGATAAATATTAAATTATGATAAATCTTATTGTGATAATGTTAATGAAATAAAATTCATAAGTATATTAGTTAGTTTATTAGTGGCATACGATGTTTGTTCTGTATATTATGGATATTATTCTTGGAATTGAAGGTTTAATTAATACTTTAAACACTTTGTAGGGATGATTATAGTAAGAAATCGATCGGCATAGCTATATTTTCTATAGCCATTGTTTCCAAGGGAGACGGACTGAGGACGGAACGAGTTTGTCTGGTGGTAAAAACTTGGCCGTTGCCGAAGCGGGAATGTATCAGCCGACCGCCGCTCATGAAGGAATTTCATCCGGAATCTCTAATTAAAACTTTATCTAGTTCCACCTATTTTCTGGAATTTCAATAGCTTTGAAAAAGTTCCAGCAAGAGGTACCGACTAGTCATTGTTAAAATCTAGCATGACTAGACAAAATATAATCCTAAACTATGTAAATGTTGCTCATACAGAATGTGCAGAATTCCGAAAAAAGTTTAACTGAGTTTTAATAACTGATGTAGGTACTAATTTGATGAGGAAAATAAGTTTTGAGTTGAGATCTCCACGACGAAACTGTTGATTAAAGTAATTACTCTCGCAGCGTAATTTATATTATTATGGTGGTGGTCGGTATTTGATTATTTTTTATTAACAGTCCTCGCTAATGACTTAGTCGTCCATAGTTAACGAGTGTAGACGAACAGAATATTAATTAGTTATGTAAGCATTATAGTTGATTAATAAAATTAATTGTTCATCCGCAAATAATATGGCTGATATTTAATAGTAGAGCACCTGCTAGCGATTCATCGACCTTTATGTGCAAATTGCTTACAGATCGAAAACAAAAAATTATATCATTTAAAGTAAATTTATTCCATATTTGTCGCTATTAGTTGATAATTAAAATAGTATTTTCCTATAATTGAGAATGGCGATATATTGGACGTGAGAACTTGTTTGAGAGACGTTGGCGATATTGATTTATTTATCATTGATTTATGTACACGACTATGTTTCGTAACATTGTCATCGCTGTTATCTCTAACTGCAAATATAAATCAGAGACCACCATTACAAACGAATGTTTATTAGTGAATGACTCATTCGCAAAATTTGTTACAAGTAATGAGTAAATGTTTCCATATCATCACGAGCGAATATAAAAAATTACAACATTGTATGTAGTCGCAAATACAATCGTCTCTTAATTAAAAGGCATGCGGCACGTAATGGTGTAAAAATTCGCAAGATTATCCCGCAATAAGAATACGTTTGTTTCGTCCACTGTGACATCTGCCGGAGAATCGAGGTATCCGTCCAGTCGCGTCACAAACTCCGAAATGCTAAAAATGGCATAAATAATTTATACGCGGCTTGCTCGGCTCCGTTTTTGTCGCGATGCCGACCTGACCACTGATGCATTTATAATATAAGGGTGCTTTTTGCAACGTCCCCCGGCCGCGTTGGAATGCAACCGCTAAAATTGATCTTGTTCAAAACGTGAGTTGGAAGGTAATGCTGGTGCTGTCTCCGCACGTCAGGTTAAACTGTTGCCGTTCACATCGCATTATCTTCATCTTTACAAGACGATATTCGAATATCTGTATGCATTTCTCGCCGGCTCTCCGCTATTAAGTGTAATAACTTATATAGAATCAACTAAGATGACGGGGATCAAATTGATCCTTTTTTAATTCAATTTACTCCGTCGGTTAATTGGCTCACTGACATCATTTGAATTAATCTTTTATACAATGTATATGAAATAATATTCCATTAGCTTTATTGAATTAATTTATAGTAACATTGTTGGCAAGAACTTAAGCTCCTTCGTAGGAGCTTTAACAGCTGTGAGTGAGTGGGAGCGAGATTATTCATATTTTAATATCGTTATGTTGCTAATAATATTGTATATATACTCGTAAATATCGTTAAGAAATATCTATAAGGAAAAACTAAAACAACAGTCTCGATGCCCTACGAAAAAGTTAAAAGTTAACGAAAGTTAACATTTTTCTCATCTTCATGTACATCGAAAATTTTCAACTAAAATCTTTTCTCAGACGAAACTTTGCACTGGTATGCCAGCAATCTTCTTTGAACCATTTAAGGCGCCAGTACGAGCGACTGATTCTGTAAATTTTTCCTGCTCGTGAATCGATATTCGTAAAAAATTATAAATATGTTTTTATTGTTTCAGTAAACAGGCTGTTTTCGACGGGAAGAGAGCGATACGAGGAGGAATACCGTTTGTATTTCGTAAGTGTTATCTGTTTTTATCTAAATAATATTTGTAAGTACAATTATTATATCAATGTGCTGTCAATATTTTTATATGAAATTTTTGTATTTTCTTTGCATGATTTTTTACTTCAAATATTGTGTTTGATAATTGATTATGCGGTCCTTTAAAAATATATTCATATATCGAAGATTCAATGTTTACAGCTTCTAATGAAAAACGAAATATCGCTGGCTCTAATAACACATAAACTTATTCATACCATATCTAAAACGTTTCTTCAATAATTAAAATAAACAGTAAATAATTGAGTGCTGGGGCTTGGGGTACTGCATGAGGCTGTTCTAATGCGGGTTGGTGAATTTGGCATAATTACTTGATGCGATATACACGAATTAAACACGCGAAAATGCAGTCGTGTAGACAAATTCCGCGATCTTTGGTAAAAATTCATTTATTCTATCCACAGAACTATATACGCTCTTATTAAATATAGCTCTTATATAATATTATTATATATACTTAGCTGGTATGTAAAACACTAATTGTATATTTCTCACAAGGTGTTTAGCTTACAAACAAATAATTCATAGAAACGAGAAAATAATCGATCCTTGAACTACCGTTGCTATGCCCTTATCTCATGTTATATACGTAATACTAGCTGTATTACGCTGCTTGTATACTAACTGAAAATACGTTTATTAATATGGTATGTTTATTGTTTGAAGCCAGTTCTGAGATGTCGAAAAAACTTAAGCTTCTGTAGCCAAATATTAGCATAATACAGTGTGATAGCAGCATACTTGTTATGGTCATGCGGGTTTTAGCCGTACGAGTATTTTCTACTATAAGACGTACTTCGAGTATCGGCCCATATGAATATAGTTTTTTCTTGAACCCAGTTGTAACAATTTTGGAACGTTTACCAACTTGAAAGTGGAGGGTGATTTTCGTTTAACGACACGTCTAAGTTTTTCCTTCTTTAATGAGAATATATCTCTGAAATTTATTTGATGAGATAATTCGTGCTTCTAATTTACGTTACGTAGAAATATTTAGAGTTTGTTAGGCAGATTTTTGAAATATTTTCTGGTATATAATGCGTCATGATATCAATTTTAGTAGTATGTAAATAAGGACTTTATTTCAATATTAAAAGCTTTACTAACTACCTAAGAGCATTTAGACATATTTATAATGGCAATTTAATTATCAGACTACAAATTTTATGCTCGTTATCGTATAAGTGATGATGCGTTTTCAACAGCTCAATTCGGACAATGGGCGTTCGGTCCTCAGCACGGGTTCGCGCGGGTGGCGCGCTGGCACGTGGAGAAGATGCCGGAGCGACTGCCGAGCGGCGACGTCGAGGCGGTCTTCAGCCTCATGGACGACGACTTCACGCGCTCCATGTGGCACTTTCAGTGAGCATCGTATTACAACTTCAAATTAATTGAGAATTTAATTGATTTTTATTTGCACATTCTAGTGTAGGTTTAAATTTAAATTACATTTGTAAGTTTAGAAGGTACTTTAGCGTCGAAGAAGCGGTGTAGTTGATTTGAAGATATAGTGTTATTTATGATTATTTTGCAGGTTCAGACTGACCTACCGACTGATCCTTCGGGAAAAGGAGTTGCACTTTAATATCGGTGTCTACAACCCGAGTAAGGAGTTAACATTCAGCTGCCAGTTGCTTCTGCACACTTACTTCAAAGTGCCAGACGTTCGCCGCTGCCAAATTACTGGCATGCACGGCTGTATGTTCATTGACAAGGTGAGTTTGAGTAATTATAAAACAATATATTTATTAGTTGATTCCTATTACTTTCATGGCCAACGCTAAGCTTGTTGTAAGCTCGATTAATTACAATTATAAAACAAAATTTAGGAAGCGTGTTTAGTATAGCGATATATTTGTAGACTGCCTCGTTGGTCTAGTGGCTAGATATAAGGCCGCAGACCCGGTGGTCCTGGGTTAAATTCCCAGGTCGGGCCAATCAATTGTTATTAGGTTTTTCTGAGAATTTTCTGTCAGAAAATTCTCAGTTGCAGCCCGGAGTCTGGAAGTTGGAAGTGTGTACACTCCCGTGCCTCGGAAAGCACGTAAAGCCGTTGGTCCTGCGCCTGAACTCTTTCCGGTCGTGTCGGATTACCGTCCCATCGGATTATGAGAGCTAGGGAATAGACTATAATATCTCCTGCGCAGTTGGCTAATCTCCCTTGAGACTGGCCGCCGTGACCGAAATCGGTCTGGAGGACCTTATTATATTTGTAGAATAGTTTTGCCCGCGTGTTTGAAAATTACCCTGTCTTTCTTTGGGGTCCAAGCTTGCTTCTTACAAAACATTATACAAATCCGTTCAGTGGTATAGCCCTGAAATATCGTAATAAACAGAGTTACATTCGTGTTTATGATATTAGTATAGATCATATTTTAGTAACACCTCTTGTAGTGCCAATGTTTTAGCGAGACGTGACGAAGTATTCTGTCGCGTTATTCAATTTCTTATTGCCTTCCTATTTTTAAACAAATAAAATATATTTAGATTTCTGAATTGAAAAGATTGAAAAATACAATAACATATAGGTATATTAAACTTATTTGATTCCATAATTTATTTGTTGATAGCAATCGTCGCCAAGAACATTTCACCTATTTTGGTATAATTGTTAGATGTCATTTTTAATTTAATATTGATTCGTTAAATAAACAAAAATCTCGGCCATGTAGTTAAAAAATACAAAATTGTAACATACGAAGAGGTCAATTATGAGGATTGTTTAAATTAATTACACTATGAACAAAAATAATAAACCACGCCACACTTGACACAATGATATATTTATCCATAGACACGGGAGGGTGCGGTGTACCAGGAGACGCGTGAAGTGGTGACAATCAACGAGTGGACGGACAGGATCTACCAGAACACCATGCAGGAGCACATCATCACCAACGTCGTCAGCGGACGCAAGATGAGGATACAGAAGTACAACTTCCCCGATACCGGTGAGATTAAATACTTTGAAACGTACATTTATTTTTAGGTAAAATTTTGGAAAGCCTTTAGATGCAATTGTTTCATATTTTTTGTGTATATGTTGTAGCGCACTACACTCACAAAACTTATGATAAGTCGAAATAAAACATTAAGTATATGTTTTTACTGAGCGTCGAATAACGTAAAATATTTATATATACAGACAGACAAAACAGCCTGATAATGTTTACTTTTCTGTATATCAATCGATTTTCTTTTTTTTTTGTTTAGTAGCTTTGAGACATCTTTAGTTTTATAAAAAAAAGCAGATAAATGTGTAGAAAGAAATGTTTTAAACTTGTAATTTTATGTATACCTTAAATTTTCAATAATGATGAATTTTAACTAGGCTCTTTTTTATGTATAGATTAAGTATTTCTAAGGTATAGATTTTTGAGTTTATAATGTAGTGTGGTGAGCTACAACAACAGCTGTAGATTCTTTTTGGTTGCAGTGATCTGGAACCCGTGGGCGGAGTTCGCGAAGGAGATCCCGGACTTCGGCGACGACGAGTTCCCCAACATGGTGTGCGTGGAGGCGGGCCGCGTGGCCGCGCCCATCGTGCTGCTGCCCGGCACCGCCTTCGAGGCCAGCCAGATCCTGCAGGTCGCTCACTAGTCCTCATCAGTTATCGCTCCACGCATTTGGCCATTTATTATAAAGCTGTATGAAAAGGGACTGGCCCGACTTACCGGCTCGCCGGCAGCAAGAACGCTGCCTGGTTTCGTTCAAAAACTCACTGGTGGGTTGGTTCCGGACCCACGAGTATTTCAGGCGCTTTTATGCTTGATCTACCGGTATCGAGCTCTAGTTCTCAAACTTGTAATAATTTTTAAATTAAATCTTTCTTTTAGTTTGGCTAAACTAAAAATTAAGGGCGAGGTTCCTTTATATTAAATATAAGCTTATTTTAAAAACAACAACCAATTATGATTTCATAAATTCGCGTCAAGAATGAGGTTGCGTGCTCCACCTAGCCTTCCTCTTCCACTAATCTGAAACTGTTTCTAACATTAATTAAACGCTTAAAGAAATAAGACCTTAAAAACGGACTTGAACTGAACAGAATTGTTTTTTTAATGCATTTGTTATTTAATGATTGTACGATTTTTTTTTTTTTTTTTCAGGTGATGTAGAGGTTTAACGCCGCATGCCATCCAGCCGTCCAGTGAGTGAGGTCAATTTGCGTGAATATTCTAATGTTATGACAATATTGTTGATTCCGAGAAGCATCGTTCCTTTTGTATTGTATAAAATATTTTGCAATTTTAACAATAACTATTTAATTGTAAGCCACTTATAAAACTATTCTCTTTTAAAACAACAAGCAACAGACGGCAATAGGATTATGAAATACAATTACAGTTTTGTTAACTTTTGAGTCGTAAAGAGTGCTTCTTTGAATTCTACGAAGTTCAAATAATTCGAAACGACAATTAAAGTTATTTAATGTATGTTTCCGTAGTCACCCTTCATGGTTGCATAATAGATTTCAAATTAATAACGTAAGGTTAAAGGTTAATGAGAAATCTTCTTAGATATCAGTGTATCTCCTATAAATATTGTATAACAAAATATTACACGTACACTTCAGTTCTATGTATTTGTCAATTGAATGTGTCAGTTATTTATATCTTATGATTTGGCTTAACTTCCACAGTTGGTAATTAATGTGTTTACAGTTCTTCATAAAGTCACCATGTTGTATTAATTAATATTATTGTTGTCAGCTAAATCACGGAAACTTTTCATCACCAACGCATTTTATTAATATGAAAGTTGTCACTTTTTGCTTATGATTTGTGTTATAATAGTTCTTATTTTGCTATGTATTAACTTCCCTCCTTTTAGTTGGTATTTTAATGATTTATATTAAAATGTTTAATCAAGTTAACTCAGAAATTCCGTATGACTCAAATAAGCTCTAAATAGTAAATTATTTACAACTTAAATATTGAATAATTCAATATGAAGATGCTCATAACATTTATGTAGATTTTACCACTAAAATGTAAAACAAAATGCGATAGAAGATTGTCTTAATACTAATACCGATACACATAAACTGGGGTGAACGTGATCTTATGACGTTATCAAACTGATATACTAAAAATGTGTTTAAATTGTTTGCTGAAAACATTCCAGTTCATTCCATTATTTTATGTTCAGAAATAATCATAATATAAATCATTATTTACATATATAATTGATTATC
Organism: Nymphalis polychloros; assembly: GCA_905220585.2. Classification (NCBI taxonomy): domain Eukaryota; kingdom Metazoa; phylum Arthropoda; class Insecta; order Lepidoptera; family Nymphalidae; genus Nymphalis; species Nymphalis polychloros. The sequence goes on along the minus strand of HG992243.1, from coordinate 13,076,310 downwards.
AGAAGAAACCACATTTAATCTTATGTCTGATTATGTTGCTGTCTAAAGAATCTCCTTCCTTCCAATCGTCTTGCAGACTTGCTTCCTTCTTGTCTTCCTATTGTATCCTATTGTATTGGGTTTTTAGGTAATATTTTTGTTAAAAATTTCGTACCTACTTGTTAATAACTTCTGTTTTTTATCTTTACTAAAAGAATATATGTATTGGTTAGTCTGGTAGAATCATACTAATTACAGAATACGTGAAGGCATATTGAAAACTCAATTATAATATTATAAACAATAATATGATGTCCAATCTAATCTACTCAGAAACGAAAAATACTCAAGACAATATTTTGTTTAGTAACTTATTTTTATAAATGTTAGCTGTTAATGCGATGCTTTTATAATTTATAAATGATAGTTACGTTATAGAACAATTTTCACATTCTGCTTTATGTATTTTTGTAATGTAATTATTGAAAAAGCCTTGCCACTTGTTTGAGAAAGTTGATGTTAAATTTTTAATTTACATACAGCCAAGTAGTTTGTACAAAATGTCAATCTTTTTGTATTTTTTTTGGATATGTTTTGGAGGCTTTTAAAGTATACGACAAATAATATAAGAATATGTACTTAGATGTAATGAGTTCCTTGTTTTTTTTAAGACTTAATGCAATTTTTTGGTGCCTACTCAGACGAGTATAACATTAAATGTCATCTGTTTCTTGTACTCGTTAAGTATTATTTGGATGCTTTCTTTTTAACTGGTATTTTGGTGATTCTAAAATGTATTATAACTTTTAAGAAATAACATCATGTAATCGATGATTAATCGAACAAATATTTTAGGTACTTTGAATTTTTTATTCTTCTCGTAAAAATTGAGAATATTCATTATATTAATAATGGTGATTTTTAAACATCGAAATTTAGCGACAAAGTGTACTTCCATAGGTGCAATAAAGTGAAGTAATTAGAAAATCTACTTGTTTTAATTATTCATCCTTTTATCCATTACAATTAATTTCATTAATAAAGCCATACAAAGTACATAAGGTCCTCCAGACCGATTTCGGCCACGATGGCCAATCTCAAGGGAGATTAGCCAACTGCGCAGGAGATATTATAGTGCACAAGTGTGTGCGCAAACACAGGTGCCTTTTCCTTAACTCTCATAATCCGATGGGACGGCAATCCGACACGACCGGAAAGAGTTCAGACGCAGGACCAACGGCTTAACGTGCTTTCCGAGGCACGGGAGTATACACACTTCCAACTTCCAGACTCCGGGCTGCTACTGTGAATTTTCTGACAGAAAAACCCAATAACTTTATTGGCCCGACCTGTGAATTGAACCCAGGACCATCGGGTCTGCGGCCTTATATCTAGCCACTAGACCAACGAGGTAGCCACAAAGTACATATTATGAATATATAGCTCCGGTGTTCGCTGGGCAGCCTTTACTGATTTTTTGTGAAAAGATTTACAAACATAATATTCTTTCTAAGGGAAATTTGTCTTGACTCGATATTTTGAAATGTTGAAATTTCAGATAGTACATTTAATTTTCCCTACATTTATTTGAAATAATTTCATATTAACACTTAATGATAAAAAATATTGGAAATGGAATATCAATGTTGACTGACTGTTCTAACTACAGCCAGGAATAAAACTTAAACATTTTTATGCCCAATGTGAGCTTGAAAATATTTAATATGGTTAAAAACACACTTTACTTTTGTACTCTTTAAATTTCTGATGTCTTGCCTGCCTTTCAGGTCTTTTCCAATCTTGACTATGGAGTCAAGAGAAATTATAAATAGTGAGAAGGTCTCACCGACTCCGATCACTCCAATCCTGATTATGGAGCGAGTGTGTCATGTAATTGAATTAAGGATACACATTGAATAAAAAATGTATTAATTTTGTTATACATTTAATCTATTATCTATTTCATTAATTAATAAAAGGTTATGTAGATGCTTCACTGGTTGCTTGAGTTTCCCACACACCAATATCTTTAAGAATATCTTGTTTAGATTCAAAGTACTCTTTGTACCACATAATGTGTTCCTGTTTTTCTTTTACTGTGTAAAATGCATTCTTCGAAAGTCCCACACAGACAAGTTCCATGAAGTGACGTATTGGTCCCTTAGTTGGGCACCAACCTTCTAAATGTGCATCAAGGAATATATGCTCAGAAAAGGGGACATTTTGTTCTTCCTCTATTCCTGTAATCAAAAATTATGTTGACTTTATACATAGACAAGTTAATATTTGTAAGGTAGAAATATTTCTGAACTTGTTGTGTTTTAAAAGCAGAATTAATGTGGAAGACATCATGTATCAAATTTTTGAATACCTGAATAATTAAACTCTTGAGAGAGCCGGGACACATATGTGGACCTTTAACTTATTAAAATTAAGACTAGTAGCGACATCTCGTGACAACTGCTAGTACTCGAATAAGTTATTACAGTTTGTAGTTTTGATTTGTGAATTGTCTATAAAATTTATTTGAGTATTCTTTTATTTAAATTGTATGGTAGACAAATTCGAAACAGAAAGAATATTCATTTTCAAAGGAGTCTGAGGGCGATTTTTATAAAAACTACAATGCTTAATTAAATTTTTCCCCAATAATGTATAGTTACACAACTTATTTATTTTCAAGCCAAGTTACCAACAGGTTTATTTGAAAAATAAATGTTAATATTGCTGCACTTAATATATGTAGTAGTTATGTTGCTTGGTTGGTCTATTTTTAAATATCTCTACATTACTTTGCGATGTACCTCAAATTTGCGATGTAATGATTAACATCTCTTACAAAGCCATTGTCTATGGGTGTTGGTGACCACTTACCATCAGGTGGTCAATATGCTCGTCCGCCTACCTATGCTATAAAAAGAAAATCCTAACATGTGTAAGTGGATGAAAAACAGGATATCTATTCTCTCTAATACACTACACTTTCATTAATGTTCATATGAGTGAGTAAGAATATATACTATGCTAGCTGTGCACTGCGGTTTCACTCGCGTATAATTAATAAAAATATTATAAATAAAAATAAGCCTAGAGCCTCGATAAAAGGACTATTCAACACAAAAATATTTTTTAAATTCGAACCAGTAGTTCCTGAGTTTAGCCGGATCAAACAAACAAACTCTTCAGCTTTATATATTAGTATAGATTAAACTATATACATACAGACTTATATTATTTCAGTTTAGAATAAATATAAATATTAAATGATACCTTGTTCATTATCTATAGGAAACTTCCAAACTTTTCCCTGCTCTGTCCACTGTATCATCTTTTGAAAATAATTAGCAGGTGGTTGTGAAGTGGCCAACAAGAGCTCTCTTTGGCTCAAGTGATCCCAAACGTCCAACTTGGTTCCATAATTCTCTTGTTTAGTTTTGAATATACCAAGTGGATCACCGCTGAATATGTCCATTGAAATGGATTGAGGTACACTAAAAAAGAAAATTACTGAATTTATTCTATTACAGAATTAATATATGGTATTGTGAGGAGGCAACATTTAAATATAATAATATTTTATCTTAATATATTGACATCAAAAAATAAAGTTGAATACTTTATGTGCAACATTATGAATATATCTTGGAAATCGGTGTATATCAGGTAAAGAAAGGTTATCTATACCAGTGTAATTTCAATAGAACAAAGGAGATCACGACATACAGAGGACAGGAGTCAAACAATTTTTTTTTTTATCTGTAGTCAAGTAAATAATTTATACAAAAGTTATTGTTTTTGCAAACACAAATTTTACACCCACAAATTTTGCTTTAAGTGATTTACAATAACATTTTCAAGAGAAATCACTATCATCACTTAGCTGACATGAATATAAGACCTATTAAATGATATGAGGAGCATAATTTCATCCATTTGGATATTATTTTTGTTTAAATGTATACACACACAAATGTTGCTTTTGTATGAACATATCTAGAAATATTTATACAAGGATAAAACCACACAAGATGTGAATGAGAAAAAAGTATGTAACAATTAAAAAGATCACCTTCTTTTCTTTTCAAATGGTTTTTTCTGTTGCCTTTGGGAGTATCTAGTGTCTTCTGTGCCTTCCCTTGGCTTCATCAAGCGTTTCACTTGTTGCCCTCTTGTTTCGTTTGTTACAGTTTTATCGCTGTCTTTAGACCTGTCTACTTTCATTCCCACTATTAAATCACTGAAAATATTATTAGCAGATGTTTTATATAAATCAATTTTGATACTTATTATTATTTAAATCATAATTTTTAATGTCATTATAATTAACCTCAGGGATGTTGAAGTTTGGTTTATTTTGCCAAGAACTTTAGAAAGCAGTTCAGCTTCTGTCTGCTTGACATCTCCTCCGATGGCTTGAGCAACATCACTTGCCGCTTTGGTGATGTTTTCCTCTAAAAATTAACATTTTTTCTACAATTAAGATGTTCAATTTTATGATAAATTTATTTATTTTGAATAAAAGCTTACCAATTTTTTCCATTTTTACTTCTAATACATCAGGCTTACTCTTTTTTTGTCTTTCCGGTGCTGTAGCAAACCTTTCTCTGTATTCGCTTTCCGATATTTTAGGCTCAGACAACATCAGTTTCAGAAGGGCTTGAATCTTTGCAGTACTGTCTTCATTCGGTTTATTTTGTTCTTTGGTATCTTTAGTTTTAATATCTGATTTTTTTCCATCGTGATCCGAAGGAGGTTTTTCCGATAAGCATCGTACGAAATATTTTATATCTCGTTTTATTCTTAACCTAAAAATATAATTCTTACATAAATTGAGGTACTATAAACCAAATATATCTGTTAAAATTTAAGCACCTGGAAAGCATGATGTCTTTGTAACTATTTAGATATTTGACTGCTTATTGTATACTCTTATTATGTATAAATAATTAAATATCTGTGTTTATGTTTTAAAGTTATTTACTGTCCACTCGATATTCCGATTTCCGAAACTGTCAAATGTCAATGTCAAGTCATAAATGTCTTAAAACTTTAATTGCCAATTTGACTTTAAATTTTAATTGCCAATCTTGATACACGCCAGAAAAGGAGAAAAGATGACTATTTTGTCAGCATTGGCAGAATATTTTACGCTCAACTAGCATGGATTGACGAAAAAAAGAAAATAAGCAATTCATTCGATGTGATTTAGTTTCGCTTAACATCGAATAATTACCAATCAAAGTTAATCTGTAATCGTAATTAATGATTTACATATTGCAACCACCATTAATCTGATTACATTTTGCCAAAGCCTGATTGATTGAGGATATTATGTTAAAACTAAAAGTTACCTTCACTCTGATGACATAATAAACATTCAAATATTCATGAAAAAATAAAGAATATTTTGAATTGTCTCTAAGCTTTCCCTAAATCTTTTAAAATTGCATCGATTTTACAATTCGGCCCAGTTTATTTCACGAAGTGCGATTCGAAGGACACAGTGTGTTTTAACAATCTTCTCTTTAAAAGTTGATTCAAAACATCCTCATCTTAAAATTTTGGGAGCATTAATGTTTTAGTAAAATATGTGCGACGCCTTTTATTCCGATATGTATTTATATTATATATAATATTTATCGGTAGGGCTTCAACAAAGACATCGAAAAAAAGGAAAATAAATTGTCCGCTTCGCATTGCTGCACTCCGGACAACGCAACAAGAATTTTTGTTTCGTTTGAAGACTAGGCAATCGATTAACAACATCATAATATGGTTAATGGTACTACTGTTCCGCGACCACTGAGTTTGAATTTAGTTGAAAACATAGAATAGGGTTTACAAAAAACTTAGTTTTTTTGTTTAATTTGATGTTAATCTAATAGTTTTAATATAGGCATAATTTTATTTTTGTAAAAACAATGCATAAGTGGCCATTTATTTCAGTTTATATGCGGCACTTATAAATATGCGTCTTATTTAGCATGCGGGTCTTTTGTTAACCGCTAACTTGCCATATATTGGAGAAGAAAGAAAAAAACATATTCGTTTAAGGCACATTTTATTGATGGACGGGAGTGTGGAAACATAAATATACATCGTAGTATATACAAACATAACATATAAATGACATCCTCAACGGCCTGCACTTTACAAATGTTTACATTTCCGCGTTAAATGTAGGTAACCAATTTCCAAATAATTACTAAATATAGATAATATCTAAGCATTTTTAACCTTATTAAATCTTAATATATATCACATTAAGTAATCTGTGTTAAACATATTTATGATTACTTATATTGATAGTATTGACGAAGGTGAACATGGGACATGTAGTCTATACAGTTTTGTTTCAGCAAAAGACGAAAAAATCTATTTGAAAAAGTTATTATTATCTAAAATAACAATGTATGTATTATTGAGCCGTATGTAGCTGTACACAGTTTATACCTATCTTAATTTTTATTACTATTAGATAAACGCTGGTACTTTAGCTAAGTAGATGTGAAATTTTGCTTTACGAAATTTCAAACTTAACTAATTTCCTTTCCTTTTTAATCCCATATAAAAAAAGAGATCCTCACTAATTAGTCTAATTCAAACAAAGACTCCAATATGTTTTAGATATACATACTAATTAAGTAGTTTTTCGTTTAGTTCATAAGTAGCAATTTAATGTTGTATGAACTCTGAATGCTTGTTAGTGCCAGTACTATAACATTATAGTACTGGAACGAAAAGGCACTTTAAATACATTTATATATAATAAGTAAAACATTGTCTATAGTAAAGAAATAATGTTACAACTGGCTTTTGTTGTAAGACATGAAATGATATTATATGTTATTACTAGAAATATCTGTCAATATTCTTAATGCTATTGTTTCAAATATCACACATTCACACTATTAACAAATCAGCACCATTAAAAATATATTCAACAATGTCAAATGACAAACTTAAATAAACCTTGACTCGTTCTATTGACTACAAACACCTTAAGTAAGCCTTAAGTGATACAACTTCTACATTAAAATACACCATTTATCCTAAATATGCATAAATTTTTCATAAAATTGAATAAAAACCTGCTTCACTGGCAGTATAATGAATATAATACATATTCACGGATAATAATTATAAAAAGTACAAAAATGCTGCTTTGAGCAAAATTAAGTAGAAATTAGATTCTTAATTATTATTTCTTTCCCACAGCACACATTATATCAGATATATTAATAACATGAAATAATGAATACAAGATAAATTTTACACAATGGAATACATAATAAATTTTAGTTAAACTTAACAAGGAAATTTTGGTGCGAAAAGTGGGATTACTCAACTAACAAGAAATTTTAAATGATTGCTTATGCATAATGGAAGCATTGTTTATGAGTCACTTAAAGCTAATCTTCATTGTTTTGTTTTAACCCCAATATAGGAGAAAATCACGAGTTTTAAGTAAGTATAATTTGCTTAAAAAATATATTTTCACTTCTATCTAATAATAGCAATTTATAAGTAATATTAATTATTTATTAAAAAAATAACAGCTAATTATTAATATAGAGTAAGTATAATTTACGAGTAAAGCGAATATTACTTATGTAGTTATTACAGCTTCGTGTCTTTGAAAATGAAATAATTTTTAGAAACTGTTTTATTAACTTAATTGTTTATAATATTACCAGCTGTCTCAGTCTAAGTACTAAGTGTGATGCATTCGTAAATCGATCACTATGTACAATATATGGCACATCTAAATCACTTTCCGTACAACACTCTTATGATATATATTGTAGCACCATTCATATCAAGAGAATGGAATTGGCACAAAGACTATTTGCCTACATACTACCAAAATTTTAAATCAGGAACTAAGTTTAACAAAACCAAAGTAAGTGTAACCTGGACGGAGCCACAGTGTCCTGTTTTGTTCTCGCTGAGCAATGTTTACCGTGTCTCCTTTATATAATCTGGCGACAGTTTGAATTGAGCAAGAGATTTGGGATTTATTTAGAGGTCTGGAGCTGGAGTCATCACCAGTAGCACATGTAGTTAGTAATCGTGGCTCTTGTGCAGGTTGCCTGGCCCAGACAAAGTAGCAGTTTGGGGCGTGCGTCAAATATACCACCTGATAAAAATGCATAAACTTGTAGTATATATCAAAATATATGTACTTTATTTAAGTATATTATGTACATTTTTGTCACTCTACAAGAATAAATTAATACAGTTACCAATGGTTCGGAATGTAAATTTTACCAAAATGAGACATATTGAAACACAGTAGTTTTTATTTAAAATCTAAATTATTCATCATGCAATCACTTTAAAAAATTTAAATATATTAAATATATGTTAACCAATTGGAATAACACATGGTTTATGTTAGCTCATAATTCTTAAACCCCTTGCATGATAAGTTCCCCATATTTAAATATGACAATTGTTTTACATGACACAACACTTGGTATTCCAAGTATCATATCTTATGAATTATAAGTGATTAGTTATAAATCATTAGATATGTAAACAATTATATGTATTATGGTATATCATTATCACACCAAATGCTAAAATTGTCCAGATTTCTGAAGATGATTTCATGTAATGTATGAAGTTTTTATAATTGAATAGTAATTTATTTAATATAGATAAATTTAGTAGTGATTGCGTTAATTCTTAATATTATTAGGACTAATAACTTATGTATATTATTTTTCAGTACCTATAAAAGTTTGAAATTGAAACATACCTGAGCATAGACTAAATACAGTCCACTCTCTTTGACGGTGAAATAATTAGTGTTCAACTCAATTTTTGATTCACTGTTCTTCGTAGAGATTTCAACGTCACGAACCCATGGCCCAATTAAAGCTGAAAAGATTATTTAATAATTAGTAAAGTACTTGCTTAAGGATAATTTCGTTATAACAGTTACAAATACGTATATTCTTACCATAACTAACGTCAAACGGAAATTTATAACAAATAATTACTATATTATACCTACTCATAAATATCTGTTGTGTTACAAAATATTAAAGGGATTTATGAATGGTTATTTTTTAACTGATAAGCATAAGTTCGCCGTGTGAAAATATGTGCATGTTTTAAAATGTCAAGTAGTTTGTTTACGATTACGGTTTCAACAGCTCTATAACAATAATAATAAGTATCACAGTCAGCTGTAATCAAGAGAAGTTGGACTGGGGTTGGAAATTTAATTTCAGGAATTTCTATCATTCCTCAATACAACAATCACGATACAGTGTATAAGTAATCGTCTACATCTGGTACTATATTAATTTAGTTTTTAGTTAACTCTTCAATGTAATAAATTAATATTCTATACAGTAGATTAATATATTACTGTTACACAATCAATTTGATACATTCTATGCGACAAAAGCCGCGAAGCAGAAGCTGTGAAGCGTTGTAGAAACTTATTAAAAGTAAGATATCATCAGCATAATAAAAAAATATTTTTCTGACCATAACTTTAGAGAATGGATATGATAGCATTCTATATACATAAGATCCCTATTGACGCAATGGAAATAACTGAACATCGCGAGCTCGAAGGCAAGTGAGCGAGCGAATATTTCTTATACCTACTGTTATTTTTGGGGATAAAAATAACATCGTGACGAAGGGTCGGTTTTTCATTATATGTGCATCCACCAACACGCACTGGAGCTGCTTGACGAATAAGCATTAAAATTGCCCTATTGTGCCCAGCATTGGCATATGTACAGACTGTTACTTTAATAATTTTTAATATGAACACCAAATAAATGATGATGATTGATGACTCATTAATGTTTTCAAATTTGACCTAATTAGCCTAATTCCCCTTAATTGCGCTAGTCGTTAAGGTGCTTTAGTTAGTTATGTTTTTTTTTCAGTGCCATTGTGTAAATAATAGGTTTTTACTAACATACTCTACTTCTATTATAGTTTAAACATTTGTGTAATGTTATTGTAGTCTATTTGATTGATTTTGTAATCTATGTGTTGGAACTTATCATAAGTACTGATTAATTTGAAGTGTAAGTGATTAGTTATATGATATATAAATAAAATCAAAATAAACAATGCAATAATAGGAATGCATATTAAAAATATATACATACATACGTACATACATATAATAATACATACAATTTTTATATTAGATTAACTCTATCTCAGGAAAGAAAGGTTCCGAAAGAATGTTTATAACACAATATCTATTGAATATAACAACTTTAATATTATACTGTTATTATAATTGAATACTGCCATAAAAATATCAAGTTTGTTTTGAAATAATATTAATTGTTTATAAAATAATGAAATGTTATAACAATGGTTTTATTAATATTTTTTGTTGTTTATTCTGAAAATATTCCTTAATATATAATAGATTTAAAACCTTATTTCATAACTGATGTTAATATTAATGTAATGTTTATTTTAAAAAATTTAATTAATATTTAACTAATATTATAAAATAAATAATAATACCAAGTTACCAATTGCTTATAAAATTAATTGTTTGTTACCCATTACATCTGTTGCATGTTATTAGCAAGACTACATTTTCTAGTGAATGAGAAGGAATTTAAAAAAGGAATCATATAGCAATGTCTGGCCGTTTAATTGCTGGGAGAGATTAATTATTAATCAGAACTGGCATAAATATAAGCTAAGCATTTAACTATGTGACTGTACTTAATGGGTGCTAGATTGTGCTAATGTAATTTGTACTTTATACCAATGTAATAAAGTTGATATCTTTGAGATATGTAGGTGATTCATGTGTAATAAACACACATAGTAAATATAAAAGCTTCATACACACATCCTGCGGTATAAATTAACATTTTAATAGGCATTCTTGAATTGTTGTATTGGATTTTATTATCTATTACACTATATTAATTATAAGAACTTTATGTATAGTTCAAAATAAATATTGTAGTAAATATATAAATAGATTACCAAGAATATTATTTTAAATGTACACTTACATTGAGTCCCAATGTTAAGTTCTCTCATAGCACCATTGAACTGTACGACTAGAGGCTCTGCAATAAATGTATGTAATAATTAATTAAAATGCAAATTACTATATTAATGGAAGGAGTGAGCTGATTAAATAACAGATCCTACCTTTTTGGAAGACAGATAAATCATATGTTGGTTCTGAATCATGGCTAGGGTTCTTTTTACTCGAGTCTACTAGTATCATATCTTCACCAAGATCTTCAACATAATATTTCCTCGCGTTCGGTGATATTTCACTTCTACGAAAGTCCATTCGACCCTCACGTACTACCTCTGGTCCTTTGCCAAGGTGAGGCCTCAAATTAGAGATAAGCGGGCTTTGAACAGTCTTATCTTGATTAAGAACTCCCTCTCTTAGGTTTTGTATCAGAAATTGTTCCCTTAAGTCGTCCAGATGCCTGCGCATCGAAATCATTTCGTTCCAGTAATAAAATGCAATGGAACAGCTTATTACCATACATATTACACTGAGTAAAAAGTTGAATATAAACAATAGCTTTATTTTCTTGGAAGATGCTATAGAAAATGTCGTATTTATATGAACACCGACGTCCGCCGGCTTTTCTAAAATAAAAAAAAATAGAAATGTTCGTTTAGTTTAATGTTTGAATTTTAAGTGTAGAGGGAATCTTTGGAACTGAAAATCACCTGTTTTCAGATGAATAACAGTCCCGTCGTTTACTTTGTTATTTTTACCCGTGTTCAAAAAAATATTCGCAGCACCTGCCGAATTCAAAGGAACCCCTTCACCTAGATTTATTTTTCTTTCGCCGTCCATCGTAAATATTATGATTGTGTGTTGTACTACACTATTTAGTACACTACACTACCGTTCATACAATCATTAGCGTAGGCGTCGCCGTCCCTAAACAAAGGAAGTAAAGCTTATTAAAAGTTCGCACGGCTCGTAAGATAACCACGAGTTGATAACAAAAAATCATGACACTTACGCACTAATAATAAAATAATGTTGAGTTTAATTCATTAATAAGTAATTATTACACTGAAAACGTCTACATTTATAGTTTTTATCTCTATTCACTAAAAACAAGTCCGTCTACCGCACCAAAACAAACAAAAAAGTAAATAACACGAGCAAAACTTTCAATACGTTCGCTCGGCCGCCGGCTGGCATTGGAGCGCGCGCGCGGCTTGACCGCTACTGTCGACGCGCCAAATTCAAACTGCTCAGAGACAAGCGCGATGTGAACGGAATGTAGGCCGACCGACAAGAGAGGCGCGTTCGCGAGTCGCGACTGTTTTGCGCTGGGCACTCGAAGGTTTAACAATGAAGGTTCGCCGTATCGTACTTATAATCGTTTTTAATTTTTTCAAAGCATCAATATTGTTGATTTCAGCAAATATTTAAATGTTGACGGATAGCTCAACTGCTGCTCATTTCTAAACCGATTTAATAGTAATAAGTTTGTTTTGTAAATATAATCATATAGTACATAATATTATTATGTACTATATTTATGTATTTAGTTTAATAACCGAATAATATACGTATAAAGTTATAAATTTTAATATTATACGACAAAATTGATTAAAATTACAAGTACTTACATGCAAATTTTAAAAATTGATATCTTAAAACAATTTTTTTTAGATCAGATAATATATCACTTAGTTAAAAATAAAAGTTTTTAGATAACTAAAAATAATTATCTCATATCATCTTTACAATATGTCCATAATAATAAGTCTAAAATAATAATGTAATTTGTTTTTCATATATCGTGATTTATTCATGTTAATATAAAATAATAACTTCCCATGGGAACATCTGTGGCCATATGTTATATAATTATTAAGATAAATCAGAATCTAATATTTTTTTACGTAATTGAGTGTACAATAGTTCTTCTTTGTAGCGCCCCAGTTTTTACTATGAGTTTTATTTGTTGTTGTTTTTATTCTAATGTAATGTTAGTAAATTATTTAAAAGTTTTATTTGTTGTTGAATGAATAGAAAATTGGAAGATAATATGTTTACCAGACATAAATACAGCTCTCTACTTATAGCTTAAATTAAAAATACCGTCAAAAATTTTGAACAGTTTTGAATTTCTTCGCTATTTGTAATAATATTCGTTCAATTTTCTGAATCTTATATATGCTATGCGCCAGCTGCTACCATAGCACGTCTGGTAAAGATACATTTAGACAGACAGTTCTTAGACATGTGGTTTGTGCCTTTAGAAAACCCGTTTCTGAAGGTCCTTCATACACAAACTTATGGTGTATTCACTTCCAAAAATAGGAAGACACTATCATTCATATAAAAATAAGGTAGGTATCAAATATATTCATAAAAAAATTAAGATATGCTTTCTTTTTTGAAACTTTTTAATATCATATATTTAATATTTTATATAAAAACAATTAATGTAACTTAAAGTTGTTTTTCTTTATGCTTAACCACGAGTTTGAATGACTGTTGGTCTTTGACGTATTTTCATATTTAGTAAACAATGCATACGTAGTAGTACCATGTTGGAAGCATACTCAACAGCTCAATACGTTATTGGCGTATGTTTGCAACCAAAAGAGGCAAAGAAATATACAATTCAGTCAACTTTTAGAAAAAAATACCATTCGAAATAGTCAATTGTAGCTAGATTCTAGCTCGTAATTGATTATGTAGGTTAAATCGTATCTTTAAGGAAATGTCATGATAGCGAAGTCAGTTACTATAAACAAAGCCTTATCAGAATTCTAAACCCATGTGGATAAATTTAGCAGGACTATTCGTGAGCGCGCTCCATGCGGAATGTTTTTGCATTTACTGCAGGCTCGTCGCTAAGATTCAAGAAATGCAATGCTTGTCATGTGCTTAGCAAATCTTATGGGTACTAATAATAGAATTCCGTCCTGTTTGAACATTTGGTGTTGCTGCTGTAGAACTTTCTGTTATATTTCCGTTACTGAGATATTTATAATATCTAGCTAACTTAGAATGTTACGATGAACCTTCTAATTATAGCCAGAATGGCTGGGATAAAAAATAGGCGCCAGAAAAACTGATCCTAAATCTCAGGTAGCTTGGGATATTCTTACCTTGAATTTTATCTGTGAAGGACTTAAGAGATTATATTACTTTGGATAGAAAACAGGTAGAGTATTGAATTAAATAAAACCTGTAGGATTTGTTAATATTTGCCTACATGAATAAATAAAATTACGTTTTTAAAATAGTAACAAATTCGTTATAGGATGTTCTTATCATATTCAACATTACTATAATGCTCGTGGTATTGATGTAGCGCTGTGAATAGAATTATATTTACATTGTGTTTGGTATTTATATATATTGATAAGCTTGTTTCGTACTAAAAGATGAGAATTAAAATAATTACTTCTAGTACGTACTGTATATGCATATGAATATATTTCATTGAAAGAACGAGTATACTTTTAGAAATTAGAAATTTAGAAATTTATAGAAATGAGAGCTTATTAATTACTTCCATGGTAATCGATAACTTTTGACAAAAAGAAAAAAAAATAACTTAAAAAACAAAACAGCATCTTAAAACTTAAACGTCATAATGATACATGGCCAAGTTATTGTTATTTAATTTGTTTACAATATTTAATTAATTATTTTTAAAGTCTGCGCAAAAGCAAGGCAAGCTAAAGCAAATCAATTTAGATGTAAATTTAGAAATGTTATGGAAATTCATTCTTTTAATCCAACGAACAAAACTGCTAATGCTTTTTTAGATTAACGCTAAATTTATTATTATTGAACCAATATTTTTTAATAAACTTTCATTTATAAAATTTCATTTCCAATTAATATAGATGTATCTTGCTACCTCAATGTTTTTATATAAATTGTAATGGAAAAAATATATACGTATGCTATGAATAATAGTATTAGAGGGACAATTTTATTGTGTTATTAAAACAAATGTTCTTTCCAAATACAATCGGTAAATCCCCAACTGCTTAATATGACTATACATACATTTGTACTAAAATTTGACGAATACTCGTAAATTAGAAAAAAATCTTTGAGGGTCTTATCGCTAGAATAAGTAGATTCGTTTTAGCTAACAATTTATACAAGTCCAAATTAAAGCAAGCGTTACTGGATTTTTATGCACTTGTATTGATGCTTATTCTTAGCCTACTTGTTAGTTAAGTTATTTCTCAAGAAATACATAGAAATCCAAAAAAAATATCTTTATAATTAATGAAATGCACGTGTCGAAAGAAACTCGGACTGATGTATCATCACTCACCTAGTAACTCGTAATGGCTACTCCACCCTGATGGCATAATCTCCAAGTTTTATGCGTGACAATTTTCTCATAGCATCGGTGTATTAGTTGTTGCCTTTGTAAAGTATAAAAAAACTCTACAGTTAAATAGCTACAAAAATTAAATATAAAATCAAAGTAACTGTGAAAGAAAATACTTATATAGGGTTTTCCATTAAGGGCGCTTGATCTTTGAAATGCAAAAAAAAATACATGTAGGAGAGATATTTGCGAATTTTTTTTTTTATTTGGAAGGTCTATCGACCCCATTATGTATGGAATATGACATCATTCAAATGACCGCCACGGCTTCGGTTGGTGGCGCGCACACGAAAGGTCATCCAATTTTCGATGACTCTGGCGCACAAATCGGGCTGTATTTGATCGATGGCGTGGCGTATGTTGACTTTGAGGGCATCGGTGGTTTGCGGCTTGTTGGCATAGACCTGCGACTTAAGAAAACCCCACAAGAAAAAGTCCAGCGGGGTCAAATCGCACGATCTCGGTGGCCAGTTCACGTCACCTCCGCGCGAGATGACCATGTCCAGAAATTGCTCGTGCAGAACTTCCATCGTAGCGTGTGCTGTGTGGCACGTAGCGCCGTCCTGTTGAAACCACATGTTGTCCAGATCCATATTCTCGATTTCAGGCCAAAAGAAGTTGGTTATCATCGACCGGTATCGCTCACCATTGACGGTGACGGCCACACCATTATCGTTTTCGAAAAAATACGGACCAATCACGCCTCCGGCCCAAAATCCGCACCAAACAGTCACTTTCTGCGGGTGCATTGCCACTTGGTGAACCTCGTGTGGATTGGTCTCGTCCCAAATACGGCAATTTTGCTTGTTGACATAGCCATTCATCCAAAAATGCGCCTCGTCGCTGAAGATGATTTTTTTGCCAAAATCGGCGTCAACTTCCAACTGCTCTAATGCCCAGTCAGCGAACACACGGCGCTGTATATGGTCATTAACCTTGAGCTCTTGGGTCAGCTGGATCTTGTACGGGTGCAGGCTCAAGTCACAACGCAAAATTCGCCAAGTTGTCGTCTGCGAAAGGCCGAGTTCCTGTGCGCGACGCGGAATTGACTGCCGCGGGTTTTCGAGGACACTGTCGCGCACAGCGGCGATATTCTCGGCAGATCTCGCGTTACGTTGACGCACGGGAACCGGCTGATTGTTAACTGGTTGACTCGAATTTGTCCACCAATCGACGGATAGTCGACTCGTCAGGACGATCATCGCGACCGTAAAACGGGCGAAGTGCGCGGAACGTTGCTCGAACTGAAGACCCATTTTCATAAAACAATTTTATGATTTGCACGTGCTGCTCGACACTGTAACCTGCCATGGTGGTTTGGGAGGACGGAATGAATATAACACACTACATTTGACAGCTGTCACTCAAACAACATGGCCGCAATCAGCTGTCAAAGTTCAAGCGTCTCTATTGGAAAACCCCTTATATAGTTTAAAAATGTATGACTTTGTCCTGTGTTACTGTAGATACTGTTTCACGCATTAAGCTCGAAATCCTCATATTATTCAGATCTTTTTAATATGCGCCGAGATGGCGCAGTGGATTGCCTATCGAACCAGCAGACTTAGTACGTTTCTTCTTTATTAAATAAATTTTTGACTTTGACTTCAGCTGAAACACGTAGCTCTTAAACGAAGATTGTGAATAGCACACTGATTTTTAATGTTTTTTAATTTTTTGGAAATAAAGGAAATCGTCTAGAAAAAACTTGCACCTAACAACTGTTAGAAAAGGCAGTTGTAATTTATAGACTATTGATTGCTGATATCATTTGAAGACGATGTTTTTAGAAAGAGGTCAAGAAAGGTTTTAAGCCTCCTTCAAAGTCTCAGCCACGGTCGCGTGTATGTATGCATTATTATTAGTATTCAGAATAATTAATAAGTGTCTCGTGTAACTGACACGAAAATACGCTGAAGAAATTGGAGCTCCCTAAATGAATCATACAGGGTTGGCGATTTTTATTATATTTCTATATAATATGTTATGTCTGCATAATATATATAACAGAATAAGGCTAAGAATAAAATTTGAAATGTAATTATTAAAGTTATATTTGTTTTATTATTAACATTTATTTAGTTAAATAGTTTTTTAATATAAACGAGGTTTTTAATGTATTAAATTTTTGCATGTTAGTAAGTATGATAATTTTTTTTCTTTGTGTCAGCCCTATCCGAATTTCCCTGGGCTCATTGTTTTAAAACTTGTTGAATTGGCACCGCGTGTTTGCAATATTACTCAAAGAGACAAATTCTTTGTTACCGTTACTCATTCACATATTAGGGTTTATGGAACAAAGGTAATATAGGCTTTATGTATTCTTGAATCATTAATTACCTAGTGACATAAGTCACGTACGAAAGTTATTCAAATGATTACTATCAGTGCAACTTTGGTACATTTGATTTACCGCCTTTTTTATAGCGATTCTATATGAATAGATTTTAGTAATATTTTTTTTTGAATAATTTTTCGAGGGTGAACTAAATTTAAGCGGTAATTTAGAAAGAATTTGCATATTAATTTATATACAAACTATATTAATAATTAAGTTATGTACCGTTATAAATGAAATTATTTTTTTTTTGGGATAGGAAGTCGTACGCGCATATGGGCCACCTGATGATAAGTGGTCACCAACGCCTATAGACATTAGCATTGTAAGAGATGTTAACAATCGCTTACATCGCCGATGCGCCACCAACCTTTGGAACTAAGATGTTATGTCCCTTGTGCCTGTAATTAAACTGGCTCACTCACCCTTTAAACCGAAACACAACAATAGCGAGTGCTGTTTTGCGGTAGAATATCTGATGAGTGGGTAGTACCTAACCAAATGAGTTTGCACAAAGCCCTACCACCAAGTAAGCCAACCATCAAATAAAATAAGCAAAAACGAAACGACTTTAAAAATAAGCTTGCACGTAAACTAAAAACTTAAAAAATACTCTATATGTTATATCTTAAAATAAAAATATATAAACATATAATAATAATAGTCTTCCAGACCGATTTCGGCCACGGCGGCCCATCTCAAGAGAGATTAGACAATTGCGCAGGAGATATTATAGTGCACAAATGTGTGCGCAAACACAGATGCACTCTCTCTTCCCTAGCTCTCATAATCCGATGGGACGGCAATCCGACACGACCGGAAAGAGTTCATGCGCAGGACCAACGGCTTAACGTGTTTTTCGAGGCACGGGAGTCTACACACTTCCAACTTCCAGATTTCGGGCTGCTACTGAGAATTTTCTGACAGAAAAACAAAATAACTATTTATTGGCCCGACCTGGGAATTGAACCCACGACCACCGGGTCTACGGCCTTATATCTAACCACAAGACCAACGAGGCAACATGATGAACATAATTATATTCTATATCTAACAATAATTAACATTTATAGAATTTTTGATCACGTGAAGTCGTTAAAATCTTTAAAGTGATTGCTCCTCCGTCTCTGAGGTGATAGAGTTAGATAAGTCATAAGGTTAGATAATCGATATATTTAATGATTGATAAATAGACAGCAAATTACCATTAAGTTCACGTAAATAAAATTGCTGTTGAGGCATGTTATGTTTGGAAAATGGTCAGGTATATACTTAAGGTTAATAATGATAAAAAATGTATACTTCATGTGGCCTTTTATATATTTGTATTGTCCGCTCCCTGTTAATTTTTGGTAAAAGACTATGTTCTGGCAACCAACAGCTTAATATTCATATGTGTACAAAGGTCAACATTGTTATGTACCTCTATACTGTCTTATTAATAAGCGGTTGTTAACGGGTGATTAGTTAAATAATGTCTCGGTATTTTGAATGTAAAATCAATAATAACAGAAAGAGCGAAATCAGTGTTTAACTAAATAGCCATTAAGCAACGTTTATAAGTAAATGTTTCCGACTGAACGTTCGCCTAAAATAACTTACTTTTTGGATGTAAAATTTTACATGATACATAACTGTGATGTATGTAATTATGATCTTATTTACTTTAGTAAATATCGCCTAAGATGTGTAACTGAACTCGCAACATTTACCTATTCTTCTTACAATACGATAATCTTTTTAGAAAAATCTTACAAGAAATTTTGATGTTTTTCTCTTTGCTTATGATTTTTTTTTTTGCTTAGGACCTGTTATTAGTATAATATATTTAGAATAAAATTAATTTCGTTAATCTTCTAACGATAAGTACGAGTAGGCAAACGAACAATGTATAGAGCAAAGAGATCATCGTTGTGTTTTTATTTTATAAAAAATAAGCTGATCACATCGAAACTTATCACACACCAAACGAGTTCCACAATTTAGTTCAGCTATATGGTATTAAAATAAATGTTAACAAATAAAATAAATTGCATCACATTTTTTATTATTTTCTTCTAAAGAGAAAGCCACAATATCCACTTTCGTTTGCGTCGACCATATACAGAATTATATCGTCAATCTTGAATAAAGCCTAAACACACATTTTATTTTCGTCTTAGCACCTAATTTTTGTGTTCCGGGGTCGTTGAAGTGAGTAACGCTGTCATTGCCCCTGCGATCTACATCACCGTTACGAAGATATTTGTTTTTAGGTCATTCATACTGACACCGTAACATAAAGTAACAATAATAAGATTGTATTAATCATACTACCGTTTTTTGTGCGGTGGGGGTATAAGATTATTTTTAGAGTTTAGTAGCCGAAATTATATAATTCCGTCATGCTCGTCTAACCACTCATTTTTCTTAGATTTTAATGAATTTTCGTTAAGTTTAATTTGACTTAAGAATGTTCCATCTTTAAGTTGAGAAGATATGTGTCATAGATAAAGATTTTTAAAATCAACAATAAACATTTTATATTCTTACTATGTAATTACATATACTTATTGTAAAAATATTGTTTCGTAGTACTCGTAGGTACACCTACGGAACTCTATCGTCTGCGTGGGCTCACACAAACTTTCCTGAACACTTTCTTATTATTGATCAGACAAATTCAAAAATAGGCTTCTGTTAAGCAGTAATATTCATATACATAAACTACTATTATTTCGGTGAGTTTATATTTCACGATTGTAAGAGATTAGTAGAGTTCAAATGAATTTTGTTACAAGAAGGTTACAAGCTTATTGACTCTACATTTAATCTCATATTTAGCTATCGCCAGCTTATAAAGTTGCGGAATATTAGCAAGGCAGTAAGAAATTCTCAAATAGGTTAAAGTTAGGAAGTTGGCAGTGGTAATTCTCGTACATAGGACAGGAGGTAAAAGCGTTAGTCCCATGTGTTTTTACTTATCGGTCTTATCAGATTGCCGTTCTATCAGACTATGGCAGTGAGTAAGTAGAGAGACAGCCAAGAGCCTGGCGTGGTCGAAATCGGTCCGAATTATCCTTATCATTTTATCAAATTAAAAATGATTCTATACGTCTGTGGGTACAGTCTACATAATATAAGTTGCTACATATACCTTATGTACTAGTATTTTTAATAATTTTTTTCTTTGACATTTTTGATACCACGGTAGACTCCCATACCATTGAGGTTTATGTAAAATAAGATATAATAAAAAATAGTCGTCGAATTTGAGTTGGGTAAAACTGAGAGATGATTTCTTTAATTTATTTAAAACTAGCGTTTTGCCCGAGGTTTCACCCGCATAGATCCCTTTCCCGTGGGAATTCGAGGACAAAATGTTCCCTATGTTACTCGCCGATAATGTAGATTTCCAGTGGTGAATGAATTTTTAAAATCGGTTAAATTGCTTGAAACGTAACAAACAAACAAACTCATATTCGCATTTATATTATTAGTATGGATTGCATGTAAATAACATAAAATTCAAGAAGAAAGAAGAAGAATTTGTGTTAGCTAGTTGGATGTTTTATTCCTATTTATTTCCGCTGTGCGATGTGACGGTACACACGCACGAATTTCGAAGAAAGCGAAATCATTACATTCCGAAGTTTGAATCATTAAAGTCTAATAATTAGCACAATAGAAAAAAAATGTTACGAAATATGATCCACTTCTTCATATATGGATTAATTGATGTAAATTGGTCGGTGTGTAATTTATTTATAATTATTTTATCATTAAAATAAGCTATGTAGATAGTCTTTTTTTCATTTTTAAGACTTGATTAATAATAATTTGAAAATAATAAATCGTAACTTATATTATTTATTATAAATGCGAAAGTGAGTTTGTTTGTTTCTTTGTTGCGCTTTCAAGCCTAAACCACTAAGCCGATTTTAAAAATTATTTCATATAGTCCCCGTATTCCCACAGGAACGGGAATTACCCGGGTGAAACCGCGAGCAAAACGCTAGTACTCTAGACGTTTCTACTATTTTTCGTATAGAGCTTTAGCGCCTAGAGCGATATTTTTTTTGTTATTCAATAGCGTGGACGATAACTGCTATATATGGAATGAAAGATATGTATGGAATTCTGATTATTGTCTGTATACTAGACGGCACCGTTTTTATTCCATACAAAAGCCAACACTAGGCCACAACACTAGACACAGATAATTTTGTCAAGAATTAAGTCATCGAAAAAATATTGTAATATTACCGTAACATATTAATGTTTATAAGGTGAAGTTGGAATATATGTATAGTAATATTATAATTTCAAATTGTTTTAAAAGTGGGATGACTCACATTAAAAAAAGTTGAATGAACTTGGTGCTAAGCATTTTTTCTTAATAACGTGGAAAACGATTTCTTTGTCATGTAGGTACGTGTACGTATTGAGTGATTGTTCCGTTATAAGTTTATTCATAAAATTGTATATACAAATTAGCTTCATTCTTTACGGAAGTTATAACAATAACACGACGCGTAATGTCATTGTCTTAGATTTTGAGTCTTTAGACTATATTATATATTATTATCAGAGATTCAAACTTTTATATTTGAGCTAATTTAGTTGCATACAGGCTATAAGCTATCGCGACTGAATAAGATATGTTCAATGGTTTTTTCACTCAAAAAATTTTAGTGTAGAGGTTACATGAGAATTGTAACCATTTCATTCTTCAGGACTTAGACTTAGGCTAAAATATTATACCGACTTCAAAAGTACAATTTTCAATGAAATTTAACTGATGTTAAGTATTATAATTATTATATATAAAATAAACGTGTTACACAGAATGCTAGACGTTTTATCATTAATATCCAATCTATGAAGAAATCGAATACCTTGAGGAAAGTTATATGAAAATTAATATTGGAGGTGGTTATCGACATAATATAATTATATCTCTGTGAATTTTATATAACAATGAAATTTGTGATTTGTTTTTGGTTAGTAATAATTAATATTATAACAATTGTTAATAAACATGCAAAAAGGGCGCTAACGTATTATTTATAGTGTACCTATCATTTGGTTATATAAAATGCGTGTTGGCCGGCTGCCAAGTAAAGTCTCCCTTATCTATTTATTTAGTTCCCTACGCTGGCGCTTTGCCAGTCTACCGATGAAAGTCTAGTGAAATTTTCTAGATTCTATACTGTAACGACCTTGAGGCGAAGTCATAAAACATCTCGATTTTCTAGTGAACTTGAATGCTTTCAGTTTTACTTTCAGTGTACTTATATCTATATATAAGATATAATATGTATTACATTTATAAAATAACCTTTAATAAATGTAATGATGATTGCACACCTTGGGAAGGAAACGATCGCATCCAGGGTATTTCAAATAAGTAAGAATATTATAATGTAAGTCAATTATAATTGTAAAGAATAAGCTTAAAAAATATAAAATCCCGCTGAGTTTCTTTCGCCGGTTCTTCTCAGGTCTGAGGTGTTTATTTCCGAACCGGTGGCAGATTTATGACAATCAATAAGCAAGTGTAACGCTTCTATATTGAATAAATAAATTTGAATTTGAATTTGAATGTAATGACGATGAATGGTAGTTGTAGTAATAAAAATTTAGTGTGAAATGTTTTCGATCCAATACATTATTTGTTTTATATATCAAATATAATATAAGACATTAAATAAAGATTAAGCACATTAAAACTACTTTGATTAAACTCAACAAAATAACTGATATGTTTCAATTCAAGAAGACGCGCCCCACTGCATATTACAAAAATTAGATTGTAAACTTGCACCGCAGCGAAAGAGCTATCTGTACCTATTTTAGCGCTCTACTCATAATTTTCCTAAAAACAAATATTGGAGATGTCTCCGGCAAGCATGATTTGAATAATGTTATTGCCCGCAGGCTATAGACACTTGTGTACTGACTCGAATGGAGTATGGTTATTCTAGACTAACAACAGTTATCCTGACACGAATGCCGAACCGTTAGTGACATAGTCCTTTGGTAAAGTGGAACAGCGAAAGCATTCGACAAAATGAATGTGCCCATATGAAACAAGAAAAAAAACTATATCGGTTTACGGTATTCTTGGTTTAATTTGTCTTTTCGAATTTTGATTTCGTAGTACATTAATTTATTGTGTAAGTACAAAGAAGCCTACATATTTCGACTATCTTGAACTAATATCAGCTTTACGTAATATTTGATAATATATATGTTACAGTTTAAGATGAACTCATAGATATATAAATTTAATCTGGAAAAATATGTCATCATTTTAAAGAGAAAAATAAATAAAAAAGTCGAGTTTGTTATAGGTTTCATTCTACTCTTAATTCTTGAGTATTCTCTGACTCATCGTACAACTTAAGACAACCTCTGCTGGTGCTGTTCTCTGAAAAAATCGTATCGTATATTTTATACTTATAATATCTTGAGTGGTTATAAAGAATGGCAACTGGGTTATGATCTGGGTAGAGTGTTGTTAATATCACTAATGTTTGTATTTTTCATCATCGTGTAATAAAAAGTAAATAAAAGATATGTAATTCCAAATGGAAAAATTCTGATATCTGAAAACTAGTAAGTTTAAAATTAGTACTTGACCAATCTAAAAATGAAAAAACGTGTAAAATAAATTGTGTAAATACATAATAAGGATCATATAGTAAACACTTTCTTGCAAAATTGACACGTTTTGCAACACGTGATCCATGTTAATATTAACTGTATTCGTGTCTTAGGTCATGTTTATTTACGTTATTCTGTTTAATATGAGTTTTTAATAACAACATAGTTTAATATAAAAATAAATAGGATCTTGCTTATATAATACACACAAAAAAAAAAATATTTCAATTTAGAAATGATCAAAATATGTATATTTTATTTTAATTGTAATTTTGCATGTAATTCAATAATGTAATGTTATATATCTAATTAAAACAAAAAATGGTAATAATGATCCCTATATACAGGCTGTAACAAACATCCTGTCCGACCCGTGAAGTGATTATTAGGTATCGTATGTCGGTTCTATTTATGTAATAATTTTTAAAATACTAAAGAAAATAAAAAGCTACAGATACTTCTGATTTCTTACTAAATTAAAGCATCGGTGGCTCACTGGCTAGAACATTAGACTCTTGACCAAGGATTGCGGGTTTAAACCCAGACAAGCATGACTATATTTTCATGTGTTGAATTACCGCCTTATTCATAAACTTTATTTAACTGGTGATTAGTTAAACAATATTTTGTCTTCTTCTTTTGTATGTCAAATCAATTATGACAGAAAGAGACAAATCAGTGTTTAGCTAAACAGTAACTAAGCAACGTTTATGAATAAGGCCGTTAGTGTTTAAAATTGTTTATCTCGTGATAAGCGGTGAAGGAAAACTATTTGGTTGAGGAAACGTGTGTCGGTTGAAAACAAACCCGGGTTGGAGCAGCATGGCCGAATAAACCTCCAAAACCTTCTCTACAGAAACCGAGAGAAGGCCTTTCTTATACTTTACGAAATGTATGTTAATAAATACACATTAATTATACGTTATTATATCGATATATACTTTTTTGTTGCCTCGTTGGTCTAGTGGCTAGATATAACACCGCAGATTCGGTGGTCCTGGGTTCAATTCCCAGGTCGGGCCAATAAATAGTTATTGGGTTTTTCTGACAGAAAATTCTCAGTAGTAGCCAGGAGTTTGGAAGGTGTACAATCCCGTGCTCCGGAAAGCACGTTAAGCCGTTGGTCCTGCGCCTGAACTCTTTCCGGTCGTGTCGGATTGCCGTCCCATCGGATTATGAGAGCTAAGGAAAAGAGAGTGCACCTGTGTTTGCGCACAAACTTGTGCACTATAATATGTCCTGCGCAGTTGGCTAATCTCTCTTGAGACTGGCCGCCGTGGCCGAAATCGGTCTGGAGGACGCTATATACTTTTTTAAATTATTTTATTTTTATTAAAGTAAACCTTAATGTTTAAATCTGAATTATTAAAGACGAATAAACCCTCCTGGGCTTTTTATGAAAGTATAAGTAAACAAAGCATAATGGCGTCAGCTTCTTGAAAATATTCCGATAATTTTAGTAAAGTAACTCGAGAATTTGGCGCAGTTGAATGACCTCGTCCTTTTCAGAGATTTTTCCTTTTATAATAAAATCTTAGACGATCTTTTCAGATTTTATGCTTATAATTTTATTATGAAGTTTATTTTAGGATAGAATTTTACTTTTTGTTGAAAAGATTTAACTTGTCTTGAATTTTACGTACGAGTAAGTTAAAACATGTTAAAATCAATAAGATTAGATTGATATAAGATTATCAAGATAAAGAAAATCTAATAAAATTATAATTATTTGATATTATTTTTATATTTTAAGAGAAAAGCAAAATAATTTATATAATTTTAATGATAGCCAATAACCGCATCCACGTTTGGTTCAAAGACTACTCTGAGTTACTTTAGAGGAAACCTTTCAAGATAAAATACCAAGAAAAGATTGTATTTTTTTAAATTTAAATTCTTTCGTATAAACTTCGTATAGGGTAAGTGATCGTTTTAGTTTTTTTTAAGTAAAAAAGAAGGCCAAACAGTATATAGTTTACATATTATTTAAAATATAACATAGCAAATATAGAGTATGGATGCTGACGGATGTGAATGATTGCACAACGTTTACTATTTCAACTTACGCATAAAATTATAAACAATATCATTATTTCACCTTTACGACTAACGCAAAATATATTATAAATATATAACTTATTTAATGGCGTTAAAGACGTTTTTTGTTTGAAAATTTATAAGTTATGTAAACGATTTTCAATAACATCAAAGTACCTTATATAATAACATTGAATCGGCTTATTTCTTTGTATCTATTAATAATTATTGGAAAATTGTAGCCGATCTATGTAATAAGACACTGTAATATCGAGACATTGTTTACAAAGGCTGTAAAATACCTTACTGTGAAATTTGAGTAAGGCGTTTTTTTCGGGAGAGCGAGGTCATGTTATTATTATATATGATTTAATGTTTATTACTTGGTATGTACTAAACAAAATTGTAACGTGATCATGGTCAGATAGCTTGGTTTAGAATTTATATAATTATGTTTGTAAAATAACAGGCAACGGATATCTCAACGCTTATCAAAAGTTATCTCTATTATTAGATCAAATCCAAATTTATTTAAAAAAATTTTTTTTTTTCCACCGATCTCCCCGCGTGATCGGTGGTACGTGATCCTAGCCATTCGGCGTGGTGGGCGTTGAAATCGCCAAGAATCACGATCTCTGCGGATGGGATCTGCTGCAGCACGGAATCTGTAGCCCGTTGGATGTGCTCAACGAGCCGGTCAGTTTCGGCATTACCGCTATGGGACCTATAGAGGCACGCATAGATTCGCGGATGATCATCGCAGTATACGCGCAGCCAGAGAATGGATAGGTTCAAGATAGGCGAGGGACGAGAGCAGATATTCTCTCTGACGTAAACACACACCCTAGCCCGAGGTACAAAGGAATGTTCCAACTTGTACCCCGGGTAGGAGAGGAATGAGGTGTCCGCTGGAGATGATATCTGGGTCTCGGTTAAAAAGAGATGGTAGTGGACGGCGTTTAAGTTGGAATTCAGTCCCCTAATGTTGCAGAAGTCCACAGCGAGGGTGGAAGGGGTTGCCTTAAGATGCCTGCTCCGTTTGCCTCCTCCATTTTTGAGCTCGAAGCTAGATTTGAATTCGAAGGGCAGCCTGGGCATCCCTGCTCAGGTGGTGTATGTCCTGAGCATGGATGCCCAGAGAGGGATTGTCCACCGCGGTCGAAGATGGTACCCTCCTGGGGTAGTTTACTTGAATTCTGCGCACTCATTTTGTTGGGGGGGGGGAATTGGGCCTCCGGGACTCTCACATACCGAACGAAACGCGGTAACATGGCTACCACTTTACGCCGATTTTAAGTGAGAGAGTGGTACTTCCCCGGGCGTGCCGGCCCATTCGGCTACAACCTGAAGGTATGCAGCGTGGCACTACTACTAGGGAAATTATGAAAGTACATTTGTATACCGAAATGTAGAATCGGTTATTTTATTTAATTCCTTAAAATGGATAATCTATAGTTATTCATTTCTTAAATTGAACTAAAGACAAGAAATTATATATTTTAGGAAATATTGCACGCGAGCTCAATTCCTGTTTAATTTAAGTCTATGCAGTATTTAGCTATGCTGCTAGGGTTATTGCAAATTCCTTAATGTGCAAATTTTGATATACAATATCTTAATTACATTAGGAGAAATTACACTAAACGTATATGTATATTACAGTGATACTTTGGAGTATGTAACTATAAACTAAATGACACCATTATAGCTACCGTGCTCTTACTCACCTTAACGACATTTTGTTTTTATATTATGTATGAATAATTATGAAAATATAATTTGAATTAAAAATAACTTTTGGTAATCCATCACAATTGTTACTTTTTATTATACTTGGCATTAAATAATATCATAATACAGAAAAGTTAAAAACTAAAAATAGTTCTTAAGCCTTTCAATGGCTTCTAACACCTACGAAATCAAGTACATTTGCAGATGCTTTATTGCGTAGATGTTGTCACTTTACGGATGTTTATGTAGGTAGCTTTTACTTATCATAAATAATACCTATCTAGGTTTTAATAGTGTGTTTTATGTGTATTATTCTATAGTAATTGTTATGAACGATGATTTATATTCAGACTATTGTCATTATCGGTAATTCCAAATGCGTTGCGTTAAGTTTTTCTTTGAAGACATCAGAATACGCTAAATACGAACCTCTGTAACACATCTATTTTCATCATATCATACGATTTTAGATTTAATATTCATATAAAAAAATGTTTACTTTATTTTAGGTTTGCTTACTGCTTACGTTTGACAGATGACTTTGCAAAAAAAAAAATATTTTTGCTGATTACTGATTAGCTGAGTTGGAAATAGTTAAGAGGTTATTATGTCACACATGGAGCCACACTGTCTGGTAGTCATATATTATATATATCAATAAATTTAAAAATTGTAGCATTTATAGTATCATTGTAAAAAAAATCCGGGGCAAAGTTTTTAATCCAATTTCAGAGATTAAATTTCACAGCAGCGAGTGAGACTGAAAGCGTTTTAGGATTAAAGGAAATGTTTGTACTCCCGTTATTGGTATGAAGTTGCTTTTTGTGTAAATACATATTTAAATGATGGTATTATTACAATTGGAATGAATTTTTATTAAATATTCTAGTATTCAAATTTTCTTACTCTATCTTTTAAAACAGAATCACAAACAAGTTTTTTGAACAAATGCAAGTAATAGTATTACTTAATTAGTACACTACTATAATAGATTTATAGTTATGAAACATCAAAAGGATATATAGTTTCATATTGCTTAAACGATGACCCGGTGTGGCCGCTTTCAGGTATTGTGGATAGGCCAAGGCTATATTAAATGGTTCAAGGCAATATATCAGATTACTGTGTCACTCGATCAGTTTCTAGGTTTGACCTGTTTTGAAGCTAGTATAGTTTGCTATGACACAATGTGTGCTACTTTTCCTAATTAATCTTTCCACACGGTGTGAAAGATTCATATTTGGTAGCCGATTAGTTGCTATCTCTTTTACTTTGTCTCGTACTTTCCTCATACTTACATTATAAAATACCGACTAAGAACACTATCTCTAAATAAAATATACACAACGTTCCGATTTAATTTATAAATATTAGAGAAAAGTCGTTTGTTAGACAAGTTGAAATCGTTTTAAAAACGATTTCCAGTCGCTTTCACTGACTAAACTTTAAGTACACATACTTGTCTATATTATATGTGTATAATATTAATCTTCATTAATATAAAAATAAGCCACGGGTTCGAAAGTCCGTGATGACATATACATAATATATTTACTTATATATTAGTCACGGATATCTATGTAGTTTAAAGTGTATGCAACAATAGTGATAAGTTTAATCAAAATGTTTATAAATAAGGCAGCGTATTTGTACATGCTACTATTATTGTACTAGTGTTGTTGATATTTTATTTAATGTGAAATATAAAAATTGGGCTATTATTCCGAAAGGGACACGTGCATTTAAATACGTAGCTATTTCATAAGGTGTTCAAACAAAAACAATCAAAATTTCGCGGTGAATATTCTTATCGATTTTTTTTTTGGCTGTGGTCACTGCTCTTCGCGGTCGTAAAAGCACCGACATAGACGTAGCCGGTTTTTAGGGCCATTAATAACATTATTGTGTTTTTACTTTTTTTATATAAAATGTCGTGTAAGTTCTTGTTGAAAGTCCTACATTGATATATAAAACTATGGTAAAAAGCGTATGCGTATGCGTTAAATTCGTACATTATGTACATAGTTACAATATCCACCGTTATCCACTGATTTAAACTATATGGTCAGTTTTAGCTTCATGAATAATTGTTCTTAGGTTTTCCGTATCTTATGTTGGGCCAGTCTATCTCGGATAAGTTAGGTTAATATTTTTTTATAGCCAAGAAATAAGGCAAGAATTATGGGACATTTGGCCAAATCATGAATGTTGGGTACATTGATGATTTGGCCAATTGTTGGTTGACATATGGGTTTAAATGTCTTTATTTTCCATAAAAAGACAAAGTCACTTACATGGAAACAATAAAATTACAGTAAAACTAAGTTATCGTAATCAATTACAAGTTATTCATTGTTTTTTACTTACCCATTTAATGTATCTACTTCTAAAGTCTAGTTCAGTCTAGTTTTGAGTAATATGTTCTGATAGTTTTATCTTAAATACATTAAATGAGCTCACACGTTTTAAAGCAGAAGGTAATTTATTGTAAAACTGTTCACCCTCATACGTAAACATTATGAAGACATATCCCAACAAACAGTGAATTTAAAATTTAATTCCATTCCCAATTCGGAATGTCTCTTTCGAAACTAAATTTAAAAAATAAAAATTAACAATCAAATATTAAATCACCACATAATATCTAAATATAAATCTAATAACACAGTAAAAATATCCGCAAGATTATGCCTAGGTAAATTGTTGCTAAGAAGAATATAAAGGCGCGTGATGGTGTAAACATTTAACAACTTTATAAAATTGTTAAATGTTTACACCATCATTAGAAGTGAACTTACTAAGATTAGATTAAAAGATTAAAACATTATAGAAAACTGTTTATTTATATTAATAAATATTGCTTATTTAAAAAACAAACCTCTTGAGAAGCAAAAAATTAAGTAAAGTACCTATTTAATTACAACAACATTAATAAAACGGCTATAATTTTTTAATGTATTTGACTGTCAAATTATTCTTTTATTTTGAAATAAGATCAAATGTTCACCGCTCCTGACCCAATACTGACCAAATATGTTAACGCACGTGGACAGTGGGTTTCCAGAGTTATAGTAATTGTCAATCAGAACGAAAACTACTATTATGACGACCACTTTTACAAGATTTAAATTGTTTCTCGGTGGTAGGTCTTTGCGCAAGCCCGTCTGAGTAGGTTACACCCACTCATCAGATATTTTAATACTAAACAGTTTAAAACTTACTACTGTTGCGTTTCGGTTTGAAAGGTTAGTGGGCTAGTATAACTTCAGGTATAAGGGACATAACATCTTAGTAATAAGGTTGCTGGGATATTGACGATAAGGAATGGTTAATATTTCTTACGTCACTCATAACTCTCATGACTAGTCTATGTATTAGTTATTACCCCAAATAATATGAATTTTTGTAGGGATTATAAATCTCCACTCATTGTTATAGGTAAAAACTATATTAATAATAAATATTTGTTAATTCCTATTTGAATCTGTGTGAGTTATAAGAGACTGGAAGACCTTATGAAAACTGAAATATTTATTTAATAATGTGATACTGGAAATCAGAACTCATTATATAAAGTAACAGCTGTAAAAAACAATTTTTAGAGTAACATAATAATAAACTTAATAATAATAATAATTGGAAGTTATGATTATCTAAAATTAATATTTAAATGGCAAAACACACGCATATGTACACTTTACTTCACTTAAAGCTGATTTTCATAATTTAGGCAGGGAATTACAATGGAAATCTAGTACATTAATATCTCTAGTACATAAATAAATAGATGATAAATTTTCTAATTTAATAATAAAATTTGCCAATCTACCTGCTCGCAATCCATATGATTAATAAACATTTTTTAGCGGCTCATTCCCATACAGACAGCAGATTGATATAGAAGTAAAATGGTGCGAGAGTAGTTTGGTGCATGTTTTGAGGCTGATTTTCAGAGTCTTTCTAAAAACTAACAAAATAAAAAGGTAAAGTATTTATGTACCTTTGTTTTCGAGATATTTGAAGCGCTACCGGCAGACATGCTCCACAACGTTAAGAAAAATATTAGAATTGCTTACTTAACAATACATTTTAGGGTATTATTAAGAGCCCTTAGGGCAAAGTGCAAACGACCATTGTCATCTTCCGAACATATCATGTCTTCGTGTTAAATTAAAATATATAATATTTCAAATTATATAAGTTGTCAACGATATACATGATAAATAATTGGTAGATAAGAGTTTTGGAAGAAATATTTTCTTGTTTCGTATTATTCAGAGCAAGGTTTAGTAAGGTTGCATAATTTAAAACAAATTTTATTCTTATAAGAGAATAAAAGCTAATCGAATTCTACGAAAAATAAATAATGTGTTTGTTATGCTAAGTTATTACTTGGATGGACTTATCTTTTTTATTTATTTATTTTATTTTACTCTAGGTAAGGATTTTTAGAAAAAATTACCTTATTATTTATTTAGTATATTCTTAAAAAGTTGCGTGCTTAACCTGAACGAGGCTTAATGGCAGTAATTGAAGAAAATTATATTTGCTGTGATTTCATAATCTTCAACGAATTTAATATTTTAGAATTGCCTTCTAAAATATTAAATTATTTTATATATTTGGCAAGGCTACATTCTTGTTAAATTTGTTCAATTATAGTAATTAGTTTTTGTATAAAAACATGTAGATCACAAAAGATAAGTAAGTATATAAGTTTATTTTAAAAATTTGTTTTGTGATAAAGGTAAAAAAAAGATAGTAAGAAGAAGATAGTGAAAATATAATGTTTTTATTTTTAGAAACACGGTTGTAATTTTAATGCAATCACTATTTATATAAAAAAACAAGAACAAGTCAAAAATGAGGTCTATAAAAAAAAAAAAATCATATAAATAAATGTACACATGAATATTTGAACCATAAAAGTCAAGATCACAAGTTCATGTAAATTATTGTAACAAAGTAATTTTAGTACACAGCCTTTGTAAATGTAATTGATCTAATATGAAAACGAACATTAAGACGTAGTCGTATAAATATTTTAATCGTTATATTGGTTTTACTATTCTAGACTATAACATTTAATTTACTAAATTGAGTAATAAAACTAACTATAACAATGGAAAAAACTTTGTGCAAGCTTGTCTGGGTAGATACTACGTATCCTACAGTCAAAGAGTCAGACTTTGTATACTTATGTTTACGTTTAAAGATTGATACCTTAATCTCCACTATGACATAGTTATATATAGTCAATAGTTAATATATAGTCTTACAGGTCCATGAAAGCCCTGGCGAATATTTACTATAAGGTGGTCAATTCACTACAGACTTTATTACAAATTAGAAAATATATTACTTACCAATTAACATTTGGAGGCTTTGATGTGGGATTTTAGACGAACTGATGACCACAAGCAGTATTGGGACCAGATATAATTGTTTTGAACGTTGGTGATGTCAATGTTTTTGTGTTGGTTTACTCGTGACGTTGTTTAAAGAACTTACGACGAGCTGAAGCCGCAAACATTTTATCATTAGATATCGGTCCATACTACGTACGCTGTTCAAAGTATAGGTACTAATGAGTAATGACAATTATGTCTGTGGTTCTCGTAATGATTTGTACTCTACGTTTAAATCTTTTGTTTAATGTTATTTTAAGCAAAACAAAGTTCCAGGGTTCTTTACTGTGTATATAATATTATATAGATCGTAAGGCTACAGATATTTAGGACCTGTGTTCAAGGTCAGGCGAATAAAAATTTGTAATTTTTTTATTGCCGGTACGAACGCCGTCAAGTACCAGTTAATATTCATGTGCTTTATTTATGTGACACCTTTTTGACATCTCATGCTCACGGCGAAGAAAAACTGAGCGTACTTGCATATCTCGAATGAAATTCAGCCACATCTCATCCAACATGCATTGGACTACGCTGTTTCCTCACCTTAAAAAGGAAAGAATGCTGTACTTTATCACTTTTACTGTAAGTAATTCTTTGAAGAAGACCGTAGTTAGGAAGTTGGAAGTTGTTAGAAACTAAACTCAGCGTCAAAAAAATCGCACCTTTTGGTATTTTGACTTCAAGCAACTATAAACCCTATTTCATCTATGGTAAGGTATAAGTGTGGGGCCTCATTTTAAAGGTTATTGAATCCTTTAAATAATAAAACTGCGATAGTGATTACTAAGCATATAAAAAACATTTTTCATGAAAAAAGGAAAAACACGCCAAAATTACTTAATTTAATTAATCTAAAAACATAACAAAATTAAAAAATACAGTAAAACAAATTCTTAAAACTAAACTTAGAACCTAGTGTTACCTCCCTTAGCCCTAATTACAGCCTCCATGCGATCCTTCATTGACCTCACCAACGTCACGATGCGTTCTTGAGGAATGTCACTCCACACCTCGACGACGGTGTCCCGAAGCTGTTCAAGGGTGGCACGGGCAGTATCACGAGATCGCACCCGGCGTTTCAGATCATCCCAAAGGTGCTCTATGGGATTCAGGTCAGGACTTCTCGCTGGCCACTGCATCACGGGGATCCCAACCTGATTCAGGTAGTCCCGAACAATGATTGCCGTATGGGAGCGGGCGTTGTCGTGCATGAATGTGAATTCAGGCCCGACAAAACCAGCATACGGGACCACATGGTCCTCCAGTATCTCTGTGATGTACCGATGAGCACCTGACTCCTGGCCACGTGCACCTCCAGTGCAGGAGACGCACACAAGGTCGGTTTTTCCTTGGATTGAAATTCCGCCCCAGAACATGCAGGATCCTCCTCTGTAGCTGACGGTTTCTTCAAAGCAGGCCTGTGAGTACCGTTCCCCCTGCCTCCTGTACACTCTTCTACGCCTATCATTGCAGAAAAGGCATACCCTAGTCTCGTCGGAGAAGAGGACAGACTTCCATTGGTCGAACGTCCAATCCACGTGGTCTCGGGCAAACTGAAGTCTCGCCTATGCTCTGCTGTCAATTTGGGGCCAGTAGCATCCCTACGGGCCTGGATTTTCTTCTCTCGCAGCCTTCTTCTTATTGTGGAGACGCTCACCGACGTCCTCCGAGCTGTTCGGAGCTGCTGTTGTAGCTCAACAGCGTTGGAGAATCGGTTACGCAAAGACGTCGAGACAATATAGCGGTCGTCTCAGTCGGAAGTGCAACGTCGTCTTCCGGATCCATGCTTCCTGATGTAGCCTCCAGTCTCCTGGAACTGCTGGGATACTCGTTTCACCCGGAAACGGCTTATGTTGAGTTGTCGAGCAATATCAAC
The DNA here is from genome assembly GCA_905220585.2 of Nymphalis polychloros. Taxonomy (NCBI): domain Eukaryota; kingdom Metazoa; phylum Arthropoda; class Insecta; order Lepidoptera; family Nymphalidae; genus Nymphalis; species Nymphalis polychloros. Next base: position 13,040,916 of record HG992243.1, on the reverse strand, counting down.
TTGGCGTAATCCTGATTGCAGTAGTGCTACCACTTGAGCTGCTTCTTCTGCCGTGGTATCCATGTTTCAGGGTTTTTTTTCCTACTGGAGCTGTTCAGGTGTGACTTCTGTGATGTCTGGATAGCTAATGAGCCATAATTAATTTTTACCCCCCCTTTTATTCGTGTCCAAGGTGGCACAAGTAGTGAGTCCTCTAATGAGCTTTTCAGCACTTTTTTTTTAAAGACCCTAACGTTTCGTGATTATTGTTTTTACAGAAAAGAACGATACGCGTTTTTAAAGTGTATTAATTGTGCTTTCAAATGATATTAATTTTGGTAGGGTACAATAAATAAGTTAAAAGTATCATTCGCTTGAAATCAAAATTTCAAAAGGTGCGATTTTTTTGACGCCGAGTGTAGATGAACTGGATGACTGAAAGCTGTATATTTTGCGCCTGATCTCACTTTTGTTTGGTCGGATAGTCGTCCGCCGTCACACTTGGTGGTAGAGCTTTGTGCAAGCTCGTCTGGGTAGGTACCACCCACCCATCAGATATTCTACCGCAAAACAGCATTACTTGCTATTGTTGTGTGTTCGGTTTGATGGGTGAGTGAGCCAGTAGAATTACAGGCATAAGAATTGAAACAGGCATGTGAATTTACTTTCATTTCCTCATGAAGAATGTAGCATTTTATTTTAGAAAATATTTGACAATTCCGATACAAGCTCAAACATTATTTGACAAATAGCAATATAGCAGCGTCAGTGCCTAGCTGTAGTCTTGTAATAAGTTAACCTATTAGAAAAAGTATACTTAAATATACTTGATTAAAATGATTACAAACAGCAGAGCTGAAACGAATGTTGAAATTTTTATTACTTAAAGAACGCTGTTGATTAATTGGGATACCGACCACATCGCTATCGACGTATCTGGCAGAGATAAAGCCATTAACTCACTGGCCTTTATACATGCTCGTCTAGGGAGGCACCACATATTCAACAGTTATTTAACTGCCAAACAATAAAAAATTGCTATTTTAATCGAAGGGTTAATTAATGGTAGGGTACAATTAAAACACATAAATGATCTTTGAGTTTGAAAATTAAAAAAAATCAGGTGTCACTTAGTATGTCAATTACGTACTAAAAGCGGCAATTTTTAAATATGTATTTAGTAAAATATATTAATATTTCGTCAAAATTTCAGTGAATGCTATGCTATTAATTCGTATATATATTTTTTTCTTCTATCTTTTATTAGACCATTAACTATTTAGTTTTTCAGACACATAGACATAAATCATTAATGTTTTGTTGGATAACATCAGTCCAGTAGCAACCGAATATGTGTCAATAGACACAATTCCATTAACGTTTTATTTTTAGCCTGTGGAAAGGCAGACGTTTCGTTTAATTTTCGCGTAACTTACATCATTGAATAAATATTGAAATTTATAAACCTGTTTATTTTAATCGAAATGACAGGACTAAATAAGCAATTAACCTTATTGTGTCGCGAAACAATTTGTATCATTTGCAGTATGCACACTTTGTATGTAGTTGTTAAAACATGTAACAGGGTAATACGTATGTAAAGTATCGTCTGTTGAATAAGAATCGAGATAGCAGGCATTAAAAATAATCCTCCCTGTATAGATCGTATAGAAGAGAAATGCCGTCTACATTTTCTAGCTGCCTACCCTATATACGTTACGACAAGGAAACATTAAATAGAATATGAAATGCTTAGAAAAATGGAAAAGATGTATAAGATAAAACATATCTTAAAGATTATAAGAATGAGCAAAGCAACATATACAGAGATGGAAGTAAGCAAAAATTCCTCTTGGCTCGTCGGACCACTGTCTTGTCCGGAGTACAGTGCCGATTACACGCACCTCACGGCCTCGGTTCGTGGGATGTCGCCGTGTGTGGCACTACAGGTTAGCGGACTGGGATGGGATGCGGTCCTTCTTTGCATCCTACCCATGGGGGCGGATTTGTTTCTCGCCGGATGATCCAAATGTCGTTGCTGACTCCGTCGCCGATGTGGTGTTTCAGGGTATGGAACTCTTCATTCCGTACTCTAGATCCCGGCCCTGGTTTGGTCGCTTCTGCAAAAGGTAGAATGCAAGCCTGGGCTGAAGCATCGGCATCTCGTGATGTAAATACCAGCGCACTTAAAAAGGAATACAACTCTGCCTCCAGATCTTTCAAAAGCGTTATTGCCAAGGCGAAATCGGAGCACATTGGCAGGATTGGCGAGAGATTGGTGCGTCTTCCTTCGGGAACACGCGCATTTTGGTCTCTCGCTAAGGCTGTCTTAGGGAATTTCTGTCAGCCCTCCCTTCCATCTCTGCACAGGAGCGATGACTCGTTGGCCCATACTGCGAAGGAGAAAGCCGACCTTTTGGGATCTCTCTTCGCGTCCAACTCGACTCTTGATGATCAAGGAAAGACACCACCGACAATCTTGCGGTGTGATACCATGATGCCGGAAATTAAATTCCGGCAGAGTGCAGTTCGTAAAGCACTTCTTTCCTTGGACATCCATAAGTCGAGTGGGCCCGATGGCATTCCTCCGATCGTGCTGCGTGCTTGTGCTCCCGAGTTGGCACCGGTCTTAACGCGTCTTTTCCGCCACTCTTACACATTAGGCGTAGTCCCGAATTCTTGGAAGACTGCTTTGGTGCATCCGATCCCTAAAAAGGGCAATCGCTCTGATCCAACAAATTATAGGCCTATTGCTATCACCTCCTTGTTCTCCAAGATAATGGAGTCCATTATTAACCGCCAGCTCCTGCGGTACCTAGAGGAGCACCAGCTGATTAGTGACCGCCAGTACGGCTTCCGTCGGGGTCGCTCAGCTGGTGATCTTCTAGTTTACCTTACTCACAGATGGGCTACAGCGGTTGAGTCCAAGGGGGAGGCATTAGCAGTCAGTCTGGACATAGCGAAAGCCTTCGATCGGGTATGGCATAAAGCGCTTCTCACGAAGCTTCCTTCCTACGGGCTTCCCGAGAAATTATGCAAGTGGATCACCAGCTTTTTGGCAGATCGGAGCATCAAGGTCGTTGTCGACGGTGCATGCTCTGACTTAAAATTCGTCAATTCTGGTGTTCCACAAGGCTGCGTTCTTTCACCTACTCTGTTTCTTCTGCGTATCAATGATATGTTACAAATCAGTAACATTCACTGCTATGCGGATGACAGCACTGTAGACGTCCTTTACACCGGCCGTGCTAATATTTCTCGGGAACACGTCGACGAGTGTCGGAATAAACTTGTGTCTGAAGTCGAGACCTTGTTAGCCAAAGTCTCGGACTGGGGCCGACTAAACTTGGTCCAATTCAACCCCAATAAGACTCAAGTTTGCGCGTTAACCGCTAAAAAGTCTCCTTTTGTCATATCCCCTCATTTCGAGAATACTCCCCTCCATCCCACAGCCAGTATCGGGATACTTGGCTTTGAGATTTCGAACGTTGTTCAGTTCCGTGGTCAATTGGAAGTTAAAGCTAAACTGGCTTCCAAAAAGCTTGGAGTGCTCAACAAGGCGAGACAGTACTTCACGTCGGCCCATCGCCTAAAACTTTACAAGGCGCAAATTCGGCCCCTCATGGAGTACTGCTCTCACCTCTGGGCGGGAGCTCCCCAGTACCAGCTTCTTCCTTTTGACCGCATACAACGTAGAGCAGTTCGAATTGTCGACGATCAAGCTATTACCGACCGGCTTGATACTTTGGATTTGCGTAGAGATGTTGGGTCACTCTGCATACTCTATCGTATATATCACGGGGAGTGTTCTGAGGAGTTGTTTGGTTTAGTCCCGGCCGCTGAATTTCACCACCGGACATCACGCCAGAACTCAAAATTCCATCCTCACCACCTCGATGTCTGGAAATCCACAACAGCGCGTTTCCTAAGGCATTTTCTGCCTCGCACAATCACTCTGTGGAACCAGCTTTCGCCGGCGACTTTTCCGAACCGGTATGACATAAAAACCTTCAAGAAGAGAGCGTACTCTTTCCTCAAAGGCCGGCAACGCACCTGCAAGTCCTCAGATGTTGCAGATGTCCATGGGTGGTGGTAGTCACTTTACATCAGGTGGGCCTCCTGCTAGTTTGCCCCCTCTTACATAAAAAAAAAAAAATTCGTGAATTTATTCATACATTCAGCTTGGGGTATTACGAAATAGTCTTGTATATATAGCCAACAGCAAATAAGACGGTAAGTTCGAATAAATATATAGGAAGTTAAAAAAACAGTAGAGCCATATTTATAAACATAACATATTAATTTAGCTGATAATTTAAATAACATTTTCATAGGTAAACAGTCGGAACAAACACTCCAACAGAATTTGTTTATTAAACCAAATAAATAGATATTTGTTTCTCTTACATGATTGATGACGTATTTATTAGTCAGTTTATCAAAGTATCATTTTATTTGCTTATGATTTAATGTTACGTTATATTTTATAATTGTAGGTCATGATCGGCATACCTTCAGCTGATGCTTTGGCAATTGAAATAATAACTGTTTTAACGAAGCTCTTGAGTTTTTTATTAGCTGAATCGGTTTTAATAAAACAATGATGACATATTACAATATTACCTGAAAGCGTTCTATTTTACCATAGTTTTTGTTCTCAGTTTCTCGTATATACATAATTGGAGCATCGATAGTGTCACACTCTCGTATTAGAAATCTACTGGAGCGATCTTTGAACTGTCGGACGCCTGCGTCATCAATTATATTAAGAAAATACTTTGAATTGCTTTGAGATATTTATAATCTGACTTCAAACGACGAGAGATTATTATTTGACCTGCATATTTTAAGCGTTTTGATTTATTTATAAAGAACTTAAGAATATATTGTTTGAATTCATTGGGCCGATATTTATTTTAATGTTTAAATGAAGCGTTAATTATGATTGAAGAACATTTTAATGAAAACTAAAATATAAAATTGCAGACACGCAATGGGCGAAAGGCATTACAAATTAAAAAATCCAATTATCTCTAAAATTTTTAGTTACTCTACTAATATATTATTTTCGATAAAATTTTAGGTAATACCCGAGTCTAGTCATAATGATATATTTTTGTAATAGTTATCGAAACCAGAAAATGAATTTATTAAGCAAACGTACTGTCATTTCCATACAACGAATATTTGTCGATAAGCCGTCAATCATTAAATGATTTTATTAACTAATAATATTAATTTACGTAAACGAGAAATTGTAATCACTAATCAAATTGATAAGCAATGTCCATCGCTCAAATGTGACGGTGAGGTATTTATTTCTTTTCAATTACAACCATGGAAACGTGTCAACTGTAAAAAAGTATATCATTGTGCCCAAGTACGTCCTTTCAGCACTGAAGAACTCTTTAGTCTCATAACCCGATGGAATCCGACAAGATCAGAAGAATTCATTCTTATTCAACAACGACTTATCGAGGCGTCGTCGTAATGTAGGCACTGCTAACTTCTACACTCGGATCTTCTGGTGAGTAATAAGGTCCTCCAGACCGATTTCGGCCACGGCGGCCAATCTCAAGAGAGATTAGCCAACTGGGCAGGAGATATTATAGTGCACAAGTGCGTGCGCAAACACGGGTGCACTCTCTTTTCCTTAGCTCTCATAATCTGATGGGACGGCAATCCGACACGACCGGAAAGAGTTCAGGCGCAGGGCCAACGGCTTAACGTGCTTTCCGAGGCACGGGAGTGTACATACTTCCAACTTCCAGACTCCGGGCTGCTACTGAGAATTTTCTGACAGAAAAACCCAATAACTATTTATTCGCTCGACCTGGGAATTGAACCCAGGACCACCGGGTCTGCGGCCTTATATCTAGCCACTAGACCAACGAGGTAGTCAATGGTTTGAGTAATACAGATATAATCACTGGCAAATGGTCGTCCAAGTAAATATTGGGATTTCATTCACGTGTAATGAGACACATTTATAATTTTGATATGCTAATGACTAAGGGGTGACTAACATTATTAATATATTGAATAGTTTCCTTAGTTACGACTATAATATTGTTATCTTAACCATTCAAAACTTTTAGGGACGCGTTGTCTTTGGGTGTAAAAATTAAGTACTTTATATTTGATAACTATGTTAATTAGGATTATTTAACGTAAATACGTAAATTAGCATTGGTTAATAGACTAAACGCAGAACAGTTGCAGTTTATTCAAACCGTGACAATCTTCTTGTTTAGAGAATTTTTATACCCGTCATAACTTCTAAGCGAAAAGTCCGATCCACATAATTTAAAGTGGAATTTACATGTACATAATCAACCTTAATTATCAAACCATTTAAATGGATAAGGATTAACATCACGATATCAATATCACCACTATTCGATTCCATCCGTATTTGCACTTAATAATTTAAACAAAAACTGTTATTGTGGCTTAACTATAATAGTTAGGCATATACCACCTTTTTTGTGAACTATAGTTACTATATTGTGAAGTACTATTAATGTATAGAACACTATTTTATATATCATCAACAGTTTTCGCATCAAATGCAAAATAATGACTTTTATAGGTAACATTTTAATACCTTGGGTTACATTGTCTCATTTTAGGTAGGGATCTCTAATTTTTGAGATAATAAAATATAGCCTTTGTTACTCAGTAACATTGTGCTGTAGCTTTCCAATAGTGAAATAATTTTTAAAATCGGTCGAGTAGTTTTTGGGTTAAATCGTAACAAACAAACAAACAAATATACAAAAAATCAAATATTTCCTCTTCCTTCCTTAGATGATTTTTTAAAGCACGAAAGGTATCACATTATGTTTAATATAATCAACGTTCATAATGTTATTTTTTTTAATAGCCAGGTACCATTCAGGTAATTGGTATAAAGAAAGAATAGGTGCAAATTTAACAAAAGAGCACTCCAAATCCTAATTAGGGTTATTATTTATTTATTTATTATTATGTCATAATTCTACTAAGCTTGTTAAAAGCTGTGATATACTCTGCAATAGTACATATATGCAAATTCCAAATATGGACAAAATCTTAAATTATACAGTCTTAATTTTGTACTTAATGTAGACGATTTATGACTAAATCAACTGCAACTTGTCCATCAGAAATACTTTACGAGAATACTACTACTGCTTTTTGCAATTATTTATATATTTATACTATAAATTATAATATAATATTAGTTAGTGTATTATGTATGTTATACTACAATCAATTGCCTTGCTTGCATAATTGATTAATACTTATAAAGTACGAGAGGAAAACGTCCTGTGATTATTAAGTATTACTTAATATTATCACCAGCGCTGGCTGATAATGAAGTTATAAGCAGAAAGTATGTATATAGGTCCACGTATCAGCATAATGAAATTCTTTCACAGCGAATGCTTACAACGCTAACGACTGTTTATCATTAAATATTCAATTGTTTACACTTTGAATGTTTACGAAGGTTAGTCTTCCCAATTACCGCATTCGGATAGTTGAACGTTGAGGAGCCGTATGCAACGTTGCGCGGGCGCCGCGTGCCACACAACTCGCTTCGTTTTGTTCCACTCGGTTCTAGTCCGCCTCGCCGGTCACGCGTGTATTCCATCGGAAATACTTTCGGATATTTCTCAGCACGTGGTTCTATTATCAATAAGTCTAAACGACCTTCTTAGAAAACGATAATGGGCCGATAACGGCTAATTGCTCCCAGTTGTTATCGTGAAACAGATCGCGAGTGCAGTGTCATTAAGGGTGTGATGGCCGAAAATCGTGCGCTTATACCCGAACCCGTCACCATGTACAGCCAGACGGAAGCATTGAAGGATGCGAAGGACTTGTCAAAGAACTTAATGAGTGAAGATTATGAGCGACATGCGGGTACGGAAAGGGTCAACCGAAGGCGGCACGGATGCATCGTCTTCGGCGTGACCGTGGGGGTTTTAGCGGTTTGGTTACTGGCCCTAACAATTATTCGGGAGATACAACTGACTCGTCTCCGAGAAGAGGTTGATGAGCTTACCGCAAATATGATAGCGATGTCAGCTAACGTGATGTCCCTTAACCAGAAACTCGAAAACAACAGGTTATTTAACGAATTTAAAGCTCTGGAAGACACGGTGAGTGTTCATTGTTTACATTCCTCATACCTTATGTCTCGTGGAAGATAGAATACACACATTGGCATATTTAAATATGTCATAGATAAAGTCAAAATGTAAAATTAAACAAATATATGTATGTTTACGATATAAATATTATTTTAGGTTTTGGACATAATGTTTACTTCAATGCATGCCGCATGACACTTGACAACTATAAATTCATAAGATTTAATTTACTGTGTTAATTGGCGCTGCTATAAAATGTTGACGTTACTGAACTTTTTTTTTTTGTGATATATTTACATAAATAGTGATTATTGAATGAGTAATTATAGCTAATTCAGTCCGCTATGACGTTTTATTATAAATTGACAACATATTTTAAAACTGAGTGTGATATTCAATAGATAAGTAGGTATTACTTACAAGTATCGATTTCCTTTATTTACATAATCAAGTAATCAGTGAAGTAACAACTTGAAGCTTGATAATACATAATAGTCGGAGCTAGTCCAAGGTTCTTCACAGCTGCACGGAGATCATTACATTCAATTGACTTGATCATTGATGATGTTATGACAGAATATAAAACAATCTATTTCATGCTCATAAACCGTTGAATATCACTGTTATGTCTTGAAGCATGAATATAAAAGTTTTTTTTTAATGTTAATAAAAAAGTTGATTTATTAGTTTAGTTATTCGAATAATATTAAAATACCGATAAAAACACTTGAAAAGCAGTAATAAAATATATGAATGGTGGTATAACTATATAAACCACTGACTCATTTCGGATTCGTTGGAAATGATCATAAAGTTTTGTAATATCGTGTCGGTTATTTTTGATCGGAACAAAAGCTGAAATGTTTAGCCGAGGTGTGCCAAGTATGAGGATGTTATACAAGTTAAATGTGTAACTGTAAATTGTTATTTATGCGATTTTAAACGTTTTAACTCAAAATAAATCCAACGAAACCAACATATTGTATCGTTCATGTGGTATGTTCGATGTTTGTTTTATTAAACTGATTAATAAATTAACTAAATGGGATTTTCCTTCCTATTGTTTTATCATAAATATAGATTGGTTTATGGGTTACGTTTGTATTAATTTGCACTGCTTGATTTTACGTTTTTATTACAAAATATAATTTGTTATTGTTTGTATGTGATTAGTTTGTTTTTGTAAATTAAAAGTGCATTATATTTTGTACCAAATTATTATCGGTGGTATGATTAGAGATTTTTTTTAAGTATTGTCTAATTTCGTAAACGGAAACAGTTTCTCTATTAAATCAACATTACAATTTGGTCGCTTGATTAGTCACAGATAGTTTAAAATTGAATGCACAATTTAGTGTAAAAAATAGCTTTACCAAAATCGGTGGCGGATGTCCGCGCTACAATATTTGGAACTGGTTTTGTTCGCAAACCAGTTAGGTTTGTAAATAAAAAATGATGCGCTGCCATGGACCCTCGTTGCGCAACCGCTATACTTAGTAATCGTTTATATTTTTCAGTCTAATTTCTATCGCAATTTACATATATCACGGTAAAAGTGACTACAATGATTAACTTGTGTATTGTTTCGTGTTCCGTTTCCTGTCTCCGTTCGCGATGGCTTCGTATGAGCACTATTATATCTCCTTAATCGAATAGATGTGTAATTGATAGTTAAAAGAATGTAGACCTCGATGTCCAGTGCTCAAATTCCGGTTCTGGTAAATATAGTGGCTTTTATTTCTACGAATAAATTGCAGTGGTCCGGAGTTTGGAAGTTGACAGTGTTTACACTCCCTTGCCGAGGCAAGGGAGTGTAAATACGTTGACCTGAGTTCAAACTCTTTCTGGTCCCATTGAATTATAAGGAATAGAGAGTTCATTTGTAAGTGCGCACACCTGTGCACTTCGAGATTATTTTCGCCCCTTGAGGAGAACTCAGCCGAGCTACGAGCGAAGCACAGCACGGGATGCGTTATATCAACACGATCCCGCAGCCTCTCCGATCCGTGCCGAGGACGGCCATCGCAGTGGTTTTAGTGGGTAAGAATCCCACATAACCCGGTTCCTCCTCCTAAGGGAGATGGGTACCTTTCTGAAGGATTCCACTGCGTGATAAAAAAAATATGTCTGCTGTGTTCAAAATAAGGCTTGGATAACACTATAATTGTTTAGGCATAGCATTTTTATGATGGTATTATATATAATTAAATGTTAGTATGTATTATTCATTTCTTTAAGAAATATTCTCATGGTAATAAATATAGAGCATAAACTATTTATGCGTAGGAATATTGTTACGATGTATTTAAGTACTATAAATTTATCTTTACTATGACTTGTAAGAGAGTACTAGTTCTTTAATCTGAATTTTTAAAAATTGTAAGAGCATAAATGTTTATATTTCTGACGTTTACTGTTTACGTAATAAACCTACGTGCGCACTTGAAAAAGTTAATTTTGTTTATATTAATAGAAGTTATAAAACAATCGATATAGAAATGCTTAAGGGTTGTGGAAACTTCAATAATACATAGAAGAAAGTTTCCTTACCTTATTGTTATTGTTTAATAATGTACTACTAGGTGATTTAAATATTCATAATAAAAAAAATTAACGCAAGGTTTTATTAATAAATAATAAGACAGGAATAAGGAATGTAGACAGTTCATTCGGGGTCATTTATTCATAAAACAAGTCATTTATTTATTTAAATACAGTAAACAAACAGTAGAATAGAACATATAATTAATAAAAATAACATATATGTACATATACCAATAAAGTTTCTAAATTATAATAAAAATATTAATAGAGCAAAATGAAATCATCCAGTATATCCATGTCTTTCAGTATATTTCTTCTTACTATGTAAAAATATATATTCGATTCGAATCGACGGTCAGTACAAGTCCCGTCAAGACAAGGTCAGTTTTGTTTATTTACCTTTTCTCCTCCATCGATCGGAATTGGATTTTTATTAACTTTGAATTTTGAACTAATATTTTGGTTTCCTTTTCATAGGCTATATAATTTTTTTTAAATATATTTTGTAGGTAAATATTTTAATGCAGAATCCATATAATATTCGTTATTTATATTATGTACGACGATATGTTTTTTTATGTATACGTAATAAATTGAAGTTTCAATCGCCCAAATGTATACAAGATATTAAAATATAATAACACAGCCCTCAACACATCGTGAGAAATTAAGCGGCAATAAAATTGATGCTCGATTCATTATCTTTTAACAGCTCTACGTGTCTGCTACTTGAATTTCGTTTATTTGTTACTTAGACTTTGCATTGCCGACTATGTTTAATTAATAATACTTTTGGTGAACAAACAATGTTGCTTAAAATAATGCAAACTCTTGGTTTTAGTAGGTTATTTGACGAAAAAAAACACATGATATTAAACTTAAAAAGATTTGGATGAAAAGATTTATGATCAATAGCTTAAAGAAAAAAAGCAGATAAAAGAAATACGGCTGACGCGTAGCTAAGCTGGATTATTTAAAATGCCTCTAAAGTATTAAATCTCTATAATATTTATGATATTTGCCTTTTATTATCTTTTCTCCTTCATCGCTCTAATGAACGTCATAGAGATATAAAGGTGGCACTAAATATATAGTGGTGGGAATAAATATAGATTGGGTGAGAGTATACAACGTTCGTTGGAAAAACGCCAATGTTTGCAAGCCGTTTTGTAAATTCAGCGCTGTGCGCACGTGCAGCGTGTGAACGTAAGGGACTCAGTAAAATTAGTGCTTGCCGATATTACATTTGGATTACATTTCAAAACTAAGTTGTTATTGCATTGAAGAATTTATTCACAGTAAATATAGATATTGACGTAGTCTCTCTTTACAAGGGCAAAGGAAGCAACGTGTAGGTACGCCAAACATATGATATAAAAATAAAAATATATTGGTCATTGAATTAAATTAATACGAGTTTACATTTTATCTATAGAACCAAAATTGTTCCTAAAGATAAAAATGCCACCCGGATGCGCCAATGTCCAATTATAGAAGTCATTGTTTTATTTATTTGTTTTTCGTGATTAAAGTTTTTCCTCGAGATTTTTTTGTATATTATAAAGAATCAGTGCAGGTATAAACATGTCCACGCATCCCATTATATTTTTTCTTAAGGTTTTTAGTTTGTCGTCGTACTTGTGCGATGATTTCGAAACAATACGACCGATTTTTTAAAAGTTTGATTTAAATCTGCTTAGTATGAAAAGCTGTATAAAATATCAAAGCACTATTCTTATATAGATATTAGGTCCTTACATATGAAATTAGCGTTTTGTAGTACTGATCACTTTGATCTGAAATATCTCCTCTTTGGTTAAGAATTCCAAATTCAAATTTATAAATTCATTTAGCTGGTACATTTGAGTTTTGAAAACAGACATTCATTTGTTTTTTTCTCATTATTTTTTTCTTTGGCGTCGCTTATTACCGCACAGTGGAAAACATGAAATATCGGTATATTTACGAGTACAAGTTCTACCGTGGCACCAGTGCTGTAGAAACAGCTCGAAGGATTAATGATGTGTACGGCGCGGGTGTCGCAAAAGAAAGCACGGTACGTTTTTGGTTTCAACGTTTTCGTTCTGGAAATTTCGACCTTCAGAACCAACCCCGTGGACCAGCCGGCCGGAGACCAAAGTGGAAAATGAAGAATTAAAGGTTATTGTGGAAGCGGATCCATCACAAAGCACTTCAGAGATACCTGCAAGCTTCGGGGTAAATGATAAAACTGCATTAATCCACTTGAAGTAAATCGGGAAAGTAAAAAAACTTGAACGATTCTCAATTCTTGAAATCTTGCTCAATTGACACAATAATGAAGAGATTTTAAATTGAATCATTACTTGTGATGAAAAGTGGATAATGTACGATAATCGGAAGCGCTCGTCGCATTAGCTGAACCCTGGAGACCCAGCCAAATCCTGCCCGAAACGAAAATTGACTCAGAAAAAGTTACTTGTGAGTATTTGGTGGACAAGCGTCGGTCTCGTTCACTACAGCTTTCTAAAATCTGGCCAAACGATTACGGCAGATATCTATTGTCAGCAGCAAACTATGAAGGAAGAACTAGCTGCTAAACAACTGAGATTGGTCAATCGCTCTAGGCCACTGCTGCTTCACGACAACGCAAGACCACACACTGCACAACAAACAACCACTAAGTTAGATGAGCTACAATTGGAATATCTGCGACATCCACCGTACTCCCCGGACCTTGCTCCAACAGATTGCCATTTTTTCCGGAATTTGGACAACTTCTTACAAGGAAAAAAATTCAACTCCGATGCGGCAGTCCAAACCGCCTTCAAAGAGTTTATTGATTCTCGCCCCCATGGTTTTTTTAGTAAAGGGATCAATGAACTACCTATGAGATGGCAAAAGTGCATAGATAACAACGGTGCATACTTTGATTAATTAAATATATTTTACAAAAAAAAAAAGACTTTATATTCCTCCTGTACAAAACGCCAATTTCATATGTAAGGACCTAATATATGGATAAAGTAATATCACTCTTTTATTGACGAAATCGGTTAGTTACAAAAAAAAAAAAATCACTTACAAGCTTATAAATAGGTAAATACATATTTGTGTAAAAGTTAGAACGCTTAAACCACGTAGTTTCGTTCAATTTTATATTGCAAATTAAAAAGATAACGTGAAATGTTATGTTGTAAATTACAGTCGTTTTTAACGCAGATAAGAAGACATTACAATGCCAAGGTTGTATCTTTTATCGTTCACGTCTTTATAATATTCGATGTTAGATATAATGGTTGACCTTTCGTCATCAGTTGCCGCCAGATTTATATCTATTTAAAACAGAAAAAAATATATTATATTACCGTTAGACCTAAACGGCAATTTTTTTAAAAACATGATTTTAAATTAAGAATTAAAATATTTTTGTTAAAAATGATGAATAATTCAGGTGCAAATAAATATAAAACATTATTTGTTTTTTTTTAATAACCGCATGAATTGCTTTCAAACATTTCGTAATAAAGCAAAAATTTAGATACAAAAATATTTTTATTGTCGCAGAAAACGGTAAAAGACTTTATTACAACATTTTTAATAAGTTATCTGTCACGGTAAGTTATGATGGCGTCTAAGATTAAAATTTAAATATTATGTTGGCGCCATGGAATATCGTGTTGCATTGGATACTAATAAAAATGTTTTAAATTTTGTAAATATTTTGTGAAAAATATATTTTTAAACTTTTTAAACTTCATATTAAACTCAAATACAATTATATTCAAATACCATTTTTTATTATATTTGTTAGAGATGCTCGCGAAGATCACGACGGGTATTTTTACCTAGAACAAGTGATCCAGATAGATAGTCTAATTATGAGAAAGAGGTTACTCGTAGCATCCAACTCAATCGGACAGCTTTTGAGATATCTTATCATACGAATTACCTCAATGTCTGAAGTCAAAAGTATTTGAGCAATATATGAAACTAGTGTTGATATTCGGATCCGTGGTCCTTAACATCAGTATCTTTAGAAAGAACGAAAACACAGATATTGCAAAGTGGCTATGTGTGTAAGTCGTTCGAAGATAACAGATGGATATAAAATGAGAACTTGAATTGAGACCACTACTCAAAAACAGAAGCAGAGTATGCCCCTGGAATCACCTAGTCTAGCGACTTAAAGAAGACGGCGAGAAACCGCTCTATACCGAGGGTGCAGGACCGGTCAAAGTCGCACCAATGAGGCCTACCTATGTCCAAGCTATGACCTTTAAAAGTTGTTGGATGGATAGAATTTCACTAAGTTCATGTAATGTTGACACTAAAATGCATCTACGCTTAATTTCTAATATTATGAATAGTTATATATTTTACGTTCTTCCAGAACTTCCCAGAACTCGATTCTTGTTATAGTATAAGTATAATCACCTAACTGCCTCGTTGGTCTAGTGCCTACAATAAAGGCCGCATACCCGGTGGTCCCGGGTTCAATTCCCATGTCGGGCCAATAAATTGTTATTGGGTTTTTCTGTCAGAAAATTCTCAGTAGCAGCCCGGAGTCTGGAAGTTGGAAGCGTGTACACTCCCGTGCCTCGGAAAGCACGTTAAGCCGTTGGTCCTGCGCCTGAACTCTTTCCGGTCGTGTCGGATTGCCGTCCTATCGGATCATGAGAGCTAAGGAAAAGAGAGTGCACCTGAGTTTGCGCATACACTTGTGCACTATAATATCTCCTGCGCAGTTAGCTAATCTCTCTTGAGATTGGCCGCCGTGGCCGAAATCGGTCTGGAGGACCTTATTATAATCAGGTAAGAAACTAGATTTTAAAAGAGATCTATTAATGTAGTTATAGGTTGCTATATGCCTCAGATTTGTAGTTGACATGTAGTTTTGTATTTAGCAAACCAAACACACATGATAAATTCGCATGAACAATTAAAACTATAAGAAATAATCAAAATAAAATGTAAACATTTATTATATGTATACACACATAGTATAATGTAATGTTGTCAACGTGTTCGTATTATGTGGAAAATTTCCGCATCATAACACAAGCGTGACAGATATAATTAAAGAGTTATGAAGAAGTTACTTGGTCTGAAGTATTTGGAGCAAACATTTATTTCAATTTACAATTATATTTTGCGGCATATTTCTAGTCAATATTTTTGTTCTTACAATATGTATCGTTATAATAACAATTTATTAAAAGAAATCGCAAATTTTCAAATAAAGTACCCATATTTGAAATCCATCTCTGATTATACCTACGTAGGTACCATTGTTGTGCCCACATAAGAACGTCTTTGTGATCTAAAAATAATCTTTTTACATCATAAATTGCTTCTTGGCAGTGTCTGGAACTTAAATAGTAAAGTCTATAAATATAAAAATGTTTTTTTTTTTATAACATCGGAAGGTATTTTGGCACCATGATGGTAAGTGGTCACTACCGGATACACAACAAATAACAATACTAAGTATTATTTTTTCGCGGTAGAATATATGGTGGTATCTACCCAAATGGGTACACAAAGCCCTACCACACTAAATATTATTACTTACTGAATTCTCATTTAACCTGACAGATGTTTTGTGAGGCCATTAACACGTTAACACAAATTATGTCATTGCAAGAAATACTTGTAACACCGAATTAAAGAGTTCATGACCTATGATTGCGATCACAGGAGGTATTGTTGGTCCAGTAGAGACCGACAATCGAGTTAGCAGAGAGGATTACCCACATAAATCTAATTAAAGTGACCACTGGCCGCCCGCATGACAAATATTAACCTAACGCCCACACAATGCCTACGAAACCATTGTCAACTTTGGATCAATGAATCACGCTGTAACGAATTTATTTTAATTGACGTCATATATTAGTTACTTTAATTGAATTTCTATTAAATTATAATTATAACAAATATAAGTCTAAGGAGCGTTGTATGATGCATATTTATGCACAATAATATTATTTCGTTTGTTTATTTGATTTTATAGTTCAATATTTAAATACAAATTCGAGAATTTTTTTTGGAGCAACAAACAACACCGTCGTTTACGTATATAGAAATAAGTAATGATATTTAAATATTTGTAACGTTTGTCGCAACGGTACACTACGAAAATCATAAATAAAACGCCTTAAATATTTATATAAATTTTAAGTATAATTAATAATATTACTCAATTCCGACGTTGGATCATGATTCATATGAATCAGAAAAAACCTTTATTTATATATATTAAGAAAATAAAAAGTAAAATTAGAGTTCAAGCAACAAATGAATAAGTTGTACATCTATATATAACGTAACACTTTATGTAACGAAAGGAATATCATATGACGTCTAGGCGACTGACCCTTATCAAGTAAATAACTCACTGCATTTTATATAGTTAAATAGTAATTGTACTATATTCCGTCGATTTGGTTAATTACTTTTTGATAAATGGAACTAGTGAGTGCAGCAAGGTAATATTTTGATTAATTATTATTTATCGATTCGATTATTGACAATTTCATTGGTATATAGCGATTATCGGTTTTTGCTGTTGAAAAATGATCTCTTTTTTTGTTTCTATGCCTTGCTTTTTTACGTCGTCTGAAATAGTTAAGTTCTACGTAGATTTCAAAAAGTGAAGAACAAAATGGAAGGTGTATAGGTTCCGACGACTAAATCATCGTAGTCACTTATACTCCTACTATTTTGTTATTTTTGTTTATGAAAAAAAAAAAACATAAAGTGACAAATTATTGGAACTTTTTCCACTCGCACCGTAAAATATAAGCTCACGCTTAGTTAGGTAAGTGTAGGAATATTATTAATTTCTTGAAAATTTATAATTGTAACTTTACTAATTCTACAAAAAGAATGGGTTTTAGTCTTAGTTTTTGAGTATAGGCTGATAGCTTAAAAATAATAATATGAAAGCTACTGTATTAACGATTATCTTAAGCAATAATTCAAAAAATATTGGTATCGACGTTATTTCAGAACGATTAAACACATATTTTATGTTATTATTTATATGTAGTGAATGAAAATCTTTATCTCTGGCAGATCCTTGTTAAATACGACATAGCTGCACGTAAGTGTCCGTTGATAAGATCTCTTGATCGCCCGAAGGCCGGCGCGTCAGACAATCCGCCATCTTTGTTTTATTGCCATCAAAATGCTAGATTCACACAGGAAATGTTAAGCTGTTATGAAGCATTAACGTTATAAGATGACTAATTTTAGGTTGTTGTTCAACTTTGAACTTAAATTGACATTATATACATATATTTATATATATATATAATCTTATTTGAATTATATATCACACCTATATATAAACGGCCTTATTTATAAACGTTGCTTAGTTACTGTTTAGCTAAACACTGATTTGTCTCTTTCTGTCATTATTGATTTGACATACGAAAGAAGAAGACAAAATATTGTTCAACTAATCACCAGTTAAATAAAGTTTATGAATAAGGCGGAAAGTACCTATTCTTCATATTTTACTTACACATTTATATTATTTATTATACATCTAATCAAGACAATAAATATATTTTAGTACCTACCTAGTTAGTTTAATAAATACGTGCACTAGCTAAGCTTTATTACATGTAAGGTTTAATTAAAAAACCCCTAACTTTTTCATAAGAAAAAAGTCTTCTTTTTTTACCAGTGGCTAATAAATAAAACAATACAGCATTTACATTAGTAAACAGAATATAAAAAATGTAGAGAAGAATTGATTGGGTAGAAGACAGATGTTTTATTAGTAGTTTATATATTGCAGTGATTTAAATCGTACAATTTATATGTGCTTCAAAGTAATAAACGGTGCCCGAGTTTCCTTAGTTATATCGATCCCGGCCCTCCTACGTTAGCCACCTCCATCTTCACTCCTCCCACAGTTCCTTTTGAAATCTGTTATATCCGTATCGAGTACATATTAATGTCATATTAAATATATTAATATTTTTTTTAAACTGATAAATTACATTAAGATACAAGGTGTTAATAAATATATAAAGTCATTTAATGTAAAACGTATATCCCGGATTAGGATTCTAGTTACTTTAGTTAAATAAATACGCCTAAATTCATTAATGGTTTTAATCCCTTTTCTTATAACTCAATGGTGGCGACCATTATTTAAAAATAAACTTCCTCGCTGAAGAAATAAGACCCGGCAACAGGTAGGACTATTTATACATATAGTCACGTTCGTTCAGAATAATTAATATGCTGTGCGCGCGTAATAGCATTAATATTAATATCTCATACACACCATTAATTGTCTATTAACTAGTTATTTGAAATATACATTTATTATATGTTATAATCTAGTCATAATTCGATATAATTGTTAAAAATTACTTACGTAGTTTTAAATTTATATTACATAAAGTTAGTTTCAGTTAATTTTCACTTCATGTGTGTCAATAAAATGAAATGTTTAATCAGAACTGCATCCGTTTCATTGTATGAATGAAGAAACTTTAAAAAAATAATATTTAATTTAATGAAATAAAATGACAGGTGTGAGTATGGATAAAAACGGTGATGGTATTATTTTTTGTGTTATTTTGTTACAAATTTCTGCCTGTGTTCATGATACGTTAAGACGTGAAAACGTAACAAAGAAACAATATCACTTTCGTTTATTTATTAATTTATTTTTACTTGTAATCAACAGCGTTTGAAAAATATTAGTAACGATTACGCTCTAAAATATTTACATTAACAAATAAAACCTAATTTCCATAAGAGATTTTTTTTAGCTTCTCTAAAGAGGAAAAAATATCAATTTCTAAATATTTTAGACATTATAATCATATGAAATTTAAGCTCATAAAATTAAATAAACTAAGTCCGTATGCATTACCATATAAAAGGAAACAACGATGGAAATACATGGCAAGCATCAGATTAAAAAGACGGTGTGCGTTCTTAAAAAATATATTAGGAAGAAAAAAGATTACTGCTTTTATCGGTACACTCTACTGCCAAACGGTAGTATACATTAACAAGGGTGGTTAGTACTGACTCCGACGATCCTGCACAATACTACCAGTATCTACCTAGGTACCTATTCAGATTGTATATCAATTTACTCATAGAATATATCTATCTAGATCTGAGTTCATAGAATTAATTAGTAAATGAATGTACTATTCTCATTAAATAATCAAACTCGTTAGATCAATTGCTTCTCGAGCATGTGTTTCTATCTTGAATCGCCTTTAAGAAACCTTGACGGACTTTAATCAATAATAAATAATGTAATGATCATTTATAAGAAACAGTAATTATAATAATATTTGTTAGCTTTACATTTAATTAAATACTGTAAAATTTTATGATCAGAAAACTTCGATGTTTCAACATTTTCAGTTAGCCGTTATGAGAATAAGAACAAGTGTACGTTGAAAGTAATGTCTACATTTTTGTATATTATTAAATTAGCTGGTTTCAGTTACATTAACTATCATTGATATATTTAAATTTGTTATTGAAAGTCAATATGTAAGTGGAATGTTTCAATTAGTAAATTAAACAGTTACGTCGATTATTTTATAAAATAGAAGATTTAGTTAATATTAAAAATACTTTTTATATATTTTATTATTTTATATTCTATTCAAAGAAAATTTAATTAAAATGAAGAAAATATTTGCGCCCTCTCACTAAGGTTTTACTCCATTTTCATTTTTTTTAACGCTTTGAATACGCATTACGCTTTTCCCCCCACGGGAACAGTGGGGAGGGGGTATGTGGGGCTCGCCATATGTCCAGGGCACCGAGTGTGCCCCGGTCATCGGAATACCCACTAAAAACCCAGCGGTACCCTTCCCGTCTTAACGGAAGCGTCACGGTAGCATGCGCAAGCGATCCGCGCATGCTACCGTGACGCTCCGAAAGGTTTTACTCCTATAGCAAAAGTTGGAATCTTACTTCTATTCTATTAAGTATTTACTTCGAATAAATATTAATTTATTTGCTATATACTCTTTTTATATAAATAAAAAAATCATAATCAAAACGGAACACAACGATACTATACTTGTATTGCTGCTTGGCGACAGAATATCAGATGAGTAGGTTGTATCTACCCAGACGGACTTGCACAAAGCCCTACCATCAAGCATGTCTGTTATGTTGTCTTACCTGTGTAAACGATCAAAATAACTATGTGAAATATAATAAGCCGATGCTTTGCGGCACAAATGTGAGCCTTTATAAATAAAGATATTATAAGCCTCGTTGAGTGCCTTAATGCTCGATGATTTATGACGGGTATGATCGTTAGAGTAAATGAAATGCCTACCAAAATTGTTTCTATAAATATGTTTTTTATAATTTCTTTAGCTTATGGGCTCATTACCTTTTTTAAAATAGAAGAAGTGCTTATTTAATTATTTAACACGCTTCGTCAATATGTGTTAGTGGATATACATATCAGGTCTTCACAAAGTATTTTCCACAGCCAATCACGAGATGATTTCTAAATATAAAAGCACTTGACAAATTATGCAGCAGCTACTTGTGTAGATATGAACCCACGACCTTCGATTAAGATACACGAGTTATCCATTGAGCTATATTTATTCTAAGCTAGTTTTTGCCCACGTGTTCGTTCCTTGGGGTTTTAGTTTGCGTCAAACTAAATTTCATTAAAAGCTAACAGACTGATAGTATTACTTTCGCATATTATAATATTTGTATAGATGTTGATAAAATAACAAAGGAATATGTCATCCTATTTTAAAAACACATTAGTTGTTTTTCATAAATACCGAAGACATGTTTGTCATTTGGCAGATCATGTTTAAGCTTAAAAGCCTTATCGCCTTGACGTCTGCTCCTGAATATACAACCATTATAAATATAATACACGTGATCCTATTGTTTGAGTGGTATATTGTGTTACGAGTGCCAGTTAGGTCGGGTCGCCTACGTTTTGTCGGGTTACGTTATCTATGTAAATGTGTTTGTTATTTATTAAAAAGATGTGTATCTCTGGTTCCTTAAGGCTATCTATGTTTTCAAATAATATTACAGCGGCACATTATCACTAATACTTAAATGTTTCTAGTACACATTAAGCTTCAGCATGTACGTTATCAATTACATTGTTATATTCGGGTTATAAATGCGATCATACTGCTTTTTATCATTACTCCAAGCAGAGTTGCAGTTATTTAGATCTGAATATAGTGTATCAAATAAATATTTATTATTATATAATACGTATACTAATTGCAATAATTATGTCTATTTATTAAATTGGATACAAAATTGACTAAGTTTTTTTTGTTGTTATAATGCAATATTACACGTTAACTAAGTTGGTCGGATTGAAGTTGACGTATTTACTCGTTTATAAAATTATACATATATTCTTATTCATTCTCGAACAGAGACCATTTAAATCGCCAGACAAAAAAAAACACAGTCTTCTCAATTAAAATGTTTTTTCCTCTTAATACCTTCGTTTCATAAGCACATCGTTACTAACTTTTACTCATGCTTAATTAGTTTAGACAAAACAATTTATAAAAATAATAGTTGAATGCAAATTTAAAATAAGTGAATACCATTAATAATTTAAAAAAAAATTTTAAATTCATCACAAATTAAAAACTGAATAAAGGTATCTCTTTCTTTCTTTTTAAATAAAACGTAACTTGCAATAAAAATATGTACATACATATATAAAATGTATTGATGGTCTACAATAAAATTAATTGGTCATTAAAAGTTTTTACGCTTAATAAGGTAAAAAATAATTACCGGATTTCCCTTATAAAATATAATTTATACATCCAGGTGACAATGTGGTTAAAATAAATTGCAAACGTTTTACAACTTTCATCATCCGTTTCTGGTATTCATAATCCTTACTTATGAATGCGGGAGTGAGTTTATTAATTATTTTGTTTGTTACGCTTTCACGGCTTAATTACTAAACCAATCATTATGTAATTTTACATACACATTGTTAGGATTACAGAAAAAGACGTTTGGTACCTAACCAGTGGCGGATTTACCAGCAGGCTGAGTAGGCTATAGCCTAGGGCGGCAGATTTTTGGGGCGACAAATTTGGGGACCAAATATTTTTATTTTTGCTTCCTCATAGATATCAAAAACATTTTTCACTCTTACTTGTAATTGTACATTTAACGGTGCAGCAAACTTCCATATTCAAAAGCAGAGGTTCCCAGACTTTTTTTGTCATACATTTGTCTACATTTAGCTGGTTCCCGTCGCTGATCTTTTTTTTTCGCCGCCTTTATAGCCTACACCTTAAAAATGTGTAAATCCGCCACTGTACCTAACACCTCCCGAATAGCGGCCGGAAACTAGTGCTATATTTATAGAAATTATTAAATGACTTACTTAGTTACTCTTACATAGTAAAAAATAGGACATATTTGACGTTCATGCTAATGTTATTCAATGTACTCATACTTACCTGACATTCGCCACCAAACAGTACGTATTTGGTTTTCCTAGTTTCTCTTGTCTCAGTTTCGGTAGGAATAAAATTAATTTGATATGAATAGATGTATGTACTTATTTCTTAAATAATTATCGTTCTTGGAAATGTGTTATCCAAAACAGAATAATCAAAATAAAACTTATCAAGGGAGACAAGAATTTTTGAAACGTCAATTAGGAAGATTACACGAAATATAAATCTAACGTCGCAATACATATTCTACTGTAGATTCTTCGTAATTACTCTTTTTTTTAGACATCACATTACATACGCCATCGATATACAATGAAATTTACAAATTTTGTACTAATATCAACGAAAACTCCACGCTTTTTTATCGTCTATTCGAATAATATGACTTTAATTATGTTTTTTTTACGATAACGTTTAAATATACTTTTGACATCACAAGCAACAAGCAATCTACTGGTAATATAAATTATAGTAACTTCCTCTACACTGCACTGCGTAGGCCATTATCAATCAATCAATCTCTAATTGATGGTAGCCATAAATTAATGAATGATTGGTTAATTCCTTATCGAAGGTCCGGACTTATTTCTATGACTTTATTTTTAGTAGTTATTCATTAATTAGACATGGTTATTATATGTAATTACATTTTAAAACGTGGTGAGATATGGTCATATATTGCATAAAGTTAATATTAAGTGAAGTAATAGTATCATTATATCACTGCTGGACAAAGGCCTTCTCTCTTTTCGTGGCAGAATTTAATCCGACACACACTGGCTATGGTACACATAGCATGTATGTGTCGGTGCTTACCTTCCTCGCCGAGCACGTACTTTAAGTTTTTTTATTTCATTTTTTTCGACGACGCGACGACGTCAAGTGCTGTCAGGAAGAATGATTTGCCCTAGCCGCCCCCACCTTGCCGGCCCCAAGATGTCTTTTCACGCCTCGTTTGAAGGAACTCAGGTCATAAGAGAAGGGGAACACGGGTGCTGGTAACGAATTCCATGTTTTGGAGGTGCGACAAAGAAAATAGTTGCCAAATTTCTTCGTGCGCGATGGAATTGATGTCACAGTTAGGCGGTGACATCGAGAACCAGCACGCGTAGATTTGTGAAGAAAAGGGGAAGCAGGAATGAGGGCGAATAATTCCTCTGAGCATTCATTAAGTTCTGAGCACTAATTAAGTTTATAAAACTCAATGATGGTATTTCGGGTTTGAACCTTCAATCTTCGGTTATAATTCATGTATTCTAACCATTGAGCTATCTCGGCTATTACACGATGTATGATTTTTATATAATTTATTTCAATAATCTAAAAACAAGTTAGTAGATAGTTTGCCTTATAGAGGTGTTTATGTATTCCGAGGCATTACCAAAAATAGATTCCTTGCAAATAGCATAGCGGTCGACACGGATGCCAAACACGAATTTTCGAAGGGAAATATTTCGCAGGCGGTTCTATTTCAGTCGAATATGTGGGTTAATACGATTTTGCGTCCTCACGTCGCTTGCGTCATAACACGCCGCGAAGCGCATCATGCACGGGTACATTTAATATGTCCCCGTGTAATGAAAGCTCTACTGAGTTTATATTTGATTGGCAGTTTTATTGCTCTATTATAATATAATTAATTATCTACCAAATATGTTATTCGTTTGGTGTTATTGATTTACAGTACTTATCCCGTAATGAAATCCCTTCAGTCGTTAAGATGAGATCGAGTTACTCTATCTAACGATAAGCTTTCAGAAACGTTTGCTTTTGTTTTCTATTTACTAAAGCTTTTGATATCCCATTGCCTTAGGATTATCATTACCTTTACTTATTATAAAGCAGTCAATTAGAAATATGTTTAATACAACCTTAATAAAACACGTACTGAATATACCTACAGTTTCTGAAACGCTGAGAAAGTCAAAATAATTATTGAGTTATTGACTTAAGTCCGAATGGTCCGTGGCAGCCGATGACGCAATAGTCAACTAAAGAACATTCAAATGAAAGCCAATAAAGTTTTATATTATATTTCAAAGTGTTTTACAAATTATTTACGATTTTTAAAAGGTTAATCAATTTAAAAATTGTAGTATACAATTAAGAAAAATACGCTTCGTTAGAGTATTGTCTATTTAATGACATTCTATATTATGATACATGACAATTAATCGTCTGTCGGTTTGAACATAAGCTGGTTTAGCTAAAGGGAACTGTAATGTAGATAGTCCAAGAAAGTTTGAAACAAAACTAGGGGGCTTGATTGCATTTTTGAAAATAATTAGCAATAACTTTTCAGTATTCTATTTACATGATTAAAAAGTAAGCGAAAGGCATAGAAAAATATATTTACAATTTGCATTTTGCTATAACATGCAATATAATATAACAAAAGGAGTGCAAAAAGCCTTTTACCAGCCCGGATATGATTTAGAAATTGCCGTCGAAAAAAGACGTGTATAGCTTTATCAAATTATTGTGGCAGTGGCGATTTTAAGTTGTTATTCTTACAATAAATAATGAATCATATTGCAATTACATATAAATATAGTAGAGGGACCTTGCATAATTGATAAATCAAATATTGTTCTGGTCATTTTAATTCTAGTGTTAAAATTGGTATGATTGTTCCTTCTTACCAAACCACCTCTTTACCTAAGAATGATATTTCCATAAATATGAGTCTTAATAGTGAGTTTTAATTGTTACACAGCGTGCGTAGTCAATATGTTTTACGATTTGATACAATTATTTGTCAGGCGCATATCAATTAGGATCCATTTTCAGACTACCTCACAATTTCTAGAATATGGAGCAAACCATAAACGTCAAGCAATTGACAGTTATGATGCGTTTCATAGCTTCAACGAGAAAGTGCAAATACAGAGCAAAGAACGAAGGTGGTACAGCAGGTTCTAGAAGTCGAATACATCCATTGACGTCTCTTACCTTACCACGCACTCCATACAATACTTTTTGCCATAGATGACAATGTTTGTAGATATCCTGTACTTAAACCAATGCTCCTAACATTTGTTATACTTTTGCGGTTTTATGAGCTCATTAAGAACGTCACAGTTCAGGAAACATATTAGCGACAATTGTGTAGCCTGAATTGATAAAAACTTGCTCATGCATTGAATCATAATTTAAATCAATAACCACGGTTATTATTATAACGCCCTACATATATTTTTGTCACCTTTATTAATTTTATTTCATAATTTATATATTTTGCCAGAATTGAATAAAGTGATTTAGCTAGGAGGATATCATGTCCAAGTTATAGAAGATGTATGAACAATTTTTTTTAATTAATAATTTGATAAACGGGAATATACGGCGATATAAAAGAACGAAAAATACGTATATTTACTATGATTGTATATATGTATATTTTTATCAAAATTCCGTCGGATCCTCTCGCTTATTAACACCCCAAGTCAAAATATAAAGTCAACTCTGGTAAGTTTTTTTAAATTGGTATATATTAATTATTATTGTACAAATTTGATCGAAGGCGAATTTCACAGTAACACTAATAAATTATATGCGAAAAACATGCAGTGTATAGAAAATAAATACGATCTTCCAGCCAAAATAACCAGTTTTATACAATAGGTATTGCAATGAACATGAGGATTTAATGAATCCGCTTAATTGTGTTCGGAGTGAAGGGCTTTGGCGACATCAAAGCGTAAAATCACTAGCTTGGAAATTCCCTGAACATCGCTCACATGTCTCTATTTAATGTTTTGACGTTTATAAAATAACAAGATTCATGATATAATGTTATTACTTTCAATTGCATTATTTTTATTTATTTATATTAGGAACAGACTTCTCTCAAATTAACGAAATGCGATGAATGAGATATATAATGATTGAGTTTCCTTGTCGTATCTGACGAGTTATCTTGTGTCGAAATATTAGACGTACGACGTAGTGGAAATGAAGCAAAGTATTTACGCATAATTATTATTAATATAATAAAAAATAAGTTACAAAACACCATGAACTTTGACATCCTAAATTATATATTAAAATTACCTTACAAAGTCAAAGAATAATAAAATAAATATGTAAATAATCTTTGAACGACGTATTATAATAGAAATCTGATTTAATTTAATTTAATTACCTGTTTAACGTTTGTGTAAGTTCAACCGTATGTTTATGAGTGTGACTGATTTAAATAAATATTTTTTCAAGTGATACTCTCGTACTACTGTGAAGGGAAACAGTATTTTTGTAACTGAATCAAACAAGAACTTATGGTTAGAGATTTTTTGGACTGATAGATCGAATAATAATAAGTTTCCTACAAATTCTACCAGTAGGTAGAATTCAGTTTTTAATTTGTGATGATGTTTAAGTTTTTTTTTCAACTATTAATGATAAATAAATCATTTTTTGTCTAAACTAATTAAGCATGAGTAAAAATTAGTAACGATGTGTTTATGAAACGAAGGTATTAATTGGAACCAACATTTATATACAAATTATTAACATTGAGGACATAAATAAGTAAAGGTATACAATATCACCGTAAAATTGTAAAAACCGTCATAATGTAAAATGTCTAGACAGATTGTAAACTGTCGAAAAATTGTAAACGTATTATTTACAATAAAAAATGTTTGGTATCGAATCGAGGCATCCCGGTATGAAAAAAATGAAAAGATACGGCGTTAGTTCCAGTTTCTATAAATGGATTCTATTTGGGAAAGTCGAAAAAAAAGATATTCGAGTTTAATTTTTTTGATGTTGTGAACTACGTATTTGAAAATAGAATATATAGGGTTTTCCATTAAGGGCGCTTGATCTTTGAAATACAAAAAAAAATACATGTAGGAGAGATATTTGCGAATTTTTTTTTTTATTTGGAAGGTCTATCGACCCCATTATGTATGGAATATGACATCATTCAAATGACCGCCACGGCTTCGGTTGGTGGCGCGCACACGAAAGGTCCAATTTTCGATGACTCTGGCGCACAAATCGGGCTGTATTTGATCGATGGCGTGGCGTATGTTGACTTTGAGGGCATCGGTGGTTTGCGGCTTGTTGGCATAGACCCGCGACTTAAGAAAACCCCACAAGAAAAAGTCCAGCGGGGTCAAATCGCACGATCTCGGTGGCCAGATCACGTCGCCTCCGCGCGAGATGACCATGTCCAGAAATTGCTCGTGCAGAACTTCCATCGTAGCGTGTGCTGTGTGGCACGTAGCGCCGTCCTGTTGAAACCACATGTTGTCCAGATCCATATTCTCGATTTCAGGCCAAAAGAAGTTGGTTATCATCGACCGGTATCGCTCACCATTGACGGTGACGGCCACACCATTATCGTTTTCGAAAAAATACGGACCAATCACGCCTCCGGCCCAAAATCCGCACCAAACAGTCACTTTCTGCGGGTGCATTGCCACTTGGTGAACCTCGTGTGGATTGGTCTCGTCCCAAATACGGCAATTTTGCTTGTTGACATAGCCATTCATCCAAAAATGCGCCTCGTCGCTGAAGATGATTTTTTTGCCAAAATCGGCGTCAACTTCCAACTGCTCTAATGCCCAGTCAGCGAACACACGGCGCTGTCTATGGTCATTAACCTTGAGCTCTTGGGTCAGCTGGATCTTGTACGGGTGCAGGCTCAAGTCACAACGCAAAATTCGCCAAGTTGTCGTCTGCGAAAGGCCGAGTTCCTGTGCGCGACGTGGAATTGACTGCCGCGGGTTTTCGAGGACACTGTCGCGCACAGCGGCGATATTCTCGGCAGATCTCGCGTTACGTTAACGCACGGGAACCGGCTGATTGTTAACTGACCCGGTTGACTCGAATTTGTCCACCAATCGACGGATAGTCGACTCGGCAGGACGATCATCGCGACCGTAAAACGGGCGAAGTGCGCGGAACGTTGCTCGAACTGAAGACCCATTTTCATAAAACAATTTTATGATTTGCACGTGCTGCTCGACACTGTAACCTGCCATGGTGGTTTGGGAGGACGAAATGAATATAACACACTGCATTTGACAGCTGTCACTCAAACAACATGGCCGCAATCAGCTGTCAAAGTTCAAGCGTCCCTATTGGAAAACCCCTTAGTAATCACTTACTTCATCCACATAAAATCAAATGGAAACGGATAGATAATATATAGAGAAAGATTGTCAATTTAAAGTCCAAAGTACGTAAGTCGACCGATCCGATTTTGTTTAATATCGATACAATATCGTAATGGTTCTTAGCTATTTTAATCAATTACGAATCTGATACGGGTAGCTTCGCTTTAATTATGTCAACAAAAACTTTCATTAAAGATAAAAAATAGCACATTTCAATCAAAACATAAGCAACCAGTCCATATCGATTTTTCGTTTAATTGAATCGATACAGTAACTACTTATACTAATACTTGTACATCCCTATTTGTTTGGTTGACATTTTATTAGCAATTCGTACATCAGTTGATACAAGTTTATATAATGTTGATATACTTTTTATAAAAATAAATAATATCGGCTCAAACATAAATGAGAACAAATTTAAAAATCTTAAAAATAACATTGTTTTTGCTATAAATGAAATCGAAGGATGCCCAAAAACTTCCAGACATAGATCTGTCATTGTTCTTTCCGTAGTTTATAATCTTTAAGGTTAGGTAAGATTAATTTGCTTATAATTTTACTCAAATTAGCCCGTTATATTGAAAACAATAAGCACCTTTCATATAAAAAATTCTACAGTCTACAATTTGTGTAGATTTATTATAAACTAAAAGTCTCTACAAAATTATCTATCATTATAACATAACATATAAAAATTATAAAAAACTACTTACTCATTTAAATAATGACTAAATGGAACGGTGGCCCGAATGCTAGTACAATTTTCTCGTTAAATCGAAATTCAAATGTTTTGGGCGTACAATTAACCGACGCTTCTGTCACGTACGTATAGACGCCGTCAAACACTTCTAGCTTTTTCGCAATCACACTTTAATTCGTGTTTCAAATGCAAACCACACATGCCCAGACATAAATTGGAAATAGTATATATATACTTATTAATTTTATACAGAATTAATTGTTGATACCATATAATGAAGGTGAATGAAACAGTTTACTGGCAAATTGCCACTTTTCGTTGCGAATGTTTTTAATAAAATCCGTATCGATTTGGCTCTGGCCCAGTTCGACACGCCATGAAATAAGAAATAGCCCAGCGAGGTAAATAGTTCATTAATATCATTTAAAGTGTTTGTTATTCCAACTATTATAATGACGTTATAGTTTTCTCATCTACATATAGTAAACGAAAGTGTTAACTCTTTTATTAACTCTAAGAGAGTATCAGATAAGTAACTAAATTTTTAATACTAATATGTTTACAATCTTTTAAAGCTCTTAATTGACTAATTATAATAACGCACAGCTTAAACTATAAAACATTGGAACTTGGAATTTGAAACCTTTTCTTCTCTTATTCTAGAAGCGTATTATTAATTGATTTGGGATATTTGTTTTTATTTGAATCGTTCGGTGGGTCAGACGCAACGTCAATGGGTAGTTAAAAAGATAATTATTTAATACAGCTTTGGAGTTGGGAGGGAACAGGGTGTAAAGTTCCTCATCCACCATTGAAAAAGGAGGATCCTCTGTCCAGACGTGTGTTGGTCTGGTGGGCTACTGCCCGACGGTTGTTGCCGGGTTCTTGTATATATTGTTCAATCGCTCGGATAACTTTAATATCGCGATGTAGGATACGACAGTTTCTAGTTTTCACAGCTAAAACAAATATTGTTATATATATATATAACCACTACAGAGACTTATATACGTATTCTAAAGAGGTGCCACGCGCATCCATTTCAAATATTTCGTCCAGAGGCGATCGTGGAATTTGTGAGTTGCGAAGTATTCAATTGAATATATACAAATGTATAGTATATGGCCGTAGGATACCTAGGTATCGTAGTTTAGTGAGCATGCGTCACAGATGTGGGCGAGGGAGTCCAAGGTCACATTCGGGGATGAAATTGTACGTTCGAAGATCTATTTCCGAAAAGCTTTGTTGAATTATATAAGTGTTGTCAATTTAAATGTAGACTATCATTTTTATGACGGATTTTAGAGGTCAAATTAGTACAAATAAATAACAGTTATATTATTTACTAGCTGTGACCGCGGTTTCACCCGCGTATAATTAATAAAAATATAATGAATAAAAATTCAGCCTAGAATCCTCCTCGATAAAAGGGTATAGTCCTTTTATCGAGGATCGAGGAACACAAAAAGATTTTTTAAATTCGAACCAGTAGTTCCTGAGATTAGCCGGATCAAGCAAACAAACTCTTCAGTTTTATATATTAGTATAGATATAGATTGTATAGTAAAACCACTCGCGATACAAATGTATGACAATTATATAGTGTGCCACATGTTTAAGATTTTATTACAATTATTAGGGATAGCTCAAAGCGTTGAAATGTTAATTAATGAGGTATCTACTTGAGATACTGGAACAGTTTCCCAATTTTATTCCAATTTAAAAGAGCTGCATTCACAATTGGATTGATGCGTTCCCGTCCGCCATTTTGCGCTAGCAGGTCAGGCGGGCGACGAGGAAATGAAACTTGATCCACTTATCCGTTCCATTACCGTTAGTCTTTATCGTTCCAAAAAGTCAATTTATTTTTGCGAACCAGGACACGACATTAATGTTTTAGCGATTTTAAAACACTTATGAGAGATCATAAGCGGGTCACGCTTTGTGAATTATGTATTCGTATTAAAGAATTGTTTTGATATAAGTTCAATGATCTTAAAAACAAAGGACCGACGTCCGTTCTTATTAGCTGCTGACGCGATGCCAGCCGGGTAAATTCACGCTCTGGTTGCGTTGAGATGTAGCAATGGGAACCATAGTGTTTCTATCGAAGAGTTAAATACATTTATTCTATTAAAAACTATGAAGACGATCAAGTGACGTTTATAGCAGATGGCACATCTGCTATAAATTATTTTATTACCACATGCCATTTTTCACTTCTATCTATTCTCGCCTAAGAATCTGTCTATTTATTTAATATTTATGCTCTGCTTACAAAATATAAAAATAGAATACTTATTCATTTTTAAATAATTTTTCGGGTTCAATACATGGCTGTGAGCTTTCAAAAGTGGATGTGTTCAATATGTTTTGATAAGATATCTGAGCGTGTTAAAACGTTTAAAAACGCATTCCATCACTGACACATAAATCCTGAATGTAAAGATAGATTTTGATCATGGACTTCAAAGTTTAATGGATGAAATTTTCATGAACCACTCCCACTGCCATAGTGAACCAGTGAACTAAATTATCATGTCCCTTGTGCCTGTATTTACACTGACTCACTCCCCCTTCAAAGCAGGACACTATACTACAAAGTGTTGCTGTTTAGCCGTAGAATATCTGATGAGTGCGTGGTATAGCTTGCATACTTGGTTTATTTAAAGAATTGAATCCTAAATTTAGGTTTAATTTGAGAAGGTAAGTTATTCTAAAATAAACAATATAAATATTGAATAAAGTTATATAGATTATATGTTATTAAATTATATTATAAATAAAATTATTACGCCAAAGTTATAATAGGAGCCGCAGTGCCACGCGGCCCGTCAAAACCAATTTGAGCGCTCCAATTGATTGCGGGCATAAATTTAAACGCCGCTAATTCCTTTACCCCGATCCGTGAATAAATTACAAACACATATTTTTAAAACAGTAAACTTGTTTTTCATTTTTATTT
Organism: Nymphalis polychloros; assembly: GCA_905220585.2. Classification (NCBI taxonomy): domain Eukaryota; kingdom Metazoa; phylum Arthropoda; class Insecta; order Lepidoptera; family Nymphalidae; genus Nymphalis; species Nymphalis polychloros. The sequence goes on along the minus strand of HG992243.1, from coordinate 13,007,983 downwards.
AATAATTGTTTTGCCATTTATCATTTATAAAAATAAATATTATATTATTCTAGCTTCGGGAGCTTTGTGAGGGACAGGAGTGATAGCTTTTGTCCTGCCGATGATTTCTCATCGATATTGTCGTATTGAATAGAATAGAGAATGCATATATGGTCGCTAATACATAAGATTATATAATAAATATTTGAAAATCTCAGAAGCTTTTGGGACTGTTAAAATTATAGATAGAAAACACTTACAATACATGTATTGTCTGTGAATCGTCGAGATTAGAGATCATTTTTTATTTACTCATTTTATAACAAAGTTCATTTAATAATATACATATACATAAATAATAGTTGTAGTGAAAGAATATGTAGCCTATCGGGGCCACATTTGTTGACAGAATGTATTAACTTGCGTCGCATCGTATTGGACTCTTGAGACGTCTGTTTCAAGATCCTTAGATTTTTATTTGACATTTTCTATGCCTACAATAAATTTCAATATTGTCTAAAATACCGACGAAATCAACTATCAACTACCAAATAACGAAATCCTTATCGTCTGGTATCGTCATGGTATTTTACAATTATTTGATCTCAAACAATTTTAAATAAAGCTTTTTAACAATATAATGTTTATCGCATAATAAAGATCAATGTATATATACCTAATCATATCATAAACACCGAGATGGCAATTACCACTGAATTTCAAGAGCTTAATTTGTGATTATATTTCATCTCGTGCTTGACGGTCAAGAAATACATCGTGAGGAAACCTGTAAGGGTCTAATTTCACTGAAATTCTGCCACATGTGCATTCCACCTACCCGCATTGGAGCAGCGTGGTGGAATAAGCTTCAAAACCTTCTCCTCGGAAGAGGAGAGGAGGCGGTAGCCCAGCAGTGGGACATTCACATGCTGTTACTATTAAACACTTACGGTTAATTAAGTAAGTAAACTTATTTAAAAGGTTAATAGTAAATATTTTCAGTTTACTACGCATTATTCAAATAAGTAAAACCAAAATATTATCCAAATTTATTCGTAGAAATAGTCACGGTAAACGGTTAAATAAAACGTTTTATTTTAAGCTATTAAATGTGAATAAAAAGCAATCAATCGTCAAATAATGCAGCTGTTTGTTATAAATGTTCTATTCAATCATAAAACCAATATAACACGCTACAAGAACATTAAATCCCGTCCTTGCTTGTAATAGCGATCAAATGAAACGATTATTTTATTTTTGAAACTAAGCGTTTAATGCTTCGGGTTTCGTTTAATAACTGTAAACAAAATATTTCAATCTTTTATGTTTATACTTAATATGAACGTTAAAGAATGAAATTTTATTAAGAAGCCAGCTGTCTGTCAACTTCGATAGGCTTAAGTATAGGTAATACAATAATTTAGGTATACGCTTTGATCTAAAAAAAAAACATTAAAAATTTTGCTATTCCATATGTCAGATTAATATGATCTTTATATAGGTTAATATGGTTTTTATATAATTTAATTTATTTGAATAACAAACATACTATAAAACAAACACAATTGGTGTGTTTGAAACACTCGAATTTTTGCAAGTATTTAGGTATACTTTTTTTTTATTGTATAGGTAGACGGATGAGCAAATGCGCCACCTGATGGTAAATGGTCACCAACGCCCATGGACAATGGCATTGTAAGAAATGTTAACCATCACTTACATCTCCAATGCGCCACTAACCTTGGGAACTAAGATAATATGTCCCTTGTGCCTGTAATTACACTGGCTCACTCACCTTTCAAACCGGAACACAACAATACAAAGTACTGCTATTTTGCGGTAGAATATAACACACTTAAAATATTACACTTATATTATAAGCTTAGTTTTAACATGGCATATTGCTATTAATTAATTAATTTGTTAAGTATGATAATGTTTATAATATCATGCAAAGTTTTAAATATTACACAAGAATCCTTAACATTGTATACTATAAAATAGCTGTTACATTAAAATCATGATCACGCGGAATGACGGCGGGGATGCTTATAATCATTAGAATAATTGTTATTAAAAAGTAATTTAAAATATAAATTTAACTGATGATATAATATAGACGGTGTATGTATTCACCTATATCCAGCGTATCTAATAATCCATCAAAGGAAAGTGACGCCAAGGTGAAAGTACCGTAACCATGGGTAACATGCTAAAGGGTACCTAAAAATAAGTTCGTTAATGAGCGACATGAGATTGATTGCGTCTGGCAATATTTCACCCGAGCCGAGAGGGTTTATTTTATATAGCTTACATAACAAGCATAGGTAAGCCTCCTGGTACCATGTATGAACATATATCTGCAAAGTTATAAACTGGTGGTTATTCGTTATTTGCATCATTATCGGTATCTTTATAGGTTTAAACATAACCTATCTGTCTTTATTTATGTTTTGGTAGCCTAAACTGAACCGAAATGACAATAATCAAACAAAACATGCATACTGTTACAATTGATTACAAATATCTATAAAATTTACAATCTTTCAGAACCCTGTTAAATAACCATATCTTATGCGAAAAATAATTACTTTTATATTCAAACAGCTAAAGTTTATAGTTCGAAAGGGTATTTTATCCTACATTACAAATCATTGTCACTCATTCGTTCAAATTGATACGCTGCTACAAAAACTACCCAAATATCATATTTATTTTCAATGCGTATTTTCGTAATCTTTTGTAATCTTGCATTTAATGTAAGTGTTATTTTTTAATATAGTATTAAGTTTTCATGTAAGTTAATGTAATTCTTATGATAATAATAAAAAATATATATATATTTCAAATCTTAAATCAGAATATCTCTATATCTAAATATTTATCACGTCTGTATAACTAAGCATTGTAAAAGGTTATTTAGGTTATTATTTGCAGACTTTATTACTAACATTGTTTTTTTTTCCTCAGATTTACGCTGATGATGACCAAGACAGTAATCTAGTTGAGAACCCTAAAGGCGAAAACAAGGACAAACAGACCTTCGAGTCTCTAGAAAAATTACATGGCTTAACTGTTTTAGAAGATGATACCCAGCTTGCTGACGATGAAGATATATACGATGATGATGAAGACGCGGAGAGTGGTGACTGGTATCCAGATTATGATCGGCGGCGGGAAAAAGTGAGTAAATTCAAAACAGTGCAAATCTACGTAGGGCTCCCTAGGGTATGTGGTGGTTTATTAAAGTAATATATAAAACTGCTTCAGTCCACTTGCGTTTGCGCATACCCTTGTATCCTACGTATTTGGCTAGTCTTTGTTTAGAATATTTGCAGCAGCCGGAATCAGTCATGAAGATTTTTTCAACATTGGAAATTCCAATAAAAGAGAATTCGAACGTTCGACACAAACTGCCGATACATACTTTTACCTTTAACATATACTAAAAGATTAATGAATAAACAAAATAAAACGCTTGCTTATGAATATATTTTTGTAATGAGTGTAATGCCCAACACAAATAGTTTTTAACAATCTTCAATTTAATCCAATGTAAATTTGTATTTAAAATTAGATTAAAACATTCGAAATGTAGGTTATGTATACTCAGCACGCGAAACATTTTCTCTCGACTGGATTCTAAAGAAATAATTTAATTCTGATCCGGTAACAACAAAGTTGTATTGACCCAAATCATAAAGATACACGTTCTGAAAACTGACAGAGTTGATCGTTTCGCAGAATTTTTTCTTGATTTAATATTCGCTTTTCAACCATTTTTTTAACTTTTTCATAAAATAATAAGCCAATACTTAACGAATGAATCATTGAAAACGGTAATGTTCACAGTCTGGGGCAGCGCGGCGAAAACGACTATGTTGGAAATCGAAAGAGCGCAAAGGTCCGTGTTGAAAGTAATGTTAAGAAAACCCTTTCGATTCCCAACAATGGCCCTATATGCGGAAGCTAAGGTTTTGTCTGTTCGTAAATTGTTTATCTTTAAAATTTCTTTAGCAACTCATAAGTCACTTAATTCCAGAACTTACTATAGCACTGTATGTAATAAACGCATTTTCAATTTACCTGTTCCAAGAACACTCTCCACTTTTGGTAAACGATTCGGGGATCACATAAGGGCATCAACTTATAACGCCATACTAAAACACTGTAACCTTAAAGAATGTACTATAAATGAAGCAAAAAAACTAATTTTTAAATTGCTTCTCTCTTTAAACTACACTGAAACAGAGAATATGCTAGCTAAAGCAACCTAACTTATATATAATAATAGTTTATTGTCATGTCTCTATAAGAAGTTTAAATTTTATTTTTTATATTTTGTCATATTTTTAAGTTTCATTTGTGTACTGTTTTATTTAAGTTTCTTCTGTAATTTTGTTTATCGAGTATCTCTTACGTAATTTTTGTTAATTCTACTATGTAATTTTTAATTGGTTCCTCGCGATACAGGCGAAGCCTAGTGCGAGGACCCCTGGCAATATTGTAACAAATTGTGATACCAAATAAACGAATTTGAATTTTGAATTTGAATTTGAGTTTGTTTTTATTAACATGTATAACTTGTAGTTTTCAGAAATTATACGATAACATTACCATCAAAAAATTTAACCTTGAAAGTGTTCTAGATAATAAAAGGTTTGCAAAAACAGAATATAATTAAAGTTATATGAATCTGACATGTTACCAAATTTACTCTAATATTTAAAACAAATTTGAAAATAGCAATATACACTCGGCGTCAAAAAAATCGCACCTTTTGAAATTTTGACTTCAAGCGAATAATTACAACTTAGCTTAGCTTATTTCTAATACAAAATATACAAGAATAAAGGGTATAATGTATTATGCAGTGAATACGTAACTAAAATAAAATTGTAGAATATAATAATGCTAAGCAACCCAAGTTCGATTCATATTACCCTCCGTACTGGTTGAACTGTATGACGGTAGGATACACTTTAAAAACGCGTATCGTTCTTTTCTGTAAAAACAATAATCACGAAACGTTAGGGTCTTTAAAAAAAAGTGCTGAAAAGCTCATTAGAGGACTCACTACTTGTGCCACCTTGGACACGAATCAAAGGGGGGGTAAAAATTAATTATGGGTCATTAGCTATCCAGACATCACAGAAGTCACACCTGAACAGCTCCAGTAAGATAAAAACCCTGAAAAATGGATACCACGGCAGAAGAAGCAGCTCAAGTGGTAGCACTACTGCAATCAGGACTATGCCAAGTTGATATTGCTCGACAACTCAACATAAGCCGTTTCCGAGTGAAACGAGTATCCAAGCGGTTCCAGGAGACTGGAGGCTACATCAGGAAGCATGGATCCGGAAGACGACGTTGCACTTCCGACAGAGACGACCGCTATATTGTGTCGACGTCTTTGCGTAATCGATTCTCCAACGCTGTTGAGCTGCAACAGCAGCTCCGAACAGCTCGGAGGACGTCGGTGAGCGTCTCCACAATAAGAAGAAGGCTGCGAGAGAAGAAAATCCAGGCCCGTAGGGCTGCTACTGGCGCCAAATTGACAGCAAAGCATAGGCGAGTCAGACTTCAGTTTGCCCGAGACCACGTGGATTGGACGTTCGACCAATGGAAGTCTGTCCTCTTCTCCGACGAGACTAGGGTATGCCTTTTCTGCAATGATAGGCGTAGAAGAGTGTACGGTACTCACAGGCCTGCTTTGAAGAAACCGTCAGCTACAGAGGAGGATGCTGCATGTTCTGGGGCGGAATTTCAATCCAAATAAAAACCGACCTTGTGTGCGTCTCCTGCACTGGAAGTGCACGTGGCCAGGGGTCCCTGACTGCTCATCGGTACATCACAGAGATACTGGAGGACCATGTGGTCCCGTATGCTGGTTTTGTCGGGCCTGAATTCACATTCATGAACGACAATGCCCGCTCCCATACGGCAATCATTGTTCGGGACTACCTGAATCAGGTTGGGATCCCCGTGATGCAGTGGCCAGCGAGAAGTCCTGACCTGAATCCCATAGAGCACCTTTGGGATGATCTGAAACGCCGGGTGCGGTCTCGTGATACTGCCCGTGCCACCCTTGAACAGCTTCGGGACACCGTCGTCGAGGAGTGGAGTGACATTCCTTAAGAACGCATCGTGACGTTGGTGAGGTCAATGAAGGATCGCATGGAGGCTGTAATTAGGGCTAAGGGAGGTAACACTAGGTTCTAAGTTTTAAGAATTTGTTTTACTGTATTTTTTAATTTTGTTATGTTTTTAGATTAATTAAATTAAGTAATTTTGGCGTGTTTTTCCTTTTTTCATGAAAAATGTTTTTTATATGCTTAGTAATCACTATCACAGTTTTATTATTTAAAGGACTCAATAACCTTTAAAATGAGGCCCCACACTTATACCTTACCATAGATGAAATAGGGTTTATAGTTGCTTGAAGTCAAAATACCAAAAGGTGCGATTTTTTTGACGCTGAGTTTATTTCAATAGAATCGAAGAAGACGGCAAACATTGGAGATTCGTTTCAATTAAACCCCGCAATAGTTTGAAGTCAAAGTATCGTGAAACGCGAAACAACACAATACGTATAGATGTCAAATGGGATTAGTCTGAAAGTCGGAATAGAGTCTATTAAAGCGGGCGTGCTGCGCGATTGTGTTATTGATTTTAGCTTAACTAGATAAGAACTACAATTACAAGCAATAGCACGTTTATTAATCGACGTAAACATTTTATTAAGCTATGAGTTCGTATACTTAATATTATTCGGTTAAAAAATACAAAATAAACTTCATTTGCGTAGGATTTTACAACCACATTACACTAGTAATTTTAAATAACATACATATTAAACTTATGAAATGATAAATGCAAATGTATCGTAGGACTTCATTATATAATTGAAAATTACAAAAAATAAGCTGTGTAGTCTTATTAACGACATCTCAATTCTCATATAGGTTTTGTGAAAATGTCATATTCAAACTATCCATTATTATTATCATCGGTAAAAACTAAAATTAGTAATTAACATCGTAAGTACAATATAAATAGGATTATGTTTAATAAAATAGAATTACATTTATGCCAAATGTGATGTAATATATATGTAAAGTTTTTGTTTATAAATTTATATTTTTTTATTTAACTATTAATACTGGTGGACTTAAAATATACATACCGATTTTAAACGAATAACACAAAAAGTTTTAAGAATTTAAATACTACATCACAATTTGCGTAACCGACGGTTCTTAAATTAATTATAAAAAATTCTTACGTTGTTTAACAATATTACTGGAAGATCTGAATACTTGAGTATTTACGAGAACGGCCTGAGCCTGAGGTGAACGCTAATATTCTTGTTTGCATTGTTCAGTATGAAATTTAATTAAGATCTCTAGGAGAACGGCTTAGGCGACGAACATGTTAATTAAATGTAAATAAACATTATGAACGATAAATAATTTTAATAAAGAGAACCTTATCAACATTTGTCCTCTTAATAATATATTATAAGGAAATTTAAGAATAGCAAAAAAATATGTCATGTCAAGTTTTAAGATAACATGTTTTGATACATACCCTCGACTCCTGATGGGAAATAGTTAAAAGTAGGAACCGTGGGTTTAGGAAACACGAACAAGAAGAAAAAGCTTTTAAGCCTTTATTCTTCTTCTTCTTCTTCTATTATTTACTTCTTATTCTAGAATTAGAATCTCAAAGTTTTTGGTGAAACTATTGCTGGGTAAAAGTATTCGGAATATGAAAATTATTTTTGCTAATGTAATAATGATACACGTGACGGCTAACGGCTTCTAAAATTGTGAATATTTTTTGCTTATTACAGTTTCCAGATTTGACCAAAGTTGTGTAGTCTTTATAATATATTATAAGCTATAATATATCATAATTATTTATACATATTATATATATTTACTTATCTAAACAATGATTATTCCGAAAACAATTGTACATAGTCTACTTTATAATATTGATTTGATGAAATTACAGATTGGCACAACCAATATGGTACGTTTGAAACCCGAGGACTTTACCGATTCAGTTGCCATCGTCAAGCAGGGTCAGGCATCCAACATTAAAGAAATCAAACGCTTACTGAACGAGAACCCGGAGATACCTGAAAGTGGTAAATATTTTACCATTTAATAAAATAATAATCCTCATTTTTTAAGTTAAACAGTTTTATGCGAAGTTTGGACTTTATTACTGTATCATTCAAGAAACGGTCATTATCAGACACATAGTATTTAATATTTATTTAACTTTTTAAATAATTTCGCAGCGTTACCGTCCTTATTTCCGACGACTGAAGCAAAACAAAGCACTCGTGACAAGCGAAGTGTGTTCCCCGAAAGCAGTTCTGAGAAAATCACTGACTTCTCGGCACCCAAAGCTATTTCCAAAACGGAAGAGAGGTAGTGTATTCATGTCTTTTAGAGTGAGCTTATAAGCTTAATATGCTATTACAAATAGATATCGGTACTTTTTGCGTGTGTCTAAATTATCCAAAAGATTTATTTATTTTTATTAATGTCGAATCAATTGTATTGAATATAGGCCCACTCTTGAATGATGTAGATGATTAACAACACTCACTATTTGTAATTTCTTACTTATACTGTTCTTATATTTTTTATGCCGACGGCTTTCAGCTGTAAGTTCAAACTAAATTTGATGATCTCAATAGAACTCTAGAACTTCACAATCTCGCTAGCATGTCAACATGGTCTAGTTAAGTTTGGAAAAAGTAGTTTGTAGTTCTCGTCTGGTTGCTAATATTGATTAAGGCTACGTTCAAATAATGAATATGTCATTTCAAAGCATCGTGTGCGCGTTCTTAGACTTTAGAACAATCCCCTTATAGACATAAAGGCTTCCTAGTTCCACTAATCTTATCTATAAACAACATCTGCGTGAAAATTTTCAGTTTTTTTTTCGTTTTTCATTTCTGTGTTCTCTTACTAGAATACTATAAAATAACTATAGAATAATATAAAATAACTTCAATATTTTATAAAATTTGTATTGAATTTTTTAGTATTATTTTTTTTTCTAAGCATTATTTTAAATACTTTACTTATTACAATGCCAATACCATAAACTAGTGCTGCGAATTATAAAACTATTTGTTGGATATTATTATAACTCGTTACTTAAATCTTTGCTAACGCAAAACCTATTTTTATGATTAGGTTGGTAATACTGAAAACCTCCAGCCTTATACACGTAACCGAGAGGTTGTCTTTAAAAACGCGAACCTATTTTTTTTCATATATGTATATGAGAAAATATAAAATCCTATGTACCTATATTTTTAGTTTATTCTATAATGCTCGTTAAAACTATACGGCCAATATTTCAAGACGTCGCATAAACCTTAAAAGGTATTTTATTAGGTCAGTTTCAACAAAACGTTAGGCACATACATTATTTGTGATCACATAGAGATGAACTACTCGTAACGCTGACGTTATATACTCGTACAACAGACACAACGGACACTCATTGTATAGAATTGTTATTTTGCTACACATTATATAAGTAGACCAATACGGTTACGTTAAAATCACTTCTGCCATTGGTCCAGTAGAAGCCTGGCTGTCACCCAGTCTCCAGTTATGCTATAGTCAAAAAGACATGATATATAGGTATGTATGTGTGTTTGTTGAAAAGGATCCGTGAGCCATTATAACTAATTGAACATAACATTTAGTCTTTTCATTTTCATGGTCTCTCTTACATTGTCACTGTGTACAGCAAAAGGTAGTTTACCATCAGGTGATAAGTAAGACGAACAACTATTTGCATTCGTGGTATTAATAAAATGGCAAGTAACGTTGAAAATGTCTATTATATGGTATTGCTCTTAAAATTTTAAGTTCATATAAATAAAAAAACATTTTATAAAAATGATCTCGTAGTAAAAACTTGTTTAAGGTTTGCGATTACGCTGCGGTGAAGGAATGCAACCGCAATTGCTATCAAGTTTCACTATGAGAACACGTATGACATGTTTTTAGGGTTCCCTATTACAAGATATCTTTATTCATTCATTTATGACATACGATGGCTTCACCGACTATATATTTATTTATTATGTATTAATTAACTCTTATTTCACACTCATGATACAAAATAACTTAAAAGTCTAACTAACCGTGATTTCTTCTAGGGAACTTCCCTACGATAATTAAAACCATGGGAAAAACACAAACTATAATAATAATTAAGAATAACAACTAACTCAAGCGAACTAATAAAAATTAATTATTATATTTTCATTATTGTATTGTAGTATTGTAGAATTAATCTAGCGAATATATGACGCTAATTAGTAAACTACCCGTTTACACAAATAAAAAAAATATTCATGAATAGCTTGAAATGCAAAGAAACGAATACCAAGAATATTTCCTTTTAAAAAAGCTTGTAAGTTAAGAGCAAGTTTTTTTTACGTTCCAATTAGTGCGGTTTGTTGCTAAATTATAAGGCGGAAACGCTTGGAACTTAAATACGATTACTTGTACATTGTAAGCTTGGATAAATTAAAAGAGGCTTTAATAATATACTTTACAGAGGACAACATGAGACTTTATTTATTACTTAAATATAACTTTAAATAAAAATGTATTTTTGTTTAATGTTAATACTTCTTAAAAATAAAATCTTTAATGTTTCGGTATAAACTGATCTTATATCTTCAACATAATTTCTTGCAATATCACACGCTCCTAAATATATTTGATATTATTATTAATTATATAAAGAGCCTCTGCTCTTGACTCAGTTGTAAGAACGCGTAAATCTTAACTGATGATCGCGGGCTCAAACCCAGGGAACACAGAATTTACATGGATTTAATTTTTATTTTAAATTCATCTCGTGCTCAGCGGTGAAGGAAAGTATCGCGAGGAAACCTGCCTGTGTTCAAATTCACTGAAATTCTAATCTAGTTACTAGCAAGTACAGAATCTATTCATTCATATGATAGTACAAAATTATAGAATATTATTACCTCAACTGAGCCGCTCGATAGTAATATAGAAATTCTTTTCTGCGTGACTAAGCTCGATGGTGAATTTAATATACCCCGAGCATTATACAAAGGCTTGTAATATAAGATATCCCGAGTCGCGACGAAATCAATACGCCGACTCTACACGTTCTAATATAATAAACTTGTTATGTAACACTGCCTTTAGACTCTTTTGTTTTTGATCATAATGGATGTATTAAATTTCATGTGTGATATAATTTCCCGAACGTTTCTCGTGGTACCGTAACCACGAGCTCGAGAAAACGAAAGAGGTGCGGTTTGGGTATTTAATAATGCGTTACAATCGATAAACCTTACAAAATAATAGTGCTGCAATTTGAAATTAATATGTTAATTATAATATCAAATAACTAAATTGATGTTTTGTTTAACAGAACAGCAATGTAACTTTAAACTTTAATAACGTCAGTAGTAATGAGCTTAGCTACCTAATTCGGCTAAATAACTATTGAAAACAAGACGTAATTTACAATATACGGTAATTCAATACAGCATAGCTGTTTGTTCTTACCTAGATATAACAGGTCTGTTCGACCTATAATAATCATTTAAGGGCAAACGACTAACTGACTTGGTTAGAACAACATCCTTATCTACAATTATATACATATTAATATCGGCAAATTTACAGAGCTTGATGTATTTGCAAAATTTAATTAATTGTAGAAATACTGTATTCTATTTTTTTTATTGTCTAGGTAGGCGGGCGAGCATATCGGCCACCTGATAAGGATAAGTGATATGGTATGGTAAGTGGCCACTAACACCCATAGACAATAGCATTGTAAGAAATGTTAAAAATCTCTTACATCGCCAATGCACCACCAATCTTGGGAACTAGGATGTTATGTCCCTTGTGCCTGTAATTACACTGGCCCACTCACCCTTCAAACTGGAACACAAGAAAACTGTGGAAGATAAATAAAAAAAAAACATTGAAAGAGTATTTTGTTAGTGTTATAAAAGATTTGAATTTATAGTTTTAGATTTACTCCTAAAATTAAACGTATTATTACCTAAAAGTTATGCTCGCTTGAAAGTTTGTTCATTAAAAAGTCTTTAATATCCTCGTCGAAGGGTTCAACGCTCTTACAAATTTACTTTGTTGTAACAAAAGCCATTGTAAGTTTTTGTTAAGAATGGTTTCATATTACTAGTTAGTATAACGTTAGCATCTATGTAACATTTTACAATTTAATACATATCAGAATTCGTTAATTAATTAACGAATTCTAACGATTAATGGTCTAATAAGCGTCTATGAGTTGTGAATAAACCTCATTTTATTACGATTAATAAAGAATACCTTAGTTTATTACGTCGTACTTCGTAAATATATTTTTATTTGTTTAATTAATCATAATAAATTAATATTTTTTTTAATTATGATAAAGATACAAACATATCATTATTCAATACTTAATTATTTTGTAGAAATATATAATATTATATACTTATAATTTTCATCAGGCGTAAAACGAAAAAATTCATCCCAAGCGATCTTCCTGGCAAGTTGTCTCTACACACCGTGTCCAGGACTGTCAGGAACAGTAATGATGAGGTAATAACCTTTTTATAATTTTTAATATTAAGAAATTTACTACACTAAGATTGAAATGTTTTTTATCTCCAGTCTAATGATAATCTGGACTTTATAAAAAAAACATATTGAATTCTGGACATTAAGTATAAAATATAACCCTTGGTAAATTCACAATAAAGGCAATAATAGAAAAATATAATAACAAACACTCCACTCAATTTACTTTAATTAAAATCTAAACGAAAATAAAAATAAATACGTTTTCTTTATTTACTTTTATCAAATAAAACTAAACGGTTTGCAAAACATTCTAATACTTTAAATATTCATATTGTATTTGATATTATTACAAGCTTTCATTCAAGCTTTTTGCATGGTTTGGCTGGGTACAATTCCATCTATCTCACGTCACAATAAAACGGCTCTAAGGTCCTCCAGAGCGATTTCGGCCACGGCGGCCAATCTCAAGAGAGATTAGCCAACTGCGCAGGAGATATTATAGTGCACAACTGTGTGTGCAAACACAGGTGCACTCTCTTTTCCTTAGCTCTCATAATCCGATGGGACGGCAATCCGACACGACCGGAAAGAGTTCAGGCGCAGGACCAACGACTTAACGTGCTATCCGAGGCACGGGAGTGTACACACTTCCACCTTCCAGACTCCGGGCTGCTACTGAGAATTTTCTTACAGAAAAACCCAATAACTATTTATTGGCCCGCCTAATATCTAACGGCTCTAGGGCATTTACGGTGTAAGGAGTATTTTATAGTTCTACAGTGACGGTTCTACAGTGACGGTACTCTATAAGCTAAGACATCATTTACCAACAAGTGGCCTCCGTTGCCTTAAAAAAATGGTCTCAATATTTAAACATGATCTACAAAAATTTGAAATATTTAACTTCAAAATATATTTAACCGATAATTTCTATTGTAGGAGGGGCAGAGAAGGCCCTTCATAGCTGCTCACTTCCACGGCAACACGTCACATCTCAGTACCGAGATTCACGAACATTTCAAAGGTATAGTACAATGTACAATAAATAAAAATATCGTCACAACTTCAATAAACTTACACTGACAAGTTTTTATAGTTGGATCGTTATAGATTCAAAATTTACTGTGATTTTATTAAATCATTTTACTTTTGTAATTAATTTAAGATTAAGTTCGTTTCGGTTAAGGCGGATTTTATTTAGTATACATTAAAAAACACTATTAATATTCGAGAAATTAATTTCAGAATGTAATAAAGTAACATTAAAATATAAACATATGTATGTCCATATAAGTATAATTACATACATACGGCAATTGGACTGTTTGAAGCATGTAGGTTTCTGAAACAAGAAGCGCAATTATATGTAACTGTACTTTAAGCGCCCTTTCTAAGCTTTAAGGTGGCCCTCATCACCTTGACTCGAGTGAAATAAAATTAAGTCACACTTGACAGTTATGATTTTACGAAGATTAAATTCCGTTAGATGCATAACACGTAAAAATTTATGATTGTATTTTTCTTCGAAAATTTTAGTTGTCCTTAGCGTAAAATTGTAGCTATAATTTATCATATAGGAAACGGTCTAGTCCGCGTGGCCCACGGCGCGCCGCACGACGTGTGGTACCCCGCGCCCTGGACCGTCGCGTCGCCGCACCCACGGCCCACTCTCACCCGGAACGGCCACATCCACGTGCACCACACCGGTGTCTACCTCGTTTACGTGCAGGTAATGTAACTTCCATTGAAAATGCACACTATACGCTTACGTGCTTAACGCCGTTTACTAGTTCCAAGTTTTAATATTTTTCTACAGGTACAAAATACCGTTAATAATTCAAATTATTTGCTTTCAGATCTATTATTTGGATAGCCACGACATCATTTCGTGGGTCTTACACCGCACCAACGCATACATGGATGAAAGGGAAACTCTGCTTCAATGCGCTCAGTCCTCCCACTCCACTGAACGTTTGGATAAACCGAACTCCTGCTTTTCTGCTGCGGCTCTCTTCTTGAAAGCCGGAGACAGACTCGCGGTGAGGAACACCGGTGGAGATAGACACTCTTTGATGCAGCCAGAGAAGAGCTTCATAGGTCTCGTTAAACTGGCTGACGCTGCGGATCCGGTCGAGGAATTCTAGTTGAGATAATAATAATACGACGTCGTTCGCCATGCGTTATTCGATATTTCGAATCGAATAAATTTTGGGATAATTGGGTATCCGTATTAATATATTTTATTTCTGTTCTTTATGGTAAATCAGAACGATATCGTTACCGTTAGTGAACATTTGCTATGGAGTTTGTTTGTTATATTTATGTTAAATTATGTCAATTGTAAGCATATTCTTGCCCAGACTTACCTACTACATATAATATAGTGATATTTCTTTAGTAGTCAAAGAAGTGCCATTTTGGGAAATCGATCATATTAATTAAGTCTTACGTTTAGGTTTCATACGTATTATTAGTGTCAAATTTCTATTTTGCATTTGCATTTGTGCGTACTTATTTTGATATTAACGTTATTTTTCGAGAATATTTTACTGAAACAAACGTTTGTCAGTGTTCAGTGTTCAGATGTCGATTGAGGTTTAAAAATGGAATTGATACCGTTGGGTTGATTTTAATAATTATTTAACCTTTTTTTTGTTTCATAATTGATGATAATCAATTTTCATACTATCAATATTTACGCATTAAAGTGTGTAAACTTATTTTTAGGTTTTAAGTTATATATAAAAGATAACGAAATGTTTACGAAAGATCTGTTATGCCATTGATATTTTAAGTTAAATAATTTATTCGTACCTACATTTAGTTACTCTTTTATGCGATTATTTTTTGAAAAAGTTAATGCAGTACTGCATTGTGAATATTGAATGTATGTTGTAAGATTAAAGTAGTACAAAAATACATACTTTTTTTAATTTACCAATTTTTTTTTAGATTGACCTAAAGATATCGTAAATATATTAAAAAAATAAAATAATATTTATAAATTATTATAAGGGTTCGTACACACTGTACGACTAACTAAAGCGGTAATGACCTTGACGTGAAATCATCCATGAGGATACGGTTGTG
Source organism: Nymphalis polychloros (assembly GCA_905220585.2). Taxonomy (NCBI): domain Eukaryota; kingdom Metazoa; phylum Arthropoda; class Insecta; order Lepidoptera; family Nymphalidae; genus Nymphalis; species Nymphalis polychloros. Next base: position 12,992,285 of record HG992243.1, on the reverse strand, counting down.
CAGCCATTCGAGATAACTATAACAAAGAGAGTTCACAGGTCGCTTCCACTTCACTCGTAGTAGTTGGTCCTGAAATAAAAAAAAACACTTTATAAGCGTACCACCTCGTGTGTGTGTGTTTTAATAGTGATGTTTTGCCAGAAAAAAACTATGATAACTGGCGCACTTGCTGGCATCAATCAATTTAGTAGAGTAGTAAGTGTGTAATACAAAAATTGCACATGCATGTTAATGAGGACTGTATGATTACAAATATGTTAATATTAAATCTATATAAATATAATAGCTAAGTTATCTACTAAAAGATAAAGATAAGACATAATATACAAAAAGCAACTTTATTAGGCGAAAACTCCATTCGTTTTAATGGTTATTCAAATGGAAGCGACAATAACTATGAGCAAATTTCTTAGTAGAGCTTTGTTTAATAATATATAACACGAATTTTAATTTTAATTAAATTATATTTGGATCAATAGATTTATCAATTACACTAAATGTGCAGCACTATTTCGAGTGATTATAAAACGGTTACAGCTTCACCAGGTCCACTTTAATGTTACTTTCAACTTTTGCAATCAAATGACACACGCTGCAGTCCAGTAAAATTGCAATACTTGGTGATGGAACTATGTGCAAGCACGTCTGGGTAGGTACCGCCCACTATTCTACCGCCAAACATCAATATGTAGTAATGTTCTGTTCTGGTTAAAAGGGTGGGTGAGCCAGTGAATCTTCGCACAAGGGATAACTCTTTGTTCCTAAGGTTATATAAGTAATGCTTAATATTTCTTAAGGCGCCAATTTCTATGGGCGTTGGTAACCACTTTTTATTTTAACCGTTTTATTTTAAAACAAAAACATAAATAAGCAAAGAGCAAAAGAAAAGTGAACGAAACATATAAAATCATATAAGAATATGCTTCGATGTAAGAACATCGTTATATAAATAATCTTTTTATTAGCTTTTTAAATAACAATAAAAAATAAGTCGTGATACAGTTATAAAGGCAATTATAACTGTATCACGATTACAATTACAATTAATTATGTTCATACTAATAACGTAAAAGCAACTAACCCATCCTACAAAGCTATGAAGAGAATCATAAGAAGAGTGCAAATAAAAATAATTACGGACATGGGCGGCCGGCAGGCGTCTTCATTTAAATACCACGATTGAAGAATGAGAAACCTCAGAATGTTGATCATTAAACCGCGTCCACAATCAATTTTGTTTACATTTTTTATAGAAAATTCAAAACGTGACTGAAGCAGCGAATAAAGGCTTCAAAGGGAATCGTAAATAAATATTTAAGCGTAAAATAATAACAAAGCGGTGGAGTGCCTCTCTGCTTTATTCTTAACAATGCTTTTCAAAAAATTTATTATATTTTTTATTAAGAACATCAATAAATCGGCACATGACACACTTTACAAAGTTAAAAGCTATAGAAGGGAAAAAAAAGTGTTGTGTATCCCACTGCTGGGCAAAAACCTCAGTGCTATCTATCCATAATGACCTGACCTTAACGATAATAAATTAATGTACTGTTTCCAAATTTTTTATTGATAACAGTAAAACTTGACAATAATTACAAAATTAAAAAAAAAGAAAATCGGTGGGAATAAGACAGAGAGTAAGGTACCAAACATACGAGAATAAGGTATTGAACTGTTTTTTCTTTGTGTATTCATATTTTTTAGATAATTGAATTTTTTTATTTTCTTGATTTTTGGTACCGTTTAAACACACTGTCAAAGATGACTTAGGTCTTAGATTCCAAGGTTTCCAAGCGGGTCGTCTGCCTTCCTAGAATATTAATTAAATATACATATATTTGGCATATATGTAAAATTTTAAATTTTATACTTTTACCTAATTTTAGGTCGATATATTTTTCTTTATTTACCTTTGTAAATAATATTGTTTTAATTGTAGTGTTAAACAAATATTATATTTTACAGTTGTGCAATATACGTAGTATGTATAAACAGCGCACATGCATTGCCCCTCCAATACAGCAGTTAAATTAGTTTAAGCGAAGTTGTGTGTCCATCGTTCGGAACCAACTCTAGATTCCACTCCACCTTATTGCTTTTAGTAAATGTATCCCTAGCGAGAATAATTAGTTAAATAACTTTCTGAAAAGCAATGCACATACGCGGTATATAATACAGTGCCAATTGGCGACATACTTTTCGGTTATATTGAGATAAATAATGTGATGCCGTTTTTACTGCGGGGGATGAAAAGTTCACTACTAGGTATACTATAAATGTCAACACAGAGTTCGTGTCAAATTTAATTGAAAACGATCCAGCAATTCCCGCAGCCGCAACACTCACATAAATGCACTTAAATCAGTAACAATAATACAAATACAAAAAAATAAAAACAAAATGTTTTAAAACCAGAATTGCCGTTGTTTCTTATTTAATTATTATTAATATCAAGTTAACTTGTTGAAGGGGAAGAGGCCTTAGCCCAGCAGTGGGATACTTATAGGCTGTTACTGAACTCGTTCAAAGAACGGTTAATACTACCCATCTTGTTTTTACAAACTAAAGTTGTTCAACTCTATTATACTCTTTCATTTCAAAAGAAGCATTTTTATCTAATGAAAGCTCTTTAATACTACAACCTTCTATGTATAAATTAACTCTAAGCTTTGTCCCGGATAATACGTTAGATTTTACAGAGTAATAATATTTCGATACCCAAACAAGAGATATTAACGTGTGTACCTTCCCAATAATTATCAAAGGAAAAATAACTATGGTATAATTGTTATATATTGTTTAATTATGTCTAAGGCAATGTAATACATCACATATATATCCTTATAAATGCATTATTTTATACAAAAGTGTACGTGAAATGTATAGTACATTCATTTGGAAAAAAGAAGAGAAAATGAATGCAGGTCATACAGCTAACACTGAAGCAATAAACTAGAGTGGACTTGATTCCAATAAAAATAAATAAACATTTTGCAACACTGTGTACTGTACCTAAGCCCGGCTTCGCTCCCTCTATCGATCGTAGTTATATAACTGCTCCCCCCTTCGCTCCGCCCCGCTGATATCTTTTCAGCTATATCATTCATAGCGGGTTCTGTAGCCCCTGAAACCTGCGGAACCCTGGCATGTCTACTGCGCATGAGGTAGGGCGCACGGTGCCAACTTTCAGTATCCCAGTTGTTTTCCAGACGCCCTAGTGTTCGTACACGCTGAATAATACACCCCGTGTTTTGTTGTGTCGTGATAAATGCTTTAAGGTAAGTTCTTATGAATGTGAACACTGTAAAAAACATCGTCTTTTTGCAATGATTTCTTGACGCCTAAAGCTCATAAACACAACCTATATTTATCTATTCAGCTTTCTTTGTTTGACTGATCAAATTTGTATGTTTATGGAAAATGGTGACCTAAATAGCTGACCTGACTGGACGTTATTGCTATGTAATTGAACGTATCATATAAAAATGCTTAACAATTAAATATAGCCAAATAAAACGACAAAAACATTCAGTTTTTTAACAAATGTAATCTTATTTGGTTTTGTTAGGAATTATAATTTTTATTTATTTTTAAAATAAAAATATATAAAATCTACATAGTTTTATAGGATAGTTTTAAATAAATAATACTTATTTATCCTAGCAGTACATATTCAATTGTTAGGATTCTGCCACAAGTCTTATTGGCTGCAACCCTCTCATCAGCCTTTCTATTGCCGCACAACAATCATTATGCTTTGGTTTCACCTAGTTCTTATAACTTATAAATTAAGGCAATAATATTTAAAAACAGAAAGTAGTATTGCCTTTCTTCGTATACTTCACAAAATATTTTATCATTTCCATTTGCTATGTACCGCTTAACATATGATTTATTAGTTTTGCTATGTTTATATCGTGTGGTGCGTTTCAGAGAAGTAGGATTCGTTATCTTTTCTTCCTTCAGTAAAAACTCTATTAAATATTAATATTCAGGACGTTTTTGATTATTATTATTATTAATCAAAATTTCAACTTCTTCATGCTTACGTTTAGTATAGTTGAGGCTATGCGAGTTATCTTCTTTTCTTTATTTTTAATAAAAGTGTATTTTAGACACATTACGACCTTAATATGACAGCTTAGACCGCACAACCTTATTAGATATAAAATAACTTACTAAAAGACGTTAATTATATTATTTTGAGTGAGGAATAATATTTGATCTCATGTGAAGCTTTATAAATAAATAATAATAAGGCCGGTTGCAGAACAAAATAATCAAATGACTGATATTCAACGTTCAGTCATTGTACTATTGATACTGTGTATTTTTTTATATTATTCGTCGATTGATTTAATTTGTAAGTTATGAAACTGTCCAAGATATAATTATTGTTAATAGGCAAAACCGTATAGTGACTATATTGAATCAATCAATACAGGTATTGCAGTATGAAAGTCCTATGGCTGTGTTTGGCGGCCGTGTGCTTGGTTGTGTGCACGGCGGAGCGCGGCGGATCGTTGCGTGGGGCGCTTGAAGCGTTGCAGCGGCGACAACGTGGGCGCGTGCATGTACCGATTGAACCATCAGACTATGAAGCTTTTTACGACTTTGTGCCGCCGCCAGCGTATCCTGGTATAGTACAAAAAAATTACATTATCCTATTAAATTTGTCAAAGAAACATAATCATTAATCCAACTTCTTATGCTAAGTGCTAACCAAAAATTGTAATAGCGTTATCTATACTGATTATTTAAAATGGTATATTTAATGGTGTTTTTTAGGTTATGTTGAAGATTTTTTCTAAGAACAACATATACTTGTTATTTAAATATTTACAATGCTCAATATTTTTTTTGAGTCAGTTCTAGTTAAGTCAAGTTTCTGGACACATTTATTATACAATATCTTCAAACTTATTCTAAGTTGTATTTATTTTTATATTTATTTGTTTATCGTTAATTGCAGAACCTGATTATTCAGTAGATACGGAAAATGGTGAAGATGAAGCCTCTCCAAAGTACATTGTTAGGTTACTAGAAAACGAAAGGCCATCTGAAGCTTATGAATACAAAATAATCAAGAAAAAATCTGCATATAATAATAGACCGAATCCCAATACACGGCAACTTTCTCCGTTCCGTGAACGAAGTCAACATTCAGATAACGATAGACTTCGAGATTTGTTTATGGATAGAGACGGAGATGCAGAAGAAAGTAGACACATTTTAGAAAACGAAGGAGACAATGATATTGAATATGCAGTTCTTTTAGATCAGCTCTGGTCTAAATATAAGAACAACCAAGGCCGTTCTAAGAATGATGACAATGCTGAAGGGGTTGTGAAGTTATATAAAGATAAAATTATCAAAAAACGATTTCCCAACAATTGGGGACCTGTCGCTTTTAAAAGAAAACGTAGTCCAGACTCCAATATAGATCAATCCGTATTGTCTGACAGTGAATATATTAAGAACAACGGAGATACTGTTCCTCGTAATTCCAACTATAATTCATATGAAGTCTCTGATAATGATGACGATAATGATAAAGACGATATGCGAGAAGAATATGCTATTGCATTCCAACCCTTAAACGATGATGGCCTCACAGATTTAGCAGATGAAGATCAGTATGCATATGAAACTATTGAAAAGCGATTTCCTGTAACCAAAAGAAGCAGTGAGCCTTATAATTTTAATAGTCAAAAGAAAAGATTTGTTCCTGACCATAATAAACGTGATACTAAGACATTCCGAAATAGTGCCGGAACAGATCCAAAAATAATCAGAGATTTGTCAAAAATATTTGGGAATGCTGAAACTGAATTTATTAAATCTCCTGTTAAACGTAATACTGATAATGTTCAAAGTTTGCATGATACTAAACCACCAACGTTGGTTTTATCTCATAACCATACCGAACATGATCACAATCTGACTATTCATGATGATATAAGCTATGAAGAAAATGGACACAAAATTCATCCACCAGGAGTGGTCGGTAAAGAAGAACACACCCATAACAACCAAGGATTGGAACATTCTCATGATAAGGACCATAAGCATAATCATGACAATGATCAACACGATGATAATGACCAACAAACTGAGAAACCAATTAAAATAAAAAAGAAATCTATCGATTGGTCAGATTATTTTGGTATCGACAAAAGGCTTAAAAAATCAGTTTCCTTTGTTAATAATCTAAATGAGGATCGGCTTAAAAAACAATACTTTGACACGTTTAATAAGGAGGTTATATACCCATTAAACTCCTTTAGAAAAAATAATTATGCAAAACGCAATTACGTGCAACCAAATGAGGATACAGATGTTCGAATGAATAATGATCAATCACTTGCTAAAGACGAAAAAAGAAACTCTGGAACTGATAATGAGTCGAAATTGGATAATATTGATAAAAAATTGAAAAATATGGAAGGAATAATCGTGGATGAAGCATTACATTACTCAAATATTGGTGAAGAACTTGATTCTAAAGAAGATCAAGAAATGAAAGAAAAATTGTTGTCTCGTTTGGCTGCAGCTTATAGTTTGGAGAAAATGCGCAAAGCACTAAAGGAATTTAAGCAAAGTTTGCAAATGCAAAAAGCATCTTCTGTTATACGATCCTCTCCTGATCACACTGATGATAAATATAAAAGAGTTGTTATTAAAAAGGAAAAGGTACTTATGAATAATGAGTTACCGATCCCATCTGAAAAGAATGATGATTTTGAAGATGAACAAGGAGCGGGTCATTATTTAAATGGTAAAATGGAGGAACAGCTCTCTGAAGGATATATGGGTGGCAGTGGAAGCCATCACACTCCTGTTATGTCGACAGGTAAAACTTATACACATGAAATAGGATGATGAATAACTCGATTAACACTAGTAGTTTTAATCGAATTAGCATTAATTCAATTAATTTAATATAGATAACAAATATAAATTATTTTGAATTTAATTACAGTTAGCTCTATGGGTGCCTGTCCAGTTTTAGCAAAGATTGTACAAAGATGCCGCGGTGTCGATTTATTGGCTGGAGATCGTGGTCAACTGTTTCTCCCTTTGTGTAGTTTACATCAAATTTGTTACCTTTGTGTAAGTACAGACATGAACTAATTCATTGGGTTGTAAGCAATTCTAATATTCAAATAACATTAATTGCCTTTTTTACCACTAGGGCGAAGCTCCCCCAACAACATGCGACTTGGTATTTTTGTCTGAAGCAGACTCATCATGTGAAGGTGACATGAGTTGCCAGCGAGCTGCACGATCCGCTCTTATGGCTTTAAGGGAATTGCATGAAAATTTAGTCGATGAATTAGATGGTGAATGCGAAGCAAGCCCTTGCCTCGCTGCTACCTTGAAACTCAATCTAGGCTGGCAAAGAGCACTTCACCGATAAAGAAACTTCGAAACCGACCTTGCAAGTGAGCCATTACGTGAAAAATTCGCCAGTTACTTATAATGAGAAAGAAGCTCAACAAATATGAGTAGCGAAACTCGATTATTAAACTTCTGATCTATGATTGTATTCATGTATAATATCGTAATCATTTATAAACATTTTTAATAACTGTATTTTTTCTAAATGTCACTTAATCTTAGTGTCCACAGATAATCACCATCGATTATTATGTAGTTAACAATCAAATTTTTATTATATTCATACGGGTTTAACCAGCCATAGGCACGTATGAATGAAGACGTTCTATATAATTCGATAAAGGTTATATTTGGCTATTCGCTAAGAAATACATAGGCTTTCATCGTTAAATGTTTTCCATTTAAATATTGAATGTTGTATAAGGTTTTGCTAATAATGTTTTATTGCATTTCTGATTGTTTAACGTCAAAGTCAGATGTAGAAAAGGATTCGATCTAGGAGGAAGTGTCCAAGGTTTTTGTAGATGACGTTTATATTATGGACGTTTTAAAAAGTATGACTATCGTTGTTAAATATTTACTTATATGTACACTATGTATTATTCCTTAAGTATGTCGACGTAAACTAAGTATTACGACAATTAAAGATTATTAAATATATATAATTATATTATAAACTTGAACTTTTAAATTAACATATAATCAACATTATATAGTAATAAAAAGAAATAAAGATTCTTATAAATAAACATAAACAGATAATTTTAAAACAATCGTATTAAAAAATGAATATTTCGACAAAATTTACATAATATATTTATACATGTATGCATCGTTGTTTAAATTATATATACATATATGTTTTTATTAACAGAAAATTATATAAAAGTTGCTGCAAATATGGAGTTGATTTTGTACTTGTCTTCAACAGGGGTCAGTTCACTTCAGTGACAAAAATGATTTATATACATATTTTGGTACATATAATAATACTTTATGCCATATAAAGCATAATTAAGGGTAATGCTGTCGTTATTCTCCATTGAAGAGGGCGTATTAATGCACAATTAGCACTAGTGCACAAAATCTAGACTATACTAGGACAATAAAATAATCGTTGTTTCGTCAAGACTAATCACTTTAGTCTTTGATAACTAATTTATTAATGAATTTTAATCAACATATAAACTATATGGTATGTAGATTTCCAAAAAAAATATTAGCAGTGTGATAAACAGGTCAACGATAAAAAACATTACATATTTTGAAAAATAATACGAATTATTTGAACTATCTAAATAATACCCTATCTAATCTTCTAAGTCTTCCGAGTAAAATTCTAGCAAATCGATGTAATTTTAACTTGGTAATAGACTTTGTTATGATATCAGCTCATATCCACATTATCATCATTAATAATAATAATTGCGTATATGTTGTTAGTAGTAACTTTCAAAGCTCATATTGTAGGGAAATAAAAATTATGCCAAAAACATGAATGTTACTTGAAACTTAATCTATTCGTAACTATGTTCAAGTTCATGATGACATATTACTTAATATAAATGGTTTTCAAACGTTGTTTTATTTTAAACTGTATGTTACCCGATTTAAAATGATAGAATAAGAGTAAGTTATAACTCTACTTCGAGTTCAGCGAGGTGATGATTCAGCCTCATCGAACATCAATCGTACTTTACTAATTGCTGCCATACCCCGGTGACTACTAAGCTACCTCTTCTCACCATTGCCGGTTGTATGCAGTCCAGAATCGGTCGTAAGCCATTAAGCATTTTAAAGTTTAAAATTGAAGACATGATTATCTCAATCAAGTAAAAACTTATTCTCTTTTATTTTCATAACGGGCTACCAAAGCCAGTTCAATATTCTTTGGTAAAAAAACAGGTATCACTTAATGACCTATGAGAGTATGTAATATGCTTAAGGCACTTAAAATTAACTTTGCCTAAATTACAATTTATTGACATCAACTTAAAATAAATCGCATCAAACCAAGCCTCTGACACAAGAGCAACAGCTGTGGCAACAGACTCGAAACTCGCCGTGAATCACGAAAACTTAGAAAGTGACTTGCAACATTGAGTATAATGATTATTAAGTTTAAATGTTATGCGGATCAAATCACCGTATGCCTGTAAATTTCAGTTACGGTTTACAACATTTTATGAGTGCGTTTACACGATAGCACTGCTCATTTCTGGGGTTACAGCATCATTGCGATATTTTAAGTAGAATATACAGAAACATTTATTAAATAAAAGACATTTTGATTTATGTTCGTTGCTTAATGTTGTTTTAATGCTTGATCTTATCAGTCAATTCAGTGGACAAAATATATCTTTTTTTTTTAGTTAGACAATATGTTCGCTATCCATACTTATTATAATTCAAACATCGAGTATACACAAATATTTCACCTTTATATGAAATAATTTAAATCATATAAAAATGTCTAGTGGTTGTGGTATCTTCAGGTATTATTAACTTACAAATAATACCTGCAAAAATATTTCAAAAAGGGAACAAATAAATGATGAAGTGTCCATCTTCTAAGGATAAATTTTGACAACATTTTTATTATCTTAATGTATGTAGACTTTGTGCATTCGTCGTTAAAACGTAGAATAAGTATGAACTGAGCATTCCCATTTGTATCGCAATTTCGATTTCACCAACTCTCCTGTAACTAGTGGAAGGAATAAGACACCCATAGTCAAAGTAGTTATATAAATAGATTATTGTGATTTCCTTATTATTTACATTTCATAAATACTAGTCTTATTTTGTTTTTAATACTTAGAAAGAATAACTTTCGGTATATTATAAATATAATTAAAAACTAAAATTATTCATCTAATTAAGTTTTTCTTTATAATTAAAGTGAAAACGAATTTACGAAATATGATGCTCGACAAGTTGTTAGTGTTATTGATAATGATAGAGATTTATCTATTGATAACAGGGCGTGCGAACGATTGAATTGTGTCGATAACTCAGTACAGTTGAGTACTAATAATAAAGAACATCACAATTATACATCTTTATTACATATTTATTGTATATATGTGGTCAAATCATTTGCCATGGCAAATAATAGTGAATATGCAAGGGGTGTGGATAATTTGGCAGCAACTGAAGGTAACAGCAAATAGTTTGTAGGTTACTTTGCCGTTTCGCACCGACTATGTTGTGACGCTAATCATATACAAATAATTTAATTTATTTGATAACTCACTCCACTGTCTTCTGATTAAGATTTATTTGAATTACAAGAAAATTTCAGTATTCTTAATAGATTGATGCTATTTAAGGACATAAAAAAAAATTAATTACTGTAAATAAAGCTAAAACATAGAATAAGCTATAAATCAATTTTTGATTACATGGATTAAAATGATGTATGACAAATACCTATAAAGGTCGTCATCCATTAACTTATTACAATATTAACTCATAATTTACGTTATTTATGTACATACTTTATTGCACAACAACATTAAATTGCACAATACTGCATTTTCTACGAGCCAACCTCGAAATGTATCCGAAAATTTTTGTAATAGACATTCAAAATCATAAAATGAAATAAATAATTCTTATAGACGACGGTTCAACATTGAGGCCCGATCTGGTGATAAGCGTCCAACCCCAAGTACAAGGTAAGTTTCATTGTTTTAGCTACATTTTGATTTAGCATTGCTTATTTTCCCCAGCCGCTTTCCCATACTCCAATCCCTCCTTAATTTCTGAGGATCATGGCCCTGATGGTGTAAACTCATATGGACAATTTACTGCTATCGATTTTTGTCAGTGGCCATCTTAGTTTGAGTGCAGAATTTGCTTTACCTAGCGACCTCTGGGTCTAATGAGAGTGAGATTTAACCATAATATTTTTTATTACAGAGAGCAACAGAGCTGAGCTCCCAGTATCAACGACAGATTGGCATTCGAACAGTCGAGGACAGTTCATACCATTACACGGCTTAGATTTTCTCATCGGTGCTTCGAGCTTGCTCATACAACAAACCGTAGAACTCGATGACTGTAAGTTGTTTAGAGAGACTGTTAGTAAAAAAGCAATGTTACTTTTAACTCTTCTTGATTTGAATTAAAAGTAACATTGCATTTTTTATAATTTGTCGTAATAACTGTTTTGTTAGCTTAAGATATGATCAGGGACTTGCAACAGTATTTAGTTTGTTACATGTAGAATTCATATTTTTAAAACGCAGAGTGTGTTTTACGTTACATCTTTATAAATAGTCGTAATAATCAATTTAATTTTTTTTATTATTTATCTTAAATTTTCTTGCAATTAAAAAGCCTTGCTAATATTTCTTATTTAATATGTTTCTAGTAACGTCCGGAATAAATTCTGAAAATAGATACATAGTAAAAGTACCGCAAGGTGAATCGTTATACATCGCTAGTGAAGTGTCTTCGAAAACACAAAGAAACTTCTTTGGTATGGGACGAGCTTTTGTGATGCACTTACACGACAGCACGAGGCAGGAGGCGCTAGTGCTGCAAAGACGACTGGCAGCAGCGTCTTGCTTGTTCCCTTGTCGGTTACAGGTAATCAAAATCTAAAATCACACTTAATTCAAGTAGGCTCTTACAATTGAATCGCTATATAAGGTCCTCCAGACCGATTTCGGCCACGGCGGCCAATCTCAAGAGATTAGCCAACTGCGCAGGAGATATTATAGTACACATGTGTGTGCGCAAACACAGATGCACTCCCTTTTTCTTCGCTCTCATAATCCGATGGGACGGCAATCCGACACGACCGGTCTTTCCGATTGTGTCGGATTGCATCGGAAGCGCAGGACCAACGGCTTTACGTGCTTTCCGAGGCACGGGAGTGTACACACTTCCAACTTCCAGACTCTGGGCTGCTACTGAGAATTTTCTGACAGAAAAACCCAATAACTATTTATTGACCCGACCTGGGAATTGAACCCAGGACCACCGAGTCTGCGGCCTTATATCTAGCCACAAGACCAACGAGGCAGTTGACTCGCTATAAGAACCCGCTATAAGAAATATTGAATTAATCATAAAACTATCACCGGTTCGAAATTAAGATTTTACCGCGAATATTAGGCACAAAATGTAGTTTAAAAATATATGTGCAATAAATATTTTTTTCACTATGTATTTAGCACATGAAAATTTCTACAGAAGATAATATTTTTACCTTTTCATTCAATACCATAGAACTTACAATATTTATTACGTTCTTGGGAATTATACTTACGTTTTCAAATTTCTTTTCGTTTCAAAAATCAGGAGATGAGAGTAATAACTCCTCCGGGAGATTATATTGGTAGAATACAGCAACAGTGGACATGGATGGTGCCGTTCTTTCTTGTGAGAGATGCGGCGGATGATGTCCTCTATGTTATAGAAGGACCAGCAGCCATAAGAAAAAGCGCTTTACAGCTTTCTAAATTTAAGGTGACTACACAAAAAACAATCTTCAACTTGATACAATCATATTGCATGTACATTATAATAACAATACATAAATAGCTTGTATATAATGTATGTTATATATATTTAAAGAAACATTACTGCTAAAACTAGAATTTATCCTTCTACCGAAACTGTCTACATTTTAGTGTCAGCAGAACCAAGTGTATTTTATAAATAAATTAAATTATATAATTTTACATACTTATTTCTACATTAATTGTATGCAAAGATTTATGATTAAACTAAAAGGTTAAAACTTATTAATCAATATAATGTTATTGGTAAATAATAATTAAAATAATCGCGTATGCTTGCTATTATAATCAATCATCTGTAAATTAAATTACCCTTTGTCTAGGCGAACAAACTTCACTAACTCTGTTACTCCACTCATCGCTATAGATGATAATTTAGTAAAAGCTACTTTATACTAAAAGCAAATAAAGTATGTGTAATTCAATAAACAGGTGTGTATTCGTTTATATCCAAGGAGTTAATGTAGAGTTCATTCTTGATGGATTCTTGAATCTTTCAGATATTAAGTGGGGATTCCTTACGTGAAGTTGGAACAATTTCTCACGGTTGGGACCGTGAGCTTGTCACTTTTACCACAAACATTATTTATCCTACTGTCACGGTACAGCCAAAACATAAAGCTCTTATATTAGCCGCAGCGTTTTTGCTTGTAAGTATGATTAATTATGTATGTTAATATTTTCAAGTATACTCCAAATTAAATATACTTATAAATAAAATAATAATCATCAATTAATCTGACTTGCGCGTTGTAAGTTTCTCTTCAATGCAGTAAGTTTAATAAGTGCTGCCAAGAAAGTCAATATACGGAAACAAAAGGCTCCTTTTCCTAAGCTAAAATATTAAGTCCTTACATATGAAATTAGCGTTTTGTCGTACTGACAACTTTGATCTGAAATATCTCCTCTTTTTGGGTTAAGAATCCAAATTCAAATTTATAAATTATAATACTGGTACATTTGAGTTTTGAAAACAATTATTCATTTGTTTTTTCCTCATAATTTTTTTCTTTGGCGTCGCCTATTACCGCACAATGGAAAACATGAAATATCGGTATATTTACGAGTACGAGTTCTACCGGGGCACCAATGCTGCAGAAACAGATCGAAGGATTAATAATGTGTACGGCACTGGTGTCGCAAAAGAAAGCACGGTAAGTTTTTGGTTTCAACGTTTTCGTTCTGGAAATTTCGACCTTCAGAACCAACCCCGTGGACGGTCGGAGACCAAAGTGGAAAATGAAGAATTTCGGAAGCGGATTCATCACAAAGCACTTCAGAGATAGATGCAGGCTTCGAGGTAAGTGATAAAACTGTATTAATCCACTTGAAGCAAATCGGGAAAGTAAAAAAACTTGAACGATGGGTACCTCATGAATTGAGTGAATCGAACTTGCAAACACGACACAATAATGAAGGGATTTTAAATCGAATCATTACTTGTGATGAAAAGTAGATACTGTATGGTAATCGGAAGCGCTCTTCGCAATGGCTGAACCCTGGAGACCCTTTTTTTTTTTTTTTTTTTACGCTGGGAAAACGCATGACGCGTTTCCCCCCACGGGAACAGTGGGGGGGGTATGTGGGACTCGCCGTATGTCCAAGGCACCGAGTGTGCCCCGGTCATCGGAATACCCACTAAAAACCCAGCGGTACCCTTCCCGTCTTAACGGGAGCGCCACGGGATCGCTTGCGCATGCTACCGTGACGCTCCGACGGAACCCTGGAGACCCAGCCAAACTCTGCCCTAAACGAAAATTTACTCGTTAAAAAGTTACTCGTGAGTGTTTGGTGGAATAGCGCCGGTGTCGTTGACTACAGCTTTCTAAAATCTGGCCAAACGATTACGGCAGATATCTATTGTCAGCAACTGCAAACCATGAAGGAAGAACTAGCTGCTAAACAACCGAGATTGGTCAATCGCTCTAGGCCACTGCTGCTTCACGACAATGCAAGACCACACACTGCACAACAAACAACCTCTAAGTTAGATGAGCTACAATTGGAATGTCTGTGACATCCACCGTACTCCCCGGACCTTGCTCCAACAGATTACCATTTTTTCCGAAATTTGGACAACGTCTTACAAGGAAAAAAATTCAACTCCGATGCGGCAGTCCAAACTGCCTTCATAGAGTTTATTGATTCTCGCCCCCATGGTTTTTTTAGTAAAGGATCAATGAACTACCTATGAGATGGCAAAAGTGCATAGATAACAACGGTGCATACTTTGATTAATTAAATATATTTTACAAAAAAAAAAAAAGACTATATTCCTCCAGTACAAAACGCCAATTTCATATGTAAGGACCTAATATTACCGTAATATATTTCTAATTTTTGTTTCAAATATTAATAAACTATTTTTGTCTTGATTACTAGTTGGAAATAACTTGTACTCTGTTATCATATAATTCTATGACAATATTGTAAAATTTATACAACTTTTTTTCAGGAATACACGTACTTCGAAAGGGCAAAGAAAAATTGTTGGCGATGTAATTGTTGTTAATTTAATTTAAACAATAGTTGTATAGAACAATGTTTATTGTTCTGTGTGGGTTTGCAATTCGTTTTAAAGATAAATAAGAAAAAAAGACACTAAGATTGACAAAAAAAGTTTTTATATTTGATATTTACTATGGTATATACTATTATTACAATTAAAACAAACGAATAATATAAAATTAAATTATTTTGTTTTATTATCGACATGTGCTTATTCAATGTGTTTACAATGACGTATTTTTATATGTACATATTATTAGCCAGCAATTTTCCTGTGAGCATGTCACAAAGTAACTCGTATAATACAATTCTCACTTTATTAACATATAATCTCATATATATAAATATATATTGTATATATATATATATATATATACCTCGATGACTGCCTCGTTGGTCTAGTGGCTAGATATAAGGCCGCAAACCTGGTGGTCCTGGGTTCAATTCCCAGGTCGGGCCAATAAATAGTTATTGGGTTTTTCTGTCAGAAAATTATCAGTAGTAGCCCGGAGTCTGGAAGTTGGAAGTGTGTAAACTCCCGTGCCTCGGAAAGCAAGTTAAGCCGTTGGTCCTGCGCCTGAACTCTTTCCGGTCATGTCGGATTGCCGTCCCATCGGATTATGAGAGCTAAGGAAAAGAGAGTGCACCCGTGTTTGCGCACACACTTGTGCACTATAATATGTCCTGCGCAGTTGGCTAATCTCTCTTGAGATTTGCCACCGTGGCCAAAATCGGTCTGGAGGTCCTTATATATATATAAATATATATTTTATATAAATATAATATTAATAAACATATATCTTTGTGTTACTATCGATTTTTTTAAAGTTTACATCATATTTATTATTATCTTTGACTTTACTATTATACGACACCTAATGACACCTTAATTAGGTATAGTTAAAAAAAACTAATTTTCTTCCTTTGAGATTGAAGCTCAAAGCAATAACGAAAATTGGAAAATTCATTTTCAAAACAAAATATGATCCTAAATTGGAGTGCCTAGGCTGGGAATTCCCAACATTTCAAAGTCCCGGGACACGAGACAGCCTACAATGAAAGTACTGGGAATTCCCGGGACTTATCATCAAAAAATATCAAAAAATCATAGTAATTCTTAATCCCTTTACTATTATCTAGTAATTCTAGTATCTAATCATTCGTCATAATAATAATCTAAATATAAATAATAATACAGACTTATAAATCGGTCTTATAAATAATCAACTAACACAATAAATAGACTTCTTTGATGATTTAAATGATTACACAACAATTTCGACAAGCTAGTCTCGTCTCGAGTCTTGACCCGAAAGTCCTACTCGAGACAACTAAAATTACGAAAAGTCCCGGAACTTCGAGACACGAGACGTCCCAGGACCCAAACCCTAATGCCGTCGTATTCTATTTCTTGATATTAGTTTCGCGAAAGACTGTTATATACTGTGCTGCGTGTGTACGATGTACGTGCTTTATTAAAATGACGTGTTTACTGTAACTGCATTTTAGGTTTAACAATAGTGGGATCCTGCTCACATGTGATGAGCATTATTTGGTACCTAAGATATGCTCGTCATGAGGGTATTACTCGACCTGCCCCCTACTTAGATGAAGTAATATTAAGAATAAATTAATTATAAGCACAATAAAATAAATGTACTTACAAAAATAAACTATTGTGTTATTTACCTCTACTCAAAACCTAACAACTTCATCATTATCAAACTGTTCCAGTCCGCTGCTGGACATAGGTGGCTCCTAATGCACGTACCACCCACGTACGATCCTCATCTCAATCTACCAACTTATTGGTAAGTAAAATAATAAAAGATAGCGACAAGCAATCTATATAGAACATATAATTTATCACCTAAACAATATTTATGTACCTATATGTACAATCTACATCGGTTCAATACTATATAACCTTAAAAACAAAACTGGTTATAACTTTTACGTCCTAACTTCTAAAAATCTAAGAATTTAAAAAGGGCTTTTCTATCATATTAACTTCCAATTAAAACCAAATTTGTACACTAAACGAAATTTTATTAGCGGTACGAAATTCCCATACAAGCCTGCCGTTCTCCTTTCACCTACAATTGAAAATATATACAAATATAAAACCTTTTCACTTATTGTCAACAGACAATATTTTTTAAAGTAGTCATTACAACATTTTTGTATACATTTCAATATAAATGTAATTGCTACAATCAAAAAAGACACATTTTATAAAAGATAATTTAATGTATATATATTTGTATTCCACATTTGGGAAAATTTACTTGTTGACACTTATTTAAACTAAAAATGGACACGCGAGATTATCAACAGTATTATATAGGGAATAAGGACGATGAAAGTAGAAAACACGGTGACGGAGAAAATCACTGGTCCGGAGCTAAAGTAAATACGTGTAATTTAATATAGCTTACTAGAATAAAAAAACATACCTTTTAAAAGTAGAAAATTATCTATAATTGTGGTTGGTAAAAGTTTTGGTCGTAATTGAAATATAAATTATATTCATATAACAAAAAACGTATATATTGTTTGTTTTTCGATTACGAATTCACGCAAAAATTGTTTATAAGATTGAGATATTTCATCATTTTTTTGAGATTTGAGAGAGGTATAATAAAATGCCGACATAGAAGATAAGAAAATTCTCAGTCCGGCTGTTTTTGAAGCGACTGCTGCTAAAACAATAACAGAAACATAATATTTGTATGAGAGATTTTTGCATATGGAAGGGTCCATTACATTATATAGATAACACACAGTAACCATTTCAATAAAGGAAAACGTTAAGAAAAGTAATTTATCATTTCTTAAAAAGAGCACCGGACAAAAACCTCATTTTATACGTACGAAGATGTTAAGCTAGGTGGAATGGTATATTTGTATAAATTTCAACTTCCAAACTATTATTATTGCCTAATGAAATTGTCTGTTTAATTCTTATTATTTTGTTTAACGTTAATGTAAACTTATAAAATGTGAGTTATTTGATCTCTTTTAACAACGTTTGATTCATCGACTTCGATCGATTTTAATAATATTTGAATTATTCGTAGATACTATAACGAATATTTTCTATTTTGTTTAATTTGATGTAGTCTCTAGAGTGGTATGAAGGACATTTTGTTCGTGATGCTATGCATGGTATTGGGGATTATTATTGTCGATTTCGAGGAACCGAAAATGCCGTCGAAAACGCCGTGACATATGAAGGACAATTTTTTTGCAACCAATTTCACGGCTACGGAACCATGTCGTATCCTAATGGAAAAACTTTTACCGTAATTATTTCATTTTCATCTATATATTGTAATTACAAACAAAGTTATTTTTTGTTGAATATAAAAAGGTAATTTTGTTATGGAAAATTTCTGCATTGATATTATTGATAATATAGGTACTAAACATGAAGGAGATTAATGGCCGTCAGAACTAATTACTGACATATGCAGTTAATCCAATTCACACTTATTAACATTTAATAAACATGAATAATTACTACAAGTAATATGTATCACAAAATATGACTTAAAAATTTTACATTGCTAAAAACCTGCATATCCATAGAAACTAATTGAATTTCACAATTGAAGTAAATCTGATATACCTAACTATATTTATATACGAGTATAGGTATTTACACACACACAAAAATATTAATCTATACCTACATATATTTGTTACGAACAGGGTTTATTTCTTTATAACATTCGATGGGGTCCCGGTGTCGAAAGTCAAGCTGACCTGCATGATAATGTTGGTCTCTGGCGAGGATCCCAGCTCGTGAGATTGGCTTGGCGGCCATCAGCACCTAGTATTGTACCAGATTTTATGTCCATCAGCAGTGGCCGGACTTTAGTAGAGTCGCATAGAATTATATTGACGTCAAAAGTCGAAACTGTTAGTGACAAGCCTATCTATTCGAATAAGTAGAATAGACTTATATTAAATTGAATAAATATATGTTAATAAACATAGACACGTAAGTAAGTGGCATCTCCCAGCTCTCTTATTGTCTATATATAGTATTTAAGACAGGCACATAATCATTATCATTTAATTCATTATGTCTAAGTGAAAAACAAGTTCCTCACTGGGCCAGATTAATTATGGTTGTAGTTGTCGAATTCCTGGGTTCAATCCCCAGGTCATGTTAATAAAAAAAGTATATAGTGGAAAAATTTCTGTACATAAAATTTTATTAACAGCATAGAATTTGATAGTGTATACACTCACGTGCCACAAAACTACGTAAAGTAGTAGTGTTTCCGATCGTTTCGGTTTTGCTGTTTCATCAGACTGAGAACGAAGAACTACAGATGGCACTTGTGTTATTATATCAATAGCACAATAAATATAATCTAGTATTCAATGTAGTATATTATTTAGAAGTAGAAGATTTATAAAATAATATATATAAATCTTTTAATAGTTAATAATATACTAGATTAGCCGCCATGACATTGTAATACGTCAAAAGGATATCATTACTGACATAATTTCTAGGTAACATTCAATTTCATATGTAACTTAATTTATGTCCATTATCTTCTACTAACTTGTTCATTAGATAGGTGAAGTAAATAGCGCTATAGAACTACTCCTGAAATATGGTGCTGACCCACGTGTTGCTGTTGAAAGATGGAGGAAAATCTACCCCAAGCACTGCACGGATATCCGCAGCCCACTTTGCCATATCGACTTTTTAAATAATAAATATTATGATGGAAAGATTTCTACACTTCATGAAAGAGATAAAAGTACAGATAATAAAGATGTAGTTAAGATAAAAAAAAAATATTATTTATTTTTATTTCATTATGTATTTTTATGTTTTTAACATAGTATGAGTATACGTAAAGACTCGTAGATAAATGTCCTTTAAGTGAACTAACATACTGTTAAGACGACGATTGATTATATTTCAAGGTTTCAACAAAGGTATTATGTATGTCCTTCGTGTGACTTAGTTTTGCAAAATACATCCTGGATTCCTAACGATGTTTTACAAATTATGCACAAGAAACTCATTGACACTTGCCCATATTCAAGCCCGAAAATTTTGCTGATATCCATGCATTCTATCCACTGGTCAATTTTGACATGCATTAT
Source organism: Nymphalis polychloros (assembly GCA_905220585.2). Taxonomy (NCBI): domain Eukaryota; kingdom Metazoa; phylum Arthropoda; class Insecta; order Lepidoptera; family Nymphalidae; genus Nymphalis; species Nymphalis polychloros. The sequence continues at coordinate 12,971,703 of HG992243.1, read as the reverse complement.
ATTTTTACGATATATATGTAACTAAGTTATGTAAAGTACGTATTGTAATAAAATATTATTTTGTATGTATTTTTCATGATCAGAACAGAGACGAAGAAACTGGAACTTACTATGCTTGGAATAATAATAGTGTGATGATAAATATGATGAAACACACTTTCAAGCACGATAAACAGAGGAACCCTTTGATATTCGACCTCACGTCTGTTTTGTCTGGGCCAAGAATACAATATAAAGCAGCTGGATCTCAAGAGCTATTATGCAGGTTTATACACATTTTACCAGTAAAATAATAACAGTATTGTTACTTACCATAAGATTCTAAGCATCCAGTTATTTCTTTAAATTTATACATGATTTATATATTTGATGAAATTTTCAATTTTGTTTGTATATTTCTCTAAATAGTTTACATAAATTAACATTTTGATTTGTTCAACATATTGTCATAAAAAGTGAAACGGTATACAATAAACTCAACATCTTCGCCTTCTTATTTTGATAATTTAAAATGATGATACATAAATATTTATTACAGAACTTTGCTCATGGCTTGTTACTTAGGTTATATCGCAGAGGTGGCTAAGCTCATTAATGAGAAAAAAATTAACCCTGATGTTTGTGATAGTCAAGGAAATTCCGCTATTATGTACGCTGCTGTAAGTTTTTTTATGTGATCATCTCTTTGGATGTTATATTGTCGGCAACAATAAATATCCATTCAGTAAATTAAAGATATGTCTCAAAAAATATGAGAGATATAGAGAGAATCCATAATGTGAATATAATAATTCATAACTGTGATTTTTTTATATGTATTGTAGTGTGGAGATCATCCTGACGTTATACATTTTCTCGTGGATGCTGGAGCTAATGTCGACTTTTATAACGATAACTGCTGCACTCCACTAGCTATGGCGTTGACGCGATATACGTGTGCTCGGAATGATATCGCTTCTAATGGAATACTTTATGCTGTATTGCCGCCAGCTGCAACATTTGTTCCACGTAATATTATATTTAAAAACACTTTCTATAATAAACCTTTTTTTTATTTTTTTATTATTTATTTATCAAGAAATGCTCGTCATGTTACAATGAACGATAATAAGGTTTCATTTAATAGAATAATAAATTCAGAATATAATTGTGCAACTGATTTTCTTTACTGTAATTATACTGTTATTTTTTTACTATAGATATATATATGTTGAATGTTAAGTTTATGTTGGTGTTAAGTCTGTTTATATATTTTGTTACAATATTTTTATACATGCAATTAGACAAATGTTTTTCTAAATATATAACGTTGGCTTCCTTGTTGATATAATAAATAAAATAAAAATATTGTATATTTTGGGTTTCTGAAACAAACATATATTTTTATAGCGCCAGTCGAGCAAGATGTTTATGAATGGAATTTATTACGGGATCCATTACCCACGAGTGCAGGTGGCACTTTGAACAAAATTCCAAGCAAAATAGCAAGAAATATGAGTTCAAAGAAAATAAAATCATTACTATCTTTAAAGGATCCATCGCCAATCAAGAAAAAACCTGATCCCCTAGATGATGAGCCGTTTTCAGAAGAATTAAGATTGTATACTGATGTTAGTCGCGATTATTGTATTAAAGTAACCGATTCATTTACACTACCAATTGGGGCGAATGTTATTCCCTATTTATTTGATATCAATGATATGGTTAAGGAAATCGAAGCTAATGAAGATGATCAAAAGAAAGCTGAAAAGGTCCCAAAAAAAGTACCATCTAAAGTAATAAAGGAAACTATTAAAACTAGCAAGGAAGCTGTATGGGATACAAATGAAAGAGAAAATGTATCAATAGATAGCACTGAAAGATTAAAAATAGATACGTATGTATAAATAAAAGTTATTGAAACCAATATTTTAAAAGGCACAAAATTTAAATGAAAATATTCATGACGTTCTTTATTTTTAGGTTGTCGAAAATAATGTTTACTATTCTTCAATTACTGACTGATGGCGCTGATCCTAATTCTGTACGATTTCCTCAACCAGCTCTAGTTATAGCTGTCACTTCTAATTGTCCTGATTTACTGCGTCACTTAGTACATTATGGTGCGAATATCCATGAAACTTACCCACAAGTAACTGAATTAATTGGTCATCAAGTAAAATAACGATTTATAATTAAAAAATCGATAACTTACATTCATTTATTTTTTTAGTTACGCTATTATACATGTCTAGAAGTGGTTGTGTCTCGACCTTTCACTCAATCTAACTTTGAAATGATCAATGTGCTATTAGAAAACGGTGCGGATGTAAATCATAGGCTTGTTTACATACAAGAAACAAAGGATCCAACAAATACACATACAGTAATACCGGGCCCTACACTTCTTCACGTTGTGATAACAAAAAAGGCTGATAACATTAACGAAGAAGATGTAAGTAAGAATGAAATTTACTAAAAATAGTTATGGTATATTGATATATCAGATGAACGACGAACAGAATTGTCTTGCCTGGTCGTCGTCGTCGGACGAGGTAGAAACTCAAAATATAACATACACAATGAATAATATAACATTCATAGCGAAAGATTAAAGTGTGTAATTGTGTATACTATATTATATTAATTTTAAAACCATTATCCACATTTATGAATGTCAAACCAGATTCGTTGCCAATTACTGGAGCTGTTACTGGAACACAACTGCGATCCGACAACTCAATTTAAAGGCCGATCGGCTATAGATTTAGCAATGAATAAAAATTTGGATCTTTTTAATACTTTTATAAAACATCCAAAAGCTGATCTTAATGTTATAATAAATGATACCAATCAAAGTATATTGGTAAAATTGTTCAGTATGACTTACTTCAGAAGTATGTCAAGCGCAGAACGACTGCATACGGTAACTCAATTTTTTTTTAACTTTAATAGTTAGACTTGTTATCTATCTTGACTATAATTAACATACAATAAAATTGCCATTTAGTTATAGTAGAGTTTGTACCTAATTATGACCATTAGAATCAATAAACTATCGCCGTGTGAAAACTTCGTCTTTATCATATATAATAAAAGATAGATTGAAGCTACATATCTATATAATAATCTACAAAATTATCTATAAACAAATTCACAGCTTACAAATTTACTGCTCTTCGGAGCTGATCCGTTGGTTAAATGTCAAAACGGTGAGAGTGTTTATCAGAATATTTTCATCTTTACAAAACAAACTTTAAGTGAAGTGGATAGTAACATTCAGTTTAAGTCAACAAATCTAGGTAGGTACAACTTTCAATTTTGTGAAAACTACATTTTATTAAAAGTATATTATATAACAAATTTTATTAAATTTATTTAAGCTGCAAAACAAGATTTAAAAGGTAAGAAGCCCGAGAAGCCAAAAAAAGACGAAAAGTTATCAACTAAATCTATGGGAAGAATGACTACTGATGAAGTAGATGATTATAAGCAAGCAACAGACCTAATGACGGACTGCGCGAGGCTTATCTATATAAGATGGCTGCAAGCAAAACTAATGGGAGAAGTCATCGTGGTTATTAATAAGTAAGTGCCGAAAATATGCACATTCTAGATGTTTTCCTAATTTATATATGAGAAGCGAATCTTCGTATTATGCGTCAAACGAAGTCTTTTTGTGACAATTATTGGATTCACTACAAGCAACATTTAACAGATTTTTTTTTATATTTGTTTCCCTCTTTGAGTTTAATTCCAGGCAATGATTTGTACATTGCGATATAATTTTCGTTGATTGTTCAATCGCTTAAGCGTTTGTAAAATTGCTCACATTAAAACATAGTAACATTTTAAGTCCGTCAATAGTGATCTTTCTTACTATTTTTATAGATATAGACATCGGCATTGGAACACAATAACAAAAGAGCTAAATACCAACATATATGGTTTGTGGCTCACTCCACAACGTTGTCTCGAAATTTGGGACATCCTATCCAGTACGAAAAAGAAAATATATGATGACAAACGTATACTGAGACATTTACTCTGCATAGTCATTTTTATGTCCTGGAAAAATTACGGTCAGAAACATATCAATGAGAATCAAGAACACACCCTCACATCCTCTATAAAAGACTTGATAGAATCAGACGCAACTCATCTTTTAAGACAACATAATGTAAGACGAAAACTAACATTAGAACTTGATGTAGAAAATATGAACCGCTCTTATGTAAAACCAGAGCTAGTCAGTGACGTAAGTTTTTTTATAATATAAGCAATCAATTTAGAAACCACATTTATTTTTCGTTTGAAACAAATAGTATAACGTTAGTAGTATAACAAAGAGTAAATATTTTCTAAAAAACATACTTGTTAGAGATATCGTATTTATTACAGATATCCATGAGAAAGTACTTATGTTTAGTGTACAAAATAAAATTTCAGGATCGATAGTCAAATATTACTTTTAATGAGTTTTGGATATGGGCATCTAGATTTTAGTTTGAATATTTTGCCAAAATATATTTATGTTTTTGCGGAATATAAATATTACTTTTAAACTAACCTATTATAATTTGAACTAAGAATATTCATTCAAAATAATCATTTTAGAAAAAAAAATTTAATGTATGTTTTGAATGCATTCAACAATTGAGTGAAAATAAGGTGTCCTGTAGCTGGTGCAAGCTCATTTCATTTTGCTCAATTGAATGTATTAGAATGAACATAAATAGAAGAGACTGTCACCCCTGCAGTGATTACATAAAACAAAAATACTATTCAAATTTTAATGAAGACATTGATGTAAAACCTGAAGTCTTACTAAAGAACAAACATATATGAAATTTATATTGTAATATTTATCGTTTTGTTTAATTGTACAAATATATTTTATGTGTAAATGCTCAGTGCTTTTCTTTCGTTGTAGGTTACTTCTAATAGACTCTGTATTTTATATCTTAATCAATTAACAAATACTTTTATTTATGTAAGAGGGGGCAAACAAGCAGGATGCTCACCTGATGGAAAGTGCCTACCACTGCCCATGGACGTCTGCATCACCCGAGGGCTTGCAGGTGCGTTGCCAGCCTTTGAAGAATGAGTACGCTCTTCGGAATAAATATAACATAGGAACTAATAAATGACTTATTTATTTTATTTCTATATCTATTAGGCACAACAAAACAGCTCTAACAGCAATAATCTAAAATAAAATAAATTTTATTAATATGTAACATGTCGCTTAATTGCAGAGATGTAACTTATCTAAGATACAAGTATCTGAAATACAGATACAAGATACAAAATACGTATTTTCATCTTGTATCTATAAAACTTTTTTAAAATTCATTTTGTATCTTGTATTTAAATACCTTTTGTTTGGTATCTTAGTATTTTGCAGATACTATGTTTCTAAAATACTTTTAGTAATAGATAGCTGATTCTATGTTGACATCTCAGGGGACATTAATTTTAAATGTCAATGTCGTCGTAGATAAAACTGGACGCACCATTGAGTCTTTAGCTTGGGGCCAAATTGATAGATGACGTGGCAAACAAATCATCAATGATACTTTTACGCATTTATGTCTAATTTAGTTGTAGGTAATTAGTGATATCTAATTTATGTATCTTCTATACAATAAAAATGAATCGTTGTTTTTTTGCTGTGTTTGTAATTGTCTAGAGAAGATGAGAAAGGCCGGCCGGAATCACTAGTCAATTATAGATATAATGTCCTCCAGACCGATCTCTGCCACGGCGGCCAATCTCAATAGAGATTAGCCAACTGTGCAGGAGATATTATAGTGCACAAGTGTGTGCGCAAACACAGGTGCACTCTCTCTTCCCTAGCTCTCATAACCCTATGGGACGGCAATCCGACACGACCGGAAAGAGTTCAGGCGCAGGATCAACGGCTTTACGTGCTTTCCGAGGCACAGGAGTGTACACACTTCCAACTTGCAGACTCCGGGCTGTTACTGAGAATTTTCTGACAAAAAAACCCAATAACTTTATATTGGCCCGACCTTGGAGTTGAACCCAGGACCACTGGGTCTGCGACCTTATATCTAGCCACTAGACCAACGAGGCAGTCATATTATTAAATTATAGATATATAATATTATGGTTATGAATATTATGGTCATAGTACATGATTATGAATATTATGATTAGATTGAAATTCACTTCTAAAGTGAAAACGTGGACTGTTCAAAGCCAATAGCAGAAGCTATTCAAAGCCTGCAAGCGGAAAAATATACTTATTATGGTTCTCTGTTACCCGAGCTAGTGAGAATTCAACATGTGATTATTTGAATAATAATAATATACTTTAATTTTAAAAAACGTTTTTTACTAAAGTATTTTATCTATAAAAAGTATTCAAAAGATACGTATTTTATATCTAGTATTTGAGATACAATTCCAGAAAGTTATTTGCATCTGGTATCTCAAATACTTAATTTAAAAGTATTTTGCATTTTGTATTCCAGATACTTTATTTAAGGTATCTAGTACATCCCTGCTTAATTGTAACAGAACAACGAGCCACTTAATAATACCTATTTACAAACCGAAATTCGAGCACTCAAGGTTTTGTTACAACTTGATTTTAAAAACCAACGTGCATGTTTGTGTAACATGGGATTCCACTTATTCTTATGTTCATAACCTTATGTTTTTAACTTATTCCTTATGTTTATATACATTAATTGATGACATTAGTCTATCTTTTTCTATTTATCTTTCTATTTTTTTAAATATAACTTATACGCAGCACACACGACTTGCAAGTCCGACATTTCAACGAACAGTAAACGCTAAACGAAAATATAATGAAACGTTACAGTTACAGGGAAACTTGCCACGAGCATCAGCCGCATCATATGCGTAGCTATCATAGGTTAAGGCGGTGCGGTGCTGGCCCTCTGAGGTGTGGCTTCTAGTGGCAATATATGAAATAGATTATATTTCCATTCTAGCAATACAAAATTTTACACATTTTTGCGCACCAACTTTAATTCTAACTTCACTATTACAATAGGTTTTTTTATATTACATTTGTTACCTTTCTTTTTTCTTCCCCTCCTTTATACTTACGTTATACTTTGGCAACAATTAATCAATGCAACTAGTTTTTACACAGAGTCAAAAGGAGAATCTAGCCCAATTTCGCAGATTTCAAAATTTTCTGATGATTGGGGTCAATTATGCATATCAAAAATGCATAATTGACTTGATTTTTTGAATTGTTTTGATTTTTTTTCATTAATTTCAATATTACAATTTTCATGGATAATAAATATTAAATACTTTGTGACTTTGGGTTGCAATTATTAACTAGGTTGTTAATTTTTTTCTATTAGTCGACTTCTTATGTAATATTTGTGTTTTGAATTTTATTAATTACTAGCTGCCCTAGTAATCAATAAAATTCAAAACTCAAATATTACATATGCATAGCTTAGCATTTTAAAAATTATAACCCTAATAACCACTTCACGGGTCGGACAGGGTTTTTGTTACATGCTGTAATGTAGTCACAAGAGCACACATTTTCTTTGTATAAAAACTGCAAACTTCCACAATTAATTCGTATTATTACAGTTTCATTACTATAATAAATTTATTATTTTCTTTAATTACCACACACTTACACAATCACAGCATTTATTATGATTACGATGCAGCATGTGCAACGAGCCGTGTCCCCCGCGCTTGTTTTGCCCTACACAAAACACGAAAAATTAGGTATATAGCGTGGAGAAGAATCAGAAAACCGCAGGAGATCCTTATTTTTATCTCCCTGGAAAAACACATTTACGCGTTTGCCCCACATGAAGCGGGGGTTTTGTATATCGCTGGTGCCTGGTACCCCAGAGCACCTGAATTCCCAATAAAAACCAGCGGTAGCCTAACTGTCTCTTCGGGGGGGTGGCTAGGGACCGCTTGTGGATACTACCGTGACGCCCCGCCTGATAGCCCGCCTATGCGGGCCTCCTTTCCTAGTTGGGTTCCCGGGATATAGTGAATCCAACTAGACTCAATGACGCTTACAGGAGAAGAAGACGTCTTCTTTGGTGGAGACACTCTTCTCACGCTGTCGCTCTGTGGCTTCCTTCTGCGACATAACACTCACAGAAGTACACCATCGCCATGCCGAGCATAGCATTAATCATGCTCGACAACGAGAGATCTCCGCCGACTATCGCAGGGGACCTTTGGAGGTCACCAAGCAGCAAATTCCATCAAGGTGTGGTGCGGTCAGTTGCGCACCATACTCGCGGCAACCGCCTCCCTACCCTGTTCAGGTATTTACCAAAACAGTCTTATCCGGTAAGCACCTGCCTAAACGTAAGAGTGCCGCTTCTTCTTGCTGCCCATCCAATCAAGTGGAGGCGGATCGCCTCCACTGTCGCCAGGCCTGCTGATGGATACCCCAGGTCCTCCTCCCATCTGTGAATCAGGACTCGTTGGGATAGAGACCTGATTCTTAGTGACTAAGTATCCCATAACCCGGATCCGCCCCCTCCAAGTGAGCATTTCTGAACGTTTTTTTTTTTATAGTAAAGGAAGGCGGACGATCATGTGGGCCGAGCAAAAATGTTAACCATCGCTTACATCGCCAATGCACCCACCAACCTTGGGAACTAAGATGTTATGTCTCTTGTGCCTGTAATTACACTGGCTCACTCACCCTTCAAACCGGAACACAAGAAAACTGTGGAGAGTAAATTATCTCTTACAATGCCAATGTCTATGGGCGTTGGTGACCACTTACCAACTGGTGGCCCATATTATGTTCGTCCACCTACTTAAGCTATTAAAAAAAAAACAATTAACCACAACTCCATAAAATCTTTGTAAGTATTCGTTATTAAACGGCTTTGGTTAATTTTTGGCCCTTTTTAGCCATTTCCATATTGCGAAGCCTTTCTTAAAAAATCAAGGTGGTAACACTGTTTTATAATTACACGAAATGGCTTGCCTGATCTGATAGAAACTTCTGTCAATTTTTAAACTTGAGCAAATAGTAAACTTGTTCAAAACATTACGAGGAACTAGAAAGATTCTGTCCATTATTTTAAACTTTTTAACCACAAATAGTAAAATGAGTAGCGGTTTTAGGAAACGTGTTGTTACTGTTTCTAAGATATCATCAAAATCAGGCAATTCATCAAAAAAAGCCAAAACCTATATACATCAAAATGTTGATATCGATAATTTAAAGACTGAAATACAGAAAAAGCGGGAAGATACTGCAGAGTCAATTTTGAACTTTACTTTTAATAAGAAGCGTTTAAGAATAGTTTCACAAGCGCAGATGGTTAGCGATGATTGTGAAGGTATTGTGTATTGGATGTCTCGCGACAGCAGGGTGCAAGATAATTGGGCATTTTTGTTCGCACAAAAGTTAGCGCTTAAAAATAAAGTACCTCTCCACGTATGTTTCTGCTTAATAAAAGAATACTTAGGTGCTTCAGTGAGGCAGTTTGATTTCTTATTAAAAGGTAATATTTTTTCATTTTGATACTTATCAAAATAAGCTTATCGCATTATATTATTAAAACACGTAAATGCAATATTTAAACTTTTATAATGTTGTCTTCTAAAATTATAGGACTTGAACAGGTAGCTGAAGAATGCAATAAACTAAATATATCATTTCACTTGCTAGACGGTAGTGGTGGTGAAGTCTTACCACAATGGGTGTGTGATCACAAAATTGGTGGTGTAGTTTGTGACTTCAACCCACTCAGAATACCCCTGGGTTGGCTTGAAGAACTTAAGATCACATTAAAAGAAGATGTACCGTTAATACAGGTATGTCAAACTTTCACATAAAATAAAGTGAATTGGTGGTAAATAAGAAAATGAAATTCACATTACACCACACTTATTAAATACATTGTATTTTGTTTGTCAAGTAAGTATATAAGCCATTTGTTATAACAAATTCCAATTATAAGTTATAGTGTGTTGAATCTATTGAGGTTCCACAGTTCAATTATTCTTTTAATAGATAAATGTATAATTACTTTAAATTTGATGATTACTAAGTACAATAAGTAATTATGTTTATACTCCCTATAGTCAAAATCAAATGAGGACCTAATAGGTAAAGTTTTTAGTTAAGAAATTTTACATGACTAAATAAATAATAAACAAACAAGTTAATGGTGTGAATGGTGTGTCCTGATATCTGCTAATTAATTTAATTTTAAGGTGGATGCACATAACGTCGTGCCATGCTGGGTTGCATCAGATAAGCAAGAATATTCAGCAAGGACTATAAGAAACAAAATCACTTCTAAGCTCGAGGAGTTTCTCACAGAATTTCCACCAGTTATTAAACATCCATATTCAAGCAAATTTGAGCCTGAGGTAAGCTTTATACTTAATTAAATATGTAAAGCATTAGGCACATTTTTTTTAAATCTATTAATAACCATCCTTTCTGTATCTTTTTACATTCTGTACAACAGTAACATCCTATGAATGTCCCACTGCTGGGTTAAGGCCTCCTCACATCTTTTGATGAGAAGGTTTAGAAATTATTTCACCACACTGCCCCAATGCGGGTTGGTGGAATACACAAGTGGCAGAATTTCAGTGAAATTAGACACATGCAGGTTTCCTCACAATATTTTTATTTACCGCCAAGCACGAGATGAATTAAAATCCCAAATTAAGCACATGAAATTCAGTGGTGCTTGCCCTGGTTTGAACCAATGATAATCAGTTAAGATTCACGCTTTCTACCACTGAGCCATCTCGGCTTTTTTGGTAATTTTTCCTGTTCTTTTTTGTCCTATAATTTTTTCTGTACAAACAAACATGCAACATTTATTTTGATTTGATTTCTTATCATTCATTATTTGTAATCTTTTCTCTACAAAATATATTACAATATTATAATTCATATTGTGTAGTAATATTTGAAACTTGGCAAGTAAATAAGGATCGCATGACAATTATCACAACAAAACAAATGGACCTGATGATGGAGCCAGTAGACACTTCAGTAGTTATTAACGGCCTTATTTATAAACGTTGCTTAGTTACTGGTTAGCTAAACACTGATTTGTCTCTTTCTGTCATTATTGATTTGACATACGAAAGAAAAAGACAAAATATTGTTTAACTAATCACCAGTTAAACAAAGTTTATGAATAAGGCGGTAAGTTAGTAAATCTCAGTAAATCTCGTAGGATTTGTGTTCATTGGATTTATTTCCATTATATTTATTTATTATTCCATTTTATCAGTTTATTTTTATTCTTGGCATCCATAAGGCTTGTCATTTTGTTTGGGGGAAATATACTAAATACACTAGCTTCTAAATAACACAGACTACTGATTTTCTTCAACTATGAGTTTTACTATGTTTATAAATTTTTACATTTGTGGTAGTATTTAATAACATGTTCCTTATTTTATAGCCAATAAACTGGAATGAAGCATTAATAACAAGGCGTGCAGATGAGACAGTAAAGTCAGTTGAATGGGCAAAACCTGGCTATGATTATGCACTGCAGGTTTTGAAGAGTTTCATTGATAAACGTCTACAAATATATGCTACTAAAAGGAATGACCCAACACAAGATGCTCTTAGTAATTTGTCACCCTGGTTTCATTTTGGTAAATAATTATGTTACAATATTGTAGGCTTATTTGTTAGGGACATATTCGTCTGGAAAAATCAACTATGAAAATCTCTCTGTAATAATAGTTATGTAGAGTATATATATATATGTGATTTCTGTTCATTTTATTATGAAAATATAAATATAATTCAATGATATATTCATAGCTTATAATCTATGTTTTCTTAAAAAATGGAATTTGTAAACTCAAACATGTGTGGAGTGGAGTGGAATGGAGTGATGTTCGTTTAGAAACAAAGACTTTGAAATTTTACTTATAAGATACTACTTTTTAAATTATATATTGTGTTCTTTGTTCTAGGTCAAATATCAGTACAAAGAGTAGCCCTCTGTGTACAGGAATATAAATCAAAACATACCGAGAGTGTAAATGCCTTCCTCGAGGAGGCCATAGTCCGACGTGAACTGGCTGACAACTACTGTTTTTATTGCAAGCACTATGACAGTATCGACGGAGCCAGTGCGTGGGCGAAGAAGACGCTTAACGATCACAAGTAATACAAGTGAATCTATCTGTTCATATGATAAATAATTGTTAATAATTGTTTGCAAATTTACCGATATGGATGTTATCAGTTTTTTTGCTAATGGTTAGCTAACTGATATCTGATACGCTGTAATCGATATTTGTAAATGATAACAGTTTCCCAATACTTATGTTATCTATTTAATGATAACCGTTTAGCAATATTGTTTTTAACTATCCGTACATTGACTGCGTTTTCATGAATTGACAATATCTTAATGACATATTTCATGTTGGTATTGGTTGTTTTTATAAAATGTTTTCTCAGTGGAAATTTATAGATAGATATAGATTAGTTATGAAAATGTTTAATACAAAACCTTTATTCTTTGATATATAGATAATATTATGTAATTTTTGTTGCTTTTCCTTCATGCTTTTTAAGGACTAGAGCTTGTGTGTTTGATAACAGAAATATAGTTACTGCTACTTATTTTATACATATTGTTTGTGCATGGTTATAATTAAACTCTAATGTATAAGGTTTTGATTAAAAATAGTAAAAAAAAAATCACCCTCACAGAACATACGGATAAGGTAATGAGAGTTTTACGATGTAATTTAATATTTATCTTTTTAGTTGCACTTTATTATGCATACCAGATGCAGATAAAAGTAAGTATCTATATGTGAAAGGTAAAGAGAGTTGGCGAGTAATATTTCTATATGATTTACTCATGTGGCAGACGTTATTAATAGTTATAGGAGTCCCATAAACAACATTAAGGACCGAGTCCGCCACCACGGTGGCGTTGAATGATGCTTTGGTGAGCGTTGGCAATTTAACGAGATTTGAATTTGTAAAAAAAAACTGTTACTATATTATCGATCATGTTTGACGGTTATGTTCAAAATACTTTTGGAACCTTCGAGAATCCGAGTAGCAGACATCAGATAACATTGAGGCAGACATGATTAAATATTATATCTTTTCTTTATTTTTACAAATTTGAAGCTCTATTACTCAAAAACGCCGGGACATAGGACAATTAACTGGATTAAATCGATTTGTAAAATATTCGCCGACTCCGTAAGTCATAAACAAATTTCTGCCAGCACTCCCAATATACAAAATATATTATTAGTCTGTTAAATAATATATTTTGTATGTTATAAATATAATACAAATAAAAATGTATTATGTTTAATGTTTGTTCTAATTCTTCGTAAATACTAAAAACTAGAAGGCTGTATTATAAAAAATCCAATTTCTTATGCTGTTTTAGAACGGATAAAAGGCCATACACTTACAATTTAGAACAACTATCACAGGCCATCACCCACGATAATCTGTGGAACGCGGCCCAGATACAAATGGTCAATGAAGGAAAGATGCATGGATTTTTACGTATGTACTGGTGTAAGAAAATTTTGGAATGGTCCGAGTCACCCGAGAAGGCTCTGAAAAATGCTATATACTTAAACGACCACTACAGTATTGACGGCAGGGATCCCAGTGGTTACGTTGGTAGGGATAAAAAAAATATTATTAAAGGTGATGTATTGCCGGTAAATAAGAACGCTTCCTTGTAGAGTTGTGCGTTTCAGGGTGCATGTGGTCGATATGCGGCGTCCACGACCAGGGCTGGGCGGAGCGCGCCGTGTTCGGCAAGATTCGTTACATGAACTTCGAAGGGTGCAAACGCAAGTTCGACGTGGCCAGCTTCATGCGGCGGTACTCCAAGAAGTCGAGTAAGTAGCGAGCTACCGGACTACCGATAACACGTATTGCAGCCTGCAGGGCTATCCCTACCACACACTGCTCGCTGTAAAAGTGGAAACGTACCTAACAAATGACATTCTCCTTTTTTATATTTCTATTTACTGGCGCGCGAGTTCGAGCATCTCAGGAACAACTGGATCGATTTTAATGAAACTTAAAGCTTATCGTTACTTAAAAGCTAATACTAATTTTGCCTCATTAAAATGGCGAGAGTCGGAGATAAAACAATGAAGCCAGATAATTTTACAACCGTGAACAATCAATTTGTGGCCCCATTTCGAGCACATTTATACTAACGGGGATCAGCCTTAACCGGAAACGAATCAATGCCACGTAGCTTATCTGTACAATATTTTCAATGCGAAAGTGTGTTGGTTAAGGTCTGGCCAGGAACGTAAGATACCATGTGTACGAGCATGAAGAACTCTAAACAGAAATTAAAAAGTAGTTTTAATATAAGATAAGATTCTTTAAATACTAATAAAATAATAAAACAGTGTTTGTCAAACATTTGATGTTAATAACGCTTTTGTTGTGTGCAATCTAAACTATTTTTTCACTATTGCTCTCTCTCTCTCTCATGTATAGCATTAGAAAAGGATAGTCTGATTTGAAGACTTTTCAAAATAGTAAGAGATTGTACATAACAGAATCGAATCGACACTATTCGGGTAATATTTTATCTTAGAATACTGAAGTAGTTAAATAATTTAATAAATCTATTATAAACAATGTTATTTCGTGATTTGTTATGTCGATTCTTTTTCGTTACTTTGTTTTTAGTAGATTGTTTGATTCCGTTTTAAAGATCTGTCAAATCTACCTCTTTATAATTAAGTTTCAATATATTTATTAATCCTAAGTTTAAGTAAAAGGTGTGCAAAATAAAAATATAATAATTGTTTTAATACTATTACGGTGTATTCGTGATTTTACTGAATGTACCGAAATAGTAGTAATAATATATTATCAGTACTTATATAGGCAGTTCGTATTCGTTAAACGTGTATGAGTGTGCCAGTTATACAAATCATTTTTAGAATGTTTTTAATATGTATTTAGTTTGTAAGTTTTATGAATTTTACTAACATATTAAGGCTTTCATTATTTGTTTTTAAAATATTTCTATCATCCACATAAACGTAATCACAAGTACCGCGTCGTATTGTCAAATAATGTACCGTTTCAAAATTGTAAGACAAAAAATTCGTTCGTA
Source organism: Nymphalis polychloros (assembly GCA_905220585.2). Classification (NCBI taxonomy): domain Eukaryota; kingdom Metazoa; phylum Arthropoda; class Insecta; order Lepidoptera; family Nymphalidae; genus Nymphalis; species Nymphalis polychloros. The sequence continues at coordinate 12,956,584 of HG992243.1, read as the reverse complement.
AGTAAACTCCGAATTTATATCGGAACCAAGATAAATGAAATTGTTTTATTTATATTTTAATATACTATGGTATGTGCTTAATTATAATTCATCTCGTGCTTGTCGGTGAAGGATAACATCGTGAGGAAACATGCTATGTCTAATTTCACTGAAATTCTGTCACATGTGTATTCCATACGCATTGGAGCAGCGTGGTGGAATAAGCTCCAAACCTTCTCCTTAAAATTGGAGAAGAGGCCTTAGCCCAGCAGTGGGACATTCATAGGCTGTTACGGTACTGTATGGTGAATGTAGATAAAGTAATAAATAATACTAAGAACAATATTGTAGATTTTAAGGAATATTGATAAATACACAGAAAATGCGAGCTGTAAAACCACTGAGGCTAATCAGGTCGTGATATTTCAATACAATTAATTTACAGTTTAAAATCCTAATATATACTTAAGTTATAAATCCTTAAAAAAATTGCAATGGAATGCCCAGGAGCATATGTTCCAAATTGGCTACTTTTGATACGTTGAATTCAGGACAAAATTCATATGACTATAATTAGGGAATCGTGGGGCTGCATGAATGTTCAGTGGTGTCTATTTAAGGCATATATAAGGCATGGAAATGAATAATGTTTCATGTAAGTTTACTTGCCGCTCCAGATCTTATCAATCTGCCTTAGTCATATAAGATTTCGTTGTCAACGAGTTAAATTAGATAATTAACTATTGGTAGATTGGTTGGTAATCAAACATCAATTCAATTGCTTATAAATATTTTTATTTATGAGTGTGACTGTTCCGTGGTTACACAATCATATATTTCGATTAGTATCTTCATAAAATTAGAAATAGAAAAATAATATCAAAGAGCTATTTATTCATTGGAACATTTAGTGAGTCATGTATCTTTCTGTGTCAGGTTACAATTTATTAGAAATTTACTTATTTAGTCAAAGGTTTGTAAAATATTTGTGAAATTCATTATAAACGGTGTATTCATATAAGTTAGACATTCTCGTATTTAATAAAATAAGAATTTAAAATAAAATTACTTTAGTCAGACGATACAGTTATTATCTTAGAAACACAAAACCCATCAAGTTTTTTTTTTATGTCTCAATTTTTCTTATCGATAATAATAAGTTCTCTACAAAGAAAAAATTAATTAGGAAAAATATATCATGATTTCAACACACATTACGAAATAAAAAGAATCAAGGAGTAAGCGCGACTCTGACTCAATGGTTATTATTATGGACATTGGATTTTATTATGATTAAGTATCTAGGTACCCAAGTAACTGTTTCAACTATGAACACAAATCGTGGCTCGCTTCTAATAACGTATTCCGCTAGAACAAGTACAGCACGAAGGATATACACCTTTACATTGGACACTGAAACATCAGCATACGATCTCAAATCAATTTAATAAAAATACTCCAATAACTATGCCGAGTGTACGTATCAGAGGTTGGAACCAAGTTCTGGCTCGGACGTTGGGCGTCTATCGAGCACAGCGGGCTAGGCAATGTCAGTAGTGAACATGTACGAAACTGACTGCTGGTGATCGATTTTTGGAGGAATTCTCTAGGTCACGTGATCAATCTGTTCGATATAGCTTCTTAAAAAAATTTGGACAGGTTGGCTAGTTGAAATACCAATCTGTTAAGCGACACTGATATCAATCGTTTTTAAGTTTTTGTGTGACGATTGTCAATGCTATGTCGATATTGCTAGATGCGTTTTAACTAAGCCCACAGGTGACTGAAAACCTGGTTGCAACCTCCGGCGAAATTAAAAGGGGGTGGTTTTAAAAGAGGCAATGGAAAAGGAGGTTAAAGTTATAACTAGTTTAGTTGTCTAGGCTTCCTTGTGTCAGTGTGTGTGTGAAAGCAGAGCTACATTCGCCGCGCGCGCTACTGCACGCAACACGAGTTCTTGTGCCCGTTCTTCTTGAGACGCGACTTCGGCCTGTACTTCTCCAGGTACGAGAGCTGCTTGGCGTTGATTGCACCACGACGCTGGCTGCGAATCGAGAGGTATTTATTTGAAAACATCTATCGAAAAACACGGGTGGGTGCAATTCTCTAAAACGATTTGGCCACCAGGATAGAAACATTTTCATTCCCGCCAAATCGTTTTAGAGAATTGCAGTGGACCACCACTTCAGTCTCCACGCTTATATGATTAACATCAGTAAAGACGATCTTCAAAATAAATACAGTAAACAATATTTTCTTTAAAAGTATGTACTATTTATAAGTAGTAACTATTTAGTAAAAACTATTTTAATATAAACTTTTTTCAAAGCAAGAAAGAAGAAAGAGAAAGAAGAGCAATGGAGAAGAAAATGTACGGCGGCGAGGTAGGTAGTGTACTCACTCCCGGATGGTCTCGACGGCCTCCTCGTACTTCATGCCGAGCTCGATGAGCGCGATGGCGACCATGACGGGCGCGCGGCCCAGTCCCGCCACGCAGTGCACCGCCACCGCCGCCTCCGGCTTGTTCGCCGCTCTGGAGCGGATTGCAAACGATATACGAACGAACGGATCATCACTTTTTGAAAAGCTTTTTTGTTATGGTATTTGCTCAATGGCCACGTTTAGGATTACCACAAAGCTTAATTCACATAGTGTTGCTATGACACAGATTTAAAATTTACTAGATTTGATGAGAATATTGGGCACAGTACATTCCTTTCTCAGTCAGTTTATCCGATTTCAACAGTCCAAATCCAAGAGCAGAGATTTCAGACGTAGGAATAACTTAGACGTAAATCCAAGTAGATTCATCAAAATAAGAGTTTTATTTTTTTTAACGTATGGAATCATCATTGTTGATTGCTCAAACATTAAACATAACATTAAACGCGGCAATAAAGCGGCTATAATTTACAATATTAAACGTCTGGTTACGTAATAAAATAATAGTTTCGTCGTTAGTTAAATTTGAAATCAGAAACTAACTTATCGCGAAGGATCTCGAACCAGTCGTCGACGACGTTGGCGGGCGGGAAGGTCCCGTCGTCGTACGCCAGGTCGCGCACCTCGATGCCCTCCGCCTTCAGCGGCGCTGTATCGTAGCTCGGCTCACACACGCGGACCACGGTGCACACGTTATGCTTCCTCAGCTCCTATTAACAAAAATTTATATAATTGTTTTCCTCATTACTGCGTTAAACTATTGTTTTTAAGAATCAATGCAATGGTTTTTTAACAGGTTTCTGGATCGGTACTCCGGTACGTTCTAGTCAAACTCCTTAAAACAATAGCACATTACAAATTAAGATATTTAATATTTGAAATATATAAATGAATGATATTATTTGATATATCCAACCGAAGATAATGCAGTACAATGTATTCATCTGTTATTCTAAACCAAGACAACGATTTCCGTGTTCCAATTGAAGGGTACGTGAGCTATTGTAATTAAATGCACAAGAGACAACATCTCAGATGTTAACTATGGTATGAAGAGTGGATGTTACTTCATGCATTGTCTATTCATCATGCATAGTTGACGTTTCAAATGTTATTTACGTAAACTAGACGCAAACGCACAGGTAGTACCTACGTCATTGTTGTAATTTTCATTATACATAGTTATCGCTTCTGATGAACTCAAGGTTTTATATAAGTAATATATATGAAATGCAATGGTAATTTCGATGATTAAAAAATAATCAAGTGAACTTAGCTACTTTAGTGACGGTTTAATGTAACAATGAATTCTTATCAGAAGTAACCGTGAGAGTTAAAAAAAATAACGTTAGATATTTATATTTCAGCGTTTCACATTTAGAAAGTTATTGTAATGTAACCAATGGTATTAATAATAAAAGGGAAAATCATATATGGTAATATTATATGACTTGTCAAACAAATTCATTGTTTTTGTCTATGTCCTGTCGTGGGTACTAGATTCGACTCGCTGCGAATATGTCACCGTAAAAAAAATAGATGTAGACAGATTTGCAAATTTTGTAAACGGTCATCCAATTTACATTTGAATGCAGCCCCGGATTTATGCCGAGGTCTAGGGCGCAGTCAAAAATGATATCATTCTATTCTAATCGATTCTGAAGGGGGGGGTGGCCTAGGGCCTTGGATCTCAAAATCCGGACAAGATATGATGCATAAAATTTTGATAGATATTTGAGCTTAGGTTAGTTTATTAATATTTTAACTCGAATTGGTCCGTTATATAGGGTTTTCCAATAGGGACGCTTGAACTTTGACAGCTGATTGCGGCCATGTTGTTTGAGTGACAGCTGTCAAATGCAGTGTGTTATATTCATTCCGTGCTCCCAAACCACCATTACAGTGTCGAGCAGCACGTGCAAATCATAAAATTGTTTTATGAAAATGGGTCTTCAGTTCGAGCAACGTTCCGCGCACTTCGCCCGTTTTACGGTCGCGATGATCGTCCTGCCGAGTCGACTATCCGTCGATTGGTGGACAAATTCGAGTCAACCGGGTCAGTTAACAATCAGCCGGTTCCCGCTATCGCCGCTATATATCGCCGCTGTGCGCGACAGTGTCCTCGAAAACCCGCGGCAGTCAATTCCGCGTCGCGCACAGGAACTCGGCCTTTCGCAGACGACAACTTGGCGAATTTTGCGTTGTGACTTGAGCCTGCACCCGTACAAGATCCAGCTGACCCAAGAGCTCAAGGTTAATGACCATAGACAGCGCCGTGTGTTCGCTGACTGGGCATTAGAGCAGTTGGAAGTTGACGCCGATTTTGGCAAAAAAATCATCTTCAGCGACGAGGCGCATTTTTGGATGAATGGCTATGTCAACAAGCAAAATTGCCGTATTTGGGACGAGACCAATCCACACGAGGTTCACCAAGTGGCAATGCACCTGCAGAAAGTGACTGTTTGGTGCGGATTTTGGGCCGGAGGCGTGATTGGTCCGTATTTTTTCGAAAACGATAATGGTGTGGCCGTCACCGTCAATGGTGAGCGATACCGGTCGATGATAACCAACTTCTTTTGGCCTGAAATCGAGAATATGGATCTGGACAACATGTGGTTTCAACAGGACGGCGCTACGTGCCACACAGCACACGCTACGATGGAAGTTCTGCACGAGCAATTTCTGGACATGGTCATCTCGCGCGGAGGCGACGTGAACTGGCCACCGAGATCGTGCGATTTAACCCCGCTGGACTTTTTCTTGTGGGGTTTTCTTAAGTCGCAGGTCTATGCCAACAAGCCGCAAACCACCGATGCCCTCAAAGTCAACATACGCCACGCCATCGATCAAATACAGCCCGATTTGTGCGCCAGAGTCATCGAAAATTGGACCTTTCGTGTGCGCGCCACCAACCGAAGCCGTGGCGGTCATTTGAATGATGTCATATTCCATACATAATGGGGTCGATAGAACTTCCAAATAAAAAAAAAAATTCGCAAATATCTCTCCTACATGTATTTTTTTTTGCATTTCAAAGATCAAGCGCCCTTAATGGAAAACCCTATATTAAGAACGCATTATGCGCCGTTCATAATTTCAAGACAGTTTAATATTTGGCTAAATTTATTATAACTAATTTATTATTACAATTATCTGGTACCAAACATAAGTATCGTTCTTGGATTTTAAGGTTATATCTTTAATGTAGTTTTGTTGTATCTGTGGTGTGGTGACGTGTACCTTTTTAATAACTTCGGTTTATTCTTTATCTATAATATATGCACTATTAACTTCATGTAATGAAATGCATACTTGTTCATTGATAACTTTATACAAGACGTGTTGACGTTCAAAGTACGTCTGATTTACATTTCTCTGCAAATATCACTGACCTGTTTCCACGAACACATATTTTAGCGCATTTTTTTTTTCTTATTTTATATTATCTGTATAAAAATCTTTATTCAATATTGACACTTATTGATTGACAGTAATAATAAATAATTTACAACCGGTTCTGAAAGATATAGAACTTTTTATTTCTCTTGTTTACAATTAACAATATCATTATATTTTTATTTGAAACGGCCTGGTGATCTTTTCATATTAAAAGTCATCCACAGTCATCTAAAAAGTTCCATGAAAAATAGTATCACGTTGTAAGAGAATACATCGCCGCTCTAAAGAGTTACCTATTCTTCTATTGACGTCACATATCCGGAATAATCTTTTATTTTTTATAGGAAAACATTACATACTTATTATAATATTATATTGACATTCATCTTTTTAGAATACACAGTGAAAATTCGATATATCAGTAAATAGTTAGGGGAATTATTCTTATCGAACGTATAAGGTGTTATCGATTAGATTAAAAAAAATCATAGCCGTTTCTTTGTTTTATTCGTTATCAATGTATGTGTAAGCGTAATTTCTTCGTTCTCTTGTTATGTAAGCGTAATTTTTTGCTAAATGATAATTCATTTCTATTATATAGATCACAACCTGTTTAAATGATGTCAATTGACTAAATATCCGAATATTATATCGATAGTATTGACGTCATAAGTTATCTTGTTTTGATTAACTTCGAATCAATCAAAATTCATTTATATCAAAACGACAGGTGACAACGAATATATTTAATGAAGAATCATTCGATCATATTATATACAGAATTAAAATATTTATTTACAAGCTATAATTAAGAAGTTAGGAAATTTAAAATGACTAGAGGAGTCCCTTTAGTAACATCACTAGGATTGTACATATAATTGCAAAGCATTCTTACAATGGGAATAGAAATTTATTGTCGAATGTACGTGAGCTATTGTGACTCAGACAATAGCGGCACTTTTCCGCCCTAATCGACAAGACTTGAAGAGTCATACATCATTTTTATGAGGCAAAAATATATTTATTTATATATTAGTTTTTTTATATACTACGGGGCAAAAATTATATACACTCATCGATACATAAAATACGTTATTAGACAAATAAAAAAAAAACTTTTTTAAAACTTCGAAGACGTAATAAATAGTATAATTCTAAATAACTATATCGTAACGGTAAAATGTAAGTTCAAAATAGTCAGCAGGTAAATAGTTGATACACTACTTGAGATAAATTCTGTAAACTTTTTCTCCACTTACAAGAACAGTGATGCCACTTGAAGCGAAATTCAAAGGATCCATTATGGCAGAAATAAGAGGCCACACAAACAAAAGCATAAAACATTCAACAAGAACGGTTTTCTCGTCGTTTATTATAAGATAAGGAAATTCTTGAGGACCAATTTTCTTTAGACCTATTTTATCTTAACCACGAATGAGTCGCTCAGAGAAGTTAAAATTTTAATTGAACCATTAAAATTCGTTTATATCTAAAATACGCACCTGTAAGTAGCCTTGGATGGTGACATCGGATGGTCGGTCGGTGATGAGGAAGCGCATGTTCTTGTACTCAATGAGAGACGGCGCCGGCCTGATGTCCTTCTGCTTCATGATGACTACTTTACGATCCTACAGTCAAAGAAGATTCACCACCACTCCCGCACCGAGGTGGCAGATTTATTCACACGCGTCAAGTTGTAGCAATCCGTCAGAGTCTAACAGACAAATTGTCACTCTATTTCCACACAACACACTCCAGTTTCGTGACTTTTCTTTAAAAAGGGTCCAATTATATAATTAGAACCACCCGCATGGATGTCGCTTTCAACCACTTGAGCACATTCGAAGATTATCAAACAAAATTTACGAATTGGAAATCGAAATTAATAAGAAATTATTCGCCAAAACATAAGTCGTTTACTTCGGCAATGATATGCTCCAATTAAAAGTGGGATCCAATTTTAAGGTAACTGAAACAAAAAGAGAATCATTTTTAACATCTTCATCACCTTCAAGTGTGCTTTATCATTATTTTACAATATTTGCGTCGATGTGCAAATGGCGACTGAAGTGGATTAAAAACTTTTTTAAAAATAGCGTACAGATTTCAAAGCAAAGTTTAGGTCATGTGAGTGAATACGTCCAGCGGTATTCGCGAACTGCTGATCCAGTGCCAATAGCGCATCACTTATTAGCGCGTTCGCCTCTTGTGTAGGTATGTATAAGTGATAACATTATTGTAAACACTACGCAACAATACACTTGTTGTGTGTGTTTTGATTATAACTTTTGGTCGCGTTAGTACAAGTCAATGTCAAAGTGTATTACGTATATATGATTTAATAAAATACTTACTACAATACATAAAACAGAAATTACTACTAAAGTGAGGTAACATATCATTAAAAATTATGATAATTTTATTTTAACCTGAAGTGTAATAACCTGTTCAATAAAAACAATTTATTTGAGCTATTGACACAAAACATTTAATCGAATTGATAACCCTCTTTATGTAATTAGCTAATAAATAGTAACTTACAAATGGATGGGTGTATATCGCAAAGTGCTTGGGGTGCGAGAGACGTGCGCTCCCGGCAGCATGGGTCCTGTCGCTAGCCCGCTACCTCGTCTTCACGGGACGCCCGCGAATTTATTTGTGTTGGGCCTGGCAGTACTCCGCGCTGTCCAAGCGGAACTCCATCAATGTCGCCACAGAACAGTTGCCCAGCTGAAACAAGCATATTAACAAATTATACTATGACGTTTTGTTTACGTATTCATTATTAATATAAATGTCTGATGTTCATAGCAATTAGAAAAAGGAGGACAAATCATTCGTTAATTAGTAAATTATTTCTAATGAGAAGTTCCATCATTAAATGTCTATTTAACCGTAACATAATAAGTTTACGGCTATTGTGATGTTGATGATAACGTAATGCTGATACCTAACTTCAAAGCTAACCTACATTGGTGCATAAGACAAATAAATGGTATGTCTTGCGAATGATAATTAGCTACGTGGCTTAAGAAACGATTAAAATCGAGCAGAAAATACAAATAGCACAGATATTCTGCCAAAATAATGTTCAGGGAATCCACAAAATGGTAGGTATTTCTTTTATTTAAAACTTTGATAAAAATAACGCTTTCTTGGCTTCTACGTACTTAAGACAAAAACACGTCGCAAGTAATTTTGGCAGACTTAATGCGAGTAGTTTAAAACATGCCAAACTGAGAGAGTTGGTTTAATATCCTGTTAATAGCATACATGGAATAATTAAACCTACGCCGTCGATAAGTCTCGAGATGACCGACCTTAAATATAAGAATAAAATTTATTTTCCGAAGATTCATTCAAGGGGAGACGGCCAGACTTGGGCCGATGCCAAACAGAACGCAGGAGAGAGCCGACATGCGTATTTCACGCTGGGAATTTAGACAGCTCCGAAATCTCGAGATAAATTAATCGTCGGTTTTAGAGCATGTAATAATAACAAAACACGTTCTTAAATATTAACTTGAGCAACAACTAATTTACATTAAAATTATATTCTACTCAAGTACTTATAGCACAAAAGTTGAGTATGATATGGAGTCATTTAATTTATTGAATAAATTCTAATTTATCATTTAAAACACGATTCTATACAAGATATTATTAACAGAATTATTTTTCTGTTACACAATGGTATAATTATAAAGATGTCGTCTCACAAATAGTAGTTCATTAGCTGGCAGAGGGTAAGAGGTTGTCCAAAATGCGAGTTGACGCGACGGTCGATAACCTCCAGATCACCTACACTCATATGCAATAATGCAGACGATTTAGATTAGCATTTTGACGCCCGTCCTTTGCACACTGTCTGTCCTTATTGTATATAAAGTTTATCAAACAATCTTAGTCTAAAAGCCAATATCTTCAATGGATACAAATGATGTTACAAATATTTATATTAAAAAAATTGCACGCAACGCAATAAAACTACAAAACTGAAATAAACATCGCTAATATTATTTGCAACCTATTTATGTCCAAACCACTCGTCGTGTTTACAGCCCGAGTACAAACACGTGGCGAACAAGAGCACCACAAAGGACAAACTCAACCACAACAAGCGAGCTATGTTTGTAATTTACCATTGCATCTAAGGGAAACGATATGTTATCCATATCAATTATGAGGATAATATTACCTTGTTTACTTTGAGCTGAGAATAATTCTTGAATTAATTTAAAGATAAAAATAATGTAAAAATATTCAGCATATAAAATCTATTTCAGCAGAATGCGAGGGTTTAGAAAATATATGAAAAAGAGCCGCTAGCGGAAACGATGGATCGAGGTCGTCTGACCACAACTACTATGCTATGCACTTAGTTGCTTTGGCTTTATTATGTATAATTCTAGGAAATCAACAAAGCCTTACCATTCATTACTATTGTTTATAACATTAGTAATTTCTAAGAAACTATAACTGCATTAGTACTATTAGACATAATGTATTAACTATTAGAAGTATCAGTGTATAATCATTTCATAAAAATAAAAAAAGGAAACGTTTATACATCAACAATTACAAAGGTATATTAGTATTGTAATTTTCATGCCAACTAATTAAATCGGTATTTAAATTGCGTTAGTCGAAACGTACCTACTGATAAAATTTAATTACGATTAGCGAGATTAACTTAACTCTAATTATATAATTACGTACCTTATTTACAAAACAATATGATAAAGTCGTGGCTTATCTTTTGAGAAGGAATAGAAAGACTATATGTGATCACTCACGACATAGTCACGTAGTCGCCCAAGGTGTCTCATGTGCACGTTATCAACGAGATTGTAATCCATATAAATTGTTATGCCACAGCACGGACATATCTCCAGGCGACACCAAGTTTACTTTAATTGTTATCTTCTACACATTTCATACTACTAAAACTCCTGGATTAAAGCGAGGCCACAGAGAAATAACAACAGAATAATGTGTTCTCCCTTTTTTTTTTTGTTTTGACGCTGGGAAAACGCATGACGCTTTTCCCCCCACGGGAACAGTGAGGGGGGGGTATGTGGGGCTCGCCGTATGTCCAAGGCACCGAGTGTGCCCCGGTCATCGGAATACCCACTAAAAACCCAGCGGTACCCTTCCCGTCTTAACGGGAGCGCCACGGGATCGCTTGCGCATGCTACCGTGAAATGTGTTCTCCCTAGAACGACTCGTGTAAACATTGATTGTAATAATATTTAATGCGAAATAGTTTGCTAGCTAATTGCTAGTGTGAACATTTTGTTATATATTATTGTATATAATTATATATATTGAATTCAAATGTATCCACATTTAGTTATCGCAGTGTTGAAGTATATTCTAAAAATGATCAGACGAAAACACAAAAATAAAATTGCAGCAAATAATTTCATTGCCCGCTTTCTGACCAGATTTTGTTAAGACAATAATAACAATTAAATAATACACACAATTGTGAAATTCTTCTCCGAATTCGCCAGATCAAACGACTCTTTGAGTTTTGTTTAATTTGATGAAATATATCCTCATTTGCCGTAAAACCACGCTTCCATGACTTTATCGATAAAGCTTTACATATATAACACTTAATCACTGGCTTGACTCACTTTGTTAATTATTTTAATTTATAATTTTAACAAAGCGACCATTTTTTACGTTGACATAATTATAATTATCTTTTTAATTTTGATCTGATATCATAATATAAATATATATAAAAGTTTCTTGCAAACAGCAAACGTAGTTGGACTGTGTATTCTACAATTTACCAGGAAAATCACTCAAGACACACCCAAGAGCCACAAGTGGGTGGTAACACTAATAAAACTAAGTGCACAAACGTAAGCTTAACTAAAGCGTGATCATTTCCATCTACATACAGTGTAATAACAGGCACAGGGGACATAACATCTTAGTTCCCAAGGTTGGTGGCGCATTGGCGATGTAAGCGATGGTTAACATTTCTTACAATGCCAATGTCGATGGGCGTTGGTGACCACTTACCATCAGGTGGCCCATATACTCGTCCGCCTAACAACGCTATAAAAAAAACACAATAACTGTTAACTAAGTATAATTAAAATGCAATTGCATTTCGTTAATTTTCAACTGTTGAAGTAAAAACTTGATAGTCAAACTTGTTGATCTTGAATTAAGTGATAATTATATAATATTTGCAATAAAATGCTACAATAATTTTTCGATATGATGTATCGGTGATCGATGGCAAGTCACTTTCTAATGGGAGCAAAAAGAGAAAATATAGAAAACAACAATCTGTTGCAACGCTCAACTCGGTAGGAAACTTTTAGTTGAGGATTTAATATAACGACTGAAAAGGAAAAAACAGTCTACTAGCGTATCAAAGCCACCTGTTGCATGTCAAAAAAGGGCAAAAAAAACAAAACCAAAGTAGGAAGGCTTAATAAAGGTTTAAATTCTTCGTCGAGGCGCATTACCTGACCGCTTCTTTTGACCATATCCAAATAACAGTCGGGTAATGTGTTTTATTCCCGGAATGCTACTTTCGTCACACGGCACTTAAGGCTACGGTCCTAAAACGTGTCAGTGATACAGAGCACCGAGGTTAATGATGACACAAAACGTCACTTACATATATTCCACGCAACGGATGCAAATAATATGGAATATCAAAAAGTTAATGAATAACACAAAAGTAAAGCTATAGTCGATGCACGCAACAGAGGCTGTCGTTGTAGACAGTTGTTAGGTTTAGGCGTTCACATCGCAGCGGATCGACACGGTCCGTGCCGCGTTCGAGCAGAGACTGGCGCTGGCGGGCACGGGGCACGCTGGCGGGAACGGGCGCACCGACTACGACCGCGGACACGACGTCACGCGAGACGGCGGCGATGGCAGCGTGATGGCGTCATCCGACTAACACACGCACACGTTTCACATTAACGCACACACTACATAGATTTTTTAAATTTACCAGTTGCTAGGTATGTAACAATATTTTATGTCTGAAACGAGACAAAACAAACCACCGACGTCAATAAATATTAATAACATGACCGATGACAATCTGATGATATGTTACGAAGTTTAGGCTAAAAATCAGACAACAATGCGTACTAACATTCATTATACATCATGTCTGTAACATTATATACAAATCAAACCATTAAGGTTCCGCATTGATTGTTCAGACAATTTTATTTCAGAATCTTCGTTTAGCGGTCGACATCTGTACTCGTTTTCTAATAATAGTAAATCAAGAAAGAAACCGGGCTTAACTCCTACGCAGCTGCAACGAACATAACCATCATACCGTTCAGTCGCATTTGTGTATAATGGCAAAAATATACGTCGTCTAAACTCCATCTTCCACTACACTATAAATATTTTCTAATAATTTATTTTCTTCAATTATGCAATAGTTACTACCTACTACCTGGAACTTACTTTAACTTGCATTTAAATACAAATTACAAGGAGAGGTTGTACCAGAGTCCGCCCACCTTTACACGTCTATAATAAATTTAGATACACCCACACAATTTTCCGTTTAACATGTTTTATTATTGGGAGATACTAGGTTAGATTTACCCCATCACGGAAGGTTAGTATTACAACACTTGTATTGATTATCTACGTAGATGATAACAACGGTGACTCATTTGTATCATTAAAGTAATTTAATTCTGAATGCGCCAATGAAAGTGAATATATTTTGTTTTAGATATCTACAGTATGTACCAAAACTATGTAGATATAGCAAGTTATTTCTAGAGCCATTTGACATTTATTACCTTCTTTGGTTTACGTTACCTATATTTTTTTAGGTTTCAAACTCAATAAACAATGCAACGTTTCAAAGATTTTTTTATCATGCCTTTAATGCATATATTGGTATAAAGCTCGATAAAACATTTACGTTTTTATCAAAACATACGACACAGCTACGTATAAAATTACTTTGGAGTTTCTATTGTAGAAACGTTACAATTACTTTATTTTTATGGCTTTATTATTTGTATGTTTTCTTTATACTCTATAATTTTCGCATTCGTCAGTCTACACAACTGGCAGAAAATTTATTAACTTTTTTTTTTCTTCGAAATTGACATAAATACATATTATGAAATCAATTTTACAACTTTATTTATTTTACGATCCTTTGCCTTCGTTAAAAATATATATGCATTAAAATGTCACTTTTACAAATTTTTCATGTCAGTTATATGCGAAGGCGCTGACGTTAAACGAAGTTATGAAGTGTAGATGTGATATGGGCGTATTCCATAAAATATGGAAGATTCTATAATATGTGACTTTTAACGATATACATACATACGTATGCATTATCATTAGAAAGGTCAGGGCCAGCGTTGTTTTTCATTGCAACAATCACATAAAGGTTTACTTACTTTAGAATATATGTCAGTCGTAAATGTATCTATTTCGTGCAAAATTCTGCCAATGACGATGAAGAATATACGAAGAAAAGTTTAAAATCAACTTAATATTATCGACGTCAGCTTGTAAGAGGATCAAAGGTATTAAAAAAATGTATAATTTTGAAATTCAATCTTCTGCACGTTCATGTTTCCATTGTTATTACACATCTGTATATTAAACTGAAACCTGACCTTTTTAATGTTATCTGCGCAACACGTTAATAAATTTTTCCTTCTGTTATCTTCACTTGAATACACAGCATTGTCAGTTTATCTACAATCCTCCAATTGTACACGAGTTAGGATAATCCAAAAACGTGCAGATTTATCCATATTCCTCAAAATTTCTTATGAAGCTGCTAATTTCAATAATTAAATGGCAATTAATCGACATATTCGTTTTATATTTCAGAATGCTTGAATTGTAATTATATTTATTACTATTTTGACTAATAAATCAAGTAAATAACATCTGCCAAAGATGCTTTATATTCTTGGCATCCAGTCAAAGCCGTCTTTCATTGCTGAACACGTGACCAAAACACGCGGCAGGCCATATCAACGTGCTTTTCCTATAGAAACAATAACGAAGTATTGTTCGGAACTCCCACGACAAACGTGCCTGCTGTATTATAAACAGCAAGTTGAAACAAACTTTCAACAAATCTCGTTTAACATTGTTTTCTAATATCACATTTACTTCAAATAAAGTTTAGGAAGAAAATTCAATAAAGGTCAAGGGGCATAGAACTAAATTTAAAAAAAAATAGCCGAGGACATTTGTATCGAACAACAATATGCTTGTGTTATTTATTTATTTCTTTTCTAAAATTGTTTATCAACAATGTTTTGTTAAAATGTTAACACTAATTTGTTCATTTTAACTGACTCTTGATCTTAGTTGACTACGCATATGTCTATATCGATAACCGTTGCATTTTTAAGTCATGAGGGCTTTTATAGTTTCAATTTTAATGTACGAGTATATATACTGTAGGTGCATTTATAAAATAGATACCATCACAATGATCATTCTCACAAGAGTCACGAATGTCTTCACGTTCTATTTTTAAGCAATTATGTTAATCTCAATAAAATTTAAATCGAGTCGGAAAACAAATTATAAATAGGACGTACACAACAACCGCAATCACTTTGTGCTTGTAACAAAGCCCGAAGGTCAGCGCTTCAATTAAAACTTCTTAGCAACACGAGCGAAAATAAATTAGGTGCAATACAAAAATGTCATGTTCGTCAATATACTTATGTACATACCGTAGATAAATAACAATATTCTAAAGATAAAAAACTATTTGTATCTTTTGTTGAAGATACGAAGGCATTCGTAGTGTAACGTCGATGTATTTCGAGAATATTCTTAATGATAACGATTTGTACATATTATGCAGATTAAAATAAAGTAGAGTTTAGCTATCCAGAGTTGTATGTATACACGATATTAACGGTTTAATTCTAGATACATAAATATGCGATGTAAACATCATCGGCTGTACCTACTCACTTAGGGTTAACATTCAGTCAATGAAAAGTGAATGTAACATGGGCGCTTTGTACTTCAGCTTGGGTGGGGATTTGTGCAAATCAACTTTCACAAGACAAATGCATATAGTATATCGACGACACCCACAAAATGCATTGCTCCGGGGGCGACACCTCTGAATTTCCCTTAATACGTATCCGACAGACATTATTTTATGAATAGTAAAAATCTGTACATAAAAATACACTTATATACGCAAATGCTTATTAATTAGTTCTCTAAATATAGATCAAAAGGAACGATTTGTATCAAGCAACAGATCCGTGCCGGTTACGGGTAATCGCGGATTTACGTGACTGGAAGTAAGTTCGTTTATAAGGACAGTTACATTCAGTCGTTTAGAGCGAATAACCAGTTTATAAACTATTATCGTTATAAGCAAATGAGTATGCAAATAAATTGGTAACTGAATTGGCTCATTAAATATGGAAATTCAAAAACATTGAAAAAGCCTTAAACGGATTAGTCAAACTGAAATGTCGTTTGAATATCGGTACTAATACATGTGATCGTGACTGTTCATGTGGTATAATCTTGTCTGACGAGACAAGCGGTGCAGCCCTACCCGTTTGTATTGCAACGGGAAACGGGTCGCGACCCACTTTGCCGGGATCAATACTCGGTCATCGACTCCGCCTGCGCCTCGTACTCTCGCCTGCTCCTACAATATCATAGATTAGGTAGGACACACGACCTTCTAGATACGATGCTAAAAATAACGTAACCCTAGCGCAATGTCAGAACGGATAAATAAAGAGCGACCTTTTAAGTGACAGACCTTTAGCTTTAAAACGTTTTACTAAATTGGGTCACGTTAAAACTGTCGAGAAACTTTTTGAAATACTGTAATTATTTTCTTTATTTAACGTCGAAATTTATTATATATATAATTAGTCTTATTTTAAAAGCATGCCGTGCGAATAAGTCATATTTATTTATCTTGAAATTGAATAAATACACAAGTGATACATGAACATATTTTGTTATGTATATAATATAACTTGCGTGCGGGGTCAAATTGTAACATTTAAAATTTTAATTACCTCTAATTGATAACAAAATAATTTGATTCAAGCTAATGATTAGATAAAATATGGTATTTATAAAGATATTTAAAATAAAAGATTACAAGCTTTCCTGGTAATTAGGTAGATAAATAAAAATTGTTCGCCAAACGCCGACGTTTAAAAACAAAAAACGTAAATGACACAGATAACTTAACATGCCGGGACAAAACGGTGAAATGTGACGTCAAATAAAAAAATATATATAAATTATATACGATGAATTCCGTATTAGTGGTATTGGTCCGAAGCGAATGCATTAAAGTTTACCTTATCATATATAATAGCCATTTTCTCTTTTTTCATTTCATGCGATTTATTTCTTACCTCGAATATAATACGCATTCGATCAAAGCTGAATATTTTTCGCGACGTTACATATATGGATATTGATTAATCGTTTTAATATGAAAAATCGTTAACGTGTCCTGACCGTGGCGTGAGGCGTGACCTAGCTCAGTGACCCGAATCGTAGGCACGGAGAGAGATCTAAACCGCCTCTATATATAGCACAATAAACTAAATTACAGATTTTCTAATAAAAACGATTAACTGTGTTTATTCACAAGCACATTTTAAAGAAATTTTGTGATGATGACTCATGCACTCGTGTAAGCCTGGTACAGTTTTTTATAAATAAAAAAAAACTTATATTAAATTCATTTATGGTTGTTAAGATTACAAAGACCACAATTAAAGAAATAAACTGATCAAATGTCAAGTTATATCAATAATTCTACGTCGGTCGTACAAATAAAATATCTGCTGTCTCGCTTGAGACAAAACCTGTTTTAGTTATTTAACAACTTCAAGAAAGGTTTATTAAAATCCTTATAAAATTATAATTTAATATTTTACTCAATATATTGCTAGCTTGTTTCAGTTTTAGAAACACAAAAATATTAGAATATATATAATAAGTTAGGTATAATAACAATTCTCATAGAATATGAAAACTAATATAATAAATTTGCGCACTACAATATTTTCCGATATTTTACAACTATATACGCTACATCTCTAGTAGGCTAGTCTTTGAGTTCGATTATCCGTGGCTGAAAGTCGGTCGAGAGGACTTTTTTTTCGAATTGATACTTGGACGATATTGGACACTATAAGCGTAATTTTTTTATGTTTAATATGAGAGGAACGTTTCTTACATAAGTAACAGAAAAATATACTACTTTGCTCTGTATTTTCTTTTTCAATAACGTCATTATCTTAATATATAAAATTTACATTAATTGTATTGTTCAATATACGTATAGACGGTCCTTTAATTATTCTTAATACGTAGTGATGAAGGAAGGAAATAGTGAGAGCGACGCCCTTTTAGTTCGAAAGCCCGCCATTCGGGGGCTCCGTACAACGACCCTAGAGCCCTTACGTACTGCAGTACAAACCGGTGCTCTTTATATATAGTCAGCCAACCGGCCCTCCCTCTGTCTGTCTAATGGTCGATTTAGCAACGATATAGGGTTCGAATTTCTTCGAATATTACGGATTCAGGTGTTTTCAATGAAATTAAGGGACGTGTCATTTGACGCTATTTTTAAAGAAATATATTTTCGTCAATTTCAGAGCGTTGAAGCGTGAAAGAAGCATTATTAATTTTTTTTTTCATTTGACAAAAATAATAAATATTACTACTAGCGAATTCACAAAAATAGTTGATAAGGACACCAATTGTACCCACAGTATAACGAAGTTTGAAATTGGTGTTAGTACCTAACAAATTAGTATAATTGTGGTGGCTTTACAATGATGCTATTTAAGGAGGGATGACGCCATCGCATTTATCCAGTTCAGTTAGCTGCTATTAGATATTCGAACATAATATGTACGGAGAGATCTAAAACAAGCCCATATGTTATTATTTATTTTGTATAATATTTGTCATAGTTTATGAATACTCATACGAAATAGTGCGAATTCGACCTTACGGACAAACGTCAACGTCTGCGCAGGGTCAACACGCCTGCCAAGGCCGGGTCAATGTCCTATACCCCAATCAAGGATCCAGAATCCTCTAGCAATTATACCGATATATATATAACTAAAAAAATAGTACCGTTATTTTTAGTAGCCTATAAGTTTTATAAGTTTCGAATTAATATCATTATATTAATCGTCGATATATAAGCAACGGAATTGGTTACGTGAAATTTATTGTTTCATGAATATTTTTACCCAATCACCTTATTTAAAATGAAAAATCATTATTATCGTTACGTTTACGCAATATGCAGTTTTTGCACACTGATTTACAATGCATCTGTTATTGATTTTCCTTACGTTCCTACTTTGACGTCAATTGTACTGATTAAAATGTTATGTGAACTCATATTCATTTTATCGCGACTAGCAATTTTTATGGTGAGTAATTTACACATGTTTGAAATCGGACAGTCTTAAAAATATCACAATATACATTTTCGTTAAAATTAAATTTATGGCTGCCATAAAAAAAGGAGGTTATCTATTCTAGCTGGCTTTTGTTATAAATATGTATATAAATAATAGATACAAATGGATTTTACCAAAATAAAATGTATAACACTATGTATTTACAATATAATATTTTCATAGTCATTTTGTTTTTTGTGGTGTTGATTTAATTTTTCTCTCATATGATTAACAATTAAATGCTAAATCATATTTAACATAGTTAATACTCAAACTTATTATTTGTAAATTTCCAATCTCAAAATTCAGCGACTATACTGCAAGAAATGGAGACGAAATAACCAATAGAACTGTTTCAATTCATATTAAAATATTTACTCAGATTGGTATTTACTTTGTGGTAGAGCTTTGTGCAAGCTTGTTTGGAGAGGTACCCACTCAGTCATTAGATATTCTACTGCAAAACAGCAGTACTTGGTATTGTTGTGTTCCGGTTTGAAGGGTGAGTGAGCCAGTGTAATTACAGGCACAAGGGACATAACATCTTAGTTGCCAAGGTTGGTGGTGCATTGGCAATGTAAGCGATGGTTAACATTGCTTACAATGCCTTTGTCTATATGCGTTGGTGACCACTTACCATCAGGTAGCCCATATGCTCGTCCGCGTGCCTATGCTATACATAAAAGAAAAAAAGATAGTTATCTAAAATAATATAAAATTAAGTTATTTAATCGCAGTCTATAAGGGACTATGTATGGCTAATCTGTATTGGAGATGTTAGTAGTCGGCAGTGATGACCGCTCACCATCAGGTGGCCCATTTGCTCGACCTATTCTATGAAGAAAAACCTTTAACAAATTAAAATTACCTTATCGTTTTATATTTGTTTGTTACATAGTAAAGATTGATATAGGTACATACTAAAATACAAATACAACAAATGTGTTTATTTTCTTTAATGGATTTTATGTTTATATATCTATACCATTTATTGAAAATAGTTAGTATTAGTTAATTATAAATTGTATGACAAATAAAATATTTTTTGTTTGTATGACTCATATACCAAGCATATAGGCATTTATTTATTTGCAATGTGTTTTATCATTATGCAATGGATCAAAATGGATATTTAAATTTTATTAGGTCTTTTTATAAATTGAAAATTAAGTACAATTCCATTGACATAGTAATCTTCATTAATGCAAAAAAAAATATTATATTAACAGAACAACCTAATCAATATTATTATATGTAACTAGCAAGGTCATTTATAAAATAAAAATTGTCATTTTAAGGTAAACTCTAAAACTTATTGAATCTAATTATTATTCATATAATAAGTACTGTTTAAATGTGGGACTGTTTATATGGTAATATGTCATTTTTTAAATATGATAAGATAGGATTTGAATTTAATTAGCAATAATTATACATAATTACCTATCGGATATTTCTTTTTAAAATAATATTATATACTGTAACTATAGTGTCTCTAATATTAAAGTAATTACTTTGGAAAATTTTGTTAATGATGTATCATCAAGAATGTGATTTATTTATTCAGGAGGGTATTGTTAAAATAAGATTACATTGCTTATAATCAATATAAGGGAATGAATCCTGCGTGATATATAGCAAAGTACAATGTCTACATTTTATTATAATTTGCCGAATGAGACGTAATTTATAGTAGAGATAACTTTGTAATTCCTATCAAGAGAAACAAAGTGACAGAGCAAAGAGCAGTTGATGATATTAATTAAACTAATACCTTACAATTTGTAGCAACTTTAAGTATATACTATTATCAGTGATTTAGGTGTGATCGAAAATTTTGTTATTAAAAGGTCAACTTTTAGAATATTTATTCATGGACCTGTCAATTTTTATATAAGTTCATAATATTCAAATAAAGCATAATAATATATTTTATGTTACCGATCTATGGAAAATAGTAGAACTATGGAAAACTACAGAGACTTTAGCATATAAAGGAAAATGATAATTTTATTGTACCACGACGCCTGCATGATGACGTCCTTAGTTGGCAGGGCATGACCTCCGTACATAGGAGACGCGAGGACGATGTAACTTCTAATAAGTAATTTAAGATTACACTTACCTCCACAGCCATACACATTGAATAAAAGTTGAACGGATTCAGCCGTGAACCGCTAATAAAATCACCACACACGCGAAAAACGTGTGCACTGCACAAAAAAAATTGTGAAACTGAAATTTAACGTTGCCAACTAGAAAATTTGGTCGAGTTGCTAGTATTTAAAATATAAATTCTTCTAGTTTCTACCACCATCTCATTATTCTTGCCTGATGGCAAAATTGGCTTTTTAATCTATATTCTATACTACTATATAAATTTATTGGCTCTGTCTGTAATTTTTTTTTTCACCTAATTTTGTGATAAATCATCGTTTTATGATGCAGTGATTCACATTATACTATTTTTTTTCATTTTTGTCTGTTTGTCTGTATGTCTTCTTATAACTCAAGAACGGCTTGACCAATCTTGAAGAAAATTGGTACACACAAAGAACATGTGATGGCGCAAATGATAGGCCATATATAAGATCAATAAACCCTACGGTATCGATTTAAATAGTAGTATAGATTGTATGATATTAAATTCACAATACTTCATTTAAATGGGCAATTCAATATGCATCTATTAATCGTCACTTAACAAGATGACATTAATTTGATTTAAAACTACCATCGGTTTGGAATTTAGATTTTACCGAAAATAATCGCCAAACATCTCAATAGGTAGGTACTCGTTTTCATCAATAGAATATTTATGACACGTTATAGACTATTATATAAAGGTGTAAATTAGGAATTCCTTAATGCCAGCTGGTGTCACCTTGACGAAATCTTCATATATTTTTTGATAACTTTAAATTAAGCAATAGACGAGCAAACGTAAACGCTTACAATAATACGTTTTGCACATTTTATTTTTTACAATTGCTCAACTTCTCTTAGCTTAATATCAAAGCCCTAAGAAATCAATTCAGTGCAGCGCAATTAGCACAGTACCATTAATGTTTAAAAAAAGAGATTATGGTATCATAATTTTATTGATAAATACATATAGATACAGAAGCTTGAGGATTACAAGAACATGTTATCATTAAAACCAGGAGGAGGGAGGTGGTCTGCATCTGGTGGTGGTTGTCGTCGACCAGGTAGGGGTCCAAATCCTGGAGGGCCAAATGGATCGAAACGAGCTCCAGGAGGTACTGCACCCCTATAATATTAAATATCTTGATATAAATTATGAAAATACATTTTTAAAGTTTAATGGCAAGAAAAACAAAATTTTTGATCTATTATTACTTATAGTTTGTTATGTATGTGTACAACATGCAACAAAAACCAACCTAGGTAGTCCACCTGGAATGCCGAGACCTGGGTTTTCAAGATCTCTGGCTGGACCAAATGGGTTAAAGAGCATTCCACCACCAGGTGCTGCGAATGGATCTAGATCGGAACGTCCAATATTCCTTAAGTTTGATGGAGGTGGCTCCCTAAAAATAATATAACATTTATAAAGTTGTTCTTTAAATTAATATCAACATATAGATTTAAAAAAAACAAAAGATATGAGTGATTCTAATCATATCTTTTATCATTCTACATTATTGGTTAAAGCCCAAGTTAAGTTTAAGATTTACAATTCATAAATAAAACCATAGTTTCTGTTTATAAAAACATTAAGAATGTTGAATAATAAAATTTCTTTACCACAAGTTGGAATTTTCTGGAACAGGTTGAGGATGAGGCTGTGGTGGAATTCTGACTGGATTATCCCTATTGTTGTTATGTGAATTATCTGTAAAATAAAAAATGTATTAATTTTTGTTTTTTATTTTAAACTCATGTATGACTTATCCTAAATATAACACAAGTTTTGTATTAAAATAAGTTATTGCTTTTTTATTTTATCTGTATAGACATAGACATATTAAAAAAAAACGCTATTATAACAAAAAAATTATAGCTAATTTTTAAAGACAAGTGAAGCTTGGTTGCCTAGGTATTATTCTTTATGTTAAGCTTTGTCTTAAGGATTATTGGTCAATTTATTTAAAATTTCAATATACATTAAAAATAGTAACTAGATTATTATGTAGCTTGTAATGTCATTTCATTAGAGGAGCACAAAATTTTGTCAATTTCAGTTTTTTATGATAAAATATTTAGTTTCACTGGACATATTCAATGACGTTTAGATCAATGAGTTATTGATAATTTCCCTAATTGAATATCAGTGTTGTCAGTTTTTTGTGAAATAGCTACTAGAAACTTAATTGGTGCACTTGTAAAGCCTCTTTTGCCTCATAACTAAAATTGCAGAAACAAATGTCACTGTCAAAGAACTATAATTAAATCATTGATATTATATAAAATTTATAGAATTGATATCAAAATCATCATAAACCATTGGCTGTAAATATAAATTTTTGCTGCATTGCTTAATATAAATAGATATTTTATTAATTTATGCTATTAATAACACAAAATGATAAGTAATTTTGTAAATGTTAATTTATTAAATAAGAAATAATTTAAATATTATTTAGATAATAATTATATATATAAATTAAGATTTTAATACCTCTGCCAACTGTTTGAGTTTGTGCTGAATTTGTCAGTCTGTCAGTAATTGAATCAATCAAATCTCTCTTGATGTTATGCATGAGGTCTTTGTGGTTTGGTAGAGTTTTGTCAATTGAACCACTGGTTTCCTTCACTGTCTCTTCTATATTTGTTGCTATATTGGACACAGCCAAGTCTTCTGACCTCTGTATAATGAATTTATTTGAATTTAAACATTAAGTTGAATAATTGTTTTTATCTGATATGTGTCATGTAGTTATATTTATAGAAGTTAAAATAACATTGCATATAAAACGTTTTATGGAATTGTTTTAATATGCTGATAAAACATATCTATAAGACATTAAATATGTTTATATAGTTACCATTAGATTTACAATGAGATTCCCATCAGTATTCAAACCATGCAAAATATACAGTTTCTCTTCGAAAAGATACCGCAATGTGTAGTTTTCTTTATCATTCCAACCCATTGGCAGTAGTTCACTTTTTTCTTCATTCCCTGACAGTTTCCGCTATATTATAAAATTAATATCACATTACATACTTGAAAATAAGAGACTAACAATATGTGCATAGTTTAGTCTTTTAATTAATTTATAACTTTAACTGATGCTCATACCTCATCACCAATCCCAATACTCCGAAAACCCCTTTTCATCAAGTTCCAATGAATAAAAGCGACTATTACATCAGATTTTCTTTTAATATCCTTTTCAACTGTCTTAAAAGTTAAATCCCATCCAAATAATGGATCTGAAGCCATTTTTAAAATTCCTTGACTTGATTTTACCGTCTGTAAAAATAAGTTTGTAATGCATGTCAGATAAAAAAAAAACATTTAATCTGATTTTAAGGGGTTTGATATTTTTGCAAAAAAAAATTCTTACCTTCTCATGCAGTGTTTATAAATAGTATATATATTTTTTTATTTACATAAAATTCAAAGAAAATTGAAGACTAGTGTTTTTATTCATGACAGCTAAAACCTGTTGACATTAACTGACATTTGACAGTCACAAAAAGTTATAAAATGTATAGTCACTGACCTATGACTGACGTAATTTCTATAGAAACTTAGTACCTAGCTATTCAAAAATAAATAATATTAAAGACACAATTGATTTTTAAAAAATAATACTAAAATATTGTATAATTCCTGTTTTTACGTATTATTCTGATCCTTACATGCATTCGTATTTTAAAATTAATTTAAAAATTAGCAAGTTACTGTGCCTAAACAAATATTAGTTGAAGAGTTTAAGTTCTACTTAAAAGGTTCATCGGTGCAAATCAAATTGACTAAGATATATTTTAATGAGTAATTTTTAAGTAAAAAAAGACTTTTACAAAATAAATTTTACACAACTTCGCCCATATTATACTGGAATTATGAAACATAATATTATTATTGCCTATAATCTGAAAATGGAGACTAAAACGTTTCCAGTTTTTTTTAAATTCTATAACCAAAATATTTTTGTTATAAATATTGTTTGAATCGAAACATTTTCGGATTGGTTCGGTTTTTAGTTTTTGCGATTAAGTCAAACACTATGGTAGTGTAAAAACAATATGGCGGGCAGTGTCATCTTGGGAACGTCGTGAATATAACGTGAAATAATGAATTTTGTTGTTTTAGAATATGGGTGAATATGTGCAATAATTTATTATACTTAATTGTGGAAAGTGTTGTGTTTTAAATATATTTGTGTAACTTGTGTGAAAATGGCCTCGGATAAGATAAAAGTAGCTGTTCGGGTTCGTCCCTTTAACAGGCGAGGTAAGCTGGTTTTATACTGGTAATAAATAAAGAAATTCGCAATCGTACAGGTGACTGCGTGTGCTTCAGTTTATCTGCGTACCGAATGGACAGCAGATAATGTGATTATTTATTTAGTGCAATACGACGACGATCCGATTTTTTTTTCAATATTTATTTCAGTATTTACAATTCTCGTTGCGATTTTAAGCTATGGTCTTGTATTAAAAGTATGAATGAAGAATACTCTGTACTCATATACCGTGTGTTCATACAGAACAATCAATCCGAATAAATAAAACCATAGTACTAATAGAAAGCATTCCTAACATTGTAATTATTGAAAACAATGCAACAAAGATGCATATAATAAACAGGACTAATTTAAAACATTGAATTATTGACCAATATTTTAAGAAATAATAATAAAACACTCATCTATTTTATGTAACAGTTACATTACATAAATAAGTTACCTGTTTTTAAAATTTAATAAACCATTTTTTTAATATTTTGGTGTTATGAAATGATGTTTGCATATTTGAGCCATTAAAACTAGAATACTTTGAAAACAAGTTACAAAATATGTATGAATGTGCTTAAAGATGTAAATACTAAGCAGGTGTGGTAATTATTTAAGTGAAACACAAGGTGGCACCTCTTATAAATAATAACAATATAAGAAATGAATACATTTGTTCTAATATACATTATGCCTAGGAAATACTAAAAGTTGGTTATGTTGTTCTTAATTTTTTGACTATTATATTATTATATAGACAATTATATATAAACAATGTTATGAAAATATTTGCATATAAATATCAAAATTTGTGTTGTATAATTTAATAAATCATAATTAACTTGCTTTGTATTAACCTAATGTTGACATTTCATATGCCATTTGTAAGTTCTATTTCACTTTAAATAAATTCATTTTATTTAACAATTGCACAGACATTTGACATTAATTAATTTGATATTATACCATTGATAATTTTCCTTATCAGGCATAAGATTATTATTCGTACTTTCACATACACATATTCGTATAAAATCATGAAAATGATAAGTAAGGAGTTTCTGTAATAATCATTCTGTAATTCTGTCTGTAATATACAAGTTGCTTACAATACTTACAAATAGCTTTGTTTAGAAGCAAGAGGATTAATTTTTGGTTTTATAATGCTATATAATCAAACTAATGGAAATTGATTTACCTAATAGTTTTATATTTTGATCTCAGAGATAGACAGTTTCATTATAATTTATAATTTTATCTTTAAATTAAATTTCTTATTTTTTGTATTGGTTCAATTGTGAATATAACAACATATTATCATCTCACATAAGAAACTCAATTTAATTTTTATAATGATCAATGTATTATGATTAAAATGACAAATTAATATATATTTTTTTTGTTTTGAAAACTACTATACTATATTTATTAGATATTATTATTGTCTAGAAATCTAATTTTTAGATGATTTTTTATATTGCCAATGAGATCTAAATGAAAGAACAAAATTCCGTTACTTAACCATTTGTCGAAACCAGCACAATAGTCTAGTACAGCTAAAACCGGATTTGAAAAAATCGGTGCGGACACGTCGCGCCGATCTCCGTTGAGTCATCATACAAATCGCGCAGTAGTGATCATAACTTGTTTGTTTGTTTGTTTGTCTTACGTTATCCGACGGACATGACGGCGTGATTGATAATCACGCGGGCAACGTGTAAAATTGCTTTGTTTAATAAAGGCGTCACCTTAATATGAAAGATAATATTGTTTGTACTGTTGATTGCGATGATGCGTCTTTAAATTGAGAATTGAGATGCGTTTTTAAATATCTCTATATTTCTCCATTCCAATATATATATTTTTCCATTCTCGTACCGTCCAATTAACATATTTTTTAGCGAATAATAATCGCTTCTCTCGGATTTGCTTGGTAAGAAGCAGTACCTCTCGAGAGATTCTTCCAAACAATTTAGCTTCCACTAATCTTCGGCGTATCAGTCTTGACGAGATGTTTCTCGGGTCATCAGGCGATTTTTTTTTATTTTTAATCTGGTTGGAACCTTTACTTGGGTCTTTTTTAGCAATACGAACGATTAACGTATCTTCTCTGGGGGAGGATTTTCTAGGCCGATCATTTCTAAGAACATTTTAAACAGTGACATGTGTTTTATAATGATCAATTGCATTAAAAAGTTTCTTAATAGAATAATTTAAATGCTCAGCTATTCTTCTGTACGCCCACTTATGATCTATATGTAAATTAACAATGATTTGCCTAGTTGACGGGTCACTACATTTATTTTTGGCCATTTTGAACTTATACTGTATATAACTTGTATACTGGAAATAAATGGTTCATAATTCATTGAACTATAATATTCTGATGTGACACAGGATATTCGAACGTATTTTTTTACAAGCACGTAATCTACTTTGTTTGTGTTTTACGACTTTTTATTTGATTCAGTTCACGTAAACCGTCATACATACATCGAAACCCTTTGTAAATATTTTTCTATCTAGATCACATTAATAACAAGTTATAAATATATAGGATACAATAAATGATTAAAGAGACAAATAAAAATGTACAATTGTCTGAGTTATGTTATACGCTCTTTCGCATTACATCATCGATGTTGTCAAAGTTTGTGCGAACGGCGAATTAGCGTTAATAATATAATGTCATACACAAATGTAACGATACAAGACGCAAACCTGTTATTTTTTTATAACATGAGCTCCCAGTTTAGTTTCAGTTAGTTGTAGGTGTTATTTTTTTGACGATATAAACTTTATAAATACATCCCTAAAGCTGTATTAAAGGATTATGCCCTAAAACCTTCGAAATGGAAGTGGCTCAACTCCACACATTAAGCGTAATCTCTTAACTTAGCATATGTTTTAGAATACGTTAAAGTTTTGGAGGATAATTTTAAGTTGGAATTTTATATATCTTTATAGATTATTTTTTTATATTTTTATCATGTTTTGTTAGGATGAATCGATAATAGATATGTATTAAAATTAAATTGGAACCAGTATTCGCGTTATACTTTGGCAAACAAACGGACTATTCAGAGCGACATCGATGTATATAATATCGAGATTAATCCTAGTAACGATTTATCTCCAAAAAATCGTAAACAAATAAAAATCCTATAAAATTACCTACTATTAAAAAATAGTTATAAATAATAATAATTGCTTTGCAGATTTTTTTGATAACGTCCAAGACCTTGTAACAAAGAACAATTAATTTGTTTCAGAACTCGAATTAGGGACACAATGTGTGGTGGAAATGGAAGGACAGCAGACTGTCCTACAGTATCCGCAGTCGACTCACGACAAAGAAAGGTATGTTTTGTTCTACAGAATACAGATAGCATAACAATTATCCAGTTGAATTTCAAATCTAACTTTTCTTTGTCTTCTTAATTGGAAAAGACATAGAAGTTTTTAAAACTTTAAACATTTGTGATGTATTTATTCTGGTTTTATCGGTGAAATAATATTATTTTACTCGAAGTTTCGATTCAGTTGCAACTTGCAACTCCCCGAGTCTGAGCTGACTGAATCGTTGTACAAACGCATCTGTAATAAATTTTATGGTCATAAAAAAATGCATACCAATTTTGTTTGTTGAAAAAAATAGTAGGTGTATATTATAATTCGTCTAGTTTAAATTGAATTAAGTAGGCATCTGACGAGCCGTTTGGCCTGGATGGTAGATACTTGCCTTTCGCGCCGCAGGTCGAGGCTTCGATTCCTACCCAGGACAGACATTTGTGTGCATGAACATGTCCGTTTGTCCTGAGTCTGGGTTTAATTATCTATATAAGTATGTATTTCGATGTAAAAGTAATATACATATGTTGTACACACATAGTAACAAGAGAGTACACCTCAACTCTAGAGATACTAGAGATATAGATTTAAATATATGACATTATCGCGATCTAGTATGTTGACCTATTGTTAAATTATTTGTTGGTTGCTATCGCATTTATATCAATAAATTTTACAATTTTTGCTTTGAGAAACTTGAAATTTTAAATAAAAATATTATATTTTATTTAAGTATGCATTATTTTCAATACCAATTTGGATTAATACCGAAAACTGGATTGAAAAAAGTAAATGTTAAAAAAGTTAAAAAATCTCGTCGTGTTTTGATTTCTTCTCTCGGTTTCTATACAACTACTGTAAAGCAAAGTAAATAAATGATGTCTCGTCAAAAATATTAAGAGTTATAATATAAGAGAATAAAAACTAAAAAAAACCGGACAAGTGCTTGGTGGTAGAGCTTTGTGCAAGCTCGTCTGGGTAAGTTCCACACACTCATTAGATATTCTACCGCAAAACAGCAGTACTTGGTACTGTTGTGTTCCGGTTTGAAGGGTGAGTGAGCCAGTGCAATTACAGGCACAGGGACATAACATCTTAGTTCCCATGGTCGGTGGCGCATTGGCGACGTAAGCGATGGTTAACATGTCTTACAATACCAATGTCTTGTGGCGTGTCTAGTGGGCGTTGGTTACCACTTACCATCAGGGGGCCCATAAGCTCGTCCGCCTACCAATACTATAAAAAAAAAAGTGCGAGTCGGACTCGCCCACCGAGGGTTCTGTACAAATTTGTACAGAACCCTCGGTACATATTTAGGGTTATGATTCATTACAAAATTTTAAATTAAATAAGTAGGTATGCATAACAGTGCAAACTGTTAGGTACTACATACCCCAAAATTATAAAAAAGCTACTACCTATACTTATAAAAAAGCGAAAAGGGTTTTTTTTCATTCTGTCATTAATTGAATACTATACATCATAAAAATAATTAAAAATTTGTTTAAGGTTTTGCCAATATAGCCCTTTCGTACGATACCCCACATGACACGGTTAACTCAATTCAAAATTTGGACCGCCGTATTTGCATAAAGACCATGTTTTTTATATGATTTAATTACAAATGTATAGTTTCAGATTTTTCCCTATACTTGTAGTATAAGACGGTATTACATGCCAAATTTCATAGTTAACGGGAAATACCCTATTTTGATTCCCTTGAGAGTGTCGAAATGTACGTTTCTTTTTTTCAAGTTAACTTAGAAGTTTGATTTTCTCACAGCTTCAAGAGACTATAGACCTGAGTATATCGGTTTAATTTCAACTCGATACCTCCACGCGTTCTCGAGATAAAGGGTCTTGACAAACAGACGGACGGACGGACAACAGTGTTCTATAAGGATTCCGTTTTTTCCTTTTGAGGTACGGAACCCTAAAAACACTAACTTTTTTAGAATATGCTGAAAAAATTGAATTAATAACTTGATGTTTGTAAGTCTACATAAATAGTAATAGAGATTCCCATTTATAGATATTACTGTCTGCTCATATTACCGTGCTGCTAAGTTGTGTTTTCAAATTAAATTAAATCAATGTTCATGACTGTAGGGAATGCTTTGTAGCTTTGTGGATGTCGTACTATTGATAATAAGTAATATAATATTTTAATTGTAGAAAGCATAGAACACGCACGTGCTACTATAATATGTATCTAGTTTAAAACAATTAATCTGCGATTATTCAGCTGGTAATCAATTGAATAGCTGATCTCATTGAATCCTTGTCCTAGATAAGAAATATACAATAAATAAAGAACAGAGGAAGAGGTGATATCCAACACGACAAGGCTGTTATGGTTAACTAGAATGTTTCGATTAATTAATTTACAACATATAGTAGTTTTGCCCAAAGATTTTGCCAATGTAAAATATATAAAGAAACCATTCCTAATATGAGATATTTGAATATGCCTTGCCTTGACAAGTCGGCGATATCTTTAATCCCATAATGATATCATTAAAATTTACAACATCGGAATAATTTGGGCTAAAATGTTGTTCACTATTTTCAATATATGTCTTTAAAATAATGTTAGCTGTCTAGTCTACAAACACTTTCACTTTCAGCCAATTTAATAAGCATTAATACATGATACAAGCTCACATAAAACTTAATTTTAAATAAATTTGATTCTTGCAGTTTATGTACAAACACAATAAACATGGTATTAGTTACGGTTTCTATTTGTAAAAATATATTAATCTTATCTTTTTACATGGCAAACGAAATTAAATATTCTTCGTAAAATAGTGTTCAAAATCATCCAGATAGCCGAGACGCTCTGATTGGCACGCCACCACGCCGTTTTACGCAAGCGGCGCGTGCGCATTTATTATGAGGTACAGTTTACCGAAATATAAAACATTACGAATGATGTATACGAATATTACAATTCAATGACGCGCTCAAAGCAAATAAAAACTAAACGAAGCGCATGAAACTCATTGCATGTAACAGAAGTAAAACGTAAAGAAAGAAGAAGTCGAAAGAACATTTGACATTTGTTTTTTACGCACAAAGTCTCCAAAGAAATTTCACTTCATAAATTACATACTGTTATTACTGTACATTGTTATTAGTTATTTGGTAAATATTTTTTATTATAATTACAGTTACGAATTTTAAATTCAATTTATAAGTATACTGTAATATTAAAAGTGGGTCAAATTATATGTGTATTCATAAGTTTTGGTTCGTATGTACCTACTGAAGGTTCTATAGTAATAGAAAATGGATGTTCTTGCAATTTATTCAGAGAAAGGCGATCTGCAAATTAAACCGTGTTGCGTAAATCGTTTTGTAATAGATACTTGTCTAAATGTCTCACTAAACGAGTTCCAAGCTATCTGATAGCATTAGTACACGTTGTTTTATTATTTTATAAATTTATTTTTAAATAGATTCGTACAACATTATTATGATAATAACACTGAAACAAAATTAAATTAAACGTTTCGGTTTTATATTTTCACAAAGTAATTATATTATTAAATTGTAAGGACCGATTTACCGTTTGTTTTAATTATTTTAATAATAATTATATTAGTGTTATATACTAAATCACGCTGTCTGATAGATTCTTTCACACCTACAACATTTAGAATAAACTAGTGGATTTTAAAGATTTATGAATTTATTAAAAAGACATACCAGCTTTTTATCACTCTTTTGTATTATATACTTACTTCGATAAGCTATGTAATCTATTAACAAGTAACACTGGCTTATCAAAATGCAAATTCCGAGTTTCTGGCATTATTTTTAAATGTTGAATAACCTGCGGTCTTATTGCGGCGGTACGGCGGAGTTTGTTCACTCTAAATATTCCGTTTTTCGCCGCTCCGCCGCGCTGCGGTGTCGCGTAATAAATTACTTTTCCTTGGTGTAGGCAACGCCTAGTTGTAAAATATTTCTTTGTCGAAGTTATATGGAAATTCTCATTTCTAGTTTTCACTAGATATTACATAGACTTTAGCTAATTCACGAGTTCACTTTTAAGAATGTAGGTATTGCAGTTTTTAAATCTTAAGCTACCAAAAACGTCTTTAAAAGTAAGATTGTACGAAAACTGTACTATCAATGCCATATTTTTCAGCTCCATTGGTTGAATGGAACTGTTTTAAAATTCAGTTGCAAGAATAAATCCAGGTGGTGAGGATGGACCTCACCACCTGGATGTCTGGAAATCCACAACAGCGCGCTATCTAAGGCATTTTCTGCCTCGCAACTTTCGCCGGCGACTTTTCCGAACCGATATGACATAGAAACCTTCAAGAAAAGAGCGTACTCTTTCCTTAAAGGCCGGCAACGCATCTGCAAGCCCTCAGATGTTGCAGGTGTCCATGGGCGGTGGTAGTCACTTTCCTTCAGGCGAGTCTTCTGCTCGTTTGCATTTGTCTTACATAAAAAAGACTATTTTTAGATCATTATTGGTTAAAAACCGTTTCATTATTAAAACAAGAGATTACAATGAAACTTCGAAGGGCAAAAGATGCGAAGGATAGAATGACATTATTATCTGGCCTATTTTTTCTGGTTTATTTGTTCGGAAGTTCGACTTCTGGACTTTTATTGAAGTAAACCGAATTTGCCTCGCCGATGCCAACGGAATTAATGAAATTAACGACGAAAAGTTATAAGTCAGTCGTCGGAGTCACGTGTCGGGCAATTGAAAACGCTGTTCGTGTCCTATTGATTGACCTAAATGTGTCCTTATAGATATTAATTTTTATTTAGTTTTCCGTTGTTATCGATCAACATCGACGTCGGAATTCTTCAACTTAACAGATATATTATTTGTTAGTGTTGGATTTTCTCGAAATCTAACTGTCAGTAACTGATTTATGATATGTGGATTTGTTGATTTATTTTATTCCTAATTTCGGTTCCTATAAAATTAGACTCCGTTATTTTGTATTGCAATCACGCAAGTGCCACTGAAAGGAATGCACAGGGATATATAAAAAGGTTATATTATAAAAAACAACTATTTCATAGTTTGTGCCAAATTCCCTTATTCAACTACTTTTTTGAAGCATCTCAAAAGTATTTTTTTAATTAAAAGTTTTATTTCGCTTTTGTGTTTCGAATAAGTTTCCTACAAAATAGGCTCTACAGTAAAAGTAAGATTTTGCTACATTTGCAGACTTAGCGATTCTCAATTGTTTTAAATTGTTGTATAACGAGTGACTAATTCCGCAATCGCGAAGTGTTTGACTTTATTTATTGTCTCAATTATAATTCATAAAGACCTTGACTGTATTTTTGATATTTATTAAAAGGATTCTGTTGAAATCCCCTCGAAATAAAACAATTTATATTTGAATAGTGAATATATGTTTTTGAAAAGAGAATCTTTGCAAGATAGTTATTACTAATGTCAAAGGCTATAATATGTGCTTCGTTGGCTTAGTAGCAAGCATATAAGGCTATATATCCGGAAGTACTAGATTCAATATGGATTGGTTTCAAATTCCCAGCAGCAGCTTGGAAATTGGAAGTTGGCAGTGTTATCACTCCTATACCGCAGAGACTACTTGAAGCCTTTGGTCTTGAGCTTGATTACTCCATTCGATTACAAAGTGGACAATAGAGAGTGGACAATGCTGCTTAGTTGGGCAGTCTCTTTTGAGTGTGGCCGCCATGAACGAAATCAATCTTGGGTGAAGTTACCTAACCACTTAAGTTAAATTGAGTACTTTGATAAAGAAATAAAACAGGACTTGCGTATGAATTATTTATCGTTGCTATAACCTTATTTGGGTACTAAGCCGCAGCTTCACATATAGTATTAAAATTTCATGCCTATTCTTCTTAGTTGTTGTGTAATTACGCTGCAAGTATTTTTAAGAAAAATATAATTGATATATAATGTATTTGGTTACTAGTAGAGCTAATTAAAAAAAATGTCTAATCAAACGTTTATATTGATTTTATACCTTATCTGGATTGAGTATTTGATAACAACGTGACTGCATACTTTTCACTAGCCCGTAATGCATTATATCATGATAAATATAAATATGATAACATAGTAACATTTAAAAATGTAATTACTATATGAATCACGCTAAAATAGATGGACTTTTAAATGATTCGAGAAAACAATTATGTTTACATTTATTTTAATAATATCATTAGAGGACACACAAATTAATTATAAAATTAGAGGACATTTACAAAGTTTCGTTCAGATTGAGTAAGCAGTTTTGGAGTCGTTAATTAAAAAATATCGCGTATTTTTAGAAAAAAATAAAATACGATAAATACTTTCTTCAGAGTATGATTCTTATCTAAGGATAAATTATACTAAGTTATGTTTCAACGCGACTATTCGTCGATTCTCGGAGTTCCATTATTTCCAAGATATTCTTTGTAAGCCGCTGCCGGATATAAACGGAATGATTTCATCTCCTCTGAGGGTATAGATGAACGAATTAATATAGTAGACTTTATAAAAAATTGCTTTTGAAATTTCTAGATGGTTCGCTAGAACTTTTAAATATGCTAATTACGTCAGCTACGATTGCCATGAAATCAGTCTTAGATAACATTAACAGATTGTGAATTTAAGAACGCATTATTTTTTCTAATAAACGTTGTTAAGACAAAAGACTAAATACATACATGTTTCAAACTGCCTTATATTGGAGAAATTATCTGGTGTTGGTTAATTTGTGTTTTGTTAATTTACTGAAGATCTGTACAAATAACGCGTGAGGGTTTGATGTTATATAGGGTTTTCCATTAAGGGCGCTTGATCGTGCAGAACTTCCATCGTAGCGTGTGCTGTGTGGCACGTAGCGCCGTCCTGTTGAAACCACATGTTGTCCAGATCCATATTCTCGATTTCAGGCCAAAAGAAGTTTGTTATCATCGACCGGTATCGCTCACCATTGACGGTGACGGCCACACCATTATCGTTTTCGAAAAAATACGGACCAATCACGCCTCCAGCCCAAAATCCGCACCAAACAGTCACTTTCTGCGGGTGCATTGCCACTTGGTGAACCTCGTGTGGATTGGTCTCGTCCCAAATACGGCAATTTTGCTTGTTGACATAGCCATTCATCAAAAAATGCGCCTCGTCGCTGAAGATGATTTTTTTGCCAAAATCGGCGTCAACTTCCAACTGCTCTAATGCCCAGTCAGCGAACAGACGGCGCTGTCTATGGTCATTAACCTTGAGCTCTTGGGTCAGCTGGATCTTGTACGGGTGCAGGCTCAAGTCACAACGCAAAATTCGCCAAGTTGTCGTCTGCGAAAGGCAGAGTTCCTGTGCGCGACGCGGAATTGACTGCCGCGGGTTTTCGAGGACACTGTCGCGCACAGCGGCGATATTCTCGGCAGATCTCGCGTTACGTTGACGCACGGGAACCGGCTGATTGTTAACTGACCCGGTTGACTCGAATTTGTCCACCAATCGACGGATAGTCGACTCGGCAGGACGATCATCGCGACCGTAAAACGGGCGAAGTGCGCGGAACGTTGCTCGAACTGAAGACCCATTTTCATAAAACAATTTTATGATTTGCACGTGCTGCTCGACACTGTAACCTGCCATGGTGGTTTGGGAGGACGGAATGAATATAACACACTGCATTTGACAGCTGTCACTCAAACAACATGGCCGCAATCAGCTGTCAAAGTTCAAGCGTCCCTATTGGAAAACCCTATATGATTGGTTGTCTATGTACTTTGTGAAAAAAATGGAACGCCAAATATAATTATGGAACTGATAAAACGGGTCAACACATGGCTTGATTAATTAAACCTAAGTTTAAACGGATAATGTCTTTGTTGCTCGTAAACGCATTATACTCAGAAACAGCGCAATAATGTCTTGTTTAAGTCATCTATTTGTGCGAAACGTGGGTGTGCAGTGTCCGATTCGACCTTTTCCTAACGGTTCGTCGTGGGATTCAGATCGTAACCAACATTTAACATAATTGTCTTATATGGTAATGCTTTGTTCAACTCAAATATCCTTTCTTATTTTTAATTTATTTTACTCACTACACTGAACAAAAAATACGTCGAATGAAGGATTCAAATATTTATTGTGGAATTAATCAACTTACATTTAATATTCATCGCTTTAGGAGTCTATAATGATATCAACCAAAAATGACATCAATATTCTCAGTCAAAACCTCAATAGTTAGAAAATTTTAATGAAAGCACTGAATTAGCCGCACAACAGCAGGAATTATTAAAAATTTTTTTTGTGTTTTGACTTTTTTTAATTTCTTTACCTTTATTACTTGAGTGTAATATTAGCATTATAATAATTGAATCGTTTATTTTATTTGATAAGTGTAGACTATATTGTCATTCAATTATATTGTTGTATTCCTGTAATGTAATGGCGTATCACACTATACTATCGCCGTAATTTATTGTTTATTTTTTGAGTATGCCGATTATGTTTCTTATGTCTATAAATATCGTCACAAGTAAGAACATTTTTTTATCAATGAATTAGAAGGTTTATTATCATTGTTTAATATAATTACTCGCCGGCTTGTGCTCATTTCGCTCGTAAATTAAATTTGTTAATATTTTATATATGAAGGTATATAGTGATTTATAGCATTTTTTATATTAGCAAGATGTACATATTTGAAATAATTCTTGCGGCCCTACACTTTTGGTTGTTTATACAGTTTTGATAATAATCTACTGGGATTTTTACCGGGACCTTAAAAAGTACAATAAAATTTTGATTAAAAACGTACAGTTATATTTCGATATAAGATGGGGTTCCCTTTCTATTTATAAGTTTAAATTAATCGAAATACATAAAAAGATCAATAAATATAAAGTATATTATGGGCATACAATATAACTTTTATTTTTTATTCTTACCCAACTACATCTTATAATAAGTAAATTATAACATTCATAGATAACTAGCGAGAATGATGTATTATCACGCCGCTTCGCATTTGATTTTTGCAATACGTAGTATAAAATTATAAATACAATGTAAACATTTTTCTATATTATCGTCATCATTTGTGCTACTGATTTATTTCGTCGTAAGTGTCGTAAGTCGCGATGGTCGTAACTCGAGAAGTTATGTATTTCAATAAAATCAATCCACTTGTGTGAACGTTTTATGTACATACATATAAATTTCTTTAATATTTTTACTTCTAAATTGATAGTAATAGTCTACGTGATTTATAAGTTTGTCAAGACGACTGAAGTTAATATTTAGATCGAGAAGAAAATATTCAAAAGATATCGGTACAGCCTACGCCTCTTTCAAAATCCTCCAATTAAAAAGTCACTGAAAATAGCCTACGAAAATATTTTTATTTCTATAAACTAGTTTTGACACAATAAATTTATTTTATATTCTAAACGTTATAATTTTTTTTGTAGAAATCATATTTTCAGAGTTAGTTACAAGCACGAAAAGTGACAAAGGTACCTTGTCACTTTTCGTGCGGCTCACTGACGCTATCTGACAGGTTTGGTTTTTAAATAAAATTGTATTTTTTCTCTTCTCTTTTGTTCATAATTTTATTTACAGTTATAAATTTATATGATGTATACATATGGTAGTAGAATTAAATATAAATATGTATAGATAAAAATAACCTCATTTCTTAAGTAAGATAATTACATTACAAATAATGGTCGCGGTGAATGGTAGGAAGAATGCTAGTTTGATTTTTCTTTGCCTCGTATTTTTAAAGCTTTCGATAGAAAATAGAACGTTTTATCATAGATATTGAGAAATTAATACAATATAAATAAATAGTAAACTAAAGCAAAGATATATTTTTGGTTACATACCAACTTTTACCATAGGCACATCATTATTTATATAGAAATGTTTCACAAACTAAACAGTATGATTTAGATCTGTTCTTAGTTTGTCCGTAATTACCACTGAAACATAGCTAATTGCTGCTCGTGCATAATCAAATATTCGTAGTGAATATTTGCAGGTGAGGAACCGTAACATAAATTAATTATATAGCGGAGCGGACGTGATCGCCATATGAACGTTCTAAAATTTTATTTGCTAACTTTGATTTGTCACATGCTATTGTACAAATATTCAGAAGAATATTGAATAAAGTATTTTGAATTTATAAATAAAATAAAATATTGAATTTAACTTATTATTTAATGAGATTTTATTAATAGCGTAATCATCAGTTTGAAAATGTTCGAAACTAACATTCACACGATTGACACGATTTTGTTAAATTGTTGTTAGACCTAAACTGGTCTAAATCGTCAAGTTGGATACAGATTGTTGTTGTTATCGTTCAAACAATCTGTTACGGACTTAAACGCATTCATAGTTTTCACTCCCCCCTGGCCCAGTTGTAAGGTGAAGTTGTGGGAACATTACTTTGATACTATATTTTATACTATCTTATTATCAGATATGTAAAAATATAATGTGTGTGTGTGATGTCCTAACAGATTATGTTCACGGTGGTCAATCTGTTTCAGAAGTGTGTGCGCAAACACATGTGCATTGTCGTCTATTATATCCTCACGCCCATAATCCGATGGGACCGCAATCCACTATCGGAGACAGTTTATGTTTTACTTTATGTATTTGTATATTAATATTATATATGGGGGTTTCCAATAGGGACGCTTGAACTTTGACAGCTGATTGCGGCCATGTTGTTTGAGTGACAGCTGTCAAATGCAGTGTGTTATATTCATTCCGTCCTCCCAAACCACCATGGCAGGTTACAGTGTCGAGCAGCACGTGAAAATCATAAAATTGTTTTATGAAAATGGGTCTTCAGTTCGAGCAACGTTCCGCGCACTTCGCCCGTTTTACGGTCGCGATGATCGTCCTGCCGAGTCGACTATCCGTCGATTGGTGGACAAATTCGAGTCAACCGGGTCAGTTAACAATCAGCCGGTTCCCGTGCGTCAACGTAACGCGAGATCTGCCGAGAATATCGCCGCTGTGCGCGACAGTGTCCTCGAAAACCCGCGGCAGTCAATTCCGCGTCGCGCACAGGAACTCGGCCTTTCGCAGACGACAACATGGCGAATTTTGCGTTGTGACTTGAGCCTGCACCCGTACAAGATCCAGCTGACCCAAGAGCTCAAGGTTAATGACCATAGACAGCGCCGTGTGTTCGCTGACTGGGCATTAGAGCAGTTGGAAGTTGACGCCGATTTTGGCAAAAAAATCATCTTTAGCGACGAGGCGCATTTTTGGATGAATGGCTATGTCAACAAGCAAAATTGCCGTATTTGGGACGAGACCAATCCACACGAGGTTCACCAAGTGGCAATGCACCCGCAGAAAGTGACTGTTTGGTGCGGATTTTGGGCCGGAGGCGTGATTGGTCCGTATTTTTTCGAAAACGATAATGGTGTGGCCGTCGCCGTCAATGGTGAGCGATACCGGTCGATGATAACCAACTTCTTTTGGCCTGAAATCGAGAATATGGATCTGGACAACATGTGGTTTCAACAGGACGGCGCTACGTGCCACACAGCACACGCTACGATGGAAGTTCTGCACGAGCAATTTCTGGACATGGTCATCTCGCGCGGAGGCGACGTGAACTGGCCACCGAGATCGTGCGATTTGACCCCGCTGGACTTTTTCTTGTGGGGTTTTCTTAAGTAGCCGAGCGGCGGACCTTCAGGCCGCCACTAATTCCCAGGTCTTGGAGCTTCACACCTTGCTCCGCCCGCTCCAAGACCTGGGCGTACGTCACGCCCTTACCTTCCGCCTCCGGCTGCAGCGATATTATCACTGCTGCCGAGCGGGGGGCGGCCATCTTGGGCTTGGTCGCTTGTTGGGGCTTTGGCTTCGCCGGAGCCGGTGCAGCGGCGGCCGCGGGGGAGGCCTTCTTCTTTCTTCCCCTCCGCACCACGGTCGACCATGTCGGCTCCTGG
This sequence comes from Nymphalis polychloros, assembly GCA_905220585.2. Taxonomy (NCBI): domain Eukaryota; kingdom Metazoa; phylum Arthropoda; class Insecta; order Lepidoptera; family Nymphalidae; genus Nymphalis; species Nymphalis polychloros. The sequence continues at coordinate 12,915,534 of HG992243.1, read as the reverse complement.
GCTGGTGGTGTCTCATCAGTCCCGGGCGACGGCGCGACGACGCTCGACGAGCCGGCGGCCGGAGCAGGCACTGCCGCCTTTACTTTCGCCCGCTTGGGTGCGGGCGCGGCTTGCGTTTGCGGGGGCGGTGCGTTTCGCTGCACCACCTCGCGTCCTTCACCCACCTTCACAGGAGACGGCCGGTGTTCCCTTGCAGGCGGAAGGCGCCCCTCAATGTTCGACAGTCGCGTGTTGAACATCGCGACCGCCGTTTCGAGGGAGGCCTGGAGCCCCTCCAGGGCCCGTGACTCTACCGCCGCGCTAGCCGACGACGCCTCGTTTGCCGCCGCCACCGTGGTTCGCTCCGCGAACTCACGGCGGTGGGCCTTGACTTCCTCCTTCAGCCCGTCTGCCTCCTTCCGCAGACGGGCGTTGTCAGCGCGGAGTCGGCGCGTCTCCTCGGCCTCCGGCCGAGACGTCAGCACCTCGACGATGCTCCGAAGGGAGGCCGCTGACTCCTTCAGCTTTTTTATGAAGCCTCCCTTCAGGTTGGAGGACTTCGTAGCCACTTCGAGCACGGTGGCTATGCTGCGGTCAGCCATCGCGCGCAGCTCTTCCGGGCCCATGCTGGCTGGGTCATCAGATCCGACATTCGTCGAGGCGGTCTGCACCTCGGGGGCCGCCTCAGCAGGCACCTTCCTGAAGGCCCTGCTGCGGAGCGCCTTCTCAAAGGCGACCTCCCTTTCTTCTTTTTCTTTTGCTCTTAGCTGGGCCTTCGCTTTAGCGAGCCCGCTAGTCATTTTTTTGCCGCGGTGGTCGGCAGTGGGTTTCGCCGTTGTGTCTCTGTCGGACTCGTCGGTGTCTGTGAGTACAAGCCTCACAGAAGCATCCGACGCTGTCTCCATCTCCGTATCCGTATACATACGTAAGCTTGAATGAGCTTACCTCCAGGAGTACTCGTCGTAGGGTGGCTCTAAGGCATCATTTCTGATCCTCAGAGCCGGGGCTATCGGATAGAGAGAAAAAATTTTGGTGAAAATTTCTTCCCCTTGGTTCTATATATAAATAAAGGGCGGGTTGGGCGGTCTATTTTTTTCAGTTTTCTGTGAATATCTCCGGAACGGAGAAGCCGATCCGAGAGATTGATGTGTCAGAAAATGCAGGGCAGAAGGCCCCACAAAACAGCCGAACTAGCCGACGACGAAAAATGAAAAATAGGGGGTGAAAATGCGGAAAAACGTAAAAGATGTTAGGACGGACGGACAAAATGAAGAGATATAAGAAAGTGTATTTGAAGAAAAACGTAGGAAACGGCGAGGTGAGTATGGGTTATTTTTTTCAGATTTTTAGAACACGGATTACACAAGAAAATTTATAAATTTGAACTACGTATTTTAAAAATAAATTTAAGTTAATAATTAGTAGTTTTTTAAGATAATTCCAGAACGGTGAGGCCGATCCGGAAGCTTGAAGCGTCGACGGGTGCAGGGCAGAAGGCCCCACAAAACAGCTGAACAAGCCGACTTTAAGAAATAAACTACACGAGATATTTACGAAAAATGTACTCCAAGTCGCAGGTCTATGCCAACAAGCCGCAAACCACCGATGCCCTCAAAGTCAACATACGCCACGCCATCGATCAAATACAGCCCGATTTGTGCGCCAGAGTCATCGAAAATTGGACCTTTCGTGTGCGCGCCACCAACCGAAGCCGTGGCGGTCATTTGAATGATGTCATATTCCATACATAATGGGGTCGATAGACCTTCCAAATAAAAAAAAAATTCGCAAATATCTCTCCTACATGTATTTTTTTTTGCATTTCAAAGATCAAGCGCCCTTAATGGAAAACCCTATAGATGCACTAGCTGTACCTTCATCGGTAGGTTTTTATTATCTACTATTTGTATTATTGGTTTATATGAAAATGTATCGTATGTTCTATTCTAAGAGACTATCGATTTTTATGTCTATTTATATTTGAATACATTCGGTTGTTCGAACTGGGTTCAAGGACAGACGTACTAACTTCATTTACATTTAAAATACTAAGAGCTAATACAATAATCGTGTTTAATGTGTATATATGAGTTTTAAGTCAATAATATATTACGGAAGATTACCTTTATTTGATTAACCTTTACAATTTGTTTGGCATTTCCAACTTTTTATTAATTTATATCGATAAAAATTATTACCAAGATTAATTATTTCAAAATGATTCGGTACAAAAAATATTTGTCATTAACACGTACAATATTTGTCGTAAAATAACTACTGCTTACATTGATTTCAGCTTTGTTGATATAAGCCATGATAATGCTGTAAGGTAAAAGATAAAAGATAAATTATGGGTCAGCCCCGATCGATAAGATTAAACTAGTGACGGTGTATTGAATAGACGTAAAAGTGTAAATTCTAAATATGGGTTTTTATTTAACATTAAGACAGCTAAACGTATTTAAAATTATTATATATGCGCATTATTCTATATTCTTCGCATCAAAATAAAATGGAAGGAATTTTTATTCAAGCACGGATAGAAACCTTGCTAGCTCAGTCAAAATATTATTTTCATAATCCGACTTCCAAGCAAAACTAAGGCCGAACTTCTTATCATGTAATGTAAATTAATATCACTAAGAAGCAGTCTTGACCTGCAAATAAAAACAAAAGTGAAAGACATTTTCTTGATTAAAAGATGGCTTAGAGGTTTCATCAGTAATACAAGAAGGATTCCGTAATTCGGACTCCGTGTGAAAATGGTAATGGGAAGAACTATATCGTATCGTAAGAAGTAATATGTTCAGGGGTGACTAAGATAGGCACTGAATAAATACTTTAAAGAATACAGCATAGCAGTCAACAATTTAATTACAATCACCAGTTCATTTGCTAGAACAATGCTCTAGTCGTTCATTCAGCCGTCGTAGACTTGGTTTCAGAATTATTTATACGAAGTCGTTGCAGACCTCTTTCCTTTGTTTAAATTCCTTTGTGCTCTTTAACTTCGCTTGAATTGTCGAGAAACATCCTCATCAATCAACATCGCAGATATAGCTATTCGTGAACTTATACAATTTCTTTATTATATGTATATAGTTACTTAATTATTTTTATATATGTGAGAGAACGGGGACAAAATAAATAGTAAAACCAATGTATAAGTAAATAAAGTATATTCAAAATAATAACAGGTAATTATACTTATTTCTAAGCACTTATTACAATAAATTCTACATATAAAATAATTAAATTAAATTACATAATTAACAGAATAAAAATCAGAGCACCGATAGTGCCGTGTTCAACACTGAACCATTTCTGATCCGTTGACATCTGTCGAGCCTTATATAAAGATTTGTCATTTGTGTCAATTGCACAACCGTGTTATAAGACCGGAACTTGATTAAGAAATATTATCTCCAACATATATGAATAAGAAATTAAACTCTAGTAATAACTTGTTTTTGATTTAAATAAACAAATTAAAAATCAAGTCATGTCCCATTTCATTATATAATTCACTACTATGCCAAATTTATTTTAAAACAGGTCAGTCCTTTTGTTGTCACATAAACCTTTCGCATTTATATATTAGTAAGATGAGATTATTATATCAAATATAATTTCCGGATGTAGTTTTATTACACGTATAAAAGTGTGAGCAGAATGCGTAGCGGTTGTCGGTAACCCTGGCGGATGTGTGCTCATCAAGTTGAGTGCTCAGATACAGTCCTGCCTCAATATAGAAGGTTGTGCGATGTCGTTTCTTTTTACGGTTGCTCAGAAAATTCAAGTTTCATATCAGATATTAGTTATATTTGGAAACTTTTGTTTTAGTGTTTAAAATTGCTTTTTTACCAATAGTAAGTCAGTAAATAAAGTGACTAAATATGGCGAATACCATCATTATTACTGTTTATTTTAACGTTTTTTACTTTATGGCTAATCTGGGTTAGTTCAAATTGTTTGAAAAATACTTTTATCTATATTCGTACCACAATATATCGTTATACTATTAGCCTTGAATGAACTACGTAGCTTCTATATTGTAAATAGACAAAATTGATTACAGGTAACACAATGAGATCACATTTTTGTTAAGTAAAAAATACATTGAAAAACATTTTGGTCGGTCAATGGGTTCAAGGTGTTCAACCTGTTTGATAAATTGGCAAACGAAACGTTGATAAGTCGCTTTGCTTCTAGAAGGGAATTAATTGTTTTTATTACCAGTAATTACATCTTACTCAATTCGCTAAGCATTTAACTCTTCACTAGGCTTAATTGTAATTTTAAGTTATTTTGGCTGATTATGATTGCCATTAAAAACCCAATAAAAGCAAGATTTTGAACATACTATACCTACCTGACTTCTCATGGCGGGAAAAAGGTAAATAGAAACTTTGATCTTGAATTGACCTGTTATTATTGGTCGAGATGTTAAAATATTTATGATATTAAAATGACTTAAAAATAGTGTTTTAAATGACAGAGAATTTTCGAAACTTTCAAAGTTAAATTAAAGCATATGGAGCTGTGGAGAAGTCCTCATTATAAATAAATATATATTATTACTTAACATAGAACGGTTTGTTTTTAGTGCATAACAGCACAGCAAATCTAAGTTTTATTCCTCCTTGGCACATAAAGGTTTACATACAGCGATTTTCGTAAGCTCGTTTTTAATAAACAATAACTATTATAAGTACGTAAAGAAAACCGAGTAACGGATAATATAATATAAAGATGTGCCAACGTTTTATTTTTAATATAGATATGCAGTTTTTTAAATCAATAATTAGTATATGAAAACAAGATAATTGCTTTAAAAAATCCCAAGAATCGTAGTAGTTAGTCGTAGTTGTATCATACGTTTGGGTGACAGCCACTTGACATTATAGCGTTTGTGGTCTGACCTGACCACACGCCGCAGTAACATCAAAACGTTTGTTATAAAATAATAGTTGTCATTTTTTATTCACATATGTTTGCTACGACATGTACTTTTTTATTTTTTATTTGTTTAAATTTTTTTATGCTATTAATTGTGATGGTGCGTTAATGTATGGTCCTTACTTGTTAACCGATCATAATGATCGTCGTTACGGAGATAATTATAGAGATTAATGTGAACGTAGATGTTTATAAGAGTTAATTAATTAGTTTGAAATTGAAACAATCAGTGCTGTTGGCATTGAGCGCGTAATAAATTGATAAAATAAATTATTGTTATTAAACAACAACAAAAAGAAAATACACCGTTTCATGTCGCTTAATGATTCTCGCTAATAGTAGATGAAAGCATTATAAACATGTAATTGATATTCAGCAAGCAAGCAAACGGCTTTGGAATATTTGTAAAAATAAATAAGATTGAATTGTTTGTCTGTGATTTCAAAACAACTGCTTCTTTTTCAGTTAATATTTTTTTTATTTTACACTATAGCTGCTATCTAATAAATTAAATAATTTATATATTTCATTAAAAAACGCATATAATATCTTAATGTACTTTAAAATGCCAGATTTTTAAGGATTTTCCTCACAAACTGAATTCCATTATGGCTAAACCGCGGTTTTCGTTAGTTTTAATATAAAACCGTTGTTATGACAATAATAATATTAAATCGACACTATCGGCAACTATAATGCGAGTTGATTTGATCGATTCCGTTTTAACTACTTAAATAATAGAATTTATATTTAAATGACTTTCTTTGTCTGAAGAATATCGAGCTTATGTTTTCGTGAGACATTGTTATTTACGATATAATGTAAAAACTAACTTTTAAGATATTATGAAACATTTAATGACCTTGAAAAAATAGAATTTTATCATAAAACCTATAAGCCGTGTAATTATATGTGTAGTATAATGAAGAGTTGCAGTTCACGCTCTAGACATTTTCTTAATTCATGATTAATTAGTAACTAAAGTGTTACCGTTAGCTGGCGCAGTGCAGCGTTGTAGCGAACTAGCAGTAATTTCGTTCAGCGACGTCGGGTCGTTGTACTTGCAGCGAATACTGCATAACTTACATTACTTGATACTTAACCTTTACACGACAGAGGTCAAGTTAAACGAGTTTCTTCTTTAAACATGGTTTAGGAGCTTGCAATAAAAAAAAATGATAATTTGTATTTTTTTTTATATAAAATAAGTAAGCGTAAGAGCAAATGGGCCACCTGATGTGAAATGGTCACCATATATACATTGGCACTGTAAGAAATATTTACCATTATTTACATCGCCAATGACACACCAACCTTGGAAGCAAGATGCTATGTCTCCTGTGCCTGTAGTTAACCTGGCTCACTCACCCTTCAAACTGGAACAGAATATTAAATAATGCTATTTGACGATAAAATATCTGAGGAGGAGCAAGCAATGCAAGCATGCAAGCCTGTCTTGGGTAGGTACCACACCTACCCAAGACAGGCTTGCACTAAGCCCAACCACAAGTTATTAGCAACTGCATTTAAAACGATAAAATTCTTTATAATTTTTAAATACATATATAATATATTCTGATATTTTAAATACATATATATATATCATTCTGGTCTATAAGATACTAATAACGTACGATTTTCAATTCAAATGTATCTAGGAATCATCGACAACTTGGTAAGTTTTATCGATTTCAGGCTGTCTGTGTGAAACGTCAAAAGTTACCTATAATTTATCATTATTGTTGCTATGATCAAACATTACAAATAGTCCTCGATGAAGTCAGCCTTTTAGTGATGTTATCTTTACCATGACCGGGTTCTTATGAATCAGTTATCTTCAATAAGTCTTTAAGATACGTATAAGGTAATTTATAACTAGATGAATAGCTTAGTTTAATTATAATAAATATATTTTGTAAGAGTTTTTATATGGTGCTTTTAATGTAAGCAGGAGTTATTTGGCAGTTTCGTGACATGCAAATAAAACACGAAATGAAGTAATTATATTCCTTGTATATCACGCTTTCACCCAAACCGCTGAGTGCAATTTTTAGCGTACCGCGTCGGTTATTTAAAAATCTTAAAGGCGCGCCCCACTATTACAGCTCGCATTGCACAATTGCACTGTAGTGATTGGAAAAACATTGTCTTGAACTATCTATCTATACACATATACGGAAATACTTGGGATATCTCAGTTCATTTGCCAAAAGCATTCTACTTTAAATTTCAAACTTATGTACAATAATAATGAAAAAGATTGGCGGCGTAGTATACGCAAACAATCTCACAGGTGCAATCTCACAGTGCAGGGCATCATTGTGCCGATGATGCGACACGGTCGGAGAGATCAGGCGGAGGATCAACGGCTCTACCTGCTTTCCAAAATACGAACACATTTATTGCATTGACAACGATACTATTTAGAGAATAGGAATGAAGAATATGTGTAATGCGAGATAACATGGGCACGATATCTATGGACATTTTATTTAAATTACCAGTTTGAAATTTTAATAAAAAAAAATACAATGCGTTCGTTTTATTTTTCCGATAAAAGTTAACTGGTGATTGAAATAACGGCCCTAAAAATATAAATTGCATTTAAATGAATGAAACAAGAACAGTCTAGTCTAGAATCAAGATGAACAAAAATAAAAGGTATTATAACTATTGAGATTCGATTTTTTGGAATATCATTATTTATCAGAGACTATGCGGCACAAGTTACACTTTGCGAATACAAATATATCGATAATGTTTTTTTCGAAAAATACCTAAATCAGCGTGAGATGTAATTTATTGATGAAAATAAATTTGTAAGAAAAAATAGTTTATAATTAAACGAGGACACACAAAAACAGTAAACTCAATATTTTCAAAACAATAATGATCATTAAATACTAATAACCATATGATTCATGATTGATATGTAAATTGCTGATATGGAATGAATTTCCCGGCGTTTGCGATAATTCTAGCTCTAGTTGCACTTAATAATTATATTACTAAAATGTTTCACCGCCAATGAGTTTTGTGCAATATATATTATGTTTAAATGTACTAAATGGTTGAAAGATTATTTGTAATGTATTTTGTATATTTTATTTAATGAAGTATTTCTTGCAATCTGTAGTTATATCAGTACGTACGCTGCTATATTGTTGTACATTGAATATAAAATACACCTACAATATATGTATAAATCATTACACTTTTAATTCAAACATCGTCTTAATATTACATTTCAAAAGACAAAAAAGTGCTGTAGTATTTTAAAAGAACGTAGTTACTTATATTAAATACGTACTTTAATCTTTTTTCTTCATCTTTACAAACACATTTAATTTTGTAAGACTGAAAGAGCTTTGTAGGTTTTTCTATCAAACATTAACTGGTGTGTCTTAGTGTGAGTGATATTACCTGTCTCTACAGAAAGCTCTAGTGCGCTCGTATAGCTCTTTGAAAAAAAAAGAGGATTTTTAAATCGTCTACCTAGTTTTTTTCTTGAATCGGAATGTAGGTCACGGCTGGATGTAGGTATTTCTACCAAGTAATGTGTTGACGTGGCTTGATTACCATAGTACATGGAATCGTACTCTCGTTATTAAATGGGGTTGGGAAGGTGAGCGCATTCATAATGAAGACTCAAGTCCTTACATTAACTAATGAGTATTTTTAACGGTTAATATTATTTGAGGGTTTATTTTATATGAAAGTAAAAAGATAAATGCCAGTAAATGTTACATTGGTGGACAAAGGCCTCTGAAACTAAATACGTTTACTCTTGGATCTTATATTACCATGCTTTTCCACGGTAGCTTGGTGGATAAACATGTCTCTTTCATTTGAGTTTATAGAAACGACTCATTCTCAAAATATTTGTATTAATATCAATCAATCATATGAAATATAAATATTCGTAGGTTCCATAAAATGATATATATTTTTAAATAAATTACACAGTTTCTAATATTTCACGTGTCACGTATTCAAAGCGATTGTTCATATCGTTACAATGTTGAAATACAGGTAGTCAAACTGTTGAGGCTGTCATAAAACAGTACCTATCCTCTTAGTGGATATCTGCCACGGAAGATTGTCTCAACGGGAGACTTATCAACTCCGGAGGAGTCGTAAACACTGCACTTTCTATTTCGTAACTCTTAGTTCAATCAGTGGCCTATCCGAAACGTATATTTTAGTATACTAAATATCGCCGTACTTATAATATAGAAAAATAGTCTGCAAATCTCTGCAAAGCATATAATTAACTTACGAAATCCACATTACAGTTTGATTTTTGAGTGTGGCTTGTCTTAATCTACTGCAGTGTTACTTACTAAGATGTTATATGAAATTATAAAGTCTGCCCATGTATATTTTTATTTATATTATTGTAAAACAACTGAGTAATGGCTTCTCTATTTTAGGTGAAATTCGTTTGAGCATTATAAAAGGAAACCCTTAGGGGTCTAATATAAGTGCAATGTTACAGTCACAAAAACATTTTAGTTTTGCCACGTGCTTTAATTTCTTAAAGTTTATCGAAATATTTGTATAAATAGAACCTTTCCCAAATATGCCAGTAATTATATAATTTGTATATTCGTTCTAGAAAGGTTTAGTATTGTGTCGTTAAAAAGAAATGTAAAGCAATTCACCACATACAACATTCATTTGTCAGACTGGCGATGTTCGCTAGGATCAGCGACTATCAATAAGCCTCCGATCGGTTCACTGGAGAACATGAATTCCGACAGTAGCCGTGCTCCCACGGGAATGCACTTGTCACTATTAAATGCTCATTTGTTTTGAAATGTTTTATACAGATTTATTTCAGTTCAAGTAGGTATAAAATTATGTCACAACTTCACCTTTTTTATTTATTAAACGGTGATTATTGATAAGTAAGTAAGATCCTCTTTGTGTACCTGCATCAGTTGATTTCAATTAACGTTGAATTGTATTAATAGATTATACATTAAATTATAACAAAATAATTACATATATTCATTTGAATAAATTTTGAGACTCATAAACTAGCGACTTGACTAACGAGGCTGTTGTCTTAACATCGTCTTATTTTAAATACTGATTATCAAAATAAAAACCTTGTTTGTACCTAACTGAGCTACCTAACGAGTACACATATTAGTAATTTTAAGCATAATGAAGGCTTATGTTTTTATCGAAATCGTATTCAGGCAATTTTTAAACTTCAAAAAATAACTTACTTCATATTCGAGGCCTTTGTTTTTATAATTTAATACGTATATTTATAATAATTGTATAGGAAAATAAACGTGTTAAGAATACTGTACACATGCCATGCAATAATAGGCGCTGTATTTCAACGCCATAAATGTATGCCATTACTAATGTCAAGGCTGCTTTTAGTAGCGAGACTTGTGCATTGTTGATGCAATGAATATGCGTGTCGCGCGCCGCGTAGACGAGGTGCATAAATCACGTTGAAATATATTTGAATGCATAATAATGATTAATAGTTTGCCAGAATGGTTTTTGAAAGGAAAGAAAACAGTTTGTTTTCAAGTAAAAAAAAATAATATTATTTCTTTTTTTTAGTTAATTAAGCAAATATTGTTTTCTAAATTTTTTTAACCTCTGAACTAGAAATTGTAAAATGTTTGAATTATATTAAATTCAATGTCTTTATTTAGTCTTCAATCGTATAATAGTTATTTTTTACTCTAACTAATCATAAAGTTAAATTACATTTTTTTTAACAAAAGATTACTTGTAAAGGTTATGATAAAAAAAAAACTTTTTTAAAGTATCTGTTATGTATAAGAGTTAAAGTTAACAATATAAATGAAAAAAAATGTTTGCATTACTTCTTTGTTTTATAAAAAAAACATAATGAATGTATGTATATGTATGTCACATGGCCGCTTATCAGTTGGCCATGTAACTATCAGAACGGGAAGCCTTTTAGACAGGTTGTCAAACGGAAATAGCAATTGCTATTCAATTATTTTTACCATGAGTAAATATATAAAAAAATTGCCTATATATTGTTAAATTATAATTTAAACTTCTAATGTCATCCACATTAATATTAAATTATAAGGACGACTACGAATTGAATATGCGTAGTGTGTGGCTTTTTTTTCATAGGGCAAAGTAAATTGTGCTTCGTGAAAGATTTAAATTAGTCGCGCACTGACTATGTAACGATTAAGAAATTGTTTAATTTGCCTTACAGTGCTAATATCTATAGATGTGGATGACCAAGTGGTGGCAGTACAATCAGTGGCCCAAACACCCTTCTTTCTTCAACCTATGAATATAAAAAAAAACTGAAATTATGCCAAAAATTAAATCGATATCAGTTTTATTTATAGAGATAGTTAATCTGCAATTATTTACGGCCTGATAGACATAAAAAGACGGAAAAAATCACCATAGTGCCATTATTTTTACCTGAAAGCAGAAGTCTTACCAGAAAGGTTCCTTTTTTACCTGTACTTTTTATTTTATTGCAATTGGTCCCCAGGCTGCAAAACATGCGTTTTTCTTGGACCTTTATATAGGTATTGTTTTATTTCTTTTTATTTATTACGTTGAGCCAATATCTAATTGGCTTGTTTCAACGTCTATTTGTTGAGAACCGCTAATCAAAAAGGGAGTGCGACAGGGCTGAATTCTATATCCGGCACTGTTCAACATATATGGGCAGTCTATTATCCGCAATGTGCTCGAAAATTGGAGCAAAGGATTTCCAATAGGAGGATAGCGGATCTCAAATCTACGGTATGCTGATAACACTGTCCTCGTTGCAAATTCTGTGGAAGACATGCAGGAGCTGTTTCAGAGACTCGAGATCGAAAGCAACCGCATGGGTCTCGCAGTAAATAGAAGCAAGACGAACCTAATGGTAGTTGACCGTGACGAAAAACTGCCCAGATCAAAGAATATCATCCCAGGTTGACATTATAGACCATTACATGTACTTGGGCGCGCTAGTCTACAACGATGACAGCTATGTACCTGAGATAAAGAGGCGTATTGGTATGGCTAAGAACGCGATGACTCGACTAAACGTCATCTGGAAGAAAAAGGGGTATTACCAACACAACCAAGACCCGGCTAATACGCGCTCTAATATTCCCCATATTCCTGTATGGTGTAGAAACTTGGACGATACGAGCTAGAGAAAGGCAGAGAATTGATGCATTCGAGATGTGGTGCTGGAGGCGCATGCTGAGGATACCCTGGACCGCCAAGCGCACCAATGTATCTATCCTCTCGCAGCTTCACGTCCAAACCAGCCTCTCCACGATCTGTCTGCAACGTATATTATCATACTTTGGCCACATAAAGAGAAGGGGTGATGAGAGCCTTGAAAAACTGATCATTGTTGGAAACACGGAGGGAAAACGAGCCCGGGGACGGCCCCCAACCAGATGGAGCGATCAAGTGAGAGGCCCATCTTCAATTAAGTTTTGCTCGGTCGCCAGAGACGCGATGACTAGGCACCGGTAGAAGCAGATAATCCAAACTAGGTGTATACCATCCACATCTGTCGATGACCACGATCCTCAGCCATGATGAGCCATGAGGAAGCGACCACAGAGAGAGAGATTTATTACGTTATAAACAACGTTATATTAAAATATATTTGGATCGAATATAGTAGCTTATTATACCACTCAAGTTCACCCACTCCCCATTATATTAGGTCAAATTATTTTACAAATTAAATAAAATTATATTCCAAGATATTTCAAAAAAGGTTTCAACAAAAATACATGTGACTTACGATAAATTTGGATCGCTTATTGTTTTATCGCTAAATACATATTAATTGGAAGTGGAAAGAGTACGACGTCTGTGGCAGACAAACTAATATTACTTCGACAACGGAGCGAGCAAACCTATTTATTTCTGTTTTTGTCTATAAACAAATTGTAGCGTTTGCTCATTTTCATGCAAAAATATAAAATCCGTAATTAACTGTAATAAAGTCTGAATAATAATCGTAAAATGAAACAATAAGCAACAAGAATGAAACGCCATTCAATGAAGTGTATTGATTTTTTGCTCATAAAATTTTAATCGAAACTGACTGACTACTATGTTTTACCATGACCTAAATGTACGCAATGTTCTTTAATTTGTGGCTAACATTGAAATTGTTTAAATACTTTGATTCGTTTTAATAAAAAAATTATATAAATTTATACGAAATAAACGTATTCGAATAAAACTGTTCGTTAGTTGAATGAAGTAGGAGTTTGATACTTTATTGGATATGTCAGTCATGAAATACATTTAAAAGTTTAACGTTTTGTTAATGTAAAATGTCAGGTATATATCACTATTGATACTAGTAGCTAACTTTAAAAAGGGTTAACGGTATAAGTTTTTGGTAGTACGGTACGGTATATATTTAGGTTCAATCTGTCAGTTAACTGCTATATAGAAATGTTATTCGTTCTGCTTTGTTATTGTAGGTATGTTACATCGGTATGATAATTAAGGGTAATTAAAGAACTCACTACGTATCTCAATCGTGAAATGTTGGAAACGCAGCTCAACAGTGATTTTATAATCTTAAGAAATTAAGCATGTCACATACAGAACTATTATGGTAATAGTGACCACTTTTCGTTAGGTGTGGTTTACAACGGAATAAAGGCTTGGCGCTACATTGTATAATTTATTTAAACTCGTTTATGGAAAAGTGAAGCCTGCGTGGTAAAAATTACTGCAACACACCATTTTTTGTGTTCAAAGATAGGCGCTGTCTATACGGGTCTTGGTACTTTAACTTCAATATTTAAGATTACTCTCTTCTTACAATACTACTTTCAGAAAAACTATGGCAGTCGCGAAAAATATAAGGATAAAATATAATATTTCAAAAAATAATAATAATCAGAAAAACAGATGTTGTTAATGTTGTTAATTAATTATGTTAACAGTCGATTAACTTTTATGACGGGTTATCAAGTTTATTAGCGTTTGTTAAAAGACACCAAAACTTGGTCAAGAAATTCAATCCTGCGGTGAAGCAATAAACTTTGTTTGGAGTATTATTTTTTTAGAACAAATATAGTGATCTAACACGTGTCGACGGTCTTGATACTCGTAATACACATGTCTTACTTAACACTAATTAGTGTATTTAGTTTTCTATTGTTAGTAAGATTTAGTCCGCCATTTGTTCCATCAACTTTGTGTTGGTCAATAAAGTATTTAAATAAATAAATAAAATAAATAAGATCTATTTTCGCTTGTACTGTTTACAAAATTATATTTGATTAGGTACCTCTGGCTATCGATTTGAACATTGTTAAATACATATATTCGTTAGTAAAATTACAATATATTATCCGCCTTATTCATAAACTTTATTTAACTAGTGATTAGTTAAACAATATTTGTCTTCTTCTTTCGTATGACAAATCAATAATGACAGAAAGAGACAAATCAGTGTTTAGCTAAACAGTAACTAAGCAACGTTTATAAATAAGGCCGTATGTTGATAGCTAACTGTCATTCTAACTCAAAAATATACCTACAGATAAATAGTTGATAGACTATGTTATATACTGTGTATAAAATGTTTGATTGGCAGCGTGAGATATGACATATGCAAGGGAAGAATCAATAATAATTTACATATATAATTATATAGTACATAGGCAATAGTGCTTCGATCGGCTCTAATCATTATTAGTATAAATATTATTACTTTTTATGAAATAATGTGATTTTTTTCAGGAAAAAAACCACCCATCTAGATTAATTTAAAAATCAAAACCTTATCTAAATTTAAAAAAAAGTGCCAAATCGTAAGTTTCCGAAGTAAATTTATATATAGAATTGATCACTTCATATTATTGTCAAACTTTGTTATGGTTTAGATTACGAAGCAAATTTAAATTTATATTGACTTAAATATAAGGCCCATAAGGTCGTTTAGATGAGATCACAATTTAGCGATAAGATAGCGTTATTGTGCATCTCAGCGATTTTTATGTTACTGTAAAGCTTATATCTTTGTGTGTTTATAATAACAATAATAATAATCATATATGGCAATGGAATGAAATAACGCACTGAACGACTCCAATAAAGGGGTTGATTAATCTTATTATTGAATGATTGCATGTATAAGGATTTTATTAATTAACGATTATGTTAAGAAAGTGTCTTCTATTGATTTGCTGTACATGGTCACGAAATAATATATCAGGTCTCGTGAGTTGGTCATTTTTTAAAGGCTTACGTTCAACAGATGTAAACTTATTTAAGCTTACATATAACACCAAGTAAAACAAAGATTAAGTACTTTTAGATAATTGTAATATATAGATAAACTAGACAACGCAACAATTTGTATGAGAAAGTAGATCTCCAAAAAGTATAGAAACAAGTTCGCGACCGCATATATCAGATACTGTTAACATATTGTTCACATTCAAAACTACGCCCAGATTGCTTGTCGCAATATATATAAAAAACAAGTAGTGAGAACGAAAAGCTATTGTTTTATGTATTAATGTTTGCAAGTTTACGGTAATTAAGAAAATAACTTCTGTGTTTGTAATTAATGTATTAAACAAATAAAATTTTGGATTAAGCCGGTCATATTTTTTGTTATACTCTATAAATCTGGTTTATAAAACATTGGTTTTAATAATAAATAAAATGTATTTAATTAATATTATTATAGTATTATTTTTTGTGTATCTGCAAAATGTCCCGTACATTTAATTGGTAAACTTTTGACAACTGATTTATAGCCTATAGTAATGGTAAAGTCTTTATGTAAATAAACTTAGGTGTAACAGTAAATACAAGGAGTAAATTGAAGTAAGCCAGTTTTCACCATTATTATTTTCTCCGCGCAACAACAGTAGGGATTATTTCGTGGGTGGAGTTATGAATGTCTACGTCATGTCTATTTACAATCGTGTAATTTAACCGAGAAGTCTGAATGGGTAAGAGGCTTACGAGTACACTAATTGGATTTCGTCGCTTAAACGAACATAGTATTATTACTAGTACCGTACGTTTGACAGCATCAGTTGTGTTGGTTATTAGTGCTTAGGTAACGTATAAATAACGAGGATACAAAACAGTTTAGTATTTAATTACAAATTTTGTTATTGTTTCAAAAGTTAAGTCAGTAAATTATATTATTAATTAATAGATTAATAATAATGTCCTCCAGACCGATTTCGGCCACGGTTACGGCGGCCAATCTCAAGAGAGATTAGCAAACTGCGCAGTGTTATAGAGCACAAGTGTGTGTGCAAACACAGGTGCACTCTCTTTTCCCAAGCTCTCATAATCCGATGGGACGACAATTCGACACGATCGGAAAGAGTTCAGGCGCAGGACCAACGGCTTTACGTGCTTTCCGAGGCACGGGATTGTACACCTTCCAAACTGGAAGTGTGTACACACACTTCCAACTTCCAGATTCCGGGCTGCTACTGAGCATTTTCTTACAGAAAAACCCAAGACTGACTTTTTATTGAACCCAGGACCACCGGGTCTGCGACATTATATGTAGCCACTAGACCAACAAGGTAGAGGTTAATAGATTATAGATAAGTGACGTTATTTTTTAGTAGTTGTATCATAGATCTGATCTGATGATAAACCTACACTCGAGGTAGGTAATATATTTAATTCAATAGCACATTCGTTTCCCTTAAGAGTTACGGAATACAGGTGGCATTCACGGGTGTAAATAAAATATAAAGCTCTTCATTATGACTGACATTAGAGTATGTCTAACTGAAAAGTATTCTAGACTACTCAACAAAACACATTTAATAATGAAAATATAATATATATCTTCATGGCGTAACGTAATATGCTTTGATGATACGTCGAAAAACAGTCCATGGAATTGATTGAAATATGTTTGAATTTCTATTAAATTGTTTTCAATTAAGGTTCTACGATAATGTTTAATGCAGTCAGTTTATTTTCTTAAACGATATTTGTTAATTCATCTGTCGAGAAACACGTTCTAATTAAACTCGATTAAGTTATGTCTCAAGACTCTAGAGACTCCTTAAGCTCGTTCGTTGGAATAACTAATTTATCGTGATTTATGAAAATGAAGACAAGTTTTCTTTTTATATAGAATACTAACGAATACCCGCTTGACATGGCTCCTATGTACATTGATGCTATATATATAAGGCAATATTTTGAATTTGGAAAAGAGTTTGGTAATGAAGACACGAAATTTTAATTTTAGGGTTTCTTAAAATTAAAAATGTGTCGCCTCTATATTTAACTCTATCTAATCGACTCTTTTATAGTCATTATTTTCAGCAAACTAAGTCAAATATACACGTTTTTTGGTATTAGATATACGTATTTACATATGTACGTATCTTCATAAATTTTGCAGCTAATGCTTCTGGGTAGCGTTTTTATATATGTGTAAAAAGCAATAATTTGTTATAAAATTGATGATATCGTTAGCATTAAAGCATTATTTTATAAGATACATTTTATGATATTTCATTATTATGAAATTAAATTACAGTATACAAAGCAAGGAAAACTTATAAGCAACAACTTTTAATAGGGTGGATATAAATGAATGAGGTTGGCTTTATCTTGCAATTTTACGAGTGGATTTCAGGGTTCAAATATGTATGTAAGTTTCTTTATATGTAATAGATTTGGATGTATAGGGTATCGTTAGTGGCCTTACATCATTCACAAAAAAGTTCGCAACGGTATATGCCTAACTATTATAGTGGCTTACCACAATAACAGTTTTTGTTTAAATTATTAAGTTAAAAAACGGTGGAATCGAATAGAGGTGATATATGTATCATGATATTATTAATCCTTATCATTTAAATGGTTTGATAATTAAGGATGATTATTTACATGTTATTTTTTTTTTTATTATTGTATAGGTAGGCGGACGAGCATATGGGCCACCTGATGGTAAGTGGTCACCAACGCCCATAGACAATGGCATTGTAAGAAATGTTAACCATCGCTTACATCGCCAATGCGCCTCCAACCTTGGGAACTACGATGTTATGACCCTTGTGCCTGTAATTACACTGGCTCACTCACCCTTCAAACCGGAACACAACTATACAAAGTACTGCTGTTTGGCGGTAGAATATCTGATGAGTGGGTGGTACCTACCCAGACGAGCTTGCACAACGCTCTACCACCGAGTAAAATCCACTTTAAATTCCACTTATGTGAATTCCACTTTAAATGATCCGGATCGGACTTTTAGTTTAGAAGTTATGACGCGTATAAAATTATTTCTGTAAGAAAAATGTCACGCTTTGGACAAACTGGAGCTGTCCTACGTTTAGTCTATTACCAAATACTAATTTACGTTAAATAATAGTTTTTAAATTTTCGCGGACGAATTCGCGGGCAAAGTGCTTGTCGTTAATATATTGATTACATTTATGTATAAAATTGATATGTATCGAAGAGGTACGATGTAATTTTTAAATATTCAAAATTGTGCCCAATTTATTACATCTCTACCATACCTGTTACATAACTCTTAGATATGTTTCGACATTCAAAAAGCAACTGTAACCCCAATAGCATTGAGTAATATTTATATAAAATTTTATTTAATACCGAGAACAGCACGTGGGATAAATAGGCCATTTCGCTCGGAAGCGCAGCGGACCGTGATGGAACGCTTTGAAAACGCGCGCTTAATTTCTACAATGCTCCAAGCTTTTCCTTGATTATGGGACAACGGGCTGTGTTATTGCATTCGTGTGCCGTGATAACCTTCCTTTGGGATCCTCGATTTGAAATAATATTATAATATAAACATTTCTTTATAACAATGTTTAAAACCTTCTAGCTTATTCTAATGAGATTATAATAAATACATATGTATCGTTTGTATAAGTGTTCTTTAATCGTACTATTACACCATCCTAAATAGTATCTATCAAAACATGCACGTGTCCACGTGGGAGGGCTGGAGTGTCTGTGCAAGACAGGAAGTTGGCAAAACTCATAAAACAGTCACATGAAACTCCCACCTGACTTAGAACTGGAAACGGTATCACTGCATAAGACATTCTATAAGTTGTAAGAAAATTATATATCTTCAATACAAAAACTTTATCATAGATACAACGAAATAATTTTTATTAATTCTAGTACTTTTAGTTTGCTCGAATAAACCAGTCGAGCGTAAGTATGAACACGAGATTAAATAATATATCTTTGCTAGAGAAATTCTGAAATGTCAATATTACTTTGATATCGGGTCCAATAAGCTCGCTGTCTCGATGTCTAACAGAAGTTAGTGGAGAGAATCTACGGGCTATTAGATTTCTATGTAGTATTAAAATATCAGGGCAGCTTTGACCTAACTAACTAAGAATAAGAAAACATTTATTCAGGACACTATAGATATTTACCAATTACTAGTTATTGCGTGGCATGTTTTGCAATGTCTACTAATTGTTTTTATTTTATTACCATTTATTATTTTATTTATTATTACTTTTTTATTATATTATTTTAGGACCGTCTATTGTCCATTGACAATAATATGCCCTACTACTGGCAATACATGTACAAATTCTCAGCTAAATCGGATGAACGACGCGTGACGCGTTCGATGGTATATGATGAAATTAAATCAATGTTTTTTTGTATCCATTACGTTTTAAACTTTTTGGATTGTTTCCTATTTCTATTCTTTGTTATGTATCGACTTATAACAAAAATTAGTCAAAGAAAGAAAATAAAACAAGAAGTATTAACTCATAATGTCCATATTATTGTCCATATTGTCCATGTTTGTTCCATATTAATTTATGTAAAAGTATGTATATTTTCTCTAAATTGTATTTGCATTTATAGTTTGTTTCAATGCGCTGCAACCGCTTCATTCATTACCATAAAGGGGCGCTATCTGCTTCGTTTGCGTGTAACCCTTGGCTAATAACTTAGAAGTGTAAGGTCTGCCTACGCTTAAGCTGACTCAGCGATCCCTTTCAAAATCATTATAGCATTGGCACTCTCATAAAGTATCATTGTGCGTTGTTACTGTACGCGTATGATTGCGAACTGCAATTTTCTAGCTGACCTCGTTATGTGTAAACATTGCAGACTACGCGGTAGTACTATGTGATGACGCATTTGAACATCGAATTTATAGCTCTATATCGTGTAGTAACAAAGGCAATTAAGTTACTGTTCGCGCGAAAGATGAAGCTATACCATGTGCTATTGATTATATCTTTTCCATAGGTTCGTAGTATTCACTTAATAGTAGAGTAACCTTCATTGATAACAATTTATTCTTTGTTGTAAGTAGGTACATTGAGACCTTGTGTAATAAGAGATTCAGTCAGTAAGGCTTTACTTTTATTTAAAGATTGGACACAGAGTAAATGCGTCAATGCATGATTGGTTTCGTTGTGATTTTACTTCGAAACATTTTCTACTTATCCGGCACAGCGAAAGAGAAACAGGCCTAATTTCAATTTGGATGAAACGACCGACACCTATTGTAGGGTAAATTTGTTTTGTACTGTTACTCGAAGGGTTCAGTAAAAAAAGTCTCATTTCGTCTCGTTTGCACGTACAGTCTCAAAATGAAATTTCTGAGTAACCTTTCTATGAAAGGGAAAAAGCCAATCTCGACTTTCAGCTCTTAATACGGCTTATGAATGGTCTCACCCTTTTGCTTTGTATTCAAAGATCAGGAGAAATGGGTATTAAGTTATTTCCTTTGAAATTGTTTAAAAAAACATTCAATAAGCTTCGCATGGTTACTCTAAAGCGATTGTGATACAATAAAATCGTCTTAAATTTTTTATATTAGATCTTTAATAAAAAAAAAACCATTTTGATATAAATGGAGCAGTCATCGAAAAAGGTTATAAAAATAAAACAGCAATATCTAAATAGTATTAATAAAAAAATCATTTCGCGATAAAAAGGTGAAATTCTGTCTGAAAAGACGCCTTGAATGTCTCATACGGATTGAATTATATTACGTGAACATTTTTATTCCGCAGTATTGTGTGGTATAATAAGCTTACACATAATTATATTTTTTCATTTCTTATTTTCGAACTTAAAGGTAGGTCACTTATGGAATAAATGCCGTGAAAAAATATAGCTAAATATAAGAATAGTAAGACGTAATACGTTTAGACCATTTCGTGAAAGTGATAAGCGTTAACGGAATAGATTTTTCGCTAAAACTGTATTGTCGTCATTATATAAGCTGGAAAACGTCCACTGCTGGACAAAGGCCCTCAAGGATTTTCACGTTGGCCGGTCTCGTGCTACCCGCATCCAAAGGCTTCCCGCGACCCTTACCACTTGTAGGGGGCCTAACCACCTTTTGAGGCCGTCCCCACGCTGCGTCTTCCGTTTAAAAAGTCTTTAATATGACGCTTCTAACATAACCTTGTTACTTGCATGTTTTAAATCAACAAATTATAAACACGCTACGTATCCTTGAATAAAGTATTTCATAGAACATATATATATATATATATTTAATTATTTATATTAATTCGAAGGATGTTTCTTTGTACGGCATAGACGCGTGTAGAAAGCAGACGGTTTATTTTTAGAGCGGACGCAGATGGCGAAGGTCGTCGCTGGTACAGCACGCTACTTATTTATTTAACGGAGCCCACACAACGTGTCGAGGTTTTGCAAAGGGAGAAAAACAACGACTATTTAAATTAGAGAGAATTCGAGTTGTTTTGTTTACTACTGCGAACTCATAAATATCATTGAAAGAATGTTTTAACGCTGGGATTAATAATAGTATGAGTTATTTGTTATATTGTGATGTAACGTTACACAGACTAATTACTATTGACACTGATTTATTGTCGTTAAATGACCTGTTTATATATTATGTGTATTAATTATACGTACATATGTAACTTCTATGTAATGTCAAAAATTATTCAAACGAAAAAACATTCACTTGCGCACAAACGTACTTGCAGCAAAACATAAGACATAATTTATTTAAATTTTTATAATCTACATAAGTGTATACAATTTCGAAATGCAGTATTTTCTAACTTTTATATTATGCATACTCTTTCAGTTTAAATTTTGCGCTGTATTTATTAACAATACAATTATTTTAAACGTAAATACATACATATATGACGTATGTGTAACCTTATGCATTTAAATTTAACGCTAAGATTGCAATAGCAAAATAGAGTTAATTGAATATTCAAATTTCTTCCCTACTATAATTTCTGTCTACTCGTTTATTAATATTATAATATACTTTTTAATTCAATCTAGTGTTATACATCAGTGCTATACTGACAATAATGATCGTTTTAATTAACCGATACCTTTAAAAACTCTAATTCCCTATCATTTCTTACCGATATTAAAAAATGTGATAGTGCGATTTGTTGGTTTGTTTTTCCTTCATACAGCAACTGATCAAGGGGTAAAGGTGGGTTATGTTCAGCTTACAAAGCAGAGCAGCTTACCATAACATAAGCTTAGCTTAACATAAAGGGAAAATACACGGCATAATCGTGTCTGAGAACTAGTTTATAATTAAATGTAAGGAAGTTTATCAACAGTATAAAAACGAAGGATCGTGCAATATTTATATTAATAACATCGGTGGGTGGCTCGGGGTGATGGTTCGCGTGTTTGACTTTCATTAGGGGAGTCCACGCCTTTACAAAACATACCTTGTCATATTCTATCGACTCGGGCATCGAATTGGAGGGCCGCGGGCGTCCGTTATGACTCATCGCGATATGATTGCGTAGTGATGTGACCTGTCCTGCCGTTATCAGCTTTTATTAGTAATTTTCTAAGTAGGCGATGGATACATCAAAAGTATATATTGATAATAATTAAAGTTAAATTACGCATAAAGTGTCCAAACGCACATAATATCGTTCACGTTTACTCCTTCTTAAAATTCATTTTATTTCATTCTCATTATCAAATTGTTTAGGCAATAAATTATTTTATAAACAAGTTTATACTGAAATAATTGCTACTTGATTGAGAAACTGCGCTTCAACATATACATAAGAAACGACTGATAAGGAAACTTTAACGTACAAATGATGTATTTCTTAATATATTCCCAGAACATTATATTTACTATGAACCGTTTGAATGGTTAAAGTCATCATTACACGCTTAATTTCAATTACATTTAGTTTAATCAAATAAAAGATTATAAAAAGCATTAACAATTTTTAATCTTGTAATTGAATTATTCGTTATTTAATGTTCTGAAATGACGTTTTTATGGAATTACAAAAGCGTGACGACCACGCTACGCGGAGTTCGTTGTGACACACCCCGACGTCTAGTAGTAAAATTATTACCAATTTCAGCTCGTCGCTCGTTTAAGGATGATAATAATAAGTAAATTAAGTAAACCTTAGAAAAAAATAAAAGGCTCTCGGCAGTGTATCGAATGTAGTTTCTATATGAAATAGTAGTGTACAAAACGATTTCTTAGATTAGTTTACTGCATATCTACTGACTTTATAGTTACAAGCGAAGCTAATCTAAAACTTGGAATAAAATTATCCAACTGTACTTCTGTATTCATTAGTATTTTTTTTTTGCTTCCTTGTATAAGCTTTTTATCCACAGTAAGATGTCAGACGAGCAAATAGATTGATAATATTTATCTGACTCAGTCTCTCGTTGTATTAACATTGACGTTGTAAGAAGTTTTAAACCACTGGTAATATTGTCACTTGTCAGTATGCTCCCTGATGAGAACAAAGCAATACAGAGGGTTGTTGTTCAACGGTAAAATTAATGATACTTGGGTTGTAACCAGACGCGCCAGAACAAAACTCTTAACACTAACTATGTCTTATATATTTTAGACCAACCATACCTAATTTAAACGCCAGTTTTGTTATCTTTCTGTCTATAAGTTATCCAAAATGTCAGCCATGAAATGCTTGACGCAGCTCGGATTTAGGAAGTTAGAAGTGTTTCATTCCGTCGGAAAGCAAGTAAAGCCATTGGCCCTGTGCCTTATCACTCCCCGAGCCTTCAAATCTGATTATTAGAGAATAGCGCCTGTGTTTAAGCGTACATTTGTGTATTAAAATATCTCCTGCTCTGTGGTGAAATTCGTTGCGAAGTGCCAACACGAGTTGATAGACGCGAGAATACACAATTATATAGAAAAATGTTGTTTTTAGTTATTAATGTTAAATCAATTAATTAATTAAATTTGTTCTTAAACAACCTGTAATTCATTGAATAAATCCTTGTCGACAATTGTTTTTTCTATTTATTAAGTAGTGTTGTAACATCATTTGCCAAAATGTTAAAGATTATAGGGCGTAATCATCATCAATTAATTATACAAACGATGTAATTAGATGAGATCGCTTTCCTTCAAGGAAGAGATAGAATTGGAAAGAAACAAATTCGTGATCATGGATCGTGCACTCGATTGGCAGAATAACTACTGCAATAATGGCTTAATAGACGCTCTAACAAGTCTTGTAAACATTCGGTTCGGGAAAGTCGGGGTTAAAAGAAAAAGCCAGTAATCTATTTATTCAATCACACTAAAGTTGTTTTAAAGTTTAAGATTAATACAACTTTTGGTCGCAGTAGCACTTATGCTTAAGTCGGTTTATCTTTAATATATGTCTGTATTATAAGCCTGCCTCGTTGGTGTAGTGGCTAGATATAAGGCCGCAGACCCGGTGGTCCTGGGTTCAATTCCCAGGTCGGGCCAATAAATAGTTATTGGGTTTTTCTGTCAGAAAATTCTCAGTAGCAGCCCGGAGTCTGGAAGTTGGAAGTGTGTACACTCCCGTGCCTCGGAAAGCACGTTAAGCCGTTGGTCCTGCGCCTGAACTCTTTCCGGTCGTGTCGGATTGCCGTCCCATCGGATTATGAGAGCTAAGGAAAAGAGAGTGCGCCTGTGTTTGCGCACACACTTGTGCACTATAATATGTCCTGCGCAGTTGGCTAATCTCTCTTGAGATTGGCCGCCGTGACCGAAATCGGTCTGGAGGACCTTATTATAAGCACAATGACAGTATTTAATGTTGAAGATTGTGATTACTGCTCCGCTCCTTAGTGCTGTAATGTGAAGCTTTAATCATCTTAAATATAAATTTATTTTTATACCATACTACTTGTTTTCGCCCGCTGTTTCGCCCGCGTTTGAATGGGACATTTGTTTGATATTCTATGTCCTTTTTGTACCCCTGACTGTATGCAAAATTTCAGTATGGTCAGTTGAGTAACATGATATGATCGGTTGACTGTCTCGTTGGTCTAGTGGCTAGGATAAAGGCCGCTAACCCGGAGATCAAATCCCAGGTCGGGCCAATAAAAAAAAGTTATTGGGTTTTTCTGTCAGAAAATTCTCAGTGCAGCCCGAAGTCTGGAAGGTGGAAGTGTGTATACTCCCGTGTCTCGGAAAGCACGTAAAGCCGTTGGTCCTGTGCCTGACCTCTATCCGATCGTGTCGGATTGCCGTCCCATCGGATTATGAGAGCTACGGAATAGAAAGTGCATCTGTGTTTGCGCACACACTTGTGCACTAGAATATCTACTGCGCAATTGGCTAATCTCTCTTGAGATTGGCCGCCGTAGCCGAAATCGGTCTGGAGGACATTATTATTTATTATGATCGGTTGAGTATTATGATATTATGTAGTAGTAGTAGTATGATATTATAAGAACTTCGTAGTTTTCGAAATCTAGCAGTAAATTCTGATCTGGTAATAACTCAAAATCAAAAGGACCAAAGGTCACTGAACACTGAATTTATTGCCGTAGTTGTACCACTTTAGCTTTTAAGAGAGTTTTGTCGCTAATAAATTCTAATTTTTGAAACTTTCCGCCCAATTGGTGCGTGCGATCGAAACTGGATACTTAAGGACCCGCTACAAGTTTAAACACGTTTTGCTCTGACAAGATAGCGTTTTCATATTATTTTACACTTCACGTTCGTTATTTGAAATCTAAAAAATGTGAAACATTTATTGTTATTTACTTATTTTAATTTTTTTTATAAATGAAAACCACGTATTCAATGGTTTATGTTTTAAGTTTTAAATTACTTAAAACACAATGTTTTAATAATAGAATAAAGTATTTTTTAAATTACCATCGTTCAACTTCAAGGCTGTTTTTCAAAACGCAAAAATACCTTAATGATTCATTTACAGTTGCTTAAATGTATGGCTCAGAGCCTGTTCATTAAATAATACTGTTCGTAAATGGTGTATAGCCTTGTATTTGAGTTAATTATCATGAACTAATTTCAAACAATGAGTTATTGTTAATGTTATAACGAAACTTCGTTTTATTTAACTAAAGGCGGATTTTAATATTTAAATTTTAAAAATCCATCCACCCGCTTTGTATTCAATAGGACATTTATAAGCTTACTTCTTTACTTTACTACTATATTTTAACTTTTATTAATAATACACTTTTCATCGTGTTATTCTAGTTAAATCTAACTCCCGAGCAATGGTAACGTTACTTTAATTAATCTTGTATATGCTAACTTCAGTGAAAGTAATAACGATGAAAATAAGATAAATTTCATTTAAATATATTTATTTCCCACTTTCTCTTCGGGTACTTTGAAGCTTTCTATTTATAATCTTTAGTAATGTTAAATCAAGTAAATAGTAGTACCCATCCCTTAGATTACATAGATATCAAGTTATGATTTTTTCTGGTATATTGAGAAACGAAATTAGGTTTTTTTATTAAGACCTTTAATTTGTAAAATATAATATTATTAATTTAATTTAAAAAATTAACGATTATTTTAATCAAAATACTTGTTTGTAGGTAGATCTATAAAAACTATTTTAAGAATATGATAATTAATAGATTTATGTATAAACTATAAATATTTCTTCTGCATTTGATATTAATGTAATAAACGTAGATGATGTCGATCAAGTCGGTGACGTCTCTGAGGTCGCTGCGCCAAGAATCGATATCAGGTTAACCTGAGTTTACGTCACTAGTGTTTGCACAGGCAGTCGCTACGGCGACCGGTTCGATTGGATTATGGGGGGAATAATGGGATTTGTTGGATAAATAACTACTGAATCCATTGCGACTTTCTGTCTACGTCATTTTGCATTTAGAGATGTTATCTCGATTTGTATACTTTATAGACACACATGTAGTCAATGAAAACGTTTGTTTAAGATACATTTTGTTCCGTAACAAAATGTTAACTAACAGGGAAACTTGTTACGTAATTTCTCAGTCGCCTCAATTATAACGAATCCATATTTCTATTCAAAGCTTTTCTTAAAATAATATCTGACAATTTTAATATTACATTTAGAAAGTAGAGCATTTCAATATATTAGATATACATGAACCCCAACTTACGCAATTGTTGAGACTTTATAATACGGTTCGTACTTTTGTGTGTTCGTTAAAGGTACATTCAAAAGGCAGACTGTGTGTCTGCGATAGAGGAAGAATCTTATGAATGTACATCAAGCGTCTGATATGAACGTTATACAAAAATGTTTTCAGTTTTAACATATTTGATATATCGTTTATTTAGTCTATGAACTGTACTTGGATTAAATAATCTAAAAAGTTGAAATTAAATTGGGGGCGAATGTATTTGTTGAATTTTATATTAAAAAAAATTAATGTATGATTTTGAAATAAAATTTTATACTTATAATTAGTCAACGTGGTTAGTTTGTTGCCCATTTTCTGTGAATATGAAATTGCTTTTATTTTAACATAGTAGTATTTTCAATTTATTTTATGCGCTGACTCAGCCGTCTTGTCAGGGCTTCCTTATGTATCGGCTAGACTTGAAAATTACATTTGAAATTCAGCTCAGTTTTTCTGAGAATATAAAACAATGGACAGCACACGTTGTGTGTACGATAGCCTCTCGTAATGCGACTGACCATCGGAAGTCGATTCGGCTGCATATCCGAGTGAAGAATGCATTATACATCATAATTCACGGAAAACTCACTTAAAAGTTGATTTTAAAACTTATTACACTCATTTGTCATCATCTATAATCTAATTTAATACTTTCCCGCTTTTATTCGCAACGGATAAGCTCCGATCCCCAGGGATATAGCTATTAAATTTACAATCTTTCACGATGAAGAAAAAATACTCCGTGAAACAATTGAATTAATCCGCGAATGTTTTACTAACGCTACGGGATTTACTCTAGTGGAAAATTTCTTTTCATGGTGAATTACTTTTGTTCGTATAAAATTTCAATGTAAAAATGCTTACAATACAGTTTTCATTGTTTAGTTGAATATAAGATGGCTCTTAGACTTACTGAGTCGAAAAAACATAAGCCCGATTCAGGAACAAGGTGTTGATCTCTCAATGTCATCTTTGCACAAATGTACCATTTAGCCTAAAGTTTGACAAGTAGATTAAAGTATATTGTGTTATCAAAATGTAGATATACCATTAGTTATTTCATAAAGAAGACGAGCTATTTAGTCTTTAATTATAAAGATAAAATATGTAAAAATATAACAACTGTCAAAATATAACAATGTAAAAAATAAGTAAAATGGAGATCTTTATGTAATTTGGTGACGTAGAACGTATACGTAATGTCGTGCTATGGCCGATGGCTTCCGAGGTCACAATCAACACAATGTCGTATGTCAACATATGCTGGATGCAATTAACACAGATGTTGTAAAATGTACATCAAATATTTCCTTGATATTGACTTCGCTACATGCACAAAAAATCTTTAAAGTTTTAAAATCTGTAGTATGCATTTCTAATTTTAAGAATCTTTATATAACCTGACATTCTTTTACTAATATTATTAATTATTGTAGTCTTTTTTTAAATTAATGTGTACTTTTGTCTTGTTCTCTTAGTGTTTTCGCTATAATTGAAAACTTTTGCATAGTGTATTTTATTTACTTTACTATAAGAGGATATATACTTATGAATAATAATAAACTAATTGATATTTGTAATTACAATTATATATTTTAATTGGCTCTTAATATCTTAATATTGATGTCTTGTTTTATGAATTTAATAAATAAAAACGTATAAAATAGAACTGCTTGTTCTTTGTTTAATTGTCAATTTTGTTAAGCTGTTATTTTTATAAAATTTACTAATTCGTTTCGTAAGAGTGATGTAGATATTCCTATGGATCTTATGAACAGAAAGTAATCCACTAACTAGGCGTTAATTTTGTGTCAATAGGTTCTTAAGTAACGAAACGGCCACAGTAAGTATAGTTTCTAGAGAACTTAAGACTAGGATTCACGTAGATAGCTATACGCTATGACGAGAGCTATAGATTGTTGGGTTAGGATGTGCAGAGCTACCTTGGCTCTCCTGTCTCCATAAGATCTGAAATCTTTTTAACAGTGCAAGAAATATGTACTCGTCTTGACTACATTTTACATGAAAAATTTTTGGTGTGATAAATTCTTCGATAATTTCTACTAGCGGACGTTATCAGTTTATGTTATAAAAAGGGGTACTTTTCAGCGTTTTCTGCTACACAAATTCAGTATCTGCAGGTGGATAAAAGTTTTCTTTAGTTCTATAAAATTCTATAATTTCTTTTAGATCAGTTTCTTACAACTTAAATCCTTATTATGATGAATAATAGAATCATCGACACTCAATTAAACACAAAATATTAAAGGTAAATTTGTTGCCAAATTGAATGTTATGATCAAATTATGTTACTTTATTATATTTGAGTCTGTTCAAAAATTGTAGACGTGTCTTGAATTTATTCACCCATATAATTTCTTACAAGTTTCCATTTTCATATCTTACGTGATGCGAGGCTTATATAACATATTTTTAGAATTCATGAATACATTTTGGCGAATATTCTAATCGAAAGGCCTATTCAAATATGATTGGTTCTAATAAAACATATACATATGTTTAAAATGTTTGGATTATTTGAAAACAATCTATATTAATTCATAAAGAGGTAAAAATAATTATAGTTTGGTAATCCATGGAACTCATAAATTAATTTAAAAAAATGTTTTACTAATAGTAGTTTTACTACTAGTAGGTTATTCTATTATATTTTGTTAATAAAGTCAGAAGTATGCACACACACACATATATATATATCGATTTATCAAAATCTGTTTAACTGATAAATTAGCAATTATTTTTATGGAACTCCTAATATAATATTTTTTATCACGTGATGCCCTTTGTTATATTCATTAAAATAAGTAATAAATGTTTATTTCTTGTTACAGGTACGTTGAGAGTGTAAGGTAAAGTGTAATAAATATTTGAAGAGGATTACATTTGTGATACACAGAAATGTTTTATTTTTCGAACCGCAAGGTAAGTATTTTGGTAATTATATGTAAATTTAAGTCATTTCGAATCGTTGCTCAGTTGAACTGAAGACATTAAATTCCTGAAGCTGTGATAATTGCATTGTATGTAGAAAAATAAGAGAAACAATATGAATACTGCATTTTGATAAAAAAAGGTTTAATATTTCAGGCTTATTCGATGCATAAGAAACATCTTCAATTAAAGTTTTGAATATTCGGTTTTAGGTTATTCTCTGAAAAAATCTTATTGAAGAGTTGACGTTGGTATTCGACTAAAGGTAGTACGATAATTGTACAATAGGTGTCGTGCGCGTACCCGTGTCGAGTAAAATTGTTTACAATTTCAAAAAAGCATTGCAATGCATGACGGGCACATTATATATGATAAAATCTGCTATACATTATCATGCTATTCGAATGTATTGTTAAACTGGACTATTTTGAATCCCAGTCTATATTCATATTGGCGTTTGCATAGTGTATTTTATTTACTTTACTATAAGAGGATATATACTTAGGAACGATAATAAAACAATTGATAATTGTAGTATATTTTCTTGTAATTACATCGATCTATTTTAATTTGCTGTTAACATCTTAATATAGTGGTTTTGTTTTATGAATTTAATTAAATAAAATTTTATAAAAAAGTGCTTGCTCTTTTAAATTATCAATAAAGGACTTGTAATTTTTTTAAATCGAATATTTGTATGAGTATATTAATGTTCATGATTTCTAAATATATGCAGATTGCATCGAATATTCAATGACGTGGAAGAATGTAACAATAATGCGGTTATATATTGAATCATATTTTTTTTGATCTAATAGAAATTAGATTCTCGATTCTTTATAGTATTTGTGAAGTCGAACGGTCTTTTAAAGAACCTTGACATTTTACAGATAAACTTGTCGAGACAATGGGCTATTCTTGTTTGACTTTGGATCTGAAAAGTGTTTGGACTGAAACTTCCATTGAAAGTTTTTTTAGTAGATTGATTTCTAGTGAATTAAAACGATGTTCAAAAATATGATAACTTACTTATTTATTATTGTGAGAGAAAGGGAAATAAACCACCCACGAGATTTAGCTTAACTTGTTTATTTTTCTTTAATATTTTAGAAAGTGTCGGCGTTGTTTTGATGAACTGTACGCCAGGGTCGACATTTAGCGCGCGATAAAATAGATACACATGCGATGTATGAATGTGAGTGGTTTTTATGGAATAGCAATTAAATTGGATGAAATGAATTTCAGTACAATTCATAAGGTAGATAAAAAAGTAATATATTATGAGCATTGAATATTTTCTATTGGCTCATTCATATCACATGTTTAATTAACATACCATACTAAAAACAAGCTGATATTGCCTTACTAATGTTGTATAGCTGATGAATATTCACACAACGATTGTTTCCTTTCTGGTAACAGTAGTTTGACATAAGTAAAAAGAAGACAAAACATTGTTATTACAAATATTAAGAAGAAATGTATAAATTTCTATAAAATATTTATTTACTTAGTTAACACTAGAATCTATAATAATCCGAACAACTTAAGTGTCTATTAAGTTTGCTTTAGTTATAAATCTATAATTGTAGCGGATAATGGCCAAATCTATCTCAGTTAAGCCTAATGGTGACATAGCACTTCTAAGTTTAGCGGGAAATACTGCTTGATGAGAAATTTATATTAATTTTCCAAGTCGACGCCTGTTGGCGCGCCGTTGCTCCACGCTAGTGGAATTTCATTAGAGCACCGAATGAATTTGAATACCTGGAAATATTGAAGCGGTATCCCACTAACCTCTCTGTTGATACACTAAATGTTGTCTGTTCGAATAAATATTGATTTGCATTATTAAAGAGAAATACTGTTGAAAAAGTTTAAACTAGTATTTCACATAATTTAAAGTTACACAAAGGTAAAATATATATATTAAACATATTAATAATTAAATTTACATGGTAGTTAACTTAGTATTCTGGAAAATATAAGACGTGTGGTTATCGTCGTATCGAGAGCGTATCATCACGAGTACAGTTGATACGCCCCGAGTCACTCTGGCGCCCGTGACGTCATCGCCCCGAGCCTTTCCCCTAACGCAGAGATAAACACGACCCCAGCGTCTTGTTTACTTCTAGTGCCCTTAACTTTGCGTGATCGTGCCCCCTATTCCCTTCGTTATAATATTCAAGCGAATATTTCTATCTCTTTTTCATGTTTTGTTTATCCTTTTCCCTTGATGACGACACGGCGAAGATGACAGACGAATAAAATGTCCACTTATGGATGGACGATGCTGAGGAAGGCTAGCATTAAGTCTGCCCGTCTTTGCGATGGCTCGCCCACAATTTTATTAATGTTAATCCACATGTTTTGTGTAACCGTATATGTATTGGATTACATCATTTTGCGGCTCAGACTCTTGAATTAATCGAACTAAATATGTATTT
The DNA here is from genome assembly GCA_905220585.2 of Nymphalis polychloros. NCBI lineage: Eukaryota > Metazoa > Arthropoda > Insecta > Lepidoptera > Nymphalidae > Nymphalis > Nymphalis polychloros. The sequence continues at coordinate 12,882,772 of HG992243.1, read as the reverse complement.
CTTTTCGATTTTACAAAGTGCCATAGAGTCTGATTTGATTTATTTAATACATAAGTCCATTCAAATCGGGGAGTAAAATTAAATTAATTTCTTGTCAACAAGCAATTTTATTTCTTATTTGTTTTGATTAATTATATACAATGTAACTTATAATTATCTGTAATGCACATAATATTAATTGAATAGTCATATTTTGATGCCTTTACAGATTTAATAAAAAATCACCGTTTGTTATATTGATAACAATATGTATAATGTTTACGAACACCGTCTTTAATATAGTTACTCAAGGGAAAATAACGTGGGTTATGGGAATAGTGTTAAAATCGTATCGAAAATTACGACATATATGACACAAACATTTGTACCATAGATAATATTTCATCAGATCAGCACGTTATTAAAACCCCGTTCCTACTACACGTCGTGTAGTGGTTGTATAGTTACACAAAGCTTTGTCTTCTACGTAACGTCAAGTAACTGATGACATAAACATAAACATGTAACCACGATATTATGTTTTCAACTAAGGCATACATTTGTACACGTGTATAGTACATATACACGTGTGTGTAACGATAGTGAAAAAAAATGAAATAAACTTATTTATTTTGTCTGAAGTAACACAAATCGAACGGCATTGTGACATAATTTCGACTGTATTGAATATTAAATACATATTTTAATTAAATTAATTTTTTTATCAGTTAAACTTTACATTTGTTTATTAAAAAGTGCTCTTTAGAAAATGGTTATATTCTAGATAATTCTCACAATAATTTATGTTAATCGAAGCAAAGAAAATCTGTATTCATTTATAAATATTATGTTATGATAATAATAAAATTGCTATAGTAGTTATCTAATCGTCCGGCGCTAAGTAAAGGTCTTTGACATTAAAAATTGTTTATTATTCTGGTCTTGTCCGCATTGATAATAGTGTCTACGAGGGACATCACTGAGTGAAAGTGAGAACAGTTGATAGGAATCGTGATTGGGCTTTTGAACTTAAAATCTCATCATAAACATATCTTTGGCCGAATGAATAAAAAAGTGCATTAGGCCAAATTATAACTGAAGTCGAATATTCGTCGCATGTACGAGACATGTAATGATGGAAAAAAAAACTGCATATATTATATAATCATGAGTATTAATTATTTATTCAGAATTATTTGGTAATAACATATTATCTACGAAAGAGGGCGTCGCCTTCATGGATAATACATGTTTTTTGCATTATAAATGATTATAAAATAAACTAACGGTCTCTTCAATTCGGTGACAAATTTGCTATTGCCGAGAGACGTGTGATCGATGATGTGGGAAGTAAGGGAAATTATCGAGAAATCACCATGCCATCTTTAAAATAAACTTTACTAGTTTACTTGTTCAAACTGTTTCCAAACCTAACGCTTATTATTCCATCGTATTTAATTAATTTCGCAGCAAGAATTTATTATATATTTGTATTTAACTCTTATTCCTCATACTTAATCAAAACTTAATTAGATTAAATTATGTATGTACGTATATTTTAATTAAAATCTGTAAGATCTTTTGGAATGTATCCGACTGTTCTCCCTATTCACGTAACGAGCTGTGTTAACTTTAGTGTCTCCTAAGTTGATATTGTCTCCGCGTGTAAACTATTATGAGGCGCTTTAGAGCTACCTCTTGAATAGGTTTGCCAACCGTCATCCTTTCCAAGGACTCTTATTCTTAAAAGGACTTGAAGCCGTTAAGGGAGCTCCCTGGGAAGAATTCTGAACAATCGTTACACTATTGCGGATCTCGACATGCGTGTTTCTAAAAATTGTTCTTTTTCATGATGTCTTGACAAGGCTTATATACAACTTGTTTTATGTTTGCAGCAATATTATTAAAAATATATTCTAATGCTTAGTATTATATCAATGTTTTCATAAGTTCGTCTGCTTCAGTGTGATGTATGAATAACAAAAAGAAAAAGTGCAAGTATATGATTTAAATTTAAAATAGGTGGAAAGCACTTTGTTCGCGTAGAATTTGTTAAATGTAAGAAGTATTTTAAAGCATACAAACATACAGAGGGACAAATAAATTATATTTTATAGAACACTTTCTGCGGTATTATGTTTGCGTCAAACAAGTCTATATGCTTCACTCTGAGACATTTAATGTTACTAAAAGCGCTCCCACTACATTCTACTAGTAAAATTTGTACTAAGAAGCGACTTAAGTAATTCGGTAAATGTCTCTGAGTGTGGCAATATACATATAATATATAAAAATATAACATTTACTATTTAAATACTTACTTTTCTTTGTTTGTACTCGATTCTTACATTTACATATCGTGCAATCAAGTTGAAATATTGTGGATTTTTTGTTTCCATTTGCGTTAAGGTTCTGGCACACTACTATCAAAAGACATGGAGTGCGAGTCCCATGGGCTAACTAGATTTTGCCTGCGTGTTTGTGTAAGCTGTTAGGTCCAAAGCGTTACAGATAGACAGAGTTACTTTCGCATTTGTAATAAAGTATAGATTGTATTCAAAATGTAAAGAGATATTGTAAAATCGCGCTGTACTTTATCTAATTATTTATACTTTAGCATCTCTAGGGTTTTAAAAAAAATGGGTTTAAGCTATCGTCAGACTTCATTTTATCCAAGTCGGCTTACCATATAAACAGAGATACTTAGTTACATTCGCATTTATAATATTATAATATCGATACTGATACGGTTTATTATGTACATATTAATCGATCTAAGTTAAACTTGTTCAGCTTAATTATACAGGCATTAACAAACAATTGTTATACGTGCTATTGTCGTGAGTTTAATTTGTATGATAACAGTTGTGTAAGTAATATTATAATACCACACTGTGTACCGTCATCCTCAGACACGGTAATCTTCTGGGGTGCGATATTGATCAGGTACTTTACTACGGAGCTCTAATACTTGGGGATGTTAGGTTATTGCTTTCGAAGATTATGACGTCTACCTTTCGAATTGGAAAAGTTATCGCCGATGTCTATAAAAGTTGTTCAAGCGTTAAACATGTGTTGACAAGTTTTTATGTTAGAACATTTTGATTAACTAAAAATAAACTTATGATAAACCAGTGATCGCGTTGAAATCATCTTTTTCAAATTAAATTACATAGAAAACCAATTAAATTTATATAAAAGAATACTAACTCCACGGTTCTTTATTTTCTATTTATTTTTGTATCATGTAATTAGTCCTACCCCTGATATAAAATATTCCATGATTATTGATTGTGTAGTTAGGATGCGAAACCGCAACAAACAAACAAACAAACACAATTATAATATTAGTTAGGATCAATTAGATGCACCGCTTTCCTTTTTATGTAAAGTTTTAAAATACTTATTCTAATAATTAGAATATATTTATATTTCATTAAAAATATATTGTTCTTTATAACCAGACGATTTTTTAATTTAATATAAATATCATAAAAAATATAAAGTACTGAAATTATTTTTTAGTATAAAATTATTTGCGAGAAAATGTCTACCAAACAAAATTTCTAAAGGTCGTTTATGAAATGCAAATTGAATTTGCGAGATAAACCCCTCGGATAAATTCACTCTATATTTTTCATTTTTGTGCTCAAGAGAAATCTAATTCATACCTTTATCAGTCAACCTTTATCAATTTCAACCTAAATGTAATTTGCACTTAAATCGGTAATTTAAACATAGTAACTTTAACGAGTACTTTTACATAAAAACATTTAACTTAGTTATCACTTAATTTTCTTTACTCTACTGTATGGTTATATGAAATTGTTGTTTGATTGTAGATAATTATTTTTAGTGCGTATTCGGCGCGATCTCGTTTTTATTTGTTTTGGTTTAATACTATAAAGAACAGCACCGTGAACGGCTTCGTTGGTTGAGGTTAAAGGTTTATGAAACTATATTTACAAAATTATTTTTTCAGTACGCGAAATACGAAATGAAGGTATTTACAAATTTTAAGTTTGTTTGTTTTGCAGTTAGCAATTATTCCACTATGTCAGTCAGCCGGTCAAAATATTGACTTTTTTAAATTGTAATAAATATAAAATATATTTATTATTTTAGTGTTATTTATCACTATAATAATCTATTGAATATTAAGTGGTAATTCTAGGAAATATTAAGTGGTTAAAATGGTTGCCTATCTGTTCTAATCTAAACTGTATATAATATGCTATGTGGTGTACGTTTTGAGTTTGAGTTATTGCGACTTCTAATCAAGATGTAGAACGCATATTATATTTTTAAACACTAATATGTACCATTTTTTAAAAGCCAGTATAAAAAGAAAATCAGTAAAAGAAGAAATTGTAACTTTTACCAAACTTTGAATATTGAGTTGCTTATGAACCATTTATGACGATAAATTAAAAAAAGGCTTTTTTGTTAATAAACGTAACCATTGATATCTGACCTGACCTTTGTTACGGAATCAGGCTCATGTAACGATCGCGGCCCTAAAAACCCGTAGGGTTAAAATATATATCTTACATATTATTTAGTTTGTAAATTAAGTATTTTCGTCCGAGATTTTTTTAGTAAAGCGTATTGTTAATTGTAATGTAAAGTAAAATTAAATATTTATAATTAATTAATCAAATCGATGGTCTTAAGTAAATGATTTTTTCATTAAAACGAATTTGTTTTGTTATACTTTAACCGTGACCGTAAAGCTAGTTTAGATAACAAAGTAAAGTAATATTCGATGTAATCAGTATTATGTAAGTATAATTTTTCTTTGTATATAATCCTATTGAACTGGTTAATACGTGAAATACATATAAATGTGGTAGTACAATCCAGTCCTCGACGCAACTGCTTAATTATGAATGTGTGAAGCTCACACGATTCCTATCAAAGTTTTATCTTTACACTACGGTTTAGTTTGAACTCTCTATGTTAGTACTACACATGTTATTTTTCATTAATGAATGCTAAAAGATTTACTTTATAATCTTTATAATATTATGCGGGTAAGTTGTATAATAACCTTTTTCACCATATATTAATATACGACTTATAAAAAATTTTCGTTTAAAAACTGACACGATGTAAAAGTATTTGTATTTTATAAAAACTGTTATTTGTAAAATTTCAGAATCTACTTCTATAATTTCTACGATTTCAGTAAAAATAAAAGCGAAATCTTCGGAAAAAATCATAATTTAAAAAAGATGATCGTGATTGAAACCTTTATATAATATATATATATATATAATATATATAGCATGCATAGTTAAATAACAAGAGTTCTGAGTTGGTCACGAAATACCTACAGTATAATAACAGTATCTGCAAAGCCCAAATAAATTTGTTATCCGTTTTTCGCAGCGTTCGAATGACATAGCATTTGCGCTAATGGAGATCTAGTGGCAATTCGGCCCAATTTTAGGAGTATCGTGTATCCCAATGATTCTGTAGTTTACAGAGAAAAGCAACAATTTTCCGGTTCGCCGTACCTAGTTATATTCTCATTTAGTTTGGAACTGTTTAATTTACCAAAACTCCAATATATTTATTCATTGTGTATCTGAAGATTTAACGTCGAAAGTTTTCATCATTCGTATTAAAATTGCGTCTGTCACATCCACCATGCCGTGTGTCTTATGACTTTTGAAATGGGCATCATAAAACATTCTGGCGCTGGGTGTTTCGGTTTTAAAACTGGGTATTTTGGTGTCATTGCTTTGCAATTTTGATGAATAAGTATCTGGCTAACCGCCAACGGGTACTATTCAATGGCGAGTTTTGTGGACTCTTCCGGCGTCCTGTCGTCGCGTCACTGTACTCCTCCTATGCATTTACTTACAATAGCTATAAACAACATAGAATTTAATGCTAGATTTCAAGTTGTTAACTTTTAATAGTTAACTAAAACTAATATGAAAACAATTGTTTTCCTTATTTTCAAGCAGTTTCAATAGTTGATGTGTTGATGAGTGTAGTGTGATACAACTGTTTAAAAGGCAGTGTTTTTTATAAAAAAATATTTATTTGAGTGAATGAATGAAGTATCTTTTGATTTAGAGAAATAAAAGGGTTCGCAAAGTAATAACACTTAATTCAGTGTCTATTAACTGCCCATTTCGTAGATAGTAATTGTATATATATTATTGTCCTATACACGGTTATATTAAATTGGAAATTATAGTTCGACGTATTGTAATCGAATACCCATTAAGGGCATTAGATGTTCTACTCAAGGGGATTAAAATACAAAAGGCGGGTGTCTGACCTTCCCTTAACTACGGCAACTGGAATTAATCCCACGTACATAGTTTGTGTTTTATTCCTTTTCTATTTTAATATTATAATGAAAACCTTAAATATAAATGGCCTTTGTTCTCTAAATAGTCCTATTCAAACAGAAATATTATATTTTATTATATTCCTTTCATGTGTAAATGACGTTTTGATTTCAGAATTAAATTTTGTAATTAATATGTATTTGTTTCATGATAATGCATGCGAAAATAATGCCTTCCGTATGCGTTAAGCTTAAAACAATAGGCTTGGCATGTTTCTCGTAATAGCTTGTCAAATTTTGAACCTTGTTTTTAAATAGAAATACTGTTGAAGTTTACTGTTAATGTTAATAATATGCAATTGTAAAGCGACGCCAAAACTGAAATTGCAATTCTGCCTAATTTTACGTAACAACGCCCTCGTGTTGTAGTTGATAATACAGATAAATATATACTGCTTATAAGTTATCTTACTACTATTTTTCGCCGATCTTAAATTTTTATTGCTAACTCGCCTATAGCTCTACTCGTTGTGATTCGTAAGTATACAATTTGTTAATAACTTGACTACAGCATTACCTTTGTGATCGTAGAATAGATATTAATTTCATATCGACAAAACAGTTAACAATGATCTGTGAATCGGTCAACAATTAATCCGACCTATTGTAGACGCATAAGCATCCTGTATGAAACCACTCTGTGGAACCAGCTTTCCCCAGCGACTTTTCCGAAACGATATGCCATAGCAACCTTCAAGAAAAGAGCGTATTCATTCCTTAAAGGCCGGCAAATTACCTGCCCTCTGGTGCCCTCTGGTGTTGCACGTGGCCATGGGCGGTGGTAGTCACTTTCTACCACGTGAGCCTCATGTTCGTTTGCCCCCTCTTACATAAAAAATAATCAATTAACTCTTGGATTTAGTACTACGTAATCTATATTCAAAGCTATCATAATATTCCGTATTTGTAAAATGAAGATTTAAATTAATCAATTGACAAAGTTAACAATGCCTTCTGCTTCTGAAGTATAATAGTGACAAATAAAGTATAATAGTGACAAATATTAGGTCCTTACATATTAATTTGGCGTTTTGTACGGGAGGAATATAAAGTCATTTGTTTTTTTGTAAAGTATATTTAATTAATCAAAGTATACATCGTTGTTATCTATGCACTTTTGCCATCTCATAGGTAGATAATTGATCCCTTCACTAAAAAAACCATGGGGGCGAGAATCAATAAACTCTTTGAAGGCGGTTTGGACTGCCGCATCGGAGTTGAATTTTTTTCCTTGTACGAAGTTGTCCAAATTCCGGAAAAAATGGTAATCTGTTGGAGCAAGGTCCGGAGAGTACGGTGGATGTCGCAGACATTCCAATTGTAGCTCATCTAACTTGGTGGTTGCTTATTGTGCAGTGTGTGGTCTTACGTTGTCGTGAAGCAGCAGTGGCCTAGAGCGATTGACCAATCTCGGTTGTTTAGCAGCTAGTTCTTCATAGTTTGCAGTTGCTGACAATAGATATCTGCCGTAATCGTTTCGCCAGATTTTAGAAAGCTGTAGTGAACGACACCGGCGCTAGTCCACCAAACACTCACAAGTAACTTTTTCTGAGTAAATTTTCATTTAGGGCAGTATTTGGCTGCGACGAGCGCTTCCGATTATCGTACAGTATCCACTTTTCATCACAAGTAATTCGATTTAAAATCCCTTCATTATTGTGTCGGTTGAGCAAAGTAACACAGCAGTCGACGCGTGTTTGCAAGTTCGATTCACTCAATTCATGAGGTACCCATCGTTCAAGTTTTTTTACTTTCCCGATTTGCTTCAAGTGGATTAATACAGTTTTATCACTTACCCCGAAGCCTGCAGCTATCTCTGAAGTGCTTTGTGATGGATCCGCTTCCACAATAGCCTTTGATTCTTCATTTTCCACCTTGGTCTCCGGCCGCCCACGGGTTTGGTTCTAAAGGTCGAAATTTCCAGAACGAAAACGTTGAAACTAAAAACGTACCGTGCTTTCTTTTGCGACACCATTTTGGTGATACTTTGAATACTGTAAAGTAAACGTAAAACTTTTCCGTATTAACGTTGAATATTTTTATAGCTGTATAAATAACGACTTCGTTAACTGCTTTAATGACAATAATGTGTTTAATTAATAATGAATTAAGTTTTTATGTAAATGCCGCTTTGCTCGTTAAATTGTAACAGTCCTTTATTTAAGCGATTCGTGTCTCGAGCCGTGACACTAACGACTACTTACAAGGTAAGGAAAACTTGCATAGAGCACTTTCGTCGTCCTTACGGACCGAATATATTGTGCACACTATGAGAAAGTAATGAAAATGTATGGGTATAATGAATGTTAAGTAAAGTACATTTTGAGTATTATCCATTTGTTTTAAAAATTAATCACTCCAGTGCGAGTCGGATTTCCACGAAGAGAGTCATGTTTCACTTTAAATTAATTACAAATGTACTTTTTTTTTTTATTTGGCGTAGAGGAATATCTATAACAATTTTCTGTTCTATATTTTGTCAAATATTTTTTAAAATTAATTAAAATAGATTATGTCGTGCGTTCTGGTTCCGACTGGGAGAGCCAGTGTAATTACAATCATAAGGGTCATAACTTTCCTGATAGTTTCAAAAGTTAGTGATGGATTAGCGATGGAGGGAGTGGTTAATATATTTTTTTTGCACCGGTAATATCTATAGCTGGTGGTGACCACTTACATAAGGTGGCCCAAATGACCATGTACCTATATATTATGAAACAACATAACTATTTCAATTTCTTTCTCCTAGTATATTCGAATAAAATGGTGTGGGATAAGGCACAGAATGAAACTATAAAGTACAACACTTATAATTTCACCCTGTGTCTGTTGTTTTTCAGGTTCTCAGGTCAGGTGTTTATTTTCGATCCGGCGGTAGATTTATGACAATGAATAAGCAAGTGTAACACTTCTACGTTGAATAAAGATTTTTGAATTTGAATGTTTAATTTTATTTTTATATTGATTGTAGTCTCTATCCACAATTCGAAAGTATCCACATTATTTGAAAAAAATCCTAAATTTTTTACAATAAATGTGAAATAAAGTGTGAAACTTCCTCCTTTCATTTCATGGTTTGAAGGACAATGTTATTTTTGACCATTTTTATTGTATTCCTGATATATCTTTTATTATGTTCTTGCCCTTTATTGTCTATAATAATGAAGGGAAATCAATATAAATTCTCAATCAAAATTATTTCAACAAGCGATTGATCATGTGTGGCAAAATATTAAAAATCGTATTATAGTAATATTGATCGTCTTATATAGTATATCCTAATGTGTCACAAGCAAAGCCTCTAAGAGAAGGATGTAGACCGAAACCTACCACATAATATATCTGACTTAATCACTTATCTATCTGCCACGTAAGACGGATGAACTAAGCAGTCCTCAATCAATTACTCAGTCTAGACATTTTGGACAGTTACTGAGTCGTGCTGAACTCAGTTCGTCGCATTGCAATTTCCACGATGGAGATTACAAGTTATAAACTCTTCATATTATGTAGTTCGTATTAGATATTTAAGTATAGTATTAGATAATAGTAATTATGTTACGACATAATTACTAACTCATCTCAAAGCACGGTGTGATAGTTTTTTAGCGATTTTATCTAACGGTATAAATTATTTTCGAATTATGTATACTGTATACTGGTGGTTATGGCTGAAAGTAGAACGTTTTATATCTGTACGACAACTATACATCACTTATGCTACCGCTAAACGTCAATATTTTGTATCGTTGTGTTTTTTTCTGATTGTGTAATTGCTGTTGGGTTTACTGGGTTTTTCTTCTTGTGTGACTCGGGCTCCAAATGACGTTCAACATGAAGGTATCCAATGAGATCGCACCTCGTATCTCGGTAGTTATGTTCATGATCGAAGCCTGAATGATCTAGTGTAATCATATACTAAAGTAATTACTTACTAAATTAATTAGTAATTATTAATACTCACTTAAGATGTTCTCTTCTATATGTTGAATCAATTTGAATTTGATTATTTAAGATATATTTATACTTCTTAAAGTGCTAGTGTTAGAGGTAGCATTTACTATCAGGCGATCAAGCTGCAAAAATAAGCAACTATGTCAAAATAACTATTAGCATAATGATGATAATATATAAACCTTCAACATCATAGCAGCACCATAACAAGTTAAGCCATCGATAATGCCTGTTATAATGCAAATTTCAATAAGCAGAAGTAATCTTACTTAAGCTTTATAAATATTTAAAAAAAATACCTTAATAAAAAAATAGTTATCTATATGTATGTTAGGTCTAAATAAGTAATTTATATTTGAAACATTCTAAATTCAATTATTTTAACCTATCCGAAAATATACGCTCGGCTCGAAAATAATTTTTTTTCGAGTATATTAAAGTAATTGCCGGTTTGTACAATTATATATTTTTTTTTTATACTATGCCTATCGTCTCGGAACGAAATGTAGCCTGTTACGTTTAGATTTAGATGACGTGAGATATATTAATATATTTATTCGTTATAATAAAAATAACACTTGTTTCATTACTGTAGTTATTTTTTACATAGAAATAATATTATAATTTTATTAAGGAGATGCTCGTATGAATTATTCATTTAATAAAAAAAGGAGACGACCAAACTAGCCACGGATAATAATTAATTGGTGATAATAAGGATTCACTAGGCAAGCTAGCTGGTAAACTAACGCAAGTACCATTCGTATACCATACTATACCATACCATAGAAAACTGAAGAGCGAGAGGCGCCTACTAAATTCGGACGGAACCATCAATAGAATGAGAATGTTGCTGTTTAGTTGAGAATCTCAGCTGTCAACGAATGCACTTAATAGTGCACTATATGCGTTATACATTTTACTTAATAGTCTCAATAAAAAAAAAATAAGGAAAGTACAACAATTAATATCAGCTTATATCGCTATCCTCGTCTTACTACCGATGTAACGCGCTAACTCTTTTTAACTTTAATCAATCTTTAACAGCAGGCAACCCCTATTTGCGGGTAATTTTACACAGGCAGAAGTATTTTGTCATGCACAGGAAAAAAATTGCTTTAATTTGATATATAAAAGATATTTATACGTCATGAACGTATCAACGTAACAAAATATTACCTGCTTAAACCTGGCTGCGAATAGGTTGCGGCCGACTGGGTAACAGCAACCATACCTTTCTGAGTTATTTACATACACTGCTATGGAGTGGATTGTAGTTTATTTTCATATCATTTGAATGATTTTATTTGGAAAATGTCAATAAATATTATTTTAATTAAAAGTACTCGCGGGCAAATTTTAATTGGTAACCTGGCAAAAATTGATTCTCCCATTTATAATTATACATAAAAAATAGATTTGGACTGTGTACGCTATGAACGTAGTGATCTTGCAGCCGGATCTCGTACTATACGTTATGTGACACCGCCTAACTGTGACATTAATTCCATCGCGCACGAAGAAATTTGGCAACTCTTTTCTTCGTCGCACCTCTAAAACATGGAATTCGTTACCAGCACACGTGTTCCCCTCCTCTTATGACCTGGGTTCCTTCAAACGAGGCGTGAAGAGGAATCTTGCGGGCCGGCAAGGCGGGGGCGGCTAGTGCAAGTCATTCTTCCTGACTGCACTAGCCGTCGTCGCGTTTGGACTCTACTACCACTTACCATCAGGTGGAGTAGAGCCAATTGCCCACCCGGGAACTATAAAAAAAAAAGTTATACAGCCCATATTATTTCTAAGTTAATGTAACTAATGCACGTTATAACAGAATATTATCAAAGCTTAATAAAACTTTTAGTAAAATGTAAATACTCAAAAAAACTACGTATATTATTAAAATTTAATAATTTAATAATATAATTTTTATAAAAAAAGTCATACTTGAATATATTCAAGAGTTAAAAAGAAAATAAATATACGGTTTCCATTTTGCTTAGAAGATTTTCAACAGAAATGAATAAAACCGTTCAGCGGTCGAGCTAATAACAAAAGGGAGGTTCGCCGTCCGGATTATAGGAAATAGCACAATAGCTTTTCCTATTTCACAATTCTTTAATATCTTCGTTATTTCTGCCACGAATTGTATTTTAGTTATAATTGTACTGTTACGATTGCAGTCGGTTTTTTATGATTACGAATACATATATAAAAATTAATCTTTTTTTTATTCTATAGTTAGGCGGACGAGCATATGGGCCACCTGATGGTAAGTGGTCACCAACGCCCGTAGACAACGGCATTGTAAGAAAGCATAGTTCAACTTCCGATTTTAAGTAAATAGAGATCTACTTAAAGCAAAATAGTAAAAGTTATTTTATTTTATACGTATTTTTAGTAAATAAGTTAGAATTAAGTCCTTTAGTTTTGGTTTTTGGATGGAAAAAATTGTCTTCTGTTAAGGAGAAGGTTAATAATACACAAAATAATTGTAGTTTTGTCCTGTCCATGTGTCATTACGTTTATTATTATATACAGTTTATGAATAGAATTATATTGACGTATATCAATGACCTAATATATATATATATATATATATATATATATATATATATATATATATAATAAAATAAGGTCTTATATATATATATATATATATATATATATGTATAAGACCTTATTTTATAAATTACGTGTAATATTCATTAAAATTTTGCATAAGATTAGATCTAATTACAAAACAAACATAAAAGCGCTGTTCGTTAAATTTAAGAGATCATTTTGTTACTCTATGTATGCATTATAAAAATGAGCAAAACATATTTTTCAAATAAAAATATATAATTTGTTTTAATAAACTTTTGCTATTACTTTAATTACATCCTAGTGTAGCTGTCGATAGCAAAGCTTAGTGCCACATTTCATAATTGCGATAAAATTGTCGGATGTTTTAAAGTAGATAACTATTATCACTCCATTTCAGTTGAAATAAACCACCTCGTGTCGTTTGTAAACGATAGGAACGGTTAATACAATAACCGGTATGAAATCATTTTGTACTCTTAAATCTATATATATGTGGTTATCTTTGTTGAGATAAAGTAAAATTAATATTTTTATTCTTAACACATCGTTGTTAAATTCTTGACTAGTTTACAAATGGTTAGTTTAAAAAAGTGATATCAAGCACAGTAAGCATTTTAAGTGGATTTTGTTTATATTTAAAGGTTGCTTTCATTAAAACCTATTTTTGTCTAACTATATTTTATTACCACACAGTATTGTGGCCTATGGTTCGTGTTTTAATAATATGCTCTAGTTTCACAATAAAATATTGCATCGGTATTAAATCAGAAATTTACATTAACAACGAATTAATATTTCGTAAACATCTCTTATTGAGGTTACCTGTAGCATACAAATAATTCTTATCACATTAATATAGAGTAAATCGAATCACATATTTTAAATAAAATTTTACTCTTTATATTTTTAAGTCTTCAATGGCTGTAACAATGTACTTATAATTTCTACTTTAATCTTGGTTTAATAAATCAAACGGATTCAAACGTGTGACCTTGGCCTAATCGCCGACAATGTTGTTGCACATGATGCATTTGTGTCGGTACAAGCACGATTTCACAACCATGACGTAGCGGAAAACATCTATCAAAACAATCAGCATTGAAAATGTCTTCAAGCATAAATTGCCTTTTACTTTAATAAAATTATTTTATTATAATATATTCCATCGATATACTATTAACTTATCAGTAATTCTAACACGTAAAATTTATTTCTATTCGTAATTTTAATTTAATGTTTTGGTAAGTGAATCGTTATTATGGCCCAACCGTTTTACAATATCGTATAACCCGTATGTGCCAACAGGCACACGATATTGTAAATCCCGTGTTTCCTCGGTGTAAGAACTGGCTTATTATTTCTTACAAATGCAGTGTATATATGAACATTTGCAATTTGCTTTTATAATTAGCGCGTAGTACAATCTTAACCACTAAAGTGGTATATTAATAAAAACATGCTTATGACATCGAATGAGACTACCCGTTCTATATTTAGAATACTTCGTCTTTTGTCCTTTCATATAAAAATATTGATTTAGCTACTTTTAGAGTGTAGAAAATTAACTGTAACAAAGTTTGTCCCCGCTTTTCAGAAGAAACAACACCAGTAGTTTTTGGTTTGTGTTAATTTTGTTGAGGCACTGGCTTCTTAGAGATCATGTATGTGTAGCTACCATAAGTCGTACTGTTATTTATAATGGAGACTAACCATCTGCGTGGAGCACACTATAGTACACAAGTGCGTTCGCAAACACAAGCGTATTATCTATTCCCTCACACTCTTAATCCAGTGGAACGGGAAATTCGACACGTGCTTTCTAAAGCACGATAGTGTAAACACAGCCAATTTAAGTGTCCGAGCTGATATTGAGAAGTTCTCGATAAAAAATCCCAATTTGTTTCCATGTATGGCCTATTTATCGAGGACCATATAGTAAGTAGTCGATAGTCAGTTGATAATAATCGATTGTAATATTTAGACATATTTAAAGAGATACACGAAAAAGTTGCATAAAAATAATTCAAAATTTATTTAACATGAAAAACTTCTTGTTAGAAGCTTCGTCGAATAAACATATTTATCATTATCACCTTAAGTTAAATAATATATTCGTTTAATATGTACGTTATAAGTGCTTGTCATAAACCCAACAACAATACCTTAGTTTAATTGAAAAATGACCCTTGTGCAAAATATTCGGAGGTAGAATTAATTTAGTTACTGGACGAGACGGTTGCTTTTCACAAACAGACACATTGATTTAAGATTTTTACTTTAATAACTAGACGAAAGTCTTTTAAATCGATATTTTTACACGCTTTAATTGTATTTTATTCACTTTTTACTGTTATAATTTTCAAAACGAGTTTAGTGTGTTATTCTTGTTACATAATTATATACAAAAATTCCCAAAGAAAAATACTATTTGTACAGTCCTCGTTTCTTTAAATTAATAAAAACTGCCAATCTACAAGATTTTTCCTCCTCCTTTTAAGTATAGTAATCCTATACTTGAACTAGGAGTATAAATATTTCATTAAAATATACATTTTTTTTTTCCTTCTAGGAAACAACCAAAGACGTTCGCATTCGACCACTGTTTCTACTCACTGGAACCCACGCTGCCGAACTTCGCCTCGCAGAAGACAGTTTTCGAGTGTCTAGGTCGAGATATTCTGGACAACGCTTTCGAAGGATACAATGCCTGCATCTTCGCCTATGGCCAGACAGGTTGGTTATAAACATAATTTATAGAATACTATCCTGTGCCTGACAGACGCATTATAATCTTACGGCATTACTTATAAACGGTGCTTTGTTACACACGGATTTCGCACTTTCTGTCATTATTGATTTGAAATTTGAAAGAAGACAGAATTGTTTAATTAATCATCCGCTAAACAAAGTTTATAACTAAGGCTGTTAAAGATTGAGAAAGTCATTGGTATATCACAATTAGACCGACACGTGTTCCAAATTTATTGTGGACTCTCTAATTGTGCGCTTTGTTTTATCTCAGTGCGGTAAAACTTAATTACTTATTTCATAATGTTTGTATTTTTATTTCGAATGGAGAGATAACATATAACTTATGGCATATAATCATGCATAGTTAACTCGTAAGGTTTCTATTACTAAATATACTTCGTTGCACAATAGTCTATTGTAATAATAGTATTGTAACGTTACGACGAGAGCTGTTTTTTATTTTCCTTTTTCTAAAGAAAATACTTTGAGGCAAAAAAATAATGGTGATTATTTTTGTAAGCTTATTATTTCCTATACAAACTGGTGTTTAGATGTATAAACATTACTTAGTAGATTAAGAAGTTTCATATAAAAGATTCGCAGGTATTGACGTTAATTAAAATGACGATTGAATGTTGCTGTGTTACAAATGTTTATTGTGCTTCGTATTTCATTCTACGGCAAAAGTTTATTGATTTATCAAAATTAAAAACAAAAAATTTATTCGACATAACCGATAGCCTCGTAGCTAAGCGAATTTCGTTGTTAGTAACCCCTAGGGAGTGTATGTACTAAAACGTAGCGAGCCAATTCAATCGAACCATATTTTACTCCTGTAACGAGACATCGCTTTGCCGTTCGTTTCCGAGATTGTGATGTGTGTCGGATGTTGAAACCCAGTTCTCGCTGTGAGATATTTAAGGACGTAGGTGTTGATGCTGCCAGTTACTGTAATTGGATGTGTTGTTTAAGCGCTGACTGATATAAGGGTTGGTTGCCGTGGTTGAATTGTATTTAGAGTATTGAGTTCACTTTGATATAATATACATGTCTAACCGTGGACAACACTCGATCATATGTATTATGTATTCTCTTGGATAAATATTAATTGTTAATATGTGTGACCATACACAGTTCATTTGATGTAACTATTTTAATTCAATTTCATCATTGTATTATATTATTTTATTTTATCAAATAGGAAGCCAACGGTATATATTCAGAAACATTTTTTTGGTCTAATTGCATGTATAAAAATATTGTAACAAAATATATAATCAATTATAGGCTAACTTAAACAAAAAAAAAAAATCAAATTGACGAGAAACAAAAAAAGAAGATATTTCACTTAAATTAAAAAAAAAGTGATTCCTGATATAAATATAATCTAGTGAATAGCATTATAGTGTAAATTTGAATCTTTAAAAAAAAGATAACTATTCTTTAAATGTAAACAAAAATAAAATTAAAACTAAATTACAATTTTCAATTTTTATAATTAATTCACTCTGTGGTAGAGCTTTGTGCAAACTCGTCTAGGTAGGTACCACCCACTCATTAGATATTCTACCGCACAACAGCAGTACTTGGTATTGTTGTGTTCCTGTTTAAAGGGTGAGTGAGCCAGTGTAATTACAGGCACAAGGGACATAACATCTTAGTTGTCAAGGTTGGTGGCGCATTGACGATGTAAACGATAGTTAACATTTATTACTATGCCATTGTCTATGGGCGTTGGCGACCACTTACCATAAGGTGGCCCACACGCTCTTCCACAATAAAAAAAAAAGAAAATATTAACTTAAAATAATTATTATTTATTATTTTAACCAAAATATACATCGTCACTTACATTATAAAATGTTATTGTAATAGTTGAACTCTTTAAATGAAGAAAAGAAACATTAAATTCTAAAATCAATTTGTTTAAAACTATAATTTTAGATTACACATTACCATTTTAGATTACATTTGAGAATTTGATTCTTAACAGACGTATCGTCCTTACTATTGGCTGATGAAATTAATTTTTTTATTGTGTTTATTTTTTTCAATAACGTGTTTCGAGTTTTCACCATCGTTCAAAAAAGACTCCAAAAGAGACCTTTATATGGATTCGGATTTGCCCATCTATCTTAAAAAACATTCTGAAATTATTTAAATTTACGACATATCTGTAAAAATATCCACGATTAAATACATCGAATACATATATTATAAAGAACGCACTAAAATGTATATATTCAGTTGGTCCAAGTGATATGCTTGATTAATTTATTCAATAAACTGTATACTCATTGATCTACATTGTCTAGTTTGCACCTATTTAGTTTGCTCGTGTGACTCACGGGAGCAATAACCCTGTTTAAGAAGATTAAGCCTAGAATACGTTAGGTATCATGTGTTGACTTGCCAAGTTTCTGATCAGAAATTATATACTTTCAGTATTGGATATTTGGTAATATTATAGTTTTAAAATTGTATACAATTTCAATTAAATTACTACTCATTTGGAAAATAAATTCACATCATTGTAGTATTTTCAAATTGTTATAAATTGAATTTGTAAATGAAGGCATTAAAGTTCAGAGAATTTGTTTTGTATATTTTATATAACTGGCGAAACATTTCTATGTTAAGAGATTTATTTGCGGGCGGCATTCCGCGTTGTGTAATTTTAATCTTGTTTATCGTCCGGTTTGAGAAAATATTACCACCACTTTTGTTGGAAGGATTTAGGGATTTTGTATAAAAACACCAATGTTAGGTTCTTTAGATTATAACATTTACGAAAGGTGTTCATTCATGAATAAAAAAATAAAATAAAGTTTCTGCAGAAGAACGAGAACATTTTCACGCGCGCCTACATTTAAAGCGAGTTAACCTGAATAGATAGAAAGGCATGAAAACACCGCCCAAGGAAAATTTCCTTTTTATGTTTCTCACCTTCTTGTAAACGCTCGAGATTTTACAACAATTTTTACGTAACACGTAGAGCTTTTTTATGAAAAGAAACGTGATGACAAAATTTTATACTGCACGTAGGGTTCTTGAAATTATTTGGCGTTGTTCTCGACAGAAACAAAGCCGCAAACGACGCCCTCATTCGGGCCTTTTTGTGTAACCGTCAAAGTCCCGTCAAGTGAGCGGAGCGTTATTAAAAATTCCCGCACGTAAATAAAAAAAGCGAAGGGATGCTACGAGGGGAAAGTGCTGACGGGTATAGAATTGATTCCTAAAACAATGTGTATCGCGGATTCCTGACCTACATATATGTATAAATTGGATGTAAGAAGTGAGACAGTCTGATCGTAAGAAGGTACCACTCCCATTGGAACACTATAAAATATTAATTATTTCTTGTATGGTGATTATGCCACCCACCATAGAACCTTGGATATTATGTTACTTGTGCTATCAATAACACTAACTCACCCTTCAAAACATAACTATACAGATGTTTGGCAGTAGAATAAGTAGGCTAGGCAACCTACCCAGATCGGCTCATATTGTATTTGAAATCCACATTATTTATTTTGGTCATAATAAATAATAATTATTAAATGTTATTATAATTTTGATCAGCGGCCGTTTGGCTTGTTTGTCGACCTATAAAAAACGAAAATAATGATCAAACATATAGGGCATCTTTAAAATGTAAATTGTTCAAATTTTAAAACACGTAATTTTAGAATTTGATACTCTGTTTATGAAAAATTAAACGAATGTTTACTAATTCCTAAACGAGCGTGCAAGCAAGCGAGTTAGTTGGTGTCTATGATGTGATTCCTTTGAAGCAGCCCCAATTAACGATAAACTTGTCTGTTTGGAGCTCCGGTTCGTAATATAGCATCATAGTCGTGATACGTTAAATCTCAATGTCTGCTTTATATCGCCTCACTTCTGACGTTCGTTAAACCCTATCTTGGTTTTATGACGCTTAAACGTTTTTATCGATGTCGTCTCGTGATAGAGATTCAACAAGAAAATCGCTTTTTAATATTCCTCATAAGTTTGGAAAATGCATTTAACTTTCTTAGTATCGTGGATTTATAGCGAGTACTAACCGAATTTGGGTATTATATATTTGAGCTCTAAAAACCAATATTATATTATTTTAATGTTTTATCTCTCAGTAATATTCATTATCGAATTATACAAACTGAACTTATTACAATTTATAATAAAATATAAGTTACTTTTATAAGATAATATAAAACTCTATTTATAGAAAATTATCACTGTAAATGCATGCAATGCAAATGTGAGTCGAAATAACTCCAGCTATTCTAGAAATGAACTCATAAAATGTTTTTTTTTTAAGTTTCTGAAAATGCATTTGTTTTAATTTCATCTACAGTTCTGTAAAAGTGTTATGAAGTTTCATAATTACGTCGATGTCATTAGTTTAATGAACGTGTGTGCTCCGTAAGTATAATTTGTTGACACCAAAAACCTAGTTAGACGTTTCATGTCTGATGCATATTTTTATATAAAAAATGCACACTTAAATGTTCTTTGAGTTTATTTATATTTTTTTTTTATAAACGTAGTTACTATGTAAAAATTCTATTATTCGTATTGATATAGAAATATGGTTAATAATATAAATTTTTGATATCATATTATTTTGTTTCTTATTATTATTTTTTGATAATATAAAACCTTAAATTTAGGTAAATTATATTCCTCTCATTATCATTTTTTAATTGAAAACAACTTGTTTTTTATTTTACCAATTTAAAGTCAAAGTTCGGGCAGCAAATTATTATATTATTGTTTATAAATTAAACAGGAAACTTATATCGTTATTAGCTTATTATTGTTAAGAATACAATCTTGAGATTTTGAGAACAAATTTGTACAGAACAGAAGATTAATTGAACAGTCGGGTTAGTTGAAAAAAGGAATTGCATTAATTCTAGGTAGAAATTTTATTGCACCACCTCATAGTCAGTGGGAGTCTAAATTCAAAATGGCGACCACATTCGACCCCTGCTTTAGCCGCCATCTTGATTTAAAGGTATTAACATTTTTCGTTAATAACTTCGATATATTTTATATAAATGCAAATACAACCTTTGTCTTGTTAAGATACACAGAACTAGGTGTATATGATAATTCTGTAATCGTGTGTCACAAATATTATATAGATTAAAAAGTGATTGTTATTCTTTCGGGATCCTGCTAAAAGGTTCTAATAAATAGAACGTTTTTATTTTTTAACACTGAACTCCCGTTTCACCTTTTTTAAATAAATAAAAAATAAACTTTTTTGTAGTTGTTGCATAATGTAGAGTTTGTTTTTAAAGTTCACGTTTCAACGACCAGCGATTTAAACGGAATTTGCGAATAAATATTGACTTTGTTCAAATTAACCGTCTATACTATAAACCTAATTTTTCTCCCTCGTATTCTGTAATAAATAACGAAACGTTTCGAACACCCGTCGTAGTTATGTCTTTATTATGTATAATTTAGCTTTACGAAGTGAAATTAACTTTAAGTTAATTACAAGATATATTGTTTCCTAAAGCTCACATAATGTGGAAATTGCTGTTTCGCTTTTGTCGTTAGGTAAAACTCGTAAATAATTTGTACCTTGAGAGGTGAGAAAATAATTAACACACCAGGGATAGATCGTAACATATTCGTGGGATATTTTCATTAAGTTTTATTTGCTCTCTTGGTTTATAGTGGAAATTTAATAAGAATATAACGGCAACATTTGTTTGGGATGTCAAATATATTTAGTTTTTAATTATTTTGCAATTTGAAAGACGATTTATTATAACATCAAATATTTTTATCAATATGCCAACATCGGTTAGTTCAATTACAAGATTCAATCTAAACAATAAGTGGGAGAATTTTAAAATAATAAAAACCCAATTTAATGATAGCTACGTTTAATATAATGTTAGAGTTTGTGCGCAGTTAGCAGTTTTTGTTCCCGTAATACGGTGGAGAAATCGAAAGTGATTTTCCAACGGTTCGCCCGCCCCATTCATTCTTCATTCAACACTCACTCACTCAGGCGGAATAACGAGTCTTAACGCAACAGTTAGTTTTTTCCCTTCACCCACGGGTTTTATAACGCTCTGATGCCTAAAGCGCCTATGAATCAAGGTGTATATGCCGCTAGGTGTTAAAAGATTTTTTACGTAAACAGACTTTAATTTACGTCTTGGGAATCAAAAGAATGGCGCTTGAAAATAACGCTTAGGAGAAGATGTAAAGATCTCCAAGGCTTTGCGCTAGAAATTATGGCGGAATATGCTTTCAGAATAATTTGTAGGTATGTTACTAAGTACGGCAATATTCGCCGCGCTTAGCATTGTAGGATTTTAGTTTTCGGCTTAAATATGTCATTGGTTTTAAAGTAAATATTATAATTTAGTTTTAAAGTAATGGAAGCGGAAAATTAGAAGAAAATGATATTATTATATAATTTTGTTTAAATTATCATAATAATTTAAATTATATTCAAGTAAAAATTTTAATTCAACATTTTATATCTAGAAGAATCTGAATAAAAAATTTCAAAAATCTCACTTTGAAAGGCCTTAAATTCGTTCAAACTTCGGTAGAACTGTTAATATTTCTTGCTGATTCCCTATTCAAAGACGAGAGAGGTTCAACGCGGAAAATTGATTCGAAAAACTCAAAGCTTTTGTGATGTATGAATTGAAACGCTGTTTTATTCATATCGTTAAAATTGACTATGTGTTGTACCTTCGAAATAGGTCTGTTAGTTCATCGTTATATGAAAACATCGTTTGTTATATTAGTTCAGTTAACATAGGAATAGCAAAAAAAAGGAATAGAAATGCAATCTTCAAGGCAAAGAGGTTTATCAATTACTAGTTACGTACATATGTTGAATAGGTTTCCCAAATCTTTATAGTTGGGTGTTGTGTTTTTAAATTATTTTTTTAATTATTACCTCTGTTTTGAAATATACATTTTCTATATTATTATAGTGCCAGTGTTTTGGGTACAATGTCACAGGAGAATCTTGTGCACGGCTCTCTGTGCTATGTATTTGTAACGTATATGTGGTGTTTTATTGTTATTCAAAAAATGTATTTAAAAAATAAAATATTTGTATATTTAAATAACATTATATTGTAAACACATATATATTCTTCACGAATCGAAAAAAGCTTATAATTACAGTTGTTTATGATTTCGAACGATGAAAGACGATGTTTCCTTTAGCATCAAGTTTTATAATAACTTGATCCGTCGAGTTTGTAACTAACGTTACATTCGCAAAACTCTTAACTATGTTTATTTGAAATTTAATCCAAAATTTTTTGTTCATGTTTTTATTTCATACAAATATCAGCAAAACTTTAATTTTTTATCATTTATTATTTTTAATATATATATTTTTTTTTTTTAAATTTAATTGATTATGTTTACAATTTCATTATAATAAAATTATGACTTATTTCAGTTTAGGCTTATATCAATTAATTACCGAACAACAACTGTACGATATTGGTACATACAAGTGCATGGACAAATATGAGGGATAACTGAGCTAGATAGATATACGTCACAAAGAGATCCGAACAGATTTAACTGAGAAGGTTCCTAGCTTTGTAATATCCGCATCCAAGGACCACAATACCGGGTTATAGGCAAAACTAATTTCAAATATTTTATTAAAGTCAGTGTATCGTTTAGAAATTTTGCCAGGAAAAAAATGTATATAGATATTTTTAATTGTTAATTTACTTTATTATAATTGATTAAAATGTTTTGGCGAGCTAGAAATATTCTAGGCTCTTTTTGATAACCATAGACAATTTATTTGTGAATTTTTGACGTGTAACCCGCTCTGTTCTCTGGACAAACCTTATTGTAATCTTGAGACTGACATTTCAAACGTTGTCAATGTGAGATAGAGGACAAAGAATAAAATTATTATAATCTATAATGGTCTACAATGGTCAGTAAATACCTACAGTAGAAAATTTTACACTCTTTGTAAAATAAAATACTGATTGATTTAAACAACCAAAGAATGAGATGAGTTAGAATTTTTTACTAGATTCACTCGTTCAATTGATCAGACCATGCGAACCTCAAGTATTGACTTTATATATTTGAGGATTTAAATCCAATGAGATAAAAGAAATGAAAACGAAAAAGTTTTCATCTCGAGCTCGTTGGTGAAGGAAAATATCGTGAGAAAACCTGCTTGTGTAAGTGGAAACAACTGTCACATGTGTATACGCCAACCAAATATGAGCGGCGTGGTGGAATACGCTCCAAATCCTATTCAACAATATTTATAAATTTGTAAATTATGTTGAATACATATGATCAAGTTTAAGTGTCTTGAAAATGTAATTAAGTTAGTGCTTCAATTTCTTTGCAACATATTCTCATTTAGGTCGACTGATATATCCGTACCGTAAATGGTTAGAACTACAAGCGAAACTCTCTCCAATTAGGAAGTTTAATTATGTTAGGAAATTCATGGTGACCTTTTGCGTTCCGGATTAATACTGACCGAGAGACAAGAGTTTGCCTTGCATTTTTGTTTTGCAATTAAATGAAGGATAACGTAAATAAAAACGTGTGGAATACCGAAGTTATTTTTCCGTCAGAAACTTTTCATTTAAACTTAGCCGCGTCGCGTTCAATGAAGTTTTCCTTCAAAAGTAATATTAGTTACTTTTTTCATGTTTTTTATTAAAGTTCCTACTTGTATGTTAAATCATGCATCAGAATTACAAACCAGTTCTAACAGGAAGGTTTCGTTTTCTATTTTTGATACTATTTTTTTTCTTTATGTACATTGATTATTATTTAATAAATGATAGTTTTGAAAAAAAAGAAAGAATATCTACATATTGAAAATCATTTTTGTTAAATATATATCCTTATGTACTAATATTATAAATTCGAAAGTAACTCTGTCTGTCCGTAACCTCTTGAACCGCTGTACCGATTTAAATTAAATTTGTTATGAAGCAAGCTTGAACCAAAGAAGGACTATTTTTTTATATCTAATGCGAGATCGCATTCCAATACGCGGATGAAGGTATACATGATAATATATTTTTTATTTTGCTATATTCAGAATGATAGTTACTCGACAAAATGTGTAAATTCTTGCAAGACAGATCAAACAATAACTCGAAGCAGTTTAATGTATAAATAAACAATCTCTATTTATTTGGTGCTAGGGCTTAGTGCAAACCCGTCTGGGTAGGTACCACCCACTCATCACATATTTAATGGCGCTAATTTTTAATGAGTGGTGGTAACCACTTGCCATAAGGTGGCCCTTCTGCCTGTCCGCCTACATATATAAAAATAATAAAAAAAATATCGACGTTTGTGTAAAACGAAAATGTTTTCTACTCTGAGTGCATTATCTTGTTCCATCGCCGACCTCCCGTCAGCTGAATATCAATTTGTTCAAATTGTCTCCCCGCTCGAGGGTCCCAAGGAACTTTTAGGGTTATACAAAATTCAACATTGCATTAGTGTAATCTACTGAAAATTTCGTTCCTAAATTCAATTGCTAACATTGCGGTAGTTCGTAGGTTTTTTGCGGGACCCTCATAAAGGAAATTCGATTTGTTTTTCTTTTAAAAAATAAGTAGTAGTCTCAACAATTTGTGATGACTTTTTTGCACGGAATGTTGAATTTTCAATTAAGTAACCCCGTTTCGCAAAAATAATAATTGCTCATGTAGGTCAATATTGTACCAACTTGATTGCAAAGTCTAGTCATTAGCAGACTATTTTACTTTTTTGTTTATATTTTGAAGTTAAATATTTATTATTAGTTTTATTTATTACCTTCGTTGAATATTGATAAATTTATTACTGATATAGCATACCACATTTAAAAGCATGCGATGCTTAAACTTCTTGCGAATCTTATCACTAAATATTGTTTATATTTCCTCCATGTACTAAACTGTTAGCAATTCCTAAAATTGTTTATTTATCGCTCCGGCTCATCTATTATGTGTATGCAAATTACGTCATCAAATCCGTTGCTCCGTCGCTGGCTTCACCAAATTACTGAAACCAACTTGGTTGAGTATATAAATCAAAGATAAAAACGTTATATTATGTAAGGAAGAATGACCGCATAATGAGTCGTTAGTCCCGATTTAGGAACAAAAAATCCGAGCCGAAGAACAGAAGGAATAGTACGAAGGACAACATTTCCGTAGTAAAAATAACACAAAAGTGTAAATAATATGAAAATGGTACTATTGTTACAAAATGGCTACAAAGTAAAACATAGCGTGATCGTAAGGCCTTGTTTTTACTTGAGGTGTCAAGGGGTAGAAGGCTGAGTGAGAAAAATAAAAAGGCCTTTGTCTTAGCGACACTATGAATATAATGAAAAATAACTGCGACTCTAAATAGAACAGATAAGGGATATCGTGCATATTGCGAAGGTTTCGAAACTTATTTTGGTTTTAGTTTATTATTTATAACCTACTTTAAATGTTTAATTAAATAATATTCTATATACAATACAATATCTACAAGTCTGAATAACTAGTTCGGAAATATACAAATTCAGTGGGTATACATCTAATATAAATACAGGCCTTAAAGGCGATAAAAACCGTCTAAAAGATATTTATACTCTTTCTTTATCAGCTTATCAATTTGCAAATTGATATATATATATAATCTGTCGAAATGCAGGACAACATAAAAAGTTTAAGTTTAAGCACGAGCAATATACATATGTATAAATCTAAAAACTAGTTATCTTATCACATTCATTTCTGATATATTTTAATTCTGAGCTTTTACACCTGAAGTTCAGAATAAGTATGTAGCAGTATGCCTAATTATTTCGTACTTCAAATTTATTTTGAAAAGTGAAGGTGAAGTGAATATTTATATGTTGTGTAAAGCAAATTAATTGGACCGGAACTACGTAGGTTTTATAAAAAAATATTGGCTGTATTCCATAAATGACGGTTAATAAATAAACTAAAAATAGGAATCACAAAATTTCGTTTTCATCCTTTGACCATGGTATTTCTATTTAATCTTTTTTTTATATGCAATTTATTTTTGATGTTGTTTTTGCAAATTCGATTTTTATTGGTAACGGACAAATAAGATATGGTTTTAAATTTAGAATCGCGAACTAAAATTAAAGCTAAGAGAAAAGTCACTTGTCCCAGGTGTAACTTTGATACCAACTAATTATGCATGATTGGATTATGACATGAGATAGATGGTAATTTAATCTGTTGATTTTGAAAGAAAAACACAGTATTACTGCACATGATATACAATAGTTTCACTAATAAGGTTAAAGTATCGAAAGAAATGACATATTGTATACTAACGACTTCTTCTTTTTAGTAAAATAATATTTTTACATTTCCAGACATTATTACAACCATGACAATGTTATAGTACTATTATTCACTATTTATTTTGATTTGATTCATAATTATTCTGTTATCTATTTATTCTATTGAATTAATTCCGTAAATCATTATTAATTCCTTAATTTCAATGTAATTTAATTTATGACATAATCATTGTAATAATAATTTTTTATTGCATTGTATATGATCCTAATTCGCCGAAATAAATGCTTTATTATTTTTATAATTTAATACCGATATCCGTGACTTGATATGTAATTTTGCAAATTATTATTTATTCGACATTTTACTTAAAGGCCATATAAAATGATTTCCAAAAATACTAGTTGTATTTTTATCTTTGTTCTCAGTGCAGCTACAAGGTTGAAATTTAGGGTGAGCTTGTAACTGAGCAGACGCAACTCTTGGCCAAAACTTGAAAATAATGCGCGCGGGGGCCGCTCACCCATACTTACCCGGCTATGGCCTTTCAATAACATCTAGACTTGACGATAGAATCAACTTTCGCTCAGATTAAAGTATTATTATTTATTTTCATTCTTATTATCTCTTCACGGTTCTGTGGACTATTCCATTTTAAAAGGAAAAACATATATAAGTACTTGTAAGCATTTGAAATGAGATCGTGAAAGTCAATTAGTGCGTAATTATGTCATTTAAATTCGACATCCTTGTAATTACTACTGCTTGTGTAGTCTTTCGTATTTTCTTGTTCTATATTTAAAAAACCGAAAATGAGACCTAAGTTTAACTCGTCATTAATGACAAAAGTCAAGCAATTACAATTTTAATAAAAAAAGTCTTTGAAATCAACGGTTATCATACCATAAATAAAACTGACTTAAAAATGACTATATCCAATACAATCGACATTCAAACTTTTGTTTATAGTTTGAAATAATAATGTATTTATTACGAAAACCGATTATGAATTGATGGCACTTAATAAATTTGGTTGTTTAAATGGCCTAATCATTTACAGATTTACCAGACCGATAAAAAAAAAATGTCTACCTTTGTCTTACCCATTTATTTAGACAGATACATAGATACATACTTAGTCTTTCTATATAACATCACGTTACGACCCACGGCGGAGCACTAACATTTAACACGGCGGCAATCGCGACAGCTAGATCAATATAATTTATTATTTGCTACCAGCTTGCAGCATCTGCGTAATTTTTTTTAATTCTTATACAGCATCTACTCTACGTCCAATCTCACGAAATTATCGATTCATAACTATTTGCCAAATTTTATCATAAATCCGTACTGTCACGACCGTGATTGCGTATTAAACAAACGAATACAAGAACGTTAATATTTATCGTACTAGTAAAATTAAAACATTGAACCGATTGTATTTTCACACAAACAAGTTGAACGACTCACGTGCACTTCAGTATAAATTGCGATTCGTGTTTGCATATTCCATATTTGTCGGTTATAATATTGAAAATGTTTTCAACTCTAGTGTTTGTTTCAATTTAAAAACGTATACGTTATGTATACACGTACAAGTAACAACGGTTATGATCAATTTATTATTCGTACGTTTCGTCGATAAAACGATTTAAAGTTTGGCTGTTGAGGAAATTGCATGTTAGATAACTTATGTATTATAATGTAAGTAAGAAAGTATCTTATAAACAATAACATTCATTTAAAAAATTTATTAGAATACATAATGAATCTTGTCGAATCGAAGTGTCCATATTGTTCAGCTGTAGATCATGGAGTTCCAAAAAAACAATGACTTATTAATAAAAATCAGAGCTCACCAAAGCGAGACTATTCACTATATACACATTTCAAATTGACTTTTACATTTCATTCTGTTGAAAATATTTTATTAATCAAAAGTGAAACTAATTTATAAACGTGATAAATGATATATTAAATGACGTATTACTCATAAAGATTTCGTATGAAAGCGAAATCCGCTGCGTCCGTTTCGTTTATTAAACAGCAATTAGCGCTCAGTCGGCGTCCGTGGTTGGATCGGCTCTAGGTCGAAGAACAAAAGCGGCTACCTCGCATTGCTAACCCACTAACGCCTTTGTTTCACGCCCCATCTGCGACGCTATGCAGGTTTTATGTTTGTACTATTTCGGAAATTATTTGTTTATTATCTTGCCGATTTTTCAGTTAAAGTTTTTTCGTAATAATATCAACTATTAAAACTTAGGTAATTAGGCAACATTTTGATTTATCTAAGGCAATTGATTCGGTAGAAAGATTATTGAAGTATGGAAAATTTAAAAAAAATTATATGATTACGTTAAAGAAGCTTTGTTTTTAAGATTATAAATTAAAACATTAGGTCCTGTATAGACAGACAACTTGTGAATTTAGCAAAACAAAAAATATTAATTTTATCTCTGCCTGCAGCTGTAGTACTGTAGACATTTACTCAATTAAATCAGGTTCTTTGCCTGACTAATGTTGTTCTGTAGTTAAGCCAGTAGCTTACGGGGGTGGACAGGTAAACCGCATTACCTACGGCGCAGCGCAGACAGCTGATTTGTTACATAGAGTTCCCTATTAAGCGCGTAACATGGAATGAATAATCGTGTCACTGAACGATTGTTTCGGTCACTCATCACGACACACATTTATGTTATTCTATAAATTTAAATTGCCCATCGTTTTTTTTTGTAAATGACGTTATGAGTTATTCATTTCGACAGTTTGATGATTTCGCTATAATGTATTTGTTTTGCGTAATGCGTTGATAGATTAGAAATGATGAGTGACAGTCGGTGCTCATTAGTGTTTAGTTCTGAATGGTGAGTGTAATTACGGGCACAAGTGACTTAACTGATCTTAGTTTCCATAGCTAGCGACGCATTGACAACGTAAGAAATTGTTAGTGTTAATGTCTATCAGCTTGTGTTAATTAAAGTGTTTGTGTATTTACCGCATTATAAAGTGGATAGACTTCGCTTTCGTAAATATTCGTATTGGCATCTTAAATACCGGCTATTTTCGAGAATTTATATATATTGTTAGCGATTATCTGTGCCTTATAGCATTGGCAGCATAGAAATCGTAGCTTTCCGAAAAAAAAAATGTATATTTAATTTATAGATATAAAAACTTAAATAATTTGATTATCATGTACTTTTATAATATTTCCTATGTAACAGTTGATCGCTGTAACTTTTATATCAAAAATGAAATTACGGACTTAAGCACTTTAATTTTATTGTGCTCTGAATGTTCTCGTAAGCACCATTAATGTTTATAATTCTTATTGTTATGGTTATACTCAACCTTTCAAACAAGTTAAATGCCTTGTAACGCAGCTATTATATCTTAAATCGAGCAATTACTCGAAACGCCAGATACATCTCGAATCTTGTAGCCTTAGCAAATGTTTCCTCTAAAATTCAATTTGTTGAGTAATCAAATAAATCTTAAAATATCGTTGATTAAGAATAACAATATGAATTCTACATTTAGATATGTTTTAAATAATAATTTTAGAACCAAAAACGATATAAAAACCAGATTAACTAGAATCGATTGAGTATTTAATATTTTTCCGTGTATGTTTTTATGATGGCATGATAATTATGTCCTGACCGATTTAAGTTGCGGCGTTTAGCCAACTATGCAGGTGATATTATTGCGTAATTCTTTTTAACGTTATATATATCAAGTTTCTAAAATCGGCTTTAAGTACATTCTGTTTCTGTATTTTTTATTTGGGCAACTTTGTGCAACCACCGACTCATCAGATATTCTACTGCCAAACAGCAATACTTAGTATTGATAATCCGGTTCCGGTTTGTTTAAATACAGCCATAAGGGACGTAACATCTTAGTTTCTAAGGTCGGTGGCGCATTGACGTTGTAAGGAAAGGTTAATATTTTGTACATCGCCCATGTCTTTGGGCAATGGTGACCATCTACTATGACGTGGCCCGTTTGTCCGTCCGCCTATATATTTTTATAAAAAATTGTTTTAGAGTTACATTTATTGTATTTTATATGTAGCAGGGGAGTACACACACAGCTCACTTCAAGTATCCGAGTTGCTACTGATAATTTCTCGACAGACGATCCATTTACATTTTATTGACACGACCCGGGTTTGAACCCAGGACTCAGGATATTGTTTGGTTTATTGAGTTACTATCCAGACCAAAGGGTTAATTGTTTAAATAAAGTAAAGGACTGAATATTTATTTTGTTATGTATTATATATTTTTGACGAGTAGAGAGTTTGCTATAACAAATGCACATGACGGTTATTGTTACCTAGTAACTCCTCAGCCTTGTGAACTTGTGAATGAATAGGCCCTTCACCTATTTTTCAGAACAAGCCTCTAAAGGCGAGGTTGAACAACCGCCTGGGGTTGTAGTCTTAAGAGCTTAGTAATATTATTTTTCAAAAACAGACTGTATTATAAAGAAAGTAAGGTTAATATTTCAACGTTACGCGCTAATTCAGTTTATTACTTACTGTAATCGGTCTATAGTCCTTATTACAAATTGATTGCAATTGGTTTATGTGTTTGTGATATAACATAGCTTAAATGCGACGATTATCATTAGACATTCATAAAACTTATTCAGTTATTTTTTAAGTAATATATTTTATATTAATCATACAATATTATAAATTGCTAATTCGGAAAAACTTATTAATTATTAACTTTTTTTTTAAATTAAATTACATACAGTAGATATCCAATATGTCTTAAACATATTTTGTATTTTAACAAATTGTATATATATATATATATATATATTGAAATCAGTACCCAATACCTTTCATTCATTCATTCATTCATTGTTATCAGTAAAGTAGTGGAAAGGTCAAGAATTGTAAAATATTCGCCGTGGAATTGTGAAATTTACGATGGAATAAACTTTGAATTCGATTTCTTGCAAAGAACCGATAACTTGGGACATTCGCAAACGATGCGATAAACAAATTAGATAAAGCTGTGTTGAGCTCGGTTGCCTATCTATCACGTTACCCTACAACTTCCTGTGTAATCCTTCTATCTCCTTGCATGCGTTAAAGCGATAGGACCTCCTATGTATTTATCGGCTTTTGTATATATGTATTTTGTATAAGACTATTCTTAACTTTATCCAGATTGTTTCCTTATTTTTTATAGTTGAGTCTTTAATATGAATGTCGATCTGATAGTATATATTCTCATTTTTCAATATTTTTATTTTGAGTATGATATTATTCAAATATTTAGCTGCAAATATGTTTCCCTAAATGTTTTTCGGTACATTATATGTCTGGTTGTGCCGTGGGCGTGGCTTATTACCTATAGACTACGTCATTTAGTGAGCCATTCCATGTCCATTCAACTTGGCTCGCGATATAATGACAGACGATTGTGCCGCTTATGAAGTTATTGTATTTATACTTATTTTTGACTAGTAATACTTTATATGTAACCGGAATAATCAATAGAACATTAAGATAAATAATGTTAATTTAACCATAGTGTTTGTCAGGTTGTACACAAATTTTAATATTTTTAACACAAATTTTCGTTAATACAAGGTTTGCTATGTTTGATTTAAAATCTCATTAAAATATTTAAGTACTATCGCAATATATACTTTTTAATAAACTAACACACAGTGCCTGTCACTGAGACGAAATAAATTTTCATTTTCGTATGTTCTTATAATATTGTAACAAATATCTGTGTTAAGACAATTCCGACTAGGAATAGACCGCAGATTTGTAACATTATCTTGATTGGAAACAACTAATTTTGTACGTCTTTCTTGTTATATCATGCAATGTCATTGAACCAAGTTGATAATAAATCTAAGGATTGTCATCAATCTCCAGTTCTTTTCGAGCCAATTGTATTTTCAGTCCAAAAGAGTTGCACCAATATATGTGCACACTCACGCAGCTGGAATATTGCCATGCATAATGTGACAAATCGCTCTTATTACTTCCTGGAGCCTCGGCTACCCTCTCAGATCCCTCCGCTGGATTTCCTGGACCAATGTTGGCCGCAGGCCAACCACGTGCTCGCAATCTTATTAAACCAATTCAGGGGAATCTCTTACTGATATTTTCAACATGATAACTGACGATTCATTAAGACTAATGAATTATTTTAATGTTATATTTTCTAATAGACAAGTCTTATTTTCTTTAGTCTCAATTTTTTAACGTTTTTTTCATATACATCGATTTTAAGATAATTCTAATTTTATTTACGCAAAATCAATTTATGTAAACTTGTTTTGAATAGGTTCAAACTTTGAAATAGTCATTCGACAAGGATAATTGAGTTTCTAGTCGGTTCTTCTTAGGAGAATCTAAATTTTGTCCAGTTGGTTGCTTTTCAATTGAATATAATTATGTTATATGAAATGATTTATACTAGCCTACATAAATATTTCATATGTATATATATTATACGCAAATCTTCTTGCGATTCAGAATGTAGATTTACCAAGACTATTATAATAACTCTCAATTGCGTTTGTGTTATAGTTGTGCATGTTTTTAATTTGTTTCAACAAAGATTCGGCATTGCGACTGAGCGAATGCAGTGCCTTTGTGAAATAAGAATGCTTGTTTGTACATTCTTGCCAAAATACGTGGCGTGATTTTTTGCATTATTAACTTTGTAAATAAAAAAAGAATTTACGTATACATAAAATATATTGTTTGTACGTATGTAACCGTCGTAAACTGCAATATGGTGTTTTTTATTTTAAAATTTTACTTCCGATCATGTGAAGACATTTTTATATATTTTACCATTTATATAAAACTGTCGAACAACAAGCGTGACGCTTGAATGCTTCCTTGGGGAGGAATCCTGCCTGAATTCACATGGATTTACGAGATAAAACCGGCTAACGGACGATTCGCTTAAAGTAATTATCCTCAGTGACTTTCTCTGGCACATTGATAGATAGGTATGACGTGGCTAATGGGTAAATGGGTTGAACAATATATTTTTTTAAAGACAATATGTGTATACTATAACGTACAAGCTTTTAATAATGTTAATGTACTCACGATATACCCATATGTATTTTTATATACTTTGTTAAATTATTGTTACTGACAATAGTGAATAAATAATTAGTGGCTTTATAGGTGTTTCGTATAAGTATAGATATTTAATATTTGTATATAAATGCTTTCCGAAGAACAATAGTTGAAATCCGATCAGCCACCATAAATATTTTAACTAAATTATTATTATTATTATTTATTATTAATTATTTAACGTAATAATTCAAGCGTTTGACGGATTATTAATCAAACAAAGCTAATTGATACTCCACAAACAACTAAATTGCATATAAGATAATCGAGTAAATCTTACAAATAGACAAATTAATTTCGGCTCTCACATGTCTCAAATGCCATTCGTGGTTTTAGATTTGTCAATATTGTTTTACTAATTGGTGCTAGAATGTGAGGTCCTCATGTTAAATATTTGTTAATATTCTAATAAGGAATTCAAGTCATCTTTAGCTCATCTTACTCAGTCCTTTAGTTGGTACAGCGTATAACTTGATTAAACTTCACTGGGAATGGTATAGCTGGTAAGGTTCGAACTTCAGCTATTAAGCGTCTCCACCAACGGTATGGTGTCCAGATAAATTATCGGCCTATATCTCTACTTCCCACTCTTTTCAAAGTCTTTGAGAGAGCATTCCACGTCAGACTTACAAGTTTTTTAACAAAATTTAATATAATAAAAGCCGAACAGACGGGTTTCCAAAAGGGTAAATCTACAAGCTTAGCTATATTAAGCCTCACAAAAGAATTATTAGAAAATTTTGACAATAAAACACCAGTAACAACTATATTCTTCGACTTGAGCAAAGCTTTTGATTTTGTGTCATAAAATACTATTGAAGAAATGTGAGCATTATGGCTTAAGAGGCTGAATAATAATTGGCTTAAATCTTATCTCAGCCAAAGATAACAGTATATTGAAATTACGCATATAAATTCGAGAATGGAAGAAAGTATTTATCATTCAGCAACAAAATTAAATGAAGTGGGCGTTCCTCAAGGCAGCATATTAGGACCGCTGTTATTTCTAATAAACATAAATGATCTCCCAAACGTAACAAATTATAAATGTTCACTTTTTGCAGATGACTTAGCTTTAACTATATCATGTAAAAATATGACTACATTTAACAAAGAAATTAATAAAACAGTTACTGACATTGTAAATTGGCTACATGAAAATAATTTAAAAATTAATATACAAAAAACTAAATATATACAATTTATTAACAAAAGCGGAAAGAAGCAAACTTTAAATATCAAATGTAATAATGAGCCTATATTAGAGACCATAAGTATAACATTTTTAGGAGTTATAGTAGAAGATAAATTAACGTGGTTAGAGTTTATAGATGGTCTTTGCAAAAAATAAATTCATTTACATATGCGCTGTGGAGACTTACAAAAATAACCAACGAAAAAACTGCAATACAAGCATATCATGGATATGTAGGTTCAATTTTAAGATATGGCATAACATTGTGGGGAAACTCTTCATGTATATTAATAAGGTGCTATTGGCACAAAAGCGATGCATCAGAAGCATATCTGATGTAAGCTCGCTTGTATCATGTAGACCCCTTTTTAAAAGGTTGAAAATACTAACTGTCCCTTGTTTACACATATATGAAACGTGCGTCTATGTCAAAATGCATCCAGAGGAATTTGCCACTTTGGTACATGGAAGTAACCTTAACTCTCGATTCCCTGACAGATTAATATTTCCTAAAGTCAGAACTAAATTATGCAGCGTGAACTTTTATTTTATGGCTGTAAAAATTTTTAATAAGTTGCCGAATGATATCAAACAATACAAAAACTTAAATTGTTTTAAACAAAAATTAAAGCATTGGTTGGTTAATGTATGTTACTATAAAAGAATATTTAGAATAAGGCAGATAATGGAATTTATTATAAATGATTGAAATTAGGAAATATTATTTATAAATGTAAATTTTCTAGATTTTGACATGATTATTATGACATTTCAATATATTAAAATAAGGTAGTCTGTGCGTAACTTTCGTAGTAAATATATTCATAAATAGTATATCATGACATTTGCATACCATCTTATGGTTGTTGTAAGCACGTTAAGCCGTTGGTCCTGCGCCTGAACTCTTTCCGGTCGTGTCGGATTGCCGTCCCATCGGATTATGAGAGCTAAGGAAAAGAGAGTGCACCTGTGTTTGCGCACACACTTGTGCACTATAATATGTCCTGCGCAGTTGGCTAATCTCTCTTGAGATTGACCGCCGTGGCCGAATCGGTCTGGAGGACCTTATTATTATTATTATTATGGTTGTTGTGGCATTATTTAAAGTATTGTAACATCAAAAATAATGTACCTACAACTTTGCAAATAAAGAATTTGAATTTGATATGCGTGCTTAACTCTCTTAAGATTTCTGTATGCGCCTAACAGAAAAATCGCTTAATCTTAAAACTTCCACGGTTTGAGGTTGGATTGAGGGTATTGTCTATTCCCTTTTGTAACCACACTTGCTTAATAAGGTATTAAAGTATTGTTATGTAAAAAGTTATACAACAATACGCTCGGAGCTCTTGAATTCAGAGACACTAGCTGAAGCTGAATATAACTTTAACTTTGCGTTGTGCATTCGTACTTTGAAGTTTGAGAGGAAAAGTTGCCATGTAGATATTTTCCTTTGGGACGCCTTAAGCCAGCAAGTATGTTTCATTCAATCTTATTCTAACAGTAGTTACATTTTTGAAACAAATGACGAAAACTAATTTTTCACTTCGTTAAAAAAAAACCAGTAATAAGACTGATGAAAAACAATAACTAATTCTATATTGCTGTACAGCGCGGAAAAGCGGCCTGTGTTGTGGGCATTGCGGCGAGTGAGAATCGGGAGGGAATATTTGAAAATTGGAAACAATGCATGCAGATCATTTGTAAATTTTCATTGTATTTATAGTTATTTACAAATCTAATTGTGATTTCTAATTAAGTTAAATAAATATGTACTCCAAATATTCCAAAGACAAGTAGAATAAATCTACATAAACAACTTTGACATTGATTTGACACGATATCACCGGTTCTTGAATAATATTTTTTTGCATTATGGATGGACGCAAAAACAAAATGGAACTTTGTAGATATTTTTAACGAGATCAAATAATTTCAATGGAACAGAGTTGTATTATAAATAAAGATATATATATGATCATGAGCCTTAAAGTAACCATTGCGCCATTTGCCTATAGACATAGCTATGTTTAATTTCATAATTTTACTGTATATACAAAGATTTACATGAGTCGTAAAGATCCAAACATTTATATTTAAAGCTTATTTTAATTTTCACACAACGTTCACGTGTTTTAAAATCATATATAGTAAATGTCAATGAAATTTGTTCAACATTCAGCGTTTAATTATGTAAGTAGGTACACTGAAAGTCAGTGAGCGTGAAACGTATAATTTGTTTTGAGTC
The DNA here is from genome assembly GCA_905220585.2 of Nymphalis polychloros. Taxonomy (NCBI): domain Eukaryota; kingdom Metazoa; phylum Arthropoda; class Insecta; order Lepidoptera; family Nymphalidae; genus Nymphalis; species Nymphalis polychloros. The sequence continues at coordinate 12,845,224 of HG992243.1, read as the reverse complement.
CATATTAACTCTAGTAACTCATTATTATTTCGTAGACGATGCTGGAAAGTGCTACGGTGGTAATGCTACGTTGTTTTGTTTGAAAGCTAAATAATACATACACAAGTAGCTTGATGCATAAAATATATTGAAGTCCCCGTATTCGTACGGATTTTAATTTAATACAAATAAAGTACACTGATTTTTTTAAAGACAACTTTTTGTTATTTATCTATATATATGAAATTTTCGAAGTACTTACATATATATTAAACATTTTTTTAGGATTGTGACGATATTGTTTAACGTATTTTTGTTAACATCACCAAAATAAATAATTGACAAAAAATATATTAGTATGTCAATGATATATTATGTATGTGTGTCTTACATACATTGGACATTGAATCTAAAATAGACTAAAATAAAATAGTATTTATAACAAAAGTGGTAGCCTTATCGACATTTACTCCTACCTACCTAAGCTCCTAATATACACATATATGTAATATGTGTATATTAGGAGCTTAATTAAAAATGTATATTTTGATAATGATAAAATTTAAACAATTTTAAAAATATCAAAGACTATATCGAGCTTTTCGAATACAAGAATAAAAGTAAATATTTTATAAAGGCGGCAAACAAAGACTATTTAGAAAATTGTTTGGTTTAAGCGTGAAATTAACGGTCTGTTTTGTAGTAGATAAGATTTAATTTAATTCAGAGAATTCACTCGTCTCGTGTTTGATAATAATAATAATAATAAAGACTTACTACTCGTAGTAAAATAAGATTATAATCTTACAAAAGCTTATCCGTTTTGAAATACTATTTGAAGGTCATCAATCTAAGGAGGACTTAATAGGAAATCATTACATTTGAATGTGATTTTCTAATGTTTCATAAAATACATATGATAATTATGAAAACACTAACTCTCATCTATTGTGTCTTTGAGAATGGGAGTGATGGATTGGATGGATTTATTATATATCAATAGCATTAAAAGAAATTAAAGATACACCAAAGGCACAGAAAACATGTCTGTGGAGATTATATAAAATATATATATACTGTCAATGTTTACTATAAAAGTTGAGTGGGCTAGCTTCATTGTAAAAACCAGATGCAACTCGTAACGTCTTGTCAGTTGTATCTCTGCAGTAACTCTCCATCGCCGTCTATGAGCCGAAGTGTTCACTAACGACCAAATAGTCTGTTTATGTTTCATATTAAGTAAATACTTCTAGTAATTGAATTTCGAATATACCACTGCACACTTGTATTATATGTATTAATTTAATTATAATAATTATATCCTGGGACATTATTCACACACGGGCATCTGATCCCAAACTAAGCAGGGCTCGTATTGTGGAAACCAGACAACTGATATACTACATATACTACTTTCCTTTTGTAAATACATACTTATATAGATAAATACATCCAGACTCAGGACAAACATACATGTTCATGCACACAAATGTCTGTCCTGGGTGGGAATCGAACCCACGACCAGCGGCGCGAAAGGCAGGTAGTCTACCAACCACGCCAACCAGCTCGTCAAATGTATATATTATACTTGTTTTGTAAAAGTGGAGAGTCTATAGATTGTACCTTCAAGTAAAGCACCCACCGTCGTGAAACGAGAACAAAGCGTGTTGAAAGCAGGTGGCGCATCCGGGTGACCTAAAATGCAGGTGCCAGCTTATGTCACTTATGTAGCGAGAGGTTCAAGGGGGAGATGAGGCGTTAGCGGAAAAACATATATTTTTTAAATTGTTCTCACTTAATTCAGTTGACGAATTGAGTAAAAACGATTTAGTTGCGTGTGTGTGTGTGCGGTTTTTTTTTATTTTAAAGGTTTTGTATTTTTAGCTAAACCGCTGATTAATATGTAGAAAATGAAGACAATGTAATAAAGATGAAATTTTAAGTTTCCCATTTAGACCCCTTAGGGCTATTAGGTAACTAAAAACCGATACATTCATTTCATATTTTATGATTCAATTTGTATATTGTTTGAGAAGTTCATCAAGCCAAGGATTTTGACAGAAATTATAATTTGTCGCTACCTCTTTTAAATTGTCGTGTTAACTGAGTTTCAACTACACCCGGTGTTTGCATTCGTTAATTGTCGAGGGGCCGTACTCAACTTCTGTATAAAAGATATTTTTGTAACAAAAAAAATGCTTGAACTGTTAACGGTTCCAATGCTTTGGTCAATATTGTTTCGTAGCATGAATACTCGTTTGTAGCTGCATAGGTTTGTTTTGATTTACTGTCATATTTAACGTGGACAATATTTATTTTGAAACTTATAAAATATGATTTAATATTGTATCTGTATGACGATAAAATCAGTAATATGTGAACATCGAGAACATTTTGGATGTAATATAACGCTCACAAACGAGTTTTATATCAGTAAAATCGTTATTGAAACTAACGTAGTTCTTTGGTACCGTAATACGCTTGTTTTTGTTCAACATCGAACTAACTTTATGAGCTTAAGCTCTACCTTCAGACTACAAACATCAAATACGTCATAATTTAATAACACAAGAAACAATTATTGTAAAAAAAATTTGTTGGACTCGCAGTGCATTTTTTAGTATTTCTGGTCGTTCTGATGTAGTTTGCAGTATACCTATCATGTAACAATTTGTATACGCAGCACGGACCGATAGCCATAACGTAATTTGTCATTTCCATGTGAATTAATACTTAGTCATATGCAAATGACAAGTTGTTATTGGGATATAATACGCTCAGCTGGCCGTGACGTCCTGCCTCCGAATATGTATTACTTGATGTGAATATAGAACGTGCCTTGCTGTAAACCATAGATGTTTAGACCTTAGAAACGGAATATAATTGAAAAGAAGAATAATAACGATAAGATAAGACTTGCTAAAAAATGCGTCTTTTTTGGTATATGGTATGTGTCATCACTTGAATGGTCACCATGAGAGTTGACACATAAAATATTTATTTTTCATGGAATACATAGAATAGATGAGTTTATTACAAATCGCGGCAATATTTAAACATCTATACTGGTCAACCGATTGCAATGCCAATTGATGTATATTTAAGCGAGGAATATTAAAAACGAAGCATTGTAACGCATGCCGGACATAAGCTAGTTTTGTATAATATATGGTATTAAAAGCGAAAGTAGGTAGTTTTATTTACTGTTATTGAAAAGTAAGCAATAACTTGTGTAATACTTTTTATCTGTATATGCTACATTACTTATAATGTTACTAATATATAATACCATAATATATAAGTAGTATAAGAAAGGGTAACCCTATTTCCATTTAATACGCAAACATTGCACACGCAATTTCTTGGTAACTATGGCAATCCAGTTCCAAACAATAGAGAGCCTAGGGAAAATAGTACCAGTGTCTCGGCATAGTCGACAGTGATAGTGATGTCTTCCAACGATGCTTCGATGATGAATCCTCGCCGAGCTGGCCGACTGCCAGTGCGGAACGGTATCTCCGCCGCAACTTGTGCATTTTTAAACTTAAGTACCTTTTTGGATATCTTGAGAACAGTCTGTATTAAAGAGGCCTCCGTCTCCTGGTATTTTATTTTTTATTGGCAACGTCATTGGGTATTATCGTGTAAAAATATATTGTTAGAGATGTCACGAGTAAAATTTTGTAATGTACATACTTTATATATATTAACGAAAAAAGTGAATATCTTATGAATTGAAATAATTAAAGGAAAGGTTTAATGGTAGTTGTAGGGTTATAATAACTGTACTTATTACTATCTCAAATATTTGGTGAAGTATTGTGTGCGAAGATAAGTCGCGTTTCTAAGGCACAGAAGAGTTATGGCTAGTTCCTTACCGCCATCGTTACACGTCAACGCTCTTTACTCTGATTTATGAAATAAAACTCCCTACCAGTAACACGGGCACAACCGAAGGCAATGATATATTTTATTTAAACAATGACACACATGGAATAAAATCGTTGAAAGCTTACATTTTTTACAAAAAATAAAAATAGCATTATAATTGTAAAATTGTAACGTTGATTGCGAAATATATCATTTTAATTTTTTTTATTCATTTTATTGTACGTATTCATTTTTATAATTGGAGCTTGTTTCTATTGTTACGTCAGCGAGCTATCGTAACAAACGTAGCATTTGAATCATTGGACTTCGAAGTGTTCCATATATCGTTTTTCTCTTTATATGCTTTTTAGTCGAGTTTGTACTTTTAATATTATCCGTTCTCATATCTTTTTGTATCTGCATACAGCAGGTGCTTTCATCAACGTTAAATGAAGAGCATAATGCATGGGCGGTTGGTGTGGCTCTAAACTACGTTCATACTGAGCACTTTTGTTAATGTGCCTCGCTACTCTCGTCTCGAGTTCCACGAGAGCCTTAGCGTAGGATTAAGCTTGTTATACTTGACTAACTGTGCCGCGTGCGAGAAACTCATAACGTAAGCTGAACTAGTTAGGTTTAATTAGACGTTAAACCTTGCTAATTATCCATAATAGCACGATAGATAACCAATGGACAGAGTAATTACACATACATATTGTTTCGTTTAATGTTTTTTATTATCCCATTGTTTTGTATTGATTGTAATAATAGACCAATATGTATTTATGTATGTATGAGAAATATGCCATAGTTTTTGTGAATATATTTTGTCGCAAAGTTGCGCCTCTGTATTGTATAATGTTGCTTTCAATTTGAAATCAGTCGTCCCAATTCGCCATCTGTATATCCACAAACGGAATATTGGATGCATACATTTGCGAGACACGGCGGGTTTAAGCAGTGGGATGATGACCGGGATTGCGTCGTTTCTTTAATATATTAAAGATGACGAGAGCGTTGAGCGTTGATGGGTTATTTATACGGAATGAATGTTGTTCTTCAAGTGTACATAACTTTAGTAAGAAATTACTTTTATTATGACATTTACAATAATGAAAAAAATCTTGTAATTAAAATTTCATATTTCTATATGAAATATTTATTTTTTATTTTACAAAATATTCATATTTAACTTAAATACACTTTAAATTGAAATAGCGATTGATTATTAAAACATACTACAATGCAATATTTTCTGGCCGATCGGGTCCGGTAGTCTTTCCCAAGAGAGAATAGGAACTGCAAATGTAATATTAGTGCACAACCATTTGAAACAAGCAATTTGAAATTGACAACCTCATAATATGTTATTAATGAACACGAAATATTTACTACAGAACTGCCCTATTCATTTTTGGAGGGATGCAAATAACTTTTTAAATTGTTAAGTTGTTTAATAAGAATTATGCTAAGCAACAGTGCATTACATTCCGTACAGCAATCAATCAATGTAAATTATAAGATCATTACTAATATAATATTTATATGTAATCTAATTATATACAACATTTCTATCTACACTCAACTTTATTTACACTATGTATATATTTTTAAATTATAAACGTAAACATAATAAACGTCGTAAATTTATTTACTATATCTTAATTTTTATAGGTTCTGGAAAATCCTACACGATGATGGGCGCACCCGGACCCAACGAAGGCGGCATCATACCTCGTCTCTGTGATGCTTTGTTTGAAAGAATAGCGCGTCAGCAATCACCGCCTGCCCTCACATACAAGGTAAAAATAAGGCTAATACGATTGTATCATGTAATCAGATTAACTTTGTAAAGCTGCATCTTATAACAGAAAAAAAGGCACGCCATTTTATATCACAGTTTTTATGTAACCTGACACAGATAATAGATTAAATTAAGTTTCAATGACAATCAATAAAATAGATCTAAGTTTAGACAACAAAACCACACGCCCGATTGCGTGTCGACATGTTCGGCAGAATTTTATCTGACTGATATATATGTACATTAAGGGAACCCACCCTTAAGATGTTTCACTTTACCGATGAGCAATGAAATGAATTATAAATTCAACTTTCCTGTGCTTAGAGCCCGCGTTCTCTCGGTAAGTTTTACATGTTTCATGTACTGGTCATCTTTGTTATAGAACAGACACGATAACTTAGCTGGAAATTCTCGTTCAACCTTATTTAGCGGTGTTCTTTTCTTTTTTTGAACTTTTGACCTTTACAAGAGGTATGGTACAAAATAAAGTATCGTAAGGTATGCTAATTCTGTCTAGCCAATTATAAAAAGGGAAAGAAGGATCGCTTTAGTTTAATTCAAATGAAAAATATACGCAATATTAGTAAGGGAATTCTAAATTAATGAATCTTATTTACAACTATCTCCTGTATATACTTACTGTATTAAAATTTGTTGTTTTGAGGATATTTCTTCTTATCATAATTTTCACTTTAGGTGGAGGTTTCATACATGGAGATTTACAATGAACGGGTGCACGACCTCCTCGATCCTGAGACGACGCGGCGTTCTCTGCGCGTGCGCGAACATGTGGTTTTGGGACCCTACGTTGATGGATTATCACAACTTGCAGTTACGTCATTCCAGGTCAGTAGTTCATTTGAATGCGTGCATTAGAAACTACTTATAATTAAGGTCAAATATTCAATCGAGAATAGTTGTAAAGATAGAAATAAATCTTTCTAGCTTCAGTTATTTTTGCATCGAATTCATATACACGACAACGAAAGTTACATAACAGTGGCACGATTTTTGTGTTCCGTTTTCAACTTTGTAAGCCATTGTAACTTCAGACACGAGGGACTTAAAATCTTAGTTGCCAAGGTTGGTGCCGCATTGGCGATGTAGGGAATGGTTATAAAAATATGGCGTCATTGTCTATGGGCGGTGATGACCAATACCAAAATTAATATCACTTTGATAGGCGTACGAGCAAAATAGGCTACATTAACTATTGTATTAGTACGTAACAAAATACATTATTATTTTTATTTGTTCAAATTGTTATGATTATCTAAAAATTTTCTCAAAACTGAACTTCGTTTGTTAATAGCTCAATTTGTATAATTTTACCGGGTGTCCCAATAACAATTAGTACCTTAGATATCTTCGAAACTGTAAGGTAACATTTGCTAATATAAAATTGCACAGTACGTAGGGGGAGGAATGTTGTCAACGTACTCACTCCCACCCCCACCCCCTGGGCTGGGGGTGGGGCAACTTTAAAATCCCAAATGGGAACCCCCATTTTTTATTGTAAATTCGGATTCCCCATAAAAAATTCTTGATAGATGGCGATATAATTGCAAAAAAATCCTGAAAGTACTGAAAGGCGATAATACTTACGGTTTGTTTTTACGCTGATTTTATCAGAGATACATTGGGTCTTTTGCTCCAAGAGTTGCCTTTATTTACACGACAAACCATGTGGTATCAACATGACGGATGTCCAGCACATTATTCACTGATTGCACGAAGGCAACTCGACGAGAAATTTCGAAATCGTTAATTTGGACGGGGTGGTCCAATATCGTGGCCAGCTCGTTCCCCAGGCCTAACAACGTTAGACTTTTTTCTATGGGGAACATTGAAAGATAAAGTTTACAAAAAAGTACCAACTACACGTGAGGACATGCAACAGCTGTAAAACTTGCGAGTCAATCTATCGAAAAAAAGAATACAATATTGCATTAATATGGATGGTCGTCATTTCGAACACTTACTACGAGGTATGCCTTTTAAGTTCTGTCGTTTCCATATTTCCTGGCAATTTTGAATTCGAATGTGTTTAAATTTTGAATCTCAAAACAGTTGAAAGTATTAGGATTAATGCTATTGTTTAGTCACAGCGTCGATTGGAATCTATCAGGTTACGTACGAAAATGAGTCTTTCTAAGGGAAATGTTCGTGCAATAATTTTCTACAACATTTTGAAGAGCTAACATCTGTGTTCAGTGTTGAAGCCCCATGTCTGCGGACTGTCGAACGCTGGTATTTAGAATTCCAGCGTGGACATAATAGTGTTAGTGACAAATCTCGCGAAGGACGCCCAAAATCCGCCTTCACTGAAGATAACATCATTGCTGTGAGACAACTAATTCTCGAAGATCGTCATCGATCGATCATCGATCGATCGAGAGATAGAGGCTCTATTAGGCATCTCAGGGGCAACCACTCAGAAGCGCTTGGTGTGAGAAAGCTAGTTTGCCGTTGGATACCGCATCTGCTTTCCGACGATCACAAGGCGGCCCGCGTCAGATGGTGTAAGAAAACTCTGCAAAGGTTCAAACGAGGAGAGTCAAATCACGTCTACGACATCATCAGTGGTGACGAATCTTGGATCTATGCCTACGATCCTGATTCCAAACAACAATCTACAATCTGGTCTTTCAAGACGAGCCAAAGCCGACTAAAGTTGTTCGTTCTCGAAGCACTTCAAAGAAGATGGTGGCCACGTTCGTTGAAAAAACCGGCCATGTTGCGACTATTGCACTTGAAGATCGTAGAACGGTTAACGCAGAGTGGTGTACCACAGTTTGTTTACCACATAGCATCGCCGAACTTCGAAAATCTAACTCAAAGCGACGCATCATCCTGCACCACGACCACGCAAACTCACACAGCGCTCGTCAAACGATTGAGTATTTGAAGCAGGAAAAAGTAGAAATTCTTGACCATCCTCCATACAGTCCTTTTTCTTTTTTTATCGCTGGGAAAACGCTCCTTTCCCCTCACGGGATCAGTGGGGGAAGGTATGTGGGGCTCGCCATATGTCCAGGGCACCGAGTGTGCCCTGGTCATCGGAATACCCACTAAAAACCCAGCGGTACCCTTCCCGTCTTAACGGGAGCGCCACGGGATCGCTTGCGCATGCTACCGTGACGCTCCGACGGCCGGCCCGCCTATGCGGGCCTCCATTCACTAGGGAGGAATCCCAGGGTACTGGGAACCCCCCTAGTCCGGTAAGTACCTGCGTCAACCTGAACGAGAGCATGCTTCGTTTCCTTCTGACCCAGCGACTCAAGTGGGGACGTACCGCCTTCACTGTCGTCGATGGCACCGTACAGTGCCATCGACCTCACTACGCCGGCATAGCGATCCCGGTCATCCCACGTTGGGTAGGATCCTCCATACAGTCCTGACTTAAGCCCTAACGATTTCTTTACATTTCCTAAAATTAAGAAAAGTCTTCGTGGTCAAAGGTTCCTGTCCGGTGAAGATGTCGACGCTTTCAAGTCAGCCATTTTGAACACCTCCACTTTAGAGTGGAATAAATGTTATAATAACTGGTTTGAGCGAATGAAAAAGTATTAAGCTACATGGTGAATACTTTGAAAAACTTTGAAAAACAATAAAGATTACTCTAAGGTTCTAGTTGTGTTTTTTACTTCAAACGACAAAACTTAAAAGGCATGCCTCGTATAAACGTAGTAATTTGATTCACTACCGAAATTGTAAGTATTATCGCCTTTCAGTACTTTCAGGATTTTGTTGCAATAACAACGGCATCTATCACGAATTGCAAAAAAAAATTTGAATTAAAGTTACGTATTTTTTTTTTATGGGGAATACGAAATTACAGTAAAAAATGGGGGTTCCGATTTGAGATTTTAATGTTGCCCCGCCCCTAGCCCCGGGTGGTGGGAGTGGTGGTGAGTACTTTGGCTGGTCCCCTTCGTATTGTGCACTTTTATATCAGCAAATGTTACTGTGAACCTTATAGTTTCGAAGATATCTAAGGTGCTAATCGTTATTGGGACAGCCGGTATAATAGGCGTTGCGCACACGCAACTCCCACGTTATATATAATTTGAAAGCTCTGAAGAAATAGCGTAGGCGTCATGTCAGCACCGCGTTTATCTAGATACGCCCTATATGTATGTAAGAACGAAGTGGGAAGATAAAATAGCATTCATAATTATTGTTATTGGTATATTCTGTTTTAAATGTTTGGAACTACTACTAGACTCAAAATACTAGTACTAGAAACAAAATAAAATAAAATATATTTTGGAACAAGTGAAAACGCAAAAATAGATAACAACGATCTGTTTAAGGGAGTTTAAGCCAAATTTAACTGGAAGCTAATTTTGAAGGCACGAATGGCCGTTTTATTTGAATAATATCTCCGAGAGAAGTGGATGCTAAATAAATATTGTTTGAAAGCATCAAAAATTGGCTCGCCATAGATAAAATCGTCGGTTTCTCTCAGATTGGCCGTTCCGACAGCTTCATTACGCTTAGTTGAAGCTCGAGGGCTTAACGGTATCCATTATTTCTCTCGATTCGCTTTGAACATCCTTCAGGCCAGCAGTTTTGCTTTGAAAATGTTTAATTTTGCTTCGAATCCCGCTTCAACCGACTCATCGGCTTCGGTTTGTATTCGTTGTTGGTTTTAATTAAATTGAATCTGATAATACTCTTTAATTTATCCGCTCTCGATTTATACTGCGTTTTCTTATCATGTCCAAATTTATGGATCGATAATAATTTTATTCACGTTACCATGTTTCAATATATTTTTTCGTTAACCTAATTGAAAATGCTTACAAATTTCATTGATCTAGTTATTGTTAACGTTTTTTATAATAATAGTAATCTCTTTTAAATATTTTTTTAATGAAATGCATACAAAATAATAGTAGGCCAGATGTACATGTAAGTGTGATAAACTGTTTGTACAAATAAATCGCGTTATTTTGACTTCATATTAATAAGGATTCTGTATACTTATAATATAGTTTTGTGAAGCATTGCGCAAACATATTCATCCCAACAAATCCTTTTTTTTAAATATAGAAACAAATTGCTACGATGCTTTGCTCTGTAAGTAAACAAGCGGTTCAAACCCCTATTTGTGTGGAGCAACCATCACAAATTTACTCTTGTGAACCAGCGCATTGCTACATGTTCATGATAGTTTTCCTTGTCTTGTTTCTTTGATGGTTTCATTTTATATAGAAGCGTAGTACTCTCCCGTCATCGTAGCCGAAATCGATCTGGAGGAAATTAAAAAATTAATAAAATAAAAATTATTTATAAGTACATATAAATAGAATTAATTTCACGATTCTAAAACACAGAATCAAACTAAGGCCCTCAAAAAGCGATATTTTTTTCTTGCCTATATACCAATAATCTTTTCAGTAACAACTATTTCATATAAATATTGTTTTTGTCACAATTTTTTTTTTACTTTTATTATAGATAAAGTTTCTTCTTTCATTCATTCTTTGTTATACTGCTCATTATTTTTAAACCGTCCTTGTATTTGTGAGTGACAACTCCGTTTCGTTTCTTCCTTTGCATTTTGTTTAATTGGGCATATCAGACGCTTTGTATTTTCCTATTCCCGGATGGCTTGTTTCAAGACGTACTCTTGTTTAAATTTTACTTCATCTTCCTTTATTTCATTTAAATCTAAAAAGACACGCTTGCCGTGTTTATTTTCAATATTTTTTTAAGTTATTTAAGAATTTTTAAGAAGGTATCTTCCAATAACAACAATGTTTCCAATATGCATAAATGAAACACTACCAGTATATTTTTTAACAATGACAAAGTATTATATATTTATACTAATATTATAACGAGGAAAGATTTGAATTTTGTTTGTTTGTTTGTTACGATGTAACACAAAAACTACTGGACCGATTTAAAAAAATATTTCACCACTAGAAAGCTACATCTTTATTAAGATACGTAGGCTATATCATATTTTCAAAAAAAATTGTGATTCCTACCTAAAATGGAACCATGTAACCCAAGTATCAAGTTATTGCCTATAAAAGTCATTATTTGGCGTGCGCTGCGAAAACTATTGATGGTATATAAAAAAGCGTTCTATGTATTATTAGTACTCATGATTGCTCACAAAAATGTCCATGATGGTATATGACTAACTATTATAGTTAAGCCACAATAAAAGTTTTTGTTTAAATAATTAAGTTCAAATACGGTGGAATCGAATAGGGGGGATTAATAATATCATATGTATTATGATATTATTAATCCTTATCCATTTAAATGGTTTGATAATTAAGGATGATTATTTACATGTAAATTCCACTTTAAATGGTCCGGATCAGACTTTTCGTTTAGAAATTACGACGGGTATAAAATTCTCTCAGTAAGAAAAATGTCACATTTTGAACAAACTGTTATAGTTGTCCTACGTTAAGTCTATTTAAGTTACCAAATACTAATTTAAGTTACTTAATAGTTTTTAAATTTTAGCGGATGAAGTCGCAGGCAACGTGCTTGTAAAAATAAAGTATTAAAACTTACCACGTTTTAATTGAAGATAATTTGACTAGAGTTGAGTAGTGTTTAAATAAAAAACCACCTTTCGAGTTTCAAGTCTATGAGAATAAAGCCGAGGAGCACAATATGATATCTATGCATTTCGCGTTGAATTGCGGTCGCTATTGTAATATTAAATCGACTGCGTCATCGATGTAATATTAAACACCACCCGATGTGGTTGAAATAATTTGCAATTCTCATAGTGTTTTCTATTGACTCATATAATTTATGATTAACCCGTTGTCGTCCATGACTTTGTTTGCTTAGATGATAATTGTTATTATAAAAATAAACTTTGTTGGGTCTTATGAACAACAAAGTCCTAACGAAGGCACGATTGATTAATATATCATTGCATCATTTATTTAACATCGGTTTTTGATCGATTCGGCGATCGTTTTACTAATACCATGACTCATATGAATGTAACACTTAGAATCTCTGATTTTTATAACCAAAAATAAAATACTGAATAGAATTGAATATAAACTGTACAGATGTTCGTTACGTAATAAGGCGTCGGATCGAATTGGTTTAGACTAGATATCGTCATTTGTCCTCGGGATATATGCGGGGCGAAAAGGATCACGAATATTCAAACGTATAAAGATACGTACGTGCATATACATACTAGTTCATACTACGAAGCGGATTCTCAAATGTTAGAGATAATTGTAAATTATTCCGGCCGAACGACGAGCCGATTGGTGTGGATGGTAGATAATTGCTTTACGCGCCGCAGGTCGTGTCGTGGGTTCAATTCCCACCCAGTACAGACATTTGTGTGTATGAACATTTCTGTTTGTCCTGAATCTGGGTGTAATTATCTATCTAAGTATGTATGTATTACAAAAGAAAAGTAGTTTGTGTAGTAAATCAGTTGTCTGGTTTCCAAAGTACGACCTCTGCTTAGTTTGGGATCAGATAGTCTTGTGAGAATAATGTCCCAGAATATTATATTATTCTCTCTTTTAATTACTTTCAGCAGAGAGGCATGGAACCTACCTCCACAATAGTGGAAAACAGATATTTGTATTAATTTTACAAATACCATGTTCCTGTCCTGTTCCTGGCTATCGCCCATATAACCAATATGTGATACCAAATAATCGTTTGTCATTGGAAGATGTTTTTTGTAACCCCTAATGTCGATTTTTATAGATCCTCTCCCGCTTCGTATATTTATTGAACAATTAGTGTGTATCCGGTCGCTGTTAAGTTACGACTCGATAAGTCGTTCGATTTCGAAATTTACGAAACGTTTTTTATTTGTGTTACGCCTTGTTGATTATTCTACGAACGTAATGAAAACGAAACGTTTCTTGAATATAGTAAACATTCAGTCTAGCATGTGTTCAGATAAAAATAAAAATAACATATCTGTCTGTCCAATAAGCTGGTTCCGGTTTCCTCATATCTATCATTGGAGGAAACAAAATAAATAAAAGTAATCGTATATATAAATTTTGATATCATTTTATTTTGCAAACGTATAAAATATACGAATACAAAAGTTTTACAATTCGTACTTGATGTTTAATCACTGACAAATCGAATAAACGATTCCACCGGGACGGATTCGAACACCAAATTGCTACCATTAACGATGCCGTTCGCAGAAAACAGGTAATATTGGTTCAAGGGTAACATAAATACAGAATTGTAACGGCAACGAACGTAAACAATAGCGAACAAAACGAATTGTTCAGGGTATTAAGGGAATTAATTAGGGCGAAGCTGGAAATTGTTTCAACGCTTTCACTATAGCTCTCGAAGGAAAAATGTACGTTTTCCTCTTACTGCTCGGTGACCTTTAGCTGTTACGTACAAGTTAGTCCAGAAACACGTTTTTCACGTAACAATGTCACACCGACGAACCTATAAATCCTGAATAAAAGTCCCTTAGGTAGTCGTTAAAAAATTAAGCTCACTAAGTTATGTGTTAATCGAAACAAATCGTTATGTAGCTTTTCATGTTGTACTAAGTTACTAACCTCTATGGGTACCTACTTACAGTGGCAGACCAAAGTAAAACCTTTTTTACAATAGACACACACCACTACACTAATTTATTGTTTTCTGGTTTGAATAACGAGTGAACTAGTGTTATTACAAACATAAGGGATCAAATCTTGAATTCCGTAGATAATATTGATAGCGCGTGGAATGAATTCTACTTTTTATATTACTAGCAAAAATGACCATTTACATTAGAGTTTGGTAGTATTTAAATTAAAAAAGCCTTAATGGGCCAGTGGTAATCTTAACCGAATTTCATGTGCTTAATTTGTGATTATAATTCATCTCGTGCTTGACAGTGTAGGAAAACATTAATCGTGAGGAAACTTATATGTGTCTAATTTCACTGAAATTTTGCCACATGTGTATTCCACCAACCCGCATTGGAGCTGCGTGGTGGAATACGCTCCAGAACCTTCTCAAAAGAAGGAAAGGAGGCCTTAGCCCAGCAGTGGGACATTCACAGGCTGTTACTGTTACTGTTTCTGCTATTATTTAAATTAAAGTTTGGCAGGAAGCTTCATATCGTATCGTGTTCTGTTGCTTCTGAAATTAAGTTTAAGTTTGAGTCTTTATCTTATAAAGTCTGTTTCCCTTTATTTAAACTTGCACAGCTCTGTTCATACTTACTTGTGTCTTAGATATTCGCTTGGAATACCGAGATGAAGAAATTGAATTTCATAGCGTGAGTAGATCGTATTCAAGTGATTTAACAAATTTGTCGAATTGCTTTTGTTCTTGTTCAATTTTCTTATTAATATTAAAATCTAGTTTGATTTTAAAATATTTAAAAAAATATATATATTATGTTGTATTATACTTAATGTAAAAACAGATAGTTGTTTAAATAATAATTAATTTTATATATAAAATACCTTATTCTTTTACTTTTTTTTCCAATTATTTCGTATAGTACGAGATCCGGCTGCAACATCACTACGTTCATAGCGTACACAGGCCAAATCAAATTTTTATGTATAATTATAAATGGGAGAATCTATTTTTGCCAGGTTGCCACTTAAAATTTGCCCGCGAGTACTTTTAATTAAAATAATATTTTTTGACATTTTCCAAAAAATTTCATTCTCTTGTTATGTTATATTTTTGTTTATTTTTTATTTGTTAAAATTTGATTTGGACAGTGTACGCTATGAACGTAGTGATCTTGCAGCCGAATCTTAGACTCGTAGTTAAAAGATAAAATAAATCCCTTTTTAGAAATCACATATTATTTTAGTGATATTGTTTAAATTTCTTATCTCCGAGATCCTGATAAGTCTTTGTTGTAAACATAATGGACGAACAAATACAGGGAAAGTGTTATTTGATCAACCATCGATTACACGGACGAGACGGTGGCGCTGTGAACCGCTCGTCAATACTAATGACCCTGACCTCGTTTCCTTATTAACCTAGTACAACTTTTAACGGGCGATTTTAAGGATCACACACGCGCTAGTTTCTCTTTTGTTTATATATTCAACATTTGATAAATGTATATATTTTGTTTTTCTGGTTAGTGCAGTGGTCATACTTGGCTACTATTACTGGGGCGGTCGGGGTATTCGTCGTCCATAAATATTGGTCTGAACTTAGTAGAACCATTCAGTGTGTAGTTTTTATTTATATATATTGTCTGTCGTTCGTCTTAGATATATAAATGTATTTATTTTAAAAGTAAGCTAATTGGAATGTAACCGCTGATAAATTATCCAAAGTATACTGCCAAATAAAAAACTTACTTACGCTTATTGTAATAAATTTACATCTATAAAAAAGCGCTAGTTTCAATTAAGCCGTTTCAGAAAATATCTTTATCGATTCTCATTGAAATGCAACGAATACTGCGTGTATGTCAAACGCAAATGCATGTTGACATAAATGTAAAGATTATATGAAAAAATTGTTGGATATAAATTTCAAAATTAATATTCAAGCTTAGTACTGATGACACACCTTTTTCTGAGCTAACGTGAAGTCACTATAAACTATTCCAACATCAAGAGATGTTATATAAATGAACAACCTATAATTGACGAGACGTCATTGGTCGAGAACTTGTGGGGAACTTTGGTATTAAACTTAAAGTCGATATATGTATGTAGTGAAGCGGGAATAGTGTTGTATTATAAATGAAGATATATATAACGAGAACTGTTTGTAGTGCATAATATAGCAGAGCTATTAGCATGTTATATGTAAGTCTAAAGTTTATTTACCTCTACTCCTCTTGCCTTTGGGAAAGGCAATATGTTTAATTTATCTTTGCGACGGATAACTACTACGTTTAATTATTATATAATAATTAAACGTAGTAGCAATGTATCCGTCGCAAAGATATATAATTATATCGTATAATTACTTTTTCTGTGTCGAATGTGAATAAAAACTACAAATTATATATGTTACATTACATGAAGAAACTGTATAATTAGAATCCGTCTCGGAATTGGTGGGTACCAATCTACATATCCACCCCTCTAGCTAATCTCCCCATCCACCTTCTCATCTATCACACGCTACATTTAATTGTGCAGACAGTATAATTCTTGAAGCTTATTGTAGGTATATATAAAATATATTGCTGACGGTAAAATTACGTAATATTCGTGCGGTTACTTCGTCAAAACCGCGAGGGCTCGGTGGTTAGAATACGTGAATCTTAACTTTAGGTTTGCGGGTTCAAAGTCGGACAAGCACTAATGAATTTTCATGTGCTAATTTGTATTTATAATTACCAAAAAATTATTGGGTCCTATTGAACTAAATCTCAGTATCTGTCCGGTGCTTAGAAGTTGGCATTGTATAAAGTCCCGTGCCTCGGAAAGCCATTGGTTCTGCTTCTTCATTCTCTCCGGTCTTACCGTATTGCTATCCCATGGGATAATGACAGAAGGCAAAGGAAATGCATGTATAGTATCTGCCGTGGACTAATCTTCGTCAATAATGACCACCGTAGGAGAATTCTAACATATAGAAAAACATAAAAAGAAATTATATAATAACCAGAGAAAATCAAAGCCTTAATTGAAAACCACAAGAAACAAACAGTAATAAATAAAATAAATAATAAAAAAACCCGCGTATAACCACAAATCTTGTCTTGTTCTTGTCCCATAAAACATCGTCATCCAAACTAGAAGAAGGAGATAAGAATAACTACAGTTGTCATCTTGATACAATCGTGATTTATGTTTCAACATGATATTAAGTTGAGGAAGAAGAAATGTTAATATTATACTTTGAGGGTATTGGATTTGTACACAACAAATGTAATTAGTTTATTTTAAACGTGTATAAAATTAGTATTCGTAAGTGAGTACTCGTATTGACCATAAGAGTATTTTATATTAGTTACGTATAATATGTAGAGTATGAAAAACTTATTTTAAAAAGTTTTGATATACAATGAGTTTTGTGAATAACGGTACTTTGTTCGTTTACTTTTAATGCTTTTTTCAGAAATACTACTATTGCTTTTTATAGTTTACGCTCGCGGCCCTTGTCCGCGTGTAAGGTGAAAGGGGGTCCGGTGTTATGTAGAAAAAGTAGCCTATATGTCCTTCAAGCTTGCTTCATATTACATTTCACCAAAATAGCTTTAGTGTTTAGCTGTAAAAGCGTAACAGACAGGCAGAGAGACTGAGTTAATTTCGTATTTATAGTATTAGTATAGATAGTTTTCTAGATATTAGGAATTCTTATTTACTTTACTTAAATAGTAAATTTTTTGAATGTTATGGCAGAAATATTGACAAATTATATTAATTGTATGAAAATTATAAATAATTATTCTACTATAATAACTTGGCAGTTACGCCAATAATAATAGCGTCTGCATTGGTGGGCATTTTATAGAAACACGAACTATTTATTTTAATTGACTTAATATAATTATAATCAATCGCTCGGATAACTTTAATATCGCGATGTAGGATACGTCAGTTTTTAGTTTTCGTATGTGGCGAGATAGATGTCGCTACATATGCATTGCTAGAGATCTATATATATAGCAATGAAGTGTAAAACTTATGGTGAGAATGATGATATTTATGTTATTCATTTACCACATCAGGAATTTTTAATTAATGACGGTTGTTATTTGATTGACGCTCACATGAGTTTACTAACATTAGCACTAGCATTGGTGCTATAGATTTGTTATAGGATAGATATCACAAGCGTCTATCTATGCGTCTCTGTAGCAGACTTTTGTTAATGTACATGCCGCTTATATATGTTCGGTTTATGTACTATTGAGCAGGTGCTTAATAAGGAATGCTACTAATTATGTGTCTTTTCAAAAGATTTGGATTATCGATAACAATTTATCTGTTTTTTTTTTCTCATAAATTACAAGTTAATATAGCTCATGTTTATATAAATACAAAAAGTAACATAAATTTTCAATGATTAAAAAGTTTTATTTTACATTGACACTTGTATTACAAACTCGTCCTTCAATAAGTAAATAAATATGTTATTGTGGATTATTAAATAGAACTCGGCCTTACGACACGCCACATACTCGTACATCTAAATCTATATATATTTTTCCATCCTAAAGAGTTTATAGGTATAAAACAAATAAGTCACCTAATAACATCTTAGCGAACCTTGTACACGTAATTGAATTTCACTACAGAACTTAGTCGTAGTTTAAGTCTAAAGGTAAATCTAGGTTGGACTTTATAGATCATTAAGTCAACGAAGTTCGAGAACATTGTTGAATTTCTAGTGAATTCACCTTCAAAGTTGCAAACATCAATATAAATGAATAGATTTCATTACGTCTGTCCTATTTCGACTGATGATTAAGGTTTTGCATTGTTTTTTTTTTGTTAAAAAATGTAAAGACATCATTAATATATTAAAATAAGTATAAGTATTATTAAATAAATAATACAATTTTTGGTAAATATTTACAATTGCGGCTTTTGCGATAAATGGCTCCAAATTTTTATGGCACGTTTTTTATCAATAATGAATGATACTTCATGCAATATTGAGGAGGGGGAAGACTTCGAACATAAAAAAATAAATAAAAATGAGACAGAAAAAGATGTAAAAGAACAATGAGTGGTAGGTGGTCTGAGCGGTCTAGAATGTTGCTGATATTTAAACAATAGCACTTAGTTCAGGGTACCCGAATGATTACACATAAAATTCTAGGGCAAAGACATGTAGGTTAGGTTATGTTAGGTTACTTTAGTTAGCATTAGCTTCTATCTCTCTTCATTATCTTCTGCCATTGACAAGGTTACGAACTGTCTGTATTAAATTTCATGGAAATCAGTTCAGCCGTGAAGGCGTACTTGAACAGAGCATTTACTTCCTCAAAATTTCTGCTTTTTTTATTGATTAATATAAAATGATTTAGATGTCAATAAATCTTACACCATTATAGAACAACATCGTTTATCGCTCATGTCTCATTGTTTGCTAATTTCTACACTAAAAGTTGGATATAAATACCATTTTCACAATTATTTAGTTACGAGTATATCCCGGGAAGGTTTAAGTACATACACTCAAACATTTAATTTGATAATAGTGGAGATATTAGAAATGATGTAATAAAGTCCTTAACGACTTGGTGCTTTTATGGCGTCGATGAAACTAGAACACTACATCAAATTAATGTACTAGATAATTGTCACAATATGCCGCGACTATGTCTGCATTCATTGTTTTTCCCGTTAATCCCATAATTTATATGCCTTATCAAGGTCCCAGGGTAGATTAATGTACTCGTTTTGTTACCATGGGTTCAGCGGTTTATTCGCTATGAGGTTAGCAAGCAACTTAATAATAATCTACTTTGCGCCTGCAACTTAACGTAGTACGTAACGTAACGTAAAACGTAGGGCGTTTCGAATGTTAGGCACCCTATGTCGTTCTACACCCTTAAGAACCTGTATATAAATTTCATGACGGTCAATTGAGTAGTTAAGACGTGAAGACGTTACAAACAAACTAACTCACTGATGTTTCACATCAAGATGTTTTTCATTTACAAATGCGGTAAATATTGAGAAATAATTGGTTGGTTCTTTTAAAAAATGTTACGTAAATCCTCGTGATCGTAGATACTCGTCATGAATTGGCACAAGTAAGTCGCGTTAATTTGTTTCGTTTCAGTGCCCTCTGTGAAAATAAGGGCAATTGAGATAAATAATGAATACAAAAGTAAAAGACTCACAAGTAGATTAAAACGTTATTTGACATTTACGATTAAAACATTTATAACAAGTTTCAATTGGAAAATAATTAGATTTTCTTAGAATTCCCTTTTTATCTTTGTTTTTAAAACAATAATAATAAAATTACATTAGAATTCTCAACACGTAAATCTTAGTTAAGGATAAATATGGTACGAGAAAACATCTCCTGAGTTTTTCAAGTGATTACTTTTTGTTAAATATTTCGTTATTTTGCTTTGTAATGTGTACGCTTCTGCGTGAAGATATTCATTTCTGCATTATTATACTTACAAACTTGAATTTCTCCGTTTTATACATATTTCAATAACGGAATAACAATACAAATACGTTTTTATTTAGTGTACATTGCCTAAGATGATTTTTTGTCGTGTATATAACAGAACTAAAATTAAACTACATTACTACTAAAAGCTAATATTTTTATAGGACATAGACAACTTGATGACAGAAGGTAATAAGTCAAGGACAGTCGCTGCTACTAATATGAACAGCGAGTCATCGCGATCACACGCTGTCTTCAGCGTTGTGTTGACACAAACTCTCTGTGACGCCGCCACTGGGGTCACGGGGGAAAAAGTGGCGAGGCTCTCCTTAGTCGACTTGGCGGGATCAGAGAGGGCAGTAAAGACTGGCGCGGTTGGAGATCGGCTGAAAGAAGGATCCAATATCAACAAGTAAGAAAAATACAATTAATTAATTTATCCTGTAGCGACATCTATCTCGCCACATACGAAAACTAAAAACTGACGTACTCTACATCGCGATATTAAAGTTATCCGAGCGATTGAATATATATATATAAGAACCCGACAACAACCGTCGGGCAGTAGCCCACCAGACCAACACCCGTCTGGTCGGAGGATCCTCCCTTTTCAATGGTCAACACTAAAATCCCTTAATATTCGTGATTGCAACTGAATATTTGATTTATTGATAGAGTTTTGTGCAAGCTCATCTGGGTAGGTACCACCCACTCATCAGACATTCTACCGCAAAACAGCAGCACTTTGTATTGTTGTGTTCCGGTTTATAGGGTGAGTGAGCCAGTGTAATTACAGGCATAAGGGACATAACATCTTAGTTGCCAAGGTTGGTGGCGCATTGGCGTTGTAAGCGATGGTTAACATTTCTTACAATGCCATTGTCTATGGGCGTTGGTGACCACTTACCATCAGGTGGCTCATATGCTCGTCCGCCTACCTATACAATAAAAAAAAAAGAAAAAGAATTGAATTTATCAATGTAGTGTAGAAATTTGCGTTTCAAAAAGTCATTGTTAACAGATCGCTAACAACATTGGGACTCGTCATATCAAAACTAGCAGATCAGTCTTCAGGCAAGAACAACAAGGACAAGTTCGTGCCCTACAGAGACTCAGTGCTCACGTGGCTCTTGAAAGATAATCTTGGAGGAAACAGCAAAACTGTTATGGTAGTGGGCCATTTTGTTTCTCATTTTGGAATGTATTTTCATCTCTGTTGAGTTCTTTATATGAAACAAATTAAGTATTGTTACATGCTAGCAATAATATTTACTGTAAATAATGATACAGGTAGCTACAGTATCACCAGCAGCAGATAACTACGAAGAGACATTGTCGACACTAAGATACGCAGACCGCGCCAAACGTATCGTTAACCACGCTGTAGTCAACGAAGATCCCAATGCGAGGATCATTCGAGAACTGCGCCAGGAAGTCGAGGCGCTCAAGGAGATGCTCAAGCATGCAACGGTAAACACTTAAATCCACATCATTATATTAGTTTTACTTAAATTAGACTAATAAAAAAATAAAATGATAAAAAAATCGTTAACGAGATTAGCTTAGTTAGTTGTTACTTGGAGCCCTGATACGTTGGTCCTTTTAAGGAGATGGTTAGATGCTTACACGATCATGATGCTCTAATGCGTAGGTAGAATTCACCAGTTGAAAGAATTTAATCAGAAACATGCAGGTTTCCTTAACGCAAAACACGAGGTTTTTTAGTATGAAAATACAAATAACGCACGTTAAATAACAGTGGTTGTTTGTCCAGGTTCGATGCTGCAATGTTCGGTTGATATCGAAGTATCTTTTCTTCAGAGACATCTCGTCTAAAATTAGATGATGCCGTCCATTTATCCATTCAATTTTTATAGTATAATCGAGTGTATTTCGTTTTTACCATTACTGATTATTTTTATTATATAATAACGTTCCGTTATCCTCAATTCCATTTAATGCGTAATAAGTATTCAGTTAAACAGTATTATGCTTTCAAATAGAAGATAATCCATTCAGAATAATTTGAGAACCATAGTAGGAGGAAGATTTGAAGAAAAATCTTTGAATATTTCAATATGTTTTGCATGTAATATTCCTTCCATATACTTGGGGTATTATATACTTTTTGGGTATGTCATAAGCTAAAATATACATCAAATAAGCTTATCTTGTTTTTCAAACCAGCTGGTTTTATATAACTGAATATGATTTCAGTTCATTTCGAGAATTTTTATTTGAAGCATTTGTTGTTAATTAACTAAATTATACATCATTTCATAAGGTGTCAAGCCTACTTACAATGAAAAATTAAAATAACTAGGAAAATCTGGTATGAATTGTTTTTCGTATATATATATAATATCTTAAGTCAGTAACCTCGTTAAAGCTGTGGATAATCCGTAAAAGGCGTTACAACAGCTCAGAAAATGCTAATAAGATAAAAGTATTTGCGTCGTCAGCCACATAAGTGGCACTTTATTGACTTGGAAAGATTCAATCGCGCCTTGGAGGTTAAAATTTTTACGTAACAATCGATATATTGCTTGAAGCATATTTTATTTAAGATTTTTATTGTTACACTACATTTTTACTTCATAAAACTTATAGAAAGAACAAAATTGATTAATTCATACGTAACTGATACATGTTATAAATATTTAAAATGTTACAAACTTATTGATCGTTTTAGGGTTCTCCTGTGGGCGAAGACGTTCATGAGCAATTGGCACAAAGTGAGCACCTGATGAAGGAAATGTCCCGCACATGGGAAGAAAAACTGGTTGAAACCGGTCAGTAAACAATATGAGTACATTTTATTTAAAGTTACCTGACCTAATAAATGTCTACAAGATAAACTTTTTTATTCTTCAATCTGCAGGTCGGATACAAAGCGAAAGACAGCACGCTCTCGAAAAGATGGGCATCAGTGTACAAGCGAGTGGTATTAAAGTCGAAAAGAATAAGTTTTACCTTGTAAATCTGAATGCGGATCCATCGCTGAACGAACTGCTGGTGTACTATTTAAAGGTAATTATTAGAAAACTGATACGTATAATATGCTTACATATATAAATGAGCTATTAATCGAATTTCGGCCACGGAGACCGTTCACGACGGATTCACACTAGTTATCTGTCCATGAGAAATAAAATGAGTAAGTTATATTTATGAACAATGTCAACGTCTATAGGTATATGTGACCTTGACTTTTATTGACTTGAATTGAACTGACTTGAATTTTACTCGCCCGAATCACTATTATAAGTATTAAAAAACTTGTAATAATGTTAGTTTACTGTTTTGAGATTTTAACCCGGGGCTTTGATCACGATACTACATGCTATTCACTAGACATAGTTAAATATTTATATAGATTACACGTTACACAATGATTTATTCGTGTTTAGTATTTCGCAGCAGTATCGATGAAACGATTTCTTTTTTACAGGAACGTACGCTAGTCGGCGCCGACAGCGCGGCAGCTATTCAGCTGTCGGGCCTGGGCATTCAGCCGCAGCACTGCCTGCTGGTGGTGGAGGGCGGCTGGCTGCACATGGAGCCGCTCAACGGCGCGCGCTGCTTCGTCAACGGCACGCCCGTCGTGTCGCGCGTGCGCCTGGGCCACGCCGACCGCATCCTGTGGGGCAACCACCACTTCTTCCGCGTCAACTGCCCCAAGGACATCAGTGAGTGTAGTCGGCCACATTTTACGTACTTAC
The DNA here is from genome assembly GCA_905220585.2 of Nymphalis polychloros. NCBI lineage: Eukaryota > Metazoa > Arthropoda > Insecta > Lepidoptera > Nymphalidae > Nymphalis > Nymphalis polychloros. The sequence goes on along the minus strand of HG992243.1, from coordinate 12,820,780 downwards.
AGAAACTTGTAATTAATAATATAAATAGCTGACGTTTTCTATGTTTACAACTTATGAACATAGAATAATTCAAATAATTACCGTAACTCTTTTGATACCAGCGTATGTTGGCAACACAAACATTTTTTTTTTTTTGTAGTAGAGATTGTCTCTTCATATAGTTATTCACTCTAACGTAATTTATAGGACTCCTTTATAATAATTACTCTGTCAATGGTAATTTTAAACATTTACAATTGCACAGCCGCCACATCGGAGCCGCAGACACCGGCGCAGCCCATCGACTATAACTTCGCTCGTGACGAGATCATGCTCAACGAGCTCAGCAACGATCCCATACAGACCGCCATCTCGCGACTTGAAAAGCAGCATGAGGAGGATAAACAAGGTTACTAGACCTTTCAAATTACTATGATAATATTCAAAAATTGGTTAATTAAAAAAAAAACTACAAAGGTCACACATCCCTAAAAAAGGCCGAAGGAAGAAAAGTAATAAAATTATTTTTTCAGTTGCGTTGGAAAAACAGAGGCAAGAATATGAACGACAATTTCAACAGCTCAGAAATATATTGTCACCGTCGACTCCGTATCCTCCGTATTCCTATGATCCGTTAAAATTAGGTAAGAAAATGATATTACAATAAGGATATAAGGGAGAATACGATATTACAGTATATACAATTGACAGAATAACAATGTGTTCATTTCTCTATTTATGGAAATCTCTCTTGGCCCAACTATTTACCAGTATTTGTCTCAAAATTATACTAAGTGGTAATCATTCATTCCTCTGTGTTAAATGAAGCAGTCGTTGATGCATTCGAAATATAATCAACAGCTTACACTTCATAATTTTAACGAAAGGAAGTATAATGCGCTTAATCGATAGCGTAGTGTAGATAATTAGTGAGAAGTAACGGCGGTCGGTGCCGGCAGGTAAGATGACGGCGTGCACGCCGACGACGGCGGCGCGCGTGGAGCGCTGGGCGGCCGAGCGCGACGACACGTTCAAGCGCTCGCTGGGCCGCCTCAAGGCCGACATCCTGCGCGCCAACGCGCTCGTGCAGGAGGCCAACTTCCTGGCCGAGGAGATGCGCCGCAACACCCGCTTCAGCGTCACGCTGCAGATCCCGCCGCAGAACCTCAGCCCCAACAGAAAGGTAGCATGTTTGATCCAATATTACAGCGGAAGCAGAATTTGTTTTATAAACTCGCGCGCAGTATACAATATAAAAAAATATAAAGTAACTTCACATGGAGTGAGCTTATTGCCTCGTAATATCGGATGACTTATCGGCTATGTCGCCAACGACTATAATTAACTTATATTTTGACCTTATCTCAAAAGTCGTGGTAATACTTGGTAGTAGGGCTTTATGCAAGCTCGTCTGTGTAGGTGGGTGATACCTACTCATCAGATATTCTACGGCAAAACAGCAGTACTTTGTATTGTTGTATTCTGGTTTGAAGGGTGAGTGGGCCAGTGTAATTACAGGCACAAGGGACATAACATTTTAGTTAACAAGGTTGGTGGCGCATTGGCGATGTAAGAGTTACATCTCTTACATTACCAGTTTCTATGGGTGTTGGTGACCACTAACCTTTGCTATAAAAAAAAAGTCAGAATAATATTAACCAAACACAAATAATAAAAAAATTGGTAATACTTTCTTTTTTCAACCATTTATAATTGCTGCGAAACAAGTGAGATGAAACTAAAAAAAAAAGACTCGATGAAACTGAATCTATTTTTTTTTTACTATAGCGCGGGGCTTTTGTATCTGAACCGGCAATAATGGTAAAGCGCCCCACACGAGGCGCACAGGTTTGGTCTATGGAGAAGCTGGAGAACAAACTCGTAGACATGAGAGAAATGTACGACGAGTGGAGGCGGCGACAGCAGAGAGACGATATCATTGAAGACGTGAGTGCTTAAAATTAACGTATTTTATAATTTAATTTTGCAATCAAAGTTTATTGATGTTGGTGTTGATTCTGTTGTTTGCCATCTGAAAAATAAACTCATTCATATCGATATGTTTACTTTAGAGATTGAAAACAATAAAATTAGCGCGGCTACAATTTATGGAATGTAACTTTGTCGCTCTGAAGTATCCAGCAATTGACTGAGTTAAAGTCAACATAACGTTCAAAGCATGTTCCGCTTAAAGCCTGAGTGATGATTCCGACATGACGGATTCGTAGCGCCACCAGTATCTTTACAGACAAAGTAGAAAAAGTATTAATTTTTATTTTCCATTATTTAATTTATAGAATGAAATATTTCGTCGAACGCGCCGCCGCCGAATCCATGGTTTCTGAGCGGCAAAGTTACATGCCGCGGAATAATTTTTATTTTATTTTATTGTTTAAGAAGCTATGAATGGTTTAGTATAGAAAAAAAAGTCGATTATTTATATTGAAATATTAATAATGATTAACATTCATCTGATGTATCATTAATACTGCAATTAAATTTATTATCGCTACTAACAATGTGCACCGTAAACTTGAAGACATTATGTGTTATAGCTTGTAATATGTATGTCGTAACTCAGCGATGTAGTTACTAACGCACCAAACGTATGTACCAATTTCTTTTCAGGACGGAGTCCAAATCGATCCCGATACACCAACGGTGCGTTTCAATAGTAGTTGACACACGTACATCACTAGCTCGTTTTTACTTTTATTATTTTATTTTTACTCTTTCCCTTTGTATATACACGAAATGCTTTTAATTTATAAAATCGAACCAATTGAAATTTCACTTCTATAGAAAAATATATTTTTAATATTTTATATTTTTATGTTAATTAATTCTATAATGTGTGCACTCATATAATATGTACATGATTGTACATCAATTGTACTTAAATTGTGCAATATTTATTTTTCTTCGTACATCTTTTATTCATATGGGATTAATTTAATTGCTGATTCTTATAGGTCTTACTTTTATACTTTTAACAATATTCCATACTTATATGCTATCGTCAAGTATATTAATGATATTCTTTCTTTTTAGGAACAAGGTGAAAAGGCAATAGATCCGTTCTACGAGTCGCAGGAAAACCACAACTTGATCGGCGTAGCGAATATTTTCTTAGAAGCGCTGTTTCACGACGTCACCTTAGACTACCACACGCCCATTATAAGTCAGCAAGGAGAAGTAGCGGGGAGGTTGCAGGTTTGTAACATGTTCCCAGACTTTTATCTAATTGACTTTTATATATCAGCGATTGACATTTTAAAAGTTGTCTAGTTATTATTCATGTGTATTCGAAACATTTATTGTATTTTAGGTCGAAATAAGTCGAGTGTCCGGACAGTTTCCACAAGATAGAATATGTGAAGCGGCCTCCGACAGTTCTGGTGACATGCGAGATGACGACGAACCAATAGATCACGCTACACAGCAAGTATGTACCTTCAAACTTTCATGTTATGAAAAATAATGTGTATTTCGTAGTACCTTAGACTACAAAATACACTTCCAATTAAATTATATATTTAAATGTGTCCGTTGATATTTGCTAAACGCGAAGTGTTTATGAAAACGTTGTATCATTTCTGAAAGTGATAGTCGCTTCCGACTGTCGACCACGTAAGGACTTCAGGAGCTGGTATATTAAAACGGCCGACGTCTCTCCCCGGTGCAGGTGACCGTCCGCGTGGTGATCAAGCAGGCGAGCGGGCTGCCGCCGTCGCTGTCCCACTTCGTGTTCTGCCAGTACTCGCTGTGGGGCGGCGGCGAGCCCGTGGTGGTGGCGCCGCACGTGAGCGCCGACACGCCGCCCGCGCCCGCCGCGCCCGCCTCGCCGCGCCACCAGCTCGTCACCTTCCGCTTCGACCACCGCCGCGACTTCACCGTGCCGCTCACCGAGGAGTTCGTCGAGCACTGCGCCGGTGACTGATTACGATCGTTCCTATTGATAATTACTGGATTCGTTTGCTTAAAATATTTGCATTTCGCATAAAGGATTTATGCGAAATGCTCGATGAATTATCATGCAAAGAAGCGATTCCTGTACCCTTAGCATTGTTCGTGTGAGCCGTTATGCTCATCAGCATATTTTCTGTTTTTAGAGGGTGCGCTGTCCATCGAGGTGTGGGGTCACCGCTCGGCGGGCTTCAGCCGCGCGTGCGGCAACTGGGAGGTGGAGCAGCAGCAGCTGGCCAAGGCGCGCTCGCTGGCGGACCGCTGGGCGGAGCTCACGCGCAAGATCGAGCTCTGGGTCGAGATTCACGAGCTCAACGACCAGGGCGAGTACGCGCCGGTCGAGGTTCGTTCAAATACGCGATAGTCCTAGTTAAGAGCGACGGTGAGGTCGATGACGGACTTAAGGAAAAGTGTGCACGATAATAATCATTTTCCGATCTAAGTATCAGATCAATGACATACTTTCTTTAAAATTAAAATTGTAAAGCGGGAGCTTCAAGTGATCCGTAAATAATAATAATACTCGTAAAGTACTAATAATAATGCTAGTAATCGATGAAGTTAAAGCAATGTCTACACTGCGCAGGTGTCCCCGCGCGCCGACATCGTGACGGGCGGCGTGTACCAGGTGCGGCAGGGCCAGCAGCGCCGCGTGGGCGTGCGCGTGCGCCCCGCTGCCAACTCGGGCACGCTGCCCATCATCTGCCAGCACATCGTCAGCGTCGAGCTGGGCTCCGTCACCGTCAGGTACCGCCTCGTCGCCTCTCCGCTACGCGCTCGATATTCGATCCGAATGAATACTCCGTCTTATATGTTAAACTTATTGAAATGTTTGACTTTTGGTTTGATTTATTCTTGTCTATGGACCTGAGTAAAAAAAACAATATTTTTATAAAATCACATGCTTTTGGAAACTATTGAGTAGATATTTTTAGATATTATATTAAAATATTTTTTTTAAATCAGATCACGACTACAGAAGCCTCTGGATTCGTATCAAGAGGAAGATTTGGCAGTTCTTCGAGAACGCTGGAGCGACGCGCTCGCTCGACGCCGGCAACATTTGCACGCTCAGTTACAAGTAAATTGATAATTTATTCAAATCAAATTATGAAAACTAATCAGACCTATTCAGTGGTGGTCACATAATTAAGAATGCTTATTTCAAACTAACAAGTAAAACTAACTGAACGTATTTTTTTTGTATTTGTCTTGGTATCGCAAAACTTTTCCATCCTAGCGGTGCATTCATTGATACACATGACTGGCTAAGAAATAAATATATAAACCTTATACATTAGATCTTGTTAATATGAGCGAATCAAACGACGGTTGGCAATGCAGTAGTTTATTATTAATATATATATATATATATAGATTATAAATCAATTATTATAATGCCACCCTATACACATACACAACAGATCTGAACCTAGTATTACTACTTACTGGCTGGTCACATAATTAAGGTATGGTTTATTTTGTTTTGGAATTTAAATAGAGAACATTGTTGTAGGTCACTATTCGTATAATTTAGGTTCCATCTAGTGCTGTAAAAGTCAAAGGTGATTGATTCATATGAAAACAATGAGAAAAAATAAAAATTGTGGTAAATCTTCAAGGTAATTAATAATAAAACTTTGCGAGAAGAATTGGTCGTGTAAAAAGATAGCTTGCCATTTGCAATGCTCAAAAACGATGGTTTTCCACGCCGTAATGTATTTTGCCACTTATCAAACTACTTCAAATGTTCCGCGTGTACCTAAACAGAGAAAGTCGACAGTCGACAGATCATCGACATATCGTTCATTTGGCAAAACAAAATCCTTTTAAAGGGTCTAATGAGCCGAAAATAGAATATTTTGGGGAAAACAACCCTTCAGCTAATTCGACACGTAGTATTCGAAGGCGTTTGGTAGAAGAAAAGTTGCACGGAAGGATAGCGAGGAAGTTGCCCATGTTGAAACAATGTCATAGGCAAGCCTAGCTTGCATTTGCAAGAAGTTATGATGATTGGACAGTTAGATAATGAAAAAATGATCTTTTTCATACGAGACAAAAATAAACAGGGTATATTCTGATGATATGTACGATGCCAACCGAATAAAGCATTCGACTCTAAGTATACAAAAGTGACTTTAAAGCATGGTAGGCGAAATGTGAAAATTTGGGCTTTCTGGACATGGTGTTGGATCTGTTAAGCTGATTATAGGAAATGTGGATCAATTCAAATACAAAAATATACTGGAAGAAATAACGTTACCGTAGGCTGCAGACGTGCTTCCGCTTGTTTGGATATTTCAGCACGACGATGATCCAAAGCATACTGCACGCACCGTTAAGGAATTTCTTACATCGCAATCAGTTTATGTCTTAGTCTGGCCAGCTAACAGCCCAGATCTAAACCCATTTTTGGTGCGAAGTTAAGAAAAAGATTTCAAATCAATTTCATTACTATTTGAATTTGTTACTATAAGTATAGAGAATAAATAAAAATTGTATAAAAAGTAGTCAGCGATTTCCTCTATGTTCCTAGTACCGTTTGCTCTATCCATGTGGTAATTTCATAACATAACTAGTTACTTTTAAGAAGGAACACATAACTACACATGATTTCGATAAAAAAAACTGGAAATTGAAATCGATCTTAATTATATGTCTACAACTGTATATGTGCTGTGCGCTTGTATAAGTAAGTCATATAATTGTGTGCTTTTATTTCTTTGACTCAAAATGCTTTTTAACTGTATAGAAGTTGGTGAACATGTCTCCTTCATTGAAGAGTGAGCGTGACATGGAACGGGAACAGAGTCTAGTCGAGCAGTGGGTGTCTCTCACTGAGGAGAGAAATGCGGTGAGTGTTTTTTTAAACCTTACTAATTGGTTCGTTTGATTTTATAAATTCGCAAACAAAATCGGTTAAAAGCGCTTGTTTAGTGTAAAATTAAGTAGCCATTTTTTGCCAGTCAACCTAAAGGAAAAACGCATTGAAAAAATCATTACTAAAGTTGAATAAACACTATTATTTTAAGGTACTAATTATATATTTTACCTTTAATCGCCAATATTTTTTTATATAAAAAAGTTGATTATTATTGTCATTGACAACACCATTGTGTCGACAGGTGCTGGTCCCGAGCCCCGGCAGCCCCATCCCCGGCGCGCCGGCCGCCTGGAGCCCGCCGCCCGGCATGGAGCAGCACATCCCCGTGCTCTTCCTGGACCTCAACGGTGGGGGAACCTCGCCGATGAGCCCTTTGCTATTTACTTATTTACATTAAAATGCGATCTTATTCCTTATTTCTTCGTTAATGTTCAAGGAAACGAGTCAATATGTTTTCCGTTATAAAAATATAAATAACAATCATTATAAATTACTATTTGTAATTGTTCACTTAATGACTGAGTGGAAAATATTAGTAATATTAAAACGATATGATATCGTATCCAGCGGACGACCTGACGACGAATTCGTCTGGCGAGGAGGTGACAGTCGCCGGCCTTCACTCAATCCTGCCCAAGGAACACGGCAACAAGTTCTACGAGCTGCAGATCCTGCACCACCACGACAAGGACGTGTCCGCCGTCGCCTCGTGGGACTCCTCCATACACGATTCGCAGTACCTGAACCGGATCACCGAAGGTAACATTCTACAAAAAGTATTTAGTAAAGCTTGATTCAAAGAGACAGAAAATGTTCATAAAAAATATTTTTGTTATATGCCTTAGTAACTATGTATGCGTATAAATGCATGATATTCGAACGATGTTCGTTTGTGACGCCTAACATCCTATTCTAGTATTTTTATATATTTTTTAAAAATAAATAAAGGTTTCTTAAATTAATGAAACATATTAAATAATCTGAAAATGGCTTTGGGAGGAACCAATACAAATTCTAAAGACGTTTCTGGCCATTTTTCGTCGGACAATTGTCCGCGTAAATTGGAGATGTGACACACGCGGTGCGGCCCGCAGCGAACGAGCGCGTGTACCTGATCCTGAAGACGACGGTGCGCCTGTCGCACCCCGCGCCCATGGACCTCATCCTGCGCAAGCGGCTCGCGCTCAACATATACAAGCGCCAGAGCCTCACCGACCGGATACGGAAGAAAATCGTCAGGTACTGCTCCACGATACTCTCGTGACGTCTGACGTTTTAACTCGATATATTTTAACTAACTATAGTCAAGAATGATTCATTTCAATCTTGTAACGAAATAGAATGATATTTATCTCTCTTTGGACGTTTCAATTAAAAAATCATTTTTCTTTAGACTGCAGTAATCTTGATCCTCTTTGATGTCGCGTGAGTTATTTACGAGGACCATAAAGTTGCTATTTATCTTATATTAAATCAAAGTAGTAGATATATAACAAAAATTCATTCAAAATTAATTCTTCATCATTCTTCAAAAAACTCGTGTCTGGTTCATCTAGTCGTAATATTATCTCGTTAGTATTGTTTACGAGATTATTTTTATCCAGGATCGACCAGCTGGCGTCGACGGGTGTAACGTACGAGGTGGTGTCCAACATCCCGAAGGCTTCCGAAGAGCTGGAGGAGCGCGAGAGTTTGGCGCAGATCGCAGCCACGGGAGAGGAGGCCAGCGCCGCCGACGGCGAAACTTATATCGGTAAATATTAAGTAGGATTCTACATGACTTTGTATTGTACTAACTATCAGTTTTTCTACTGCCGATCATCAACTCTTTCTAAAGCTGTGTTCTGACGCTAACTGCTAAATTTCAGATAATAATTTATTGGATAAAAATCTAGTTAGTTACTACACCAACGACTATACAATATGTATTATTTGTAATAGTAAAATTAATGTATCTATATAAAAATAATCGTTATTTCAAATCGATTTTTTGGATTGGTATGAATGTTGTCGTGACTACAACTATGCTTATATGCGATATAAAACATGTTCGACATTAATTTTTACAAATTTGAAACCGTAGTCGGTTTGATGTAGCTTATTATTTAATTTTCCTTAGAAAAATACACACGAGGTGTAAGCGCCGTAGAGAGCATACTCACTCTGGACCGCTTGCGACAAAGCGTCGCCGTCAAGGAGCTGGAGCAGGCGCGCGGACAGCCAATCACCATGCGGAAAACCGCTTCCGTGCCTAACTTCTCGCAGGTACGTAACCCATTCGATGTTCGACTTTATCGTTTTACAGTAAGGTTCATTTCGCAATGGCTTATCTTCAGTTAAGAATCATGGAGATCGGCCCATTGGAGGTGTCACGCCACATATGTCACGCGTACATGTAGTAATTGATGAAAAAGTATAATTTGTTAAAAACAAGCAACGATTATATATTTTCATCAGTTTCCATTAACATAATGTAATAGCAACAGAAACAAAATAAAAACAAAATATAATTATTTGCTCACAAAATCACAGCTTCAAATAAAATTAGACAAATCACGTAACAAAAAAAAAAAAAAAAATCGCAGACGACTAAACAGAAACGTATTCGAAGTGTCACTAGTAATTGTGGTATTTTCAGGGAACTTTCTCACGACGCGATGCGTTACAAACTTTATGCAACGCAACGCAATACGTTGTACGTTTCGTATCAACATTGCAAGGGCAGGCAGAATTATCGGATTCGGATCAAATTGAGCAAGATAGCGTTGCATCGCGTAGCGTGGTGAGAAAATACCCTAATACATTATGTTGCGTCTGCTTCCGAAAATTAATAGAGCTATCAATACGGCACACTTTCTCTATCACAAGTATTTATAAGAACTCTATCCGTTTTTACACCAGCTGAATCGATGTTGTGAAGCTTATCACATAGTGATTATTATATGTAAGAGCGAGCTTACAATACTAAAAAATTGCTTCCGCAGGTTATCGATGTTGTAACTAACATATTAACATACCGTAGATTTGTTGTTTTATATACATGTAATAGAAAAACGGTCCCACTATTATTATTTTATATATTTTGTATTTGTCATATTCAATGATGTAAGTTACGAATTTAATTTGTGATAAATCGTCGTCTTAGTATTCGGCCCTGCAAAATAATGAAAATACGATAATATGATAATTCAAAACAAATATTTACCGAAAATAATACAGTACGTGTTATATTACGTCATCATAAAATTACTTTCTATTATCTCGCTTACAAAGGCGTAAGCGTGACAAGCAATTTATATAAGATTTTTTTTTAAATACTGCTGTTATGAAAAATGTCTTCAACCAAATATATAAAAATAGCTAATTAAATCTTAAAATGTCTTATGACTAAAAATCTATATTTTATACTCTTTATAATATAATATTCTAAACCTTTAAATAAAATCTATTTTTAAATATAAATAATAACTTAAACAACTTGAATTCTGTATGTGGAATCTGAAAATTTTTATAACTCTGACAACGTCATTCATCAGCATTGACATCGAAATACAAAGTATTTGTTCAAACTTGCGTACTCTTCAACTACTCTACTATATCTTGTTATGTACTCGTATATAATAAAAAAAAATATATCGCGTGCAACTTAGTACACGTGACAGAAGTGAAACTTTTTTTGCGTCGGAAACGTTTCACCCATTACATATTTAATATAAAATTCAAATGTGATCTCGAGATTTTCTTTCTCGTTCCCAAAGAAGTTTCACTTCGTAAAAAGCTTATAAATGAACTCGCCCGCATACACCAGCCCTAATATATGTGTTGTCGCTACGCACGCGGGCGCAGCTGTCGCAGGCGCTCGAGACCGCGGCCAAGAACGGGACGAACGTGAGTCAAGCATGGCCCTACACTTTGCCTTGCTATCCTATTTTGCATTTCATGTTTTGGTTCTTATTCGGTGTTCTAGCTATGGTGTTTACAGCCACTGTATATACATGTATCAAACAATCATCATGTTCCTTTCTTTTAGATGAATACATTTAGTGTCTAGATTTATCTTTAGGATGTCTTCGATACGTCTTGTTTTTTGTGATAGATAAGTTAATGTAAGATAGATAAAGTCGATTGATTTAATTATGTTTTTTCATCGTATGTGGCTTTGGTTATGTCATCGTTGCGCTACAAATCTACATTTATCTTCGGTTCTTTTGCTATATTGTGAACGAAAACTTGTCTTTATTTATGATATGATTACATAATTTAATATAATATTGAAATTTTTAAAGATTTAAATTTTAAATTTTTATAAAAACTGTTTCAAATAATCTTATGGGTGAATGTTTTCACAATCCTTGCCTGTTCATGTCACTCATTCACAATAACGTAAAATACGTTAACGTAAGGAGCACAATTCTCTAATCGAACTCGCATACAACGAGTCGCAAAGTTTGCAAAGAACACTCATATTAAAGGTGCTGGAATGTAGCAATGTATATCGATGGCGATCAATTAAAAGAAAAAAAAATAAACGATAGAGGGTAGAAACCGAATGGGAGAAGAGCACGTGAATCGTAATACACTTGGTATAATTATGAATAATATTCAGATCATGCGCCTGGACTCGTCGTTCGAGTCGCTGTCGGGGCTGGGCGGCGGGCGCTCGGGCAGCGTGGCCGACCTCGCCGACGAGGCGCCGCGCCGGCCCGCGCACCGCCACTCGTACGCCGCGCCCGCGCACGCCGACGCCGACGCCGGCTCGCCCGCCAAGCCCTTCGGCCTCGGTGAGTGGCCAGCCTTCCGACGCCCGACGTGTGTTTGAAAATATTTACTGTAACGCTAGCGCCCTCATTGGGCGTCTGAGGAGCGAAATGTTGGGACGTTTGGGACAGATTTGATATATTTTTCATGTGATGTGATTTTTCTTTTTCAGTACGTATTAAACTACAAGTCCAAAAGCGCAACACTCCTATTTCTAAAACTACGTTCTATTTTCCCTCACTCATACGATCCTATTCATTGTTTTCTCTTAACACGATTTATGGATAACATTTATATGCACTCGTATAGAATTTATCGGACATGGTCTTAAATAAGAAAAGAAAAAATATTGATTCCGACAAATATTGTCTGTATAAGTATTTAGTTCTGATGCGTATAGTGCACCACGTAGCCTAGGTTTTAAGTGATATTAGCGTTTGTGTAAAACAAGATAAAGATGCACGATGATATAGACTATAAGAACGGTATAGAAGAGTATATAAAATTAGATCGTGTAGTTCTAAAAATATAATATACAAGAAAAAAAATAATTACAATTATTTAAACAGACATACCTACAACAAAAATGAACACTGACACTTGTTCATTTCACTCTCTACTTGTCCACGACAATACCGCATATACCTCTCTGGTTTCACTATGATTTACATTTTGTTCAACTCGCTTCGTGGCAACGCTATGCTCCATACACTATCTGTTACTCTATTTTCTTCTATCTTCATACATTATTTTTAAGTTCTTTGTTGATGTTGTATTTTCCAATATAATTTCGACAAAGAACCGCCTATCATTTCAGTCTTCGGGGAGTATATATTTGAATGAATAATTTGTGGATAAATTTAAATTTTTTTCAAATAATACTACCGAAACGAAAGAGTCGACATTTTTGGACCCAGCTTGAACTAACGTTGTTTTTTTTTGTATCTCAATTCCTCGCTACCTTCAGGCTCGTTTTTATCAGGTAAACAGATGATAATCAATGGTACTAACTCGGAATGGCAACTGTATGGCAAAATTATTAGACGTATGTTTTATGCAACATTGGAATCGAATAGTTGTGATAAAATTATACACGATTGGAATCATTTTTATTTTTAAATAAATAATTGGCTGTAAAATTAATTGTGATTGGAAAAAAAATGTTCAAAATTTTAATATAAAATCGGTAACTATCGATATTGAAATATACAAAAAAATAAGAAAATATGACTAAAGCAACTTAGCGAGCTCAGAGCATTCAGCTGGCTTCTGTCGTATTACCCTATGTTTGTTTGCGTGTATCTTTCATTTGCATGGAACGAGCATGACCTGTAATTATATCCTTTCCCACCCTCACGTGATTTGCGGCGGAATTCAAAAAAAATAAATAAAAAATCTATCAAATATTATATAATTTATCTGTAAAGAACAATTAAGTAACAGCCAAATAATAATTATATTTTATACAAAGGTTTCATTTATAATAAACGTTGTGAGGTAGATTAAAAACTTGAAAGACAGTTTTGTATCTAGATAGCAAAAGTAGACATAGATATAATAATGTTTATTGTAGGTTTGTGTATGTGTTAGGTGCCAGGTGCATGTACTAAGTAGTAAATAGAGAGATGTATATATATGTGAATTATTTTTGAAGATATAATATAAACGTAAATTATACCGACGCATGGATTAGTTAGAGCAATTTTAGACTTAATGTAATTCGAATTAAATTTCAAAATATATATACAAAATAAACAAATAAATTTGGTCATAATCAAATTGACAAACGTTTTGTAGGTGGTATAGTGTATAACAATTGAATGCCATTTATTTTATTCACCCCTTCTTAAATAGGATGATATTGTCATAGTATATGTGTAAAAAAGTATAAATTTTAAAACTGTTAAATGACATGAAAAGATTGTATTTTGTTTAATGATAATTATGTATGTATAAAAAGTTGCCTATTTATATTTGAATCTCGTATATAAAGGTTTGTAAAAGTTACCTATAAGAAGTACGTATGTGATTTTATCTGCGGTATTTTAAAGTAGGCTCGTAAATTGATAAGATTTTTACTATTTTTATTGCAGCTCGACCAACGTTCCTTAACTTGAATTTGAACCTGAACTCACTGCGACTACAGACGCCAAACAAGTGTACGTGCAGATATTAAGTCGTAGAATCATTAGAGGCTTGTTTCAAAATTTTTTGTTTGGTTTCGTGTCATCACTTTTGTTCTGCTCATTTTGTCTTCTCAATTGATACGTGTGTCACTCAAAACTAAACCCTATATGCGTGATCACAGGTGTCAATTTCAAACGAAGCGTGCTAGGATTTGGAGTTTCATAGATTTTCTTCGTTTGAAGCAGTTTCGTTTCATCGGTCGTGTTTTATTTTGTTTGCTACGACTCATTAGGAGTTTATTGATTTGACATTGGCATGAAAATCATTCACGCGCGAGCATGATATTGGCGAATACAAATTTATTCAAATTTGTTCATATTTTGTCGTATTAAGGTGCAAAATTATTTTCGATAGGCTTTTTATTTATTGAGTTCGAGTATTTTTTTTTATAAAGAATGTGTAAATATATTTACTAAGTTTTTAGTTAAGTTAAGGTTTAATGCTTTGCTAGATTTTATTTTGTAACTATTTTAAAAATTTGTCGCTGGTGCATACACGAGTAATGTAAGAAAAAAATTGTATTGAATTAAAAAGTAATTAAGTTTATTTTTTTAGCGTCACCGGCAAGCGTTAAATTAGGATTGCGTATGACGACTTTACACGAGGAGCCCGGACGTAGGAACGACGAGGACTCCCATTCTGAACCCGAGTCAGCCCCAACCGATGAGCTCACAACGCCGCGCTCAAATGTAAGTACTCGTACTACACCTGAGTCAGTCAGTCAACAGATATTCTTTATCTGTGGCTCGTGCTGTGTGAATACATCTTATCTATTTTATTAATATCAACTAACTTAACAATGACCAGCAGGTACAGTTATTCTTTTTTTTTTAAATAGTGTAACTTAATCAGAACAATATTAATGTATATCGACTACACTTTAGCGCACCCGATCAAGGGCGACATCGCGCGGTTTCCTGCCTACTTCGAAGACCCTTGACTCACTTCACGAGTTAGCATGTGAACGAGTGCCCAATAAGAACTCGCCTTCAATATCTTCGAGCGGATATGGTACACATTTATTATATAATTCGTTTAATTTTTTTTATCAGTATTGAAATGAATCATTTTCTTATTCAGTGCTTACTTTATTTTTATTGACATTGTGTTTTATAGGTTCCCAAGCTGTATCATCTTCAAATCTCACAAACGACGACACGCTCTCGATCAGGAGCATGTCAGTCGATGATACGCCGGACTTCGACAAGACAATGGATTACACGCATCTCAGCAGAACGAAAACTTCGATGGCCGGACTCAGAAACGAGATCACTGAACTGAGAAACGACATCACCGAACTTAAGAACGAAATCGTCGAATCGAAGAATGAACTCGAAGAGGCGTCATTCGAAAAAGCGAAAACTCCGGTTTTGACTCCGGGATCTCGGAATAGGATCAATCCATTCCTAAGGGACTGCGAAGAGATTTCTAAGGAGAAAGACGGTCAGCTGGTGGATCCTCTGGGGGCCATACCGGTCGAAAGTGCCGTGTTGTCTAGTCAGCTACATAAGGTCGAACCCGTCCAAGTCAACGGAGAAACGGCACACGAGACCTCATTCGGTATTTCATAAAATATTTTATAAATCGATATCGTTACTATTATATAGAATTACTACTATTATATGTTACGCTCTATTGTTAAATTACTCCTTTTATAAAACAACAGGCGACGCGGAAGTGGAATCACTGAGCTCCGAGCAGTCGAGTCACGAGACACGGAGCCGGGAAACGTCGTCCGTCGGAGAGAGCGACTCGCCGGGCCCCGACTCCGTCGTCAACACGTCGCTGCCCGCCGGAAAGGTAAACACACTACAAAACTAAAATATTTCAATGAAATAAATGCAAAACAAAATGACTCGTCATAATCCGAGTGTCCGCTGAGATGTCCCGCCCGCCCCGCAGGTGGTCCGCCGCCGCGCCGGCGCCGCGTCGCGCTCGGCCGCGCGCCCGCGCTCGGCGCACGAGCCCGCCCTCGCGCACGCCACCTCCGCCGAGCGCATCGCGGACGGTGAGCGCCACTCGCCGCTAGTGCGGGGAGTTGAGGAATTACTTGTATCATGCGTTTTTTTTTTGCGATTAATCAACGTTCCAAGCGTTGCCGGTGTGAGGATTCATATATTTATATTTCTTGCAATACCATTCTCTGGGTCGAGGTTACCGCTCGCCATCATTATGTGCTTGTGTTAAAATATGCATTATACTCGATTGTATAATAATAATAATAATATAAAATGTTATTTAATAATTCGTAGAAGAGAGCGGCAAACACCCCGTGCCCGAGTGGCTGTCGGTGGGCGAGAGCGTGCAGCTGCGCCTCAGCAGCAGCACGGGCGTCGTGGCCTACGTGGGGCCCACCACCTTCGCCGGCGGCGTCTGGGTCGGCGTCGAGCTCGACGCGCCCACCGGTACCGTCACCTGTATATATTTAGATATTAAAATTAGTACAATGAGTGTACAAAGATGGACTTTTTGCTTTCGGAAATCTCTTCTAGACATCCTTTCCATGGCTGGAATTTTGAACAAAAATTATGGCTACGATTAAAAAAGAAATCCTAGACTGATTTAATTTATTAATAATAAAATATAATAATAATAATAGTCCTCCAGACCGATTTCGGCCACGGCGGCCAATCTCAAGAGAGATTAGCCAACTACGCACTACATATTATAGTGTACAAGTGTGTTCGCAAACACAGGTGCCCTCTCTATTCCCTAGCTCTCATAATCCGATGGGACGGAAATAATTCAGGCGCAGGTCCAATGGCTTTATGGCTTTCCGAGGCACGGGAGTGTACACACTTCCAGACTCCGGGCTGCTACTAACAATTTTCGACAGAAAATCTCAATAACATTTTACTGGCCCGACCTGGGATTCGAACCTATGACCACCGGGTCTGCGGCCTCGCATGTAGCCACTAGACCAACGAGGCAAAATATATAGATATAATAATAAAATTATTATAGTCACTTTAACGTACGATCCAAGATCTACTCCCGTTCGACTGTCGATTAAGGTTTAAGCGAAGAAATAAATTCTAAAATGTTTATGATTACGTGTAACGACGCAGGCAAGAACGACGGCTCGGTGGGCGGCACGCGCTACTTCTCGTGCCGCGCGCGCCACGGCATCTTCGTGCGCGCCGACAAGCTCGTGCACGACCGCCGCGGCCGCAGCGCGCGCGCCTTCCGCGACGCCGAGCTGCGCCGCGCCGCCAGCAAGGGTACGGCCCGCGGCCCCGTCGCTTGGGACATATGTCTATCGTTAATTTATATTTATCCAAATTATACATTATTGTTATTTCTTATTCGTTTTGAATAAAATAAACCCTTTACCGCCCCGTACGAAAGCATCGTAATATAGTTTATGTTTATTGAATTAAACCTGTCAATGCAGACACTTAAGCGCGACTATAGCGAACGATTAAACTTGACATTTGATTTCAGGAGAAGGATTACACAACTTGCACAGATCGCGGAGTCGCGGGGACAGTATAAACGCGGTCGGAACGAAGACCAGAGGCAAATAAACTCGACCCCCACCCGAGCTGCTGTCGAAGCGAATTTATTATTACGTCCACTTCACACCTCAAGTCCAATTCTCTTTGAGTTGCAGTCCTGTAACGCATATGGTGCTTTATATTTTATAGTAGTTTCCTTTCGTCCGTTTCATTTCTAAGCGAAATAGTATGTCTTTTTTAACATTTCTTGTTAACATATGGGAAAATCGGTTCGTCTCGCGTTTGTTGACACGGTCAAACAATCGTCGATGGTAAGCCATGCGATTCCTTCCGACGTAAATATATGACGGCGTTTCATTAACGTGTATTATTTAAATTAATTTGATTTTTTTTTTAATTCATTGACCACTAAATTTGTAAATAGATTGAATTGATTCGATCGTGTGATTTAATTTTATTGTTACGTTCAAATGTAAATATGTGAATCTTTGTGTGTTATGACGATAATTTAATGTTTTTAGAACCAATGAATTATTTGTGATCGGCGAGAATCGGTAAAATGCTTGTATAGATTTTTTTTTACTGTATAGTGGTGTGGTGTAGACATTAACGATGGATTATTTATGTATTAGCTCATTGTGTATATATACTTTTATTTTATAATATTTCAATATGATATACTTACTTTCGCAACGAAATTATCCCATTCGGCGTATCACTATAAATATATCTTTGACAAATATCAGGACCAGTCTTAACTGCCATTAACATCCGGTTAAAGATTATATTAAGCGAATTACAATGACACTTAGAGTGATGTTGTGACGAACATCGATTTTTAGCAAATTGAGTTCCTATAAGCATTTTTATATTACTCCCTGGCGTGTAAACTGTATACCGATGTGTAGGGAACGATGGCCTCTCAAGATGCAGCCCCACAAATAAGCACCTTGTATCTTTTTTACTTATATTTATATGCATTTACATTTGCCTCGAAATTGCTCAGGACGTGTCGTCGGCACGATCGCCAGTTCGTTGTGATAGTTTCTTGCCACTTGGACTAGAGACCGTAAATGATTTATTTTTCTATTGTCACGGTATTAGATTTTTGCCCTTATCATTTTGAAATAGATTTACGAAATCGTCCAATGCTACATCTTCGTCCTTGATAAGACTTGTACTTAGTACACAGAAAGCCATGCGAAGGACAAAATATGGCCAAAAACACTGACATTCTTTTCGGCGCAAGTGTCAAGCGAATTTAAACCTAAACTTCCTTACGTTAATGTTTATTTTTCATAAATATTTGTGCGATACTTTGCTCTTTCGACACCTCTCGTTTGTCTATTACTACGCTATTTCGGAAATGAACTCGAGTTCGACCTCGCTTGCCACTTGAGCCCCTGTCTTATATCGATTAGGTTGTGTAGGTAAATTTTGAGATGTAATATAAAAAAAATAAATGTTTGTAGTACTTTTTGGCCTGATGTATATTAATTGAATATCATAATTAAATAAAATTTTGTCCTCAAATTATTATCTCCATCCACATTCGAACAATAATCGGTTAACTGTATATTTTGTCTCCGTAAAGAACGTTAGCTCTATATCCGGATAGATGTTAAACTAATATCATAATATATATTAGCGTCGTAGTTCGCGTGTAACCTATCGTGTTAGGTATTGTCCACATTCGACCGTTTCGATTCAAGTCGAACCGGCATAGTCTGTAGCTCACCTAATGTATATTCCATCCTCTTAGTGAAGTAATCGTTAAGTACACTTAATGAGTACACAAATAGAAGTTAAAGGCGCCTCGTTATTTACTAGAGTTTGTAAGTATTCACTTTCGCTACACCATAGCCCGTCACTTGCCTCCATTCCTGTACACAGTGTTGTATAAATAATGTTTAATTGTAAGCAATTATTAAATATAAAATTTGTCAAAAAATTTATTCAACCGTTTTAACATTGCACTCGGTAAATAAACGCCAACTCGTAGTGTAAGGCCTCGACTGACATCATTTCTTGTCTCCAGTTCACTATCGGAAGCTTTTAGACTGTCGTACTTAAAACATTCCATTTTTGCATTATCGTTCTACCGGACGCGTAGGTTTTAAGTTAGATTTTATAGACGAGACGCGTTTCAATAAATTTTTGCATTTTCAAATGACGTTCTGGTAATAGTACATTTCGTTATTTCGTACGTAACCCCTGACCTCGACTGGGAGGGCTCAATGTGTAGTCGACGTTGATAAAAGTCTAATGGAGAATTTTAATAAGAAGTTTTCATATATCGTAGAATGTGTCTTTGAAACTCTCGATGTGCTTATTGTCCTGTAGTTTTTGTTAGAACACGGGCAAGAGGGGAGAGGGGGGATCGGGCGCAGGACCGCGAGGCACCGGCGAGGTTGAGACGTAGGGCTCCTAGTGATAGGCTAATAGTGACCTTAAAAGCAAAGTCGAAGGTCCTAATTTAATTTTGTTTAGAAATTAAGCTGACCATGTGCTGTGCTTTTGTTTTAAATAATAGTTATTAGGTAAATGAAATTATTTGTTTTATATTATTATTATTATTTTACATTCGCGTAGTGTATTTCGTATTTATTGCAGTCAATTCGATACGAGCTTTTAAACGTTTATGTATAATTTCGTAATATATGGTTAATTATTAGATTAGATATGAGTTTATTACTTTGCCAGTCTTACGATTGTGTAAAATAAACGTAGATCACAAATCAAATGTATTTCTTATTTTATTTTTTTAATGTGATAAGTGAATAGTTTTGGCGGCTACTTGGTAGCGTAGGTGGTTGCATCTTCATTATTGTAAACATTTAATAAATAAAGAGATTTTAATATTTAAATACAAAAATAGTTCACTTCTAGTGGAAATATTTTTGCCAAGTAGCGGATTTGAGTCAACCATCGCTGTCATTATCAATAAATGTATAATAAAATATTTTGTTTTATTTACTAATTATATTGTCGTTTTATTAATTTTGTTTAATGTAGACACCCCTTTATATATCCATTCATTTTGATTGCAGTAGCTTTTATATGTTTTAGATATATTTTTATAATATAATAGTATTAGTTTCAAATCATTTCGATCTATTCTTAGTGATCAGATTTTCATCATGTTTAATAAATTCATTATCTGCATGAAAATAATAATGAAATCGAAAAGTTTCAATTTATTAGTACGAGTTTGCAGGTCAATAGTGGTGTAATCGTTGCTAGTTTGATACACAACATCAGCTGAACACTTGGCTGGAGGGAAATTAAATTTGACTTAATCTTACTTGGTGGTAGAGCTTGTGCAAGCTCGTCTGGGTAGGTAACACCCACTCATCAGATATTCTAAAGTGAGTGGCGAGTGAGCCAATGTAAATACAGGCACAAGGCATAACATCTTAGTTCCCAAGGTTGGTGATGTAAGCGATGGTCACAATGTCTATGGGTGTTGGTGACCACTTACCATCATGTGGCCCATATACACGTCCGCCTCCATATGCCATAAATAAATTGCTTAAATGTGAAGTATATTGTATTTTACTAGGAAATTACGTATATACATATATACCAACCACGAGTTTATAAATGTTTTGTTCCTGGTGCCTGCAAATAGATTGATACACTCGTTACTCATCCTGATAAACCCGAACACAGCAACAAAGGCATCGATTTTATTATTTGGTATTTGACCGTCAACGAATTAGTAAGATATGAATTAATTGACGGTCGTAATTATATATTATTAATTAATAAGATATGAATAATTAGGAGGTCAACAATAGCTATAGGTCAACAGCGTTGTTTTAAAAAAAAGCGCGCTACTTTAAAATCGCCGTTTTGTTGCTGGACAGAAAGTTAAAGTAATTAATTCATTATTAGTGCGATTTTTGATTTGTTGAATGTATTCAAATGTGTTATTTGGATTTTTTTGAATAATTGAGTGAGTAATTTACTCCAATTATATTCTTTGGTGTTCTATTTTTAAAAAGATCAATTCGAGGATTTTTCGTAATCAGTTTCACTTCTGGATGCATTATGCACCTGTATTATTTTTATCTGAAGGCAAGAGTTTTGCTTGAGAAGTATTTAATTAAATTTAACAGGTACAAATATGTGCTGAAATATTGTAAAAAAAATAAGTGTTATGAAGGAGATACTATACAATTTATTAAAAATGTTTCGTACTATAATTTCATGCAATTAAAAATTACTATTTTTGTTTAACAATCGGGTAAATAATATGACAATGCTCTGCTCCAGCTTAAAACAGCTATAATTTTTCCATCATTCTCCAACACAAAAAAAAATTAATTCGTTTTTTTTTATAATCAAAATCTACGTAATATACTTTAATAAATGTTTGCTATGGCGTTGGATATCAACTCACATCATAATATAATATACTTACTGCATTGTTTACTATTGAATAATGGAAAATAATTCAAATATATTATAAATAAGTTTGAACGAGGTGAATATTTCATTGAAATATTATATAACATAATATACATATATTATATATATATATATATATATATATATATATATATATATATATATATATATATAAGTGTATAACATAAATATAAACAAATACAGGGTTATTTGTAACATACCAGCAACCTCGCAGGACTAGATAGCTAACACCATAAGCAACAAAATTTTGTTCTACGACTTCGGACATAATACATGAAAAAATATATGATTTTACAAGGTTTTGTCGTACTGTCGTGATATTTGTAGGTCTATATTTCATTCATAAACGAAAGGACGATGCGACGCTCGCGCGCGCTCCCCCTTCCCCGCGCTTCGCAGGGGCTTGTTTACGTTATTTTTGCGATGCGGGTAGACTTATAAACGTTCAAGCGGGAAATTAAATTAATACTTACTTTTGTATGAAAATAAAATCTAACAAATTATCAAAAGTTGTAGAACAAAAGTTGATGTTAACTATCTAGTCCTGCGAGATTGCTGGTGTGTTACAAATAACCCTGTATTTTGCTTTTCACATCTAAAATATTCCGCTAGTGCCGCGTATTGAAAATTGCCGTCCTTTTAAGGACAATGGAAACAGACGAAGCTCGTGCTGATATCTTTGATAGCGAGCGACAGTTGACCTTATTCGCGACGTCGCGAGTGTCATCTGGCGGGCGTACGAGGCGGTACTGCATGTGCCTGGTACGCGCCTTTAAAAGTACAACATAAATGTACTGTCGGCAATACAAACTGTAATTACATTTATAAAACATATTTTGTTTATAGATGACCCACACATAATATTGTAAAATGGTACAATCCACATAAAAATGTAGTAGAAAAATTACTCGCACTTGTTAATATTACAAATGACATTTTCATTTCAACAAATAAAATCACAATGTAATATATGAAGCGATACCATGTTTATATGTTATGTATAACTTGCTTAATCATAAAAACTAATTGAATGTACTATTTAATAGTATTTGTATTGTTACAATTATTTTATTCTGTAAACGGTACACCATATAATCTATTTTCGTAGGAATACTGATGGCTCGTTACAAAGGAGACATCGTTCTATAATGGCATACCTTAAGACTTGCGTGACTTGCCATTTGCCAGGCTCTGCTTTTGCTGTACAGCACTTCATTGAGTCTTTAGCCTTTATGCTGGTTGTTGACTACTAACAGCTTGAGTTTCGAGCAAACTTTTAACTATAATGCCATAGAGACATCTGTTTGGAAATGGATCAACCGGGTCCTTCAAATACCAATCAAGACCCTCGCTTTGATTTCATAGGCTCGTATGTAGTAAAGTCTCTGAAATTAAAACCAGAAAAATGGATTCGAGTATTGAGTATAGAGGACCATAGGTCGACGCTGAAGGATTTCTTGGATAAGCCTTATCCTATTCTCTTGGTTGTAGTCTTAACTCATTCGGCTCAACTTGTTCCAGTAATATCATTTCCTTGTTATCTAAAGAATAAAGCCGTTTATTTTGTTAAAAAGCGACCTGATGTCGTGCCTAAGGAACGCTGTGCTGAAATGGTGATATTTGGTACGTATATTATTAAATTTATCAGCTATTATCAGAAATAATAAATAATTATATTTCAATTTGTTCGAAAATTATTATGTAGGTGATCTAGCACCAAGATTGATCGACGAACTGGCCGCTTTAGTTGACGAAGTATTCGTTCCACTTCTGTCTAATCCTCTTAACCATGAAGGGTGGCCTCTCGTCGTTTCTCAAGACATTCTTAAACAAATACATAATCTTAAAAGCACAGTTTATGAGGTATTTTTTATCGTTTTATTTTTTTCATTATTAAGAAGTTTGTTGAAGAAGATGCCTGAATATTTATACGTTGCTTATAATCATAGGTTAAAGGGAAAGTGAATGGTCAAACAGTTTTACCAATGCCTGTAGGAGTTGAATTAGTGCACGAGGCTGAAAAAGGCATGTTACGGGGTGAAGAAGTAGATCTTTACCTAAAAAGTGCAATAGAAGGAGTTGTCATCAAGTGGGCTCAACAGATTAACGATGTCATGATGGAAGATTCATCTCAAGCTTTTGAGAATGGACAGAATCCACTGCCTAGTGTCGGTTAGATAATTTAATAAAATTATATATGATTATTAAATCATCATCATCAAAATTACATTACATCGTCATCATTTATATGAAAAAGTATACAAATCTAGAACAAGTAGACCTTTATCAGACGTCGAGGCTTCCAATTCGGGATAAACACTTTTGTACCATTATATAAATTGTATACTTAATCAACAATTTATATATTTGGTAAAGAAAAACAGAATAAGGAAATCGTGCCCACATTCAATAGAGCAGAACTGAAACGATGTTTTCCTTGGCAGTAATATAATGACATAAGCTTGTATACATACTATTTCAATTATATTTCAGTATATAGTCCTTCATTTTCGACATAAGGTATTAGATAGTATTAACTTTTACAGAATTAGCGTTTTGGAGGTCACGGTTAAGCAATTTAAATTACATCTACGATCAACTCCGTACTGACAGGGTGCGATGTATGGCTGTTATTCTAGAAAAGACCACCTCCGCTTATTACCCGTGCTTCAGTCGACTATTCAAAAACATTGTATCAGGTATTATTATTTTATTAACTTAACTTCCATAACGCCATAATACTTACCTTGTCTGTAGATTTAATTCCATATAATTAAAAATAATTTGAAAATCAGTAGAAGTCTGCATAAATTCGAATTATTTTTCGTTGAATAAATTATGGTCATGGGTCACGAACATAAGATATTTTTGTTATAATTATTCTTTTTTGTAGCTTTAGCCGAAGCACGTGAAATTGATTTATATTTGCAAACATTAGAAAAACATTTTCAAGCTTTGGAAGATACAGATTTTACAGAATGCCAGCCTTTGTTTCGTCCACTTTTTCACATAATTTGTATGGTGTGGAGAGACTCTAAATATTATTGTAGTTCATCGAAACTAATGGTTTTGATAAAACAAATAAGTAATTTACTTATTTACCAGGTAAAGATGTTGTTAATTAATATTTTTTAGATTGTTTATACTTATTTAATAAAGTTGTTTTTATTTAACTTCAAGAATTTTAATTAAAAGTAATTATTGTTCGAAGTTTTTTTACAAGTTTTACGCTTTATAAATCATAAACGTATATAATTATAAAAATAAGATAATAATTTTTAGGCAAAGAAATGCTTAGATCCGAGCACATTATTTCACAGCGACATAGATGAAGCGAGGCAACGCATTCAACTTACAATTGATATACTCAAAAATTTTCGAAGTACATTCGAGTTTTTTAAGGAGAGGCTACCAACTTATTTTGTCGATAGAGCTGTCATCCCATGGACATTTCATCCTAACGTGGTATTCGAGAGGATGAATAAGTTTCTGGACAGATTGAATACTATTCAATGGTTTTTCAAAACAGTACTTGAGTTTCAAAAATTGGAGAAAATCGAAATTGGTGGAATGAAGGGTCGAGTACTTGGAGGTCAGATAAGAGATATATCTGCAGAATTTGATGGATATTTCCATAGTTTCGCTTCAAAGTCGTACGATGTTCTAGACCCTGATGATGAAACATTTAATGAGGATTTTAAAGCCTTCCAAGAAAATATTATTGATTTAGATTTAAAGTTATCAACAGTTTTAGTAGAATCGTTTGATAATTGTTCCACTTTAGAGGGTATATTTAAGGTACATAGAAATATTTTAATAAAAAAACAAAACATTTATTTTACATTTAAAATAATATTGCAAATTTGCAATTTTCCAGTTGATCGACATAGTAGGCTCAGTTTTAGATCGACCACTTATCAAAAATGAATTTACAGCAAAATATGTAGAAATAATTGTAATGCTCGAGGAAGAAATAATAACATGCGAAGTAAGCACAAGATTTTTTTTAAAATGTATTGTTCGTTACCTACGCGTCTTAATATAAAATACATAATTATATCTATATTTTGCTGAGTTCCTAGTATTTTCTTTTCAGGAGCTCTTTGCGGAGCAATGCCATCGTCAACAAAAATACGGTCATATGGAAATAGATGCATTTTTTCCACCAATTGCAGGAGGACTTCTATATATGACTACACTCGCTGCTAGAATTACTAATCCAGTTTCCAATTTTAAGAATCTACAGCACCCGTAAGTTTTTATCGAGTTAAAAAAAGGGTTTGGTAGGATAAAGATTATCAAATTCATATTGATTTCATAAAAGGTTTTTACATTGAAACGTTTTCTTAAAATTCGGTGTAAGATTTTCCTTTCAGATAAATTCTGCATGAATGAGTGTTTCAGGTTGCAGGTATGTCTTCGAGTAATCAAGCATGTAGTGAGCTTTCGCAATTTGCCGCACCCGTTTCTTTGCCGGGTGGGGCAAATTGCGAAAGCCTATTATGTGCTTGTTTATCTTCAGAACATTTTTATTATATTATGTCATTTCGTTTATTAACACAAGTGAACTAAATTGCAATAGACACAAATAACAAAGTGATGCTTTTTCTGTTTATTTTATAGTTTTTAAGTTAGTGTAGGTATTGATAGCACATTTCGATAAATTAGTTTTCTAGATTCAAGTGTTGTTGATGAGATTTAATAAGTCAAAGTGTTTTATGTATTAAATCTTATCAACAACACTTACCTTATATTGTGTATGTAAAAGAACATTTGTGTTATTGTTAAATTTAGAAAGTCCTTAACATTTTTATCAGAATAAAAAATAGTGAGGAAGCAACGAAAATTTTAATACGATATGAAAAGTTGATGGATAATATTAATGAATTCAAGAGGAAATATTTCAATGACTGGGCGGTGACAGTTCCAAAAACCATTGAGAGCAAGTCAAATAACACCATACTGGCCCGCCAAGGATCTGATTTGATATTAAACTTTAGTCCGACGGTAAGACGATCTAATCTTGAATTACCAAAGTTGAATACTTATGACTTCCTTTTTAATACTGTTATTACATTTTATTATTTTCATTTAGCTGCTTGAATTGATGAAAGAAATTCATCATCTTCGAAATAATCCGGATGTTCAAAAAGATTTACCATCTGAGAGCATTGAACTATTTAAGAAGCAAGAAGTATATAGGCAGTATCGAATCAATCTCAATAATACTATTGATTGGTATAATACTATACGAAAAAATAGTCAAAAGGTGGAATTTGACTTAGTTGAAGACGAAATAAAAGCGATCGATCAAAGAATTGATATGGGACAGAATGAATTGAACTGGAATTCAAAAGGTATCTTGTTAAAACTTTCTTGTACATTTCAAATAAAAGATTAAAAAAATGTAAACATTAATTAAATATTTTTAGACTTATGGAATTATCTAGAAGAGCTTAATACTTTGGTTGGCAGTTTATTCAAACGCATGTCAAAAATACAAGATAATTTAAAAGAAATGAAAGCTATTATGAAAACTTGGGCCTCGCAACCATTATTTGAAAGGAAAGAGGGTAAAAAGGTACGTTATAATACTCGCATACTAACAACGTGTAACATAATAATATTAATAGATTTTAACTATTTACTTTCAATTCAAATAACTGAATATAAAATATAAAAATAAACCATTTTAATGAGGTATATACTTTACAATGGATTTGTTTGATCATAGGATACGTTATTAAATCTAGACGATTGGCAAGAACGGACTAGTAAGCGCTACAATGAAATTAAAGAAACAGCAGATCGTATTAATGTTTTGCTAAAAGAAAACATGGAATTATTTAATATGCAAGATAATCAAGACAGTGAGATATGGCTTTCTTATGTCTCCTTTATAGATGGTTTGATTGAAGAAACTTTGTTCAAATCAATAGCTTGTAGGTAAGAAAAGGGCACTATGATATTTTAATGTAATTCCTGATTGCTTGGGAAAGTCGTGGAAAATTGAATATTTATTTTCAAAGCGTCTTTTAAAATTCTTAACTTCAGTTTAATATCGGAAATACACCATCAGAGACATTATAAGTCTTAAGATCTGACTGTTTCTTATTCTTACAAAAATGTTATAGATACTCAATTCTCCGTTTGCATTTCAGTTTGGGTTACATATCTGAACATATGAATCCTAAAAATAAATTAGCCCCTTTATTCGAAGCACAGTTGGAACTTCTGGAACCCGATATGGCGTTTTGCCCAAGCCTAGATCCGAACGAAGAAAAAGGTTTCACAGCCATGATAAGCAATTTGATTGAAGACATACTCCGAATGTCAACATTCATTACAAGAATTGATCCTAAGAAGATTGATTCATATGAAGTACAAATTATATGCCAGTGTGACATAAATGAGATGAAGGAAGAAATATTGAATGGAATTGAGAGAGTAATTATGTTACTAAAACGTTTTCATAATATAAACAGTATACATTTAAACATATATATAGCTATTACCGATGTGTTTAAATTACAGGTTGTAGAAGAAGCAAATGATTTTTGCAAGACATTCGAAAACTATTCATATTTGTGGTTAGAAGAGAGAGATGCGGTCATGGAAATATTTCTTACTTATGGCAGAATACTTACTCCCGATGAAATAGATAGGATTGGTTCCGAGGACAAGGATGTCATTCAACCTGTACCATGTCCACCAAAAATGGAAGCTTTCAGGGAACAAATCGATCATTACGAAAACTTGTTTATGGATATAGAAGATATGGATTCATACAAAGTCTTTAATTCGTGGTTTCAGGTAGCACATTTAACATCGTAAAATTTTCCATTCGATAAAGCATTTATAAACATAAGCTATAAGATGGTTTTATGGCTGTTAACAACATTTCAGGTTGATATAAGACCATTTAGACAAGCTCTGTTGAACACAGTCCGTAAATGGGGAAACATGTACAAAGAACACTTAGTAGAAAATGTAACATCTAGTCTTAGCGATTTGGGTAATTTTATTCGCAAAGCTGACGAAGGTAAATATACATTTTCAGATACTTACACCATGTATGGCTACCGTAAAGTATGTGTAATACGAGTTATTACGTACGTACATTTGTTCGATATACATTTGTATGTCAGGTTACGATAAAGACATAATTATCTTGCAGGTCTTTTGCAACCGGTTCCTGAAGGAGATTACGAAGCGTTAGTTTCTGTAATGGGTTATTTGATGCACGTAAAAGACCGTGCGTTAACCACCGATGATATGTTTCAACCGTTGACAGAAACAATTGAACTTTTGAAATTTTACGATATGGATATACCAGAAGAAGTCAACGTGCTTTTACAAGTACAATCCATTGCTTCTTATCTTTTCTTTAAATAATTATTTTTACTTACGGCGGGTAATGTGAAAAATAAATAAAAAATAATTTGACGTTGTTATTAAAGAATATACATTATTTTAGATAAAATGTTAAATATTTACAAAATTATATTATATAATATTTTAAGGAATTACCGGAACAATGGCAAACGACTAAAAAGCTAGCTATAACTGTAAAACAACAAGTAGCTCCACTACAAGCAGCAGAAGTAGCAGGAATAAGGAAGAAAATAACCACATTCGATTCACACGTCACTTATTACAGAGAAGTATTTAAGAAATATGAGGTACGCTATTAGAATTCACGTCAAAATATCACTGAAGCAGTCAATTTTTACTTATATTTTTTTAAATCCTAAATGATTTTTATGACGTATTGGACAGTTTTTCAAATACGAATGCGACGATCCTTATGCGGTTATGTCGCGGGTTGATAAAGAAATGCTACATTTAGAAGATGAAATGAAAGGTATACAAGAATCAGGTTCACTTTTCGAAGTTAACATTCCAGAATTTAAACTTCTTAAGCAGTGTCGAAAAGAGTTACGGATGCTTAAGGTAACAAAAATATTATTTCCAATCTTTGATTTTAATTCAATGTTGGATAATAAATTTAAGACAGCTGAAGATTCGTAATTATCTTTTTTAAATGTTTCATTTGTTAACGTCTTATCTTTATCTTTTAGCAACTATGGGATTACGTGTATATAGTACGAACTAGTATCGAAGATTGGAAAACGACACCGTGGCGTAAAATTGACGTTGAAAATATGGATATCGAATGCAAGAAATTCGCTAAAGAGATCAGATTACTGGATAAAGAGATGAGAAGGTAAGACTATTTGAGCTATGGGTCACCTGATGGTAAGTGGTCACCAACGCCCATAGTCAATGGCATTGTAAGAAATTTTAACCATCGCTTACATCGCCAATGCGCCACCGACCTTGGGAACTAAGATGTTATGTCCGTTGTGCCTCTGATGAGATGAGTGGGTGGTACCTACCCAGACGAGCTTGCACAAAGCTCTACCACCGAGCTCTATCTTGAACGAAAACCAAAAAGAAGGATGCAAAAGATAATAATATTTCAGTTGGGATACATATATCAATTTGGAAGCTACAGTTAAAAATATGTTAACTTCACTGAGAGCGGTAGCTGAGTTACAAAATCCTGCTATCAGAGAAAGACATTGGGATCAACTAATGAGGACCACCAAGGTATTATAAGAGTGGAGTAAAACATTGAACCTTGTAAATATAATCCTCCGTTTCTAATATAATCGTTTAAATTTAAATCTGTACAAAAAAACGTTTATACTGCCTATATACATGTTCGCAGGGAAGGTATTCTGCTTTGTTTTGCTGTCATTTTGGTAAATATAAGTTTTGACCGTTAATATCGTACAGTCCTGGGGGCCTAGACATGTGGCTTTTACGTTAGTAGAATAGAATAATCATAATCAATGTATGAGTATATTCTACTAAAGCAAAAGCCACTTGTCTACAGGGGCTGGTGTTAAGGCGCGGCAAATTTATTTGGCAATAATAACAGAACAAACAACAAAAATCGTTAACAGAAGTAAAACTGATGCAAACAATCATTTTTACTGTTACCATGAAAATGTTACGACAGTGTATACAGCCAATCACATGAATGAAATTACTAAGATATATCTTCTTACAACTACCTAGCTACCTAAAGAAAATGTGATGTTGATTGGCCTCCACGTTCGCTGAATCCGACCGCTCGGATTTTTATTTGTGTGGATATTTAAGGAGTTACGTTTATGTAAATAAACTAGAAATATCTGAGTAACAAACAACATTTTCGTAATTAAATTAATAAAATACTGTGTGAAATATTTTATTACAATTAAATAAAAAATATGCTCACTAGAGTTTCCCTTCATGAGGCTAACTGAGATACCATATACAGGTTGTAACAAAATTCGTTTCCGACCCGTGAAGTGGTTATTAGGTATCGTGTGTCGGCTGTAGTTTGCTTAGTATTTTAAAAATTATTACATAAATAGAACCGACACACGATACCTAATAACCACTTCACGGGTCGCAGACGAATTTTGTTACACGCTGTATAATGATGCTTAAGTAACTTGCTAACTATGTACATATATACCATTTATAAACATCAGATCCATTATCTTATATTTAACTAAAATATATAATATATCAAAGCAGTATATATTTCCGGTGGACTCTGTTATAAATTTGCACAAATTTTATCGATTGGAATGTTTTTTTATTGGCTAAACTTCTCAAATGCATTTCTGCATGATCGCATCGTGTGTCGGTGTTGTGATTTGGTATAATTTGCTCTTTTCAACTGCCTTTTGTAAACTGAAATGCATATTATATTTTCAAAATTGTAAATATTGTAATATATTAAAAAGGTATTTTTTGGGCCGTTCGGTTTCAACTTGTAAATACGTTTATGATTCACAGAGCTTAGCTGCATTGCCACCTGAACTCACTGTAAGTATAATAAAGGTGAAAATTATATTGTATGCCGTCGACTGTCATCTTAGTTTATGGCCTATATTTTGTTTAGTTTGTGATATGTGTCTCAAATATTTAAATTATATTGGCGAAATATTTTTTTCCAATGAATACATGCTTTGTAAGTGTTAACAAAAATTACTTGGCGTCATTGTTTCTTTAAAGCGGATTTAAATATATGATGTATATTTTTAAATAATTCACAACTCAATGTTTTTTCACGATGCATGTAATATTTTTCTATCTGTTTGACGGCACTTGCTACTTTTGTTTCAAAGCATATGTTCAAAATTTAGACACTCCAAATGAACGATTAAATTAGTTATATAATGTAGGTGAGAATTGTCATGGACACAAATACAACGTTAGCGGATTTGTTAGCTTTAAATCTTCATGAATTTGAAGAAGAAGTTAAAAATATAGTCGATAAAGCAGTTAAAGAAATGTCAATGGAGAAAATATTAAAAGATTTGCATACCACTTGGAGTGGGATGGAGTTCGAACAAGAGATACACACG
Source organism: Nymphalis polychloros (assembly GCA_905220585.2). Taxonomy (NCBI): domain Eukaryota; kingdom Metazoa; phylum Arthropoda; class Insecta; order Lepidoptera; family Nymphalidae; genus Nymphalis; species Nymphalis polychloros. Next base: position 12,788,684 of record HG992243.1, on the reverse strand, counting down.
AGAACTGGTTGTGTTTTACTGAGAGCTAGCGAGGAACTTATAGAAACTTTAGAAGAAAATCAGGTACCGAATATAGTTATTAATACAATTATTATTGTATTAAACATATATGAACGAAAGTTTAAAATAAGTTAATCGTTATAGGTGCAACTACAAAATTTGATTACGTCTAAATTTATCGCCCATTTCTTAGAAGAAGTATCTGGTTGGCAGCAAAAGTTGTCAGTTGCAGATCAAGTTATAACAGTATGGTTTGAAGTACAAAGAACGTGGACCCATCTGGAGAGCATATTTATGAGTTCCGAGGATATAAGAAAACAATTGCCAGAAGATTCGGCTAGATTTGATAGAATAGATACTGAGTTTAAAGTAAGTATGAAATTTAAAGGTTTTTGATAAATTATTTTATTAATATGAATAATAATATTTGTTCCTTGTAGATTTTGTCCAAAGATATGTCGAAAACCCCAAATGTAGTAAGAGGAACAAACAAAGAGGGCTTAGTAGCAATTCTTGACAGCTTACAAAAAGATCTTGTTATTTGTGAAAAAGCGCTAGCTGAATATTTAGAGACAAAAAGACTAGCATTTCCTCGATTTTATTTTGTGTCGTCAGCTGACTTACTAGATATTTTATCGAACGGAAATCAAGCTGATCTAGTAATAAGGTAGTTTCATTTTTTAATTTCTAGTTACTTATTTGGAACATTTCTGAATCAATAATTATATTACATTCTTGATATTCCAGACATTTGACAAAGTTATTCGATTCAATTGCCAAATTGCAGTTCATTGAAAGTGATATACCTGGTGAAAAAACAGCTTCAGGAATGATAGCTAAAGATGGTGAAATTGTACTATTTCACGGTCAATGCGATTGTACTGGTGCAGTAAGTAAATAAAACTATAATGATATATATTTTTTTAATTTACAAAAAGTTTTAATTTTAACCATATCGAAACATTAGGTAGAAATATGGCTTAACAGATTACAAGATATAATGCGATCTTCCATTCGACATTACTTTGGGGAGGCAATCGTGTCGTATGAAGAAAAGTCTCGAGAACAATGGCTGTTTGATTTCATGGCCCAAGTGTCCTTATGCTGTTCTCAAATTTGGTGGACATCAGAAGTGAACATAGCCTTCGGAAGATTAGAAGAAGGATATGATAATGCCCTTAAGGATTACTATAAAAAGCAACTATCTCAATTGAGTACATTGATCAGTTTGTTAATTGGAGAGTTAAGCAAACAAGATCGTCAAAAAATCATGACAATTTGTACGATAGATGTACATTCTAGAGATGTTGTTAGCAAATTGATTCAAGGGAAAGTAGAAGCAGGATCAGCATTTCAATGGCAGTCTCAGCTTAGACACAGGTTTTGAAAAACCATGTATCATCTGCACATTTTAGTAAAGGTTATATTTTATTTTCACGATCATTCACAGCTTTTTATAAACACTTTTTAGATTTGACTTATTTGCCTGCAATACCATATCATTTTTGTTTTAATAAAAACAGTTACAAAAAATACAAAAACACACATGATTTTATAATAGTAACGATATTATTTCGTTTTTAGATGGGATGAAAAAGAATACCATTGTTTTGCTAATATATGTGATGCTCAGTTTAAATACAGTTATGAATATTTAGGAAATACTCCTAGGTTGGTAATAACTCCATTAACTGATAGATGCTACATAACTTTAACTCAGGTACGCTTCAATTTAAAAAAAATATATCAAATAAAATGTTGCTGTTTTTAAAATTTATATATTTTTTAAATTTATTTTCAAATTCATAGTCTTTACATTTGATTATGGGTGGAGGTCCAGCTGGTCCGGCTGGAACAGGTAAGACAGAAACTACCAAGGATCTCGGAAGAGCTCTCGGAATAATGGTTTACGTATTTAATTGTTCTGAGCAAATGGATTATCAGGTTACGTATTTATTTTTCTTACGTGCAATAGAGAACTTTATATTGTATTTTTTTCTTATTTACACGAATGTTTTTTATTGGATATCTAGTCTTGTGGCAATATTTACAAAGGATTAGCACAAACTGGCGCTTGGGGATGTTTCGATGAATTCAACAGAATTTCCGTTGAAGTATTGTCAGTAGTAGCCGTTCAAGTAAAATCGGTACAAGATGCGATAAGGTTATATGATATGATATTTTTCGTTAATAATTACTGACATTAATGATTTATTCTAGATCAATAACAATTTTGATTATGTTTTTAGAGACAAAAAAGATAAATTTAACTTTATGGGAGAGACAATAGTTTTAGTTCCTTCTGTAGGAATATTTATTACAATGAATCCTGGATATGCTGGGCGAACGGAATTGCCAGAGAATTTGAAGGCTCTCTTCAGACCATGTGCAATGGTTGTACCAGACTTTGAATTAATTTGCGAAATCATGTTAGTAGCGGAAGGATTTCAGGATGCAAAAATCTTGGCTCGAAAGTTCATAACCTTATATACCTTGTGTAAAGAGCTATTATCAAAACAAGATCATTATGATTGGGGATTAAGAGCAATTAAATCTGTTTTAGTTGTTGCTGGCTCTTTAAAGGTATTTTTATATCATTTCATTTATTCTATCGTTTATAAATATAGAAATACTTACTTATATTAAAAAAAAAAAAAATACTGCTATACTGTTTGTACCAAGCAGGAAACAAGTACTAACTTTGTGTAGCAGAATTCTTTAGGGCTAAGAAATAATAATTGTTAATCATAAATTAATTGTTATCACTTCGTGTTCATTTGATTAAATGAATTATTCGCTAGAGAGGCGACCCAGGAAGACCTGAGGAGGAAGTACTGATGAGAACATTACGTGATTTTAACATTCCAAAGGTAGTAACAGACGATATGCCTGTGTTTATGGGATTAATAGGAGATTTATTTCCCGCTCTTGAAGTACCGAGGAAACGTGACTTAGAATTCGAAAGGACAGTTAAACAAGCAGCAATGGATTTACTGCTACAACCAGAAGATAATTTTATTTTAAAAGTAGTTCAATTAGAAGAATTACTAGAAGTGCGGCACTCAGTATTTATTGTTGGTAACGCTGGCACTGGTAAAACTCAAGTGTGGAAAACTCTATTTAAAACATATCAAAATCTAAAAAAGAAACCAATATATAATGATTTAAATCCAAAAGCAGTTACTAATGATGAATTATTTGGTATAATCAATCCTGCTACCAGAGAATGGAAGGATGGATTATTTTCAGTTATAATGAGAGATCAAGCTAATATAGTCGGTGAGAATCCTAAGTGGATACTCTTAGATGGGGATATAGATCCAATGTGGATCGAGTCATTAAATACAGTTATGGATGACAATAAAATATTAACTTTGGCTAGCAATGAACGAATAGCGCTCACCCCCAGTATGAGATTGATGTTTGAAATTTCTAATTTGCGTACGGCCACACCTGCTACTGTATCAAGAGCTGGTATTCTGTACATCAATCCACAAGACTTAGGATGGAATCCGTAAGTGACAAATAAAAGTTGTATGTAGTTGTGAATAGAATAAATAGTTTATAAAATATATAAATAAACGTACAGTACAGATATAAATAATGAGTATAAATAACTTTTAAGTATGATTAAGTAAAAATATAAACATGTGGCGTTTTTACAGTTATGTTACGAGTTGGGTGGAAACTAGAAAAATACCCGCAGAAAAATCAAATTTAGTCATTCTGTTTGACAAATATATTCCACCGTGCTTAGAGAATATTAGAAACAGGTTTAAGAAAATTACGCCAATTGCTGATATGGCGCATATACAAATGCTTTGTCATTTGTTGAGCTGCTTATTAGTTCAAGAGAATACACCGCCAGATTGTCCGAAGGATTGGCATGATATATATTTCGTATTTGCTTGTGTGTGGGCTTTTGGATCTGCTATGTTTCAAGATACGAATGTAGATTACAGGATAGGTAATCTTTATAATAAATACATATTACGCGACATTATTTTAGGAGTAATGTATATTTACTTTTTATTATAATTTTACAGAATTTTCGAAGTGGTGGGTCAATGAGTTTAAGAATGTCAAATTTCCACCTGGAGGAACAGTTTTTGATTATTTTATTGATCCAGAAACGAAGCAGTTTACGCCTTGGACTGAAAAGATAATGAAGTTTGAACTAGATACGGATATACCTTTGCAGGTAATATGATTATCGCACAATAGTAAAATTACTTTGTTTTATATACTAATATTTAAGAATTAGTATATGACTTAATATTAAAGTTATTAATAATAGCAACATTCTTAATTATGCACTTTTAAAAATTGAATGTTCTAGGCGGTACTTGTTCCAACAGCAGAAACAATTAGAGTAAGATATTTTCTCGATTTGTTAATGAAAAATAAACATCCGGTAATGCTCGTTGGAAGCGCTGGATGTGGCAAAACAGTACTCGTAAATGAAAAACTTCAGAGGTATGATTTTTTTTCCATATTTATTTACAGTTTTTAAATTGCATTACAATTTTGTGTTAAATATTTACAGCCTTTCGGAGAACTATGCCATTCAATCTATTCCTTTTAATTTCTATACAACGTCGGAAATGTTACAGAAGATTTTGGAGAAACCATTGGAGAAAAAAGCTGGCCGCAATTACGGTCCTCCAGGAAATAAAACGTTGATATACTTTATAGACGATATGAACATGCCTGAAGTAGATCCTTATGGCACAGTTCAACCTCATACTATTATCCGACAGCATTTAGATTACAATCACTGGTACGACCGTACCAAATTGTCTTTAAAAGATATTCATAATACTCAATATGTGTCCTGCATGAATCCGACGTCTGGTAGTTTTACAATAAACCCGAGATTACAAAGACATTTTTGCGTCTTTGCGATAAGTTTTCCAAATTCGGAGGCTTTGAACAATATCTATCATTCGATTCTGAGCCAACATTTGATTAACCCAGAGTTGAGAATAAGTGGTCAAATTGCTAAAATTTCGAGTAAGTCTTCCTGTTTATTATATCATTTAAAGTTATTGTTTATAGTATATGTAATTATGCCAACTTTATAAAAAATATAAAGTCGGCGTATGTGTTCACTTTACACAAAGCACAAGTAGTATTTCATTAGTCACAAAATGTTGAATAATAATATTATTTTAAGCAATAAAAGTGTAAATTTTACAGAGAACGCGGTGGCAGCAACTATTGCTTTACATAATAAAGTATCGCAAGTATTCTTACCAACGGCCATTAAGTTTCACTATATCTTCAATTTGAGGGATTTATCTAATGTGTTTCAGGTAAAAAATCTAAAAGGCGTTCAAAAGAATATGTATACATAATGGACAATTTGTGTTCTATATCAAAAATAATAATTTTTAATTTCGTTTAGGGATTCCTTTTCAGTACAAATGAATGCTTGGTCTACCCATCAGACCTAATACGTCTTTGGATGCACGAAACACATAGAGTGTATGGAGATAAATTGACAGAAGATAAAGATATCGATGCTTTTCTCAAAATGCAAGTTGATCTTTGTAAGAAAAATTTCGAGGTAAGCTATAAGGTTTAATGATGTATAAGTATGTACACTTTAAAGAGAATATTAATTAGTTTTTTTTTATTTGTCGCTTCAAAGGACATAGACGAAGGCGCAGTGTTCGAGCGTCCAAATATTTATTGTCATTTCGCGGGTGGTATCGGCGAACCGAAGTATATGCCAATTGCGTCCTGGGAACAGTTAAATAAGTTGCTCATTGAGGCTCTCTCTAGTTATAATGACCTTATTGCAGCTATGAACCTCGTATTATTCGAAGACGCTATGATGCATATCTGCAGGTATTTACATAAAAGATAGTAATCAACATTAAATAAAACACCAAGTAAAACAGAGACAAAAAATGCTGTTTTCAGAATCAGTCGGATTCTCGAAAGTCCGAGAGGTAGCGCTCTACTTGTTGGTGTTGGTGGTTCTGGAAAGCAATCTTTATCACGCTTAGCGGCATTTATATCGAGTCTGGAAGTATTCCAGATTCAATTAAAGAAAGGTTACGGAGTGTCTGATTTAAAGGTAAGATTATCAGTATAATATAAATGTACGTATTAAAACATAATTGATTTAGGACATGTTCTTATAATTTTTCAGCATGAGCTCTCCGGCTTATACATCAAAACTGGCTTGAAGAATGTTGGAATTATGTTCCTCATGACCGACGCTCAAGTTGCCAACGAACAGTTTCTTGTATTGATCAATGATTTACTAGCTTCGGGTGAAGTTGGTGACCTTTTCTCTGATGATGATATAGAAAATATAATTGGCGGGGTTAGAAATGAGGTATTTGAATTGCAATTTTATAATACTCAATGCCATTAATGGACATTCAAATGTAATCAAATACTTTTATATATCTCTCTAGGTAAAAGGTGCAGGATTGCCGGACACAAGAGAGATTTGTTGGAAATTCTTCATTGATCGTGTCCGTAAGCAATTAAAAGTGGTTCTTTGTTTCTCTCCCGTGGGCTCGACGCTACGAGTCAGATCCAGAAAATTTCCAGCTCTAATCAATTGCACATCTATTAATTGGTTCCATGAATGGCCGCAAGAAGCCCTAGTTTCAGTATCAATGAAGTTCTTGGAAGAACTACATGTATTACCGGTATTGTGTTTTAACTGTTCTTTTTCTAATTAGTTTTCATATGCTAAGTCAATGATTACTATTGCAGGTTTTCTTCATATTAATTGCTGATATATTTTAATAGTACTTGTGTGATATATGATTGTTTATTTATTTTAGATTAATTTACGAGATTCTGTCTCGCGATTCATGGCTTATGTACATACTTCAGTAAATACAATTTCAAAGGCTTATCTAAGTAATGAGAGACGTTATAATTATACAACGCCTAAGAGTTATCTAGAGCAAATAAGCTTATACGCTAAACTGGTTAATCAAAAAACTGATGAACTTCGAGCTAAAATATCTAGGTATCACTTTATCAGTTCTTATTCTTTAGATTAAAATTAAAAACGAAAATGCCATATTAATTACTCAATTAATTTCATAGATTGGAAAATGGGTTAGAAAAACTACGTAGTACAGCATCTCAAGTGGATCAGTTAAAAGCTAAATTAGCTCTACAGGAAATAGAATTGCAACAAAAGAACGAAGCAGCTGATAAGCTCATAGAAATGGTAGGCGTTGAAACAGCAAAAGTACAAAGTGAAAAAGCTCTAGGTATGTAGCTCAGCTAAAATTGATTAACACTAAAAACAAAGAGTTTCCTTAAAGAACAATATCAATAATGTATTCGTAACTTTATAATCATTATTTAAATTTATATTTCAGCCGATGAAGAAGAAGAGAAAGTTGCCGTGATTGCTGAAGAAGTATCCAAAAAGCAAAAAGATTGCGAAGAGGACCTTATAAAGGCTGAACCAGCTTTGGTAGCTGCTCAAGAAGCCTTAAACACTCTAAATAAAGCTAACTTGACTGAACTTAAGTCATTTGGTTCACCACCAGGGGCTGTTACAAATGTTACAGCGGCTGTTATGGTTTTATTGGCACCCGGTGGAAAGATACCGAAGGACAGAAGTTGGAAATCTGCTAAGGTAATACACATACCTTTAATTATGACTCGCTTACTTACTTGAACTATGTTCAGTGGATTTAATAATCAAATATTACGGTTGTCTTTTATTTAAATTTAAATTAAATTTTATTTTAGATGATGATGGCGAAAGTTGATGTTTTCTTAGAAGCTCTTATAAATTACGATAAAGAAAATATTCATCCCGACGTCATTAAGGCTATACAGCCATACCTCAAGGATTCCGAATTTGAGCCAGGTACAAAAAACGTTATTAAATTTAGAAGAAGCAAAATTGTATAAAAGTAGCAACAAATTTTATTGTAGTCGCATGAGTAGACATATTTTGTTTTATGATAAAAAAAATTGGCCTACATTTTCATTTCTATTTTATTATTTCATTGTTCAGAGTTTGTAAGATCGAAATCCGCTGCGGCTGCTGGTCTCTGCGCTTGGGTTATAAACATCATTAAGTTTTATGAAGTATTTTGCGACGTTGAGCCGAAGAGAAAAGCATTAGCCGCTGCTAATGCGGAATTAGCAGCTGCTACCGAGAAATTGAAATCGATCAAGTCTAAAGTGGCTGTAAGTAATCATCTTAATATTAATGGTTGTCTTTATTAAAATGTTGTGATTTTCATAAAACAATATTCTTATATGTATCATAAATATTTAAGTAAATATATGAGATTTCGTTATGATTGTAATATTGTTTAATAGTCTTTAGAAGAACAACTAGCAACGTTAACTGCTGACTTCGAGAAGGCAACAGCTGAGAAATTAAAATGCCAACAAGAAGCAGACGCTACAAATAGAACGATTCAGTTAGCTAATCGTTTGGTCAACGGACTCGCCAGCGAAAATGTGAGATGGGCTGAAGCTGTGTCTATGTACGTACTTTTCTTTGATTATATTTTTGAGACACAAACTTATTAACATTCGAACAATATTAGTGTCGTAGAAAAGTTTGTAAAACTGTTTTATTTAATATTAAATGGAAAGACGACGAATACATTATGAAAGATAAAAATATAGTTATAAATAGTTTAAAAATAAAGTGATTACTGGTAAATGAAATTGAAGCACTTACTTGTGTTTTTTTAAGTTATTTTACTAATAATTTTTATTTGATATGTAAAACAGTAAATTATACATATTTAATATTGTATATATTATTTAGATTTATGCAGCAAAGCACTACTTTACCAGGCGATGTGCTTCTTGTTTGTGCATTTATATCGTACGTTGGTTGCTTTACTAAATTGTATCGACTGGATTTATTGCATAAGAACTGGCTTGTGTTTTTAAAAACATTAGAGGTGAGGGTATTATTTATTTTTCAATTTAATTAATTTGATAATAATAAGAATGTATGTGGATAGTAACAGCGTTTACCTTTATATAGCCACCAATTCCGATAACGGAAGGACTAGATCCTCTAACACTGTTAACAGACGACACTAATATAGCGATATGGCATAATGAAGGTTTGCCCTCTGACCGTATGAGTACTGAAAACGCTACTATACTTTCTAACTCCGATCGATGGCCTTTGATGATTGATCCGCAGGTATTGATATATTTTAAGTTATTGTATCTAAATAATTTTAAAGAAAGTTTTATAGATCAAGTATGTACAATCATATGCTGAACTAACTTATTATTTGTAGCTTCAAGGAGTCAAGTGGATAAAGCAAAAGTACGGTGACATACTAAAAGTCATTCGTCTTGGGCAAAAAGGTTATCTTGATACTATAGAAAAGGCTATTATTAAGGGTGAAACGATACTCCTTGAAAATATTGGTGAAACTGTCGATCCCGTCTTAGATCCATTGTTGGGTCGAAATTTAATTAAAAAAGGAAGGTATGTTTCGGAAAAGGTACATTTTATTTAAAGCAAACCAAAAACTTAATAAATAAAAATACACACATTACATGTTGTGATTTATTTATTTTTATTTTTATTGTATAGGTAAGCGGACGAGCATATGGGCCACCTGATGTTAAGTGGTCACCAACGCCCATAGACAATGGCATTGTAAGAAATATTAACCACCGCTTACGCCAATGCGCCATCAACCTTGGGAACTAAGATGTTATGTCCCTTGTGCCTGTAATTACACTGGCTCACTCACCCTTCAAACCGAAACACAACAATACAAAGTACTGCTGCTTTGCGGTAGAATGTCTGATGAGTGGGTGGTACCTACTCAGACGAGCTTGCACAAAGCTCTACCACCAAGTAAATTAAATTAAGAATGACTCAATTTTTCAGGGCTATTAAAATTGGCGATAAAGAAGTTGAATACAGTCCTAATTTTAAATTAATATTGCATACAAAGCTAGCGAATCCCCATTACAAGCCGGAAATGCAAGCTCAGACTACATTAGTAAATTTCACTGTTACTCGGGACGGTCTCGAAGATCAACTATTAGCAGAAGTAGTCAAAGCAGAGAGACCAGATTTAGAAGAGTTGAAAGCAGAGTTAACAAAACAACAAAACGAATTTAAAATACAATTGAAGAAGCTCGAAGATGATTTACTGTCTCGTCTTTCGTCGGCTGGTGCAAATATTTTAGGCGACACGGCGTTAATAGAAAACTTAGAAATCACTAAAAAGACAGCAGCGGATATTGAAAAAAAGGTAAAATAATTAATGAAATAGTTGTTAGTCGCTTAAATATCATATACAATAAAATTAACTAAGATAAAACTTTTAATGTGTTTACTGTATACTTATTAGGTTTCTGAAGCTAAAGTAACTTCTCACCAAATAGATCAAGCCCGTGAATTCTATCGACCAGCTGCAGCCAGAGCGTCGCTTCTCTATTTTATATTGAATGACTTAAATACTATTAACCCTATTTATCAATTCTCTCTCAAGGTATTATTATTATTTAATGAAGCAATATTTTTTTGTTAACTGCAGTTCAATGTATTTACCATAGCTATTATATTTTGACCAGGCATTTAGCGTCGTTTTCCAAAAAGCAATATCCAAAGCTGAACCGGCTGATGAAGTCAGCCAAAGGATAAAAAATTTAATCGATTGCATCACGTATTCAGTGTTTCAGTACACTTCGAGGGGTCTTTTTGAATGTGACAAGTTAATATTCGCATCTCAGATGACTTTTCAGGTAAAAACTATTGAGGCGTCTGGTTAAAAAATAAAATAAATAAAAGTTTTTGTAAAAGGAAGTATTTTTAATTTGTATCTTTACTTAAATAGTTATTTAATAATAATTTCAGATTCTGCTAATGAGTGAAGAAGTATCGCCTGCTGAATTAGATTTTTTCCTTCGTTTTCCAATCAAACCTCATGTAACGAGTCCAGTTGATTTTTTATCAAATCAAAGCTGGGGCGGGATATGTTCCTTAGCTAGTAAAGATGAATTTAGGAATCTCGATAGAGATATAGAAACTTCACCGAAGAGATGGAAGAAAATTGTAGAAATGGAATGCCCAGAGCGTGAAAAGTTTCCACAGGTACAATACCAAAATAAAGTTTTTTATATTGTTTTTACATAGATATAGGGTTTTCCAATAGGGACGCTTGAACTTTGACAGCTGATTGCGGCCATGTTGTTTGAGTGACAGCTGTCAAATGCAGTGTGTTATATTCAATCCGTCCTCCCAAACCACCATGGCAGGTTACAGTGTCGAGCAGCACGTGCAAATCATAAAATTGTTTTATGAAAATGGGTCTTCAGTTCGAGCAACGTTCCGCGCACTTCGCCCGTTTTACGGTCGCGATGATCGTCCTGCCGAGTCGACTATCCGTCGATTGGTGGACAAATTCGAGTCAACCGGGTCAGTTAACAATCAGCCGGTTCCCGTGCGTCAACGTAACGCGAGATCTGCCGAGAATATCGCCGCTGTGCGCGACAGTGTCCTCGAAAACCCGCGGCAGTCAATTCCGCGTCGCGCACAGGAACTCGGCCTTTCGCAGACGACAACTTGGCGAATTTTGCGTTGTGACTTGAGCCTGCACCCGTACAAGATCCAGCTGACCCAAGAGCTCAAGGTTAATGACCATAGACAGCGCCGTGTGTTCGCTGACTGGGCATTAGAGCAGTTGGAAGTTGACGCCGATTTTGGCAAAAAAATCATCTTCAGCGACGAGGCGCATTTTTGGATGAATGGCTATGTCAACAAGCAAAATTGCCGTATTTGGGACGAGACCAATCCACACGAGGTTCACCAAGTGGCAATGCACCCGCAGAAAGTGACTGTTTGGTGCGGATTTTGGGCCGGAGGCGTGATTGGTCCGTATTTTTTCGAAAACGATAATGGTGTGGCCGTCACCGTCAATGGTGAGCGATACCGGTCGATGATAACCAACTTCTTTTGGCCTGAAATCGAGAATATGGATCTGGACAACATGTGGTTTCAACAGGACGGCGCTACGTGCCACACAGCACACGCTACGATGGAAGTTCTGCACGAGCAATTTCTGGACATGGTCATCTCGCGCGGAGGCGACGTGAACTGGCCACCGAGATCGTGCGATTTGACCCCGCTGGACTTTTTCTTGTGGGGTTTTCTTAAGTCGCAGGTCTATGCCAACAAGCCGCAAACCACCGATGCCCTCAAAGTCAACATACGCCACGCCATCGATCAAATACAGCCCGATTTGTGCGCCAGAGTCATCGAAAATTGGACCTTTCGTGTGCGCGCCACCAACCGAAGCCGTGGCGGTCATTTTAATGATGTCATATTCCATACATGACGGGGTCGATAGACCTTCCAAATAAAAAAAAAAATTCGCAAATATCTCTCCTACATGTATTTTTTTTTGATATAAGATAAATTAACTCAATATAAATGTTCTATACTGGTGTTTTCAGCAGTGGTATTCTGTTTGAATTCACTCGTAAAATGTAAAGACCGATTTACACCTAATATACGTTCAGCCTGTCTATTGTATTTCCACATGTCGCGTACGGTGTTCTGATGTGGATTTTTCTCTTATGTTATAGCTTTACTGGACGTACTAGCCATCTTTTTTCGTTGATTTGGTAAAATGGATGAATAACTGATGATGTCGGTGGTTAGCAGTGCACGCAATTTCATATATGTATAATGACAGATGAAGTTAAAGCCTTAATAACTTTTGTTAGTTATAGAATTACATTCCGCCATGTTATAACATACCACTTATAGTTGATTTTATTAAGTGTTAAGAGTAACTACACTTTAACAACAGAGCGTGTCTTTATTTAAAAAAGTGTAGTTACTCTTAACACTTAATAAAATCGCAATTTGTGAAGCTATTAAATAAGCATCTTATTTTTGATTTCCTTAGGAGTGGAAGAATAAAACAGCTCTTCAAAGATTATGTATGCTTCGAGCATTACGACCTGATAGAATGACGTATGCTGTTGCGTAAGTATTGTTATTTCGATGGCGTAGTTTTAAAATGTTAATCATTGCTAATTGCAACATAATGTTTATTATTGTAATAATAATTGTTTTTAGAAAGTTATGCGTCTATTTTTAGAATATAAAATGTATTTGTTTCAAAGTTGTACTTTGATAAATAATTGAAAGTGCTTCTGTTTTTATGAGGTATATCAAACATACCACATTTGGTATTATTTAAAAAATAATAATTACAGAACTTACATCGAGGAAAAGATGGGTGCAAGATATGTTGAGAACAGAACGGTGGAATTTAGTAAGTCATTTGAGGAAACCAGCCCAACGACACCGATCTTTTTCATATTGTCGCCTGGAGTTAACCCGCTTAAAGATGTGGAAGCTCTGGGAAAGGCCTTGGGATTTACAGCTGATAATGGGAATTTTCATAACGTGTCATTGGGTCAAGGACAGGAGATAGTAGCTGAGCAAGCAATGGACGAATCCTTTAAGAAGGGGCACTGGGTTGTATTGCAGGTATAACTGGTTATAGCTCATCAATCATTTCAACTAGTTCTACATTTGATTCTACTCATTGAAATTTATTTATTAATTTCACGATATTACATAAATGTTAAAAATATTTATACTTTTAGAATATTCACTTGGTAAAAAAATGGTTACCTAGTCTTGAGAAGAAGATGGAGAGTTTCGCAGGCGGGTGTCATGATGACTTTAGATTGTTTATGTCAGCGGAGCCCGCCGCCACACCCACCGCGCATATCATACCGCAGGGAATATTAGAGTCCAGTATTAAGATAACTAATGAACCGCCCACTGGAATGCAGGTTTGTCTAGTGGAATCTATTAGTTCCTGGAATTGTTGTCATGAGATTAAATAAGTTTGATAAATATTTACTATGATTTTTAATGATGGATGAATTTGTAATAAGACTAAATTATAATCTTTAACTGTTAAACTGTCTATTAATATATATTTTGCATTTAATAATTAAATAAAAAAGAAAACAGAAAAAGATAAATCTTAGTTTGCTCACCTCTGAACTGAAATTCTATGTCTTATAACTTTGTTAACTTTAAAGGTATCAATTTTAAGTTGAGATAGACTGTTGTTTTTTTTTATTTACTGAGTAAATACATATAGCCAATTATTAAGTACTTACATTTTCATCGTAAATGTTTCGCTATTTTATAGCAATAAAACGAATGAATATTATTTGTAGGCAAATTTACACAAGGCACTTGATAATTTTAATCAAGAAACATTAGAAATGTGTGGCAAAGAAGCAGAATTTAAAGCTATACTCTTTGCTCTTTGTTACTTTCATGCGGTTGTTGCGGAAAGAAGGAAATTCGGACCTCAAGGATGGAATAAAATTTATCCGTTCAACGTTGGTAGGAAAACTTACTTATTTTTAAAATGATACTTAATTTAATTTGTCTCTGAATTTTCTACAACTCTTGCAATCATTACGTTGCTATAATATTTTCAGGTGACCTTACAATAAGTGTTTTCGTTTTGTATAATTACTTGGAAGCGAACTCCAAAGTTCCTTGGGAAGACTTAAGGTATTTATTTGGAGAAATTATGTACGGCGGTCATATTACAGATGACTGGGATAGAAGACTTTGTAACGCTTATCTTGAAGAATTGATGCAACCTGATTTAGTAAGCAAAACATTATTATATATATCACTACCTGTATCACGCGGTTTCACCCGCGTATAATTAATACAAATATAATAAATAAAAATAAGCCTAAAGCCTTCCTCGATAAAAGGACTATCCAACACAAAAATATTTTTTCAATTCGAACCAGTAGTTCCTGAGATTAGCCGGATCAAACAAACAATCTCTTCAGCTTTATATATTAGTATAGATTATATATTACCGCCTCGTTGGTCTAGTGGCTAGATATAAGGCCGCAGACCCGGTGGTCCTGGGTTCAATTCCCAGGTCGGGTCAATAAATAGTTATTGGATTTTTCTGTCAGAAAATTCTCATTAGCAGCCTAGAGTTTGGAAGTTGAAAGTGTTTACACTCCCGTGCTTCGGAAAACACTTTAAGCAGTTGGTTCTGCGCCTGAACTCTTTCCGGTCGTGTCGGATTGTCGTCCCATCGGATTATGAGAGCTAAGGAAAAGAGAGTGCACCTTTGTTAGCGCACACATTTGTGCACTATAATATCTCTTGCGCAGTTGGCTAATCTCTCTTGAGATTGGTCGCCGTGGCCGAAATCGGTCTGGAGGACCTTATATTAGTATAGATAAATTTGTAGTTTATCATTTCACAGAATTATGTAAATGTATGTAAATATATATTTTTTAAATCAGGTAGATGGTGAATTGCACCTGGCGCCAGGCTTTCCCGCACCGCCGAACACTGACTATGTAGGATACCATCAGTATATAGAAGATGCAATGCCTCAAGAGTCCCCATATTTATATGGCCTCCATCCCAACGCTGAGATTGGATTTCTTACAACGACTTCAGAAAATTTGTTTAGAACTATTTTTGAAATGCAACCGAGAGACGCTCAAGCTTCTGGTGCAACAACAGTTACTAGAGAGGATAAGGTATTATCTATAGAATAGGGAAAAATTCATGCATTAGGTATTTAGTCATAATAAAAAAAAATGTGAGCCGTCACGGGACGCCTGGAAGATGTGAAACATCGAATGAAATAAATAGATGCCGGTTTGTTTATTCATAAAACATTTATTTTCATTAAATACAAAAATTTAAAATTCAAAAATTTATTTACTAGATTTATTTTGCGACCAATTAATTCTTTTACTCAGTGACTTCAGTGATTGTTACACTCGCCTGAATGAAATGAATATAAAATTATTAATATATAAATTATTAATAATTATTATTTTTATTAAATGTTTAGTATGAATTATTTCGCCATACCGTAAGCACTACTACGCATAGACAGTATAATATATATTTATACCATTGTATAGCGTGGCGATGCGTTGCCACGGAATGCGTCGCCACGCCAACAATCAGTTTAACCCGCAGCTAAAGATGTTTCACATCAAAAACCTTCGATAAATACAGATTATTATTAATCAATCAATGGTCGATACGCCGTGTAAAAGAATTACGACAATTCAAATTTGAAAATTTTCAAATCCAATGATTGAACTAATCGAAAATATCTGTTCTTGAAGCTGAAAAGAAATTGGAATGTTAGCAGTTCATTTCATAATGTTATTGATAAATGTTAATTTAAATCCCTCTCACATTTCCCGAAACTTTTGGCTCAGGTTAAGCAAATGCTAGATGAAGTAATGGAAAAGTTGCCGGAAGAGTTCAATATGGTGGAGATAATGGGGAAAGTGGAGGAGCGAACACCTTACGTCATAGTTGCGTTCCAGGAATGCGAACGTATGAATTATTTAACTGGAGAAATGAAGAGGTCTCTGAGAGAGTTGGATCTCGGCCTAAAGGTAGGTAATCAAAAAAAAAATGTTTTTAGAATTGTTGGATACCACTATATGACAGTCTAGACAGGTAGGCAGAAATAAAAGCGATTTATAATTTTGAGACTATCAAGAATTACAAGAATTTTATTTTATTTATTATGTGTTTTTAAAGGGTGAACTAACAATCACTTCAGATATGGAGGAGTTGGAAAATGCTCTGTTCTTGGATCAGGTGAGTTTAATTTTAAGAAGTCTGTAGTGAAAAGGCATCTTTAAGCATGGGACACATGTTATTGCGTGTCCTTTAAATTGTATATTATTTATCTACACAAAAAAACGTTACTTTAAAGTGTATTTTCCTCGAGCGCTTATTTCAGTAGTCATTTATATATAATAGTATGAGGTGTCATATTTGTTTATGATTATGTGTATTCTGTAATCTATTAATACATGGCCTTTAAGATAAGCATTTAATTAGGCATATTGACATTACGTATCTCATAGCAACGGTTTCAATTAAATGGAAATGGTTTCCAGGTACCTGCGATCTGGGGTAACAGAGCCTATCCATCACTGTTGGGTCTCGCAGCTTGGTTTGTAGATTTGCTACTCCGTCTGCGTGAGCTGGAGACCTGGGCCACTGATTTTGTTGTAAGTTTTATGATTTGTGTTAAATCAAAGAAATTCGTGAAATTTCAAATCTATCAACATTTCATACTCGGTTTACTCGATGGTAGGGTCTGGGAACCCAGTCATCAGATATTCTACCGCAAAACAGCAGTACTTGTTATTGTCGTGTTTCGGTCTGAAGGGTGAGTGAGCCAGTGTAATTGCAGGCACAAGGGACATAACATCTTAGTTCCCAAGGTTGGTGGCGCATTGGCAATGTAAGCGATGGTTAACATTTCTTACAATGCCATTGTCTAGGCGTTGGTGACCACTTACCATCAGGTGGCCCATAAGCACGTCCGCCTACCTATACAATAAAAAAAATTAAAAACAATATTAAGTGCTTGTGAGAACATACTTTAAAAAAAAAAAAAATGTTTAAATTTAGAAGCGTTTACTTAGGCGATAATTATTTTCAGTACACTTGAGATGTATTGTATAGACGACATAAATTTACGTGTTTATATTTATATTCAAAAAGACAGTTGTTACAAACCTGTTTTGATACACTACATTTTTGATTGTCTTTACTTACTACCAGTTGCCAACATCAGTGTGGTTGGGTGGGTTCTTCAACCCACAAAGTCTGTTGACCGCAATAATGCAGAGCACGGCGCGTCGCTACGAGTTGCCGCTGGACAAGATGTGTCTGCAGTGTGACGTTACCAAGAAAATGAAAGAGGATTTCACGTAAGCATATTCATACAATATATATCGACTGCCTCGTTGGTCTAGTGGCTAGATATTAGGCTGCAGACCCGGTGGTCCTGGGTTCAATTCTCAGGTCGGGCCAATAAATAGTTATTGGGTTTTTCTGTCAGAAAATTCTCAGTAGCAGCCCGGAGTCTGGAAGGTGGAAGTGTGTACACTCCCGTGCCCCGGAAAGCACGTTAACCCGTTGGTCCTGCGCCTGAACTCTTTCCGGTCGTGTCGGATTGCCGTCCCATCGGATTATGAGAGCTAAGGAAAAGAGAGTGCACCTGTGTTTGCGCACACACTTGTGCACTATAATATCTCCTGCGCAGTTGGCTAATCTCTCTTGAGATTGGCCGCCGTGGCCGAAATCGGTTTGGAGGACCTTATATATAAATATTACTAAATTATTGGATGGTCTACGAATTATAAGCTGTAATTAAGGCTATTATAAGTTTTGATACTTTGAGTATTATAATGTTACCTATATTATAATGTAGGTAAGTGGATAGAAATTCACCAAAGTGTTTTTATGTTTGTGTCAGAACCGTTAACGAACTATATCATTTATAAAATAGCATAGCAGACTCCCGGTCGGCTCCACGGGACGGCGCCTACGTGCACGGCCTGCTGATGGAAGGCGCGCGGTGGGATCTGCACGCCGGCATCATCATGGACTCGCGATTGAAGGATCTCTTCCCGCCTATGCCGGTCATCAATGTCAGGGTAAATAAAACGCTGTAAAAATCAATCTGGTTCACCATTATTAATGATTCAGTTTCGTTTTCATGTTATCAGGACGTTATGATATGAAAAATGATAGTTATGAGTATTATTTGATAAATACAGTAAGCGTAAAATATATCGTATCAACGAAGTGAGCTCGTACAGAATAGCACTGCTGATCGTAATTCGTCACTTACACTAATATATACTAGCAATGAAAGAAGTGAAACCCACTCCTTACACAGTGAATGCGTCGCCAATCATGGATTCTAAGATATTATGTCCATTGTGCATGTTGGTACACTGACTCGTTACCATTCAGATATTAATACAAAATACTAGCTGGGGCTCTTTTTATAGACAAGCCCTTTAAATAAAAATTGTACAACTTTCAGGCGATTACGCAAGACAAACAGGACCTGCGCAATATGTACGAGTGCCCCGTGTACAAGACGCGCACGCGGGGACCCACTTACGTGTGGACCTTCAATTTAAAGACCAAGGATAAACCGTCCAAGTGGACGCTAGCTGGAGTCGCTTTGTTGTTGCAGACCTAGTTTTTTATCATAGCGATCATCATTGTCCATTTCACACTTTTAATTTTTTATTTCGGGTCTGTTTCCTTTTGGTGTCTGATCTTTTATAGATTTTATTATAATAGTTATTTTAATAAAAATGTATAATGTATATATATATAAAGATATTTTTAAATAAAAAATGAAAAAGTATTTGTCTGTTTAAATATTTCTATATTTCATTTTCCATTAATTAGTACGTAGTTAGTACAATTGTAATTTCAGCCTGAATCCATAGACGGCTGCATTTGCCTAATATCTAGGTAACTAAAGAGTATTTTATTCTATTAAATACTATCAATATATTTTATTATCAATCAAATGAAGTGTTTAATCAATACAAATACAAAATTTAAAATTTGACATTTTTATTTTCAAATGGCCATAACGACAAAGAACAACTAAAAAAAATTATTTTCTTCTAGAAGAATTTTTAAGCTCTTATTCTAATTTTAAGTAATATCTATACAAAACGATCTCGATCTTCATTGCACTGAAACGATCCGTACGCCGCCACTAAAATCATCCGCGGACGTTTGATTTTAAAATATTAATTAATTTTTTCTATATCCTTAATCTATATCATATTTTGACGTATTTTTTTATAGTTAATCTTGCAAATTATAAAAAATGCTTACAACGTGAAGTTAAAGAACTAATAAGGATTCTATTTTAATATTTATTTATTACCTACATTCCAGTAATCCGAATTGTGCTTAAACTTTATTGCCATAGTATTAAAATATTTACTTACATATCTTAACATCAAAAAGCATGATTATAATCATAAAAAATATGTAATTGGTAAAAAACAATGACAATTTAATATATTATTAACTATCTATGTCCAACTCATTTAAAGGACGTCCACATTAAGTCTTCTTATTCATCATGATTTTTCCTAATAAATCTAAGAAACTTCCTGCACCAATAAACGAGTTACACAATAGAGTTCAAGTGATAAAACTTCAATACAAATTGATATGTATGTCCAACTGTGTCGATACATCGACACAGTATCTATATAATATATAACATTATTGTCGACTGACTGACATATCAACGTAAAGCCCCGAGTACTAGCCCCATGAAAATTTGCATACGGGCTCCATTTACACAGTAGATTAGGATTTTTTTTTAATTTAACTTCTAAAGTAAGCATCAAAGAGACGAAAGTTTATATGAAAATCCTTTACTTTTGAATAAGAGCTATAAGAGGATATTGGTATTTAGCAATCCTGATTTACGACGCGAGTTAATCCGCAGGAATAATACTAATTATATAATGTAACGAAACGTCAGTCACGTTAGTTGAACATTAATCGTTGTTTGTGGGTGGTGTTATTTTTTATAATGGATGGTTCATTTAAAATTTTTGTATGGCAGCAAGTACGATGAAGGACGAGAAGGTAGGTGAAGGTTATGACTCAATAAATATCGTCGGTTGTATGTATCTAACTACAAAAATACATAAATCTTAATAATTTCAACTCGCGAAGTCGGTTTTAGTCGCTAATTTCTATCAAACTTAGAAGAGTATAAGCAATAGAAATGCTATCAATCGAAAACCAATATTTAGTGATAAGATAACATACCTACCCAATAACCATCCGATGATTATGATAAACAGTACTAACGTCGTTGTTTTAAGCAACACTAATATTATAAAAACTAAAGTAACTCTGAATACGTGGGGAAGCCGCGGTTGAAAATTGGTTTCTTATATTTGTGTATTTTGAATAACTCATTTCCTTAACCTCCCAATATCGAGTTTCGAATTATATAAAACACGACAATGTCTTGTCTTCGTTTATAAAACGTTGTAACTATGCCTAGCAAAAATATCTGAATAATGAAAATAAAAATAAAAACTATTTTCGACTCTCCAGGCTCTTCCCAGAAAAAAATTGGTATGCCAATATACATAACTATTTATATGACATATATGCAAAATTCGTTTTCGTTAGTGTCACTTCTAATTTTAATAATTCTACTCTGAATTTATAATGATTTTTCAACCCTGTCACCTTCAGGCAATTAATTTGATCGAAATCTCATATCCGTTATTAATTTCGATACTTATTGACGGTCGATGATATCATCAAATAAGGCCTTTGAATTTCTTATGTCATTAGTTCTTTGGTTGATGTTATCATAATAGATCAAAGTATCAACTAATCAAATATTATATTCTATTATAGTTATATGATCGTGAAGGCATTTGTGACTCACCATAGTGACGTCTTCATATCTTATTTGAATAAATACATATATTGTGCGGATAGCTGCTTATATATGTGTTTTTTTATTCATGTTAATAAATATTTGCAATTAATTATTTTTATGCATATATAATAAAATTATAATGCGGCCGTGTCGATGCAACAAATATTTTGTAACATGATACGGCCAAATATCACGTCAATCAGTATATTTGTCACGAGTCTAAGTTACAAAGTAAGTTTATTCACATAGTAGTGCTTGTAAATACCCAATTAATTCCTTTTACTTTCTTGCGTGGGCGTAACATTTGCATTAGTACGCGGTTAGTTATCGTCGTGTTAGATTCGCGAGTAGGCGGCAGTGATTCGTTAATGAAAAGAAAAATATACGTTTATAAGCTAATTAGATAATGAGATTCAGCTTAAAACACTATCAAGATTTGTACTATTTAATTCGTATTACTTATCGTACTTACGAGGACCCTGTTCGTGTCAGTTGTAATTAATTACTTAAAGGGTTTATCTTAACAATATTTTGTGTTTAAATTTTTTTGTTTAATGTAAGAGCGGGAAAACGAGCACGTGGCTCACCCGATGGAAAGTGCCTACCACCGCCCATGGACACCTGCAACATGCGAGGACTTGCAGGTGCTTTGCCGGCCTTTGAGGAAAGAGTATGCTCTCATTTTGAAATTGCCTTCTTGCTTGTATACGCTATGATGAGTGACGGATCAGGCCTATAATTGTTTTTCCGTCCGATCGTGGTGATGTTACCTCGAAATACTTCTTCTCAAAAGATAAGGCTCTTACCCAGTGGCTTTTACTTTACATTTTTTTTATATACTCAGACATAAGAACTTGCCAATTAAAAACTTGGTGTTTCCCATGCCTGGGAAAGCGCAAAGCCGTTGGTCGTACGCTGGATCTCTTTATAATCACGTCATCCATTCAAATGGACTTTAGCAGAGATGGACATAAAAAAAAACAATAATTTTGTTATTTTTTAATTCATAAATATACTTAATGGTTCCTAAAGTATAATTTATTATTGGTTAAGCGGCCGTGTAACAGCCAGCTTATACTCGTAAAATGAAGAATCTGTGCCCTTGACTTCGGTCACAATAATTTTGGTCAGTGTGGCAAAGAAATAAAACAAATTCTCTTTAAATGGAAATTATTTTAATCATTTGGCGTGTCACATACACACACCGACGAAAGTTTATTGGAAATGTAGTTTACCACATAGCCCATTTTTTGCCAAAATATTCGATAATTTTTACCGGTTTGCTATCAAAGCTTACAATATTTTACTGTGCACTATGGATTCATTAACGGTTGCATTAAAAAGTACAAAAAAATAAATAAAATAAACATAAGTACAAAAATACTAACGGATAGTATAATCAAAGTTTGGGAGATATCGTAACTTATATTACAAAGTTCTTAATCATGCTAGACTTTAACAAATAAGTTAAGTCACTTAAACAAATCAATTACAACTACAAAATTCTTATAGGTACTCATACTATTGAAAAAATCATAATATATAAACACAAATTTAGTAGAAGCTTATGACTAAACAAACAGTTGGCTGAGACGTCTTACTCTCGTCATCTCTAACCTTGACACATTCGCTAAATGTATTCTATTGTTAATCTCTGTGTAGGTTTGTTTATAAAAGCTTAGAGGACGATCTATATGAGTGTTTAGATACTAGACTAGTATTAATATAATATCAAAATTGCCATCATTAGCTTGTCCCTTTCTCATTTTTCTTTTTCTCTCATACTTACACCATCCTCACACAGAAAATATTACACGCGTTGAATTACGTACGTATAATTGTGAGAATCTCGTATGAGGCGGCGCGGAAAGATAGATTAGATTTTGTATTTGGATAATACTGACCTATTAAAAAAAAAACGAAAAAATTAATAAAGGTTACCAAAATTTATTGATTTCCAAAAATCTTTAATTTTTATCAGTTTTTATAAGTTTGCTTATGAGATAGTATTATATATTATATAGAAAAGGGGTATTTATGAATTAAGATGCCTTTGTTGTGTCGATCAAATCCTGTTTTAATATCGTTTAACGTAGGTCGTGCCGTCACGAAGGTCAAGGTGATTTCGAAAAATATTGTTTCGATTTCCTTGTTCTTTTTATAATATGTTCATCTTTTTACTTGTCAATCAATTTTAGCACATTAGTTAAGGCGAGACTCAAACACAATGGGTTTCATTTGATTGAATTTAAGATTGAAAGTCTATTTGTCTTTATATCACTATCAGCGTTGTAGTTAGGGTCACGAGCGGCAATATTTGAGCAAAAAGTATCTCTTACTATCCTAATTAAGTGCGAGTTAATTATATAATATATATTATATGTTAGCATAATGTTTTCATTGTGTGCGGCCAAATAGGCTAAAGGTGTTCAAACGTCCGGAGAGTAACTCATGTCTTACAGTTAAAAATATATAGCACGTCATCTCCGGAGAGCAATGTCTGCTCATTCCCATTCCTGTGCCGCCGTCTCCTTCTGGACTATGGCTGTCTCACGGAAAGCTACGGCCCTCCATGCAGATTTCATCCACAGGATTGCTCACAGAGGAAAATTTAGTCCGAAGCGGATGGCGATCTGCCTCTCCGCTTCCCATGCGGGACAGTATTTCAGCGTATAATGGGCAGTGTCCTGGTGGTGACACATCTTCTTTACTTCGGGTCCGTTCTTCCACAGGTATTCTACAAAACAACTATTACCGGTCATTACTTGAGACAACGAGAGACGGTCGCGACACGTTGCTAGAGACCTCTGGTTTAATGGTCAAGGCAAAATCTTAGTTTAAGCGTAAATGGTAAAAGAAACTGTTTTTGAAGTTCGAAAGTGTCATAGCTTGTATGTAAACAGGTTATCAACGTGACTTTTAAATGTGATAGCGCCACTTAGAGTTAATAAGTGACAAATTCAGTAGTTTCCATATGTAATTTAGCTCCTAGGAAAGTATTTTACTTCAAATTAAAACGAGATCACACACATGATATAGTCTAGTAGTAGTAGCAGTAGCAGTAGCAGTAGCAGTAGCAGTAGCAGTAGTAGCAGTAGTAGTAGTAGTAGTAGTAGTAACAGTCTATAAATTTCCCACTGCTGGGCTAAGGCCTCTTCTCCTCTTTTAAGGAGAAGGTTTGGAGCTTATTCCACCACGCTGCTCCAATGCGGGTTGGTGGAATACATATGTGGCAGAGTTTCAGTGAAATTAGACACATGCAGGTTTCCTCACTATGTTTTCCTTGACCGTCAAGCACGAGACGTCACAAAATAAGCACATGAAATTCAGTGGTGTTTGCCCGGGTTTGAACCCACGATCATCGGTTAAGATTCACGCGTTCTTACCACTTTTTTTGTTTGTTTTTTTTTCATTATTTTTTTTTCACGCATTGGAAACCTTCCGAAAGGTACCTGACTCTCTTGGGGGAGGAACCGGGAGGGCCGTCCTCGGCACGGATCGGAGAGTGGATCGTGTTCATATAACGCATCCCCGTGCCCTCCCGTACTGTGCTCCCTTCGGGGTCGGCGGAGCTCTTCTTAGGGGGCGAAGGTAATCTCAACCCCCTGCACTTCTCGCTAGTGCGTACGGCAGCGCGAGGCCATTCCGGCTGCCGTCCTCCTCAGGGCCGTTTGAAATTGGACACATGAAGTCGTCACCTCACGCATCCATGGCCCCAGGGTTACGCTCTATATTTAAAGCCCCGGACGTTGGAGCTGTGGGAGGGCCAGGACGACGCCGACGTCGTCTCTGCCGAGCAGGATCGGCTTTTCCTGTTCCCACTCCACCGTTTCCTTCTGGACCACGTCGGTCTCACAGAAGGAGGGTATGGTCCTCCACGCCGATTCCCTGCGGAGCATCGCCGACACGATTGCTCGCAGGGACAGGTCTTGTCCGACTTCACGGACCAGGATCTCCCTCTCCACACTCCACGCGGGACACACCTCCAACGTGTGCTGAGCGGTGTCCCGGTCTGCGCCAATCACCGTCAAGCACTGGGCCATCTCGGCATGATAGTCTATTAATAAATAAAGAAAATCAGTTTGCAATTAGCAAAGAAATCAAATTTACACAAAAAAATAAAGCGAATTGAGGACGTAATTCTGTTTTGTAGTATTCTAAAGAAGGAAAAATATTCGTCGTATTTTATATATTATTTCGACTCGCACCTTATATTAAAAATGTACAGAATATTTAACAAAAAATCTAGCCTCTAAAATTATGTGCTAAAAAAAGGAATATTTGAACGCAAGTTCGTGCTAGTAAAGTCAACACGATTGCAGAACACGGTCTAACCTTAAATAAACTAACATGTTAGTAAAAAATAAAGTCGACCAGACATTCGCAAAACGTAACATGGCTGACTGCAGACATTAATTAAATTCGCCCTATGCGCTCTCTGATTAAATGCAATTAGTCGTTCCTTCTACAAAATGCACTACGTTAAAATCGTACATGTTTCTTAAAAAAGATAATACTTGTTCGTGCACTATCTGGGATAGTTAAGATCATTGATTAAAATAACAAATTGAAAACATTCTACAGTTGATCACATCTCTCGATTCCCGGTTCCGGTGATGCACTATGTCCAATCAACTTACTCTGATTGATCCAATTCATTGGATCCAAAAATCAGAGTAAAAATCAAAAAGGGATCTGTTATAGGATTAAATTGAACGTAATTCTACCGAAGATTCGGAATGTACATTCTATTGGGAAGCACCGTTACGAAACAGTAATTTATCTTGTCTTGAGAATCCATTTCTTTTATCGATGACTACTAAAATAATATGCATTTTGATCGATAAAAGCTTATCAGGTATATTTGTTCATTAAAAATTTTCGACCTAATTGTTGTGAAATAGAGTTTCAAAACTTTCAAAGTCACAATGTTCAAAGTATTGTTCGTCGGTTTGTCTTTCTAGATATGTCTGCCTGCCTAAACTATAAAAAGAATATTAACTAAGGCTAGGTTATAAATAACAATAATAAGCCATGATTAGTAAATTTATAGTGTAAAACGCCTTTTTTTTCTTTTTCGAATATAAAATTACTGATAAGTGATTGTATAATTCTATTTATCTCCAAAAATTTATAAAAATCTATACGATATGCTTTAACAGTCTTCGGTAAAGACTTAATAAATAAAAACATGTATTTATTTATATATTATGTCTTTTATTATTTTCATGTAAACTCATTTCATAACTCATCTTAACGCGAAGATCGCGTGCTCAAGCACGCGTGTCATCGAAATACCGCGGCTTGGTAGTGAAAGTGCTCTGAATTGGGTTACTTGATAGTTTAGTCCACTAGCCTAACGATCTGCATCATTTTCAATGTCTACGATATAAGGTCATGGCGATATTCTAATCTCTTTATTGTATACATAATACGTGGAAATTAATCATTTAAAACATATATACTTAAAAGCCTTTTTTAAATGAAACATGTACAAAGGTATCACAAAATGAGATGTAGATTTTCATCTGATACATACAGATTTTTTTAAGATGTTTTCTTCGCTGCCAGTACGAGATGAATTATAAACACAAATCAAGCACATGAAAATTCGGAATTTGAACTCGCAATCATGTAAAATTCACGTGTTCTATCCAATGGGCCACCTCCGCTCTATATTGTACTATATACTATATTTATAGAAGGTAAAGTGAAACTTGTTACATCTAGTTATGTGTTAGAGTATTGCTGTGAAAAAACGTTATGCGTTTTTGCTCCGTAATAATGACAATATTGTGTTTAAATTTTCGAGAGTACGTTAACTAGAACAGATAATGATAAAATTGAGTAATTTGTTACGTTTTGGCACAGTGGCTTGATAAAATCTATAAGTAAGTAATAGCCTGGAAATGTCTCATTGCTTGGCGAAGACTTCTTCTGTCTTTGATAAGAATTCGGGTCGGTAGGTAAACATGTGGTAGAAATGAATTTAGACAGATGCAGGTTTCCTTACGATGATTTCTTTCACTGCCGCGCACGGGATAAATTATACACAACAATTTAAGCACGTGAAAATTCAGCGGTGCTTGCCTGGTTTTCATCAAGCAAAAACTTCAGAGCTTGGAACACCGTCGTAAGGTTGCCTGTCTGTCGGTATTCTACAGGATATATTTCGGAGAGTGTGCTCAGGAACTGTTCAATTTGGTTCCCCCTTCACCTTTTTACCACAGAACTTCGAGGCATCGAAAAGATCTGCACCCGTACGTAGTTGACGTACTTAAGACACGTACGAAACGATTTTCTTCCTCGTTCCTGATACGCACCGCTAAGATCTGGAATACCCTTCCAACCTCCGTATTCCCCACCACCTACAATATGGGTACCTTCAAGTCTAGAGTGAATAGGCACCTTCTAGGCAAGCGCGCTCCACCTTAGGCTGTATCATCACTTACCATCAGGTGTGATAACAGCCAAGCGCTAGCTTATACAGTTTAAAAAAAAAAAAAAAAAAGCAATCATCAGCATTGGGTTATGAGCTGGTACTTTGAGTTTAATGTGTATGTTGTAAGTTTATTAAAATATATGTATATGTACATATTTGTGATAAATGCACGAATCGAGTGATTGCTGGGCCTCGTTTCGAAATTTAATACTTAAATGTAAATTATAAAAAAATTGTATATAATTATTTAAGTGTCTCTAATTTTCTTAGCGGTTCTTTTCGGTTCACATTCCGAACAGCTTGGGAATGTTTGATAATTCAAACTTTAAAAGCTTATTTGACAGCCGACTATTATCTAAAAATATTTTAATTTGTCGTAATAAAATCAATAATATCATGAGATTTATAACTTCCATAATAACACATTATGGTTTAAGAATTTATTTCCCAAAAAAAGAACACAATTTAGTTTAAATATTTGAGAAAACAATATTAACATACTTTAATATTATATATACAACATACGGACGGTACACAAAAATAAAGAACAACATATTAGACTCTTCACTTAAAATAATGTGGGTATGACAAAAACAAGATGCAATATTACGTATCGTTTGTGTTATAGCAATTGATATTATTTTCTTTAGCTAAATTACACATTAAAATTTTGTAAGAAAAATACAATACATTAATCATATTATAATATATAAATCATTAGATACACTAATCGTCATCGCATTATTTTATTATATGAAATGTCATGTATAATCAAAGCTAAGAAAAATGCTTCTATAAATATTTCTAGCAACTTATGCGTAAACTTAAATTGAAACGGAAAAACAGTTTATTAAAACCAGTGATTGGTAGCTAGCTATAAAAATCTTATTAGCTATTCGGTATCCGATAGAAATATAAGCGGTCAAATACAAATAAGGGCGTCCCGTTACTTCACACTAACGCTTACGGCGCGTTCATATCTACTTATGTTATTTGTTATATTTTGATTCTTTTTATATTTATACATTGAATACCTCGTTGGTCTAGTGGCTAGATATAAGGCCTCGGACCACTGAGGTCCTGGCTTGTTCAAACCCCATGTTGGGCCAATAAAAGGAAGTGTGTACACTGCCGTGCCTCGGATAGCACGTAAACCCGTTGGAAGAGCCTGCGGCTGAACTTTTTCCGGTCGTGTAAGAGAAACTGTTTGAACTGTAGTAGGTATGATTTTGTCATATCATTTGAATTTCTTGTAAATGATGTATTATCATGTATTCTGTATACAAAAATATACTTATTAATATTAAATTTACATATGCAACTATAATAATAGGAGAGTGTATATCATAAAGCACTGAATATGTTTGTTAAGGTACTGAGGTTAACGTAAAAAAAACTTATAGAAAATCTAAATATATGAAGGTATACTGATCAACAGAAGTCCGGAAAGTATGTACATATGAAAGTAAAATACTTTTTCTCTTAAAATTAACTTGAACTCTTGATTAAATCTGTAAGTGAAAAATGCAATCAACTTTTAAATGATATATCAGCTATATGTCAGACAGTAAATTGAAGTGTTTATATATAATATCAATAACTTATTACTGTTTATTCGAATCCAGTTTCACTTTACGAAACTACAATTATTCACGAGAAATGCACAAATCCGACTGCGAGTCTAATCGTCGGGCAGCTGTTATGCGAATCATGCAATTACTATGAAAGTGTGATGACGTCACGACTCACGATTCAATACGAAAACGTATGTCGTACAATTTCCATAGATTAAATCTAAATGGGCATATGAATAAATAAAATAATGTTATATGAAAAAAGAGTATATTATAAAGATTACTTAACCAACATTTGCAACTTACCTAAGTTATCGTGATACATTAAGTAAATGTTTAATTTTTATTAAGTTACTCGTACTACGTTGAAGAAATATATTTTTGGGACATTTTTTATTTATATTTATTGCATAGGTAGACGGACGAGCATATGGGCCATCTGATGGTATGTGGTCACCAAAGCTCAGGCATTGGCATTGTAAGAGATGTTAACCATCGCTTACATTGCCAATGCGCCACCAACCTTAGGAACTAAGATGTTATGTCCCTTGTGCCTGTAATTACACTGGCTCACACACCCTTCAAACCGGAACACAACATTTAAATTTTATTGAGTATGGTAACACAGGTCTATGATTCTATGGAACTCCTCTTTACGTTCTAGGATAGAAACGGTATTCCGCGGGATATAACATAAAATATATCCGTATTTTTTTCAATAATATTTCATTAACGCAAACAATTACAACTTCGTTAAATTTTGTCTTTGTCGATGAAAATCATCGATATTCTTTGTGACCAGTCATAGTGGTCGTTTGAAATGGTTTCATTTAAGATTCCACATACGTGGTGGGTTGTACGTACGTGTTTTCAGGTTACTTTACTTTTGAACACGACAGATGCAATTATCGAAACGTCGATTAGTACAACAAAAATTACGATTGTGGTAAAAACCTGAGAAATGTATTATATAAGTTATACATATGTAAATATGTTTTGCGATATCCCGAACCACAGACCGTCTCAGAGTATTCTCTCATTAGCGTAGTCGCGAGCGATGAATTTATATATTTCTCTTTGAATTTTATAATTATTAATGTTCAAATCCTCAAGTCACGTTTTACTATGTAGAGATTTCATATGCGTGTTAAAAAGCTTGATTTCACAGCGTGGGTGACGCTTAAATTAACGAATGAGGTCAATAGAATTTTATTTTTTATAATGAAATAAAATTTTATAATTTAGTATTTTATAATATTGTACAACAACATTATATTTGTATAATACGTAATAATCAAAATCATAATATAATCATAATCATATTTAAGTATGCTTGTTCAAAACTTTTGAATTGTCATTCAACAAAATATATTAAATTTAAATCTACTGCTGGTTTGGAATGTTATTTATTGTATAAGATTAATCATACTTATAAATGTTATAGGAGGTAAGAAAAACTTAACCACGATTAATAATAATAATGGTATTCCGTAATATTATTATAACTTCTAAAAAAAATGTTTTTAAAAGAAATTAGAAATATTTTAAGGTTTATGGTTTCTATGTCACCCACTTCTGTGGCGTTGTGGGCGACACAGGTGCGCGCAAAGTGGTGTTATACTCGACACCGCGAACACGTGTGCGCGTGCGCATCTTCGTACGTTCTCTTCGTCGAGCGATTGTCGACTTTAAGTTGTGACAGTTAACTTCAAACGACCGTATATCAAATTAATTTAGAAAAATTATATATTTAGATTATATTAATAAACTGTTCAATTTCTGAAGTGAAGTGGATTATCGGAACTTGAGAGTTTTCTTTCTTTGGGAGAAATTATTTCAATAACTTTATCTTAAACTGGTAAGTCATAATTTTTTTAAAAAATAATATAACGATAGATGCACATATATATTTTTAAATAGGAATAAACATTCTAAGCAGTTGTAAATAATGAACCGTTGTTTTGATATGTTTGAAATACATATTATAAATATTATACAAGAATGTCTTAGATGAGTGGTAAAATTCATTACATTGCCTACACTATAATTATATTGACTTACAAAACAACAACAACAAAATATATATATATATATATATATATATATATATATATATATATATATTTTAAAAATAAATAAATATTTTACAATATAGACAAACATTTTAGAATAGATTTACTTTTGTAATTTTTATTATAGATTCATTATTTTCTGTTAACTGCTTAAGGATCGTTTTACTTTTATAAGACATATTGTAACTTAGAATCATTTTAAGGTATTTTAATTTAATTAAAATGATTGATCTTGAAAATCCTTACCGTTAATGGTAATTTAGACAAATTAAATAGAATAAAGAAATTCTTTTACCATAGACAACAGGAGGAAGTGATCGAGAATTAATTAAGCAACGAATACATTTTATAATTAATATGGTAACAAGCCACAAGTTAAATCCAATCATTACCTATTTAGATAGACATGGGCGCGGCATATAGGTACATACGTGATAATGTATCCTACTAATATTATACATGTCTGTGAGCTTAGCATACGTTTTGTCTACTTTTATTTTTTTATTATATAGGTAGGCGGACGAGCGTATGGGCCACCTGATGGTAAGTGGTCACCAATAGACACAAAAACAAAACACACAACAATATAAAGTACTGCCGTTTTGCGGTAGAACAAAACCACGGTTGGACAGATTCAAATGAAATTTTAGTATAATAAAAATAAATTTCAATTTTTTTTTTGTTACTTAATAAACAAGAAATCCTATAGTAACCATTAACAGACAGGCATTCAAATAATTTTACAAATATTTGAATGCCATCGATATTAATTGAAATATAAAGTTATAACTGCATCAATTAGTGTCTTATAAACTAATTTATGTACAGTTGGAGTTTTAGTTCAGTTCTATTTGTATTAATGATCGGTAATTGAACCTGCGTAAATTAGCGGATAAACCAGTAGCTGTGATTACTAGGATATCGTTATAAATTATTTTTGTGTTTTGTTTTAATAATTCAAAATTCCTAAATATTATTAAAATACTTACTAAAAATTACAATTAAAATTGTTTCAGTATCTCAAAAAATATTAGTTCGCCATTACTAAAACATTTTTAAGAATAAGTTAAAGTAAAAATTGTATTTTCTAAACCAGGCTTATAGAAATAATCCTTATGTACTTTCTTATCTTACGACGCAACAGCTTTTAAATTTATTTCCAAGAATGCTTTTCCAAGATTTTTCGAGTTAACATATTTCATTAAAAAATTCACGTCAAAAGTCAAGTTGTTACATTTTTGTTAAATCATCAAACTTTAAGACAAAGATAGCACAAAAATTGTTATGACAATTATTTTAAAAAAATCACGTGACAATAAACGTCACGTCCATCCTTTTGGGTAAATTATTTCAAGGATCATACTGATCGTTTTTATATTAACCTCGAAATCTTGTCATGGTGATTATATTATGCAAATTCTATCGCAATATTTAAGGTTGAATTGAACGACGGATTCAATTTTATAGTTTGTTATGTTTTATAATGTGTATTTATGATTTTTGGTAAAAAAAACCCTGAGAAATATGACCGGTGAATCATCATTCATCACGGATTTAAATAAATTTATCATTTTTTAAGAATGATGTAATTTTTTTATATCATCAGCTGATTGAATGGTATAAATCATTTTACTATCTGTATAATAAATGTCAAAACTTTCAATACTAATATTTAATTTATTCATTATAATTTATATCCTTATATAATTAATTAAAGGAAATAAATTATTTAAGGTATAAATATTTCTTACTATAGATTTTTTCTCGTGTGAGATACTCTAAGTGAGATATTGTATTATATATGTATAACACAAAACAAAAAAGTTCTGATTATCAGGATCAGAATATCGAGGAAAATAAGCTTGCATTTTTGGTATGAATTCCACGCGATCATGATTTTTATAATATATTGAATATCGAACAGTTTTTTACGTTAATTATATGATATTGGCCAAGAGATGGCGTCACGGTGACCTGTGACCTCGGTGACCTCGGTAACCTTACACGTGACCTGTAACGTTAACACGGGTTATTTATTTACCACAGGCCACACAAAAAGTATATCTAAGCTTTTAACTTTTTTATTGCATTTATGGTATTACCTTGATTTTAGTGACTTATTATTTATTTAATCCCTCATTCAATAAAATCGACCAAATTTAGTAAATTAATAATAAATTAAATCGAGATATTTTTTCTTACTATCTTTCATAACTCACGAAGTACCTGCGCTTTCCATACAGATCTTGGTCGTCATAACAGTTAAATAGGAAGAGATTGTCTTCCCTTTACATGGATTTGTTACATAAATCTTGTTCGAACGACAACTATACTCTTTGTGTAGTTGTCATACATTATTCAGTGTTTTATAAATCATGAGAAAACTTTGTATCTCTAGTTCGCCGTTTGTCGCTGATATTATTTGACCAACGAATATCACTGAACTTTGTTGAAATCTACTTGAGGTGCTTTAAAACTTTTAAGGCTTTGTGTAGAGAAAATGGGCGTCTTATTTAACGTTTAATCAAGTCATTGTTTGGTTTACGGAACCGTTTTCTAAACTATCAATTATTTTTACTATAATTTGACATGTTTTTCTATTCAGGCTGTTTTCAGAATAGATAAAATGTAATTATTATATGTATAACGAAGTTGATACTAAAAAGTTTAATAAGTTGGTTTAATAAATTACGGAACGCTGAGCAGCATTTTTCCGTTGAGTCGCAATTCCGATTCTTGAAGTTAAAAAGTCTAGGCAATAAGACGAGGTGTCATACGTTTTAGAAGAGTTATGGAAGAACAATACACATTTAAGAATATGTATATTATTTTTGAATAAAGTATGCAAGCCGGTACTTTTATAAGAACAATCTATACTAAAATTATAATTGCAAAAGTAAATCTGTCTGTCTTACTCGTTCACGGATAAATCACTGAACCGATTTTGATGAAATTTGGTATGGAATTTTTTTATACCTAACACATGGGGATCCCCTAACACGCAGGTGAAGACGCGGTAGGAAACTAACTTCTCATAAAATAACTTGTATGATATACGTTATATCATATAATAATAAGCGAATCATTACGAACGAGAATAAGAAGAATAAATATAAGATAAATAGTAGTTTCGACTATTATGCATTCGGCAGTGAAAGTGTAGTTTTGATAAATAAATTAACTTTAAGAGATTGTAAGTTACCGTCCGCTTATTTAAGACAATTTTATTTGAATCGTGGCTCGGTGACGGTTAAATAGTATCCAAGATGAAATACTTTATTATTATTCGATTGTCAAAAGTTTTCACGCGCACACACCTTACCACCTTACCTTTACCTTACCTTTATTAAATAAATAAGGCACAAGGCCTTATTTATTTAAAAAAGGTACACAACATCCAAAGAACACGTATAGATAAAAATAATGTGAAATATGTTAGGAAACTGATATGAGTGACAATCACAGTTATATCTATTATATAAATTAAATTAGCCAAAGCTGATATCCAAGAGCTGCCCGTTCAGACTTCGTACGGGTGAAATAAGAATTCAATTTATTTTATTATTTTTGTTTAGAAAAATCCTAGTCTTTGATCGCAGTGCCACCTGCCGGATTCAGTCTATGTTTCTCAAACACACATACAATATTTCATCAAAATTGATCCAACGATATTAAAGGATTACAGTGACATACACAAATTAAATTTATATAGATTGACGTCATGTAAGTTATTTATATTTAAGTAAAAGACATCAATATTAGCTATATTTATTTTTTCTAAATCAGAGATCAATAGGTAAGTCATTAAAAACCTCACAATTAGACATAGAGCTCCTTCTCGTAAAATAAAAGGCTAGGAACTTTTTCCGCAGTGCTTCATTGCGAGTGGCTTGAGGCATACTATGTGCCTCGATGGGGTGCGTGGGTGGTGGGTGACGATCGAAGTGACTAGTTTATAAACATTGGTTTACGCATGTTAAATTATTGGATTGACAAAAAATCAAGAAATTCAATGTAGCAATCTGAAGGTCCATCCTTCGGAAAGTGAGTTCACGTTGCTCCTACGCCTGATCTCTATGAGGTCCCTAGTTCTATGTTAGTTAGAGTAGAATGTGAAGATCTCCAGCGCTATCGGGAAAAAATAACATATTATGCAGGTTTCCAAACAATGTCATCACACATCGCTGACGAGCACGCGATGAAAACACGAACATTAAAATATAATATTAATTTTCTGAGACAATCTTAGTATGTTTTTATAATTACATGCGTTATAGTTTTCATTAATATACTTGCTCTACATTAGGAAATTATGCTTTCATAATATGTATGAAATTTTTTATAACAATATCACAGTTTTAATCATAATTAAATATAATTAAAGTAACTTGGAAACCGTAGGCCTGAGATGTAGGTATATATTAACTGCCTCGTTGGTCTAGTGGGTTCAAATCCCAGGTCGGGCCAATAAATGTTATTGGTATTTTCTGTCAGAAAATTCTCAGTAGCACCCCGGAGTTTGGAAGGTGGAAGTGTGTACACTCCCGTGACTCGGAAAGCACGTTAAGCCGTTGGTCCTGCGTCTGAACTCTTTCCGAAAGACGTTTTTTTTTTTTATATATTAACTTATTATATATTATACAAACTTTGAAGGTGAATTAAGTCTCATAAATATTAATGTCATAACCAATATATACTTGTACTAAGAATTCGAGGTAGACTCGTCTTTTGTAAACACGTGAATATCGATTCGACATTGAACTAGAAGTGTTATATTTGTAAAATGTTCAAATTCTAGTGTCGAAATAACGTACTAACATAATGTTGCTAACATAAAATTACTTTGTTATTATTATTTGTTTTTTTTTTTTATTAGTGAACGATTTGTAAATAAACCTCCCAGCTATGGGACAAGAGTGGTTGTTTTTTAAACTTTTATTATATGTATTTATGTATGTAATAAATTTCTCTAAGGATATATATTTATTTTATAAAATTTATCTAATATTAAATTTATATAACAAATATTATATATTTATATATTTCTCTAAAATTATTATATTAGTAGTATATCTATATTTTTATAACCTCAAAAACCTAAACGATTTTACGTAGCTTAACAATTTTTCGTAAAAGAAAAACAGTCGATTGTTTGAGTAATTGATGTTAAGTACCACACTATACATTAGTAATGTGAGAAACTTAAACCATTTCTTGAACTGTCCATGCGTTACGAACCATATGAACGAAGATATTAAGTTTGAACCATTATCATTCAAACAAAAATACAATAAAGCAAACTGTATAATAAGCTCCTCAAAGCTTGCACAAAGTGCTACCATAAACTTACCTACCGTTTTTAGGGAAGCAAATAAATATTAGTGATTTTTTTATCTATACTACTATATAAATCTATTGGCTCTGTCTGTATATTTTTTTTCACCTAATTTTGTGATAAATAATCGTTTTATGATGCAGTGATTCACATTATACTATTTTTTTCATTTTTGTCTGTCTGTCTGTCTGTATGTCTTCTTATAACTCAAGAACGGCTTGACCAATCTTGATGAAAATTGGTACACACAAAGAACATATGATGGTGCAAATGTTAGACCATATATAAGATCGGTAAACCCTACGGTATTTTATGAAAATTAATTTTCAAATCGTTAATTACGTATTTCTTTACCAGTAGCCATATTTGTGTGCGTGTGTGTGTGTGTGTGCGTGTGCGTGTGTGTTATTATAGTAATACAATATTTAAAAGCTAGTAAGTAATAAAAAAAGTTAATATCAAGTAAACGTGACTGCCTACATGTCATTTGGATGACGATTACGAATAGACACCAACACAACAGACAAAACAATTAAATTTTCTTAATTACATAAAAAATACTGAGATACAAAACCGCAAAGATAAATGGAATCGTACTTGACTCATTGCGCAATCAGTATCGAAAGTGACGAACTGGATGCGTATACTTTATGCGTACCGTCTGCGTAAGATCTATGCTAAATTTAATCACCTTATATTGGTATGTGGTAATGGACCAGTTTAGTTAAGGCCATCTTGTAATATTAAATGCTTGAGTTTTAGTTTTATCAAAATCAAAATATAATTTATTCAATACTAGCGTTTTGCCCGCTGCTTCACCCGCGTAATTCCCGTTCCCGTGGGACAAAATGAACACGGAGACAAAATGTACGCTGTGATGAAAGATTTTTTTTAAATCGGCTTAGTGGTTAAATCTTTAAAGCGTAATAAACAAACAAACTCACTTTCGCATTTATAATATTAGTTAGAATTTTACAAGTACTTTTAATTCGTCATCTTACTAGATTATTTTAAATGTAAAGCTGCCACCAATTAAATCATATAGTTATGTTAATTAGATACAGTTAAATGTACCTATATACTATGCCCTGAGAAAAAATCTATAAATACTAACTCCATGTCTATTTATCCTAATATTAAAAAGTGAGTTTATTTATTTGTAACGCTTTTAATTCTTCACCATAACCGATCCTCATGAAATATTGCACACCCTTTTTCAGGGGTACAAAAAAAGACATAAGGTATCTAACGTGCGCCTCTGTCATACAGGGATGAAGCCCTGTGAGGAAACTATGTAATATTATCTATTATATTGAGTAATAATGCCTTATGAAGAACATGACTGCTGATGGCCGCTAACTTAAAATATTGTCGATATACTAAATGCATTTAAATATGACAAAGAATTCTGACTGCTAGGACAAGGTTCATATTAAAGAGAATAATGGCTAAAAATAATGGGTATACGACTATTAAAATAGTATATTTTTAGATCAAATCGTCAATATGTATAAACAAGGTGCGTCCTCAGAAATGTTGTTTCTCTAAACTCGGCAGTGCGAACGGTACGCGAAATGGGGCCGACGAAATCGTCAAACGCGATGGCGATTTGTTTGCCATAAGTAAACATTATTGATGCCCGCCATACCGAGTGTTGAAAGCGAGAAACATGGCCCTAATGATATCAAAACAAAGATGACGTACTATACAATAATTCAACTATTACTGCATTTGTGACGCCAATATTTGTGATTATTATTATGCACTCTGGGTCGCATTTTATATTCATTAAAGTTAATAGTTATGCAATTTTAATATATTGAGAATTTAGTGACCTACATTGTTATTATTATGATATAAGGTGAAGCGATCATTCTCAATTACAATTAATAGCTTGCGATTAATTTGCCTCGGTATATTGTTACGTAAATTGAAGTTATCTATATATTTGGAACGCATAACTTGTAATAAAGTAAATTAACAGCAAGAGCTTATACTATAATACTTAGTTATTATAAATATATAACTGTGTCGGTATTTTTCAAACTCAATAGGTTTCTTTACCGACGAGAAAATTATAAGTAATGATTTACCGTATAAATATAATGCATGTCGGCATTTAAAGACACGCCCTTTGATCAGAATTATCGTCTTCTATTTGCTTTAGCGCTATTACCGACCAGAAATATTGTGTACAAAATTATTAAATCTTACAAAACTTAAATTAGTAAACGTTAAAAATAATTTGTTAACAGTTATTGCAATCTTGAAAACTGCAAACAAATCTGTAATTTTTATCCGGAGGCAATTTTCTAAGCGAATATTTAAAGCCCCTATACTGAAGGTCGTCCACATACTGAATAATTTACTAAATGAACTATCAACCGCAAATCTTATTCGTGAGGACTCTTGACCTTTATTAGCAAACAGAGATGAGTCAATCTATTTCGTGTAACCCGTATCAAATATATATTAGAAAATATTATATGGAATTGCTTAACAAACAAATCTGCGTCTAGAAGATATTTAGCAGAGACGTTATAAATTCGATTTTTAAAAATATAATTGGGTAAATAATAATTTTGGAATAATTAAACTAGCAAATCATAACTTTAATTTTTAATTCTTAAGATAAAGAAGAGTAATAATTTGTTTTTAAATCGTTATTTATTTATCCTTGCTTTTAGTGAATCTTATAAAATTGTGTAAATATTTTAATTTAATTTAGGAACGTAGACGGTCAAATGTGTCTCCATTGCATTCATTTCCGCGCTTACCCAGTGTTTGTTTTTTTGGATTTCCAAATTTCCAATTAACCATTTTGCATTGCTGATTAACGGTTAGGGAGCTAATGAGTTGAAATAATAACAGACCAGTTGCACAAAGCCTTATCACCGGTTATTATTATGCTTAAACAACTTTTTGCTATCGAATTCAATTAACCATATTTCCATATTTAACATGACAAAATCGATTACCACGTTAACGGCTAAATGCTATCAAATTATTTTAATTAACAGGAACAAGAAACTGATTTCCGCCGTAAAATATCCAACTAGTACCCGAAGGATACAGATTAACCTCATAAATTGTGTAATCTCTGTGAGCGGACCTCGTTACATCCTTAGCTTGCATTTAAAATTTTAACCTTCATTTCCTTCACAGCAAACGTAAAGACGTAATCATAGTTAGTTCTTGATACCAAACCAATAAGATTCATAATAAATTAAAGAATATGCCTTCTCTGTCTTTCTCTGTCACTCGTGCAGTTGCATATGATGCAATACGGAAAAACATGCCAAAAAAGATAAGAGCCCTTTGACAGATATATTGTATGCCTGGATAGTTCAAGTTACTTTGGTTGATCGGTAATGTTCCAATCGTGGAGTCAGGATACGTGAACGCATAGAGCATATTAATTGTGGCACACTAACTTGGCCTTTACTGTCTTCCAGCGCGCCTGCACGAGTGTACTTAGAATTAGGTGCGCAGGGTGTCACTTACATAAATTACGTCCCAATGTTTGATGGTCATTGGCCTGAGTTTCATAATTTTACCGAATAATTGGCAACTTTTTTTTGTTTCATAACATAACGGTATTCTAGTCTGTTTGTTTCTCATTAAAAGATAACATCAACATTACATTTTATACATAGTGTAAACTATATAGCTTAAGTATAGTAGTTTGTTATATATTTTATTGGGTAGTTCTTCATTATGGATATAATTTAAAAAGTAAACATTAGAAAAATCATAACATGGCGATCACGACGAGATGTTTCGTACAAGTATTCACGTACGTATTCACTTGAATCATTGTTGGACCTTCAAAACTAAATAGCTTCAGTGGAAAAAGTTATGGCATTTCCATAATATGCTGCCCAACTTTGGCCAGTTGACTCAGCAACCAGAGATCTGACACTTTCCATTACGAAATAATTGTTACTCACAGCTGTTGCGTGATTTCTCTCAAGTCAGACGCAACTTTAGTAATTGTTGTGTAAAATATCCAAAATTGCATTTCTGAATTGAATGGATTCCGGTTTTTGTCCATACTATCTCACATCTAATAAACCAATAAACATTAATTGATTGTTGTGAATTGTGCGATTTCTTAATCATTTGATTGTTATTTGGCAATGTTTTTAATCTATAACTGTAATAGTTTATGTAATGCTTATAGCGATGTCTACATCTTCATTCATATTTTAGGAAACTATAAGAGTAAATCCTTTGATTTACTTAGTAAGTGGTTCCCTTCACCCATAGTCATTAGCACTTCAAGCAATGACTTTTGAGATTTCAATGTGCCATTACTTACAAAACTACCCTTCAAATCAGAACACATTAACACGTAGAAAGTATGATGTTTACGATAGAATAAGTGGTGAGTATGTTGTATCTACCCAGATGGGTATAAAATGCATCACGCAAATGGTATCACGAGTAAATCTGTACAGATTTTTTTAACCTCCGTTGTAAATACTGTGAAATCAAATTTCCGGTCGTGTCGGACAGCCATCAAATCAGATTGGACAGTGCATTCGTGTTTGCTTATACACTTGTGCACTATTTAATATAATGTCCCGCGTAGGGGGCTCTCTCTTGAGAACCATCGTTGCCAATCAGTCAAGGGGATATTAATTTTCAAAAATATGAACGTTTGGCTCAAGGTAGCCAGCACCGAATGTCAAAATGCTTGTGACGTATGTATGTTCTAAAGAATATGTTTGTTGGCTGGCTTTGACTATTTGTTCTTGCTTATTATTTATATACTTTGTTTATTGTTTATATATATAAAAATGACCATAACGGACACAAAGCTGTTTAAGCGGAGATTTAAGTAAAACCGGAGAATCGAGTTACTGAGATTACCGCGAACTCGTATTCTACGTGCGATATTTGATGATACGGTCTAATAATTATGCTCAATTTTTATTTGTTGATAATTGTGAACAATTTTGTTACCACTTAATTGTCGAATTTGGATTACCGCTGATTGATTCGCAACGGTTGATTAACAGATAAAATAGATTTACAACGCCCCAGTTTATTTGCGTTCATGAATAAGTTGATAACTTTTGATTTATTTATTTTTAACGTACAAAATTATTTATAAATTAATTTTGCTATAGAGCTTTCAAATTACTTACTTTAATTTGTTTTCTCTTCGGTGATCAATGCGTTGTTCGTCGAGAAAATTAATTAACCTTGAAAATAACCTAGCATATTGAATCAATTTTAAAGTTTTGACAGAAATTTGAAAACTTTCTCATTTTATGTGGTTTTATAGAAAACATAATATGTGTTATTGTTATTGATTTCGTTTTATCTGTGTACTTTTGTATACGTAACAAAAAAATTTACATATTGACAATGAAAATTTGTCGATTATCAAATACTTCTAATGCATACTGGAGATTAATTATTTTTATACCAATTATTATAATACAGTACAGAGAATATAATTTCGCAATACAAATATTTTTAAATAAACGTTATAGAAATTTAAACTTCCTACAAAAAAATCCCTATTTATCGTAAGATTCGTCGATGGACGCTGTCTCCTCCAAAATGAAAATTTGAATTTGCACTAGAATCCCATTGTATTTTTCCATTTTTGAAATTAATTCGTTTATTTTGGTTAGCGACTACAACGTTGATGGTAGGAATAAGACTGGACTAAATGTATAATGTTAAGTACTTAAAAGAAAGATAGATCTCTTCGGTAACAGCTGTTCGCGCTGGTATTTATTCAGATCACGACAGTAAGCATGTCTAATTATTGTTACACGACACAGCAACATATATACATATTCTATTAGTGAAAAGCGGATTCGAATGAATGGTGTAATAGTAAAATCTCAGCTATGTATTACGAATAAGATTTCGATTCATGAAATCCACAGACGATGCAAAGCAACTATGTTGCATTTTGAGAAAAAATCAAACAAGTTTTTTTTTGTTTTGTCAAACTTTTTTAACAAAAAAGGTTGTTCTTATGTAAAGACTATTTTCAAACGTTAAATGAATATCAACCGAATAATAAATTATGATATATAATACAAGACGATAAACACGTATATTATGATATGGGAATCAAGGAAATCACAGACAGGCATCTGTATGAGAAAAATGCTAATTATGACAATCACGACAATGTATCAATAGATTTTCACTTTAGCTCATTCGTTGTTTTTATCTCGATATTCTGTGAATTGAAATAATTTTACAACTTGTGTTGTTCTTATTTCATGTTATGAAACAATTTTTATGTTGTTGTTGTTTTAAATTACTTTACAACAATGATTATTATTATATGAATAGAAATTTAAATGGCTTACGAGATTTATGTCTGTATAACAATCATAATATAAACAGCAAAGGGGGAGTTTTCCAATAATTATTAATCAGGAGGGAATTAATGATATCACAAATAATTTCTAATTAAAAAAAATATTATTTAGGATTAATTTCAAATTAATATGCAATAACTTTCATCAAAAATATTACACCCCGTCTTATTGCCTCAACAGGCGAGATGGTTCATTTTTCGCCCAGAAAATTGGAATTGCGATTCAAACGGGAAATGCTGCTATTATTCTTACCATTCCACGCCGTCACGATTTGTACAGTAACAATTTTTAATTTTTATTTTTATTTAAATCGTTATTGTAAATAAATGTATAAAATATTTATAAAAAAATAATATGATCTTCTAAAGCATAATAATAAACACAGCTACATTAATTATTCGATATACACTTGCCAATCCACATTCCTATATAGAAAATATATACGCATAAATATCAGGGTTTTTCACGAGTGTGATTGATATTTGTTTGAGTTGCGATGAAGTGTGTTCTTAGAGAATCGCACTTAAGATACAAAAATATGTTTTTGAATTTCTTCTAGATAGCTGATTCCCGCACGTTGAGTCAAATAAAACAAAAAAGAAAAAGTTTTATTTAATTTCTGATTTCAACTGTTATTATAATATTACTAAAATTTTCACTCTTTTTATATGATTTTTTATAAATGTTTGTTTGTATTTAATAAGTAACCTAAATAATCTATAATAATCTATTATATTAATATATTATAAGTATAATATAAAGTAAAACTTCATTTATTTTATACGCTTCTAAGCAAATAACGTATGAGAGCAAATATACCTTTCATATTTGTTTAAACGCTCTCTCGTTATATTTACATTATAATGCTTACTAATCGTTAAGACGAACACTTTCATAGGGTGTTGACGTTTAAGAGAAATTTTTCGCTCGAGGGGACAAAAAAATGTGAGCCGACGAAAGTAAAAGGTTATATTCTTCTCTCTCTCGAGGTCATGGGACCAGGAACAGACATAGAAAATTAATCGATACATATAAATAATATTGTAATCGATTTATTTTAAACACTAATGGTACTATAAATTATAACCAAAATAGATAATTTCGATTGTTGAAGACAGAATAGAGCCGCCGACAGAAACGAGTAATCGTTAAGAGAAAAGATGTAATTATTCATATATCTTATGAATAATTACATATTTTTATTATTCATTCATAAGATATATGAATAATTACATATTTTCTCGTATTTGGCTGTGCTCTTTTATTAACGGTACTTACTCAGGGGTTTAAATATATACTATTTATGTAGCTATTTTTCTAGCGTTATTTATGTTCGCCTTTGAGTCTGTGTCAATCTTTTGCAACTGAATTAAGCGACTCCAATCAAATCGATTGAAATAAAATATTGCACGCGCTCTTGATGCTGGAGACAGTACTCTAGGTTTTATTTAGTATATCAATAGATTAGATAAAAGGTTTTATTTAGATAGAATCAAATCTTTGTATTTTGTTTATAGTATAGGTAGGCGGACGAGCATATGGGCCCTCATGGTAAGTGGTCACCAACGCCCATAGAGAGTGGCAATGTACATTTCTTTAAAAAA
Source organism: Nymphalis polychloros (assembly GCA_905220585.2). Lineage (NCBI taxonomy): Eukaryota > Metazoa > Arthropoda > Insecta > Lepidoptera > Nymphalidae > Nymphalis > Nymphalis polychloros. The sequence goes on along the minus strand of HG992243.1, from coordinate 12,743,996 downwards.
ACATCGCCAATGCGCCACCAACCTTGGGAACTAAGATGTAATGTCTCTTGTGCCTGTAATTACACTGGCTCACTCACCCTTTAAACCGGAACACATTAATACCAAGTACTGCTGCTTTGCGGTAGAATATCTGATGAGTGGGTGGTACCTACCTAGACGAGGTTGCACAAAGCTCTACCACCGAGTAAAATTTCCTCGATACTACTATATGAAATGTTAGTACTCGTGAAATTTAGTATAAACACCATTCACAATGATAAAAATATACTAAGTGTAGTCTCAAACATTCAACTTGAAAATACTCCTTCTGGTGTTAAGCAAAATAAATTAAATATGGATGATTTTTTATTAATTAAAATTTTGAACATGCTGGTTTAGTTAGTCAGCGGCGATCAATCAAGCAGCGGAATAGCTCGTAAATCTAGTCGGCTATGGCATTCGGTTAGTGGGTCAATGAACCGGTTAAGTCGCTATCGTCGACGAAATTTATTCGTACTTAATAATTGACAGGCGCCATAGTGACGATTTTCGTTATACGTGGGAAAAGAAAATGGGAATGATGTTTTGAAAATATGTAAATAGTCAAGTTGTCAATGTCTGTGCATACGGGGATAGTAATTAAACTCGGCATGAATTCGAAAACATTATAATAGTATGACACTTTTAAGCAATTCAGGCCTTAAGTTTTTTATCAATATATAAATGGCTTAAGGTCGTATTATAGGTATTTTAAGAGTGTTAATTAAACGATTGAGCTATGTGTCAAGGTTTTGTACCCCGATATAACCAAATTGACTGCCTCGTTGGTCTAGTGGCTACATGTAAGGCCGCAAACACGGTGGTCTTGGGATCAAATCCTAGGTCGGGTCAATAAAATGTTTTTGAGATTTTTTGTCGAAAATTCTCAGTAGCGGCCCGGAGTCTGGAAGTTAGAAGTGTGTACACTCCCGTGCCTCGGAAAGCACGTAAAGCCGTTGGTCCTGCGCCTGAACTCTTTCCGGTCGTTTAGGATTGCCGTACCATCGGGTTATGAGAGTTAGGGAATAGAGAATGCACCTGTGTTTGAGCACACACTTGTGCACTATAATATGTCTAGCGCAGTTGGCTAATCTCTCTCGAGATTGGCCGCCGTGGCCGAAATCGGTCAGGAGGATTATAACCAAAGACCATTTTGCTAGGGATCCTCTAGAAAATATATTAAAATCTATATTAAACGGACACCCGCAATTCAAGGGTGCTATAAAAATTTTAAATGCGTATTTAATAATTATTAAATAAATTAATTTAATATATAACGGCACATATTATTCTTTAAGTACGGCATATTATTTGATTACACAAGTTTGCCTTATGTTGCAAAAGCTTCGCAAACGGATAGATAGATAGTGCTCGTGTTCCTTGCGCCTTTACTTATTGGATCACTTATTGTTTATACTGTGACATAGCAATACAAGCCATTGCTAATTTGATATTTATAAGCTTAAATAGATGGTGAGTGAAGATAGACACAAGTAGTTAAATAAATAAATAAATTAAATTAATTAATTACCCTTAAAATAATTAAGTTAATTACCTATTAAATAATTAATTTAATTAAATTAATTACCATTTAAATTAAATTAAGTACCCTTTAAATAGAACCCTTTAAATAAATATTTAGTTCATATTCTACGCGTTCGATTATCATCTATCCGATCGAGATGAATCTATTTAAAGTTGTTAAAGGCACGTGCGTTCCGATTTTTGAAATATTGCGTCAACACCATTATAATGTGTCGTATGGATAATTGCTCATAAAAATCCGCATTGCAACGCATGCCGGTTAACAATTAGTATCTAAAGTAGAAAAATTATAAATCATTCGAACTATTTTATTAACAATGCTACGAGTATAACCCGTGTGGGGAAAATGTTTATTAAACTTTTTTTTAAGTATAATGCAGATTATACCTTTTTATTTTTCTTTCCAGATCTTACATCTTCTGTCCGGTGGAGTGTGCTAATAAGTTCCTCCAATAATGTCATTAGTGCCTTTAAAAATTAAATTCGTTCTTTTCAATTGTGAATAATAAACTTGTAATTGTTATACTTCTGTATAATTATTCATTAGTGTTAGTGAATAGTGCAGTGTTGACAAGATGATGACCTTGTACAGAACCATTAAAGGTACGAGTACGACGAAAAGGAAACGGCGAGAAAGAAGGTATGTTAGGAATTTAAGCTATGTTTAAATAAGCATTATAAAAAGCAATCAAGTATTGTCATAGAAAAGAATTAAACGAAGAATTATTTTAATTTTTAAAAATTGGTTGACATAGAATCGTTTTTTGAAAGGACTGGTTGTGACCATACTGTATTTGTTAATAAGCATTGTGGCAGCTGATCAATTTGATCAGCGTAAAATTTATAATTACAAATACGTTTTTAGTATGCATTATAGATGAGATTTTTTTCGGGCAGTCTTCTAAATTTCTTGAAATATGTTGTTAAAGTTTTCTTAATTTTGATTTATTATACAATAATCAATTATTCTCGCTCAGAGTTGTAGATATATACTCTTAGTACTTCAAAAAAATTACTTGATTATTAAACCAAAATGTAAAGTCAATATAATTGTCAAAGTCTTTATCAATATAAAATCACTGCCTCGTTGGTCTAGTGGCTAGATATAAAGCCGCAGAACCGGTGGTCCTGAGTTCAATTCCCAGGTCGGGCCAATAAATAGTTATTGGGTTTTTCTGTCAGAAAATTCTCAGTAGCAGACTGGAGTCTGGAAGTTGGAAGTGTGTACAATCCCGTGCCTCGGAAAGCACGTAAAGCCGTTGGTCCTGCGCCTGAACTCTTTCCGATCGTGTCGGATTGCCGTCCCATCGGGTTATAAGAGTAAGGGAATAGAGAGTGCCCCTGTGTTTGCGCACACACTTGTGCACTATAATATGTCCTGCGCAGTTGGTTAATTTCTCTTGAGATTGGCCGCCGTGGCCGATCGGTCTGGAGGTCCTTATCTTATCTTATCAATATAAAATATTTAATATATTTTTAAATATTATTTTTATCTATTAAACATTAGATTAAGCTGGTTGTTGAGTTTTAGGCTGGAAGTTTCGACAATGTATAATTAAGAACCAATTTTAGACCACGTAGATTATCTGCATAATATTTTTAATAGTAAAACGATAGTTAATTTAAGTCCATTAAATCCGAGCTAGCAGCAACAACTTTTTACGTGCTACAAGAAAAGGTGGTATGTATAGTATAGTGTAGTGGAATAAGGTCCAAGCCTTTGCCTTTCAGAAGTATTCGTCATCTGGATATTTACGTCCTTAGGTCAACATTCACAATAAAATGACTTCGTTACATCCCTTGCTCTGTTTTTCTAACGTTAAGTTAAAATATTATAGCAATATCACATCGGAGAAAATATCCAATAGCAACTTGTTCATTGTCAATTTTAATAATTTATTAACCAAAGAAAATACCGTTTAAAATGTAAAAGCTATCTAATTATTCCTGATTTCTACAATAGATTGCTGCTTTACATTTTATGCCTCTTTAATAGTTCTCACTTAGTCATTTAACCTACTTCCAGGCTTCACTGCCTATAAATTCTGAACAGAAAGGAACAAGCTTTCGTAAGATAAGATTTAAGTATGCGGTCTACAAATCCAGCCTAGAATGTTGTCAGGCGGACAAGCGATATAATTTTAATCTATGGCTCAAGAACCTTATAAATTAAGGGGTTTTATCAATTGATGTTTCTATAAAAAGTAAGAGTGAAATTCGCCTCATGTATAGTTAATTACTATTTGACGAAATTTCGTTATGTGTCGGAGCTTTGTCATGTAGGTAATTAGAAATTTAAATTATTATAAATCTTTCAATCAAAAACCTAATTTGTTAAAACAAGTTTGTGTATATTCTCATGTAAATTTGTTTTATAGTAAAAGATAGAGAGGCGCTAGTGTTCGTGCTAGTTGAAAAAAAAATTAAGTTCGATTAAAATATAAAATAATATTAAGTAATACGAGTAGATTATGGATGATGTTCAAAGGATATTAATCAACTGCACAAAATATATTTATCTGCCCATGGAGATAAGTATTGTAAATGGTAGAATTTCAGTTTCAGTTTCATTTTCATGCCTGTGATTTCTCACTGTTGGACTAAGACCTCTTGTACGTATCCCTTTTATACGTGGTAGATTTTCAGTTAAATTAGACATGTCTACGTTTCCTCGCCGAGCACGAGATGAATTAAAGACACAAATTAAGCATACGTGAATACATTGGTGCTTGCCTGGGTTTGAACCCGAGATCATCGGTTAAGATTCACGCGATCCAACCACTGGGCCATCTCAGAGCTTTACTGCACGTGAGAGTGTAAAATATAAGTGCGCTTTCAATTCTCTTACTTCAGAACAATACTTTCCAAGTAAGTGATTCCGATAACGCCGAACTATTAAAACCTCAACGCTGGGCTGCTGCTAAAAATACTTGGCAGACTAACCCGGAATCTAAACAAGGACCTCGGATTCTATAATCTTAGTTAATGACTAACATATCCTTAAAATTTTGATACGATGGCACAAAGCCTTTAAACTCGGGCAATACTTGCATGCATACATTGTTTCAGAGATCTCTTCATGACTTAGGTACGCAATAAACAGCCAAATAGATAATCATTCAACATCCTCACTTTCGTATTTGTAATTATTGGTAATGATTCGTTGTAACAATATAATTCTAAGCTACATGTTTCTTGTACTCGAGCGCCGCTTATAGTGAACGGCCATTTGTGGAAGCACTTTATTCAACACGTTAACATTATTGTCAGTTAGCTAAACGAAATAGTTCGCCAACTTCTACATAGATGGCGCTAGTTGGCGTAAAGTATTGTTTGAATGTCATACATAAATTATTATGTGATATTATGTACAGAGTAAGTGTAGCAAAATTAAATAAAACAAATTAACGATTTTCTCTTTTAGTTCAAAGTTTTGTATAACAATTTTTATTAACTAAAATACATTATCAATTAATGTTACGTGATTAATATATTAAATCTTGTTTCGATATTTCTATCACACAACACTATATTGTTTATTGTAACGATGGAAAAAAACAAAAATATCCTAGCTATTTCCGTACCTACCATATTATTTTAAACGCGAAAATATACATAATTATAATGAAATTATTGTACTTATTGTAAAACACTAATTCACTTCATAGCGTCAAGAAGTTTTAAATATACTTTTATACAGATAAAAACACACACCAAATATATATTATTTCTTTTTGAATAAATCAATGGCAAAATAGTATATATATATATGCAATAATTGTAATCTTTCATCATCAATATTATTTAAAAAAAGCATATCTACAATAAAATACAATTGTCTTAGGCTGTTAACAAAAAAAAAGAACTTTATTTCTCATTAAGACATTAGTCACTTACATGAGAACAATACATATAGGTAATTTTATATGAGATCTATTTTCAATAATATATTTTGATAGTCTGGATTTAAAAACGTTGAATGAGTTCACATTTTTTACATATGATGGTAGATTGTTATATAGTTATACAATAATAATAATAACTAAAGACATCCAATTAAGTAATAACAAGTAGATATATTTTTATCGACGAGCAAAAAATAGAGAAGTCTATTAAAGCAAATAATCGACATTAACCGCTGAAGCAGACAGCGACGGCCGAAATCATAAACTTAATTACAAAACACATACATTTAATTACTCAATTATGTTTTTGTGTGAACTTCATAGATCTCATCACACGAGTTATCGATGAAACGTCAGTCGTATCTCTTAACGAGATAATAGATGAAATACAATTAAAATTAGACAACAAGTACTTTGTGTGAGAATATCTTTACAATAATATTACTGAACAACTTGACGCCAAACTAATAATATTACTGAATTGACTTGAACCAAAACGTATGGTTGAGGAGGAATCGGCTCATTCTAAGCAGTAGCTAGCAAGGAAGCGCCAACTGTTCCTCGTTATATCTCATTTTAATACGATCAAGAATAGGTCTTTTGATTGAATTAAAAAAAAAAAAAACTTTTATATCTCATCATATTTTGCTACATATTTTGAATGGCTCAAAAGTCGATTTGTAATTATTTATAATTTAAGAAATGTATTTCTAAAAATATTAACTTTTTGTAAAATTGCCCTCCTTGTTATTGCTTATGTAATTTTGTTATAAACAATAAGGTTGGTTGGTTGGTTGGTTTGTCCTTGATTTACCTTTTTTTAATGGAAAGGAATTGTTCCCAAAACTAACTATAAACTAAGTTAGAATAATTTACTTGATGGCAAATGGTGACCATTAGCCATCATGGGTTGTGAAACATTAAATATTCCTCACCATGGGAATTAAGGCGTTATGTCAGTCGTGCCTTTGTTTACACGGGTTCACTCACCCTTCAAATTCAAACACAACGTCAACACAAAGTATTGCTTTTCAACTGCTTAGTATGGGGTACCTACGACCCACACGAGCTTGACAAAGTATTATCAAAAACCTTCAACTAAAAAGCTACAAAGCTGCGGGTTTGAGCTGTCTTGTAAATATCTTGTTTTGACACCATTGCATTAACGAAAGAATTTATTTATCGACATTACCAATATTTGCCAAGCTTACAACGCCTACATATTAGAAATAGGGGGTCTCTTGTATCGCAATATACACACAAATACGACTTTATCCATGTTTAGCTCGGGGTAAAACGTGTTCAAATCGAATTGACATGTTCTAGATAAAATTAAAGTTGTTTATTGTCGACTAAAGACTTCGAAAACACAAGTCTATGATACAATGTTTGGGAGAGCTGATGTCAATATATGTAAAACACAGACTTAATGATATAAATCCGGTTCTCCTTGGTAGAATCTAGATGCCGAACCGGTGGTAGCTTTACATTTATTATAATCTATACAATTCAACAGAACCTACTTAAATAAAGTATATTTTCATTTTAGATAATGTCTATCTCTGCTACGCGGGATTAGATTGTAATATAATATTTTGATTACTTATGTTTGTACACATGTTGAGTTCTTGTCTACAGTTTACCAACTAAATTGACGTTTATTGTTACAGTTCAACTATCTAGAGAAGTTCGGAGTTTGAATTAACATAACCTCTAACTTAATAAACAAGCTATAGATAACGCAACAACAATTTAATTTCTATTCACTGAGCCATTTGTTTATGGATATATGATTACACAACTTATATACATTGGCATGGGTTTAAGTACTTTCATAACTTTATCAGCTAATATAGAATCGTTAGAACATACAATAGACTTTGAGCATTGTAATGGTGCTTCCTTATTTTGTAAATAGGCCACCTTTGATAGTTGCGTGGGTACCACCCACCGAACTGGTGATTTATTGGGAAATTACAATAAGTATTCTCATTCACTATTTACACACATTAAAGTGCTGGTAATAAATTTTGTATAAATTTAATTATATGTAAATTGAATTTTCATTCATTGCTCGCGGGTTTCGCTTCGGTACATTGTTCCAACATAAAAAGTAGATTTCAACAATCTGCAGTCTATAAACTATCTCTTCACAAAAAAAAAACGTGTTCACTCAGTGAATTCAATGTTGAGCTTGGCCATCACCACTAATCAACATGGGAGCAGCGTGGTGGAGTAAGCTCCAAACTTGTCCTCAAAAAGGGACTATCGCTATGGTATATTAAGCTCTTCAGAGTTCATCTTATATTTAGGTTAGAAAATGTGGTTTTATTGTTATAACTCCAGTTTTTGTCATCGTAACGGGATAGAAAAAAATACCAGTTTGTAACTCTAACATTTTAACAAAAAATGTTTCATTGAAATCGGCGTAGTATGAAATTTCCAAACATATAAATATACGATAGCTCAATGGGCAAAACAGTAAGCTAAGGGCTAGTTTTATAATGCATGTAGGGTAAGGCCGGGCAATGTGGATACCTTAACATTTGGCGAGCTATGGGAAATAATTCTATATAGACGAATAGAAAATTATGACTGAGTTTGAAACAGTATTTATTAAACTTTTTAATATAACTAACAATGAATACGTAACATCAGTACTTTACTAAAAATTATTAATCAAATTAAAATTGGTACCGCTGTCCACTTTGTCCCAAACCACCGGGTAGAGTGGATAGGCTCATAGGGAAGGTGAATACACTGTTAATTAAAGAACAAATACCGAAGCATATAAAAAAACACAGGTATATAAAGGAAAAAATACAACTAATCGGTCATCAGTACAGCTGTCACACAGAAATATGCCATTTCCTTCATAAGCTGTGCATTTCTCGTGACTCCATTACTTGCATTGGATCCAATCATCAACCGGCTGTTCGTTAATTTCCATATAATACTCTCCACAAAATAGCATGTAAATCTTTCATCATTTTATTTGTCCTTTAACTTTAATAGTTTTGGTCATTTTAACATTTTTGTTCGTTTTAGCAATTTTGATTGTTTTGGGTCTTTTGGTCGTTTTGATTGTTTTGGGTCTTTTGGTCGTTTTAGTCGTTTCGGTAGTGTCAACATTTCTTACCGCTTCCAACCGGGCCCTTCTGCGAAAACCGCAGAGGGTCATAGCGGTGAGGGCGATAAGGGGTTATCGTACGGTGTCGTGGACAGCGGCGACCTTCCTCGCGGGCGACCCGCCCTGGGAGCTCCAGGCGGAAGTGCTCGCGGAGGTGTACCGCTTTCGGGCCGAGGCGAGAGACCGCGGTGACCGTCCAGGGTCGGCAGAGGTCGAGCGAATCAGGGCTTTAGCCCAGCAAGCCCTGATAGCCCGATGGGAAGAGGACCTGGGGTCCCCCACGGCGGGCCTGGCGACAGTGGATGCGATACGTCCCCATTTGAGTCGCTGGGTCAACAGAAAACGAGCGTTATTAACGCCATGCTCGATAGCGAGAGATATTGGTTGGAAATGGTCTCCTTCTGCGAGAGTGTCATGTCGCAGAAGGAGGCCGCGGAGTGGCAGCGCGAGGAAAATGCCTCCGCTGATTCAATCCGTCAAAGAAGACCGGGGAGGAGGCGTAGGCGCTATGCGCACCTTCTCCCCCCGCCTTAATAGCCACCGGGGCTAAGGGGGCTCCCTGTATCCGGGGTCCCCTTAGAAATGAAGGCCCGCATAGGCGGGCCAACCGTCGGGGCGTCACGGTAACATGCGCAAGCGATCCCGTGGCGCCCCCCGACTAGACGGAGAGGATACCGCTGGTTTTTTAGTGGGTATTCCGGCGCTTAGTGCCTGTGAGCCCCACATACCCCCCCACTTCATGTGGGGGAAACGCGTCAAGGCGTTTTTCCAGCGATAAAAAAAAAAAGTGTCAACATTTCTCGAATCTTTGTCAATATGTTTCAATAATTTGGTAGTTTTAACAAATTTAGCTATTATTCATCCTTTACAGGAGTGGTAAATCACCAGCTTTTCCATTTTTATGTCAACTTTTTGAAAATATAATATACATGGAAAATTTCATGTTCACTTTGACTAGCGGGTATTTGTTAAATTTAACCTTACCTAAAATCAAATAAAGAAACAAATTCCCAATATAACTAGAAATATTTCAGCAAGAATACATGCATTTTGAAGATAGAATCAAGCCAATACAGTAATACTATATAAACATCGGTAATTACAGAATAACGATCTTGAAAAGTCGTAAGCACTGTTCACTTTTTTTTTTTTCGCAAAGGACGCCTGACTCTAGCTACCTCTATTTGTTTATAACTGAAGCACGCGGGGAGCACCTCGTAACGTGATGGGAGCGCACTAGGGCCTGCCGTTTCGAAATAATGGAGGGTATCCGCTTTTCCTGGGCTGTCCACTATGCCCGGCCTTACCCTATATGAAAACACATTGGCAGTCATCGTAATCTGTAAGGTTTTTGAATGTATTATGCTGATAAATAATGCATTTTACATTGTGCCTAAAAATACGAACATTTTTCTGTTAATCCATTTAATGAGATTGGAGAATATACCGTACGTTTTTTATACGCAGTCACAAAAAAAAAGCAAGCAAAGAACCACAGGCTCATCAATAAAACACCGCTACCGAGCAGCAGTAATTCCATCGCGGTGTGGTCTTTTATTTATCACTAGAACAAATTTTTAATTGGTCTGGCCTTATCAAGTAGATAACCTAACAATGCTGTTCAGATAATGGATCGTAAGTGAAAATTTATGTTTTAATAGTCGCGAGGTGTCTTTTTATAAAAGTCTCTCAAAATTCCGCGCGCGCGTGCGCACTGAGATACTATAAATTAAATAGTATCCTCTTGTAGATGTTTGTTTTAATTATTACACTTTGAATGGTATATTTTAGCTTCGATTTTTAAATAATTTGCATAACATATTGCAAATGATTAACAGCCTTACGTACAATCGTTGTTTAGCGATGGTTTAGTTGAATACTCATTTCTCTCTTTCTCTAATCTAGATTTGACATTCGAAAGAAGGAGACAGCATTGTTTAACTAATCACCTCTTGTGTTTAGATAAGTAAAGTTGTTAGAAAACCTAAAACGATTAAGGGTTTCATTAAATTAAATAGGCTTATTATAGATTGAAGTTTATAATGTTAGTATCTACTACATATTAAACGCAGTCTATCAAAGAATGCCTAATAAAAACTAATACCAATAATTAACACTAATAATAATTTTCTTATGACTAAATTACAAATCAATTTCACTAGTAAAATTAATTGTAATTAAATTATTGTTAGTCTGTTCTTATATATACTATTTAACTGAAATTGGGTATCTTGTTACTACTTAGGGATCATAACAATTTTTAAGTGTTTATAACACTGAGGACGCAAGCCTTAACTATGGTTATTGCTGTCTTAATACTTTAATTGTTACAATTAATATACTAGTATACAACATTTTATAATTTATAGCAAAATATATATAAGCCCAAATGGAATACCTAAAGTTATTATATAAATATATGTATCTGTATAAATCTTCTTGCAAATAAATACCAGAGTAGTAATGAAATTCGTACGTCAACTGATTCCGTGAAGGAATGTTTGAAAAAGAATAATAACGACTGTTCAAAAAACTGGCACTCTTGATTTATGTATTAACGCGATTGCTTTCTTAATATTTCTATCATTTTATTTTTGTTAGTATTTCTGTTTTGTTTAATGTGTATCGAAAATGGAAGAAATATGCTAGATGTCCTATCGCTGCTTCGGAAGCTTACTCAGTTTAACTTAAAATTCACTTGAGGAGTTGAGCGTTTTCAGCTTAGAATAATTTTGGCTTTTTATATTATGAATGCAAACTTAGAATTATTTTTTGAGCCGTTTGGCGTGATTGGTAGATATGTGACTTTATCGTGCCTTTCGCGCCGCAGGTCGTGGGTACGATTCCCACCCAGGACAGACATTTCTGTGCATGAACATGTCTGTTTGTCCTGAGTCTGGGTGTAATTATCTATATAAGTATTTATTTACAAGAGAAAAGTAGTATATGTAGTATATCAGTTGTCTGGTTTCCATAGTACAAGCTCTGCTTAGTTTGGGATCCGATAGCCGTGCGTGAATAGTGTCCCAGGATATTATTATTATTAATTTTGAGTAATGGATTAATTGATTCGGATTAAAAATACTACCTTTAGTTTACCATTTATTTTATTCTCGTATTGTATGGCTGAGTTTCGATATTAATGTTAAATAAGCCTGTTACAAAACAACATCTTAGTTAATAAGTTTATATTTCTTACACTGCTCGTTTTTAGGGGTAAAGGTGACCGCTTCCATTAGTTTGTCCATTGTAGATGGCATTGCTTTAATAAATCAAAACGATTTTAACTAGTCAATGAAATAAACATAAAAATATATGATATTAGATTAGTTTTGTTATGAATAAGATAGTTAGTGTATTTGATAGTTAATTATTTTATCGATAAGATTATTTTTGATTTTATGCAACTTATTCAGTGGCTCTACCACTGCTTTGTGCAAGCTCGTCTGGGTAGGTATCACCCACTCATCAGATATTCTAACGCAAAACAGAAGTACTTTGTGTTGTTGTGTTCCGGTTTGAAGGGTGAGTGAGCCAGTGTAATTACAGACACAAGGGAGACATAACATCTTAGTTCCCAAGGTTGGTGGCGCATTGGCAATGTGAGTGATGGTTAACATTTCTTATGACTATTACGTAGTCATTGTCTATGGGCGTTGGTGACCACTTACCATTAGGTGGCACATAAGCTCGTCCGCCAAAAAAATATAATAAAAACCAACATATTAGATAAATATATAATCAATAAATATCCTTTATATATTAGGTATTATTTTATGTTTAATTTGTATTAAATCCTTATATTCAAAACTAAAAATAGCTACTATATATATATATATATATATATCTAGTACAAGTGGTTAGCAGTATTTATTGTTTAGTTGTTGTAAAGTATATTTATTGCCTTTTCTGTTATTTTCAACTCGCGAAGTAGCGTTTTTTTTTTTTTCATTTGCAATATTTATTCTGTACCACGACCAAGATATTTATCGCATCACAAATTCAAACTGTGTTTAATTCGATTGTTGGAAAGCAACTATAACTATATAATTAGCCTATCGTATCTTAAAATACGATATTCATATATCATATTTTAATTTTGTTCTCTGTTAATGAAAATCTTTCTTAAACTAGGGATCGCTAAATTTAATTAAAAGTATATCACTACTGGATAGGTCTTTTTCTATAAAGTATTTAAATCAGCCTACCACGGTGCTCCGTTGTAGGCGACTGATGTGCGGAAAATTTATTTCCAAACAAACAGCCCTTATAACAAAAGCTAATGAAGTTTTGTGTTTATTTCACTCTTATGTAGTATGTACTAGGCCATATCATGTTCCGACGGTTTATTTAATTTTGTTAAATACCTAAGTATTAACAAGATATTTCTCGCCAGACAAGTATTTAAGACTGACACGTGCACAGAACGTTTGTGTATTGAATCGGTACTAATATTTAAAGTATTAAACGAATTCATACAAAACACGATTAGACACGGTGCAATTAAATATTTGTCTATTTGGTATATTGATAACTATTTAATAATCATCACACTATATTTGGAAGCAGTCATATTTAAGAATGAGGTAACAAATTTTTGTTTTGCTTAATACGTAAACTAAGAAAATCACGTACCCATATTAATCTATGTAATATTTTACTCATAAACGTTATTAAACGAGTGATAAAGTTAAACAATACCGTGTCTTCTTCTTTCGAATATCAAAGCATTAATGACAGAAAGCCGAGATGGCCCAGTGGTAAGAACGCGTGAATCTTAACCGATGATCGTGGGTTCAAACCCGGGCAAGCACCACTGAATTTCATGTGCTTAATTTGTGATTATAATTCATCTCGTGCTTGACGGTGAAGGAAAACATCGTGAGGAAACCTGTATGTGTCAAATTTTCACTGAAATTCTGTCACATGTGTATTCCACCAATCGCAGCGTGGTGGAATAAGCTCCAAAATCTTCTTCTCAAAAAGAGGAGAAGAGGCCTTAGCCCAGCAGTGGGACATTCACAGGCTGTTACTTTAATGACAGAAAGAGAGGAATCAGTGTTTAACTAACAGTCAATAAGCAACGATTATTCGTAAGGCCGTATATATTGTATGCGATTTCCTTCTAACTGATTTCGGTCATTCTTGACACAAAACGCCTAGCTGCGTAGGAGACACACAGTGCTCAAGTAAGTGCGCAGACACTGGTGCAATCAGTATTCCTTCACTCTCATATTTGTTGGGACGGCAATCCGACACCGGAGAGAGTGCAGCCGCAGGATCAACGACTTTATGCGCTTTGCTAGGCACGGAAGTTAACACGGTCCACTTCCAAACTTTGGGCTGCTATTTCTTGAAAAAAACAGTTACTATTTTTTATTCAGCACTAGGTTTGAACCTAGAACCTCGGGATCTACAACACAATATGCTTTTATTATTATTGTAAGGAAAATAAATAGCATAAAATTTACACAGATTTTATTTAAATTATAATTAGTTTTTTAAATAATTAATTTCACTATGATAGCTAACAAAAATAATCTTTTAAATAATAATAATAATAATAATAATAATAAATACCTTGGGACATTATTCACACACGGCCATCTGATCCCAAACTAAGCAGAGCTTGTACTATGGAAACCAGACAACTGATATATTACATATAATACTTTTCTTTTGTAAATACATACTTTTATAGATAATTACACCCAGACTCGGACAAACAGACATGTTCATGCACACAAATGTCTGTCCTGGGTGGGAATCGAAACCACGACCTGCGGCGCAAATGACAAGCATCTACCAACCACGCCAACGGTCTTGTCAAATATATAAAAATAATCTGTTTAACATCATGAAATAATAAGTTACAACACACTCATATCATATATTATCAATATAAGACATATTTCTACTGGAAAAAAACTTAGGTTTTTTTTGGGCTTAGTAAGTATTTGACTATAATATAGTTTCATGTAAAGCTGATATACTAATGTTTAAAGTGTGAATGTAATTCCATGATTACGCAAAGAACTAGTTTCGTACAACGGAGCAAAACGTAAACGTTAGCTTCTCGGTAGCGAAATGTTGCAATGGTTAGTTAGGAAATATTAAAAAATCTCACATTAAAATTCATGTATTAATTTATTGAAAAATACATTTTATTACGATAATTTTAAAGTCTATAATCGCTGAGCACGTTTATTTCACACAACCATAAATAAGGTGCAAATGTGCATCAAAATGTTTACACTGTGCTTTACTTTCAAACCTTATCTCGAGTATCGGCAGTAAAAAATGTAATAGTTCGTTAACTGCTCTTGTAATGGCTTACGAGCGTCCTCGTGAAGGGCTGGTTCAAATGAATTAGGTTAGAGAAAATAACCTTTCTTTTTCAACTGTCTTGGACTATCTTTTAACACATGATTTAATTTTTTTTTTTTAAAAGAATCCAATTTTCCTGTGTAAATAAAAATGAATGTGTGTGTGTTTGATCTCTAGGCATTTATAAGCGGTTCCGATTATGAGTAAACTTTAGTAAATTGTTCTCCTTTCTTTGGAAATCTTTCGATCGAAGACGAGACGGTTAGCTTGTAATATATATAATTCGTTCATTGTGTAAGGATTTACTTTATGTTATTTCACGCTGCGTCCCTTAGGACTGGGCTAGTAAGCGTCAACTAATTAGGCAAAGGTAGACAAGATGATACGCGGAGCGACGACGACGGGAACAGGAGTGTAGTGACGGCGACGCGGTGGGTGGACAGCATTTCCCTATTTCCTTAACTATAAGACTGAAGACGTTTACTGACGTAATTTTTGTACACACACATATGTATGAAATAAGAATGTATTCAATAAAATAATATAGTACGTTTTTTCATGATATTAATTATATTTCACAATAACTGTTCTTTAAGTGGGTGCGACTAAAGCCTTAAGGGGATGGATCAATGCCTATCGTAGAGCTTCTTTAGTTACATGTTATAACAACAATATATATGTATATTCAGAGTTGTTTGTTATCAGGGTTATACCAGCAACCTCGCAGGACTAGATAGCTAACACTATAAGCAACAACTTTTGTTCTACGACTTTTGATAATTTGTTAGATTTTATTTTCATACAAAAATAAGTATTAATTTAATTTCGCGCTTGAACGTTTATAAATCTACGCGCATCGCAAAGATTAACCGCGCACGAGCGTCGCGTCGTCCTAAGGTCTATGAAAGAAACATAGACCTTCAAATGTCACGACAGTACATATATATAGTCCTCCTCATCGATTTCGATGAGGGCGACCCACTATAAATTCCTCGGTACATCGATACCTCAACCCCACCGCCTTCACCCCGTCGCCGTAGGACTTTTAAAATCAGATCCGGGAGGAATAACTAGGGTCATCTGCGCGTGAACTTATTTACAGTGGATAAGCAGTTGCGCGGGTGCAGATCCACTTCACTCGTCCCTACTCCTGTGCTCCAATGGTCCGGTAAACCGGAACGATCGGCAGTAGTCGGGATGCAGTGGAAAGGCCATATGTCACTATATGGACTCTGACAAACGCCCTTGAGGTTTTCCACATTACCTTACTATATTGCTTGTTTATATAGATTTCGGGAGTCACCGATAACTAAATCACAGATGTTGGTGATTTAGTCCCCTTCTTTAGGTTTAGCCCACTAACGTGGTTGTTCGGGGTGTGGCCGCTGACTACAGCTTCTTGGAGCCACTAAAGAAGAGATTGTGGAGGTTAATGGAAAATTGCGAACATTCCACTACACCCCAAATACGACACACACAAGACAGTACAACAAAAACTTGTAAAATAGTCCTAGTCCTGCGAGGTTGCTAGTACTTTACAAATAACTCTGTATATGATTATACATATTCATTCCTCTCAAATGTTATTGTTGTTAAAGTGCTTAATAATAACGTAAAGTAACAGCCTGTGAATGTCCCACTGCTGGGCTAAGGCCTCTTCTTCTCTTTTGAGAAGAAGGTTTTGGAGCTTATTCCACCATGCTGCTCCAATGCGGATTGGTAGAATACACATGTGACAGAATTTCAGTGAAATTTGGCACATGCAGGTTTCCTCACGATGTTTTCCTTCACCGTCAAGCACGAGATGAATTTTAATCACAAATTAAGCACATGAAATTCAGTGGTGCTTGCCCGGGTTTGAACCCACGATCATCGGTTAAGATTCACGCGTTCTTACCACTGGGCCATCTCGGCTCAATATCGGCGAATAATAACGTAAAAGAAACAAATATATACGTATAAAGTAAGTCATCATAACTGATTTCAGTATTAACCTTAATTAGTTGCACAATGGTTACATTGGCGAAGACCGTATGGGGCCGTGTCAGTATGATATAAAAGGGTAAGGATTGCGCATTACAGCGGTACAATCAAATGTCACAAACAATAATGTATTATACAAAATGAAAGTTTGGTCACTATTATCAGCATTCATGTTCCGTTGTTACATAAGATTCAAGATTATTATATCAATAGAACTATTGTTAGTTTAACTGCGTAATATATTGATTTTATATGTCGATATACTGTTATTAATACAAAGAGATTTTATCGTAAGTGTGTGTAAATATTTTATTTATATTTTACTAGGTGTACACCCTGTTTTCACTTGTTAAATTTTTGTTGATAACTCATATCTTGATTTGATGCTGAAGGAAATCTAAGGAAACCAACGTGTATCACATTCATGAAAGATTGTTACATAGGCTGGTATACTGGAATTAAGTCCTTCCGACGTCGTCTCTTTATTCCGTGAGCAGGTTGACGGGATGTCAATCTGATACGAAATGAAAGAAATCACGCGTTAATATTACATTCCAAATAAGTATTATGACTTTGTGAACAGTGGATTGACTCGTGAACTAAAAACGAAGACAGCCGTTTGAAACACGGCCAAACACCACTGAATAATCACATCCTTCATTTGTGTTTATTATTCATCATGGGCTTTATGGGAAAACACTGTAAGAAACCTTGCATGTTCCTGATGAAATGTTACCAAATGTGTTTTGACATTCATGGATGATTGAAGTTGGTGGCAACGGCACAATTTGGAGTAGCATGGTGGAATAAGCTTTGAGGTTTCTCTTAAGGATGAGAGGACATATAAGCTCAGCAGTAGGCCCTTACAGGTGTTACAGGTGTTTAGATACTCTTTATTCCGATTGCGTTATGTTCGGTAAAGCGTGTTCACCTTTTCATACCGACTAAAAAGATAAAGTTCAACCGAAAAAACAATTTTGACGGACTTGAAGTTGGTGTAATTTCAAATATATTGGAATTTTCTATATTAACCAATTTTAACTCACGAACTGAGATAACAGAATACGGCAAATATTTCACATTCAAATAAATAACGTTTATGCAATGAGTTATAATTTTTAACAAAGCGGTAAGTTTTAATCTCAGCTCAATCATTTTTAAATGTATTTTAACCGCGATAAACAGCGCCTTGACTTAACTTTTGAAATGCTGTACATTCTTTCTAGATCTGTATAGGGCACCCTAATCTTTAAAAATATAATACCGTTTTAAACTTTATTACAAAGAGGGAAGATATGTTTTTGGTTGAATTAATATTCAGGTGAGAATGGTAATTGAGCCCAGTAGATCGTGACTTATGATTTCATTATAGCTCGTGCGGCGCTTAAGAGATCTTGCGACAGAATAGCACCCCATTTTCGATTACGTGTAATAAGAAAACTATTAACTTGATTGATATCCGTTTACTAGTGTTCCCTTACTATAATTTTATCATAATCTTGTCAAAATTTGATGTCAAAATCGAAATCAAGAAACAAGTAATTTCGAAACCATAAGCGTTACCAATGGTTCGGAATGAATATTTTACAAAGAAACATTAACGAAGTTGTTTGTATGAAAGATCAAAATACTAGCAAATACCATAAATATTCGCACTGTCATGTGATTACCAATGATAAAAAATGACGGAGATAGTTTTTTTTAAAGCAAACAATCAATTCAAAATAGTTTAATTTTTAATTGAGTCAACAAATATTGAAATATGGCAAATTTATTTATGTATGATATACTACATGTTGCTTCAATTTAGTTAAATTTAATTGAGCCTCATGGAATTAGTCGTGATGATGGCAAGAGACCTGATGGACTGACATTGGTTCTATAGGAACGAGGACGGACCCTATTTCGGGACGGGACGATTTTTACAATGTCTATGGAAGGCGAAGCTACGAATCACTTCAAATGACTTTTTTTCTAAACTTTTTCAAAACTGCTGCATAAGATCGTAGGCATCTTTATTTATTTTTAATGTTCCTATCTTTTGATACATCTGAAATAAAAGTATAATTCTATTTACTGATTAGAATTGTAAAATGAATCCTGTTACGTTACACTGCCATTATTATGTCGGGACAGACGGTCTTAGTGCAGGCCGTACTGAACTAAATCACAGGTGAACATTTATTAGTCTAACTTACAGACTTATTCATGTCTGAATCTATTTATCTTATTATCCTTATATAAGAGTTTGTTCACACATTTTCCGTATGGGATCGATGTAAAAACCTCTATGCTTTGTTCATTATTTTGTTTACCTGACCTTATCTGTTTTTATGAACCTAGTCTCTCGATCTGCAGCCTTATCGTTGGCCAAAAGACGAAGGAGGCAAATTATGTAAGTGATCTGTTGTCCAAACCTCATTTTTTGTTCATCAATTGCATAACGATAAAGGTAACGTTCCGGGAAATCAGTGTTGCCATACATAGTTTTTTTGTGTACATTAAAATAAATACTAATCAAAGAACTTAAGTAGTATACACACTTTTAGAAACGACATATACAACACATTGAACAAAAATCGACGATCCGCCTTAACAAATTCACACAATTTTAAGTTGAAATAGTGAAGCTCACCCGAATAGGACTTGAAAGCAGTAAGTTACATGGATACTATCAAGTAAACATTGTATCCAAAATAGTAATAAATTGAGGCGGTACGTACAAATAAATCCGTTTTATTTATAGAGAGACAGACCACAAGCAACCTGACAGATTGTGGAACGATGAACACATCTTGTAATTGTATACTGAACGTCGGAGGTCCCCAATTGACGTTATAATAGAACTTCAATGCAATGAAAGAAATCTTACTTCGCCGTTTTCTACATGTCCAATAATTTCCAAACGCGGCGGATAGAATGTCTACAGCCGATATATTACTGTCTTGTTTGAATTGCATTTCGCAGATCATTGGAATTATTGGTTAATGTGACTTGTGACTATTTCGTTTTGTTTTGTTTTCTTGCGTCCTTGTACATATTTGTTTTTATTTATTAAGAATCAAAATAATAATTTATTATACTGTATGAAAACAAATATCATTTACATGACAAAAAAAAAAAAAATAAAAAAAAAATAATTCGATATTCAATTGTGTTAATAAAATGGACTTAGAATGAAAAGTTCACGAAGGTTAAATATTTTATGAGCATTGTAGTCGTGATTTGTTACAAAAAACTGGGATCCATTGTCCATCAGGACCCTATGAATAGTTATGCAAAACGGAGCGCAAGTGACAACGCAATGAGATGCGCGCGCGCATTGTGCGCACCGCGTATTGAACTGCCCGCAAGCGGATGCGCTTACAGCGCGGTGTTGTACACATTCGACTTTAAAAAAATATTTTAAGGTTAAATGCATATTACATTATATTATTAAGGAAAATACGTTTAGATATCAACTATTATAAACATGTATTTTATCATTTTTTTAAAACTACACCTTTATTGTTTACATGTATGAAATTATTCTATAAATCTAGGTAAAATATAAATGTTAAATAAAGTTCTACCTAATTGAGCTATAATTTTGCACACCCATTTGATGAGGTTGAATAAACTAAAAATAAAAAAAACAAAATTTGAAATCAAGTCAATACGTAAGACTTGCTTATAAATTGTCTCGGGTCGTGTAGGATCCGAGACGGATTATGAAAGTGAGGTAATAGAGTCCACATGTATGTACTTGTGCACCATAAAGTTTTCTTGCGCAGTTAGTTAAGAACCACTCCTATAAGGGTAGCAGGACTTCAAGGAGTACCAAGACACTATACCTACATATAGTCCTACACATAAATAACAGAAGCATTGCTTGTGACATTAAATATACATAGTTTAATCCACAAAGACGCGCCTCACGATTATTATAGCTTACATTGCACATGCAATGAGCGATTGTGGATACATTCGCCAAATTATCTCTAGTCCAAGCCTGGAATCCAACATACTACTTTCTCTGTTAAAATACACATGTTGTATATATACATGCAATATAACGTTTTTTTTATAATTTTATTACATGTATATGTAAGTATAAAGATGTTTTGTGTGTATGTCATAGGGTAAATTTCCCGGTCGAACGGGTACAACGATGTGTTTGTTGAGTCTTCTTCTCGTCGAGGACCAGTGAACAAGGTTGCTCGTGTTAACACAGTCTAATGGTTCATGTAATATATCGTATATTGCGTTTGAATAAAGCTTTATATGTATATAAATAAACTCGGCTGTAGTTCATGTCTTAAACCAACAATATGGATGAATAAATTGTTAAATCTTTGCATCGTGTTCTACACTTCGGTGTACGGTATCGAAAATTCAATTAAATGCAATACGGTGTAATTTTATTAAACAGACTTTCATTAAAATTTACTTGATTGAATGTTTTAAGAAAATATTACTTGAAATACAATGGGAATACATTTTCTTATTTATTTTTTTAAATCAGTTAAACAGTATATATATATATATATATATATATATCTATATATATATATATATATATATATATATATATATATATATACAACAATATATAAGTATAATTTTATATTCACAAAATAATATTATAATTAGTCTAAAGTTATAAGTGACTTGTATATTTCATAGTAAATCCATCGTATTATGTGGTTTCATCAACGCGCATTGGAGCATTTGTGCACAACCTTTGAGAAGCGATGTAGTCCAACAGGACTGGGACATTTACAATTCTTATTCTTTACGATAAACGGAATACCTTTAATGGTATTTGTAGTTATCATTATCTTTAATCTTATTTATCTTTAAAAATATCAAAAGTGTCTTTACAATTTCAAAACACTATCAGAATATCTGAACAGAACCTAGGTGACTGCGTTATCATGCATTCGTGTTTTACAAAGCTTAAGCTCGGATATTACACGATTTATTCGCAGTGACACCCACCGTAAAACACATGTAAATTACGACTATCGCGTCAATGGATTGCAATGTTGACATTTCTGTGTACATAATAAGAGCTACATTGGCGTGTACATTTACGGTATGTGTATCACCTATCCTGAAATGCATCACAGGTATGTACTATTCATCACGACCTACGAAGACAATGCCTATAAGCTCCCATGTGCCATAAATATGATACGTCATCTCACTTTCAGTGGGGTGTCTAAAATGTTCGATCTTCGATACCCCTTTACGTGACTAGCGACACGACCTGACTTCGCATACGTACTATAATCTTCAGATATACTATTGAAATATCCATACATTTAATACTTTACGTTAATATATTATCGTAGCAGAAATTGACGTAAAAGTAAATTAAAGCTACTTTTTATATTATTTAACTGGTGGTAGGGCTTCTGTAAGCTCGTCTAGGTAGGTTTAAGGAAGCATATTCAACTCGCTACTCCAATGGTGAATACACGTGTTGGGTACTTTCATCCGACACATGCAGGTATCCTCACAATGTGTTACTTCACCGCCAAGGAAGAAATCAAATTTATAACCTGCTTAAGTCTATTTTGACATTATTAGTTATAATATCAATGTGAATGTTTCATATAAAACTAGATATTTTAAATTGAATTCGTGAAACAAACAAACAGAACATCATATTTATAATATAAGGAGGTTACTTCTTATAATATAAATATTTCGTTGTATGGATGACACCTACTTACTGTAATACTTGAGGTTTTTTGAAATGAGTCTACGATGGAGGAGCAAGTTATATAAATAATGATTTGACATCCTTCATCGCTTGCTTAATTTTTTACTTTTTAACTCTATATAAACTGAATTGAAAAAAAAAAAAAACGAGTGTCCGACACCACCTATGTGGGGCACCTGGATGGAACGAAGCTCCTTACGTTATACATTATGTATTTAATAACAGACACATTGATATAAATGAAATAAAATTAATAAAATTTTAGAATATATGAAAATATAATAAACACTTAAATATATATTACGATATAAAAATAAAACTGACCTGTTGCACATCTATACTTATACTTAAGTTCCTCCAGACCGATTTCGGCCATGGCGGCCAATCTCAAGAGAGATTAGCCAACTGCACAGGTATAGTGCACAAGTGAAAGTATAGTGCACAAGTGTGTGCGCAAACACAGGTGCCCTCTCTTTTTCTTAGCTCTCATAATCCGATGGGACGGCAATCCGACACGACCGGAAAGTTATTATTATATTATTATTATTATACACTTGTAAACACACATATGCATACTACACACATATATAAAACAAAAGTGTCGGGACGAAGTCTTACACTTATTTCGGCCTAGCTCGAGTATCTGGCGTCTAATGTGCGATAAGATAATTCGTTCAAAATCGAAGAAAATCGTAACAAGATACTGTTGTTGACGAAATAAATATTTCAAGAAATATATATTTTCATTAAAAAGTATTTTATATCGTCTGATCGTAAGCAGAAATGATGTCATAAGTTACTAAGAGTTTAATAAGTGTAAATCGAGGCGAATGTAATGAAATTGTGTCATAAATATTTAGTAAAAATTCAAATTAAATTAAATATATTTTTTTACATATTATAAATGTTTGACAGTTCGCGGTACGTTCATATTTTTTCTTGTTTTAAGATTATTTTGAAGAAGGACATTTTTCATTTATCCATATTATCCATACAAAAAAAAAAGAAAAATATGACAGCCATTCGTAAGTATATATATGCAAAGCGGACAAGCAAATGGTTTCCTGACGATTATGATGTTGATGATGATGGTTAGTGGTCTTTTCGCCAAAAGAGGTTGGCAATGAAGTATTTGATCCTTTTGTACTGGCTCACACACCATTCGCACCGTGACATAGCAACGCTATTGATATTTGATATTAGAATAACTAATCTAACTTAAACGGACCTGACCTTGTTTAGTTAGGTTAGGTTTTATGGGAACCAAGAGAGTCGGGTACCTTTCTGAAGGTTTATACTGCGTGAAAAAGAAAAAAAAAGGTTTTATGGGAACCTAACTGGTTAGGTTGCCATATGTTTGGCAAAGAATACGGGGTTGAATTCACCCTGCTGTCATTTGCGTTTTAGTTTTTTCCAAAATTAATTTACTGGTAGTAATTTCTATCACCATACATCATTAAGAATATTATAGTGTTATCCTATGATTGTTCGAAGCCTCCTGTCCTGTCTTGTTTTACAATAAATTGGTGCTCAAGTTAACGGATTGACCAAAATTCATTCGTATTCGTATGCAACATTAAGACTTATCGATGTTTTTCTTCAATGTAGAGCATATATTAATTGTAAGCACAGATGAAAGACTGGAAAAATTAAGAGCCACGTGCAAGCTTAAAAATTATACAACCGAACATTGAAAATTTTTTAGAAAAAATATTAGTGATATATATTATATATTAACCTACAAACTATACTTTAGCCATGTTGAGTATTAAAAATTAAAGTTAATAATTAAATATAATAAAGAAAATGTAAAAAAAATTCCTATAATCCTATAATTGAAATGCAAAACATTTCCTGTTTTATCACGATAACGATAGTGGATACTAAAAGAAGCAATATTTATAAATTAGTCACAAAATTAACTCACACGCATTCCATGAAATCGTTCTTCAATTCGCCACTTGCGTTTCGCGGAGTTCATAAAGTTTTTTCTCGTGTACGGTTCAATCTGACAAATAAATCAATGAATGTTCAGCGGGTCCAGTTGTATTGAGTGAATTAAGAGTAAGTTATTTATATACACGGACGGTGATAAATATTTAAGGTACCGTTATCTCGTTATTGCATCATTGAGCGCCAATTTTAAACCTGCTGTGGAATCGTTTTGTTTGATAATATCAGAATATGAATTAATATATTTTAATATTGAATGAGAACAGATAAATAAAATCATAGACTAGATTATGGTATTTGTTTCTTTTGAAGTTATTCCAATCCTATTAAATTAGGTCTAGAGCTTCCGAACCAGTCATCATCATCATCATATCAGCCAAAAGACGTCCACTGCTGGACAAAGGCCTCCCCCAAGGATTTCCATTTTAGCCGGTCTTGCGCTGACCACATCCAGCGGCTTCCCGCGACTTTTATGACGTCGTCAGTCCACCTTGTAGGGGGCCTGCCCACGCTGCGTCTTCCGGTTCGTGGTCGCCACTCGAGAACCTTTCTGCCCCAGCGGCCGTCAGTTCTGCGAGCGATGTGCCCCGCCCACTGCCACTTCAATTTAGCAATTCTTCGGGCTATGTCGGTTACTTTGGTTCGCCTGCGGATTTCATCATTCCTGATTCGATCTCGCAGGGAAACTCCGAGCATAGCCCTCTCCATTGCTCTTTGAGAGACCTTGAGCCTTCTTATCAGGCCCATAGTGAGCGACCACGTCTCTGATCCGTAAGTCATCACTGGCAACACACACTGATCGAAGACTTTCGACTTCAGACACTGCGGTATTTTGGATGAGAAGATATCGCGTAGCTTCCCGAACGCTGCCCAGCCGAGTTGGATTCGACGATTGACCTCTTTCTCGAAGTTGGACCTACCTAGTTGGATCGTCTGACCTAGGTAAACATAGTTGTCTACAACTTCGAGTGCAGAATTTCCAAACTTTACTGGAGTGGGTGCAACATGGACGTTCGACATGATTTTCGTCTTGTCCATGTTCATTTTTAGACCCACTTGTTGAGAGACCCTGCTGAGGTCATCGAGCATAGTGCCGAGGTCTTCCAAGGTCTCAGCCATGATTACGATGTCATCGGCAAATCGAAGATGAGTGATGTACTCGCCGTTGATATTGATGCCAACTCCGTTCCAGTCCAGAAGCTTAAAAACATCTTCCAATGCAGCGGTAAACAGTTTCGGAGATATCACGTCTCCCTGTCTTACGCCTCTCTGGAGTTGGATAGGTTTCGAGTTCTGATCCTGGAGTCGGACCGACATGGTGGCGTTCTCGTACAAGCACTGTAACACCTTGATATACCGGTAATCGATTTGGCACCTTTGGAGAGACTTCAGCACGGCCCAGGTTTCGATCGAATCAAAGGCTTTTTCATAGTCCACAAACGCTAAGCAAAGTGGCTGGTTATACTCCTCGGTCTTCTGTATAACTTGCCGCAGCGTATGTATGTGGTCTATAGTGCTAAAGCCTTTTCGGAAACCGGCTTGTTCGGGTGGCTGGAAGTCGTCAAGCCTTCGCTCGAGACGATTCGTAATGACCCTCGAAAACAACTTGTAGATATGGCTCAGCAATGAGATGGGCCTGTAATTCTTCAAAAGAGTTTTATCGCCCTTTTTAAAGAAAAGCACCACCACACTTCTGTGCCATGCCTTTGGCGTTTGACCTTTGGTTATGACGGAGTTAAATAGCCTCTGAAGAGCCCTGAGGATCGGTGTACCACCCGCCTTCAGAAGCTCAGCTGTAACACCATCATCACCAGGTGCCTTGTTGTTTTTGAGTTGTTCGAGAGCCATTCTAATCTCGAAAAGGCTGACGTCCTCAAAATCTTCGGTGTAATGTCGGGTTAGTCTTGCTCTTGGATCTGCAGCTTGACTGTAAACAGGTGATTGTCTTGTCGTGTACAGCTGACCGTAGAACTTCTCGACCTCTTCCAGCAGCTCGGATTTAGACGTGACGATTCTACCATCCTCAGTTTTCAGCCTCATCAGTTGACTCTGCCCAACAGACAGATCTCTGGCGAACACTTTGGAGCCTTTGTTCCGCTCGATAGCCTCTTTAATACGCATCGTATTAAATTGGCGAGTGTCGCGAGTCAGAGACTTTGAAATCCGTCTGTTGAGCAGCCGGTAACTGGCAGCATCATCTGGGGATGTCAGAACCATTTTCCGTCTTTCCTCCATAAGCCGCAGGGTAGAGGCAGAGATCTTTTTGGTTCTCTTTGTACGGCTGGTCTTGAAGACCTTAGACCCAGCCGTATAGACAGCTTCCACAAACCTGTCGTTGTATGCGTCCACTTCTTCGCAGTCTGCTAGGCATTCGAATCGGTTTTGGAGTTCGAGCTGAAAGGTTTCGGGATTTTGGATTTGGATACATGATGGTCGGAGCGTAGACTTCATTAGTCGGGACCTCTGGAGTTTGACATTGAGATTCAATGAGCCTCTTACAAGTCTGTGATCGCTCCCAGTTTTGACTGCATTGATCACAGAGACGTCATTGAATATTTGTCTTCTCGTCGACAAGATGAAGTCTATCTCATTTTTGGTTTTACCGTCAGGGCTCACCCAGGTCCATTTACGGTGACCAGGCTTCTTGAAAAAGGAGTTCATCATAAAGAGTCCCTCCTTCTCCATAAAGTCGGCCAACATCTGGCCCCGAGGGTTGCGGTCTCCAATTCCATGTGATCCCACCTTTACCTCATCACCGAATCTTTTACCCAGCTTCGCGTTAAAGTCCCCCATGACAACGGTGAAATGAGTTTTTTGGGTATGTATGGCTCTAGAAATATCCTCATACATGACCTCAACTACGTCGTCGGAGTGAGATGACGTCGGCGCGTATACCTGTATGACCTTCAACGAATACCGCTTGGTGATTCTGAGTATAAGGTACGCCACCCTTGTCGACACACTCTCGATTTTCACAACGTTGCTTACAAGGGACTTGTGGACTATGAACCCGACACCACCTTGGGACAGTTGATCGCCCTCTCGGAAGTAGAGAAGGTTACCGGATTTCAGGATTATCGTGTCCTCCCCCTGTCTTCGGACTTCGGATAATCCAACGATATCCCAGTGTAACCTGCTCAATTCTTCTTCCAGTTCGATAATCTTCTCATTGGTCCGCAGTGTACGCGTGTTATATGTTGCCAGGGCCAGAGGTCGTCGGTTTTGGTAACACGAAATCTGCCGGGGATTCTTAGCACCCCCTGCCCCGCCGTTACCATAGCTGTTACCGAGGCTAGGGATAGCAGGGCTGCCGGGGACTAGGGGCCGTGGTTTATTTGTATTAATCATTGGGGGGATGTGCCATAATCGCCACGCTTGGCAAACGGGTTGGCGATCGCAGTAAGTTGGTCATAGTACTCGGAGGGACGCTGCTGCCCGTTCTCCGGTATATATTCCCTCCGAACCAGTTGTCAAATATATATTATAGACATTGGTAATAATGTACTAATTAATTAGTATTCAATGATTGTTTCAGTGCAAAATAAATATTGGACTAGACTAAACGTTGTTTCAGAATTAAACAACGAACAAGAAGATTAACTATTAATACTATATTTATAGTGTTACTTTTCGTTTTCTTTATAGAATATTACAATATTATTAAAATCACATTTTCTGAGTTACATAAATAAAATGTATGTCACTCATTGAGCGTCTATGATCAAATTAAGAAAATAACTGATTAGTTATTGTACACATTTAAGAGCAATAGTGTTTCATACAATTTAGTATTTATTTTGCATTAAAAATATATACGTATAAGTTATATATGTATAATTTCAACATTATTTACTAATTTGGAAAACGGTGGAAACGAAATCAGATTTTCTATTTTAGTCAATCTAGCTGCATTGCTTAAATTACTACAAAACTACTAGTTTGCAACCTTTTTTTATCCTTACGGATCGAATATTTAAAGGTTCCATTTATGTCCTCAAGTATTTTTATTGATTAAACATATTTAATAAAAAACGAATCATTAAAATCAGTTAAACTAAAAATATAACGTTTTTCATTTTATTTTAAACCAAATTATCGAGGGATGAGAAAACTAATTATAATACCGCTGAGTTTCTTTAGTCGGTTCTTCTCCGGTTCTAGGTATTTATTTTTGACATTAAATAAATTAAAATCAAATTTATATCTTTTTGAAGTAGCCTTTTGTTATCAATGATTTGTGTTTGTTCGACAAACTACAGGATTAAATTGGACTTAAAAATACTACAGATTCGGAATGTAGATTCTAGCGAACAGAACCGAGAATGCATTATTCACAATTCAGTTTGTATTATATCCTGTTTGGAAATTATTGTCATCTTCTATATAATATTGTATCAGGAAATAATGCTTTATTTACAAAAGATTGAAACTTATTAATACGTAAAGTCAATGTGCAAGTGTAACGCTTGTAATGCGTGAAAACAGTCAATTTGAAAACATATTACTTTGTATAATTCAGTTAAAAAATGTATAACATTTCAAACACTTTTATTGTTAAGCTTATTTTAAAACTATTGTTGTTACATCTTCACAAGAAATAATATAATCTTATTAAGTAAAGAGGTTAAATATTTAGGTAGTCAATCAGTTATGTCGCGTTGTCAGTCTTCACCTTGTTTTTTCATCAGTTTTATGTCCGACTGTTACTCGACTTACCTAATAAAGCGAACTCGAGGTTAGTAGGCTGTACGTGTTAGGTCATTTCTCTGGAAACATTAGCCTTTTTGAGTAGGAATTTTGTTCAGAAAATCTAGAAATATTTCGTTATTACTTTTAATGGATTAGTATCGATGTTCGAGATGGGACATTGCTGAATAAATTACAAACTGAGATACTTGAAATGCTTTTTTAAAACAAGTTTATCGTTCATATGGTGCTGTATTAGGGTAAGTTGTATATTATTATGAATTTTAATTGACTTCAACTTCTGCTGGAGATAAAAATCTTTGATTGCGACTAGCTCTATCATCTCGACACCAACGTCTGGACTCGCTCATCAAGTTCTTGAGTTAATCCAAAATACTTTAAAAATGCGAAACACGTGTACAGCCCAGTCTTTCCTAGGACGAAAGGCCAGCGAGTACGAACTTTGGAGACCAGTACAGTATTTCAGATGCGGTCTTTCAGTCTAACTTCCGGTATGTTACGAATTACGCTCCACTGGTTGTTTACACACACAGTTGACTGGTAAGATACCAAGCTGGGACACCATATTTCAGGACGGGAAGTGCACAATTCCGTGACTACATTTAAGGGATATCGTTTTTTTTAATAATATAGATAGATGGACAGACAAATGGATCACCTGACTGTAAGTGGTCACCACAGCCAAAGCCACAGCAAAGACATTGGCGCCGTAATAAATTAAAAAAAATCCTAACCTCGTCGAGGCGTCACCAACCTTGCGAATTAAGACGCTTTGTCTCTCACCCTTGCAATCGGAACACAGCAAGACTGTGTATTGCTATTTCGCGGTGGAATATGCCATGAGTGGCTGGTACAAAGCCTTACCACTAAGTATTATTCAATTATCATATCGGCATGTAATATCAAACATATAAAATTTAACGGTGCTTACATGTTCATACACAATGAACATATGTATGTAAGTGTGTATATGTGTTTATAGATGTCCCGTATGTGTCATGTTTGTCTGAATAAATAAAACTTAACAAAATAGCGATATTAACATGAATCACGAGTAAATTTAGAAGTAAATTAGAATTAACGTTTTGGTTATATCGTTAAAGTTGCTTTTTTATCCCGGGAAATGACAAAACGTAACGGATATTCAAAAAACTGCATCTGCATATCCAATGTCTACGCTAAGGAGGTCGTAGGCACAAACTTGTGTATATGTGTGTGTATAATATATACGATTACGTACGCATACTACTCGCACATGCATGACTTCCTTGAATTATTGGAACTGAAAATATATCAGAATAAGGTAGTTATTTTGGGTGCTATCGTCCGTCCTCGACATTATTCGCTCGTTTAAAGCTAACGTTCCAGTGAGAAGCTTTCATTCATTATTATTGTTTTTATACTTTACTTTTGTTTTTCAATTTTTATATAAACACTACAATACTAAAAAAACAACAATATAAAGATTATATCTGGCAGTATAATTAATTCAACGTTTTTTAAGAGGAAACTGTCGATCTAATCCCTTACGTACTGAATTTAAGGTTTATTGTTAAATACAAAACACTAGCCGAGATATTTTTTGTAAATTTTGAAATTTATAAGAAAATTATAAGCAATTTTGTCTCGAATGATAGTAGATGTGTAATGGTGAAAAGTTTAGAAATACGCATTGATTCATGTGGTGCAATGTATACTTTCTTTATTTATAAGAGTTGCTGCCGTGATAGACGGCGAGACAGTTACCCGTAGGCTTATTATAATTACAGACCGTTGGAACTCTATTTCTGCCGTTATGAGTTCGAAACGAATCTTAATTATGAAACTAAATTACATAATTTATTCATCTTACTAAATACTTTCAACAGTTAATGGAATGTTAAGTATGAATACTTTTGTTCTAATCGTTCGTAATCTAAGCGTTTTCTAACGATGTCAATTATAATTTTTGGAAGCAATAAGACCATTTTTTATGAGTTGTGTTGTTGTATTATATTTTATTTATTAATGATGTTTTAATGAAATTGCTGATTAAAAGGACAATCGTCAAGATAATTATCTATATCTCTACGAATATCATTAAGCTATAGAGTTTGTGTGTTTTAAACGCTACTGATGAACTAAATTAAATAATATTAACTAAATAAGTTAAAATAAGTTTGGTTAGAATAATTTGTATTGAAGATATGCTAAATAAAAGAAATACAAATTTATGTATACAAAGACTAAAACACACACACAAACCTATTTTTAAAATATAAAGAATTTAATTCTGGGCACCTCATACGTAAACGTTCATAAAAAGTTGTATTCAAAAAATGTTTTCCTTTAACACGTTATGTAATTACTTGCAATGTTAAAACAGTGATGGAAACAACGAAAAAATGTTCTACAATGTTCTTTAAATCTTATTTTAGTGATAATTTGGTTATAATATAGTTGTGAAATAAGTATGTACATACAAAACAAGATATCAATCTCTACTACTCGGTGGTAGAGCTTTGTGCAAGCTCGTCTGGGTAGGTAACACCCACTCATCAGATATTCTACCGCAAAACAGCAGTACTTTGTATTGTTGTGTTCCGGTTTAAAGGGTGAGTGAGCCAGTGTAATTACAGGCACAAGAGACATAACATCTTAGTTCCCAAGGTTGGTGGCGCATTGGCAATGTAAGCGATGGTTAACATTTCTTACAATGCCATTGTCTATGGGCGTTGGTGACCACTTACCATCAGGTGGCCCATACGGTCGTCCTCCTACTTATACAATAAAAAAAAAATGTCAATATTATCAGCGTGATTAAAAAAACAATCAACCAGCGCCACCTATTGATACCGGCTTGTAATATTTACATCGAACGATTACAAAAAATATAAATTTAAAAAACATAACTATACTTAATTTTTACTTGAAATATTTTGTCATTTATATAATAGTCCAAAGTATATGTAAGAAAGAAATAGCTTCATTACTTCTTTGAGTGTGTAGAACGTCCTTATATTGAACAAGAATTTACGAGAAGTCTTGTATCGTATATCGAGCTGCGGGTGGGATGGCACAGTTCTTCTGACCGACATTGGTTACGGGACCATGAGATATTACGTGCGTAATAGTATAATCTTTAGATATTTTTACAGGAATTTTATCTGTACATTGAGATAACATTCCATTATAATTAGTCATTGGTGGATTAATCTTTAAAAATTATAACTTTTTTTTTATATCAAGCAATTGTAAAATTAAAATGAATGCAGTTTAATTGCCTTAGAATCTTTTTTATGAAACTGAAGATGCTTGAGCTTAGCAGTGAGCCATTTTGAAGCTGCTAGTTTTAAAAGTTGTTGCATAGGTACAAGTATTAAAAAGTACCAGCGTGCACCATTTAAGCCCTAAAGAATGTAGGTGAATTATAAATTAGAAGAATGAATTTCTTTCGATAATTCTTAAGAATTTCTTAAATTGAATTTTAACTATATTTAAGGGTACAACCTTAACTCGGATTTATATTGGGATTTGTCGAATATTTTGCATTCCCTTAAAAAAAAATCACAATTTCAGAATTTATTTTATTATTAATTGTATACCTATGTAATAACTGTAAAATGCCTGTGAGATAACCGAATGTAACTGAATGTCATGATGGTACAAAATACAAGCTTAAGAAATACTAATAGTTAATGAGCAATATCGACTTTATATCTTTGCGTTACGGCTCAAAATAAATTGATTAAAATTACCACAGCTTAAAAATACACCTCCCACGTTTTGCCGCCAAAAAGAGTTATTTGTCTCGTACATTAACTGAACAATGAACCGTTAAGCATACAATGATATCCTCTTTGCGTAACTGATGCATGAACAGAACATACAGTATATATTTTTAATATGTTACGAGCTGTATGTTTATTCTTTATAACCATAGCTTGACTGACCTCGTTGGTGTGGTGGCTAGATCCCGAGGTACTGGGTTTAAGCCCAGTTGGGCTGATAAAAAGTTATTGGGATTTTCTCTCAAAAAAATCTCATTAACAGCCCATAATTTGTAAGTTCGACGTGTGTGTACTGCCGTGCTCGAAAGCACGTTGGTCCTGCGCCTGAACTCTTTCCAAATATGTCGATGTCTTCCCATATTGAGAGTGAGGGAATATAGAGTGCTGAGTGTGTTTGCGCACACACTTGTACACTATAATGTCCCGAGCAGTTGGTTAGCTTCCATTGAAAATCGCCGTGCTCGAAATCGGATAGGAAGTCATTATCATCTTATAAATAGATAATATCATCAATAGTACATAACCATTTCCAGTATTAAATAAATAATGGAAATGTATTGTGGAAATCTTTAAATTTAATATTATATAAATTAGCAATAAAGTTGTTTATATTAGCTGTAAATTAATTATTAAGTACCGATTAATGATTCGACCGATAATCAGTTCTATAGATCGTTGCTCGCAGATTTATACTCGTGGGGTATTTCGAATACAGTTTTTTGTTAAAAAATATCATACATATAAAATTTTGGTAATAAAAGAAGAAGCAAAGAAGCGCTCGCTGCTTACATAGCTGTAGCTTCGCTGGGCGTAAATTTAAATTAAATAAAAATCCTGAAAAGTATCTTATAGTCACGATATAATAGAATTCCATAACAAACAATTCAGATACAAAATTTTAAGCATTAAAAATAATCGTAAGATATCGGAAATATAACTAGATTGAACAGTTATGTATGTATCAAGTTTAATCCGAATTATATCTATACAAGTATATACGCAGTTTTTTATTGTTTTTTTTAAATATTTTTTTATGATAATAATAATTGATGGAACGGTTATGATGTTTTTGATAAGCGACGTATTAATTACACGGGAAAACATTACGTTTAAAGTTTAAGGGCAGTTTAAGGACGGTATTCCTATACGATACATATTATATATATATCTAAATGTTTTATATCTGGACTCGCGCACGAAGGGTTCCGTACCATTATCTTTTTATTTTTTCACGCAGTGGAAACTTTCAGAAAGGTACCCGACTCTCTTGGGGGAAGAACCGGGTTATGTAGGATTCTTACCCACTAAAACCACTGCTATGGCCGTCCTCGGCACGGATCGGAGGGGCTGCGGGATCGTGTTGATATAACCATCCGTACCATTATCTATAATAATATAACTCAATATTCTGTGAATATTTCAAGCGTCTACCTGTTGCCGTTATTAATAGCGAGCAAAAACAAGCAAAAAAAGTTTGTTGTATGGCCCACTTAAATTTTTATTTTGTTCTGTTTTTATTGTTTTGTATTTGTTGTTATAGCGGTATCAGAAATACATCATCTGTGAAAATTTCAACTGTCTAACTATCACGGTTCATGAGATACAGCCTGGTGACAGACGGACAGACGGACAGACGGATGGACGGACGGACGGACTGCGGAATCTTAGTAATAGAGTTCCCGTTTTACCCTTTGGGTACGGAACCCTAAAAAAGAGCGTAATGTTTTCACAACTCATGTTTGTATGTGAGTTTATTTATTCCACCATAACTACTAAATGCCTAAAAATATTTGGATGTGTATCGTTAGAACCTAGATCATCCTCAGTTACACTGACTATAAATTTATTCATCCATTAATTCATTCAGGGCAGTCGGGTAATTTTAATTTTTAAGGTTACACGTAATATTATAAGGTGACTAGGAATTTCAAAGTAAAACGGAATAAGAAAAATGAATCACGTGATTTTTTTTTATTATCTTAATAATATATCACTTAATTATCTTGTAAGACCTGAGGAAGTTTCGAACTAATAAATCCGAGGTTGCCACTAATAAATATTTATATTAAATTAATATATTGGATATCGCACGAGCTTTCTTTTCGGCTAACTTTCGCATTTCTTCGAACTTGTTTATAATTTGTTTGGTTATATATTTAAGGGTTGTCAGAACACAAAAAAAGCTAACAAATAACAATTAATTAAAATATAAACCAACAAAATAATATGGTTAAAAATATAGTTGATTTTAATATGCCGAAGTACTTAATTAATTTTTATTTTGTTTCAAAGAAACTTGTAAAGCAAATTAAAACTTTTGAATTATAAAATATATTTTGGTATATATATTCTGGTTTAAAATATAAATTTATTAATGGAAAACGTTGGCAGCCCCTTTTATTGAACTAAAGAAGAAGACAGATAGCATACGGAAATATCGACGCGTGTAATTTATTCGGGTTTTAGTCGATTTACTTCTCATGAACAAGGCCTGAAGCAATGAAGATGTTATGATTTTTTTATTAAAATTTTTATATAAATAAATAAAAAAATTCTAATTCGTTTTCAATATAAATTTCAAAAGACGTAAGAAAGAATTTTAATAAAGATTTCCGTTAAAACATTGTTGAAAGTTTTATAAAGTTATGCTTTATATACCTAGATTTATATTTATCCACTTTTTAACATAAAGGTCCTCATTTTTGTTTGAATTTTATGTGATATTTTAAATTTTGAAAGTACATTTATTAGCCTTATTATTCGTTATATTATTCATATTTCTTTTTATATAAATAACGTAGTTTTTATTTAACAAAATATCCATACTTGTCACAATAATATAAAACCAATATTACCAAGTACAAATCAAGCAATTAACATTGCGGATGAACACGCGGTATCGCAAAGCAACCAAAATGTTAATAACGAAATATCGATTCATTGCAATCGGCTGAGATTTTTATTTGTAATCGAATGAATTGTTTAATCGATTTATGTTCTTTAATAAAATAATCATTTCAGTATCGTGTTAAGAGTAATAGGTTTTTAAATCTACCCAGGTCGCAATAATACATCAGGCCAATGTCGAAGCAAACGTAATAAATTGCCGATATTTTAATATTTTTAATGTTTATTGTGCGTGCGTTTTAAAAACCTACCGCAATTAAAATGTTTGCATATCGATTTAAATGTATCAATGTCTCGAATGGAACATTACGAATATTAAACTTATTCGGGCTAAGGCATGTAACGTAATTTTATAATTAATGTGCGCAATTATGTAAAGCATGCAATTATTTAAAACCTAATATTTTTTTAATATAATTAAATAATATATATTTACTAGCCTTATGCCCGTGGTTTCACCCGCGTAGCTCCCGTTCCCTTGGGGACACGGGGACAAAATGTAGCCTATGTTACTCTGATAATGTAGCTTTCCATTGGTGAAAGAATTTTTAAAATCGGTTTAGTGGTTTTGGATTGAGAGAGTTATAAAACAAACAAACAAGCTCACATTCGCATTTATAATATTAGTTAGGATGATGGTGACTGCCTCGTTGGTCCATTGGCTATATGTAAGGCCGCGGACACCGTGGTCCTGGGTTCAAATCCCAGGTCGGGCCATTAAAATGTTATTGATATTTTCTGTCGAAAATTCTCAGTAGCAGCCTGTCTGGCCAGTCTGGAAGTTGGAAGTGAGTACACTCCCGTGCCTCGGAAAGTACGTTAAGCCGTTGGTCCTGCGCCTGAACTCTTTCCGGTCGTGTCGGATTGCCGTCCCATCGGGTTATGAGGGTTAGGGAATAGAGAGTGCACCTGTGTTTGCGCACACGCTTGTGCACTATAAAATGTCCCGCGCAGTTGGCTAATCTCTCATGAGATTGGCTGCCGAGACCGAAAGCGGTCTGGAGGACCATCATCATCATTAGCTAGGATGTAACTGTTCCACTTTTTCACAACCGAGATAAGTATTAACATTGAAACCAAAAAAGGTAAAACAAGACAAAAACATAGATATTAATGTTTAATAACTTAAGCACCATATGTAGAATAGTAATTAAAAAATAAACACGATACATGTATTTTGTATATAAGATGACATCACACGTTCACAAAAGGAAAATGTGTCTAAGTAAAGGTCGACGACCTCCCATAACCGCCTTAAAAGGGACCCCACATTTGCAGAATAAGAGGAAATTAAACATATACCAAAAACGTTGCTTTTGAGTTTATTTGAACAGTGAGAACATTTTAAGTGTCACTAGGTAAACAGATAATGTCGAAATTCTTTATAAAATATTAAAAAAAAAAACAAAGACTGGCACTGTTGGCACTACATAATCACCGCCTAGTTTAATCATGATTCCTTCACCGTCAATAATATAATAATAATATATAAACAAAAATCAATAAATTTATGCATAAATTATTATTATAATAAAATAAAACAGCTTGAATGACTTTAAGACCGCAATCGATAAGATTCACGTGTTCTAGCCTCGTGTTCATTTAATAACAATAAATGAAAATTATATCCTTTTTTATATTAATAATGCCTAACCTGACCGGTATCAGTGACGTAAACGACGATCACTATATATTCATTCGCTCAAATAATTCGATTGGACGGTAATCTGACATAACCGGATAAAGAGCAGTTCCAATTACTTGGCTATCCCACAATCAGTCTCAACAAAGTCCGGGCCACTAAGTTTTTCTGACTGAAAACTGACTGACTAACTTTTTAATGTCTTGACCCGGAAATCTTACCCGATATCTCAAGATCTGCAGCCATATAGACTACCCACTAGATCAACGTGGCCGCTTATATAAAAATATATGGCACACCTATTTAAGTACTTTTAAATAATCTATAAAAGGAACACTATCGTGTAGTGCCGCGGGCAAATAGTGATATCTCACCCATCATCTTTTGCATTTCATTCATATTATGTACGTTCTTAAGAATAATAATTGTATGCATAAAAATTTATTTTGAATAATATTTTTTAATTTGCTATTTAAACACCTAATCTCGTGTATATTAATCTATCTGGGCGCGGCGAGCCCATTTATTTGATACTTAAGTAGATGGCGCCAGAATACGGCCGAGATGACCCCGATGGCATGGTCGGTAGTTACTGGTTCAAGATAATTATTTCAAGTGTGTTATCTTAACTTTAACTTATCTTGTACGGTAAAGGAAGAAATTACGATAAACCTTATTATTTTAAATAAAGGAAATCATGTCAGTTTTAACTCTAGAAGATTTATAGGGTCTAAAAAATATTACATAATTGTTATAATATATTGATTAACTTTTACATTATATTTTACGTTTATTATAGATCGATTAGTTTTTATAATTAATCAACAGCAGACAAAAAAAAGGCAATACGTTTATGTGTCATCAATAAAATATTCCCCAATTAAAGTGGTTAAGTCAAACTTTACTATGACGTGTCGAAGTACGGTCTTTAATAAACCCAAGGTCGTTTCACCTGTTATTATGACTCGTATTACATGCTAATAAGATAAATAATAGAAGCAAATTCTGTACGATACGTCATCTCTAAAATTTACTGGGTTTTGCCCCTTCTTTCGAATATTGTGACGTTTTATTGTCCTGTATAGATTACAGACACAAAAAGTACATATCATAATTATGCCGCATTCCTTTATATAATTTTATGTATTCGTGGATAGGTATTTTTGTAATCACATACAATTTCCTTTTCAATCGATGTCTAGCGCGGATTATCGCAAATTAAGGAGTATTTTTTGTTTAAACATTTTTTGCTGTTAAAGCATTTATTTATATAAGCATGAAATATATTAAATGCCATAATCATAAAAACAAACAGAAGAATCGTTGCTAACCATAGCTGGATAAAAATACATATGATACTTTTTTCACACAGAGAACCTGATTTTTTTTGCAGGATGCTTTAAATTTTTTGTTAATCGTAAGCAAAACTGGTATTAATAAAATTCACTTTACTCTATTTTATTTTAGAGCCCTAATTAATGTACTATAGTTGTGGGTCTATCAAATTTACATATACCTAAGCTTCACATAAAAAAACGAAACATCGACGTCTGATGGTGATGAATCGTGAAGGTGAGCTTGTTGTGTATAGTTGCAATGCAACATTTGTCGTATTAATGGACCGAGTTTGGAGAAAAAAAAATGAAAAATATTTTATACAAAAAAATAAATGAAACGTGGCATAATAGTAGCATACTTTCATCTTTATTCTAATTAAAAAAGGAATCGGTATTGCAATTAGAATTTTTTAATATATTTTTAGGTAGACGAGCAAACAGGACAGTTACTAACGGTATGTAGTTGGGATGTGTGTTGTGATCTTCGTCCATAGACAATTGCACTTCAAGAAATATAAACCATAACTAACCCTGCTACTACCTTTCCAACAATCTTACATGAATAACTTTTGTCTCTATACTCATATACGTACAAATACACACTTCCAATCAGAATACATGTAGATGGCACACACAGGCATACACAAAGCATTACCACCGAGATACCTTTTTTTAACCTAATTAGTATTATATATAATTAATAAATATTTGAAATGAGAAATATAATTTATCAGCTATGTATATAGGTAACACTCAATTTTTTCTATATTCTTAATAATTAAAATCTTGTAAAATATTCATCAAGAACTTGAAGATGCATTCATAGAACATTACGTTAAAGTTTTTTTTTATTTTGATTTAATGGAGGAAAATTACTGCAACGATAAAATTGAAGCATTTATTTCTCTAACCGTAAATTAACACGAAATAATAAAATTGGTTTTTCTATAAGCCTTTTTAAGATTATTCGTCGCATAATTACTTCCTTTATCAATTATTGAATATATTTTAAAAATGAGAAGGATTTTTTATGAATACATGAGCTGACGGAATCGTCGTGTTTTTAGATTACAGAAATCGTTAGTTAATATATTATTTTTGCCACATATATAATATGGTCATTGACATAATATGAAATATTGTAAGTAAGAACTCTACTAAGAAGCAAGGCAACTTGGGCTCATAGTATACAAGTTTGAATTTTTGGTGAAAGCAATAAAAAAACCTTCCCGTTATTAATTTTCATGGTTGTTTTTGCTTTATATTTAATTTAAATTGTTTGCGTATATGTTTTTTTATTGTATAAGTAGGCGGACGAGCGTATGGGCCACCTGATGGTAAGTGGTCACCAACACCCATAGACAATGGCATTGTAAGAAATGTTAACCATCGCTTACATTGCCAATGCGCCACCAACCTTGGGAACTAAGATGTTATGTATCTTGTGCCTGTAATTACACTGGCTCACTCACCCTTTAAACTGGAACACAACAATACAAAGTACTGCTGTTTTGCGGTAGAATATCTGATGAGTGGGTGGTACCTACCCAGACGAGCTTGCACAAAGCTCTACCACCGAGTAAAGTAATTATTTAATGTTTAGTTTAGAAAATTAAATGTATGATGATCTTGGTGGTACGACTTTGGGTAAGTCCGTCTGGGACCTAGACGTACCGAACACTTATGATAGTTTACCGCTAAACAACAATACTTTATTATGTTGTTATATTTGAAGGGTAAGCGAACAAGTGTTAACAGACACAAGGGAACGCATTGGGGATTAAAGCATTGGTTAATATTTTTTATATTGCCAATGGTTATGCGCGGTGGTTACGACTTACCATTAGGTACCTATTTGGCTGTCTGCCTACCTATGTTAAATAAAAACATATATTTATCTAGCTCAGACAGATGTCTTGTTGATTTATTTGATTAACTTTTACATTTCAATTGTTTCCCTCTATAACTTATTCTGCTTAGTATGTAAATTTAGTTTTAATAAGTTTGGAAAAAAATACTCGCTAATACTATCGACTTCATATACGAAAAACATAATTCATGACTTCCGTAACAAATTAAATAAAACGTTGACAATCGACATTTTATTTAATTTCTTTACAGTTCATGTGTTTTATTTGTGTTTATAATTCATCTCGTGCTTGACGGTGAAGGAAAACATCGTGAGGAAACCTGCATGTGTCAAATTTCACTGAAATTCTGCCACATTTGTATTCCACCAACCCGCATTGGAGCAGCGTGGTGGAATAAGCTACAAAGCCTTGTGATCAAAAAAGGAGAAGAGGCCTTAGCCCAGCAGTGGGGCATACAGAGGCTGCTACTGATTACAAAAGGAACAAAATTAAAAAAAAATACTATCAATATATCTCTACGTGTTTTAAGAACCAATATAATATTTACATATCATATCGGAATTCAAATTATGACCTCACGGTTATAATTATAGTCGAAAAAGATAATAGTACAATTTAAGAATAGATGTGTATATCACAAATTATCACATTACCTCTGCTTTGAGCTGACGTACCTCCTTTTGAAGAGATAATTATACATTTTATAAATATACTTACTTACACAACAGTATAACTTGAACAATTAAAAAGACGGTAAGCTTATTAACTCGATAATATAATTATTGTATGGATCTAACACAACTCAGAAGCTCTAAATATAATCCATGTGACCGAAAATCAGCGACGACAGCCAATCTGAAAGATTATCTATTTATAATTAGAGTACTTGCAAACATAGGTGTAGTCTCTATTCCCTTGGTCTCATAGTTCCGTAGTTATCCAACACGATAGGAAGGAAATCAGGCGCCCGACCAACGGCTTTACGTGTTTTCTTAGGCACGGGAGTGCAAATTTAAAACTTCCTACTGTTGAAAAGTTCTTAATAAGAAAAACAATCCCTTACCATTTATTGGTTTTGATTGATTCAAACCAGGCCATTCGGATCTGCATTATAAGCTATTCACAAGATCAGCGAGGCAGATAACTAGACAATAACAGATAGCGAGGCAGATAACAGTAGAAGCAACCACTTAGACTAAGTATAATTGATTTGTTTGTATATAATTTGTAATATTTGATGAATGGTTTTTTTTTATTATATAAGTATAATAAAAAAAATGATGAATATATGTACAAGCATTTATCCTTGTGTTTCACACTTTCGTAAAAGTAGCTGCAAGCTCTCGTAAAACAATTCTCTGTTGATTTTAATAAATCATTATAAAGTCAAAGCTTTCTTATTGGATGTCAATCACGGTATAGCTTACATTCTCAAATCTGGATCACCAGTCGTTTCCTTGTAGTTATTTGATTAAATAAATTGTCTATACAAATTTCAAATCATATTTTTAGTGGTAGATAAATCAAACACCAACAAAGAGTTGCAAACTTTGTAATAACCGATTGGTAGTTCACCTAAAAATAAAATATAATTCATAATATCAACCCATTATCTTGTTCACAAATGTGAGACATTGATTTGACCTTTCAATTTGCCAAAGATTTTAATATCTGGGCGTCGACTTTTAGCTATTATGATTTTGAAGCTAGAAGTGGCTAAAACAATAAATATGATATTGAAATAAAAGATTAATAGCACTACCCGTTTCTAAAGTAATTATTAGTTCCTATTCACCTCTCCAACTGTAAATTTTTAATTAAGGAATGGGGACATTGATTGCCTACGTGTTAAGAAATAAACTTGCGACTTTTACATCGTTAGGCCCTCAAATTACAGCGCTATTGACGTTTTTACGATTATTATATATTATATATGTGTATCATTTCACACATTTTCATGAAATACATTTATACGATTAGGGTTCTTCTTCCAGTTCCATGTAATATTTGAAAATAGTTGATAAGGTCTCGAGTAACCCTAGAAACTAAATGATGAATGAGACAATATTGCTCTCCACGCTTTAAAATTATGTAATTTTATAGTCAATTTACACTGATGATCATTTATTTATCCGTTAATAGTTAAGTTTGTTAATAGATTTATAATTTATTATTGATGCATCAAATCCTTAGCGGGTTTGGCATTAAATGCTGCGTATAGATATAGAAACTTAGAATTTCAGCTGTCCTTTAAACTGCATATTTTACACATGTACTTACATTAAATTTTGATAGTTATTGCTTATTGATAATTGAAAAACCAAAATTTGATTTCCGATGTCGATTATACGATTATAATTGTACTACCCTTTCTTTCTTACTGTTTTTGTTTTTTTTTTTTTATTTGTATATTTTGTTACCTCTTTTTGTAATTGTTTTGGGAATGATGTGTCCTTCTGTAATCGGTTGTGCATAGTTCGTTCTAAGTTAATGTAAAGCGTGTTTTGAATGTGTGTTATGTACAATTGTTGGAGATCTAAACAAATAAATAAATAAATAGATATATAGAGTGCTCCTCATTCATTTTCGCTTTGCCAATTTTAAACCAATTCCACATAACTGATTAATTAGATTTACCTAATTACATTACAATATACTCTATTATTTTTGTTGGATTAAATAAAAGTTTTATTTAAGCATTAATTTTTAACTTGATAGCTGTAAATATACAAAAATTCAATATAAATGAATTTTAGTATCAATATAAATTAATGTAATTACATATAATAATGTTATATGATTACACCATATTACATATTTATGATGAAATAACGTAAAATTTGTAAGTGCTTCGAAATTAAAAGTCAAACGATGTTAATAAAATATTCGTGTAATGTTACCAAGTTCGTCACCCGCGTGTCGTAACCGAATATCGAATCCACTACAATCGGGGCCAATGCCGAATGTCATAGCGATGATACAGTAAGGCCGCGTGCATTCTTAAATTATAACACATTTAAAACTTAATAATTTCATTTTAAAAGTCTTAAGATATTCATATATACATAAATGATCTAGCTTTATCATTATTTTTCATCATTAAAAAAA
The DNA here is from genome assembly GCA_905220585.2 of Nymphalis polychloros. NCBI lineage: Eukaryota > Metazoa > Arthropoda > Insecta > Lepidoptera > Nymphalidae > Nymphalis > Nymphalis polychloros. Next base: position 12,700,083 of record HG992243.1, on the reverse strand, counting down.
AACATATCTTCTATTGAAATTTATATTTGTTATCATATTTACATTCTACATATTTTTAAGATTTACGAATATTTATTAAGATTTACAATAGATATAATATATAATTATTGATATTTCGATTAAAATTGAAAAAATTGTATCACATCCATAACCTTTAAAGAAATGTAAAGCATTATTTATTTACTCATACATGATTTAAAACAAGTAATTGATATTTCAGAGCCTTTTGAGAAAAGTCGTTCATGTTCAATCGTCCTAAATCCACATCAAAGCTCATCCTACGACCTGAAGTACCATTTAAGTGTTAATAATAATTTTGTACTTCTAATTGTGTGTAACTAGTTGTAGGCTGACACGATGAATCAGACTCCTAACAATGATATTATAAATAAATGCTTGTTTCGCTTGAACACACCTGCATCTCATAATTTTATTTTGGTATCGGCTTAGACTATCGGTACCGAAAGCTGCCTGGTTGGTCTAGTGGCTAGATATAAGGCCGCAGACCCGGTGGTCCTGGGTTCAATTCCCAGGTCGGGCCAATAAGTAGTTGTTGGGTTTTCTGTCAGAAAATTCTCAATAGCAGCCCGGAGTCTGGAAGTTGGAAGTGTGTACACTCCCGTGCCTCGGAAAGCACGTAAAGCCGTTGGTCCTGCGCCTGAACTCTTTCGGGTCGTGTCGGATTGCCGTCCCATCGGATTATGAGAGCTAGGGAATAGTGAGTGCACGTGTGTTTGCGCACACACTTGGGCACTATAATATCTCCTGCGCAGTTGGCTAATCTCTCTTGAGATTGGCCGCCGTGGCCGAAATCGGTCTGGAGGACGTTATTACCGAAAGCTTCCTTAACTTCCTTAAACCTTCTTTAATTATTCGTTTATTATTCTTTAATGTTTATTTCTGAATAATCAATCTGGCAAGTCTGTTAATAGGTTTATACAAAACTATGAGAGTATGAGTAAAGTATAAATGACGATTTAATCTGTAAACAATGTGATATTTTAAATTATGAACATCGATATATTTTGCCACTGATATGTACATTATGTAATGAAGTTTTACAATTATAAAGTAACTGTACCAAATGTCCCAAAGCTGAGAAAAGGGGAGATTTGGAACTTACTCCTTTTTATATTTACTATTTATCTGTTAAAAAAAATATAAAAGTCACAAGTTCTATTAATAAGTTTTTTTTTTCATTTTAGTATTCGAGTTCGTCTTCTCCCCACATAACCTTGTTATTTAATACGAATTACATCTTTTAAATATTTCAAGGGTTAACGGAAAAGACCGAAATATTGACAGTGACCCAAATGAGGTGTTCTGCGTGACGTCAAGCAGAGATGGGCGATATTTATTAGTGACCTTATAGATGTGGGAGAAATGACAATCGTCATTTAGATCCGTGAGTTACCTTCACGTTGATGGTCCAAGTTATAAGATTCGTTTACGCATATACTTATCAATATAATATGAGCAAAGCGTAACAGAAATTATAGTATACTCGTATATAAAAAATCACTTTACGTTACGTTTCGTTTATTATATGACTATACGTTACGTTTATTACGTTTTGTTTAAAAAATAACCATGGAAAATCATTATTATCCATACATGCACATATCTTCAGAGTACATTAATTCGAAACATTGCCAAAAGACTTTTGTGAAACTGACTCGCAAAAAGTTCGAATGAATTTTATGATCGAATATCAAGCAAAATAGCATACAATCGTAGAGATTTATGGTTCTACTAAAAGACGGCAATATATCGTATAATTCTAAATAAAAAAAATGTAGGTGCTTTTTGTTTAAAAGAAATGGCATGCTGCTAATTATATATTTTTTTCTATTTCCGCTAGCATTAATTCCTCCAGAAAATAGTTCAGAAGGAAAGTGTCAAAGCGAAATCCGCCATTTCTCAAGTCATGCACCTCAATCGTCAACAGCAAGGTGATTAGTATTTCGGACGGTGGGAGCGTACTCGCGCGCAGTCTCTCGCCGCCCGTCGCCCCGTGCGCCCACCGCCAATGCGCGCGCCGTACTAAAGCGCGATATCCCAGCCGCCCCATTTAAGCGATAATTTTCAAAAATAGAACGCGCGTATGACAGTGCATATCAGTGTTTTGTGCCAGCAATTGTGACGTTGTACGCGTACAAATATATTTTCACCACTTTCACCAATTTTTGCAAGTGAGTTTTAGCTTATTTTCTTATTTATAATTGGTTGTTACACAATTTCAATACACGGAAGTTAGTGACGAAAGTTGTTTTTTGATAAGTTCGAGTACTTGCAGCAATTAGACACGCGTGCGTAACATAAAAATTTATGCGGAACTGTATTTGTATAAATGTTTATTCATTTAAAAAAATTGCATGTTAATTACGAAAAAAAACTTATCATTTCGTTTAAGTAAATTTTTTAATTGTTCATAAATATATTTTATAGAGTTACCGGTAACGAAAGATTTCAACGGGCGTCACGTACGCGTTGATGTCTTTACAATGCAGTGATCAGAACTCTTTAAATAAAATGATATGATTACGTTACATTTATAAAACAAATATTTAATCGATAGATTCTTAATATTTCAAATTATTGGCCATTACCTTTAATGGATTTGGCTAACCTTGAAAACATGTAGCACGCTTTATTATTTGATATAATTTAAGTATCAAGTTACTTTAGTCAAAAAGAATAAAGATAACAAATAAAAATATTTTCTACTTTTAGTGGTCAAAAATATAAAAAAAAAAAATATGATGTTAATTATTTTACTACACTCTAATCAGTTACATTTATAGCATATTGTGGACGTGACTTCTGTTCGTGCTTTGTTATTTATTTATGAAAAATGTAAATTCACATTCACATTTATTATATATTAGCCAATTTTTCATTTATATTATCATTTGTTATTGATGCATAGTAAGATGCTTAAGTCTTATAACATAATCATGGCATATTCAAATTTAGATTAAACTTTCTTCAAGTTACTGCAAGTCATTTTGAATAATTATTTCACAAGGTTAATAAATCAACATTTTATAGAGTCAACTGAGAATTACTAACACGAAAATCCTTTCCTTTTATAAAAATGTAAATGCATATACACAAGGTGTAAAGTTTATTAACTCTAACACTTTCGTTCTTTAGGGTGAGGTGTCAGAGTATCTCAACTAATTACAGTGATAACAGCTATTAACAAATCTAATTAACAATCTAGTGTTTTCTACTTAACACATCTATCTATAATATTTCTTTTAGCTTTATCGACAAATTTTATTTACAAATTTGCTATTTTATATATAAAAATAAATAATAGCCAATATTTTTATTTTAATAATAGTTTTATAAACTTTAACGTCGACAACTCTACCTTATTTTATCCGAGTGTAAATTTTATCGAAACTTTTGTTGACTAATGTCGTTATTTCGTTTTGAAATCATATTGCAACTCTTGCATTAATTGAGAAAGTACAAGTAATAGTTGGTAAAAAGGTGATATTGTAACAAGGTCACGCAACTTTAAATCTGATGTGAAATATTATGAAAAAGTGTAGTATATTTTTTCATAATTATGTGGTAATTTTTTAATTAATTTTAATAAACTTTAAATATTAAAATTGCTATTTGATTAGTATCTAATATATTTTATCTACTGACAAATATGTAAGTTTTATTAGGATGCAATTTCAATCACAAGTATACAATTACATTTATGGTTGGAGTCAATTTAATATGATATTTTATCTTCTATCTATCTATCTATCTATCTATCTATGCGAATAAGTCTCTAACGAAATTATTTATAGAATACAGACTATTTGATAGGCACTACTATTAACTGTTAACTTCTAAAAATGTTGTATATATAATAAACAATAAGTTAATTAATAGTGATTCTCTTTGCATTTTTTATAACTTAAGTATAATTTAAAAATTAAAATCACACTAAATTTTTAGATGTCTTAAAGGTGTGATCGTTACCTTTGATTGGCTGTAACGTCATTGAAATAACCGTTCATCATTAAAGTTTTAAAAGCCTTTCGATACAATGATATAAAAGTTATAATCAAGTAAGTGGATCGATAAGAATAATGGATAAATTAACAAGAAAGATATTGATCTAAAATCTCTTAATTAATTTACATTTTAACTTGAAAGTCACTTTGTTTTAATCAATAAATCATTACGAGAACTTTTGAATAAATTTAATTTATTACGTGAATGTTAAGGGAAAATAAACAAAAAAAATTGAAAAACATGGTTTTCCAAATTTAAATTTTGTATTATATTTGTTTAAAAGATAACTTTCAAATATAATACTCGTGTAGAATATTATTTTATGTTTGTAAATAACTATTTAAAAAATTAAAACATTTGATACGGCCAATCTGGTTAAGTTTTTAAATTATAATATAAAGTGTGGTGAATAAGCACCAAACCAATAAGAGCCTTTATCTAGCCATTGTTGGACTGCTTACAGATTGCTACTTTACTTACGTATGTACTATAACTTAATCTAGAAAAGAACATTTGTAGATAATTTGTATATAAATGTGATAATAGAGAAACCGGTTCATGACTCAGTAACTTTTAAAAGCGAATATACAATTTACGCGTTTTATCTTTACAAGATGATATAATCATATGGAGTTACCAAATGTGTTATATCGATTTTGAAATACAAACATAATATGATGTGGGACCTTGGACTAACGTAAACTCGTTTTTTCATTTAAATGTATAGTTAAGAAATATATCTTGTCTACCTTATTTACAATAAAAAATGTTATACTATTAAAATATTGTATCAAATATTAATAATAAATATCTTTTATTGAAGAACAGTGAAATGTATTTTTGCTATCGAATTTTGTCATATACTGCATTTTATTTCAATCGATTGATTGTTTACGGAACATTTCTCATTAATTTTGTACAATTTTTGTCAGTTTTCTTAAGAAAATAAAAATTTAGGGAACGTTAGCGAACTGTTTCGTTGACTTTATTAATCTTGGCACAAATAAAAAGGCCATGGACAACATTGATATTACTATTAGATTAATACAAATATATAATAATTATATTTTATATAATATTAATTATATATAATAATATATTAGTGTCATTAAAAATAACTAAAAATGTTGTATTATTTTGATTCATATTAAAGTTTTCGCCTTTGAATGCAACTATAATGCATATTTAACTTGTAATTAAATTACACATGTAGTTTAATTTAAATTCCCGTTCATTGTATCACAGACACTAAGAATTCTGTTAGCGATTCCGTTGAAAGTCTCACGCTCCACGCCCATCTATAAAATTTCATCACGCGTCACCTTTGTATAAAAGAATAGAAATTAACATAAAAACAATCCCGCCCAGTAGCCCCGTAATCCTTTATACAACGACATAAAGTCGAGAATCGCACGTTTATATAATTCGATACAATTTGATATTTGACAAAGGAAAGCTAATGGCCCGTTTAACTAAATAACGCGAAGCATTGTCATCGTCGACAATAACATGTTAGCAGGTTGTTTGGCAATAACCGACGCATGTGAAACAGACATACGGTATTGATTGTTACGAACTATCCACGTCTGTTTGATAACATATACACATACCCAAATAGACTCGCTTTTTTTGGAATTGTATGTACTCTCCCTCAAAATCAAGATAAAACGAAATAGTGAAATTTATTTGAAGATATGCAAAAAATTTATATAAGATTATGTATAGTTCACTAGTATTTAAACAAAAATATTTGCGAAACAAGTATATTTAGACGAAAATAAAATAAGATTAGAACAATAAAGTTTTATTATAAAAAAAATTGGGAATTTGTCTTAATAACGATTAACATATTTTGTGCATGCAGAGATGCATACAGTACTGTTCAACACATTTCCGAGTCTTAAGGCCGTCGGAAGAACATGATTTAATGGGTATACTTTACAACAGAACTATTATCTATTTTCCGATTCGTGAGTGATTGTTAACGAACAAATTTGAATCTAATTCCCAAGCGTTAAGACCGACATATGGTATCAGTCGTACTGTATCCGGTACTTTCAGACGATTTTCCAAATTATCTTAAATGCAGTTTCTGTATGCACTTGCTTGAGCAATTTATTTTGCACGTTTGATTTGCGTGGATTGATTGACGTGTTGCTCAATTAAAAGTAATATAATACTATGAATAAAGTTATGCTATGTACCTACAAATTTTAATTAAAATATTTTTATTGTTTTTTGTAAAGCTCAAGTTTAATTCACTATCAATCTTGTGTGACATAATTTGCCTGAAAAAAAATTGGCATTTGATTAATTTAAAAACGACATTACTTAATCTTTAATTAAATGTAAATCAAATTACTGAAATACTTCACAATAAATAGGTACCTTAAAGAATATTTATTTACATGTAATGTCATATCCATTATTCGAATGTATTTATTTAAGATCCTAAATATATATCATATGAAACCTTTAAATTATAAACCTATTATATAAATGTGTAGTTGCTTTCAAGCAAGATATATAACTCGAAAAGATAATTAAAACATAGTATACGATTACTGATGCACTGTAACATTAACAGACATATAAAATATCAAGCAACATATGAATGTATGTTACATATTTTTGTATCTGAGTTGTTGCTCGCGCGAATATCAGTTGTCGGTTGCAAAACCTTGGCGCAATCATGACAGTACGAATTAAGTTTTGAATAAAGCTTAACGCTTTTATACTGAAATTATTGTCTTGTACTAACGCGCTAAACTTTAGAAAAGCATAATAAATATGTATTATACAGAAAATAAGATCCAAGACCGGTGTCAATGCAAATTTATAGCAATTATAAATCATTTATTTTATGATACTTATTACTTTACTTTTATTAAATATATAAAAGAAAAATTCTAAAATTTGACTTATTTACCATGCAAGTTTTATGAGCGACCGCTTCTTAATCATTTCGGTACAATACTTATATAACCTTCACGCTTAAAATCACTTAACCCTTTTCTGAAATAAGGATTTTTATCCTCTTTTGAAATTAAGTTTGTATAGACATAATTATATTAGAAAGATTTTGTGACAGAAATATAGTTCATCCTTGAAAACCCTTTACTTATCTATGGTAAATAATGCGTTGTATTTTAAATTATAGTTTAAGCAATTATCATAATAAATCTTAGCAATATAAACATATTACATTATTATCCCAATCATAAGAGGATATTGCTAACTAACTAACGACATAATTTTTCGTTCGGATAATCAGAATTGCAATTTAACTGGTAATTCTCAAAGCATTCTTGCTATTGTTCTACGAAATGATATTTTTACAATACGTATTTTTTTTTTTGATATATATTTAGTCAGTGCAAAAATATTAGTTATTTTATATATTTATTCACGTTTTCTAATTAAGTATGCAAATAAGAATAGAATGTAAATTATTTTAGAAAAAACTTGTTATTATATTTTGTCATATCCATCGCTTGTACAATATGACCGCGACAATAAATCATTTTCATGTACAGATGCTATGATTGAAACAGTACATATAAAATAATAATTATTGATTAAAGTACAAAGTAAATAATTTAAATTCGACTTAAATGGCTTTTTCGCCTTTACTTTTTTATTACATTTGAAGTCGTGTTTATCGCAACAAGTTGCGCCTTCTATGATGTCAATGAAACATGTCCGATTAGTTTGATAAGGTCAAATTGCCATTGGATTTTGTTTTGTCAAAACGCACTCTCGATTTGTTAGCAAATTAGTTCTTACTACCTGGTGATAAAATACAAAATCGCTATTATTAGTTTTACCTTTGTATATAATAAAAAAAGAGTTTAGTATATGTTTTTTTGAATTTTAACAAGACAATTAAGAATGTATTACATTTGCAACATGTTCAATTAAAGAACAGAAACATTATGTTTTTGTAACATTACTGATTATATTCATATTTGTATTTAAAAAAAAGATGAAGCAAAAATACTTCATATAATATATAAAACCTTGTTCAGCATCTTCTATAAAAAGTGCTGATGTAAAAATGCAATAAATTCACGTTTTTATTATTACAATTGTTTTTAATTGAATAATCATATATATATATTATAGTACATTTATAGTACATACTTTATAGTACAGTTTTCGATACAAAAACTTAGAAATTACTTCGTCTATTTAATAAAAATTAAATGAAAGTTAATGAAAAATTAGCTCTCCATTCATATAAGTTTTAATTTTTGCACACAATTTGATAAGTTATAAAAATACGGATAAATTATGCAATTGTTATATTTGAGTATTTCACATTTCACAAAAGTACGCAATCATTTTATAATACTGTTAAGTTTTTGTACACACATTGAATAACTTGTCCTCGTGAAAATGTTTTCTTAACGTATAACGGACCGACATTGAGAAGTGTCAAGAGCCAACTACTGAGTTTCACTTTTAGTTGAATTTTGTGTCCTATAAAACATATAGCTAGAGACCCAGCTGCGCATAGGTCGCATTAAGACAGACAAACATATTTATAGTATCGTGAACTTTTGGACTTTAGTGTTTGAGAAGCATAATTCTACCTTACATTATTATCATTAAATTTTATTTACGCAGTGATCGCCATGGAATCATCAGACAAAACAAATCTTTTCGACAATTTACATAGCCTTATATTACAAAAAATATTTGTAAAATATATAGACCTTCTGCTGAATTAATCTGTCTATTGGCAAAAACGGATTGAAAATGTCCACGCTGGTTCGCGAAATTAGCGCTTATAAACATATTTAATCATATACACATAGAAGATTCGTCAAGAAAAATCTTATACACGATGTTTTTTGACGAATTCGCTTCATCTTAGGCAACAGCATAACTTTTATGTGTTAATTATAGACTATCGATCGTCTATATAACATTTAAAAAAACAATTAATGTTATGTTTTATCGAAAAACAAAGGTATAATGTGTTGTATCGAAAAATACTCGTAATAAAAAAAACTTAAAAATTATAAAAAATCTTTACTATTATTTAAACCCATTAAGTTATCGTCTCAACGAAAATAATTTAACGAGTGATATATGATAATAACTCATTTAATATACATAATGAAGATTAACAAAACAAAATGATATAAATTATAACAACTTAAAGAATATTCAATAATTTTTTTAATGAGCCGGATCTCTCAGGTCTGGTGTAATCTCAATTTGAAATATTATAATTATACAATATTAAGATTTATCATAAATTTAAGATCACGCATGTTTGTAAATAAAACATATACATATATATATATTCCAGGCAGTGCTTTGTGTAGACTCGTTTGTGTGGGTAACACCCTCCATTAATTAATTATTCAACCGCTATCAACACTGTGTATTGTTGTATTCTGGATTGAAGGTTGCCAGTACTCCAGAATTTATTTATCCGACTGCCTCTTTGGTCTAGTGGCTAGATCTGAAGCCGCAGATCAGGAGATCCAGGGTACAAATTCTAGGACAGACCAATAAAAACATTATGGGTTTTTCTAAAATTTTCAGTAGCAGCCCGGCCTCTGGAAGTTGGAAGTGTGTAAACTCCCACGCCCCGAAAAGCACGTAAAACCATTGGTCCTGCATATGAACTCTTTCCGGTTATGTCGGATTGCCATCCCATCCGATTATGAGAGTTAGGGAATATAAAGTACATCTGCCTTTGCGCACACACTTGTGCACTGTAATATGTCTACCGCCGTTGGCTGATCTCCCTTGGACATTACTTCAAAATAAATAAAAATATTAGAACTGCCACTGTTCATATAAATAAAAAATAACAAGTGATTACATATTAATAATTTCCAAATATATCAAGTCTTTGTCTATAAATATCCCACTGCTGAGCTAAGGTCTAAACTCCATTTGAAAAGCAGAAGACGCTTATTCAACCACGAACCACCCTTGCAACTTGGTGAATATTAATGTCGCAGAACTTCATCCGACACTGAAAGGTTTTCTCTTAATGCTGTACGTCGCAACGAGATGAATTATAAACATAAAATTATATAAAATCTGCCCGACCTTAAACCCGCGATCCTCAATACTCGTGTCTTTAAGTTCATCCACTGTACCATATCACCTGAACATAGGCAAAATTTGAATATAAAATTTATTAAAAACATATAAATACGTAACAATATATATGTTTTTTAATGAAATGCAAATTAAAATAATATATTTTATTGTATATAAAAATAAATTGTTACAACAAAAGTGTTTATTTATTCATCGGTATTTTATGAAGGAGATTGTAGGCAGTAAGGCCGTCTGGTTTTACCCGATAGGTAACTTGTTATAACGAGTTTACCAAAATGTCACACAATCGTAAACATATTCGATAACAACCGGAGTCGACCCGTACCACCTAGAAACAAATGCGAAATTAAGTAAAAAATAAAAATGTAAAAGTTACCTTAAAAATTATATTTGTACGAAATGCTTTAATATCAAACCAATTACCAAAATATATTTAACTATAAATATTTATAATATATACAAGAATCATAGGCGAAGGTCGAACAAGTTAGTGAATTTATCAAGCATTAAATTCTAAGCTTTCTAGTGTGTACCACCCACATAATATACCACAAAACACTCATACTTCATATCGTTAAGTTCCTAAATTCTGACTGATTCAGTCGCAATTACAGGCAATGTTTAACATCTTACGGCCTTATTCATAAACGTTGCTTAGTTACTGTTTAGCTAAACACTGATTTGTCTCTTTCTGTCATTATTGATTTGACATATGAAAGAAGAAGACAAAATATTGTTTAACTAATCACCAGTTTAATAAAGTTTATGAATAAAGCGGTTAGAATCTATGGTAAGCGTCGCATTGAATGTGTAATGAGTGGTTTCTATAATACTTTTTTATAAACCAGTGTCTAACAAGCAAAGGCGACCTAGCGACAGATGGTGCGTTTGCTTTAATATAATAGTTGAGAAAAACCTGAATATATGATTATTCGATAATATGCGATCCATTCATTAGCCTTATCCATGACATTTAACTAGCAATAATGTTTACATAATTCAATTAATTTATTTACAAATATTTTTAAGACTATGCTTAAGTATTTTCATACTTCAAAATTGGTTGGTTAATTATAATGTTTGCTAAAGATTTCACGAAGAATAAGCTAATATAATGCTTCTATTTTCAATTGAATATTTTGACATTGAATAAAAAAATAAATTATTATCTATAATTTTATTATTATCATTATGGTATAATATAGATTCTAAACTATTTTTTGTATAAATAAAATCACGCGATGACTTCATGACATAACATTTCAAGAGGTGGAGTGTTTTGCATATTTATGTATGTTTATTAGGCACAGTTGAGTAATACTATGAACGACACCAGCATATTGTAATTAAATGACATTGATTAAAAAAAAAATATATATATTTTTCTTATAGTCTTTATGAAGCAGAATAGAAACATAAAATAACCTTATTAAAGTGATTTAAAATTAGTTATCATATGAAGCCCAGTGGCAAGAACGCGTGAATCTTAACCGATGATCGTGGGTTCAAGCCCGGGCAAGCACCACTGAATTTCATGTGCTTAACTTGTGATTATAATTCATCTCGTGCTTGACGGTGAAGGAAAACATCGTGAGGAAACCTGCATGTGTCAAATTTCACAGAAATTCTGTCACATGTGTATTCCACCAACTTGCATTGGAACAGCGTGGTGGAATAAGCTCCAAAACCTTCTCCTCAAAAAAGGAGAAGTGGCCTATGAAGCATATGCAAATATATGAAATCTTATGATTTGTAATCTAATAATTAATACAAGAGATATAGAGAACAGTTTCACGCTTAACTGTTTTCTTAGTGAAGTAAATGTGAAATTTTGCCTCAAACGAGTTGAATAGTGTTTGTTTTAGCTTTCCATCCTAGTTATCTTTCAGAGAAATCATTATCTACCATTATTTAGGCCTATAGCTCATATAAATTACTTTACATTAGAGGAGTGGAGTGGTTACTGGAAGTTTATTTACAAAAGAATTATTTACGTCATTGACTCGTATTACATATATAAAATTTACAGAGTACAAGCTTTTTTATGTTTTATACTAATGTATTCCGTAAAGGCAGCTACGCATCCTATTATTTTATTTAAAAAACGATATTACTTTACCTTAGCAATGAAATCCTTTAATAAAAAAATAGTTTCGTCAGTTTTTGATAAATAAAATTTAAGATAGATAGATCGGTCTAAATAAAGATCATTTCAAGATTTAAGTCAATTTACATACTATTTATTTCAATTAACGAAGCAATAGCATTACACAACATACATTTAAATACAACTGCATTTCATTATGTTTTTTCTATGAAAAAGACATTTAATAAGTATAAAAATATATCCTTTCAAAAAAATCACTTCAAGAATATTTAGATACACTTAGAACAAGTATACTATAAATATTCTGTCAATGTATAAGTATATGTTTATGTTAAGTGGTAACGTTGCATACCTGCGTGTGTCTCTAAGTTATGTTCATGTACATGCAAAATGATGCACAATAAATGTAACTATTTCTTTACTTCACCCATACTAAGCATACCACACCGTAACAAATAAAACTGATGCTACTAATAATAATCTAATTTTAAAATAATATATATATATATATATTAAAGCGTGCTAGATAATATATAAGCAATTAAATTAAATAATACTATTTTAAAATATAATATAAATTCAGTATTTATTTTATATCTTACTGTTGAGCGATCATTTCATTCACGATAATCATTATAATAGATGCGGTGGGAGAAATCAATATTTTCCCGAAGAAAACCCATACAATAAACTTTCTAATCTCTTGTATCTCGGTCACAAGACATTATGGTGCTAATCTTCGCTAAATATAACCTTAGTCGTAAAACAAAAGAAAAACATTAAGTTGTACATATTATAAAAGTTTTTTTTTTGTGTTTAACAATCACAACAAAGAAGTTCAAAATGAGAACTATATTTTAAAAATAAATCATGTATGTTTTATAAATAACACTGCGATATTGTCATTGAGTGAGGTACGATACCAAAATAAACTTTGAAACTGAAGACACGTTAAAAACAAAAAAATATAGGTAACGAGCTTTTCAGACTATCACTTTTCAATGTCTATAGTAACTTGTAAGATTTATTTGCACCAGTACTGTTAGAAACATAGCAATTAACCGTTTTAATTGACTTCACCCAGTCTTTACGAGTGTACTTGTTTTCACTCTTAACAGATGTCAATTGTTTTATTCATTGTTTGTCTGTCGTCAGCTTAGAATCTATAACACTTTGTAATGATGTCAGTAATAATAATGGTGTTTTCAAGTCAAGAGCTGATATTGCCACTGGTGTTAGAACATGTGAATATTTTTCATGTGCTTAATTTATTTATAAAATCCTAAACCAAAGTGTGTCCATAAAAAAGTAACCACAGTTGTTCCCACCAACTCGTGTTGTGGTAGTGTGGTGGAATAATTACCAAGCGTCAAGGAATGATGACCTTACCCATCTGTGGGACATTTACAGGCTACCTATGCTTAATAGTTTGTATTACTAATACAGTATAACTTCTTTATATTATATATTATTCAGTATATTATTTCTTTAGTTGTATATAAATTGTGAATTACCTAAAAATAATGAATAAAGATTTATTCATTCACTCATTCACCATAAGCTTTCTCCAGCGAGTCGCTACTAGAAAAACAGTGAAAACTCATCAACAGAAGGTCATTTTTCTTTACATTTATTGTGGTATTTGACGTAATTACTTAATGCGATAATCGAGGTTATTCAACCGTAGTTGAAAGCAAGAGAAATGCGGAGAGATTCATACCTCTGGCTCTAGCATGCTTCTTCTAAGCACGCCGCGGAACGGCTTCCTTGTAAAACAATGTGCGTTATATAATAATTAATATATGATTAATATTAACTGGGATTCGATTTGAACATGATTGAAGTACATATGGCAAATGTTATAAAAAACTATAGTTTAGGACTGTAGATACTTCGTACGTTATTTTACAAGATAAATTAAATATAAAGCTTCCGATTTAACTAACTCAGTAGTAACCCCCTTTTTCACAGACGTAATCAGATCATCAATTATGTATATATATAACTTAATTTATATATCCTGCATGGGAATTAACTAGTACTAAATTTTTTTAATCTTATTTAAAAACTTGTATAGTATAATATGCGTCATTTATTTATGGTTTTTTTAAAAGAAGATTTTAATTTCTGAATTGGTATGAAAAAAAATCTGCACTATTTACTATAAGCTTGAATAAATTTTCCCTAAAAGGATGTGATCCGTATTACAAGTTTATCTATGCTTTGCATTTTTACACAATGATTGTAACTATAATTGTGTATGTATATATACTAATTTCCACCCGCAGCTTTGCCCGTGTCACGTATAATACAGACAGACATAGTTACCCTTGCTTTTATAATATAAGTGTAGATTTTTGTATTCATTAAGACGATATCTAAAATATTCTTCTTTGTTTTAATGATATTATTAAAACAATTAAAGATTAATAAAAATGAGAAAAAAAGATTTCTTAAAATTCAATTATGTAATGTTAATTGCGATTTGTGATTAATGTGTATGTAAAATTACAATCCAATTGCAAAATATACACATAGTAACATGATAACTTGAATAAAAGGTCGCAAAAATAATAACCGTTAAAAAATAATCGCAAATAATTTGGCGGAATCTTTTAATAAAATAATTAATATTGTGGATAAAACTTCATGCTGTATTAAACAAACTGTAAAGTAAATTGTAAGGAAACAAACCGAGACATTTAATTTAGCAAACCGCACAATATAAACTGCGCACCGACCTCATGAACTAATAACCGACAAAATATTACAAAAGTGTCACCGTCCGTCACGACATCAGTTACCAAACGGAATGTTCTCACTGTTCACTTTCGTGGTGAATTTCGTTACGACATACTTTGTTCTACACAAGAAAATGATATAACTATCTATTTATTTATTATAAATATATATATTTATTATCTATAAAATTCTTAAATAAACCGATCATATATCAGTTACAGATAGATGGAGACAGATTTTATATCAGTTACTTAGGTAGCAAGAACAATTTCAAGCCATTTTAACTTAAATTACTTAATAGCAAACTTCTTAAAATGGGATAGTGTGGTAGATATTATGTTATTAATCAATAAAATTATAAATTAATATGTAATATGCAAAACATAGAACAGGCTCACCCGGATTTGAACTCATGACCTTCCGTCGTTAACCGTGTACAAAACACGTGGCTGTTGACACTGAGTCATTTTATTTTATTTTGCAAATGCACAAATCGCCATCTTTTATTAACACTATTTAAGTCAATTTGTCGTTATCATTTAATTGAAAGTAGCGTTGTATTAATTAAAATTATAAATTCAAGTATTCCATGTGACAGGCCGTGGAACATTAAAGATACGGTCAGCGAGTCGACCTTGAGCCAAATATAGTTGAGAAGGCGTATTTAGTAAGGGCCTTAAGACAGCTTAAGGCTTTTATTATTTCCAGCTAAAGTAATTTAATTTTAATAAATCTTGAGAACTTTCTTAAAATGTATAACAAAATAGGTTTTTTAAATCTTGCATTACTTTTATAACGGACTAAGCTAAATTCTCGAGTAACAGTTTTTATTTTTATGCAGCGCTTTAATAACAAATAAAACAATTAAAAAACGTTAAATGCTTCTTTTCTTGCTTGCTTCTTTTCTTGTTACCTAAGAAAGCCCGTACAATAATAAAAAAAAAAAAATTGATATCCATTCTATTCGCAAGATTTTGTTTAAATTTGACATATTTTATTTATTTATTATATTTGAATTTGTCTGTAATGTAAGGTATTTATTAGGAACATTTTAATTAAAACATATAAAACGTTAGAAATGTATATTTTTACTTCGTTCAACTAATAAGTCTCCTAAGACGTGTTGTCTGTGTCTTTGGTTTATTATTTTGATTAAGTTTCGTATTGTTTTTATTTATGTTACCCGGGAGGGCAAATGAGAGGACTCTACTCTACCTGATGGTAAGTGGTAGTAGAGTCCAAACGTTAAAAAAGTTTGATATACCTGTATCTTTTTATTTCTGGACATCATCACAAATCGAACAGTTTTAATTATATAAATATTATTTTGTATTAAACATTATATTACTTCAAATGAATTTATGATTGATCAAGAGAAAGTAAGCAATTCATATGGTAATCTATTTCTAGCATATACATACATATGTAATAAGATATTTATATCTGTTAAGCAGTTGTGTGAAAAACAGCCATTAAATTTAAATATTTTACCTCGATATAAATGTTTCGTTGTCGACGTCAAAATATATTTCATTGTTATGTTAAACTTTATATATCTATCTACTTATTACACAGATATAATATTAGAACCATGTCCGCTCGATTTAAGCAGATTTGTAAGTATAATCCGAGTTAAATCGCGGTGACTTTATCGGAAGAGATATAATATCAAGAATTAATGAAGTAACCATAAAGAATGATATAAAATCATTAATCAAAAGTCACCTGCAGGCATAATATGACGCAACAAATAGTAAACAAGTATAATATCATACTGACAAGCCCTTTGTTAAAGCGTAAGCCGATCGACAATATATCATAGGCAGTTGGTGACAGAGATGTTTAATCATATATTAGGTGCTACAAAAAAAATGTATCTATACTTCTACTATAAATGCGAAAGTGTACTCTGTTTGCTATATAGCCCCCCAACACACACAAACGTGGGTAAAGCCGCAGGCAACAACTAATCTATACTACTATATAAATCTATTGGTTCTGTATGTACATTTTTTTTCACCTAATTTTGTGATAAATGGTCTTTTTATGATGCAGTGATTCATATTATACTTTTTTTTTTCATTTTTGTCTGTCTGTCTGTTTTCTTATAACTCAAGAACGGCTTGACCAATCTTGTTAGAAATTGGTACACACAAAGAACATACGATGGCCATATACAAGATCGGTAAACTTCAAATCGTTAACTACGTATTTCTTTACCAGTAGCCATATGTGTGTGTGTGTGTGTGTTTATAGTAATAAAATAATTTATTATATTTTTATTAATTATACGCGGGTATACGCTCTGAAATAAAAAATGAATATAAAAATATAACAGCGACTTTTGGTACACTGTGTATTTTTAATTGTACTAATAGACATTATATAGCTTACTTCTATAACCGGAAACGAGACCACAGTTACCGGAACTGAAGTACAGTCATGGTATTCCGTGACTGTTTTTCTATAGATATCTGATCTATTGTGTAGATGGTATGAATCAGATAATAATGTAATATAGTTACATCTTTGAAACTTTTTAATTATTTCTCCGAATGGAACTACTTCCACGTACTTTCCAAAAACGAACCAGTTGAAATGAGACGTATTCATTCAGTATATTTGTATCAATAAATTACATTGAAATCGAAACGATTCCTGCTTTATCTCCAAACCTATTACCATTTGATAAAGCGGTCAATAAATCATTTTTACTTACGCGTGACGTGCGAGAGACGGGCGTCAATTCAACTTGATAACAAACGGTATTAACTGCCTGGTTTAAAATGATCCTTTATTAATATTGTTAGACATATGATTAGTTGTGTATTTTCAATCGTTCGTATAATATTGCCGTGAAATCAAGCGTGATGTTACGGTGAAAGTAGTAATCGATTTGTGTGCATACATTTCCTATGCTGTGCATCGTTGCATAATGATTTATTGATGGTATAGTATTATATCGATGATATTTATCATACATCGTTTTGATTAGAAATTAATTTGTACTTGTTTTTATCTACAACTTTATTCGTGATCAATTTAATAGGGTTTTTTTACTATTCCCTTGTTATTATCATTACATATAAGGGATTATGCTGATGTCGAGTAACGGAAATACACTAACTATTTAAAAATCACAAAGTTTTTGACTTATAAGCATTGTTTTGACTATATCTAGTTAGTCCAGTGGTAAGAACGCTTGAATCTTAACCGATGATCGTAAGTTCAAACCCAGGCAAGAACCACTGAATTTCATTTGCTTAATTTGTAATTATAAAACATCTCGTGCTTGACGGTGAAGGAAAATATCGTGAGAGAACCTGCATGTGTCAAATTTCACTGAAATTCTGTCGCATTTGGAATACACATGTGACAGAATTGCATTGGAGCAGCGTGGTGGAATAAGCTCCAAGCCTGCTCCTCAAAAAGAGGAGAAGAGGCCTTAGCCCAGCAGTGGGACATTCACAGGCTGTTACTGTATAGATATATTTGAACGTGTAATAATTATTTAATTCTTTGTTACAGGTATGTATTATTGGGATTGAGATATTGACATTCACTGGGTGACTTGTAAGTTGGTTAACATAATTTGATTATATTTTAATAATAGCATGGTTGATATGCTTTAACATTCATCACACTGTCGAGTCGGACGTTCCCATATTTACTGGTGATAAACTTTTACGACAAACAAAATAGTTTATTTTTCAAACACAAATATTTTTTTTTATTAATTATTAATATCTGTCACATGCATTTGTATATCCACTAATCCGCGTTCAGCGTGGTGGAATAAGATCCCAACCAATTTTTAAAACAGAGAGTGCAAGCCTGGCTCAGGCCTATAGTGAAACGTTACAGGTGGCCACTTGGTTCCTACAAAATTATTTGTTTAATTTGATATGTTTCTTTAATTATCACTGTACATCGAAGGTTGAGAATGCCTGGAGAGATTTTAGGTTATTCCATATCGCTGCTCGAATGCGGAGTGGATCACATGTGGAAGATTTTCATTCGACATATACAGGTTTCCTTGCCAGGCTTTCTGTCTCTATCATAAATCCTATATTATTGTATTTTGGGTTTAAGAGTGAGTGAGCGAGTGATAATCTATAATTCCATTAAAATTGTATGTCGTTTGTATTGTAATGACAGAATCGCACTTCAGATCCTATGGGCCCCAGCGCACTGATATAATGTATGGAATCGTTTACGTTATAGTGTTTACGTGGACGCTTGTAGACGGTTACTACTTACTAAAAGGTGGCCAATTTATCCGTAAATAGGTATATTTCAATTTATTTATTTAAATGAGGCATCCTTTTGCTTCGTTCCCTCACATTTATTATCCGCAAAGAATGCTTTAGCGCATGTTCGGAATGATTTTGCAAGTAAAAAATTATCGCCACATCAATAAACAAATGTCATCGTTTTTATTCATGAAATTTGTAAAGTCAGACCCTTGAAAGCGCATTGTATGTATAAATATACAAGTGCATCAATCTTGTATGCAAAATGTTTCTTAAAATAAAAATTCTTAATAAAAATTCTTAAGTCTTTTAAAAATCGTTGAATAATACAAGAGATCTTGACTATCATTTAAATATGTGTATCGTCTTATTAGGATAATGTATGTCTATAGTACAAACACAATGTATCAATCCAGATATCTAGTAATAAAAAAACAATCAGACTATTTTGACTGTTCAGGCGATGTCCTTTGTGCGTGTGGCATATATATGCATGCGTAATACATATGTAGAAATATGCAAAAAAAACAATGGTAGATTTCGATACAGAAATGATCATATCCAAACAAAGTCCTTAAAGTTTAAGCTAGCCGTGCTATTATATACTTATTCAAGGATTATTTTGTATTAAATACACATAAATATTAAACTCCAATTATTAAATATTGTTTTGACAAAACAAATATGGAAAAATCAAAATGTTAATGTTACCTAATTCCTCGCATATATCAAATGACGTGGCTTCACTGCGTCTGTGACGTGATGGGCATGAAATAGACCTATTGATTGACGATTCTGCATACTAATCAAGAGAAATTGATGTATAATATGTGTAAAATGGCATCCATAGCCAACGTTCGATCTTTCTAGAATATTATTTTATTAATACGTGACATTATCTTGTCTTATAAATAATTTATTTAATATAAGTCACTTTTATTTTAACCTTGAAGAAATAATAAATTAAATACAATCATTGTCTGATAGATAGCTCGTATGTAATTTAGACATGTTAAAGGATGTTTTTGATTTTTATTTCCCAAAGTATCATATTTTGTTCACAGCCTTACTAAGAACAGTTTGTATAACAATTGAATAGATACAAATCGATTTCTCTCTTTTTATCATTAGTAATTTGAAGTATGAAAGAAAAGGACGTATAATTATTGTACAAACGCTAAACGTTAAACCGCGTTTATTATTACGGATCAGATAAACGGTCAGACGATTATTTTAAATATCTTAAAAATACGTAAATACAGAAAATAGTCTAACTGAATTATGTAATACTACTTATGTCTCAATTAGTCAATAAAATAAATTAATTTAATGTAATATTAATACATTAATTTTATATATCATTTGGGAAATTAGATGCTAACAATCGTGAACTAATTATATCTCATTATTAACCTGATTTGTCTCTTTTTAATTTAGTCATCTAATTTATTTTAAATATTAGACATCTTTAATGACGCAACAAAATGTCAAAAGTACGGGTAAATGTCAAAATAAGAGTGACATATCCGTGTTATAATTATTTTTTTAGCATATTATAATTAAGAATCGATCGAATTTGTAATGCAATAATCTGTTTTTGTCATTCATATATTCAGAGCAAAGTTTAAAAAAAAATATATTTTTTTTATTTCTCTGGCATTTATCCTACAGTCTCAATTTAGCTAAAAAACTACAAAGCTATGAAGAAAGGCTATCGTTTTTCAAACTCTTTTCCCTTCAAAACCGTAGACGCGTACTAGACAACTCATTTATATTCCAACTAGTCAATGTCAATAGACTCATTTTATCTGTTGTCCAAAATAATGTTTCGTGCTCCTACAAAATCCTTAAGAGCATCTACTTACACACCGTTTTTCGAAATACTTGCTCATTCACGTTATGGTCATCTATCCCCAATGAATAGATTAATTATTAACTACAATAGCATATATAAAATTGCAAACTCCTTACATTATAAAAATAAGGACAAAAATAATTCAACGGTTAATTCTGATATCGACATTTTTAATGACAATATATGTATGTAATTTTAAGAAAAAAAAAATATATTGTGTATTTAAAAAATAATTCATAGCCTATAATTATACATAAATTCTCAGTAGTTATCCTGGTTTTAAGATCTGACATTTGAACTGCTAACACTTATATGAATAATTCAAATTTTATACTAACATTATGATATTTTCCAAATTCTTACAAGTTATTCAAATTCACAATCGTTTATTTTATTTAACTTATTTTTAATATATTAACAAAAAACTGTATTTAAACTTTTATGCTATTGTCTCATTATTTTTATTAATTTTATAATATTTAATTTATCAATTAGATTTTTATTATTATCGTTCTTTCAATGTTGACTTATATTTCAACTTTCGAGTAATTTTAAAACACCTGTAAAAAAGTAGTCAATTACCTTATTAATTATTACGACTTTTGGTTTATTGTTTATATTTATTGTACTACTTGTTGGTGTTGTCAAATAAATAAACCAATAATTAATAAATGATTGAATGAAAATGTTCCTTAAACATGTAACATAAGCCATATTAAAAAAAAAAAAACTTATACATCTTACTATTAATACATGAATTTAGAAACATATTCATCTGCATCCGCAGACGATCGTTCCACTGACTTCATTTCTTTGTATTGCTAGATCTTACAGATTGTAGGCGCGTGTTCAAGGCACGCGTCAGATACTACGCTTCTTTGGTTCTTTTATAAACACCGAAGTAAAGTTAAATCTCCAGCGCATTTATGATTCAACTGCGCGGGTTTCAGCTATACATCTTATATTGACATGCGATTTGAAATTGCTGATTAAAATTAGTCCTATATCTTGATAGTGCTTAAGAATAATTCATCTCTTGCATGGCGACTAAACCTGCATGTGTCTGATAAAAAATTGTCACATGTCTAACCAACAACTCGCCTTAGAGCATCGCAGTGGAACAAGCTCCGAAGCTTCTCGAAAGATAGCTGGTCATTTCCCACCAGTCGAAAATTTAGAAGACTTAAAAAAGCTAAAAAAATACATATTATAATATTATATTTTAATTCAGAAAATATAAAAACGAACTATATTTCGTTATATTTTCTTCAGCGTCTAAGTATGAGTAGTAGGCATAATAGGCATAACTTCATGCTAGTTATAGATATATTCAGTGGACGAGTATCCTATAGGATATTTTTATCTCAATATTCACTATCGGAATGGAAGTGAATGTTAAACCCACGGACGTTTAAAAGGTTTCGAATCGTTTTTTATTTCACATTGATTTGAATAGGCGACATAATAAAGGAACGAGGTATCAGCGTGCGTGTTAACAATCTAGTGGCTTGTTTTTTATATATTTATTGTACAATGCATTAACTTGACTATACAATAGTTTATTTTTATATACTAGCGTTGCCCGCGGTTTCACCCGCGTAGTTCCCGTTCCCGAGGGATTACGGGGACAAAATGTAGCCTATGTTACTCGCCAATAATATGGTTTTCCATTGGTGAAAGAATTTTTAAAATCGGTTCAGTGGTTTAGTAATGAAAGCGTAACAAACAAACAAACTCACATTCGCATTTGTAACATTATAGGTTTAAAAACATTACGTAAATTAAAACCTGTTTATACTTTCCGTGAGTAAAATATAGACATTAAAATATTTTATTACGTCTTATTGGTCTCGCTAGTGACAGTAGCGCTGGTTAAATTTTCTCCGCGAAAGTGGGAACTGCAATTCAATAGAGAAATGCTATTACATTAGTGGCTAGTTTCAGAAAGCTTATAAAATAGTTGATTATAAAATATTGCTGTCAACCTTTTGAATAAACATAAAAGTACTAATAAAACTAAATTAATGTTTCACTTAACCATAATAAATCGATACTTTGGTATATGTAAATATTTTTTAAAAATATTAGAAGTAGTATAAATCTATACTATTTAACTATATTTAACTTATATAATATTATATTAAGAATACAATTGAAATAGATGACGAAACTAAAAACATCGAATCTTAAAAAAAACATTATCGTCGTTTCAAATTAAGACAAACGCACGGACTTGTTCAAAAAAGAAAAATCTAAGGTAATGTATTAGTGGAATGAAATTCTGCCACGTGTTGAATGTGAATAGCGTTAATAAATAAAATCTAAGACTCCTTCAGAGAAGTAGCCTTATCTTGTTACTCTAGAGCTAATTATGGATAAAATAAATGAACACATTTTGTGGTCTTGTAACATACCGGAAGCACAAAATGACCTTAGATCAGAGTAACGTAAAGTTAATTAATTTATGAGCATATATTTATGCATAGCGATGAGGACATTGGCGGATTGTTACATCTTGATACAAAAATGCAAACCACCACAGAACTACTTCAAATAAATTACGTCTCGTTCTACTTAAACAGAAACCCTTATCAATCTTTAATAGAGATTGACAGGGTTCCAGCGCAACGCCTCAACATTTTAAGCTCCCATTAATTTGATCTAAACGATCGATTTAAACTTAATGAGTCTTAATTCAGGGTTAATTGTTGTTATCGGGGGAAAGTGGGCGGCCGATCGTATCACCGGTCACGCAAACACATTGTTATTAACGCGTCTTGTTTGTCTTTATGTTTATTTATTTAAGCCGAGATGGCCTAGTGGTAAGAACACGTGAATCTTAACCGATGATTGTGGGTTCAAACCCGGGCATGCACCAATGAATTTCATGTATTTAATTTGTGATTATAATCGTGCTTGACGGTGAAGGAAAACATCGTAAGGAAACCTGCATGTATCAAATTTCACTGAAAATCTGTCACATGTGTATGTGATGTGTGTGACAGAATTTCAACCGCATTGGAACAGCGTGGTGGAACAAGCTCCCAAAAACTTTCTCCTCAAAAGAGGAGAAGGGTTGGCGACTGCGTAATATATGAACACTCTCAAACTTAATTTAATTCTCAATTTTCTTAAATTCATATTCAATACTATGTAGCTGCTTCGTGCACCAGCACCCACCCTAATGGCCTTAAGCGTGATGTTTGCCTTCATTAAGAATTGGGCTAGAAGATTGATAAAAACGAATGATAGCTCCGGGAATTTATGCGTTTAAACAAAAAGACACAGTTTTAATATATTATTAATATAGGTTTGAAGTAATATTGTTCGGGGCGTGATGGGAGTAAAACTGCAAGGACGAATTTGATTACGTTTCCACATGCAATGTTTTACTTCTGTAACATGTAGTTAGTTACAAGTGTAGGCACTACTTTTATATTATACGTGAAATAACTTTAAATAATGATGTTTAATAACATTGATTCTTTCAAGCTCTTTTTTATTCAGTTGGATTTGATTTAAATTTGCAATTCATATTTATTAATAAATTAATAATACTATTATATTATTAATGTGTTTTGAAATCAAAAATTTATAAATCATGAACCTAAAATTTATTTTAATAAACCTATTATCTTATTATCCTGCTAGTTTACATTTTCCCGCTGATCCTTCAAATTATTGAACTCAACTTCTATATTATGTTAGCTTTATATATATGTTTAAAATTTAAAATTCAAATTTCAAATATATATAAAACTAATATAATATCTATTATCATAATATTTGAAAATTATAGGTTACTTTGATACATATTGGAAGCAAGGCAGAGCTAATTACAAGGCACTCGGACAAAATAATATATCGATTTTATGTATATTTTAAGGAAGGTCATAGATATTAAAGTTTATCTCTTCGACTAATATTTTTGGGATCGGTGAGGTGTATAATTTAAGTCCATTAGGTCATTTGGCCTACCTAACTTCGACCTAGACAGGTAACCTTAGAGTTAATCATGTTTAAATTATACGAACACGTTTTGTGGTCTTGTAACATATTAGAACTAAGAAAATAATCTAAGGTTATATTTAGTATAGATTATTACTATTTATTATACAAAAAAAAAAATAGTAACAGTCTGTGAGTGACATTCCTTTGAGAAGTATTGGAGTTTATTCCACTACGCTGCTCCAATGCGGGTTGATGCGGGATACACATATGACAGAGATGAATTATAAACACAAATTAGGCAGATGAAGATTCAGTCTTGCTTGAGCTTAAACCTGTTATCGTCGGTTAAGATTCACGCGTTGGAACAACTGCTCCATCTATGCACATTATTTATTATTATATATTTAAAATAAAAGTAAAATTAGCTCATCTGCTTACATTATATATATTCGTAATATAAAAACCTGACCCTACAATAATTGCACGATTTTTCCCATGCCAGTAATGCAATATATCCATTGTAGAGTGCGTGTGACTAGCCACATAATATACAGATAATTACATTTCTTAATCCAAGGGATTAAGAGTCATTATTCTGTAATATCACATCTCATCAATCTTGGCATAAGCACGAATACTTCTAGCAATAACTGACATACCGAGCTCCCGACGTAAATATCTCTACGTTCACTCATCACCATTAGTCAACTCTATCAAAGTCCCTTGAGAATTGAAAAGTTTTTCCACGTTACTCAAAGATATGTCATATTTAATTGTAATTGAGAAATACCCTATAATAATGACAACATGAGTATTATTTCTACAAGTACTTTACTGACTAATATAAAGATATAATTGATCAAATATTTCGACATCTAAAAACTTTTAAATTTAAACAGAGTCATCAGCAAGTACTCACTTGGTATCGTACTCGTTACATCGAATTATGGTGGTACGCTAATTTGATACGAGTATCTTCCAAATATTAAAACTCTTAAAGTTTTAACTCTTTAAGTGTATTTCTACTTATTTCACAATCGTGTACTGAAATGTGTTTGAGTTTACGCGTATAGAATAGCTCTATGGAAAACGATTATTTATTATTAGGTATTTGACTGGCAATGACAGCTGACGTCAAAGGCTTCTTGTGGCATAACGGAGCGAAACTCACAATACTTAAACTGACTTACAAATCTAGGGATCAATTGCAATCTTTGTCTATAAATATCAGATTTCAATCGTTTTAATGGTTCATCAAAATCTTTTATCCATTTGAATATATTCAAGACCATTTAATTTTATCTACATACTAAAAAACATATTGTTTCACCCTTCATTTATTTTTTATGTAAATTCTATAACTACCTTTTGGATTTAATAAATATTACATGTAATAATAAATAGTATACAACAAGCGGTGTTTTATTATACACGTTATTCATGGCATAGAAAGGTATGTTTAAAAATATCATACATATATTTTAATATTTATAACTCGTTACAAATTAAATGCATTGCCAAGCGATCACAAACAGTTAGTTCAGCAGGACAAGCGCGAAATGTAGCCTATACATTAATTTATATTCAAGGGACGTGCGTTAACGGTATCATACTAAAACTTCAGACCGGCTAAGCGTTATTGTACCTGATTATATAATTGCAATACGACCATACTATTGTTAGTCTTTGGTTAAAAACCAAATAATCACATGTAAGATGTATGATTACCATACAAATTTAATTTTGTAGATGATGATGATGTCTTCCTTAACGATTTCGCCTACGGCAGTCTATCTCATGGGAGACTAGCCAACTGCGCAGGACATATTATAGTGATCATGTGTGTTCGCAAACAAAAGTGTACTCACTCTATTTTCTCACTCTTATAATACGATGGGACGACAAATCCGACACGAGAGTTCAGGTGCGGGACCTTATGTGCTTTCCGGTGGAAGTATGTACACGGGAGTGTACATACTTCCACCTTCCAGACTCCGGGCTGCTACTGAGAATTTTGCGACAAAAAACCCATTAACTTTTATCGGTCCCACCTGGGGCTTGAATCCAGGATCTTGGGATGTGCGGTTTTATAATTAGCCACTAGAGAAACGAGGCAATTTTGTAGAAAATAGATAATGTCTGTATTGTAATTAAGTAAAAAATGGGTTAAAATCAAATTTTAAGTACAACCTTTTTTATATTGCATAGGTAGGCGGACGATCATATAGGCCACCTGATGGTAAGTGATCACCAACGCCCATAGACAATGGCATTGTAAGAGATGTTAACCATCGCTTATATCGCCAATGCGCAACCAACCTTGGGAACTAAGATGTTATGTTCCTTGTGCCTGTAATTACACTGGCGCACTCACCCTTCAAACCGGAACACAACAATACCAAGTACTGCTGTTTTGCGGTAGAATATCTGATGAGTGGGTGGTACCTACCCAGACGAGCTTGCACAAAGCTCTACCACCAAGTAACCTACCTAACCTACTTGAAAGATAAACATACAT
Source organism: Nymphalis polychloros (assembly GCA_905220585.2). Classification (NCBI taxonomy): domain Eukaryota; kingdom Metazoa; phylum Arthropoda; class Insecta; order Lepidoptera; family Nymphalidae; genus Nymphalis; species Nymphalis polychloros. The sequence continues at coordinate 12,672,541 of HG992243.1, read as the reverse complement.
TTGAATTAATTGAAGAAATTATTATAAATTTATTTGTCTATTATAAGTAAAACTAAAATACAATTATATTTAAATAAAGTTTTGCCACTTTTAACATCGATGAAAAAAGTTTTGATATGAAAGCAAAGAAAATATTTATTAAGTATCAAAAGCACACCCAACTCACTATAAATAATGCTTTTATTTTATTGTTAAAATATAATTATATTATATGTAAACATATTTAATACAAAAACTACCTTTTAAAATTAGATAATTACGTATGCCAATTAAGAGTGCTATTTTAAGAATATTTAATTTTAATATTGTACACCGTTTCCAATGCATTTGATTATATCACACTTTTTCACTTTTGTGATTATCCACACGTCTAATAAAATTACTATGACCATTCACAATTACAACAGTTTGTTTCAACAATGCAAGCTTGAATGCACCTTTCTCTTTCCCTCGTATGAGTTTATTTGTCGGCTAGAGCGGGATTTCCCAACCGGCTAACAATGTACTTGCCACTAATGACTGGATCTAAGGCTATAACTTGAAATTTTTATGTTAATAAGATTGCGATGTGTTGTTCTAATTATTTCATTAGTAAAGAGTGGTCGCGGATTGTGGGTGGTCGTGTGTGGTGTTTTGTTGTTTTGTTGTAACTGTTGTTGTTGTAAAGATGGATTTACGCAACCACAAGTTGTTCAGGCTCAGGACCAAGACGAACTTATCGAGGTCTTCGTCGATATCTACGCCGAGGTATGTGGATTTCAAGTGAAAGGTCTTTTTGCGACTGCGTTTACGCTTCGTGTATTTTATATAAGTCTTTTAGTATGTATACTTTTCGACTATTCTAACTATTTACTTGCGCTTTTAATTTCAAAAACAGTTATTTCGTATTTTAATAACAATATAAAAAACTAATTACATAATATTTTATAACCAATATTTTTATATATGTGGTGAAATTTCTTTATACTTCTAGATAATTTTGAACTTAGTATTATCTTAATCGATTATAACAACGTATTAACCATCTACCGCCCATAACATTGAAAATGTTACATGAGAATCAAATTATTAAAGATATATTTACGTCAATTGGCGTCGTTTACTTGTTTAAAACATTATTAAGCCAACTACGCTCGACAGTGAAGTATTTTATTCAAATGTTTTTTGTTTTCTTCTACATAACAGCTGAGTGATAACTTGAGTTATCATGCAAAAAATTCAAACCTTTTTTCGAATTTCCATAGCCTACAGTCACTATATCACATCAATTTAATTATTGATTGACAAAACGAGAAGGCAGTTTCTTGACATATCTATCTCAATGGTCGATCACCATTGTTGAGTTTTATCAAGATTGTCAATACGCGTCTAACTATTCGACACGATCATTTGACGCTTTTCCGTATCATAGTTTGCCAATATTCCTATCAGATGCGATTAGCTCATGAGTCTGCAGATCCTGAGGACCCTGGGTTTTACCCCCGGGTTGGTCAATAATTACTTATCGGTTTTCTGTCAAGAAATTCTCAGTCTCAGAAAGCAAGTAAAGCCGTTGGTTCTGCGCCTAAACTCTCTGGGCGTGTCGGAAGTCCCCTTGGTTTATGAAAATGGAAGAATAGAAAATTATTTATCTGTTCCTTGAAAACTATAGTCTTAGTCTTGATGTATTAGTTATTTATTTAAATGTATTAGTTATTTAGTCAAAAAAAGATAAGAATAAGAAGATTAATTTTATATTAATATTTTTAGTAACAGTTCAAATATTCAATGCGGATTTTTATAAAAAATGAATAAATTGAAGTAGTTTATATTAATATATAAGAAGTACATTATGTAATGTTTAAGAGTACACGTGAACTTTTATAATTCCAAACAACAATAATATGGTAAATATCACGTGTATGAATAATGATTATTTAAATATTTTTCTTTACATAACCGATGACTGAGGGTAAAAAGGTTTTGAATGACGTATCTCAGTAATTGAAATACTAATTAAATGTAAAGATGACTACATCATCCTTGATACACTTTAACAACAAAACATATGATAGAAATGTTTATATGATTACCAATTGAATAGTATGAACAATTAATAAGTTATCAGCTTCACATTTAAAGTATAAAGATTTGTGCATGTACAAATGTTTGTTTTTCAATTTTCTTTTTGTAGCAAGGAATAGTAATTAAAATTTTAATTAGTATGTAGTGTTTGCTTTTGAATGGTTTTACATAATCTGTGGATATATTATAATAGTATGTATGTAAGAGTGACCAATGTAAAAATCGCTAGCAAATCTAATAAATAAATAAATAAATAGTTATATTGGGAGCGGGGGTTGGTCGCCTTCTTGGATAACGCGCCTTTGCAAATATCTCGTAAGCTATTTATTGTACGATAAAGAATGTCACAACCGCCTTTACAAACTATTTTTATGGATATTTTTTTCATATTCTTATTAATTTTTAAGTGAGAGTTGATTGAATAATAAGCTTGTTGTATGAATTTATATTTACTTAATGACTTTCAAAAAAGTATTATTTCTAGTAAAAAATCTATGGTACAGGTTATAAGGTTATATATATATGATAAGGTATATCATTAATCGACCTCGCTTTCGGTCCTATTTTTGACCAGTATAATCCATAACAAAACTTATAACGTATTTTATTCTACTTTACATTGACGAGCCGGTTGGCGTGGTTGGTAAGATGCTTGCCTTTCACGCCGTAGGTCGTGGGTTCGATTCGCACCCAGGACAGGCGTTTGTGTGCATGAACATGTCTGTTTTCCTGACTCTGGGTGTAATTGTCTATATAGGTATGTATTTACAAAGGAAAAGTAGTATATGTAGTATATCAGTTGTCTGGTTTCCATAGTACAAGCTCTGCTTAGTGTGGGATCAGATGGCCGTGTGTGGGTAATGTCCGCGGGACATTATTATTATTATTGTTAACTCGGCTTAAACTTTTTTTAATCATTTGGATTAAAATAATTATTGCAAAGTTATTCATTTCATTTTTGTTTACAAAATTATATTATAACCGTATATAAAATAATTAAACTTACTACAGTATTATTATACGACCGTTGTAAGAAAAAAAAAACATTTAGAACTAACGTCATAGATACAAAAGTATTATAAACGGTAAACGTGCTACACTTTACACAGATTAAATTTAATAAGAAATAATTGCTTTCAACTGGTAACTCGTGCCTTTAACAATCACGCTTTTTGTTGCTATTACGCAAGGCAAACATTAGCAGAATTAATGGACTAACACCGGCTCTTAAATGCATGTATGCAAAGTTTGGGAGAAAGTCTTTGTGACCGATATTATGCCAAATTAATTCGGTTTCTATTTCCGCAACCATTACACAACGGCTTTATAATTTGATTGTTCTTGAATTATAGCAATTCTTTATTTAAATTCCTAAAAAAAATTGTTCAGTTAACTCAACCTTTTGCAAACATCATAACATCTTTTAACATATTTTTTTTTTTATAAATATTAAAACGAAAATATATACATATGGTGAAATATTTTAACTCTTTACCAAAATACGAATAAATCTTATTAAATTATATTTATGTGAGATACAAATAACAATAGACGCTAACTTGAGCTAAATCGGACCTAAGTAATCTAACCTTGTACACAATCTGTATGTTCTCACGTCCATATGTGCTTAAAATTTTTATACTAGCTGCAGTTACAACCTTTTTTGGCAGATGCCTCTTTAGAGACAATTGAGTTAAAATACGTGTGTGCAATTTGAACTTTAATATCTTCGGAATTAGGAGTATATTTCTACGTACTCTTGTGTGTAGACAACTGGCAATACTTGTTATAACATTGCATTTAAAGTTCATTGGAAACCTATACATGTACTAACTATTATTATTTTTATCTAAGGATATAAGCAGCGAATATTAAATTATATTCTCAGAACAAGAGGTTACATGAAAAACATACATTGGTTTAAAATTATTTTATAAATTAGGTATTTAATAAGTATTCATTAATCATTGGTCTAGTTGCTAGCTTATATCGCCGCTGATCTCTAGATCCTGTGTTCAAACCTCAGGTCGGACCAACAAAAAGTTTTTCCGTCAAGAAATTATTAACAGTAGCGCAGTTGATAGTATTTACACTACCGTGCCTCGGAAAGTTTGCAAAGCACCTGAACTCTTTCCGCCCAAGTATCTTACAAGTGAGAGAATAGAGACTGCACTTGTGTTTACGCACACTAGGTATAATATGGGTGTATAAAGTTATAGCAACCCGTTGGATGTTTTTATTAAATATATCTTATAAGTATATAGTATGTGTTAACACATAGCACAAGTTATTTCCACGGGGTTACTTATTTCTCGTTTACAATGTTATTTTCATATTTATGATAAGAATAAATTAAAATATTTAATATCCCTACAAATGTCACACTTTTTATGAGTAACAGAACCAATTCCAGTCTGTCCAAATCGTAAGAAACTTACAACTTTTTATTACCTTCAGAAGTATTCGTTCAACACACCAGTTTTGGTGTTAGAGGAAATAAATAGAATTTTTGTACATATTTCTGTAACTGTTTACAAATTACGATTGAAAAAAATTCTACCTTGACATACATTTTATATATATTTCAATTCATATTATAAAATTAATTTGGTAACAAGCAACCGCTTATGGATTCGTTAAATTATATATTTTCACTTAAATCTATTGTGATTTCTTAATTTGTGATAGAGTTTTGTCCTTTTTTGTTTGAAGTTCAATTATTTATTTTGTTATGCAAGTTCGTAGGTTTCTAATAATATAAGTTTCTAGACGTTAATCAAATGTCAACTGTTAATTTTGAAAGTTCAGTATCAATCAGTTTAATCAATTTAATTTAACAAACAAACTCAATTTTTCATTTATAATAATGGTAAGGATTATATTGATATATAATATGATTGACTTGTGTACTATCAAAGTCATCTTTTGTTCCACATCGTTTATTTTTTTTTTATTATTCAAATTAATAAATAAACAAATCATACAGGAAAATCCTTCTGCTCATTATGTTAAACATAACATAAATTGTATTAAAAAAATACTTGTTAGACAAATTATCTACCTGACCGCACAGGTCATGATAATAGACGTAACGAGCCTTATCTAACAATTAATCTGTACATTATTGGTTTTGTTTCTATAAAAAATAAATATGATATACACTTAATTCATTCTTATCATAATTATTTAAATGTTAATAGCATGAATTCGCATCGAATAAAAAATGTTCCTTATCGATATTTTAATAATAGAATTCAATATAAAATCTGATACTTTGTAGCGTTAATACAAAAGCATTTTTGTATATCGATGCTCAGTTTTTATTGATTTTATTCAATTTTAATATTGAAAAATTCTTAAACTATTACATTATAAATTATCGATACTTATTTAATAATATTATCTATTATTATCATGTGCTAAAATTTAAATTACAATTTATTTCGTGTTGGGATGTGAAGGAAAACATCGTGAAGAAACTAGCACAAATCGGATGAAAATCGGCTTTATGTGTATCCACCAATCCTCTTTAGAGCAGCGTGGTGATATAGCCTCCAATCCTTGTTCGCAATAGGAGAAGACAAATAAATATCCTACCCGACGATAAACAGTCACCTAACCTAACCTAACCTTTACCCATAGATACTGGCAAGATACTGGCAATGTAAGACGTGTAAACCCATCTTTACATCTAAGATGTTATGCTTGTAGTAACAGCCTGTGAATGTCCCACAGCTGAGCTAAGGACTCTTCTCCTTTTTTTTTTGAGGACAAGGTTTAGAGCTTATTCCACCACGCTGTTCCAATGCGGGTTGGTGGAATACACATGTGGCAGAATTTGAGTGAAATTTGACACATGCAGGTTTCATGTAACACGATCATCGGTTAAGATTCATGCGTTTTTTTAGCCACTGGGCCATTGGCATACTTGTAATAACTATTCAAAATGCAACATAGCAATATAGACTATTTATATATGACGGTAGAGTAATTAATGTGTTAGTAATACCTTATATAATCATAGTCATAGACTGATAGATTAATGCACTTGTATAATGGTCGCATTTATTCAACAAATCTTCAATCAAAACTGTTACAATTGATTGATGTTTTTATGTTTGTATTTCTTAAAATACTTATTCTGTTGTAAAATACATAATAATTATGTAAAAAACGTCATTTGTTTATTAAAGTTTCTTATAGATAAGTAAATTACATAAACAATTTAAACGATTTTATATTAGAATTTAATTTCAAATCTGGGCTGAAGTACTGCTGATCTTAATGTATTCATTAAGTTCGTGTTCAATGGTAATCAATGTTAATCAATGTTTAAATTATAAATTTTCAATTTAAGATTTTTTTAAAGGTATTTAAACAAAGATAGAAAATTAAATAATCCTAAAATATTCCGTATATAGTGACCCAGAACCCGGTCAAGCGCACAGGTTCTTAGTCAACGCGCTGTGCAAAGAATTTACAATCAGTAGTGAGATTCGCAAACCACGAAATGTCACCTGATTGTAACGGCAGATAAGTATAGCGGTCCATACCATCACATTATATCATTATTCAAGTGGACGGGTTCATTTAACATAGATCTCGCACCGAAATATCCCATCATACTATCCAACTAAGTACTCTAAACGAACACGTGTTTTAAGCATAAGCCAATACAATTCCGGGCAAACGGTATTGAATTTTCTTTAGTGATAAATTTATAAATATTACTCTTATTGTTGAATAATCAATTTCCGATTTAATATATAAATAGCACGTGATAAGACTTTCATGAATTTTAAAGGTATAGTAAAGTAAAGTAAAGTAACAGCCTGTGAATGTCCCACTGCTGGGCTAAGGCCTCTTCTCCTCTTTTGAGAAGAAGGTTTTTGGAGCTTATTCCACCACGCTGCTCCAATGCGGATTGGTGGAATACACATGTGACAGAATTTCAGTGAAATTTGACACATGCAGGTTTCCTCACGATGTTTTCCTTCACCGTCGAGCACGAGATGAATTATAATCACAAATTAAGCACATGAAATTCATTAAAGGTATAATCATACTTAATTCTGCATACGTAATGTCAAAATAAGCGATGTTTGGTTTAGTTTTAATTTTAAGCCGAGCAAGGATCTATATAAAAATCCAATAAAAATCCAATAATTTAAGAGGACATATATACAATATATATCATGAATGCCTGCATGTTCATATGTATGTATTTAAACTTAGAAACATCTTATTATAATATTTAAAATGTTTGAATATCTGACGCCAAAATAATGATAATCATACAAAACAAATGTAGTAAAACCGGTATACGATTAGCTCACTCTGATCTACGATTAATACATTACGACAAAACATATGCAATTAACTCTAGAACCACATGACCATAACTTTAACTGCGGTCAACAGATAATCGCCTAGGTTTCCTTGTACCTCGGCCCGTTACAAAACGTGCTTCATATCAAATGCCATTGCCAAACTGATAAAAGAAAAAAAAAAGAAATTCAGGAATATAATAATTATTTTGCTGTATGTTTTACGACAACATTGTGCTATAGGATAGTGTCAAATATTTCTAATGTACTTTTGTTTTTTAACCAAACTTCCGATGCATTTTTAATTATACGTACAACATAAACCATTACGTTTAACTTTTAAAAAGATTTTAATCGTATGAAAAATGTACCAACAACAATAATAAGTAAGTAAATTAAGAAACAGTTAAATATACCAATCAAATTTCGACTAATAGAAGTCGTTTTAAGCTAGCAATTAAAAAATAAACCTATAATTTAAAAAAAACACGTTTAACAAAGGAAAAGGATTATACCAGTAATGACATTTAAAAAAAGAAAAAGTTTTTACTAGACTAGCGGTTGATTTGACGTGAGTACGGAACCAGTGTTTAGCTTAGGTAGACGGTAGACGGCAGACTTTGATGTTATCCTTCTGAGCTTCGCACGCGCAAATCTTATCGGTTTCACGTTTAGACAACTTTTGTAACACTTGCCGACGTGTACCTACGCCTACACACACAAGCACAAAAGCTGTGCCATTTTAAATATATTAGAAAATTGATGATATTATTTTATTAGAATTACTAATTTATAACAATCTCGTTGAATATTTCTTCGATAATTTCTATAATTAATTACGATTCATTTACTAATAAATAGTTCGTTCTATTGAAATGATGTAATTTCTATACTACAATTGTTATAAATAAATTTAGTATTTTATTTAATAAAAATAATCTAACCTCACAGAACCTTTACTATAAAAAGAAGGTATTACTAATTATATGTTAATTTAATAAAAAAATAGTATTAGCACTTTATAGTGAACGGGTACGATACTCTATCGAGGTCTCTACTCCCACATCGGTTGCGACCTTTGATTTACGTAACACGGTGGGCTTAACATCACACAAACGGTGCACGTATTACGTTGCAGAGATTTTATTAAATAAAATATCCCAGATTTTTGTTAGCAAGTTGAAATATCATAATGTATTTGTTAGAAAAAATCTATCTTATAGATATATATAAAAGCCAAACATTATTTGGTTAATACGTACATAGGTATTAACCAAAAAATGTTATCATTACAAATGTTGAAACATATATTGAATTTATTATCTTATTATTTTAAGTGAAAATTATCTTATATACTTGAAATTAAATAGTTAATTGGACATCATGCATTCCTTTTATAAATTGCAAGAATGTCATTTTGCGGTATCTAACTTATATGAAACTATTGCCAAACGTCTATCGTCATACCGGCTAAAATAAATTTTAACGTAGAGGCACAGAATTCATCAAATTATCAACCGGTGCTATCTTTAAGGTCACGAAAAATATGTGAATTAATTAAATGTACCGACGATAAACAAAATGTTAATGTCGTGTCGAAAAGTGACCGTGAACCGATTAGTATGACTTCATTGCCTAACTTTAACTCAGCATTGTCAATAGTTATCTTAAGTTTAGCTGCGTATTGCGAAAATATTCTTTTCAAACAATCGCCTTATGTATGAAAATAGGACGCGACCAATCATAGAAAGAAACTTCTCAGCTTCATAATGCAGTATTTTATCAAAATACGAAAATCTGTACGCGATTCTACTTCTTAATTTTAAGATCATAAGAATTGAAATAGCTCGGTAATAACCCCAAATTGTACATAATAGTTACCTGTAATTAGAATCTCGAGCACGTTGTCATTTGACTTGGAAAGTAGTTGTGAAGAATGTTCGCCGGCTATTTTTACTTAATTTTCAACAGTGTTGTAACATTTAACGCACCGACTTACAGAACACGCGTGTAACAGTAATTTTTGTAACACATGTCTAAAAAGTCTGAAAAATATATAAAAAATATTTTATTGTATAGGTAGGCGGCCGAACAAATGGGTCACCTGATGGTAAGTGGTACCAACGCCCATAGACATTGGCATTGTAAGAAATGTCAATGTTAACCATCGCTTAAATCGCCAATGCGCCACCAACCTTGGGAACATGTTATGTCCCTTGTGCCTGTAATTACACTGGCTTTTATTATATTATTTATAAGTAAATACTTATTTAATTTATATTATAATTTACTACTTTAATAGTTTTAGAAATCAGCATTTGACTCGAATTGTTGTTTAAATATGAAGTAACAAAAGAATTACAACGATAATTTAAACGCCTCCACCTAACAACCGATCAAATTTAATACGTTTTAAACGCTTCGTTCCTCGCATACAATCCCGCTTGTAAGATAAAACGATTACATAACACCACGTGGCATCCTTACCGTAGTAATTGCATGCCTCCGAGTTATAAAAATAAACTAAGAATACACGTTCCGCTAGGTTCCCGTAATGACTGGCCGTCTAGGCTTAACGGGACCTCGACGATGCGCTGATAGCGAAAGCGGCTTTAATAGTTGCGTAAGGATGTTCGCCTCTAGCGATTTATTTATTTTATAGTCTGCATAAATAAGTGATTCTTAAGAATTATTGTTTTTGATGATTGATGATAATTTCGGCTTAGTATCAGAACAGATTTTGTTCTTAAATGAGGCTCTTGTTTCATAATATGTGTCAATATTATCAAACAAGACTTCAATTAAACGTTATATTCTTCTAAAAAAAAAAAAAAATTGTACTCCCAAAAAATGAATTTAGTTACAAGCAATCAATTAAGTGATATAGGTCGATAGTTTTGCCTTTTATCTTTGCAGATATTAAGGTACACGTAATTATTGTATTTATCTCTCACTTAATATTAAATAGCGAAATGCATCAAATCGCTCAATTCAAAATATCGGTATCGTATACCCGCTTTACCCTTAGACCCGCATCGATATAGGTCAGTTGAAACAGGTTCGCTGACGTAATTATTATACAACACTATTACAACCCCATGATCTTAAGCATTTTGTATTGTACACCGATTCAATCAGGTGAATAGCTGTTTCCTTAAGCATTCAATGTTTCAAGATTTATGATAAAATTGTTTACCAAATTATAAAACAAATGATAAATTTAGCGCTCGTTTCACTATTGGATCATTACATTTTTTTTATTTTTTATTTCGTGGGAAGGCGGACGAGCATATGGGCCACCTGATGGTAAGTGGTCACCAACGCCCATAGACATTGGCATTGTAAGAAATGTTACCATCGCCAATGCGCCACCAACCTTGGGAACTAAGATGTTATGTCTCTTGTGCCTGTAATTACACTGGCTCACTCACCCTTTAAACCGGAACACAACAATAGCAAGTACTGCTGTTTTGCGGTAGGATATCTGATGAGTGGGTGGTACCTACCCAGACAAGCTTGCACAAAGCCCTACCACCAAGTAAACATATTGTTAATGCGTGCATTTATAGAATAGCAAATTAATTATATAGAATTATCGCTTAACATAAATAGCATCGCTTTGCATATTTTTTATAAATATACTTATCGGTCGGTAAAAAAGACACTATTTATATTAAATTAAATATTATCAAATAAACAATTCATGAATTCGCTTAGATCAACACACTCCTTGATCGATGACATGACGGGTATGTGCGCGTGCGCAGCGTTCCTAACATCGCGCAATTTAAAGCATAAGTAGCATTCTGCAATAGGATCTACTTTGATAAGTGTTAAAAGGTATTTTCATATGTTCAGAATTTATTATAAATAAAATAATATTGGTATTTTTATATAATTAACCTTACGTGTCATTTTGTACAAATTAGCACCTTTCATTCTTGGACATGAAATAAATAGACAACTCAGACAGTATGAAGGCAATTTAGACGAACGAGAAAAACAAAGCTATCTTGATCATGCGGTAATAGATTGCGAATGATACTCAGTCGAGCGCTAAATCAGCTGTGAAAGTCCCACTTACTAACAAAAAGGGTAAAATGTTTTGTTTAAACATTTGTTTTGGAGTTCCTTTTTTTGGTAACTTAAATAACAGTTGCCTTACCTCAGACCATATAAAACAAAAAAAACAAAAATTACCGTACTCTTCGTAATAAAATTCATAATTTAAAAATAATTTAGGAAAAATAAAAAATAGAAAAGTTGTATGTAAAATGCCGTCAGTTTATCATTCAGTATCATTAGCACGGATCCAATTGCGTTAACAAGACAACATCGAACACTAGGTTATCGATACTTTCTCCGACAACACTAGTCCATTGTTACATTACCAGCGAAGATATAAACAAAGTACGATGAATGGGAGGAACTGTACGATCATTAGATAATGCCAATGCCGAATCCAATGCCACATATTGTTCGAGTCGGAAGGAAGCGTGTATAATGTTTTGTTAGCCCTGGTTTGAAGATGCTAGTGATGTGATATATATGTGTTGTATTAACAACGTGTCGTCGATGTGTTAAAGATTTACTTCTATCATATCAACTGGCATATTTGACAACGATGATGGCGGGAATACGTGAATCTTAACCAGAACCAGTCATTGAATTTTTATGTGCTGTATATACATATGTTTACAACAGTCATTTCGTTCTCAGTACTGAAAATTTATCATGAGGAATCCTGCATGTGTAATTACAGGAACAAGGGACATAACATCTTACTTTACACTTCCAGTGTCTAAGGGCGTTGGCCCTTATGGCCACCTGATGGTAAGTGGTCACTTACCTACTCGTCCGCCTACCTAATCCAAATCCATATTAAAGAAGCTGTTCTTTTTTTGAATCCAAAAAAATGATGAATACTGCTTCGTATATATTTATAAGTGTTGAATAATATGCAGACAATTAACCAAATTATATAATATATTTGTATGCTATTACTTTACAAAATAAAAATTTTGGTCTTAACTCAGTACTCTTGTAACAAAAACGAATTACGCAATCCATAGACTCTTGATCATTTCTAAAATCTCATAATAACTTAACTATCACATTCCCAAAGATTAATAGAGTTTAATTAGTCAAAATTTTCCATTAGGACATGGATAAATAGTCCGTCATTAATATAAAATCATTATGAATAGGGAGCTGATGAAGAGATCTGAATTATAAATGATACAAAATACAATAAAATGCACTGTTTTCACAAGGGTATTGTTTTGTTTTATAATATTAATACGTATGAACTTAAGCTCCCATAGAAAGTTTGACAATTATATTAGTTTGTTATAGAGATTATAATTACGAGGTCCGCCTTAGTTTGTTTTATAAGTTGAATCTTCGTACGTGTTATGAATGATTATAACATAAGTTACCTAAAACTTAAATCCCTTGGCTGGCAAATCTTTGGTATTATTATTAAAATTATCTCACATATTATGTCATCTACCAAGACAAGGCATCGTCTCAATTACATCTAAAAATTAATCATCAGATATTGTTCCAACGAGCAATAATATTTTGTATTCTTCTGCTATTCTGTTAACTCACTTCGTATCATTATTATAAAATGTTGAAAATCGGCTAACAGTGATATGGTATTTTGATCTTTGTATCCTTTTAAGTGTTATAATTATTATAGTCAATTTCGCATATAACTCTCTGACCAAACTATCGTGGTCTGCGTTGAGTTTAGACTTCTTTCTTACTCTAAAATTGAAAGTTCTTTCTTTCTTATTCTAATATCTCTACTTATTTGAATAATATAATTCAAGCAACAAATAGAACTGCGAAAAATTTTTGTCAACCCTGAAAATGTGTAAATTAATTAGAAGTTAAGTGAAACTATTAATACAAAAAAAAAAAAAAAATTTAATCAGCCACATTATAAATTCGATATGGCTCCTAAAGGATACACTGACGTAACAGTTGTACCTATTTTGTTAAATAAATAACTATTTGTACTAATTCAATATAATATTGTTACAGCCTAGGTCCGTTTGAAGCGGCGACGGGGGGAGAGATGGTGTCTCGGCGGCGTATTCTGTCGCGATCTCGCGATGATCTTACACAAGCATTCGCCCCTCAGATTGAGGAAGAGGAAGATGTGTGGTACCAGAAAGATAAACTGTATAAGGTAAAACTAATTGAAAATTTATATGTGTTAATAATTCAGAACATAATGTAAAAAGCCCTAAATAAAATTTATCATAAAATCTTTAACGAAATGAGAATTAGATATAAATATAATAAAATTGACAAGTTACATTATTAATTTTTACACCTCAAACGCGAAAGGGCGTACTAGTGCTCTATTACCGCTAGAAAATATATTTTTTGTAAGTTGAAATTTATTTCATTTTCTATTTCTAATCTACTTCATTTTTATACGCACATATGTATAGCATTGTAATATTAATATATTCTCGTATATTATTTAAAAATACATTAAAATGAGTAATTATATTAACGTCAATTGAAATTTCCTAATGTTTTGATGATTCCGAAATTCTTTAACCTATTTGTATATAAATCATTATTAATTATTTTGACAAAATTCTAAAATAATGAAAATATAATAGATATTCGATAATATCTAATCGGTTTCTTACTTTCTATGCATCAATCACGAGGTCGGCGAGCCAATATAAGTAACGTTACAGACGAGTTCACACCGATATCGTAATAATAGTTGGTAGGCAATACAAATGACAGGGAATATAAGAAACTAATACCTTTAATGCTAACGTTTGTAAGGGACGAACACAAAGAAAGTTAATTTTTAAAATTACAGACTTCCATAACGGTATCGGTGACTCGAGGACTGCTTTCAAATATGAAAACATAAAACAAAGTGTTACCTAATTTATGAATAAATAAATCATTAAGATCCAAATGGTTTTTTGTTGAATTTTTATCGCTGGAATGTGCTAAGCTGTTAAACTATGCGAATGACCGTTGCGAAATATGTGTTACGCAATAAACACGGGTGTACAAATAACCAAGCTAACTAGCTTGGTTAATTTAATAAGCACTAGTGTCCCATAGTTGTTCCGCATAAATGTATCCATTTCCTTTGTCTACGGCTGAGTTTTTTGTAACTGTTTCCGATTATGCTATTAAGGACGTGAGAATGTTTCTGGCCTTACTAAGTAATCCGAACGCTCGCCACGTTACGTTTGATTTTTATCTCTTTATCAATGATATAATTCTGTTTGTCCCAATCGAACTTGATTTGTAATCGATATATTCTCGTTATTTTGGAATTAAGCTATCAATTTCGACTATATATATGAGCTTCTATACAATATTGGTGCCTAAGTTTAGTACATTTTTCATATTTATGTGGGCAGTATAATAACAATGATAAAAGTTTCTTCAGAAAACCCATAAATCTAAGAAAAATGGACAGTTTTCTTATCATACTTCATAAGTAATCCATACTCTCATTTTTATATATCTGTCGGAAATTAACAAAACTTTCATAATATATTAACAATCGTATTTGAATAATTATCTTGTCTGTCTTTGACAAATAATTTTGCCGATGTTAAACGTTAAAGGACATTGAAAAACATAAAAATTGTTGCCAAATTTTCATTTTTGCTTGATTTGAATTATTTAATTTTATCTATTACAATATGTACAATAGATCAAAGTTATTCAAGTATTCCCTTCAATATTTATATCATTTATTTCTGCATACATTACTTTCACTTATTTATATTTTTGCTGTATTTTAACTTTCTCAATTTTTAGGAAAACGATGTCTTATTCTATTGTCACATTTGATTCGGGTCGATTTCTTTCCACGATCTCTCAACTACGCAAGATAATGTCACACATTTGAAGTCATCGTGACGACTATTTTGTTGGAACGAATTTACAATGGCCATCCTCTAAAGTACACGATTAGGCCGTATAGTTCTGTCGTGAACCTTCATTACGAAATCATGATGTTTAACATTATAATTGCATAATTAAAAAAATCTTAATAGACATTGTCCTGGGTTCAACGTAACAACAATTTCAAATACTTATTGAAAAACTTTAAGTCGTCATTGTTATTGCAAATAATAATGACTTATTAAAAATTCTTAATCCACGACGTATTCATGAAATTGTCTCGTTTCATAGCTTAATTCTTAATATTCTGATTATTATTAAAAGAAAATGAGTCCACAAATTCGTTCCATGTTTTCTTAACAGCATGGAATAGTTTAGTGGGAACTTAGTCTTAATTTTCGTGACCAGCTGCCAATCATGGACAAGCGGGTCAACTCTGACCCATTGATCGAGATCGTGACCGATACAACAATGGTCTGTTACAGCACCGAACCGTCCGGGAAACAGCAAGTTTCGCTGTTTGACCTTACTTAGTATACAATGTCAAGAATTATCAAATAATTTCCTGAAATCTTACAAAGCTGTTGCTAACAGCTACTTTGTAAACAAATCCCAAAGTTGTCTTATTTTTGTAGAAAAACACTGGAATATTAGTTTTAGAGGTGAATTTGTTGTTTAATCCAAGTGAGTTTATAAATTAAGATCAAGTAAATCATTAACATCAACTTCCAATATAAATATATTTTTTTATTATAATGTAATCGAACATAAGTAATTTAATCTGTACTAAATTATATTTTATATTTCGGTTTCATTTCAAAGTTTTGACATATTTTTATCAAGTATCCTATTCGTATAATTATGTTGTCATTTTATGACAAGTTATTTTACTGAAAATAAGCTTTGAAGGTCATTGAAATACAATTCCATTTGCCAAATTTTAATCCTTATTGCTTTTATTTAAGTAACTTACGACGGGTGTTAAAAATAATACGTTCTCGATAAATACAAAAAACGTAGACATTAAGAAGAAGATTATTCTCATAAAATTGACATTGGATTTTTTGAAATCATATTAATGAAACTATTTGACAATTTGTTTAATTCTTTTCATTATTTTAATTCTCAGCTCATTTTCAATCTTATCAATTATGTAATAAAATAAAAAGTTATTTGTTTTCCAAATGAACACATTAAGTTTGAAATTAGCTTGGTTGTACATATTATGTCGTTGATCTGTTTCTCCTATTCCGCTTCTTTTTTTTTTATTGTGTAGGAACGCGGGCGAGCATTTGGGCCACCTGATTGTAAGTGGTCACCAACGCCCATAGAAAATGTTAACCATCGCTTACATCGCCAATACGCCGTCAACCTTGGGAACTAAGATGTTACGTCCCTTGTGCCTGTAATTACACTGGCTCACTCACCCTTCAAACCGGAACACAACAATACAAAGTACTGTTGTTTTGCGGTAGAATATCTGATGAGTGGGTGGTACCTACCCAGAAGAGCTTGCACAAAGCTCTACCACCGAGTTTCCTGAACGAGTGGCACATATGGAATCATTATCAGTGCAATTGGTTCGCCAGTACTGTTTTGATTCTAGTGTCAACCGAATGATAGAACTGATAGCGCAACGCTACATGGTATATACATACAAAATATATAGCAGCGATATGCCGATTCGACTATTTCAGGCTCAACCGGACGCATTTTAACCGAATATTCTTTGGTCGAAATTGAGCCTTTTCTGTGCCTAATCGGTATACCTGACGTGTATACCCTTAATTCTACGTAAAGCGTCTTTTAATCTGATTGATAGTTAATTTGGTTGCACACTATAATCCTCCAAGAAATATTCCGGCTTAGGACCTTTATTTTGACATTAAATTAAGATTTTGAGTTTTATTGCGTTACGAAACTTTTGAATTGACGACATCAAAAATCTTAATCCTTAAAAATCAATTTCAATTATATCAGTGCCAAAAAAAAGCAACAAATTAATTAGAAATATATTAAAACCAATTCATCAAGCACTTTAATATACTAAAAGTCAAACATAGTAAAGATTAAAAGCAAATACAGATTTTCTACTTAATTAATAGAAATATAATATTTGTAATTGCAATTTTATCCCATAAATAGATAACAGCTGGCAGTTTATAATTGTTCCCAATTCCTATCTACGTTTAACAAATATCAGTCGTTATTGAATCATATTTAGATAAAGTTCCAAACAGCCTCGG
The DNA here is from genome assembly GCA_905220585.2 of Nymphalis polychloros. NCBI lineage: Eukaryota > Metazoa > Arthropoda > Insecta > Lepidoptera > Nymphalidae > Nymphalis > Nymphalis polychloros. The sequence goes on along the minus strand of HG992243.1, from coordinate 12,654,996 downwards.
TCAGTTAAACGAACATAAATTATACAACCATGTCCTTATTACACGATTGGCACTGGCCACTGTGCTCATGTCGCAAGTTAGTATTGGCCAATACCTGTCTTGGGACTTGTAATGCGACAAATGTACTAGATTTCAAATTGTATTTTGTCTAATCGAAGTTGTTGTGATTGTTTGTGATTTATTCATGCAAGCTTAGATATAAATAAAAAAAATTACAAGAACCTTGCCATGTTAGAACAAAAAAAAAACGAGAAGATTTACCACAGTCTAGTTAAACCTTTAATGTTGACAGGAGAAATACCATAAATTTTTCGTCTTTTTCGAGAATCGTAATTGCGATTTAATGGAAAAATGTTGCTAACATTCTTTTATATAATAAATTTATACTAATTTAAGTCCTCAACTTAAATAATTAGTTAAAATATGTATTTAGCAGTAATACGGGTATAAATTAATTTAATATTAAATAAATTTGTATTTAAAACAAGTATTTCATAATTCGTACTCGTACCTAGAATTATTTATACAATTTACTATTTTTTTTCACATGGCAAGTACACCTCGCCCTGACTCTATATTTAAAGGTTATATTAGGAAATCTTGAAATTTGTTATTTAATATTTAACAAGTAAGTAATAACAATAATTTATTCTACTTCAAACCAATTTGATCTAATCTGATGTATGATGTCGGATTACTTTGAAAGTTCCAGTTGCTTCCATATCTCATTAGTGTATTTAAGCACTGAATAAATTCTTACTATTAATACAATAAGCTAGACTGAGTGAAAAATTAAGTGCTTGGAACATTTTATTTGTTTTTCTTTGATGGATTTAATATTCATGATATTATTTTGTTGATGCGCCTGATTATTTATTTAGATATATCATATACATTTGTTGGGTTTTGCAGCTTTAATTGTGTGCCTTTTTTTTATTTATTTATTTACTTACTTAGCAAGCACTAAAACATAAAGATATATAAAACTTAGTCTAACATTAAAATAGCTAAGCGATTCATTAATTATAAGTAAATACAGTATTCACATAATATTCTTAAAAAAAACAAAAAAAAAAACGAACCGCTACTTACTAACTATAAAAAAAAGTTTTAATTATTTATCCTATAAGAAGGATTAATGTATTTCTTGACCTCTTTTATGGTACAAAATGATTGTCTGAACTTTAAAATTAAATATGACGAAAACAGCTACAACGAATCAGTTTCGCTACCTTATACATATCCATTATAAAATGTACAGTTATCAATTTAATCGAAGGTAACAAAAATCATAAGCAGTTTGGTTCAAAATTCGCTTTACGTAATGAAACTGACATTTCTCATCTCCACCGGGGCTTGGATGGTTTAATTGCACAGAAATCACGACTGTCTTTGAAATTTATTTTAAAGCTTAGCTTCTAAAATTATAGCGATAAGGCTTATAATTCAATGGCAATATATGTTAAATATGGTACCAACGACCTCACCCGCGTGATGCGTGCCGAAAGTGAAACTAAGTCATACGTACACTCGTTGTATATATTTTTTGCTATGACGTGATTCGCAAAAACATCTATTAAGTACATACTTATAAGGTACACGTTAAGGTTTAGTTTTTTTAAGTATAACCTAGTTAAAATAATTACAAGGGAAATAAAAATATTCGTTTTACAAACCACGTGCCAAATGTATATTTTATGTTACAATACATAATATAAACAGCATTTTAATTAGGTAGTTCGTTATTTAAATATACATATTACATAATAAAAAAAAATTTTTGAATAACAATATCTTAGTTGATATATAAAAAAAGTATCGGAGTATTATGTAAAAAATCATTCACGGCAATGTAACCTTATTGCATATTTAATATTAATAATAACATTATATTAATATTGATTTTATTTAATATACATATACATATTTTAAATAAAATCGATATTAATATAATGTGTTTCAACGGTTAGTGGAATCGACGAAACGGAAATAGCATTCGTCAGTTAGTTCTGCAATAATTTGATTCGTACCATTTGATGAGCGAACTTTGGCCTTTATATTGACTTAACTTTAACTTTCAATTTATATTAATAGTTAATACAAAGTTATAACATAGTTTGTATCTTTATGATACGCGGTTTAAAAATATTTTAGTATTTTTTCACAGATATATGTTAGCTACATATATAATATAGTTAAAACATGATGACGTCAGCCTTTTCAGTATATTGCTAGAATTTCATTAAATCATGAGGTACTTATAGACATTCTCCTCCAAAAAACCCAAGTAATTGCGAACATACAAGAAACAATATAAAGAAAATTAAAAAAGAAAATCATTAATAGTACCGTTGGAAAAAAAATTACCTATATACGTCATAATCCATTAACTAAATCCTCTTTGTAAATATGATAACACACAATGATTGCAAAACAAGTATGCAAACTACCAATATCTCATTACTGTATTTAAACCTTTACTTAACGACCACCATACATAGTACCAGTCACAATGCAAGACAAGTGGCAAAGCGTCATAGGTCACCATTTGACATTTCGATGATTGAAAGAAAATGCCGCAAGCAAAGATTACGTTGTTACTTGTAGTTAGATCATTAATCTAAAGAAGTGTCCCTTAATTATTTGAAAATAAAGCTTATTTTTCAATGATATTTATTAAAGTACTTATTACTTCTGCCTGTGGTTATGGTCATTGTTCCCTTCTATTAGCGACCATAAGACACATTAACAACGGCTTTTTGTCACTTCATTCCTTAAATCTCAATGAGTGTACTTTAATATGTCTAATTAGCAATTTTCTGCTTCGCTCAATAATATAGCTTTACGATTTTGTATTACGAACTAAAGGTCAACTTTTTTTAATGTTAATATATTAAATATGTTCACATGCATTATGCATTCAGCCTAAACATCTTCTTTCGAAATAACTGCCGCTGTTATTCTATTGGTATTTAGCTGCATGTGTGTAATCGCTAGAAAAGGTTGTAGATATTAATGACTCTGTATGCTTGTGACTGGATTACAACGTCTGGTACAATCGTATATAATAAACATTAATCAAAAGAATTGACATCTTTTGTTATTATGCAAGCGATAATCCGTTCCATCAAACAAAATATAGACATAAGTTTAAGAAATACCAAAAACATGATGACTACAGGGTTTTATATGAAAATTTATTTTATTGAAATAAATATGATTCAATAGTTACATTAGTTATGTTACGGACTATAGCATATAAAAAAGTTAAAAAAAGCCGTAAGTCAAAGTTTTACAACAGTGTTACAGTACAACAACTTTTGTATTTACAACAGTGTTACAGTAGTTATAAAATTAATATTTAAAGAAAAAGAATAATAAAAACGATTCACACGTAACAATTTTGTATTAACGAAAACTTAATTTATTAAAGTAAAAGAAAATATTTAAGTGTTTTCTTAAAATACCCCAAAGCGAATCGTGCAGGCAAAGTATTTATATCCAACCATCCTTGTTCTGATGACCTTAATAATGTGGGAACTAGGGGCATTCGTAATGTCCTTGCACGAACGACCGTAGACCTCCCCACATCCGGCAAGTTTTGATGACCCTTATATGTCACAAACGACGCTACGCTTACATTTTAAGGATCACCAAGACATACCAGTTTAGTAATTTTATAACATTTCGCAAAGCATGTGTCACAATTTTTTATCGCACTAAATATGAAACTATTATTTATTTATATAAAATAGGTAACTGGTTAGAACATGTGAATCTTAATCGATGATTGCAGGTACAAATCCGGGCAAGCATTGAATTTTCATTAATTTAATTTGTATTTATAATTCGTGCATCGGTGAGGAAGCCTGCATGTTCCGATGAAAATTTGCCACGTTTAACTACCAAATTGTAATACAAAATTAGGATGAATTAAATTTTATACTGACTCATACATGTTAGTTTGACGTTTGACGGGATATGATAATTGTATGATATATTAACAAAAAACATGATGTTTGTTTTAAGATTTTATCCCACGGTGTCAACATCCGTATAATTTTTGCCAGGACAAGTTTGACATGGGTTATCAGTAAATCGATTATTATTTAAAAATTTGAGTAACGTAAATGCCATCGATTTAATTCGAAATATGACTGTGCAAAAACTTATACCAGTTTATTTCTTACGTATCAAGGTTAAACGATTTATATATCAATAAAATATATAAAGAAATTTAAATTTGTTCGCAAAAGTTTGTCACGTTAAGTATTGGGATTGTTATTTTTCGTTAAAAAATAATAATAACAATAATTATATCAACGTTTAATATCATCTCATAGTTTTCAATTAGACCAATTTTAATGAAATTCAATTACTCTTTATCCTTCATCAAAGATTCGAATTGTAAAAAATATAACATTTGAGGTGTAAGACAAAGGCAATATAAGATACAAAATGAGTTTTGATAAATATATACATTACAGCGTAATTTTAATGAAATAACATTATTTTATTGACAAATAAAACAAGAATATACTTTAGTTACATTTAAAAAGATTATATTAAATGTAAAACTTGTTACTATTAATAAATATCCTATGTTTCGTGGAGCTATAGTTAAATGTGTAAATCTCTTTGTATGGAAAATAATGACTAATTACAATCAAGTGCCATATTTGCTCGACCTCAACAAAAATCGCATGGACTGATTTGAAACACAATCAACTTGTCACGTTACAAAATTTCTTATACCCATAATGATTGATTTGGACTGTGTGTTTTTTTCCTATCAATTTATTTTTATCTCCCCATCTAATTACTTACATAAACTATATATATAGATATATATAGATTAATAATTGAACAAAATATTTTGATAAAGTTAGACTAATCAAGTTTTTCCATATAATAACTCTAGAAGTTCAGACTATACGATTTCATTCTTTTTCTTTGTGCTTCATTCATCCTTTTCTGCTTTTTATTATTAAAATGACCTTCAAACAAAGTTACCTGTTGTCCGCTTGCGACAGTTGTTTCACCTTTCAAATATATCACTTTTATTAATAGTGAAGTTTCGAATCAACTTCAAATATTCAATTAAGGAATACATTGTCTTTTTATTATTATTAAATAAGAATAAATTGAATTCTATATTCAAAATTAAATGCTTTGTCATATTTAATTTGTGTATTTATTGGGAAATATTTAATAAAGTTATTTTCAATTTATTCCTTCGAAATCTGAAATTTGCCATTCAGTAATTTGGTTTGCGCCCGCTCATTCCAGTTTCACTTTTTAGCGTCTGCAGTGAAAGTCGTTTATCTCAGATCCCAACTCTTCCTTTCGTTTCGCTGCTGTGTAATAAAATTATTAAATATTTGAAATAACAACGTTATAAGCATATAGCAATACAAATTAAATGAGTATATTATTAATATTATTATATTTAGAAGTTAATACGAATAATGAAATGATATATAAAAAAATATAATTAATATAGCTTACAAAAATCGAAAAGGTGATTTGCATTCCTTAAGCTAATTTATGTTTGTACAAGTGTTATATGACCATGCTGTAAATTAATTATTCACTTATACCACAAAGCCTTAACTAAAGAGGCTTCGTATTTAAATATTGTCGAATTAGCAACTTAGTTGCTATGTCCTTGTGAGAATAAAGCCGCGGCCACACGCCATACGACGAGGCGAACTGGTGACCAGGAAGCGAACAACTTTCTATTTTGCGCACCTGTCTCGTTCTGCAGCTTTATTATAAACGATATTTTATCATGCTATAACAATCTCTCAGTATCTTCGTTTAAAGTTCATTTTCTATTGCCCTTTGAATTGATCTAGCAATGCATGCAAAAAAAAAATAGCGGATACTTTACATCGCTTGTTGATTTTTTGTACGGTTTGCTGTGTACACTATTGTATTGGCTTTACTTTACTTGGAAATTTATTACATATTAGTGCGATGAAATAAAATATTACATATTTTTCTTTAGAAACTTCAACGAATACGAATACAACTGAACGTACCGGACTATAGAACAATTCTCACACCGTTTATTTCAACCAGTTCAAAATATTTTCGTTGGAATTCCGAAAATCAATTTAGTGTTGAATTTAAGTAATTTGACAATGTGCGAAATTACGGTTCGCAGTGGTGTTAAATGGCCCCAACTTTTTACGTAATACCCTCAGGCTTTCACGAGCGTGTCCGCGTGTGGTTCATGCACGTTGATTTTCACACGATATGGCAGGTCGTATGCTTACACCATTGAGATAAACTGACACATTTCCATCTTACTGCCATAAGCTGTTACATCACTAAGAAAATCTCAAAATTATTATTATAAAGCTGAACATTCAGTATGATAATATTTCAAGGTACAAACCTTGAAAAAATAAAATTGCTCTTTAAATTAATGTCCGTGATATTTTTGCCGTTAAAATAAATAAGGTCGCAGATTATCAGTCCCTTAATTATTTTTCCGATAAAAGTAAATATGAATTATATTGCTAAGATATATAAACATATATTATTATTAAGCAGGGCAGCCATTCTTAGCTTTACCGATTTACTTTCTAACATAATAATCTATCCATCAAAACTCGAGCACGTGGACTTTGTTTCATCTACACTGACTGTTACACTATGTCACTCATGTTCTACACGATTGGAAGTGAATATATTCTCATGCAAATCTAAACCCTATCACTCGGACTTAAGAACTAATATAACGTGAATAATATATCATTCTAATGATGGTGTCAGTTCTTAAGACAGTTGTAAAGGAATAACACCTGTTAACGTCAAATCTTGAGGAATGTTCGTGAATACATGTCGGTTGTTTTGAACGGTGTTACAAAAGATGTAATTAATGACTTAACTTAACTTGATTTTCTTATTGCTTGGACACGATTGCTTTTTTACATCGAAGTTATGATGAACGATGTTATTTCTGTCGAAAACCGTAGAGGTTTTATTTAGAAATGAAAAGCAGAGTAAAAAGTTTCGTTATTTTTGACGGATGAACTGAATCTTCTATTTTTAAATTATTTGTAAGAAAAGAGCAAAAGTACTTAGGATTATTGAAATATCTTTATGAATATAAATAATTTATAGGAATTCCATTTATAAATTGTTATACATCGATTAATGAATATATTTAAATAGCAAATAGAGCAGCCTTGATCATCCCTTGTTGGCCTTAAGGCGGTATGTCGGTTGGTGAACGGCGATCAAGCGACGAAGCCAGGGGTCATCTATTTATCCTTTTACATATTTACTTCCCAGTCTTATATTAATGAAACAATTTTATTATTATGTTTAGTTTTTAATCATCTTGTTGGTATTTTGAGTGTCATGAAAAATTATAACTGTTACACTGGGTTCATAATTATGATGAAAGAATAATCAGATTTCCAATTAGTTGTATTAATAGATGGGCTAATATTTAATGGCATATGTATTGCTGCAATAAATTTGAGTATATCAATAACATTAGATAAATATCGATTAATTAGCGCAACATTGTGATTCAAAAGTTTATTTAAATATAATAACAATAATTATCACGATTTCGCTCGAGGAAATTTAATCTAAAATATTATATATATTATTAAATGGTAGGTGTTATATGAGACACATTTTTTAACCTCAAAAGCGTACATAACGTTATGTATTTATTCGCCTTTGTGTGCTAGACTACTATATTGAAAATGAGCAGTCTTTCTCAACGCACCTTAACATTATAAAACGAATATATCGTAAACTATCTAAAGATATCAGATGTAATATACATGAAGATTGATATATGAAGAGAAAATATTTTTTGCCTATCATATTTATACGCTTTCTTAATGTACAAAATAAGTGTATGGTGAATTAAAAGTAGAAACTTTCACTGCATGAGATATTATCACACCATGTCAATGATAAGAAATAAAAACTAGTTCAGAACAGACGTACATACATAGGTGTATATTGTAAACAATACACATGTATTATGTATAGCTGTTTTCACTTGTGTTTCGATTTAGAAATGACTAGCCAACTAGACTGATTTCTAAACTACCTAGACAAAGCTAGGACAAAGCAAACGTTTAAGACGGAAGTCTTTATTGATTATTATTTAATTATGATTATTTACTATAAATTTACTGAAGTGTTTCGACACCTCCTATGTATAATATCGTAACTGTATTTAATCAACTTTAGAGGATCGCAATTCAAAGGTATGCAAGCAGATTATTGATAATAGTGAAGTCAAATAAGCTCATTTAGGAACCAAAATTGGCATACAGATATATTTATTTTTAGGAGCGGGATAATTTCTTAAAAGTCACATACGGTTTTATTATATGAAAATCTAAAAATGTCATATATCGTAATTTTGTCAGTTACGATAATATACGTAGGAGGTGTCGGTTTGTTTTATTTAACGTAAGTCATTTTTATAAGCGTTTGATTAACTGTCGATTTGCTTATTTTATTATATATAGCGGTATATTCCAGCCCTATAGAGTGAACTATTCTGTAAATTTCTCCTCATCGGATGAATACTTTTACAAAAAAGATAATTTTAAATAAGGATATTTGATAAAACTAATGTATTAAAAATAAATATACTTTTGCTATAGCTCCGAAGTCATTAAAACGCGGATAAAATAATATTATTCTATTTTTAATAATTAAATTAAAATGGCAGATATTTTTCTAAATGATTATTTAGATATTATATAATAAAAGTGTATATTTTAATAAATTTGAGTGGTTTATTTTATAATTTTTAAAAGGTCGGCGTTTAATTACCAATCAAATATCAACCATTTACAAAATGTGTATAAAATACTTTTTTTCGATAAAAATGTCGAATTTTAATATGTTTGACTCAAATTTCCTATATATTCAAAACAATAAGATTTAATATGAAGATAACAGCTAAATTTATGATGACATTTTATTTAGACTAATTTAAATTCATTGTTGTAGGATGGATCTAAAGTTTTATTCAAATCGGCGCGGCATTCCTTTAGGTGAAACTTCGGAATATCATTTTAAGAGATATTTTAATGTGCGACAGATTTAATCATAACATTTTGTGTTGAGGCAGAACTTTGGGTATGTAGTTCTGTAGGCTATTTAAAAGGCGGTAAACGGTGCACGAATTCAATTTCAAAACAAATAAATTATTTATATTATTTAATTGTATTATAATGTGATTTCTAAAATGTAACATAATATCTTTAATCGAAATCAAATGGGTATAAAAATTACGGAATTCTAAAAATTATTAACAAAAAGCCTGCATATTTTCAACCGATTTCGACTAACCTTGAACTTATAGCATTTGAAATTTTATCCGTTTCAAAACGCCTCGCTGATTTTTCAAAAGTGTCCGATCCAATACTACTTAATATCAATTCCTATATTAACGACTACTGATCGAACATGGCGGTAATAAAAACCCATCGGTGTCAAATAGGCCAATGATTATAAAATATAATCTTGTTGTTTGAATCTACACAGCAGATTTTTTGGGTTACAGGTTAATTCTTTGGATGCAGGTCCAGAGGCCTAGTCAATACATATATTTGTATATCTTTTTATCGGATTTAAATTGTAATCAATTTCAGAGTTTGTTATTTAAGTCAGCTTGAAATTATTAATAAAAATTGTATATTTTTATTTATAGTGTCTTAAAAAATGTTGGATTTACAGACTATGTAAAAATAATTATTAAAAACAATTTCAGATTATTTTAAACTCATAAGTGTTGACGGATGGATTGCCCATTTGTTATAACTTCGAATTTACTTTTTACACATATATGGCGGCATAGTTATTTGTGTTTGCGCGTATGTCCTTCCTTTAATACAGGTGTTTCATTAATGAACGTCAAGCACCCGATACGGTTTTCTTTAAAATGTGTTTGTTTTTTTTAACACAAACAGTTAATAACAGAAGTTTGATAGGACACAAAAAATGCTGTTTAAATTCGTACGAGAACATAAATGAATAAAAATATTTTAGTCATCCTGTATCCGAGAACCTTATATTCTAGAACATAAGATTCAAATTAAATGTATACACGTTGACAACATACTTCACCAGGACCAGTCTAATACAAGAACATTACGGAAACTTGACCACAAGGCCTTCATTTAACTGTTTGTATATGTAGAGCAACATTCGAAACCTCCGAGTTGATTAAAATAGACCTAGTTGCAATGATTAAAGGTTCATATTCAATTGACCCTAACAATGCATTTTAAGAATGCGGAAAGTACAACCTACAGGTGTGTAGAAACATATGTACATAATTACATTTCTATTCTTCTTCATAAAGAACAGCGTTTTTTGTTATAAATTACTTTTTATAATAAAAACTCTTTGTTAACATAATTTAAACGCAATTTTATCATGAATATTTTATCTGTTGCGTGCAAGCTTTATTTAAGGTGCGTTATCATTCAAGTTATGTTTTCTAAACCGATATTCGACAACTTGATAGCTGCGGCTTCAAGTGATGTAGTATTTAACTTTTGATAAGATTTTTAAATTTAGAATACCGAAGTTAACGCTCCCCAAACGTTGACACGTTAATGTTAATATAAGGTCCTCCTGACCGATTTCGGCCACGGCGGCCAATCTCAAGAGAGATTAGCCAACTGCGCAGGACATATTATAGTGCACAAGTGTGTGCGCAAACACAGGTGCACTTCCTTTTCCTTAGCTCTCATAATCCGATGGGACGGCAATCCGACACGACCGGAAAGAGTTCAGGCGCAGGACCAACGGCTTAACGTGCTTTCCGAGGCACGGGAGTGTACACACTTCCATCTTCCAGACTCCGGGCTGCTACTGAGAATTTTCTGACAGAATAACCCAATAACTACTTACTGGCCCGACCTGGGAATTGAACCCAGGACCACCGGGTCTGCGGCCTTATATCTAGCCACTAGACCAACGAGGCAGTTAATGTTAATATATTCAAATATTGTCAGATACAAATAACAATAGAAGCATGTCATCTCTTTTAATATTGATTAATTCGTATACTTTTAATTAATTTAATGTCAAAACGAACGTTGTTTTTTTTCAATACAAATTACTTGCAATTTACAGATACTATTACAACGCGCTACTAAATTATAGACTTGAAATGGAATAATAATGGGATTTTAATGGCAAACTAATAAAAGTTCAAAAAACATTCAACGCAGCCTATTAAAAGTTAGTTTGTGCGTCTTTAAATACAAAGAAATAACTTATATTACCAATACTTCATTTTATTTCTATTTTATTATATTGGAAAAACTTATATATTTTTTAAATACATCAACTGCCTCTAACGTCCTTGCCTTATATGGAAGGCATTTTATTCATTTATTCTGTATGTCGATTGTGTCACACGGTTATTAACACTACCATTAACTATTACTTAATCATTAAATAATTTAAACTAAGATTTTTTATAGTGAATATAAGCAAATCGAAATTTAACAAATACACAAAATAAAATACTTTTACGCTATTTTATATAAGGATGAATTTATTTAAATAGTTTCTACTTTATTTTTTATTTTTTAAATATATTTAAACCATTACCTGACCCTTAGAATGAAATTAAAATTTGAAAAAATAAATAAAAACGTCAGAAATAAAAATATGGTCAAATCTTTAAATAAACTAAAGATACCGGACCAGTTTTTTTCGAAAAAGGTTAAACTTTTAAAGTATACAAGATTATCTCTTACTTCTAAAATCATGTCCTTTTTAGCAGATTTCAATGTCCTCACTCGTCTTAAATTTATTCTTTTTTGGGACAAAAAGGTCGTTTCAAATGTTTCGGGTTTTGCAAGATTGTGACTTCAACTTTGTGGGGGTTTTGTCTAACATTTATTTTCTTTGATTTTATATATAAATAATTGCAAAACGACTCTATATTACTTGAATTTTATTGTCATCGATTCAATAAAAAAAAAAAATAAAAAAAATAAAAAAAAAAAAAAAAAAATACCAGTAATGAAATGACTTAGTAATGTATTCACAGCTTGCAATGCTTTCATAGTTTAAGTGTATATTAATTATTTTTAAGTAGTCCTGTCACAATCTAATCTCTTAAAAGGACAAACTGGGGTCGGGTTTCATTTAGCATTTTAAATAACTTTATCGCCCTAGAATTGATTTAGTAAATAATATTCGTATAAAAGACAAAAATGTGACTAAATTGGGCATTCAACAACCTTGATTTCGGGGTGAAGCTTAACGAGGGTTTACACAAATTCCGAAATCAATTAAGTCAAAATCGTATTTTTCTTCACATTTTTATTTAATAAATGTACAATTATTATTAAGAAATACAATCGCTAATGATAATAATTGCTTTTAATTACGAATATAATATGGATTGCAAATATGTTTGTCATATTATGATGACTTAATGCCTCGCAATGTATTTATAGCGGATGTATGTATTATTAAAATTGTTTTAAGAAATTCATATTTGTGACGATATTTTTACAAAAAGTTACAAAAATTGTTAAAGAGCGTTTTTCTTTTTATTAAAATGGAAACATATTTTTTTACTTATTTGTTTTTAAGCATTTGTTATCTAAATGAATATCCGTCTAGCTCAAAGGTTGGTTATGGTATGCCTAGATGGCTTTAAGCCATCACATACAAAAAGCGTATTAATTATATGGGAACGAAAAAGATGGCTCTATACATCTCTATTATGTCTATCCTTAACGTATAAATCGATTAGTCCTTATATAAAACTAGATATGAAGAATGAGTGATAAATTATAATTATGAGAACAAAGAATATATAAAGAGATGCTGCCACACGAGGTTAAGCTAATCAACTAACCACTACAAAATACTATTGAAAAGTAGGGATAAATTAATATATAACTATTTATTTCATTAAAAATAATGAAATGAATGAACTTTGTCTCTACTGGTAACATGACGGCTGGTTCATTTTGCGGCCAGGTTGCGCGGTTATATTTTGTACTGGATAAATTACGTGCAAAAGTTTATTAATTTAAATAATGTGTTACAAAACAAAATTTAAACAAAAATAAAATTTTAAAATGAGATGAAATTCTATATCTACCATATTATGTGTGTTTAATTAGAACAAATGTTCATGGGGATTTATGAAGCGGAATTAAATGTTGAATAGTGCCGTAAATTTTGTAATATTATTTATGCAAACGTTTACATATTGCATTCTAATATTTTCTAAGGAAATTTATTGTGTCTTGGAAAATGTTATATGCCCCATATGATATAATATTATTTATAAAAAAGTACAGTAAAGTAACTGCCTTTAAATGACCCACTGCTGGGCTAGGGCCTTCTGATCCCTTAAAACTCTCTTAAGACAAGCTGTGCGGTTAATTTGAGGTGTAAATAGGAATATTATTAACTTCATAAGGACGGATATTGCTACTAATGTTAAAAAAATACAAATTTCAAGTTGCACAGCATTGGAACCGTTTCATATTTAATATTATATGTAGTCAACGTTTATAGAGAAAGCCTTAATAGAGTACTTTAAAAAGTCGGTTTACGGACGATAATTTTACGTGATAACGTCATAAGAAAACATTATTGAATACTCAGACGCATCGGCTGATGGAGTAGAAAACAGATAGATGCGTCACAAGCCGAACGTTTAGGCCGATCGTGCCTCTCTATCGCTTGTTCCGCGCTCTCGCTTGCACACTCGGCTCAGGCGGAACGTGACAATGAGAAACTGCACGCACGAAAAAGCATGACTCTAATAGCCGGCGTTCATTGATTTATAAGACGTTATCACATCAAAAAAAAGTCATTAAAAAAAAGCCACAGAATTGTTCCCCTACACGAAATTTAAAGATAAAGTCGTAAAAATATAAATCTATAAAAATGAGCTATTTTGACGACTCACTTTACTTTAGTCGATAAAAAACAGGTTGCATTTAAGGTAGCCAGATATAAATAGAATAACGTTAAAATACAATTCACATACTTGAGCTGAACGAATAAAAAGCAATACATAAATCAGAGCAGTGATCGAGCATGACTGATTCAATACGAATAAATACAAAAGTTGACACTAACGAGCTTTATTCACAAATAGCTTATAGATCACAATGAAATGGAATTCTGTGATGGGAATACATTAGCAAAAATATTTATCAATACTAAGGTAATGTAGATGTCAATGTGAAATGATTTGACGTAATGAAGTTGATTCAGCGAGCGAAGGAGAGAAAGTGCCTGCGATTTGTTACGTCGAATATGCCCTTTGTACTGAGACTATTGTAAGAAAGACAATATACGTAGTCTTACTTCTAATATATCTTTCATGTAATATAACAATAATAATAGAATAGACGCGTTTAATTCAAACTATGAATAATGTTTATTATTACCATAATGATACTTATACAAAGTTTAAATTAGGTCTACTAAGTTTGAGTCTAACTTCATTCTCGTTATGCAATAAAGTAAATATAAAATAATTTTAAAAAATTAAATAAATTTTGCTAGACATTTTTTAAGTACTTACGGTAGTTAATGAAAGATTATATATTATTAATTTTGTAGATATTATCCGCCTTATTCATAAACTTTATTTAACTGGTGATTAGTTAAACAATATTTTGTCTTCTTCTTTTGTATGTCAAATCAATAATGACAGAAAGAGACAAATCAGTGTTTAGCTAAACAGTAACTAAGCAACGTTTATAAATAAGGCCGTGTATGTGTATGTATGTATATGTTTATTTATTCTATAGTTTTATATATAGTTATGTATATTTTTGTGTACTATTAATTATTAATTACCGCCTTCAGGGGTTTCTGTTTGACCTACAGGTTGACTGGCAGAGAATGCCTTCAGGCATTAAGTCCGCCTTTTGTCCCACTTACTTTATGGGGGTCAATAGCCTTTAAAAAAGTAAAAGATAAGGATAACTAAAAATAGTGATAATTGACTTAATTAAAATTAAAAGGCAAAGTATAATTTTACAATAGCATGTCCTGATAGGATATGATGATTTTATTTTTAAAATATTTATATATAAAACTAATAATCATTGCAATAAATATTTTATAAATCGAAAAAAAAATACATGACGAATCATCCACAATCCAATCCTATCGCAAATAACGACTGTAATAAAAAAAAATATAATTATATTGCTTCTAGCTGTTAAATAAAATTGAAAGTGAAGCTCGTCTGTGTTTGGGAAGCAAAAAATGTTACCGTCGAAACAATAAATTGCATTCAATATAACAATTGAATTCGCAGGCTGATGTTTTACATAATTACACTTACGTTAACAATTTTCCATTGAAGACGCCAGTCTTAGTTTGTTACATGCGTACTTAACAATTGTTAGATATAACCTAATCTATACAGATAAATTTAATTTTAAAGTTTCTGTGATTTCAATATAACTGCCTCTTTTGAATTTAATATGACTAGTTGCGAGTTACCTAAACCAAAACAACTATTTTTTTTAATTTTAGGCTACCGCTGTTAGCAAATGATTTATATATTTTTTATGTTTAATTCGAATTATTAATTAATTCGAAATTTTGTGCAAGCTCGTCTGGGTAGGTACCACTCACTCATCAGATATTCTACCGCAAAACAACAGTACTTACTATTGTCGTGTGCCGGTTTGAAGGGTGAGTGAGCCAGTGTAATTACAGGCCCAAGGGACATAACATCTTAGTACCCAAGGTTGGTGGCACATTGGTGATGTAAGCGATGGTTAACATTTTTTACAATGCCAATGTCTATGGGCGTTGGTGACCACTTACCATCAGGTGGCCCATATGCTCGTCCGCCTACCTATACAAAATAAAAAAACAAAAGAATAGTCATTATTTATTTACGTTAAAATGGCAAATTTTTAAGGGATTTCTTCACAATCCGACTTCCACTCTGACGAAGCCGCGGGTTTTGCTAGTGTTATGTACAAAAATGTATGATGATATATGTATCTGTTTGAGATTAATAGACTTCAATACTACTACACAGATCACCATAATAATTGGCATGATATGACTGTATTTGTTCATGTTTTTGTAACTCGCCGGTAGATGGTGCTTTTTGTTAAATTATTATTTCTTTCTTCACATACGTGACCGTGGTGCGTGCCTCATAGCGTTAGTTTTACATATTTACTAAGAATTAAAAAACAATTATAAACAGTAAATTACAAAATGATGTACATACATCGGCGATTTATACAATAAAATAATTAATACTACAATCATTATATTGATGCTACATTCCTTACTTCAAGTTTCCTACTTAATATGAACTTGGGTGTCGCGATGTTAACCCCTCAGCCCTTTCCATCAAGAAAGCGCCTGGGTTGCTTATGGGTCTCAACTTTTAATGGTAATTTTGAGGTTGTTATCGTTGTTATCCGTCATGTAATGACGATTCTATATCGCTCAACCGATCGCTAAGACAATTGGTTTAAGGAATCCTAATTAACATATTCACAGGCAAGACATCGTCTGGCGGGTTATTATAGTTTTTTTTTTAAAACAAACTGAATCAATGTCTAATTTTTGAGACCATATGCCTCAGAAAGCAGTAAGCAAATAAACCAGTTGGTCCTGCGCCTGAAATCTCATTCGTGCAGAAGATTTTGAAAGAGATTGCACCCGTGTTAGCAAATTTTATAAATTTTATTTAAGCATTAAACCTAAACCTAGTGATTGATATAAGCTGCTTTAAGTTTTACTATAATATTGTTGAATCACAAAAAACATAGATTCGATAACACAGTAATTTTAAATCATGTTATTTATAAACAAAAGTTAACGAAAAAAAATGGTTAAGAAATAAAGTATAGACTTGTTTTATTTCTTAACAAATAAAACCTTTTTATGTTAAAAATAAGCAAGACAAACGGTTTTAGTATTTACTTTTCAAATTTGTTCTGCAACTTATATATTTTTTACGTTTTCCTTCTAACAAAGCAAAAAAAATCTGGCTTAAAGCGGTGACATAGAAAAACACGGCACTAATGTTATGAATTATTATTAAGATACAAAACATTATTGTCAGAACAGTAATATAGTACAGTTTAAATTGTAAAGAAACATTTTTTACGGGTTGTCCTGAATATGATTACAAGAAAGAGGTAGCAACGTACTGTCGTTTTCATCGCACAACTATAGAATCTTATATTTTTAGTAAATTTTTAAAAACAAAATTGAATCCTTTTACAAAAAGTACAAGTGAGTTGTCTTTAATGACATTAAATATTTATTAATTTAGTAATCAGCTGCAGAGTAATGTAAAAACGCGTAAATTAACTGTGCCTTTTATATGTCATACCTTGAAGCTTTATGATCTATGTTGGAAGTGGTTTACTAGAGCGTATCGTTACGCTATAGTATGTCGTCTGATTGCAAGAAGTTGCCACAGCGGGATTATGTCTAAACTGTGGTAATCTTCCATAAAACACCTACCACAACGCAAGGTCGCTCTGGGTGTCGTTTTGTAACTAACGTCTTGGACTTAACTTTACTGTCTAAATTAACCACACATGTTCAAACTATTAAAATGGTTTAATTTATATGTGACATATTTTTTCTTTTACATTTTCACGATTACCATCATTAAAGAGCGGACGCGTTAAATGACGTCAATGACTTGTAACATAATAATTATTAACAATATTTAATATAATAAATAGAAAACACTAGCTTTTGTTGGATTAATACCTTACATTTAAACTGCTATGCTTGAGTTTTTCCTATAATTATGTCCTTATCTAAAATTTCGTACATGAATTCGATTCAGTTTATCCTCCGAAATAGTATAGTAAAATATTTTGCAATATTTTTCGTGTAATTCATTATTATAAATAAGATTTTTAACTATCTATTTTGTCCACAGGAACACATACAGGAAGTACTGGATAAATGGACACAGATCGACGACGAGATCTGGGCTAAGGTGATAGTGTTTGAAAAGAACAGACGGGTTGCGAAAGCGTATGCACGTGCGCCAGTACTCACTATCAACGGTTCAGATGATGGATTTGATGGCATGAGGTAAGGATAAATTTGTAGTTTATACTTTTAAAGGATCATATTATAATATGACTTTATATTTTCCAACTTCAAGGCGTAAATAGGAATCAAAATGTACTTAATAATGAAGTACTAATAAATATAACATGGGCCAGATAAAGTCCAATCGAATAAATTTACAAACAACAACTCCCAATTAAACCGGCTTGTAAAGTATAGTCATAGCTACGGTCGAAACAACAACATATTTTGCTAAGTATTACAATGATTTATTCATATTGCAAAATATCTCCGCTAGCTGTCTCAAGTCGAGCCCGTGGCACGTGGTCGCCCTACATTTACACTAATTATGTGATATAATCAGCTCGCTTTGAAACAAATAACTTAGCAAGATAGCTTAGTCAGGAACAAGCTTTATGCAGACATTATAAATATAGTATTACGTTGAACTTAGAATGTATGAAATTATACAGGACTTTGTTTAAAGGTAGTTATTTCATATTAATGTAATTTGGAAATTAACACCTGTCAGTAGTGTGTTGAAATATTCACAAGTTGCGATTTTATAGTACCTTACTTTGCATTAAACGAGCAAAGTGTGATACCTACAAAGAGGCAAAGGCATTGCAGTGTCGCTATTACTATTTGATTCGCACGGATTATATTGTTATTTTATTGATTTTAATTAAATTTCCTTAAATATTCCGATATTTAGAAGCAACGAGTATAATAATATTAAGATAAAATTTAAGCTACTTTCGTTTAAACGGTGGGTGTTGTATTTAATGGAGCACGGCGCTTATTATGCAATCTACCGGTGTGATAATTGCTAGCGCGTTGCAAATCACAATTGAACTAGATTGAGCATATCTCGAGAGTTATAACTTACTATCTATTCGAATGTAAAAAAAAAACAAACCAAATTTACATATATATGTTAATTTTTTAATTATAATATATTAATTTTATTTATGTCTTAAGAACAAGTTATATGCATCCACAATAAACCACTAAGTTTCACAATTCGATTTAAAATATATATTACACAAAATCGTATGATTTCCTTTCTCGAAGACTTTTGCCACTCACGACGAAAGGGAATCAGCGACGCGCGAACAAGGTCGCATTGAATTTTATTGAGCTCTACTTTATAAATAGCATTTTATTTTAAGTAAACTGTTAGAACAAGATTAATGATCCTTAGAACTATATTTAGAGAAGCATTTAATACTGACGAGGTTTTGCAATCGACATAATTTTTAATGGAATTAATTATAAGAAACTTTTTTGGACAATTATAACTGTAAAAGTCGATACATATGTTCTAATATCAGTGAAACACACGCTTTGAAGTTTTCTTAGTTAAATAATTGAGCGGTCGCGGGATCCCCGTCAGGAACGAAGTTCTGTGCAATATTTTTTCAACTCAAACCGTGTTTTAAAATCTTCGATGAATTTAGTGGATTGAGGTTTAATTTTCTTCCTCAAGAAAAGAACACGCTATCCAATTTATGTTACACGTGAGATAGCTCATTACGTTTTGCTACACAACAATTGAGCAATCCCGCATGAACGTGCATCGCTATATATATTCGATTATTTATTAGTTGCTCAACATAGTTCAAATCATGTTACGATTGCATTAAAATTTTGCATGTTAACTATAATCATTTGGCAGCCGTTTGATTGATTTCATATATTATACGGTCAACTTTCTTATAATCTTCGTAGCCAGTATCGTACGAATTTTATATTATATAATTTTGATAGACTCGAAGCAATCATCGATCTCTGTCATTCGCAATTATAAACAACACAGACAAATGTGTAGCACATTGACATATTTGATGTAATGTGATATGTTTGTAATTTTTAATCTATGTAAATTTAAATGTAATCTTTCTGAAATTAAACTCGTGCTTTTCTAGTATGTGAAATGCCAAATCGCCGTGAGTTGGAGTAAAAAACAAAAAGTGCTTCATTACGAAGAGATTACTAAAATAACATGTTACATTTATGAAATAATAACTTCTTAAAAAAATTCAGAAAATATAATAATTTTCATACTTCTAGCTGATTCTCTTTAAATTAAATAATGATCGTTCTAAAATCTAAATAAATATTTAGTAAAATTTAGTACAGTCGCTCCCAATAAGTTGACATAGTACTAAACACCTATTGTAATGTACATTTTTTTATAACTGCTTAACTCTTTATTAAGTTATTTTTGATCCTGACTGTACAATCAAAATTCAATTCCAATAAAGTCCCCATTATTCAATCCATGAGGACTGGAAGTCAATGCGATGTCATCTTAGCTAACACAGCATCTCGCCGCGTAATGACTGGATGCTAGATCATTGAGGTAGGTTCGTGTTGACGTAGTTTCATTTATTTTCATCGTTAACCGATACGAACACAGGGAGTAGATTAGAAATATTTTATTTTATACTACAATACCACAGAACAATAATTTAATAATAGTGTTTTTTCTTTAATCTGCTTTTAATCTGTATCCTATCATGTACAGCTTAAATAACTTTTATCATAATTTATTATTGTTTTTGAAAACAGCTACAAGTAAATAAATGTACATATAATAATTGTTTGTAAATTATTTAAATATTTTTAAATTACCTATGTAATAATTAACTTTTTTAGTAATTATATATTGCCGAAATTCTTATTATATAATATAAAATAAAAAGTTTTACATAGTCCATTAATCACCAGTCACACGAAATAAAATATAAAACAATTGCGCACAATATTACTGCCATCAGGCGACCAGGAAGTGTCCTGCACGTCGGAGCCGGCGACTATCTGATGCACACACACGAATTTCACCATTTTAATGAAACCGCCTTACACACAGATTTAATTAGCCAGATCTATGTATGTACAGGAGCTCCCGCAAACAATAAAGATCGAACATTCCCTCTAATAATTAGAACTGGTTTACGGATGTCTGATAGGAAAATAGCCGGTCGAACGTTAATTTTATTTGAATTAATGGACTTTGTTTTATAGGAAGTGTACTTACTGGTGTAGTTGTCTTTTTCGTTTAGACCGCGACACGCGAAGATTTATTTATTGTTAGCTGACTTACGTTCAGTTTAGTCAACAGTGAAATTAGAATTGTATTCCATTATAGACAATTTTGCATGAACACTATTTTAACACAGAGATTAATGTCGGCTCAACTATTATAA
The DNA here is from genome assembly GCA_905220585.2 of Nymphalis polychloros. Lineage (NCBI taxonomy): Eukaryota > Metazoa > Arthropoda > Insecta > Lepidoptera > Nymphalidae > Nymphalis > Nymphalis polychloros. The sequence goes on along the minus strand of HG992243.1, from coordinate 12,633,706 downwards.
CTATTAATTTTCAAGTGATATACTTCTACCTACTTTTGTTTTTATTGAAATGAAATTTAAAGTAAATTTTCATTACTTATGAGTATGAATAATCTATTTTGATATGTGATAAATACACCACGCACTAAAATAGTTTTATGGATACAAGCGTTAGAAGTTGGTGATAAATAAAATACTGTTTTAGGTAAACAAACGCTCTATTTACAATACGGAGGGAAGCTACATTGTCTTGTAAGTGCAAAAATGGTGTAAAGTGACCCGACGGTCAGGGAAGTTGGAATATGTATCTGATAACCGTGGAGCGTTATTTATGTGTGACTTCACGAATTCAATGGCCCTTTTATCATAGCTAGTGTTGTGTGCGGAATAGCCGTATTCGTTTTGTTTTGACTCTAACCGTGTTAAATCTACATGTTATGTGATAGAATAATAGATAGAGTATTATCATAATTATTACATACTATCTGTGACCGCGGTTTCACCCGCGTATAATTAATAAAAATCAGCCAAGAACCTTCCTCGATAAAAGGACTATAGAACACAAAAATATTTTTTAAATTCGAACCAGTAGTTCCTGAGATTAGCCGGATCAAACATACAAACTCTTCAGCTTTATATATTAGTATAGATATAAGACGTATAAGTATTGACGAAGTAAAAACGATACTATTTATAACAGAGATCCTATTATGAAAAAATATATATTAGGAATAACAAACGTCTAAAAAGTATGGTGTGATCGTAACTCATAAAAATATAAGCGTTTTCGTTGGCATAAATTATCATTTTATTGTTTGTATAACCTTGACCTTCAATGATGATTTTAAGTATCTATGAACACGTGTAATTCTTATGTATTAAATATATATTTTGATTTAACTGAAAATATATATTTATTTGCATTAATTTATAAATAAAGCTGTTTGCTATACGTTTAAAATTATTCACAACTCAACATTGCCTAAGCGGAATGTTAGTGAACATACCAGGTGCACAGTCGCCCTAATTCTGCAGCCCAGCCCCGTCGATAATGTCTCTGCAATCTGCCCACACGATATTTCAAGTCGGCACGCGTCTAGCGCCCTTTAACTGGTACGATTTTAAGTCGCACAGTTTCTTGTTATTTACCGTATGTATTTAGACAGTGAATTTTATTCGTTACAATTCAACGTTTTTTTGTTAGTAATACATTTTAGTTGCAATTAATTTAATAATCTTTAATTATCAAAAACACTAAATAACGTAGGGATTTCTAATAATAATTATGGAAATATTTATTATGCATCACGAAGTACTAATGGCAATCAACACCGCATATAACATATAGAACACATAACACCCACTCATCAGATATTCTACCGCAAAACAGCAGTACTTTGTATTGTTGTGTTCCGGTTTGAAGGGTGAGTGAGCCAGTGTAATTACAGGCTCAAGAGACATAATATCTTAGTTGTTGTTGTTGATGTTTTTTTTTAAAGATATGTACAATCCCACTGTCTATGGGCGTTGGTGACCACTTACCATCAGGTGGTCTTTATGCTCGTCCGCCTACCTATACTATCAAAAAAAATAACAATTGTATATCTGTCAAATGATTTTAATTATATTATATAATACTATTAGTTCCGATATCTTGAGCTCTCGTCGATTTGTCGGTTGAAGGACGACGCACATTGTAAACGGTCCTCAAACCACGGTCGCATAACTATTATGTGTTGCAACAGCATTAGCTGAATGTTATTGTTTATTGTGTTCTTATCGATATCTTAGCTTTGTTAGTTCGCGCGGAACTCCGTGCGCTGTCGTACAATGGAGGGCCTTGGTTTTTGTAGAATCAAGCGTAATATGGTAGCCAGATTATCATTGATTGGCCGTACGTGTATTGATAATTATGCTAATAATATTTACTAAGTAACTTTGAATAGGATAATGACCATACTTCGTACTCTCGTGAGTTCTTATTGATCTAACGACTAAGTATTTTTTAAAGAAAACAATTCCGAGGATATATATTTATATGTTAATAGCAGGTCCATATAATAAGATTGTTGTGTCTTACTAATAACACGGCTTGTTATGACGATATCCTTGACCCGTTTGTATTTAAATGAAACGTACATACATTATCTTTCTAATAATAGGAAATTACTAATTCGCCACACCGAATTCGTGTAGACAACCCTATCAATCTGTCTTTAATATTTGACTTCTACAGAAATATTTCATAAGCGCCGGGACATTATTCTATTGGCGCCACCTTCAAATCCTGGTCAATCCACAAACAAATATGAGCCCTAATATACTTACTGAGGTTTCAAATTCAATTGGTTCTTATTTATACCATGGCCCACACAGCTGACGAAGTGGATTAAGTTGATTTCTGCTGTCCGTCGCTTACGCTTACAAAGCATTTGTATACAAAAAACACCAATCAACTTTGAACTTTATGTCTGTTATAATACGTGCGTGTTTTATGTATATAAGATGTATTTATAGGTTGTGTGACATAATTATTTATTAGTTATATTGTCCACTTGATTATATCTGTGGTTACGATTGGAAAGTAGGACGACATTGAGGTAGGCTTTTGCAAGCGATCTTATTGGTCAGTGTCAACGAATTTGCTTCAGATATTATGCAAGTCGCTTTATAATATTAAATATAACAATGTCCGATCAATTATCGTTAAATATCAAATTTGATTGTTCGGTGTGAACAAATACTTTATATGATATAAAGTAGGTATTACACTTAGACTAAAATTTCATACAAATATTTTAAAGTCTATTTATAAATCGAAATAAGTGGTTTGTTAAGTCATTAGATAGAATTAACTCTTGCAGAAATGTAAGGTGTTACCAATAACGTGTTAAATACAATTTATCTCAAAATCGCTTCAAACCACAACCTAAATTATTTCTCGCTTAGACACAAGGAGAAAATAAACTTTCAATTACCACGCAATCCGAGCCCACTTTCTTTGGCCCTTATAATCTTAACCTAGATAAATCAACATGGACACGTAAAACATTGCGTGCTAGATCTAATTTATAAAAATCGCCAATTCGCCTTCTAACAGCTCGTAAGATTTAAATTAAGGTTTAACGCAATTTGCGCATGCGACGCTTTCGTGACGCCTAACACTTCTTCTAAAATACACGAGCTAGTTACACTTACAAGTCATTGCATTCGTAATTCTACTAGTTAGTGGTCATATTTGAACAGCCGTTGTAAATGTGTAAATTATGTGGTAACTGGTAGCTGTCAATATATTCAAATGCTTAATCAGATGGTCGGGGGCACGTGGGTTAGAGCAGTTCCTGTGTTTTATTACTGATGACTCGTGTTGATTCGGCCCACGGGCTCTGGTTTCGTGTCGCGTATGTTGTTGCATTAAAAGGGTTGTCATAGTCTAATTTTGCACCGCAGTATATAACTGTCATGTCTACGATTTCGCATGCACTAACGATCACTCCAGCTTTGTTAGCGTTGCACAAAACGCTAAGAACATTCGTGCTTACGATTTGTTTTGATAAATTATAAAACACATTTTGTTTCGTCATAAATAAATCGACCAAATATATTTAATACATATTATCGACATAGAAATCAATGCATTATAATAAAAATATATTTTAATGTGATGGAATTGGTACCGATTATAATTCCATTAAAATAATTATATATCAGTGCAAAATAACCTAAAAATAAATTAGTCGATTGATCTAACTCGATATTAATAATAACATTCTTCAATCGTATATCGATAATCGATATACTGGCCTTGTCAATCGAGTGAGCAATGGCCCAAAGTTTATTGTTTATATTGCAATTAATCACAAGTAACCTAAATGTATCTGTAGAAAGGAACGTAACGATTACTGTACTATGACTGTTTCGAAATCCGTTATAACTCCACGCCATCTTTGTTTTTATTTTTATTGATTTTATGTAATAACAACCTTCGATTTACTAAGTTGTTTTCATTTGTAAATATATCTATTACATATTTTTTTTCATTTAAATATTTTAACAAGTGATTGGTACCAAATTTGTCGAGCCGATTGGCGTGGTTGGTAGATACTAACTTTCGCGCCGCAGCGCAGGTCGTGGGTTCGATTCCCATCTAGGTAAGACCTTTGTGTGCATGAACAGGTCTGTTTTTCCTGAGTATGGGTGTATAATTATCTATATCAGTTGTCTGGTTTCCATAGTACGAGCTCTGCTTAGTTTGGGATCAGATGGTCTTGTGTGAATAATTATATTATAAATACAAATTTTGTTATCATCAATTGACTTCCGTAGTGTTTATAGCATTGGCATAATAATATTTCCTAAAATTTAATTGATAACGTCGATATATTCATTTTAAATAAATACAATATAGTTAATCGATAGATCTATCAATTCGGTACAACGATTATTATATCGTTTTAATAAGCATGAAAACGTATTTCCGGTTAGTTTCGCAATTATCAACACGAATAGAAATTATTTCCGTTTTTATGAAGAAAAATTGAACAAAATAAAAAAATAACAGTACTAAAGGTTATTGATGTCATGTATTTGCGATGATTTGGTAATTACTCGGTATCGCGCCACCAGCGATTTTGGGCCTGATTTTTTTTACAGGCGAGTTATGCCTTTTTAACATCATAACTAGTAAACTCAGCGTCAAAAAAATCGCACCTTTTGGTATTTTGACTTCAAGCAACTATAAACCCTATTTCATCTATGGTAAGGTATAAGTGTGGGGCCTCATTTTAAAGGTTATTGAATCCTTTAAATAATAAAACTGTGATAGTGATTACTAAGCATATAAAAAACATTTTTCAAAAAAAAAGGAAAAACACGCCAAAATTACTTAATTTAATTAATCTAAAAACATAACAAAATTAAAAAATACAGTAAAACAAATTCTTAAAACTAAACTTAGAACCTAGTGTTACCTCCCTTAGCCCTAATTACAGCCTCCATGCGATCCTTCATTGACCTCACCAACGTCACGATGCGTTCTTGAGGAATGTCACTCCACTCCTCGACGACGGTGTCCCGAAGCTGTTCAAGGGTGGCACGGGCAGTATCACGAGACCGCACCCGGCGTTTCAGATCATTCCAAAGGTGCTCTATGGGATTCAGGTCAGGACTTCTCGCTGGCCACTGCATCACGGGGATCCCAACCTGATTCAGGTAGTCCCGAACAATGATTGCCGTATGGGAGCGGGCGTTGCCGTGCATGAATGTGAATTCAGGCCCGACAAAACCAGCATACGGGACCACATGGTCCTCCAGTATCTCTGTGATGTACCGATGAGCAGTCAGGGACCCCTGGCCACGTGCACCTCCAGTGCAGGAGACGCACACAAGGTCAGTTTTTCCTTGGATTGAAATTCCGCCCCAGAACATGCAAGATCCTCCTCTGTAGCTGACGGTTTCTTCAAAGCAGGCCTGTGAGTACAGTTCCCCCTGCCTTCTACGCCTATCATTGCAGAAAAGGCATACCCTAGTCTTGTCGGAGAAGAGGACAGACTTCCATTGGTCGAACGTCCAATCCACGTGGTCTCGGGCAAACTGAAGTCTGACTCGCCTATGCTCTGCTGTCAATTTGGGGCCAGTAGCAGCCCTACGGGCCTGGATTTTCTTCTCTAGCAGCCTTCTTCTTATTGTGGAGACGCTCACCGACGTCCTCTGAGCTGTTCGGAGCTGCTGTTGCAGCTCAACAGCGTTGGAGAATCGGTTACGCAAAGACATCGACACAATATAGCGGTCGTCTCTGTTGGAACGTCGTCTTCCGGATCCAGGCTTCCTGATGTAGCCTCCAGTCTCCTGGAACCGCTGGGATACTCGTTTCACCCGGAAACGGCTTATGTTGAGTTGTCGAGCAATATCAACTTGGCGTAGTCCTGATTGCAGTAGTGCTACCACTTGAGCTGCTTCTTCTGCCGTGGTATCCATTTTTCAGGGTTTTTTTCTTACTGGAGCTGTTCAGGTGTGACTTCTGTGATGTCTGGATAGCTAATGACCCATAATTAATTTTTGCCCCCCCTTTTATTCGTGTCCAAGGTGGCACAAGTAGTGAGTCCTCTAATGAGCTTTTCAGCACTTTTTTTTTAAAGACCCTAACGTTTCGTGATTATTGTTTTTACAGAAAAGAACGATACGCGTTAAAGTGTATTAATTGTGCTTTCAAATGATATTAATTTTGGTAGGGTACAATAAATAAGTTAAGAGTATTATTCGCTTGAAGTCAAAATTTCAAAAGATACGATTTTTTTGACGCCGAGTGTATTATTATGATGGGACATGACCGTACCCAGCGGCGCTACGGGATGTGCAGAAGATACTTCGCGCGTTCGGTTTCTCAAAAAAACACTCTAGGGGTAAGACCGACAAGACCACATAATAGACATATAAATTCTAATAGTTGTCGGTCTTACCCCAAGAGAGTTTTGTTAAGAAACCGAAGGCGCGACGGGGGTTCTGCACATTTTGTAGCGCCAAAGGCCGCTGAGTTTCGTAAATTTTTCGATTTTTACTCTTTTTTTTTTATGAAAACGGTCATGCACCGGCATTATAATACTAGTTACGATGATACCAAGTCATAACGAAGTCATAATAAAAAAATCAGCCCCAAAATCGCTGGAGGTGCGATACCGAATAATTACCGATGATTTTTTCGTAATTAAAATAAGAAATAAAGATAAGTAAGATAGCAAGATTATTATACTGAATATTTTAAGGTAATCCTTGACAAATTAAATACGACCCTGGACTCGCTATCTAAATCTAGTTTAATATTAAAATACTCACATCATTTTAATTTTTACCACCACTCAGTAAGTTCTATTTTCGCGTGAACAATTTCAGTAGATGGTTATATTAATACACTGTATATTTACTGTGGCGAAATTCTGTAATTTAGTCTCCTTAAATTGGTCAAGTAACCTTTTGCTCATCTACTAGTCTTAGGCAATATGTGGAGGTCAATCAAATTTATTCGCCACTAGATTATAATATAATTACAACAGAATAAAGGTTAATGAGTGCCAAACGTTTTCTCAGCTTATCTTAAGCGTAAATACTATTTAATATGGTCTTGATGGTTTTATTAATACCTGTTATATTTTCATGATATTAAAACCAAAAAGTTATTACATTTAAAATAAACATATTAAAATATGTTCTCATTCCCGTAACAATTATTTTCTAAACGTACACAGAGTATTAACTATCAAATTTTTAATAGTGTTGCCTGGTAGAAAATTGTTTCATTTATATAAATATTGAAATTCAAACAATTTCTTGTCTATTTATGTTGTACAATGAATTGGCAAATTCATTGTACAACATAAATAGACAAGAAAATGTTGTATTCACTAACTAAAATTATAGGCTTGTTAACAAAGAAACAAATCTATCGTTTAATACCTCGTTAGCCTTAATTATAACGTGAAAAAGCCTTGCTATAATAAATTGCCAAACAAAGCGAATAAGGTTTTCGTAACAAATTACTTGTATGACGAATGAACGGGCAGCGGTCACTACACAGCTTTAACGGTCTCTAGGTATATTCTGATATTGGTGTATGTTTGTATATCTATCGATTATACCGCGGTTCCATCCGATGCCGCGAATATGGTAGAATAGACTAGCCACCCCAATTGAAGTTTCCGTAACAGCCGACTATAGTATTGTGGCGAGAAAACAGATAAAAAATTCACAATAATGTTGTGACATCAGACTGTCAGCTGTCATTAAGTCTGTCGAATTATATTTCCTGGAATTTTATAATATAAAAGAAACTACACCAACTGATATGGAATGAAAGGGCAAACGAATAACGATTATGATAATGGATCTTCTTTTTTACTGAAATAATTTTAAAAGAGTATTACGATTCTTTCTGTTTCATCAAGTTCTTCTTGTGTATGATTATTATGTTATAAATTATATTATTTTAAGTATTAAACGGATACGTGTATGGCTACTGTGTTTCATTAAATTTAATAACACCAGAAGTAATGAAGTCACCGTTTGTCATCTTAATTTACACCTTTATTGAAAAGTTTATTATATCTAAATTTATATCAACAGGAATACTTTTCAATATATATTACACTTACGCCTTTATATTTTAAATGCAAGCAGTTTACAAATCATAAAAAATTATTGCTATACGAAATAGCTTCTTCGATGAGAGTATACGACAAAAATGCCGTGACGACAGCATCCTGTTATTAAACGTGTATCAATGGTTCAGTAGGTGTGGCGAAGGTCAGCGGGTTCGATTCTGAGCGTGAACTCAACATCATTGTTCATTCCAAATGGAATTAAACAGTTTAAGATGGCGACAGATATGCAACTCATATTTACAAATGATACAACTTTGTGTGTCGTGTTTTTTCTCTGTCAAAGTTAAGGTCATATATATAAGTTACAATAACGAACACACATGGTGTTATTATCATCTAAAATATATTATAGATATAGATGACTAAGATAGAATATTATTTTTACCTGTAATTACTTAATTACCTTTAACTTACCTTACAGAACTCATCAAAACAAAGCTCTACCCTTAACTTTTTCCAGTGTCAGTTTCCCTATAATTTGGCTAAGTTAACGGCATATGAGTAGTAAAAGATATGCAATCTGATATTCGTTATTTTTATATACAAATATTTGTAATTTAATTGTAAAATGACGATTCAATAGTGCTTGTTAGAGTCTAATTGAATAAAATCTGTGTTCAATTTAGATTTTAGTCCTTTCTATATAGTCCAGATATTTGCAAATATTTTTTTAATATAGAATATAGCAAATGGGTATTATATACTTGGAGGATTTTAAGCCGTAAAGCATAGAGGACATGTCTGATTTCACTTTCTCTAAAGCGAAAGTACGAAATACTTATGTAAAACACATTTGACATATTAAAAGGCGATAATTTCTAAAAAGGCCTTCGTCTAATAACATTTTAATATTATATTAGTAATTTCTTTAGTTCGTAGTCAAATACTAACTAAAATTGTAAATTTGTTTGTTTGTTAAGCTTTAATGTCTTAACCAATCAACATCATGACACCTTGACAGTTTCACACAAGAAAACATAAGGTTATTCATCATATTATGTTATTCATAACAACTTGTCGTCTTAAAATAAAAATACACATTGAAGTATATAATTCAAAGAAAGAGATAAAATCAACTCTAACTGTAAATATCAATACAATTACCATCACAAATGTTCCAATTTTCCCTCCAAATCAGCGTTAAGCTTGTGCTAGAGTGGACACGACATTAGCCCTAGGGGACAGACTCGAAGCGCTTTCACATAGCTTATATACATCGACGGTTTGGATAAATTTGTATCTACATGAATATGTAGTGGTAGTTAAAATTTGATTTATTTTATGTGACTGACCATTATTAGATTATGATTTCATATTGTTATTACTTATGGGGATGCCGGAATAGCACAATATTTTACTTTCCTTTAAATATTGGCATTCGACTTCAAACAGCTTCTTATATAAAATATGTAAATTATACTCTTAGTAGTCACAGTGACAGTTTGTTTCATAAAATGCGTACTATATAAATCAGTCTGGATCTTATGTTATAATGATAGAACTTAGAATTTGTATTTTTTTTACTAAGAATACCTATGGACGATCAATTGATATACGAAATTTATCTTTTTTTCTCAAACACTTAATGTAGAGTAGGATTTACACATGTATATTAGCAATGTTTGTGTGGTCTATTGTGACTCAATGAGATATGATCGAACCTCCTATGGCTTACATATGTCAGATTCTTGCACCGTTGAATAAAATACTCTAATAAATCATGATGGCATCGTGTTCTTTTACGCCTATCTAGGATCAATAAATTTATTTACAATAATAGAAATGCAAATCTAGCTATTGTTATGATGAATTTAATTTTACTGTGGACTAAATAATTTTACATGAAGAAACACGTGTGCCAGTATTGAAAAAAAAAAACATCGTGTAACGGCAACCAAATATATATCGACATCACTGCAATGTTTTGTTTTAAGAATTTAAAATCACTAATTTAATATAAGGTGGAATAGTAGACTACTTAGACTTAAAAGAAAAATAATCAAAATGCTCCATTTAAATAAATTATCTGACAGATAATTAATTTGTAAGTAAATAACTTACGACAAATAATCGTTAAAAATGTAAAAGAAAGTAAGTTTTATAAATAAGTGATATTGACATAGAAAACAACTGGAGCATTTGTAATGGCAAATAAAAGGGAATAATGAAGAGAAAAAGAAAGTAGTGATGCGCGCTAAATTAATTTTTACGCTTGAAAGAATCGATCTCTTGAAACACAATATAGTAGTAAACAGTGCAGCGTTGTCAAATATATAATTAATTAATTGTTTAAATTAAACTTCTATAGCTGTGGTCCGACTTGAAACAGAGCCAGATTAACAAGCAAAAGGGGTATAACATTTTAGATCACGTGGTACGCGGAACATACATGGTGAAATATACTTATACTTCTTTCAGCGTCAGTGTCTATAGTTGAAGGTCTACCACCAGGTAGCCCGATAGCATCTGTGTTTATAAGAACAATAACAAAAAGACACGAAATAATGCAAGATCAAATTCAAATCATTTTATTTTACCTCTTATTTAAATCGTGTTTTGTTTTAACTTATGGTAATAAAACATCCTATAATATCCCCGTCACTATCAACACGAGTAATCGTTAAAGTTTAATAGGAAAACTACTTATATCGTTCGAAATCCGCCACAGCCGTAATGATCTTCAATCGGCCCAATTGTAATAGCAAGGTGACAGCTGAACATCCGTAGACAATCACAATCCTTGGCACAAAACGTCGACGTCACGGATCACATCACTAGACCCTATTGTCTCAAGATCGACCTACAACGGTCACACGAGATATAGGCACATGTATTTTTGTGAATTGTTTCATTGTAACCTCCAAGGGTAAATTAATAGTATGTGCCATTTATATCTTTTTTTTATAGCATAGGTAGGCGGACGAGAATATGGCCACCTGATGGTAAGTGGTCACCAACGCCCATAGACATTGGCATTGTTAGAGACGTTAACCATCGCTTACATCGCCAATGCACCACCTACCGAGAGAACTAGATGTTATGTCTAACTAGATTCATTTGATTTGTTGTCGATTTGGAGATAATCCTCAATCAGTCTTTTCATGCGCACGTGATCTCTCACACCATTTTGTCACCTTCTTGATTTTTAGCCTTCATTGAAATATAAAACATCTCTTGCATATTTTTTGAGTTTCACAGCCACGAAGGGCTGAAGGGAAGAAGAGAGAAGGGCTGTGAACACTATTCAATTAATAATAGGTATTATATTATTTTATTAGGTAGTAAATATTTTATTTGTAACTAATTTCAATGGAGTTTTAATTGCTTTTAATTTTCCTTATAACATGTTAAGTGTTGCGGCAAAAAAATATAATCGAAACGGAATTAATGTGGTAAGCTACTGGAAGCTTTTATTTTTTAATGACAATAGTATTACTTAATGGTTTGTTTCATTTGAGTTGTCGATTCAAAGTAATCTACAATTATATTAAAAGTAACGTGTTTAAAAAAAGGTATTTTTTATTGAAATAGTTGATGCAAATGAGCCACCTGGTGGTACGTAGTCGCCACCACCCATAGATACTGGCCCCGTTAGAAATATTAAATCGCCAAATCACCTCTGCTTGTAGTTAAACTGGCTCATTCGCCTTTGAACCGGAAAATAACAATACTGACTATAGCTATTTGGTGGTAAAATATGTTATTGGATGGCACCTACCCAGACGACCGAGAAAGGCGTACGATTACGCGTAGATTTCCTCAAATTGTTTAAACCTCAACTGTAAAACCTTCTAAGAACAAATATAAAATATATTCGTTTTCGTCTTGTGTCAAGTATTTAAATAATTGTTTTTTTAGTATTTGCATTTACATGGTAGCCTTGAAGATACATTAGGCCTATCACAAAGGGTGACCTAAGCTGAACTTAAGTAACTTGGCCAAACAATTCTATACTCATGCGCTAATGTTATTTACAATGTATTGTAATCCGCTAATTAGAATTAAATCATTAACGGTGCCACAAGGACATCTTTACCGAATTATTATATAAGGCTTACATTCATATAAATCTGTAAGTGAGACGTTCTGTGCTGTGTTTTTTCTTTAAATTCGACTGCCTCGTTAGTCTAGTGGCAAGTGCGGATATAAAGCCGCTGTGGGAATATATGTGGGAAGAGGATACTATTGTATTTAATAATATTAATAATCCTGGGTTCAATTCCCAGGTCGGGCCAATAAATAGTTATTGGGTTTTTCTGTCAGAAAATTCTCAGTAGCAGTCCGGAGTCTGGAAGTTGTGTGTGTGTGTACACTTCCGTGCCTTGGAAAGCACGTAAAAGCCGTTGGTCTTGCGGCTGAACTCTTTTCGGTCGTGTCGGATTGCCATCCCATCGGATTATGAGAGCTAGGGAATAGAGAGTGCACCTGTGTTTGCGCACTAGGTATAATATCTCCAGCTCAGTTGGCTAATCTCTCTTGAGATTGGACGCCTTGGCCGAAATCGGTCAGGAGGACGTTCTTTTTATTCGTTATTCTCTAAGTATTAAGATTATTATATCACTTTCTGATATTTTACGATCGTTTTCTACAGTGAATTTCTAGTTTGTACTTACAGATAAACTCTGCAATTTTACTCGTAAGAGTACAGCCTAACCCAAACTAATGACAGTTTAGCAATTACTGGTTAGATACCAGATTACTTTAGCTATTCTACCAATCAAACAGCAACATCAACAGACATTCATAATCAATGACAACAGTCAACCAAAAAAAAAAACATATTGTTTATTTTCTTAATTATTTATTTAATATTTGTAAGTCGTAAAAATAGTACTTAATAGTCAAAAACTTAATATAAATCATTCAGTTCTTAGGAACCAATATCCCATGTCAACGATCTACAAACCGCTTCCTTCACATTAAATATATGAATCGTTCAAGTAAATCCGGTACCGACCAATCAGCTTTTACTTTCATCGAGGCTGCGCTTGCGCTTCCGCGAACGAAAGTGCTTCCAATCGATCTTTGTATCGATTATCGATAAAAAAAATGTATCTTAGTCTTTCATATATAATCTTTTAATTTTTATACCTAATGACTTAAGAATTATAAAGCTTTGTAATTTATATTTCCTGCTTCGATGTTTTACAACTGTAATTATTATAGAGATACTGACATCGATCGTATGATTGAATCGATTGTATGATTAAATCGATCATATAAGGTTGTCATAATGGTCTTTAAAGGAAACTAAATTTTACAACAAAAACGTTGGACCAACGAGCTACTAGGAACCTGTCCTGGCTAAATAAGGAAATATTAATAATATCAAAGTTCCGCCTTCATTGAGAATCTTTGGCATTGTACGGATTATGTAATTGTTTCTTTGATATTTAATGTGCAAATGTAAAAAAGAAACAAAAGATGCAATGATTCTTATCACTTCATTGATTTCACTGTACCGAGGTTTTTTGTTAATGAGTGTAGACTTAACTACTGTTCCTGATACATGACTTATGAAACCGAAGAAAGGTAACTATCAACTTTCCCCAATTAACGACCATATTCGAAAGTAATACGATACAAAATAAAATAAAGTAAAATCAATATATAATTGACATTTAACCTTAGTAAAGTGGTTACATCATTAACAAATCAATGTAAAGGTAGTTTTGACTGACCCCCTTTGAACGGACTTAGTGATGTTACCAAAACGGTTACTTTGTTTGGTTTTCTTTAATTTTGGCATCAGTATTATGAACTATTAATTCATTTTGTTATTTTCAATTTTTTTTATTTTGTAATATCCTTAATATATTTAAGCTGAAAGATGATTATTTAATTCAAACTGGCAACATACTTATTAGCATAAATTTACTTGAATAAAATGAAGCAGCTATGAATATCTTTTGTATGTATGTCACTGATATCGCGATTCAATTAGCTTAACTAACATTTTACTCCCGCTTAACAAAGCATTATTATATCCTATTCCAAATTCTAACGCACAAACAATGCGGAAATAGGAAACTAACGTGAAACTTGTCCTTAAAAATTAATGAAAAGTGTTAAGTAAATCGCATGTGAGAAAACTTCCGTCATTCGATATCCGGAGCACTTACGTGTACACTACGTGTCAGATATAGTCACGTCATCTGGTCTAGCACGGAATATTGCCAACAACCTAATTCATACAATAGAAGTTACCAACATTATATTTGTTTATGCTTCGTCATCATGAAATGTCCCGTACGCCATCTGATGTATCATCGTATGTTCATGGTAAAACATGTATAATACTTTTAACGTTATACAAACAGTTATGTGAAGTGTGCTCATGCAAATAATTACAACCTTATTTAATCTAATATGACGTCATTGCACTGCACTGTTCTGTGCTGTATGCAAGTTCACTATAGGAAAATGTTTTCGTTATATCCGATAATAGAGTCCGCTTTATTTTTATATACTGTGTATATCTTGTCTTTGTTTTTGCTTAAACTTATCTCTTAACGCATTATCACTTAGATTATATCAAATATCAATCTATCAAATGTATAAATCAAAATTGTTATCTAGTGTAAGTAGGTTTGAGTTAATAATGAAGACTAATTACAAAATCAAAAATATGAGAAACAAAATTTTAATGTTCACAAAAATTATTGTGATTTAACACGAGTATTTCTGCTATAACTATAGTAAAAATTAATGAATAGTATTCTTACATGCTTATCATTTGTATTATTACGAAATGAAAATGGCGCAATAAGTTTTATGGTTCTAAAACGAGTTTAAAAAAATCATGCGCCATTGCAATTAAGCAAGACAGACAAACAATATGTAAAAAAGTATTAGTCTATATATATTTTTTACATTTATTCTATCATTCAAAATATCTACAGATACAGGTTAAATATATACATACATACATTCTATAGATGATATTTATAGTGACTTGTAATAAGCACAGATAACATTCGCAATGTGTTCGATAGAAATCAATACCTCATTCTAGTTTATTAGAGCATTTGATCTTAATTTCAAGGTAATGTAAATTAATAAGATAAGACTGGTAATTATTTATATTTTCATAAAGACAAAAACTCTTATATCTTGCCCGTTAAAGCTTATATAGGGTTTTCCATTAAGGGCGCTTGATCGTGCAGAACTTCCATCGTAGCGTGTGCTGTGTGGCACGTAGCGCCGTCCTGTTGAAACCACATGTTGTCCAGATCCATATTCTCGATTTCAGGCCAAAAGAAGTTGGTTATCATCGACCGGTATCGCTCACCATTGACGGTGACGGCCACACCATTATCGTTTTCGAAAAAATACGGACCAATCACGCCTCCGGCCCAAAATCCGCACCAAACAGTCACTTTCTGCGGGTGCATTGCCACTTGGTGAACCTCGTGTGGATTGGTCTCGTCCCAAATACGGCAATTTTGCTTGTTGACATAGCCATTCATCCAAAAATGCGCCTCGTCGCTGAAGATGATTTTTTTGCCAAAATCGGCGTCAACTTCCAACTGCTCTAATGCCCAGTCAGCGAACACACGGCGCTGTCTATGGTCATTAACCTTGAGCTCTTGGGTCAGCTGGATCTTGTACGGGTGCAGGCTCAAGTCACAACGCAAAATTCGCCAAGTTGTCGTCTGCGAAAGGCCGAGTTCCTGTGCGCGACGCGGAATTGACTGCCGCGGGTTTTCGAGGACACTGTCGCGCACAGCGGCGATATTCTCGGCAGATCTCGCGTTACGTTGACACACGGGAACCGGCTGATTGTTAACTGACCCGGTTGACTCGAATTTGTCCACCAATCGACGGATAGTCGACTCGGCAGGACGATCATCGCGACCGTAAAACGGGCGAAGTGCGCGGAACGTTGCTCGAACTGAAGACCCATTTTCATAAAACAATTTTATGATTTGCACGTGCTGCTCGACACTGTAACCTGCCATGGTGGTTTGGGAGGACGAAATGAATATAACACACTGCATTTGACAGCTGTCACTCAAACAACATGGCCGCAATCAGCTGTCAAAGTTCAAGCGTCCCTATTGGAAAACCCTATAATACTGTGTATAACACAATATCTCATTGTTGCGTTTACGTATAATTAAATAACTTGAAACGAAGGAATACCCATAATTGTGTGTTTATAATTCATCTTGTATTTGACGGTGAAGGAAAACATCGTGAGGAAACCTGCGTGTCTAATTTCACTGAAATTCTGCCACATGTGTATTCCACCAACCCGCATTGGAACAGCATGGTGGAATAAGTTCCAAGCCTTCTCCTCAAAAAAGGAGGCCTCAGCCCAGAAGTGGGATATTAACAGGCTGTTATATGTTACACGTACATATTAATAATAAGACATGTCTTCGTAAAACACGACAATTTTGTACAGATTATATAACAATAATTAATCATAATATATGATTAGCATACCACAGCCACAATTTCATTCGGTTCGTGACTGAAATAGTTAACAACGAAATAACTAGTTATTGTATTAGATAACGGAACAATAAAGAATTAGTACTTGTTATGGATACCATTTCATTATGACACAGCCTTGGTTAAGTCACGCATGTCCATGGCCAAACTCGATGTCTGTGATTTTGCATCTGTGCACATTTCATTATCTGTGCAAGATTAATATTTAACCGACACTACTTATGAATAATCTTAGCTGAATTGCAACCTATTGCGATATTCGAAATGACATTTATAAAAAAATTCGTTTCAGCACCAATATTTATTGATGTTCGCCCTATTATTTATATTAGGTTTCTTACTTTTTTTATTTAAATAAGGTAAATGTTTAAAAATATTCGGTTCAATAATTTTAAACTTTTAAATATCTGCACACCTTTTTCTTTCGCAGCAACGGTAAAATATATCCTCTAATGAAAAAATATGTTTTCTTTCATATTTGATTGTTGTTCATTAATTGGATGGAGAATGACATAGGCTTAATTTCATCCCGGGAAGATCATCAGGATTCGTGTAAAACTAGTTGGATAATTGCAACTAACAACAGCAATCAAAAATTGTTTTTTATTGTTTTATTTCAATGACGAAAGCTCTTTAATATCGCGCCTCAAGTCAAAGAATTATATTTAAGTACAAGAAACAAGTTATTTAGAGTTTTTGCGATTAACAACGAATGTTGGCAACATAATCTCTACAGAACCATAATTAATATGAGCCCTATAATCTAGTCTAATACATAGCTATACATATAAAAATATAACATCACAACAAACAAAATTGCCATAAATGTTAAAACAATTAAGATTGGCAAATAATAAACCATTAGGTATAGACGTGTGCCACGCGCTTGAGCGACAGTAGCTACGCCAAGGACGGGGCGCCGTTCACTTCAAGACTGGTTCGACGAACTATCGATACGTATACGTACGTATCGATAGGTCGTTAATTAGATTGGATTTCATTCACTTGCTAAATAATTCCTATTTAAATAGACTTGAAATTTTACTTGTCTATATTTGAATATCATTCCGCTCTTATGTAAATACCATTTGTTAGATAAAAATGTAAACAGGAGCATATAACTAAATTATTCTG
Organism: Nymphalis polychloros; assembly: GCA_905220585.2. NCBI lineage: Eukaryota > Metazoa > Arthropoda > Insecta > Lepidoptera > Nymphalidae > Nymphalis > Nymphalis polychloros. Next base: position 12,615,980 of record HG992243.1, on the reverse strand, counting down.
TCGATATTTTGAAGGAGTATTCTAGACTTTTGTAGCCCGAAAATTTATATCTGAATGTAAAAGCCCGCGCACATAAAATATAATTTGATTATTATAAATAAAGCTAACCTTTACGTTTGTCTTCTTTACAAAACGCATTAACTATAAATAACATCTGACCTATATTTCCCTTCCACTAACTAAACACATAACACGAATACCAAAGCCCTTATACTCGTAATACTCGTAATGTAACTTATTCGCGTGTGCGTTTCGCTAAAGAGACACATTTGTGTCGTTTTGCTTTATGTACATACATTCGATTTAAGCCTTTTTTCATTTTAATATCATATTACGATTCCGTTAAACTGACACAAATACAATCGCTTTGGGATGATAATTTTAAGAACTCTTTAATTTGAATGGGTTATACCTATTCTATGGGAAAGAATCGGCTAAAATGAATTTATTTTATTTAAATACAATATAACACGTCTCATTTACTGATTCTATCCACGTTTTTGTTATATTTATAAATTAAGAAAACAATTATAAAAATTATTAAAAATATTTATAGATTACCGACTTTCGATAGAAACTAATCGCCGGTTAAGTTGATGTATCGTTTTTTGAATATCAACCTTGTACTTGAACGTGAAATATAGTCGAATAGAAATTTTCTATCAGTAAGCGCCGCCAGTGCAGCCTCACATACAGAATAATAATGAGACGAATGTTATTTCTCAGGGCGAGCAAGGAACGGTTTTGAGAAAACAATATTCCTATAGAGTACGTGATGAAACTGTTGATGTTTAACAAATTCCTCTGTCGTCATACTTCTGCTTTTTACATGAGAAACACTACAATCGATGTTTAATGGTTAATATATTTAATTTTCATTAGCTTATCTTAATGTGTATTATAATTTTGCGTTTTAATGTATGTTCATTAAAAAAAGCTTTAACGATTAGAAAAGGAAAAAAATGTTATTCATAATCTCCTCTTAATAAGAACCTTTGTTCACCACACTTTGGCGCTCCACTGTTGGTGGATAGATGTGTGTGTGAACGTGTTTGGATTTTCATCCAACACATACAACATTCCTCACGATCACCTCACTGGTTTCCTTCACCGTGCACGAATGATTTATTATTAAAAACACGAATGATTTTGGCAAATAAGACGAATATGTCGTTGATTCGGTCAATACTAATTCTCTACAAAGCGAACAGCATATATAATTAAGATGGTGAATATGAATAACATTCAAAATATCCATACTACGACAATATCGTTTAAATTTCCAACCATAATTTTAAATATTACATCGAAATACCAACTAATTATTATACATTACATACAATAACCAAGAATTTGCTCTTATTGTTAGTCGAGGTTTTTAATAGTATATATATTGGACAAAGTATTATTTGTAATACCACTTTCTTTAGAATATTTATATTCATACGATTCCGCAATGTCGTTATTTGTTCAACCATCATTTTTATCATTTAATAAATAACCATAATGGTATGCAAATAATCGTATATGTTCAATTTTATATGACAAGTGAAATTATGCATTGCATCGGAACAAAGTGAATTACCTCGGGTATTTGTTTATAACGATAGTGTTTTATTTTTATAATCGGGTTTTCCGTATTAAGATAATATAAAATGGTTTGGCTATTCTCCAGACGATGCAGAAACCATCACATAAAAAATATACGAGACGTGAGTTGAATGTTATTGCATTTATTTATTTATTTAATAAATCTTTTCTATCATTGCAGAATTGGCCTCTGCGGATTCGATAACCCGCACAGAGACCAGAAGACGGAAGAATTGAAGAAACACATAGGACAGGTAAATAAATTATAATTATTTACTATATAAAGCTAATTGTTACAAAGCACGAAAAGTCTTGATACTACCCCCGATGTCTTAGGTCATTTGTCTCCTCATTGGATGGGTTTAAATAATAAGTGCATCTGTGTCTGTGCACTATTATATATCTTCTGTGCAAATAGCTAGTCTTTGGTGATAGATGCTAAAACCGAATATTATAAAAAAAAAAATTAAATCATAAATTTAAATTTGTCTCTCGATCGGTTTATGTAAAGTTCTGATCATGGTTTATAAAAAATTCTAAATGAAAAAAAGGGATGAGTGTTGGATGTGTTTTTTTTTATGTTAACACTTGTAGTTGCCGCGCTTTAACACCACGTTAAACGTTACTGTGATCGTATCGTGATGTTATCTAGTATGTAAGTTTTATGTATAAATCGGTTATCTCAGTCTTCTTCTTCTTCTTCCTCATCTTCTAGTCCGTTGTGAGTTCCATAAATGGGCGCGTTCAAACAAACAAGATAATTTTATTTTTTTTAAGTTTTTTTCTTTTATGTGATATTATTTACTAATTACCAATTATAAACCAAAATAGTAACACAGTATGATGCTACCATATCCAAATATGGTAGCTGTTGAGAATCTGCGTAATGCCTAAAGGCCTTACGTCTCCTTTAATGGTATTATAATTTCCTTGCAAATAACTTGACCTAATTCTTTGGATTACCAATTGTAATGACGTTTATATTTAAATTAAATTAAAACATAATTGAATTTAATAACAGTTTCTATCTTAATCAAGATTTAAAAATCTCTCACCCCATTGGTAGATTCTAGCATCATTAGTTTAATAGTAAGCATATCAAAATAATGTCCATTTCTATCCAATAGACATCTGAACACATAAACGCAAAACGCCTTGACCGTAATATCAGAGGAAGTGTGGGTTCGGTTCCATTATTATCGTAATATTTAATATCATTATCAAATATACAGCTTATACTATATAAATCTATTGGTTCTGTCTGTATATTTTTCATCTAATTTTGTGATAAATAATCGTTTTATGATGCAGTGATTCACATTATACTATTTTTTTCATTTTTGTCTGTCTGTCTGTCTGTCTGTCTGTCTGTCTGTCTGTCTGTCTGTCTGTTTGTCTGTATGTCTTTTGATAACTCAAGAACGGCTTGACCAATCTTGATGAAAATTGGTACACACAAAGAACATGTGATGGCGCAAATGTTAGGCCATATATAAGATCGGTAAACTCTACGGTATCTTAACAAAATTAATTTCAAATAGTTAATTACGTATTTCTTTACCAGTATCCATATATGTGTGTGTGTGTATGTGTGTGTAATTATAGTAATAATAAAATAATTTATATATACTAGCTGTGCCCATCGGCTTCGTCCGCGTATAATTAATAAAAATATAATAAATTATTTTATATATATAATAAATTATTTTTTTATATATATGCCTATATTTTAGTGATTGAGACTCTCAATTTGAGAGACTAGATGTAAATAACAAGCTATAAATGTCCCACTACTAGGTTATCGCTTCCCCTCCTGTCGAGGATATGGCTTGGATATAGTCAGGCAGTCTCTGTGCAAGTTCGCGGCTTCCTTTTTTTGTTTATTTTTTTAGTGGAATTAGACCCCAGGCTACCTTTGCCACGACACATATAAATTGGTACCATTAACCAAAAATTAATCTGAAAACTCAAATGTGGGCATGGATTTGAACTTGCTATATTCTGTTCACCATATACATAAGTTTGTATATTATATTTCTATGTGACATGAGTTTAATAGTCTAGATTTATTAATATATAAATTAAAAGAAAATTCAAATAAGACTTATAAATTAAATATGAATAGCATATTAATAAAACTAGTGTGTAGCCATATTTTTTTGTAATTACCATAAGCGTTACTCAAGACTCGTACGGACCTCTAAATCAAGCAACAGATGACGTAATGGCCCGGATGAAGATGAGCTGATCGATGGCTAAGCCTCAAACGAAGTTAAGGAAACGCCCACACATTAAAAAGATCATTATTATACAAAACGCGTGCAGTAATGTTGGAGTATTAGCGTCGGTATAAATTCAATTTCATGATGACTTCAGTCATTAATATGGAAACTGAATTATATCGCATCATACAATTTTATGGTGGAATATATACTGACATATAAAATGGTACTTTCGTCATAATAATCCCTTTGACTTTTTTTATGAGTAGACATAAGTAAATATTATCTGTCACTTGGTGACTCAAGTCCTCGACTGCATTCATGAAATAATTTAAAAAAAAACAACGACATTCGTGTCAATAAAGCATCAAAATCAAACTCAATTTGCATTTGACTATATTTTTAAACAAGCATGTAAATGCTTATAAAGCGTAATTTTATGAGATTTCATTATTTTTACTGAGAATCGACCGCAAGCATGCTAGTTACTGTGTCGCACTAATTAAATTACATATATCAAATAATTATTGTAATTATGAATATTAATTGCATACATTTAAATAATTTCAATTGTCATATGTTTTTTATTACTTTTTTTTATTGTTAGTTCTTTAACTACTATATTAGAACAAAGGTTAATTATTTGTAATTACTGTCAATTGTTTAATTACAAAAAAAATTGTCGCTGTTTTGCTTGATATAAATCATGATATGAATTGGTGGGAATCATGACAAAGAATGCTTACAGCAGTTCCCCTTAAATAGTTATTCAGATCCTCTGGGCGAGTGATAATATGAGGTATTATATTTTTAATAAAAGCGAATGAAATAAATAGCATAATTATAATGTTGTGACTAGCCGATTGGCGTGGTTGGTAGATTGCCTTTCGCGCTGAAGGTCGTGGGTTCAATTCCCACCCAGGGCGGACATTTGTGTGCATGAACTGTTTATCCTGAGTCTGGGTGTAATTATCTATATAAGTTACAAAAGAAAAGTATTAGTGTATGTAGTATATCAGTTGTCTGGTTTCTATAGTACGAGCTCTGCTTAGTTTGGTAAATGACTTTGTGAATAATGAACCGGGATATTAATATAATTTTGTATTAATATAATGTTTGAATGACAAGGATTTATAGCAAAGCAGCTTACTTATCATCACGACACGTTAAAAGAAAACTAAAGCACTTAATTAATATAACAAAGTAACAATTAAAAACAAAAATACACAAATTTTATTAAAAAAAGGATACTTTTAGTCGATTGATATAATAACAAAAAAACTTAAACTATTGACTAGTTACTTATTAAATACAAAGATAAATAATTATAAGATCTACGTCTAAGCCAATCACGTTATTAGCGATCGTTAAGTATATAACAATAGGAAGCGATGTATATTGTTATGAAGTCCAATAAAAACGTGGGATTGCAAAAAAGCAAACAAACAAAATGGGGTCAAAATATATTTGACATTCCGTAATGAACTAACGAGCTATCGAGTAGAAGGTCAAGTGTAGCTAAATTAATATTATTTGATATTATTACGTAAATAATAAACAAATTTAATTATTAAGATATTCATTTAATTGAAAAATAATTGAATTTTAATTTTTTGTGAATCAAACATTTCGTAAACTTCCATTATACAGTGCAACCTCGATATAACAAATCGGAAGAGATCAAGTAAATATTCGTTATATCAAGTAATTCGTTAAACTGAGATTTGTTATATTGAGGTTAGGTTGGTCTAAAATTTGTTATAAAGACGTTAAATATGTCTTCGGGATCCGGCAGTCAGCATAAAATTCGTTAATTTGATACTTGAAAATTAGTACAAATTACACAGTTTTTAAAATGGTCGTTCTTATAATAGTATATTTGATATATATTTTAAGACTAAAAAGAGTTTTGTGTTTTTCTAAAAACTTACACATAAACTTAGGTATATTATCTTGGAGCAACTAGGATAATTTTAAGGTCTTTGTCAAATTCTAAACCTTATAAACAGATGTTTCATTTCGGTAAAACATAATCACTGTCTTCTATCGCCTCTTTGGTCTAGTACCTTGTAAAGCTTCAGATCCTGGGTTCGAAATATAGACAGGTCAAAACTATTAATCTCAGTGACAGTCGGAGTAAGTAATGTTACACTCGTCTGACGGGTAACTCGTAAAACCGTTCTGCACCGAGTTGGTTCGGATAGCGATTGTGGAAATAGAGATTGCTTCGAATGGGAACACAAGAAACAAACTCGAAACTTAACTATTCGTATTTAACTGGTCTTAAAAACTTACTACCCTCTTTAGAGCTTTGTGTAAGCTCATATGGGTAAGTACCACCCACTCATCAGATGTTCTACCGCAAAACAGCAGTACTTCGTATTGTTGTGTTCTGGTTTGAAGGATGGGTGAGGCGGTGTTTTTGATTACAGGCGCAAGGGACATAACATCTTAGTTCCCAAGGTTGGTGGCGCATTGGCTATGTAAGCGATGGTTAACATTTCTTACACAACTAATGTCAAAGGACGTTCAGGTGGCCCACATGCTCGTCCGCCTACATATCCTATAAAAACATATACATATATGTATTTATATATATGTAGGTGCATAATTACTCATGTATTACACCTACATTAGGTATCGATGATAATAATCGTTTTTATATTACCCGTATCTAATACTTGGTCAGGTTAAATTACTCGTAGCCAAATGTTTATAGTCACCGAGGTAAACAATGTGTGAAATAAAATAAACTATATTTGTAACCTGTTTGCCCTCTTCTGACTAATGACGTAGAAAAAATTTGATTTGATACCTCAGAAACTTTGATATGGAAGGTGATTATAACCAAATATTTGAACTAGCCAGACCACCTGTAGAGTTACATGAATAAATTAAAATATATATTAACTTAAAATGAAACTTTAAAGTTTGACATGAGCAATTTTACGTGCGGATAATCTGAGCACTTCTTCATATAAAAATCAGTCTTATAATTCATGAATTAAAACGAATAGTATTTGGTATACTAAATTGTATAGACATTATTAAGTTGCGAAATTTCAATCATAAAATATATTTCAACCAAAATTGAACACACGTGAAACAAACCTTTTGATTTCCAACATCAAGGCTATTTGGATTATATTTCGTGCCGATAATTATATAAAATATAATGAAAGTATTCTGAACGAAAACATCGTATAATGTTTATTCGTATTCCTGTTTGAGTTTGGAAGTTGAAAGTGTGTGCAAAGTCGTGCCTCGGAAAGCACGAAAGGTCGATTCTGCACCTGAACTCTTTCCAGTTGTATCGGGTTTGCCGTTCCATCGAATAATGACTGTAAGGGCATAGAAAGTGCACCTGTGCTTATGCACTCACTTGTGCTCTAGAATCTATCCAGCGCAGTTGGCTAGTCGTTGTCTTGTCGTGGCCAAAATCGTTCAGGAGGCCATCATCGTGATCATCATTTATTAAGTCATTGTGTGTATCGATTATCTTATATTTTGTTAGCATAAACGATTATACAAGCACACAATCAATTTCAGATTATTTTGGTCTGCTTACTAAATAAAATCAGCTACGTTTCATGTCTGATTATGTCCGCCTTGTATGCATACATTATGCACGGACGACTGCCGCTATGGTATTCGAAACGACTGATGTTGATTATTAAATGCGCCTGTGTTTCGTCAATGTTGCGCTTCTCTTTAACAACTTGTTATTAATGAATTAAGTAAATTTTAAATATTGTAGAGAATTTATATCAAGGTTCAGTAACTAAGTATCAGTATATATTGCAACTATTTAATATAAAAACACACACATACAGATGTATTTGCTGTTAGGTGCGCTTAGGTGTTGTTATATTTAATTTCTGCCTTTTTATTAATAGAATATTCTTATTAAATATATATAATTTTATTTAAATAAAAGCGCGTAGAAGTATTCGTATACCGCCCCATTGTTTATTTGTATGAATGTGAAATTTTATTTTTTAATTTCAACAAAGTCGATATATAAGAAATCATTATTTTGTTTGACGATCTTGTTATCTCGTATTATATATAGATCTCAAATAGTATTCACAATACGAATCTGATTTCCTTCAAGGACACTGACGTCACGGATAACGGATTCTGGAAAGTAATTACCGTTCTTTTTCGGCTAAAGGTGATTCAACCTTTGTAATCAGAACGATCGCCCTCTTAACCGAGGAACATTATCGTGTTACCATTGATTTTTATAAAGGAAGGCAATGGGTCGATACTTTTTTTTCAAAATAATTTATATTGTGTCCGAAAAATTAACGTTGCAAAAACACGTGGATGACAAGATTAAGACGTTGCTCATTAATTAAGGGAAGCCCCTTACGAAGTATGTTCCCCCCTTACGAAGGTTTGGTTTGCGTTTGCGAAAAATATTTTTTGTGTGCAGAAATTTTGTGTTTCATTACAATGTTTTTATAATAATATCTTGCTTTTGTCACGTCGCGGGTGGCAAGAAAAACGCACTTCTATTAGTGATATTGATGCTGATGATGATGATCCTCCAGACCGATTTCGGTCACGGCGGCCAATCTCATGAGAGATTAGCCAACTGCGCAGGACATAAAATAGTGCACAAGTGTGTGCGCAAACACAGGTGCACTCTCTATTCCCTAACCCTTATAACCCGATGGGACGGCAATCCGACACGACCGGAAAGAGTTCAGGCGCAGGACCAACGGCTTAACGAGCTTTCCGAGGCACGGGAATGTACACACTTCCAACTTCCAGACTGCTACTGAGAATTTTCAACAGAAAATCACAATAACATTTTATTAGCCCGACCTGGGATTTGAACCCAGGATTATTAATATTATTAAAAGCAATAATATCCTCTTCCCACATATGATATTAAAAGTAGTTTTATAAAATATATATAATTATACTATGTAGCTACTACATATGTTTTTTTCTTCCGCCAGGGAGTCAAAATAAAAATGGACGACGCCGGTAATATACTCATCAGGCGCTATTCAAAGAGTAGCGTTTTTGTAAAGAGTACGGCTGCCACCAGCAACGAGGAGACTGCGATAGGCCAAGACATTTTGAAACTACCAGGATACTCGCTAGAACAAGAAAAAATATTTAAGGTATGTTTAAAGCTTTATTAAAAAAATTTTTTCATAGCTGTGTTACAAATCTATACACGAATTGTATTGTAACAACATCAAAATTTAAAGAAATTATAAATAATTAAGTATTTGATATCTGAACATATCGTTCAAACAGGTTTTTGTATTCTTCTGTGATAATCAGCCGGTGTAATATTAAAGGAACAAAGTACAAAACACTGTAGATGTAGATGTGTATCGGAACCATCTTGTCATAATCCAATTAATAAAACACAATTATAATATTAGAAAATATCAACGATTGCATTTTGAAATAAAATACAGTAAGCGCAATGTAATGTCCTAACTTGTATAATTGCAAGCAATTTTCACCTTTACTGCACATGAAATACCGGTGACGACATAATGTTAATGTAATCTTTAATACCACTTTGTCCAAGTATACGAAATGGGTGTTTACCTGTAATCATTTCCGTCAAGATGGATGCCTTTATGTAGTGAAATTTCGAAACATGTTCTATTAATTTCACGGTTGCCCGCATAATTGCCGGGCATTACATTCTATGGTTATATTTTTATACCTTCAATGTTATTATAAAAAGCATGTTTACATTTTGAATTTGCTAGGATATAATCCTAACTAATATTATAAATGCGAATGTAAGTTTGTTCGTTTGCTTGTTACACTTTCACGCCTAAACCACTAAACAGATTCTTTCACCCCGTGAATGGAAATCCTCGTATTCCCACGAGAACGGGAACTATGCGGGTGAAACCGCGGGCAAATCGCTCGTTATTAATAACGAAACTCTATAGTTTTTCTTATTAAACCTAAATATTTCGAAACAAATACAACTGCGATTCCATTATTTAATTAAAAAATAATTTAATTAAAAAATACACAACAGAAATTATAATGAAATCGATATGAAGTTAATTTTTAAATGTCACACTTTCTATATTTAAAAAATGAATTTTATTGTGACAAATTTAAATATTCTGAACAGCATTTAATTTAGTTAAGAAAATGTAATTTTTGCTTCCATCATTGCTTTTTAAAAACCAGAAATAATTGAATGATATTTGAACAAAAGTTTGAAAGTGAAAGTTTTGAAACAGTTTATTACGAATCCAAAATGATTTTTAGTCGTCGTTTTGTAGTTATATTTACTGTCATGTGTGTATTATAACGCTATTGCAACGGTCATTCCGAATGTATCACGACTGTGCACGTACAGGCACGATTTACTTTGACCGTGACATTGCCACATAATTTCGTCTGACTTGATATAATTTTAACTTAAACCAGGAAAAATAACGTTATATTTTCGATGTTTAGTTTATGAAATTAACTTTATTTATCAACTTATTTTAATTTACTATTTACTGACTAACTCTTACTGATAATCTCTGTTTAGCAGGTGATTCGTTAAACAGTGCTGAGTCTTTTTCTATCAAATATCAAATAAAATATGACAGAGAGAGCAAAATCATTGTTTAACTAAACACCCATATAAGCAACGTTTCTAAGTAAGGTATTGTATTGACTATCCATTTCAAAGTAACTGTCATCGGTATGATTGATTGATGATTGATATGATTTTTGGAAACCAAAATCACTGATAAAGCCTTTGACAAATCTTTCCGTTTTAAGGTTGAGTTTGATTCTATATGTTTACAAGGATGCTTGCCTTGGATACCTGCTTGTATATGTATCTTATTACATATGTATTATGTATTATTTATAGACCAAATGATTGATACTGGCATCAAAACAATATAATCCGAATCATAATAATAAATACATAATGTTTTCAATAAATTCGCTTTTTGTCTATAAAAAATAGGCTTTCGATAGGATCGACAAAATATAAAGTTGTATGGGTAGATTTAGTCGTACTCTGACCCTTTAAAAAAATACTTATTTGTAAATTTCAAAAACCATCTTGCCGAACATCGGTCATAGTTGCTACGTGTACTTCGTGATTCTCTATCTTCAATATGAATCTTATTCTAATTAAAAATAGCATGTGTAAGTCGAATGTATACAATACAATTGTTTTTAGGTCTATGTAACATTTGAAGCCCACTAATTAGGTCAGTCCAAACAATAGAATATTCACTTCCTAGTACAGAGCAAAACGTTCATTAGTAATTCATACTCCATTAACTACCGTTTATGTAACTGAAGAACAATGTGAAAAGATGGCTTAAGAAAAGAATGGTCATTGCTTCACGTATTTTGTTTGCATGTTAGTTAATTTCCGTGAGAATTATGAAAGTCAATGTAAGGGAGCAGGATCAAACATCAAAATAATTCCTGATTTCTTAGACATTTTGTTTTAATTTTACGTAACGTAAAAACAGTCTTGATCCACATTATTTTCAATGGATTCATATACTCGTTTCTTAACAATACCAAATTGTGAAACTTCCATGATCCTGAGATTTTTATTTGCCTCATCTGATCTCCCACAGTGAATTCCCTAATTGATACGAAACAATGCTATCTGTCATGTCAACCCGATGGTTTCCAAGCATTTTGTACTTTGTTATTTTAATAGATAATAATCGTTAAATCGTACAATATTAATTAGAAGACTATGAAAGAATCTTTATGCTTCCATGTGATCCAAAAAACTCGTTACAATTACATATTAAACTATCTATTTAGCCTTCTTTCATGTTAGGGACTTCTTGAACTAGGACTTGGAGTTTCTATCACCGAGCTCTACTGCGTTTTGGATCTCGTGCATGTCACTAATAATGGATATACGTGAATTATCAACAGTTATAATATCGTCGCAATTAAGACAATTAACATAATTTATGTAGCAATTTGTTTGTTCGTTATTTTTATGAAATGTTTCATTAATTAGAAACTTTCTAAATATCTTTCTATGATAGTCGGTAGTTCACGTTCGTAGGAACAGACGAGCGATGACTTACGAATGTATGGCGGTAATTTTTTGTAGATAACATCGACGTTTCTTACGGTCAATGTCAAGTCTAATTTGAAACGGGGTCCAGACGCAGTGGACCTCAGCCGCAGTTGCAATGATTGTGCAACAAGCCTAATTCAATTTCGTCAACTCGACTCGTTTTTGTGACACTCTTAATTGAAAATGGGCTTAGAAAATCAACTTATAGTTTAAGTACAGATAACGGAAGAGCAGTACGATTATATTTTGGAAAAAATAAATAAATCATGCAAAACATTACCTTAAATTTTATCTTTCTTATCATTAAACATTTTGAAATTGTATATAAACATTGATTAAATATTTCTCTATACGTTAGTAAATAAAAAAAAAACAGTGGTTCATTCTTATAATAACATCTTATTTGTAAATAATCTTCATACAAATAAATAATTACGTTAAAGAGAAACTAACGATGAGGCAACATCAAATCAAGCAGCGTTGGCGGCACTCGACCGTTTTATATTTTCATTATTGACCGCTGCCTTGTTATGTAATATTAATTTGATAACATCTCAACTGCATTGATTTGTCTGACTTCATTCGTTTATTGCGATGCAATCGTGCGTTTATTAAAACAATGACGTTCCAATTTGACAATATTAACAATTTTAGAGGCTTATTTTATATTTATGTTTATTGAAATAGTTAATAGCAAAATGCAACGGAAATGAATATAAAAGTTATGATTGCGGTTGCAGTGTTGTTTTTAATTTCCATTAGGAAGGTTTGGAGCAAATGGGATATCTTGTAGTAAGTGGTCACATTCGTCCATAGACATTATGACCACGGCATTGTATGACACATAAACTATATTGTCATACAACAATATGTAAGAAATCTCTCGGGTCTTTTAATTACACCGGTTAACAACACCCAGTACCCAGACAGGCTGCAAGCATGCCATGGCCAAAGCCTTCCCATGTGCAAAAATAACACTAAGGAGACAAAATAATCAACATCCTCATAATTACATTTTGAAATCACTTCAAGGTTATGGATTATAATATAATTGTTATTAATAATATTTTTTTAATTGAATTTTGTTTTGTTTTAGCTATTCGATATGAAAAAGTTTCAATCCAACGTGAATCGGGAGCTGAGACGTTCATACCCAGACCGCCGAAGGCTCGAGACGCAATGTTTAAGCGCCATCGCATTTGTCAAATCGGACAACGAACTCTTAGAATGCCCCATCTGGGTGCTGATCATCAATGTCGTCGCCATGGACATGTTGAAATCGAAATTGCCACCGGGTAAGTCTATTTTATATTTGTTTAAAATGTTTCGTATAATTGTAATAATAACTGGAATTCAATCGAAGATTTCTGTTTTGTAGAGGCAAAACTGAAATTTTTGTGCCGAATTTTGGTTTATCTTTTGCCAGGCAGTTGGGAAAACCACCATGTAATGGATTAAATTATGCCAAATGTACATTCTCATTGAAATCTTTAAAACATTAACACTACGAGTAATTTAAGAACACAATTAAATACAAGTACATTCGTCACTATTATGCTTTGAATATTATTACAGTTAAATTTATTTATTGCTTTACGTGATTCAGTTTTTTAAAATTATTTAAGGACAGTTAAGTATTTTATGTAATGACTAACACTAGGAGATGTCATTTCCTGTTTCCTTAAATTCTTGTAAGGGGATTTCCAAAAACAAGTATTAATTTTACGTCGAGGTTTCGAACCTTCCGAAAAAACCTTAACACTAATAGGATCAAAATTAAATTTAATAAATTATTTTAAAGATAAATTTACTCTTAACTGAAATGTCGCTATAAATTTGAATTTAAAATACATATTATAGAATATTGTACAGGATCTTAATATATCCGGTTGACCAGTTGAGTGACCTTCTTAAGACATTAATAGAAATGTATTTTTTTTGCCTTACACAATTTATAAGTATAACGTTATAAAAATTAATTAAAAAATATGAAAGTTTATAAAATTATTTCACAAGTAAATTAAAATTCTATGTCTATATAGCGAATATGTAATGAAAATTCTGGGTTAGAATATAGGGAACTTTTTAAAATCTAAATACAATCGGTGATTACGTCCTAAAAAAGAGAATATGATTCACTTTAATATGACATCATAAATATGAGATTGTTTTATTTAAAATTCCGATTAACTTTCTTTAAGAATGTAAATTTTGTTATTAGTTTTGTTTTTGCCCTTTGATATGTATAAATGATAAGATGATTTCAAGTGATGTTTACATGCAACGATGTATAAATGCTGTGTAGATACATTTGGTACAGATATGCATGACAGTGCCTGTTACGTTGAAGTATGTTATTTTTATTAGCATAAAATATCTACAGTGTTAATTTACCTTATAAATAAATAAAGTCTACATCGATTCCGTAAATAGGATTCCTAAGTATGACAAGGTCATCGACAAAAATTAACCTAATTTAGACGCAGATTCTGTAATATCACGAACATATAACAAAAACGTTTATCGATTTATAAAAAAAATCTGCGCATCCATTAGGCAATTTACTATGATCTTGAGATGATTAAACTATATTTTTTTACCCGGTAGTAAGTTTTTGTACAAATTATAAATTTATGCCTAACAAACATTCGTTTTACTAAAAGATTTTAAATGTTTATAAATTGCAAAACGCTCATGGTTTTGTACCAACGATGCATTGAATTCCTTTGTTAGATATAATCTTAGACCGCACTAATTAATTTGTAACTTTTTAAATATTTTACGTTATAATTTTATGTTCAAGGCGTTTAAAGTTGTGCTGTATATTATATTTTGTTGAAATATTACAACACCTACGTAATATTATTGTATTCTTAACTTACATACATATGTATCTGATGTTTTTTATTCTCTTATTACATACTATCTATACTCTTATTATATACGTATATAAAAGATGAGTATCAAACGTGTACTAATAAAACGCACATTGACCACGAATTTGTCATGGTACAAGCCGAACAAAAACTTCAGAACAGGAAACCGTGTTGTCCAACCCAATTTATTACCTTGGACGACTCAATACAAAACTTATATTAAAACTAATCACTTCAAAAGCATGTAGAACTTCCGCGTTAAAAAATCAATAATACGTAACAAGACGAAAATTTTGAAATAAATTGTTAAACAAAAAATATAAATAAAAAGTTTATGTAATGGATTAGCCTCAGGCTTAATATAAATTGTTGTACACCATTAAATAATCTAAATCGGATAGCGTATGCCTGATCATTAGTTTGACGTAAAAGGATGCTACATTTCTCGCAATATAGCAATAAAGAAAGCAAATCAGAGGAAAAATCGCATTAGCATTGCCAAGATGACATAAAATGCACAATACAAATCATAGAAAATAAATGACCTAACGCGAAACGCCCTGACAAAGACACAGTGTTCCAAATGGACTGTCATGTTTTATCTGGTAGTAGAAAAGAATACCATCTCAATAATGCACCATGAACCACATTTGTCAAAACAGCCTATAAACAATATTCCACAAGCAACAAGCAAGTTCAACTGAAGTTAGACTCAATTGGTGCCATTGTCAATGACATAGAGGATAGTCGTGAGATAAACGGCATCTTTCTAAACACAAAGTCTTCCTTTATTAATCATCTATTGTCCGAACATTACAAGGACGTTATCAAACATCGGTCACGCGTCATCGATGCAGACATTAATTACAGTTGAACACATCACGTAAGGAACACCGCAGATATACCGAATTATGATATCTATTCGTATAAGCAGTTTTCGATCCAATATTACAGTCACCTTGTCTCAGACCTCCATCAAGCTCCAGCTTTATGCAATACAACAATGAACCGACCTCAACACTTATCATTAAGAAACCAGCTAACGAACAAAATTTTAATTTTTTTAATGCAACATTCTCACGGCAAACTGCAAATACTTCTCAAACAAAGTCGTCATGACCTTCAACATAGTAATTTTAAATGGAGAAAACTTAAATTAATTGAAGATTACAACTTTAATTTAATTTAATATTTGAAACAAAATAAAGAAATTAAAAATATTATGAGTGACAATTAATTTTGATTTGTTAAGATGATCAAATACTTTTGCCCTTTTTTACATTGACAATGTAATTGATTTGAGTCCAATCAATACTTATTTTACTTATCGTCTTATGAAATTTTTATATTGACGCGCAAAAGGTAGTCTACCTTTTGCGCTTAGCTTTTTCAATTAAAATTACATTAAAAACAAGTTTTTAACAATTCGAGGATAACTATTTCGCAGTTAACTTATTTCACTTCCAGCAATTTTATTATGAATTACAAATCTGATTTAGTTCTCATAGCACGCAACCGCATCAGCTATGCACTGGCTCACTTCTCAGTAGCTCGCTTTATTGTTGTGCAACAATGCAATCTAACTTCGATCTCATGATGTACTTCTCATTTCACTCAACTTTACTGCAAATTCCTTACTTAGCTTAACCATATTGCAAACTTTGCAAGTATTCTATATCCGATATTGGTTTTGTTCAAATCATACAGAATTTATGGGAAAGAAACCGCATGCTAAGGTTCCCGTGATTCTTTTGATATGATTCGCTTCTAAATTTCCTGCAGCGGTTTCGCGGTCTCACCATTATTTATTGAACGTATAGATAAAAAACATTTTTAGATTCCTTATTTCTTCCTCAAATAAAAATTGGAATAGCAACTTTATATTCAAATCATAAAACCTAAGTATGATATAACCGTGGTTAGTAAAACTATAGGACGAACTATAAAATAACTCAATTTTAGAAATTATGGTTCTCGATAGCTTCTTCTTTAATACTATACTCCTCTCTTTTCGTTTTTGTCTCATATATGTTTCCGTAATAGAATCTGCTGCTTTGTTAACAGAGACAACATGTTCTACAGACCGACAAATTTCGATTTCAACATGAAGGTCGTGCGCATTCGTGACTGTCTGTGGCATAACTAGATCGTCATAATAGAACCATTTACCTATATCTCATTAGAGTACTCATTTCAAACTTTAGATTATCGACTATTCAAACCTTAAAAGTTGGTCAAATACGAATCGTGACTGATGTTATGCAAAATAGTACAAATCGACTACAATAGGATGCTTACTACGAATTAAAAAAAAACGAAAGTGAATTTTATGTTGCTTATTCTACTTAATGGATTTATTTTGTAACTGAAAATTTTAAAATGCTCTTTAAAATTTGATGTTGTAAACACATAGAAAACATAAACATTAAAGTATGCTAATAAAATGTTAAAAGAAATACCACTTCGTATTATGCGTATATTTTTGTAAGATCGTTGTGATAATTTAGTCTGGAACCCTTTGAAGTTCGCGTTAGAAATATTATCTTCAATTTATGACTACAATTTTCTGGACATTGAAAACTTTGGTACCGTTTTAGGATTCAGGTCATTGACAAGGCTAATCGGAATTCTAATCCCGCAGCTGCGAATACCACTTTGCTAGACACGTAGATCTTATGAGACAAGATGTATGATACATACCTTTTATCTTTGATATACGCACTATTACGTACATATTACAGAAATAATGTTTTTTAAATTATTTTATATCTTAACAAGTTGTTTTATTTTCATATCAGGAATACATCACTATTAATCAAGCATCTAACCGTTTTAATTTCGGCTGCTTAAATTACATTGGAATAATTTATAGATACATTATGATAAATCTGCCTTACGGCTACTCAATTTTACCAGTCATTATTAAGGGATCTTGGTTATTAGAAATTAATTATCTTTGCCTACTGTGTACATCGAAAGGTTCCTTTATGTTATTTCCGCTGGCTCATTCGATTTAATTTAACATGACTGACAAACAGTTATTGGAATATTTTAAACTGAATATGTCAAAACGTACTCTATTTTACTATGGAACTGCGTTGTGATCATGGCTCACTTGTTACTATGCTTTTGCGGTCACAGATTATATTTACAATTCTATACTAATGACAATTATTTAAAATCAAAATAAACTTTATTTAAGTAGGTTCTTACAAGTACTAATTTTATAAAATATTTAGTTACCACCGGTAAGGAATGTAGACTGTACCTGACCGATAAAAACCGGCAAGATATTCAGTAGTTTCTTTATTTGTAATAACTTTGATATTCTAATTAAATACAATACAATTATTATTAGTCGTTGAAAATCAATGAATACTCAATAAAAGTTATAAAAAGTAACAGCTTGTTGCCTGTTCTCATCTTAAGGAGCAGATTTGCATAATATTCCACCACGCAGCACCAATGAAGATTGGTGGATAGCCACATGTGACTGGTTTTTAAATTACACACAGTCAGACAAACAGATCTCTTCGAAGAATTAATAAAGTTTTTTTACGTCTGAAGCGAAAGTTACCCTAAAATAATACACCACAAGATATGATATTGTGAAAATATCGTAATCAACTAATGGACTGCTTGAAGATTACCAGGATTCCATATATATATGAAATCCGTGTACTGTGCACACAAATATCTGTCCTGGGTGGGAATCGAACCCACGACCTGCGGCGTGAAAGGCAAGTTTCTACCAACCACGCCAACCGGCTTGTCCAATTGAAACTTCTGTAGATGCAATGAAAGTAAAATTTGAAGATCAAGTTTTAGTGAAAATTTATAATGACATGTTTCTGACGTAAAATTATACTTCATTGTAATATAAAATCTATTTGTTATAATAATATTTCTTTGGTTCTATGTAAAACATTAAATAGATTCAATTCAATCAGAAGAATTTTCTTCTAGCCTCCCAAGATTTAAAGTACAATAAATTTCTATGCAGTTACAGTCAAAATAATAAATTATTATTTACATCAACTTTATAACTACTATAACAAACATTCTATCATGTAATTCAGTTCATTCTTGGACTGGACTTGGATTACTGTTCGTGTTATATACGCGTTGGAACTTCCTGTATAGCAAGCACTAAATGGAAATACGGTATCGATAAACATTACATTATATATTAATACCTTCAACCTTTACTTCGCATTATAATCGTAGTTTCTAGTCGTGGCGAGTGATTGCCATCCGATCTCGGCATCACGACATTGCGCCCGGGTCGATTGCAAAATGTTACCGACCGAATGCACAGACCGTGTTAGATAATCGATTTAGATTTTTTTATTAAAATATCATAGAATCGTTCATTTTCATAATATTTTATATTTTCTACGAGAAATCTTACAATAATTATTTTTAAGCGCACCTCCTTATTTAATACATAATATATTTCATAGGTTTTAATAAACCTTTATATTTTCACTGAATATTTAAATTTTATTTTACTTATTTAAATTATTAAATTTATATTTATACTAGTTTAGAGGAGAGGACTTACTTAATTATAAGCCTGATAGTTCCAACTTAATTGATTCTTTGAAACTACCTGCAAAATAAAAGGTCACATATTCAATGTAAAGTCGATTCTGATTTAGGAAACGGAGTCAGGATCGAATTTAATTGAGAAACCGTTTTAAATTCAGACCAAATGTCTAACGAGATTGCCTTAATTAATTTTGTTTATTTTTATTATTTAAAAAGATCGCCAATTATTTATTGATTAAACCAAGTGAATGCCACATTCATTGCTTGTTACTTTATTGATTAGTATATTGTTATATATGAAATAGATAGATAAGATTATAATAACAAATTTCGAAAATTTGATCTATTATTTTTTCCGCCAGTTCAAAGACCAATGGACATAAAGAACAGACCTCGCATCCCGATTCCTGACGAAGACCCTTATAGTATCGCTAGCTCTAATGCTAATGGATCTGGATCAAGCGGTAGCTCTGGGGGCTATGGTCATAACGGCCACAATGGACATAATGGCCATAACGGCCACAACGGACACAATGGCCACAACGGCCACAACGGACATGGGGTTGTTGCCGCGACGAGAGAACAATTGATGATGCAAATGGGCGCAAAGAGAGGTGAAAAGCCACCTAATCTACCACCTAGGGAAAATGGTTATGGACCAGCCGATATTCCTAAGGTAAGAATTACAGTATTTATCAAGTAAATAAGAGATTGGTTTCATAAAGGTTAAATAAATATGGACACATTTGCATGAAATTAACTTTTATTACCACTCATAAATCAAAATGATTGAAAATAATCAATCAATTTACCATTAAGATTTTAACAATTAGACAAAAAATTATAACGTCAAAACAACAAGACTTTCCGGTTATATAAAATCACATTTCAAAAAGCAAAATAATTTTAAACTTAATTAATATCATAACCAAGTTGAATCTAGCACACTCGTGATTTGCCCTTCGAATAGTTTAGTTTAATGTAATCCCATTCACACAAAGCATTCCACTTGAATTATTACTGACCGACAAACACATATTGTTATGATGACCAATTCTTTACATATTAGATGCGGTTACAAATTGTCCGTGTAATTTCAGTGTAAGTGAAAATTGCGTTATCTTATTCCATCTTGTAATAACAGTTTAGTTTGTAAATTCATTTGAAAATAACTCATGCTTTTTAAAATCAATTTGCTGTAATGAATTTTACTTTAGTTATTTTTAGATGAGAAATTTTATAATCATGCAGCGATGTGGAAAATTTAATACATGAAATAAGTGTTGTTTGCTTAAAATTCTACTGTCATGTTGACCATGTTGTTATTGAATAAATACAATATTATTTTATTTAAATAACTGAACAGTCAATATTTTGCTACAGTATCTAATAATAAATATAATAGCGTCACTTGGTTGTTTTTTTTTATATTAGGTATGTAGAGAGAATGGCAAACGGGCAGCTGATGGTGGTGGTCACCACTGCCTATAGACATTAGCGCCGTAACATTAACCATTTCTTATAAAGCCGTTTTAAAATATAACAAACAGTGTATTCATGCTTGTACGTAATCCCCAAATAACTCAAATAGTCCAAGATATTTACTTAAAACAATAACCGCAAGCAGTGCTACCGAGAGGATTTAGTGCGATGCAAATATTTGCCTTATTCCACTCCTTTGACGTGTAAATAAAATAATCAAATATCGCATTGTCGTATTGTCGTATTCAAAAAGCGAAATCATAAAAAATACTCGTAAATAAATTTAAAGTATAATTTCAAATAAAAATATTAATAAAAGACATTAATCTAACGCGTTTTGAAGCAGACACGATACACGAATATTCACATCAAGTACGAGTATAAGGGCTATATTAACATTTAAATTATTACTTCGATAGCGTCAGTTCTCATGCAATACGCATTAATTTTAAGGTTTTATGCTTCGCGAGTTTCAGAATAAAGTAATTCCAATTATTCGCTAACAAAGTTCACATCAAATTTATTATTCAGATTGGCACTTAAAATGAGTTATCAACTACTTGTCATATGTAAAAGCTTCTAAATCTTTAATCTTAATGCGAAAGGGGACACAAATCACTTTAAACTGGGGACAGAATCGTGAATCACAAAGCCTCTTAATGGAAATCAAACCTTGACCCTAAGATTGGGAATTAAAATAAAGGAGATTTTCAAAATAAAAGGGGCAGTAATGCATTATGGGCCGTTAATGGACCGATTCCTTCGAAGCAATTTTGAAATGACTTGCAATGAATAATGGAATTCTTCAATTCGCAACTGGTAAATGTTAATATTTTCTACCTAATGCAATTTTATCAACGAATATTTATGTATTGATATCAGCACCCACACACACACACACACACACTCACACACACTCACACGCTCTCTCACACACATACACATACACATACACACAATGGTGGGTAAGGTATCCTCTGCTTAAGAAGGCTCGTAGCTTATTGCAAATGCTCTAATGCCGGTTAGTGGATACACATTTGGCAGCTTTTAACTCATGTAGAATTTCATTTGATCTTTTCCTTCGCCACCAATCACGAGATGAATTCTAAACACAGATTAACCACATGAAGCAGGTGCTTACCCGTTTCAAACCTGCGGCGCACCTAAATTGTCACTCGGGTAAAATTTAGTAGATGTACAAAATGCTTATGATTATTTAAGCTTATTGTTCCAAAAATTCTTTATTATACATAATTAAGGATTAATATAATGTATTTATATAAACAATTTATATTGCCAATAAAATCATTACTAAATTCTAAAAAAAAATTAACAGGAAGCTATTTCATGCTTTTGTGTTTTATATTGAAAATATATTGTGATTTTTTTCTAACAACGTGTCAAAATTATTCTTATTTATATTATAATTAAGTTACGTGTTGATAATTTTGTAAATTAGTATGATAATCACTGATACAAGTTTTGAAGATTTTATCGAGATCAAATGAAATATTTGAATCGAAGTGAAAGTTTGGTCATTTAACGCGTGTTACTTCGGAATTGATCTAATAATCCGACACAAGATAGTCATATCTTAGTATCTACAAAAGTGTATCATCAAATCTCACTCGACAGAGCAACAGGTTTCCTTTTTTTTAAAAAAAAAACACATGAAGGAGTGAAAGTTTACTTACAAAAAAAAAATTAAGCCTTTCAAAGATAATGTAACCATAACTGCAATTACGGCGTCAATAGCGCAAAGGTTTACAGATTCATAATTGGAGAGCTAAATAAGAGTATTTGAAAATATAGTTAATAACTCGATACTACGTGTTAATTACTTTATACGGCCTTACATCTTGGGTTCAAGCCAATAAAAGTATCACAAAATTTTCATATACTTTATTTGCGTATAAAACTAATCTCGTGCTGGTGATGAAGGAAAACATCGTGAAGAAACCAGCCTTGTCGAATGAAAATCTGCCACATGAATCCACCTAAATGGATTGGAGCAGTGTAGCGAAATAATTAGCTTCGAATCTTCTGCTTAAAAGGAGATGAGGCATGAGACGTATAGTGAGACCTAGAAGCTGTTAGTTAACTTTCTATTACATGAATACACAGAAGAAAACATTACATAGAAAATATCATGTGCAATTTATAAAAAATGATTGACACGATGAAGAGTTTAAAATCACTCATATGTAACAAATTAACCGTATAATGCTCAATAATTACTTTAAATGTCACCCGTCTGTTATTTAAGATACTGATCATTTACCGAATGGTGCATTAACGGGCTGTTATTTATTCAAATTGAACAAAATCAAGTTAACAATGGTAGGATCTATATCGATGGTATTTCAGATTGATCTTATCCTCGCCGCCAAAGATGAATGTACGCAGGCGTGAGACGTAGCCAGTCTTCTTATTTGTGTATCCAAATAGCTTTTGCTGTGACATGACAAAGATCAAGAATGTTCATTTTGCAAGTTTACTTTTATTATTGATTCACTGCCTTCGTACATTCATGTCACACTATAAATAACAATGGAAAGCGATTTTAAAGATGGCGATAACTATTATACTGTCTTGTTGCTCTTT